>OX439052.1:37989931-39367431 GCA_949317995.1 Acholoe squamosa | reverse complement strand
TGCCCCAAAAACCCTAATACTGCCTCGATGCTTGCCGATCCTAACAAAAGATCATCCAGCCCTGCTTACTTTAGGGAACATTCTTGTATCCTGCAGTCTATTTCAGAAAATTAAAAGTATCCCCAGAAAATATACCAAAAGAAATATATGGCACATTTTAACTGAAAAGAATATGATAAAAAGGATAATTAGAAAGAAGAAAAAAAATCCTACCTGTGAATCTCTGCATTTTCATGCCGAATTGCTGTTGTCCACAAGTTATAAAGTTGGTCCCAGTAGAAGGTGTAGTTAAAATGAAATGTTTAAATGCACAAAAGTCTGATACCAGAGACAGACGTAGTAGAGTTGGTCAGTCTTGTGAACGCACCTGCAAACCTCACACCTGTCTGTGTCTGTGTCAAGGAACCCTCAGGTATTTAAGTGTTTTCAGACTGGGGGAGATGTGCCAGAAATCCAGGCCCTGACTCCTAACTGCTAAATATACATGATGGATCATTTCCAGGTAACTCACGCTCATGTTAGAATGAGCATACATGACATATCTATGGGTAAGGAAAATGGGTGCGGGGGGGAAGGGTGGAGGGGTGATTACTTTATATTGGGATTTTCCAGTCTTGTATCCTCTGGGCAATTTAATGTTTGAATCCGTGACATCCAAATGGTACATGGACAGGGCATTTGACACAAAGATTGGCCTGGGTGATTTATATATATAATAAATGAGTTTTCTTACCATATGTTGGCAAGTGCGAAAATTAAAGATATTGTATACAATAAATTCTTTTTTCTTTTCTCTCTTAGTTACATGTTTTTGTCTCCTGAAAAGAATACAGAAACATTATTTCGGATTCACGGAAATCGACTTTTATCTAAAGAAAATAAAGAGTTATTGATATAATATTTTATGACAGCAAACAAATGACATTTGTCATTTCTCTTACATGATCCAACTGCCATTTAACCCCTAATGGACTGCACATATAATATTTATAATATATTTGTCGTCATGGTGGAAGAATGCAAACATGGAATGTCTTGGCAAGTTACTTACCTTTGCAGCTTTGATAAACTCCTGAATTTCCATTTTCATTGACTGCATTAATGTCATGCATCAGGATCTAGAACGGCCAATGCTTCTATAATGGAGGAGTGCATCATGCCCATTGGTTGTCATGATTCACCAATGAAGTAGTGGCGAGTCTGCTCGCCAGCAACGCTATAGTGCATCATTGCCGACACCTTGGATCGGCATGATGCATGAATGTATAGTCATGGTGAATTACTCGCCAAAACGTCATTTATGCATCATGACATCAAATGGGCATGATGCATTAACGCATTATCTGCCTTTGAAGGGTTAATAAATGCCGCAAGACACAAGGAAATGCCAGTATAAACACCACAAACACGTGCCAAAAGGAAGTAAAAACCTGGACAAAAAAAAAGAAGACATTGGCTCAATGACTGTAGTTTCACGTAACACGGTCTCCAGAAAGGTTAGCTCTTTCATTTCATGTCAGAGGAAACACAATTTGGTCGAGAACTGGTTCCTAGACTAATAATGTGAGGAAGGTCGTGAGAGGTGTACCTAAAGTTCATACAGAGCACTTTATCTAATACAAAAAGATGCTGTACTTTCAGAACGATACACATAATACGGCATTACCTGCAAAATAAGGTGCATCTCATGTGTAAGTTAGGGTTCTCCACAGAATGTAAAATCACACCATAAAATCCTGCAGCGAGCTGGCGTAAAATTTCATTTGGTAACGTCCTAAGCCTTAAGGTACGTAGGCTAAATTTGGTTGTTTAGTTTCATTCATGACAGTGTGGGGATTACAGATAGGAATTTAACAAAGAAATTGAAAGTATTTTCATAAATATGGCCATAACTTCTGTTCTAATTGGCCGATTTGCAAAATTCAAAAACCTATATGGAGCTAAAATGACACCGGCGGTGATTCTGAGATGAAATCACACTGACGGCAGTAAAAATCACGCCGGCAGCCCACTGGCATCATTACAGTGTGAGGAGAACCCTGTAAATATAAGGCACCCCTGATTTGACAGAAATACTACTTACCATTATAAAGAGCATCTAGGGTGGATTTCTCTTCCATGTAGTAATGTCCCCACATATGAGGCCTTCGATCAGGGCCACACATTCTTCCGTAATACGAGAGGTATTACGGGAGATTGGCTACTTGGCAAAAAACATATTTTTAAGGTTTAAATTTCTTTAAGGTTAAAGAAACGTTCTCCCCAGCCATTTGTCTAAAATGTCAAATATGTACGCTAAAAACATTTTTATTGTTATATGAAAGCTTTATATTTTAGGTTAAAAACATAATTTTAGCATAAAAACCTACCTTGAAACGTTTCTCAAGCTTAAAATTCAATGAAAACGAACACTGAAATAGCGTTTAAATTATGTTGAAAAACGTTTTATTTCAAAATAAGAAAATGTTTCTCACTTGTTTTTACCCAAAATTAATACAATTGTGTACAAACATTTACGTGCCCAGAATTATTTGATGATTTTCCATTTATTTCACATGTACATCACCCCAGTGATAAAGTACATATATAATTCTGAACAGGTATTTGATATGGAATTTACATTATGCACCTGGTTCTTTATTAACCTTCAGTTAAGAGAGAAATTTCTGACTGAGTGTGGTTACCATAGCAGCTAAAGTGTTACTTTTATAATCAACTGGTTCTGCCTGTGTGTACTACCTGGGTGCAAAATGTCTTGGTCACAGTTCATGACATCATTTACATGGATATGATCAATTCCTATGAATAGATTAGTTGTAAGGTTGGCAAGTCTATCAAAGGTGTGGTAATAGGGGACAAACGATCCAGCATCACCTTGCTATCATGCTAGATCCTATCTCCTTGGCTGATTCCCTTTCAAGGAGTCACATGTCTGACAACTAATTTTCAAGTTTTGACTCACTGTGTCTGAGGAAATGGTGGTACAGTCAAATGAATGGCCTCATTGGAATGTGGGGGTCATGGCCGTTCTAATGAGGGTATAACTTTGCAGATTGGACCAGTAGATGTTCCTGGATGAAAATTTACTTCAATGTGCATGTATTTAAGCCCAAAACCGCGCATTTAAGCGCGCTTGGGCACCTAAGGGTTAAAAACACGTTATTTACCAAGTGGGTGGCTAATATTTGCCAAGCAATGTACGCTGTGATAAATCAAAGTGTTTTCTTGGCCTGGCTCTAATCAGCTCACGATCCCGATCACAGTGGTGAACAGTGAAGGCCGTGACAAACAGGCTTTCAAACACACATAAGAGATGATTGTAGCACGACTTGAAGTGAACCCTTTATCGGCCACATAATGTATTTCTTTTTTGTAAAAAGCTTTTATTTACCTGACAGAGAACTTTGGTGTGGAGAGCTGGATTTCATTTGTGCCTCAGTGTATAAGTAGCAATAATTAAATTCATATCCAATATACAAATACATACCAAGAGTCATGACAAGTAAATCGTCAGTGCTACAGTTACAGGGTAACCCGCCATTGACTCTACCACTAGGCATTTTGGTACATTAAGTCGACCACCCTGGGTTAACTTCTTTCAGATAACATATGGCCCCCAGGTGACTTTGCAGCATAAACTAAAATATGAATAAATGCAATTGACACCAACAATCCTGTGAAAATAACTTGAAAGAAGGCAGGATGGTTGACTTAAGGTACCAACATGTGTAGTGGTCGAGTCAGGGGTGAGTTACCCTACATTATATCTGTCGCTAGCAGGTAGACTTATCAACACTGCATCGGTGCAGCCAAGGAACCAGAAATTACAGGCGTCATGTGGCACTCGAAGCATTAACACAAATAAATCACGATGCTACACATGAAGTATGAGTCATGCTGTCACGCTGTCACGTTGGATCATTGTCCCCACCTGCACACAATCACCACTGTCCTGATGCCAGCAGGAAACTTGACACAATGTTGGCGGTTTGATGGAAGGAGATGGCAATTTTAGAATCATTAAAGGTATACAATCCTCTGAGTAAGGTTAAAGGTTTACAAAACTCTGAGTAAAATAAAGAGTGACTAAAGGGGTATAACCCTCTGAATAAAATAAAGATGCTTTAAAAGTCCTCTGAGTAAAGTAAAGAGTCACATGGGTAAGATAAAGAGTTATATCAAATGTGTACAGTCCGCTGTGTAAAACAAAAAGTGAGTTCAGTTAAGATGTACAGTGAGTGAAATAAAGAGTCATTAAAGGTATACAGTCTCATGAGTAAAGTAATAACTCATTAAAGGTATACAATTGCAAAGGGTGAAATGACGAGTCGTCAAAAGTATACAGTCTGACTTATGAGTGAAATAACGATCAATGGTATACAGGCATAATTAGTTAAGTGAAGAGTCAGTAAAGGTAAATTAACTTAATGAGTAAGATGAAGTGTAGATCTAATTATCAATTAAAAGTTTAGTTATCATGAGTAAAATAAAGATAATTCTTAAAGGTAAATCATCCTATGAGGAAAATAATGGGTTATCAAAGCTATACGATCTAATTGAGTAAAATAAAAAAAAAATCATCAAAAATAGACAGTCATATGAGGAATATAACAGTCAAAGGTATACAGTCACATGAGCAAAACAAAATTTAGCCATTGAAGTTATAATTCACAATGGGTAAAGTAATGAGTCAAAGAAAATGTATAGTTTTTGACACCAGTACTGGTAAAAGTCAAGAGCCATATGACAGCCTTAATTTTAAAGGGAAACGTGACACAATATCATCAACTTTAGAGGGACATTATAACTTTAAGAGCTGTAGAGAGATTTAGTGCATTAATGCCCCATGGCGACCCACAACGCTATTATACCTTCAATCCTAGCACAACTAGAAATATTAGGAAGTTCTCAATACAAAATGACAGAAATCAGTTAGAAACATTTTTTTTAACTTCTTGAACAAACAATGGGTTAAAAACTGTCCCTTTCAGTGTGTTCACAGGTTATGATGTCATTTCTCTACCATCAAACTGAAGTGTCATTTAATGACCATGCTGTCATCCGCTGTCATATTGACAGACAATACGATATGGAGGGGGATAATCCAGGGGAATATTACTTATTCTCTTGCTATGGTGAGACATTATCATAAAAAAAATACAATAGCCTAAAGGCTCTCTGATTGAATATTCCAAAATTTGAGAGAAAAACGTTTTCTTTTTTTACGTAAAAAACGTGTTTCTTTTGGTTTCTAAGGTTTCTAAACGTTGAAAACGCAAACGTTTTTATTTGGGTGGAAATTGGATGGAAAAAAAAAACGTTCAAAAATCTTTTTTCAACGTTAAAATAATGTTTTTAAGCGTGTTTTTTTTTATCCAAACAAAATAAAAACGTTTGTAAAAAAGCTTTTTTGCCAAATTGGATAATGTTATGTGACCTTAACTGGGAAAAGGTACATTGTCCTCCCCTCTCCCCACGATAAGGTCCCTTATATTGTGCACGTACTTGGTGTTGCTTGAAATATTCATATGAAAAATGGGAGTGGTCATTTAAAGAAAATCAATCCTAGGGTTTGATCATAATTGCGAATCTGTTGTTTTATTGATTCATTACATCACAGATTAGTCACATTATAAGGAGACTAAGTGATGTCATGTGCAGAGCTTTTCCAAGCGGCTATCAGCTCATGTTATTATCGCTTGTGCTTTTTTTTTTTTGCATTAAATATCTTTGGAAAGGGTTGATTTGGGCTCAGAAATATATATGGTAGGGATGGTAGGTAGGGGGAGGCAATGGAAATACCAGTAGTTTAAATTCAAAAACAGATTTTTTGTGACATTGTTTATTGCAAGACTTAGGCTCCCTATACATACATTTCCATGTATTTCCTGTTAAGGGCTTCGTCCACTGCGACGGATGGACCATCCGTCTCCCTTCATTCGTGTTTTGCTCCATAGAAAACAATGATAAAATCGACGGATGAAAACGACAGATGGCCCATCCGTCGGCAGTGGATGTACCCCTTCACAATGTTGAGGTACCTAGGATGTACAATGGCCACACTTAGGGATATTATGTATGCTCTTTATAGGTTTTTTGATTAGTAAGTTATCGGTAAATGTGTGAGGTGATTCCTAGTAGCTCAACCCCTTTTTGGAAGGTTCTTTCTAGGTGTCCTCTTAATCCTGTTTCCAGTCCAGATAGGCTCCCTACCATGCAGTTTTAAAAACCTTTCCCTAAGAGCTGCATCAGCATATGTATCCACACTTAAAGGTGTCCATCTATATAACCAAAAAGAATGATCAAACTCTGCTATATTTTCTCCTTTGTATTCGCCCACTTTTGATCATCTGTTGAGACGCTGAATATGACGTTACCGCCAAATTTATTTCTAAAGTAGTCCATCGCATGTTGATAATAAACCTGATTAGGTTGCTTAAGATTAGCAAATACAAGCTTGTCTGTCCCACGCACATGGACATTTATAAAAACAAATGGTTTACCATCAAGATTGGCTACACCATTGGTATCGATCGAATAGTCCCCATCCCTAACGGCAGATGTACGTTTAGCTAGTTCATGAAGATAAACTTGGGCATGATCCTGAAGGCTCTTCTGCAGAACAAAATCTGCTTTGATTTCCTTTTCATATTCCAGAAAATAATTCACATTTTCTCGGTGTCCCTTGATGATGACTAGGGATTTACTCGAACCTTTTGCTCGGGGAATCAGTTCTTGTTGGTATGCCCGGCCACCTCTTTGAGTTGATTCTGTCATTATCAAAGTATCCTCGGAGTATCGATTGAGGATTTGTTGACAGTGCTTCCTATCATAAACTGGTATGGACCTAGCTGGAAATAGGTGATTTAGATCTATATCCAAAATGTTTTCATGCTCACATGTAAAGGGAGTTCTCCCTGTTCTCCTCGCAATTCCATACAGAGAAGCATATTGCCACAACCAGTTTCCCATTCGATCTACAAAAGGGGCATAAATGTAACGTGGATGCTTTGTTTCAGGGGGCAGAGGATTGTGGCATCGAGGCTTTTTAATATTCAGGACAAAAACCAGGAATGCCAGGCACAATATCATAAGAATGATGTATTTCCTGTATAGTCCCATCCTGAAATGTTGGCTGAACACAACTCTATTCATGGAAAAGTCACCCTTTTTGCTGCATGGGTCTATTGTGTGAATGCTGAGATCAGTGTGGATAATTCAAGATAATCCACAACAAATCTTTTCAAATACATTTGAATTTCCAAATGGCCAATTTGACAAATGGTAATCTGTACAGATTAGCCCTTAGGTGCCCAAGCGCGCATTTAAGCGCGGTTTTGGGCTTAAATGCATGTGTATTGAAAGAAATTTCCATCCAGATACTTCTACTGGTCCAATCCGCAAAGTTAGACCCTCTTTGGAATGCTTATGACCCCCCAATTATGATTCTACCATTCATTTGGCTTTATCTCCATTATAGCAGGCACAATGAGTCAAAACTTGAAAATGAGCAGTCATTTTATGTGATTCATTAAGGGGCAACTGTCCAAGAAGCTAAAATCTGACAGGTACCAAAATGATGTTGGATCACACTCACACAGTTTCCCATACTCCAATTATATTTTACAATAACTGTTCATATCCATAAAGATAAGCCATGCCTTGTTACTATTATAACATATATAGTAACAGAACAGATGCAGACAGAATCAGGTTTGAATGTAATGTCAGGTCTTAGGATTGCAGGGAATGTGGGTGTATATATAGCACAAGAGAGACCAAATACCAATAAATGACAACAAATGGAATGTTTTGGTAACTATGGTTACCAAACCTGACCAGGAATGCCATGTCCTTAACTGAAAGTCTTCACTGGGTTATGTGTATTAAGAAAATGTAATGCCGAGCCCATATCAAAGAAGAAGATTGAAATAACGCAAGGTCTTATTAACAAAATTATACAATCATGAAATAATGTAAAATTATGTAAAATTCGTCAAATAATTCTGGGCACAAAAATGTTAAAGCCAATGTTCCTAATTACCTGACTCCTGTTACACTCATACATAGCGCCATATTATGACACTTGTATTTGTAACCACCATGCAGAATGACCCTGAACTTGTCACTCTGCAAGCATATATGCTTCAAACTAAGAAGAGGGCCCTAGATAGGGGGGTCCCATGTCCTTTGTCGATTATTAGAAATGGTTCTTGTCCCTTGTTTCTCACCCCCTTGTCCCTTGTCGAATTTAAGAAGTGCTCTTGTCCCTTGTCTCTAAGCCAGTGTCCCTTTTTGATTTTAAGAAGTCACATTGTCCCTTGTCTCTCAGCCCCATGTCCCTTCTCGATTTTAAGAAGTGGCCTTGTCCCCTTGTCGATTTTACCCATCTGGGGCCCTAAGAAGTGCAACCTATATGCTTGAAAAATGCGTAGTATTTTCTGTTCCATTTCCTGTTCCTGTGACTTGAAGAGGGGCATAACGGGAGTTATACTGTAAGAAAATGTTGTTAAAAAGCGGCAGAATCCTTGTCCCAAATTCTCCAGAGATCCGTTATTATTTTCACAGAGATTCCTTGTACCACAGTGCTACCCCCTGGGGCTTCTAGTAAAAAGTACACTCTTTCACTGCAATGCAATTACGTGGATCACTGTTCAGTTTTACAAGGTTCACTGTTAGATTCAACAGTTATTTTTTACAGTGCATATAAAGTGTAAGACTACTATGCTTTGCTGCTTCCTGTATGGGGGTGGGCCATTCATAATTCCATAATTTGTGAAATGACGAAGTCTTCATGGTATTCCAAGTTTTAGAGTCCCGGCGCTTGTTTACAAAGTGCATATAGATAACTGCAATAGGAAATATAGAGTAATTTACTATCTTAATAGTTTGGGACTATAAGACGATGCCCAAGTGATTTACCCATGAAACCAAAACCATAATCAGATCAGCGCATATTTCTACAAACCGATTAACGAAAGTTGGTTGTGGGGAAAACCCCCCATTTATGTACAGGTCCCGATGAAACATAAAAAAAAATTGAAGGGGAAAAAAAGAAAAAAATGGGGTACAGGGGGCAGAGCCCCCGAATTTCTTGGAAACCCCCAGCGAAATACCTTACAGGGTCCAGTAAATAACAAGTATGCATATGAAAATACTACTTGTACCTTTAGTTGCCTAGTGCCAAAACAAACATAAACCGACCATGTCCACTATTGTGGCCCCCACGGGGTCAAAAATGACATGGCGACATTTGGCCAATTTGAGGTGACATTCCGATATTGTACCCTTTAAAAGTGACATGTGACATGTCCAATTCTTAAAAACGTGACATATGATCTTGGTGCCATTGTGACATCAGGTGAGTCCCCTTGGGGGCCCCACTATTGGTAGTGTTTAAGTTAGTTTATATAACCATCTTAAAGCCTTGGGCCGGGCCTTGAGGGGAATACCGTATTTGCTGTAATAAGTGCACACACATCCAGTAATATGCACAGACATCCTCTTTTGTGCCTCTATATGGGGGCCGAGAATAAAGGCTATGTCGACTTTTAGAAAAGTGCCGTGACGCATTATCTGGGTTCCTCCGGGGTACTTCGAATTTTGAAAGTGCTGTGTCGCATGTCTCGTTTTTTATTACCCCCTGTGGTGCTGTGTTGCGGATGTCGTTTTTTACCCATGTATAGGCACTCTTTTAGTCACATTTTAGACTAGGAATAACCAAAATGATTTTAGCACCTGTTTAAACTCTTTAGTTCTAGACTAGCTTTTTAGATATTTTTAGCACACTGTGTATAGTATGTGAAATTTGTTTCTGACTAGGCCGGTAGCATAAAGAGGTTATATAATAGAGGGATCTATTAGATGTGTAGAGGTACGTATTGATTAAACCGTAGAATTGGGTACCGTCTGACGTGGCGGGTGAGTCGAGTCGTTGGACGTTCCTCAGGTTCCGGATAGGTGGCAGCACCGATCCGGGCCTGTGGGGACATCTGACGACGAACACCCGGGTCCTTATATAAAGCCTGGGGCTCAGCCGCTACGTCAGAGGCCCTCCAGGCCTCCACACCATGTAGGTTATCTCTTCATCCATCTTAGCTGCTTGTTCCATACCATCCGGCAGCCGTGAGTGTACCCTAAGAAATAAACTAACCGTTGGCATACACTTGAATTACCGTCTTACTCTTTCTTTCGAATCGTAAGACCCGAACCCCCCAGGTCCGTAAGGCCGCAAGACCCTTACACTGATGCCGTGACCAGTTAATCCTGGTGTATAGCCCGGACGTCATAACGTCTGAACGGCTGCTACATGGGTTAGATAACCTTAGGGAAGCTAACCCAGTAGGGCAACTGATTGCCCAGGAGAATGGCAATGGATCATTAGTGCTCCAGAACCATTCGAACTCCCAAGATGCGGAATCTACATCCTGGAGAGATCCCGGACCCCACTATAATGATAGTGAGGAGAATCTACCAGACTCTGTACGACGTGAACAGTCTATACAGAGACAGGATAAGTTAATGAGCCAACAATCACTTGTTGACGAGCTAACTAATTCGATGTTCGAAGTTGGTGGTAGTACCAACCCAGAACATCCGGCGCCAATGCCAAAAAGGGTAACATTCGGAGAGCTACCTTATAGATTACCCAGACCCGGATTACCCATATTAGATTATAGCGCTATAGATGGCGACTTAACCTATGCGGTACCGGAACGTGAAGAATTTAAACAACCGGACGTCCCGTTGTTAAATGAAACTTACGTAACTCTGAACGAGAATCTAAATACCTTGGTCAGAGCTAAAAATGAAGTATTCCATGAAAAACTTCAGCTAGAAGAAGACCTAACTGGCATGCAGAAAGAATTCGAAGCTAGAAGGAGCGAGTACATGAAAGAACTCGAGGATGAGGAACGAAAACTCTAAGAAATGAGAGAGTCATTTAATAAGGAGTATGACAATAGACACATCCGTATCCAAACATACATAGATACGAACGACCAACTAAGTCATGATAAGGCCAAATTCGAATCCGAAATATGCCATTATCAAAACGAGTTGGAGGAATTGAAACTTCAGTGTACTAAACAAGCTGAAGACAATGAAGCTATCCGAGTAGGCATTATAGCTTACAATAAACAACTGGAGGAAGATAGACAGAAACTCACAAATGAGCTTCAGGAAATGCAGACTACTGCAATAACCTTAGATAAGTACGTAGAAGCTGCCCAGTTGACTATAGGTAATATAGATCCAGCTGTGGTGTCTAAAATGTTGGGAAAGACAATTCCAACTGGATACAACCCTTTCGTTGACGATGGGGCTACTAAGAATGTAGTATCCGGAGTCTATAAGAAACCGGATAATGCCGCAGATAGTGGAACCGCACCTACACCAGCAGCTCCAGTGCTGGATACAATAGGTCCGGCACCACCAATACCAGACCTGAGTCACAAAATTAAAACGACTCGCGATAGTGCTGCTGGAACCAATAATAATACACCCGTAGCACAACCAAGAGTACCGGGTCCAATGAGACATATGTTGACACCACCTTCATATTTCTCCCAACCTGGCCATAGTACACCAGCAGGTCCGAGATTACCGAACCCATCTTCAGGTCCAGGTAATGGTCCTACTGATGGACGTTTTCCAAGACCGAACCCGCCACAAAACAACTTTAATGACGGAATGTATCAACCGAGAGCATCTTCCTATGGATATAGATATAATTATAATCCATCAGGAAGTGGTAATTATCAAAATGGTAATAACTATAACCAGGGATGGAATCAAAATAATTCTTACCCTAGGTATGCGCCTTCTGGAAACACCAATTGTAATAATGGTGAGAAAATCATGCAAGTGGTAATACCACATGCCATGAGACATGACATTATGTATTTTTGTCATGGACATCGGACCAGTGGTCATTTTGGGAAGAAACGCTCGTTGGCACGACTTTCAAAAAGATACTACTGGCCTGGCATGACCAGAGACTTGCAAAGATGGGTAATCACCTGTCCGGATTGTTGTAAAAACAAACCCGGACCCGGGATGGGCAAACTTCCCCTATCCCAAGAACTTTTCGGAGTTAGATTCGCAAGAATCGGGGTAGACATCATCAGTGGATTGAACAAAACCGCTAATGATAACACCTGTATGATGGTTGTGTGTGATTATTACACAAAATACACTAAAGTATTCCCACTACCGGACCACAAAGCAATTACTTGTGCCGAAGCCTTTGTAAAAGGTTGGGTACTCGGTTTTGGCGTACCACTAATGTTACATAGTGACTAAGGCAGAGAATTCGAATCAAATCTCTGGCAAGGTATGTGCGAATACTTAGCTATTTGCAAGACTAGAACCAATCCGTATAGGCCACAAAGCGACGGATTGGTAGAAAGGTTCAACAGAACCCTTATCCAAGTTCTAAAGTCGCTTGTAAATGAACATATGGATGACTGGGATGAGCAATGCCATTTTGTGACACATGCTTATAACAGTACGGTACATTCAAGTACAAATTGTACTCCAAACCTTTTGGTATTCGGAGAGGATTTGATAATGCCTGCCGACTTAGTATTTGGAGTCGTAGGGATGGACCCGGAATTACCTTGCCATGTAGTTTTTGTGGAATATTTAAGAGACAGATTTAAAAAAGCATATGAGTCTGTCCGGATCGATTTGGAGAAAAGTGCCAAATGGCAAAAAGTTGGATATGACACCGATCTAAAGCATCGGAAATTCCAATCCGGAGATAGAGTTCTCAGGCTACATGAACCACTTAGGCACATAAAATTAGCGTCTAATTGGGATGGTCCCTTCACGGTAACCCAAGTTATCAGTGACTGTACCGTAATAATTAAATCTGACCTTGGTCGACTGTATAAGTCAAATGTGGCCAGACTGAGGAAATGGTCTGGGAGGGAGACCTCCACAGAAATGTATGGTGAAGGTTCCGGAAAGATCCTGAACCAGAATCGCATAATAGACCAGGTAAAGAACACTACAGTGAAGTGAGGCCGTGGTAGGCCTAAAAAGTGTTCCGAATCAGTGACACCCGCGCCAACACCGATTAAGCGTGGGGGAGTTAAAAAAGTCTCGGCAGGTGAAGACAAGAAGAAGAGGAAAGGTGTCTCCAAGGCTAAGAAACACCTAGAAAAAGCTCTTCAGACTGTCAGGTCTGATAAAGAACTATCCGAGAAGGGGAGATACGTTCGCCGCAGCCCCCGAATTGCCCAGAGGACTGCAGTGACCTAACCTGTATACACAACGAGTGTAATGTTTACATTTAGAGGAACGGATGACAACTGACCCGAAAGGCTTATTTGTCGCCGCCGCATGATGTACCAATGGGTAGTGGACGGATAATCCGGTGGATTTGCTTAAGCTTTCCATAATCTCCACTTAAATCCCCAGACGAGTCATCGGCATGAGCGATAATTACCTAAAAACAATCAGTTTGTTTATGTTCCGCCTGTAGCACGTGTGTTTCCGCATGACGTCACCGTGTCCAGTCTCGGCTGACCTCTCGTGACCTCGCGGGATGCGGGGAAATGACGTCACGAAAGCTGGCCTGTCGCCATATTGTTTTTTGGTAGCGTTTGGGACAGTCGGGTCACCCCTTCTCTCTTGAATTCTACCATCTAGCAAACCCCTTGTGTGCCCTCAGAGTCTGTCTCCCAGTAGGCAGACTCCGTCAGTGTCGGCCCCGGCGCCGTAAAAGCCGAAAAAAAAGGAGTATTCTACTCCCGTAGGTGATTCCCCGGTCATGGCTGAGGAATCCGTAGCTGCAGCCAAGCTATCCGGTGACCCGGATAAGCTGACTCCGTCCGCAGAAGCTTTTCCGGAAGCTTTGTCACCTGTAACACAGGAAGAGAGCGAGATGATGGACGTGGAGGAACCCACGGATCGCTCGTTCGAGGAGAAGCTGGCTTCATTCTCACTAAATGAGCCAGAGAAACTTTTATCTCCACTCCCGGCCGAGGGATCCGGAGGGGCTGCGAGCGCTGAACCCGCAGCAACTGAGTCCGAGACTACCCAAGTTGACGGACAGAAGGACGAGTGGAAGCCAGCAGTGGCGGAACCTTTTCCAGCCAACTATGATGGTCGCTACCTGTATGTCCACCCGGAACTGCAGGCACAAGTGACCTACGCGGACGGGACACCAGTCAGGATGGACCCGAAAGTCAGGATGGCTATTGAGGGCGTCATGTCTTCCGAACCTCTAACCAGGATGCCTCCCGAGTGGCTTCGAGACTGGCCGTGGTTCCAACGGGGACTTATGGTAGACGCTGGTTTCCGCGAAACCGTGTATGCAGCCAACCGAGCCTTCGAGCTCGGAGCGTATCCGAAGCCTGACAAAACCTTGTGGAACGTCAAGGCTACGAACATCAACTGGGTAGGCTGTGTCTGGGATACCGATGGACAGACCTACCCACGCCCTAGTGCTACCCAGCAGCAATGCCGGACCACTAAGGAATTCAGAGAGGCCGCTGCTAACTTCGAGCAGTGGGATGACGGTTTCTACATAACCGAGCAGGAATTGGTGGATGTCCAGAACAATTCACTAATCGGATGGACCGAGCTGCAGCCCTTCGGACGGTTATCGTCCGCCGTATGACTGCCGAACAGGAGGCCCAGGAAGAGGCTAAGAGAGCTGCGGAAGTACCCGCACCTCCTATCCCCGACCTGAAGCTTGCCACCAGGAGCTCAGCCAGTGCTACACAAGCTACCGGCAGTACTACTACCCCAGTAGAAGCCACGACCTCCAGCACATCCGGAACCCAGGAACCGGAGGAAGACTGGAAGGTCAGTAAGAACCGACGATCCGCTGCTCGGAAGCTCAAGAATCTCCCGGATTCTGCTAGAGCCGAGCCGAAACCCAGCACCTCAACCACTGGTAGTACCGCCATGGAGGTTGAATCATCTGACGAGGAGTCTGTGCACGAGTCCTCGGTTGAGTATGATGAGAAGGCCACTCCATCAACTCAAACCGAGGCCAAACGTTGGGCTAACGCCAAATCCGGATTCAAAACCCGGATTCCGACGTGCTTCTCCGATTGTGCCTACGGAGTAAAGAAGAACGGCTCTACCCTCTATGCCTGCCTGGACTCAATCAATAAGAACGATGAGTCAGATGACGAAGATTGGATGCGTCTTTCGGACGAGGACCCCAATCCGAGCAAGGCCTATCGAAAGATGTGGCTTATGCTTAACCATACCGAAGGGTATTATACCTATACCCAGAGGAGGAAGCTACGTTGGGCTCTAGAGAAGTGGTACGGTGACGACCAGAAGTCCTGTCCCTTCTCTATCTGCCAGGATGCGAGTGATGTCTCGGTCCGGACCTGGAGCACTCCAGCTCGGTTCCAAAGACATCTCGTCGAGACCCACTTCCGCCATCACCCGGTTTACATTTGTGATCCGAGTTATGGCAAGAAGGGTAAGAAGTGTACTACTAAGGTGCAATACAGCCGACGTAGTGATCTGGCGAGACACCAGAAGAAATGCCACGCCGAAGGTTTGGAGATGGCTCGGAAGCGTATCATGGAGCTTCACCAGGAACTCATGAAGGAGTTCGATAGCCTGAGCGAGGATGCTTGGTCTAAGGTTCGACCGGGGGACCAAGTCCTCTGCGAAGTTCCGAAGACCAAGGATTCGAAACTCCGAGCAAAGATAGTCCTGACTCCTGGAAAGGGTAAACTGGACATGCACGAGTCTCTCTGGCAGAAATGCGAGGAATCCGGAAAGGATGCAAAGAGAGCTCGTGAAAGGAGCAGGAGAGATCAAAACCGTGGCGGCAACGGTAATGGTCAGAGCACCAGTGCTAAATCGAAAGTCAGAGCAGAGGACCGTTCCAGGTCCCCTCTGGCTAGGCACCCCGCAGAGCAGGCTCAGGGCACTCCGGTGTTCAAGAAGCCCGAACCTGCCGGATACGCTGGAGCCGTATCTAAACCTGGGAAAGTTAATCCTCGTAACTTTCCATCCTTATCCCAGGGACCTGGACCTGAGAGCCAGACCTTGGTGGTAGGAAAGGATGGTCGACTTGTTCCAAAGAAGACCACAGCACCTGCTGCCGCCAGATCCCCATCCGCTCCAGCCGCCTTGCCAGTTACCTTCACCCAGGAGCAGTACCTGCAAATGGGATTGAAGCAGAACGCGCCCCCTGCCTACTGTGTACCATCAGCAGGCGTGTCCGGAAGCCCCAAACCCGGAAGTGGTTCACAGGCTGTATCGACTCCTCCCAAGGCTGTCGCTGCACCTGCGAAACCAAAAGACGTCATTACCATTAAGGCCGGTAATGCGGAAATTTGGTTTGAGAAATCTCGCCAAGGGGAGGCAGATGTCCAGAAGGCCATCTACACCCAATGGGAGAAGTGTGTCCATGAGAAGGCCACAGAATTTCATCAGGGACTCCTAAACGACACCCTGTTGTGTATGAAGGAGGTCGCGGATGCTGAAAAGCAGCGCCTCGAAACCCTCATTCGGGGCGATGTAAAGTCCCAGGAGGAGGCTGCCGCAGCTGCCCAAGAAAAGGCAGCTATGGACGTGCACGTGCTGGAGAAACGTGTAAAGGAGGAAATTACCCGGAATACCAACCTGAACACTAAGTTCATGAGGGTATTCGGAGTCGACTTGGACGAGTGGGACGGCACTCCCGAGTCGGCTCTAGCTCTTCTTAAGAAGAAGCATGCTAAGAAATCCGCTTAAGCATGCTACAGGTTATTATTTCTCCCATAATTTTTTTTCTCCATCACCAAATAACCAGATATAGTCTTTGCGGAACCCTATAGGTCTGCGAATGTTTCCTTCACTAGTGTATGAACACCTATAGTATGTGTTCCGGGTTCCTCTTATGACCAGCTTATTGTATAATTCAGGCTGTATAAACCTTATTGTACCCTGAATAGTCTATTCGGATTTATAACTTCACCCATGAACAATCCGATAGTAGACTTGCTGCTGTGAGACGTATCCGGATGCCAGTTCCAGACTCCTGCTGTTACCCGTGCTAACCACTTACTAGGATGGACTTTACGATTTACCTCTACAACTCATCTATACTCCCGAATGGACTTATACCAAATACTACTATTACTTCCGGATCAACCTATATTGGACTATTTTCTACTTATGTCAACTAAACTTAAAACGGATTACGATTCTATACAGTTGACAGAACCGGATCTACAATTCAATTCTACATTCTACACCATTCGGATTTACCTATAAACTTTAGCACTTCTAGAGGATTGCGGGTAGCTGCCCCAAACTCATCTACCGTGTTTCACCCTAATAACTATAGACTCTAGCACGTCCATCCCGTGGTTAGCTGACCACACATATCAGTGAGCATCCGAAGGGCTACAGCAGAAGACCCCAGCAGCAGCCATCAGTTTTTTCTAAAATTGGAAATGTTACCATATGTCTATTTTTCTATAACATTATTTGTATGTATATATAAGACTACATTGGTCACATTGTACTATATTGTAATACGGGTATATATGTATATATATATATATATATATATATATATATATATATATATATGTATGTTGGTACGGATCTTAGATCAGTGTTAAATATTAAAATGTAAGATCCGATAAGCTACACCAGAACTTACTTATTATTGTCCTGCGAGACATATTATATCGTAAATATATTAATCTGGTGTTATAAAGGTTATTCGGTACACGGTGATATCATATATATCATTATATTCATTACTACACCGTGATTTTTTTTCTTTTCAAGTGTATAATACAAATGGTTTTATTCGTACTACTCACGGAATCCTTAACGGATCCATATGTTTATGTCATACAATGATGTTACAAGTTTATATGTCATTAGATAGTGTAGTTACTATAACAGTCTTTTTTAAGACTACATAATCAAATGTGGTATTAATAACTACAAACGCATATGAATGTTATTACATGATGTATTTAATGTTAACAGTTCCGTTACACATAACTGTTACTATTACATGTATACGAATTATGATACTTATCTTATAATTTATACCGTACACACGATATGATATCCTATGGTATAATATGATACAGTTCCGTTACATATAACTGTTATTCATATAATTAATTAGTACAATATTCGAACATTCAACCTTGCCATTTTGTAACTACATACACTATCGAATATATGTATATGACATTCAAATGACTTTTAACCTGGTGTTAACGTTATATCTATGGTTGTACCTCTATTACTAATGGTTAAGACATATAGTTATGTTGTCCTAGTAATATTACTATAACTATAACACCCTCCTAAATGTCTGGGGGAGTGGTGTAGAGGTACGTATTGATTAAACCGTAGAATTGGGTACCGTCTGACGTGGCGGGTGAGTCGAGTCGTCGGACGTTCCTCAGGTTCCGGATAGGTGGCAGCACCGATCCGGGCCTGTGGGGACATCTGACGACGAACACCCGGGTCCTTATATAAAGCCCGGGGCTCAGCCGCTACGTCAGAGGCCCTCCAGGCCTCCGCACCATGTAGGTTATCTCTTCATCCATCTTAGCTGCTTGTTCCATACCATCCGGCAGCCGTGAGTGTACCCTAAGAAATAAACTTACCGTTGGCATACACTTGAATTACTGTCTTACTCTTTCTTTCGAATCGTAAGACCCGAACCCCCCAGGTCCGTAAGGCCGCAAGACCCTTACAGATGTTTACATTCACCGCAAAGTGGATACACGTGGTTTATGTGCAGTGCCGTTGGGTTTGTCAGCAAATATTAATTTGCTTGTAGTTCGCGGTAATTCAAGGTAACCCACTGACGTGGATGCCAATGAGCAGTAAAGGTTACTTTAACCAACTAACTAACTCAATAGTCTACTTGGAGTTTTGCGTTGTTTGGTCAAATTCTACAGAAAGGGCCCAGTGAACCATAGGTGTAAGAAAATTCAATAACACCATTACTCTTTTATAACTGAGTGTAGGCTAACTCTATATTAATCACCGGTCAATATGGTAAAATAAAGATATAGCCACTATGTTGTTTCCAGGGATCTATAAATGCCTTTCTAATTTTAAATGCCATTGGTTTCCTTTGATATCAAGTGCTGCATGTTCCTCTGGATATCCAGAGAAGGACAGAAAAGAGGGGATAAAAATACCTTTTCAAGATGATGTTGTATTCCTTACATAGCTGGTCCAACCATAGTCCCTCCAGGATCGTGTTTCAATAGTTTCCATGACTAGACACCCTCAAATCGTAGTGGGAGGTGTAAGAAATGACTCCATACCAGTGACTACATAGTGAGCTCCAGTAGAGGCCTCAAAATAGCAGCTACTATTTATTCAACTACTGGCTCAATACACACCACTATGAAGTCATAGCACCAAGTCGTAGGGGCCACTATTGGCTACATAGTGACCAGTCATACCTCTTTCATGGTCTAGTATGCACTCCTGTGTTCAAATGAGCATAGGGCTGCAGTAACTACCGTACTGTCTCATATATATATATATATATATATATATATATATATATATATATATATATATATATATATATAGGAGCTGGGCCTTAAATAGCAGCCTCCCTTGAATAGGGGCTGGGGTAGGAGGGCTGTCAAATCAATAGGGGCCGGGCCTTGAACAGGGGCCTGGTGGGGCCAGTTTTAGGTGGTTTTAGGAAGACAACCGAGACCCCCAGCCCAAAAGATGTATAATTGTGGATCAACGCGGTAAAAGGTACACCCGCGAGGGGGTGCGCGGGCATACATTTTACCACATTGATCCACAATTGTTCTAGATAATTCCCTTTCAAATCACATATGATAGATCTATATCTGTGACATGTACTGGGAATAGGGCCCTTAATGTAGCCTGCACTAAGGGCCTTTTTCGCAGATCGTGTTACAAAAATTTTAATGACCTAATTGTGTCTAAAACAATGTACGCTCTGTTATTCTTTCTTAATAGTAGGGCTGAGGTGTCAGCTAGGTGTGATATCCTTTGTAATTTTATTAGAAGGCCATGGTGGGTGAGGGTTGGGTATGACAGGCATGACAGCTTTGTAAGGCCTAATGCTCTATCTACACCACTGCATACTAGTAACTACATAGTTGGCCCATGTGTGGCCATAATGCTCAATTCTTAGGTGAAACACCACAATTTTCCAATGATATTTTATTCTTTTGAAAAAAAAACCTGCCATCCCAGAGGCAAAGGCGCTGGCCAAAGGGATATAGGTAGTAGTGTAAAGAGCCCAGATTGGGTACATTTGAGCAAAGGAGTGCAGAGGGCAGCAGCTAAGGCTACCCACTAATTATTCACATTGAGGGTTGTCATACCAAGATCCCTTATTGAGTCACTGCTGTGGTGACTATTTAGCCAGCAGGCAGTACGATCACCCAGTAATGTAGCCAGCTATTTAGTCACCAAGGCCAAAATACTGAGATCACCTGCTAAGATTTGACCCATCTCCAGTCATAGCAGGCTGAACCTGTCGGGGAAACTATTGAAACACAATCCTGGAGAGCCTAGAAAATTCCGGGTTCCCGGCAAGTCCTGCTGACCAGTGGCAAAAGGTATTTACATATAAGGAGACTAGCCACTGTGTGGGGCTTATAGGCACACAGGAAAGTATAGACACTCTTATGATTAGGGCTTTAAGGCCTAAAAAACAAGGTCTGTTTCCAGTCACCCGACTGACCCTATCAAAACAGGGCCAACCCTCCATTTCTTTTTAATTTCGAAAACTTTCAAAGAGTCTTTTCGTATTTTACAGATTTTTTTTTTATATACTTTTAAGAATTTTTCATCACTTTTTCATAAAGATCATCTATAGATCTACAGTACACTTTCAATATGCACTTCTTGTTCATGTTTTTTTTTCACATTGTCCATATGTTTTTCATATTTTCAACGTGAAATCAAAGAATTGGACATATCTGAAATATAGAGAGAAAAAAAGAATCCGACCTACCAACCCTAGAGCTACGGAGCCCCTAATAGGACATACCAAAAAAGAATTTTTTTCATGCAAAAAATATTCCTGCAGATACAGGAACATTCCTGGGGTACAGGAACATTCCTGCGGAAACAGGAACATTCCTGCGGGTACAGGAGGATTTCTGCGGGTACAGGAACATTCCTGCTGTTACAGGAACATTCCTGCTGTTACAGGAGGATCTTTCTGGATATAGAAAGATTCCTGACAATGCAGGAAGATTCTTGTGGATATACAAACACTTCAACGTATAAAATAACAGTTGTTACAGATACAGAAAAAAATCTGATGGATGCAGAGACAATTCTTGTAGATACAGGGATATTTTTTGCAGGTATGGGGACATTATAGTAGGTACAGGTGCAGGTTTGTGTATCTGCAAGATTGTTTGTGCACCCTTAGTCATATTTTGTGCACCAAAATAGAATAGTTTGTGCACCTGCAAGAATTGTTCAGTACCCGCAAGAATTGTTTCTGTACCTGCAAAAATTGTTCAGTACCCGCAAGAATTATTTCTGTACCCGCAAGAATTGTTCAGTACCCGCAAGAATATTTTTTCTGGTGAAAAAATTATTTTTGGTATGTCCTATTAGGGGCTCCTTATAGAGCTATGTCACTAGAAATAAAAAAAAATTCTGGTCCCCCTCCTAAAGATAGGGGATACTTCCAATATCCATTACTTCTGTCCATTTCTCTCACTGTCTCTAATTAATTAAATATCCAAGCACAGAAGGGGATGTAAGGTATAGGTGATAATGTCCAAATACCCAATGTACGAGTACCCAACTAAGGCATTGGCGCCTCCAACGGCTGGTCAGCCTAACTACATGTACATAACAGGGTTGACAACATATGCCACCTGGAGGCAGCTAACGTGGTAATCACCCTTCACACTTTCATAGGCCCAGCAGACTATGGTGGCCTATGGAGGGCCGGTGCGCCATTCTCTTGCCAATTGCTATTTGCCAATTGCCAATTGCCATTTGCCGATTGGTACAACCAATAGGATAACTGTATCTAATGTTCAGCCATGTTGTTAGACTTCAAATGGGCGGGAAATAGGCCTAGATACCTGCTTGGACATCCATTATGCTTGGACACAACCATTTTTTTGGGGGTGGGGGGTGGGCAGGGGCAGTGCTTGGACATAAATACTCAGACACAAGTGACCATGTGCTCGGACAGGTGGTGCCTCATGTCCGAGCACCTTATGTCTGAGCGGACCACTATGACCAGACCACTACGACATCTGTAGATCTAGTGACAATGACATGAACAAGAAGAAAATAAATATGGTGAATATTAATTTGGTCCGAGCACCCTATGTCAGAACACCCAATGTCCGAGCACCCCATGTCTGAGCTTGTCTATTCTATTCTGACAGAACATCTATGTCCGAGCACAACCCCTTCCCCCACCCCCCAAAAGAAAATCACTGTTTGGACGTCTTTTGCTATTTTATTTATTCAATGTCTAGAGTCACACTTTTTTCGTGTTTCGTTACCACTGAATGTCCAAGCACAGTGTCTGAGTAAATGCCCAAAGACAATGTCCAAGCACAATGACTGTCAATCTTGTCCTGTCAATGTCCAAGCAAAAATGTCTGAGCATGCAGTGTCTGAGCACAATGTCCAAGCAGTTTTTGTCCATCTCCCGCCCTTTTGTAGTGTAACATGGCCACCATGTAGATAGAGTGCTCCCATTGGTTGAGCCAATTGGCAAATGGCAATTGGCAAATGGCAAGAGAATGGCGCACTGGCCTTCCATAATGGCCACATCCGCGTGTTCTGTGATAATGACGCAGCTGTCCCGATACTTAATACCTGCAGGGGTCATGACCTGGTATTACTTGATGGTGCGAGGGGTAGAGGTCTGGATGATTCAACCCATGTACAATGTAATGATAGAATTTTATCACATCCCGGGTGTACATAATGTTCTTGCCATTAACCTCTGTAGAGCACATCTAGATAACAAATATCTCGAAGGGGCCAATCGGCAGATAATCAATGATAAAGATTCTGTAATTGCTCCATATAACTACTTTCTCAAAAGCATCGAACCCCGTAGTGCTTTATTATTACAGATCCAGTGGTAGATTGGCTACAGATTGGCTAAAAAATGGCGTCAAGAGGTTGAGCATCGGTCGTCGCGAGCTCCCGAGAATTAGGGCATTTTTAATGTTCAACCCTTACTAGGACGGTTAAATTTCTGGCAGAAATACTTGTAAACATCTACTACATCGATTTCATCATGTTTCACGGAAAAGGCAGCTCAAAGAGCAGAGGAAAAGATGATTTACTCAGGAATGACGCTTCACTTTTAGACATCATCGTAGCTGTCAATAGCCTTGGAAAGAGGCTGTCAGAGAATGAGACGAAATGTGACAGTATGAAAACAACGCTTGACACCTTGTCAACATCAATTGGAAATTTAAACCAAACCAATACTACCACTAATACGACGTTAGGAAGTATCCAGAATAGACTTACCAAGACGGAAGGAACCATGGAGGGTATGCTGTCAACGTTGACGGCAACCGAAGAGGCCATGAAAGGCCATACAACGGTCCTGGCGGCACAGACTAGAATTTTGACGGAACACTCCAATAAATTCGAAAAATCAGAGGAAATGGAAAGGAAAAAAATTGTTATGATACAAGGGCTCAAGCACCATGATGGAGAAAACTTACTCGAAAAAATGGGCAAATTATTTCGGGATATTAAGGCTGAGTTTGACATAAGTAGTATCGAAAGTGTAACGCGCGACGAAACCCCAATCCAAGATGGCGGCGCCCAGGCAAACGTAAACAGACCGGTCAGGTTGATCTTTAAACGTACAGATACCAAGGCAAAAATGATGAAAAAGCTCAAAAATCTAAAAGGTAAACTTGACTACAAGAAAGTTTCTATTGGCGATGAGCTGAATGAAGGTGAATATAAACGGTTCAATGATTTACGCTGTATGTACTTTCATGCCAAAGCTGCCGGGTATAGAGTTCAATTACGACAACGTTCTCTGATTCTAGAGGGCAAAACCTATGGATATAACATGTTGAATGCATTACCCTACGATGATCTGACAATGGAAAAAGCTACCACCGCCACAACCCCGGATGGAGTTATGTACAGGTCGCCATATAACAGACTGTCAAATCTATACATGTCCCCCTTTACCCTGGAGGACACCGAGTATTGTTGTGCTGAACAAGCCTTTCAGGCTAAAAAGGCCCTACATTGTAAAGATGCACCAGCACTGGAACGTATTATGAAACTGCATGATCCATTCGCCATAATGTCTGAGGGTAAGAAGATCAAACAGAAGCCAGAGTGGCCAAAGAGAGCAGAAGCAGAAATGCACCGAGTCGTCAAGGCTAAATTCGCCACCAAGCCAATGAGAACCTACCTCAAGTCCTTTGATGGGAAGGAAATGTATGAAGCCAGTTATCACCCTATTTGGGGTGCATGTCTACACCTTGGCCAATACACAGACTGTACTAAAGGTAACTTAAAAGGGCAGAATCTCCATGGATACACCCTCATGAGAGTCAGAGATGAACTGCTACAATATGAGGAATCTGACGATGACAATGAAGATGACGAGCAAGCAATAGATGATGGCAAAAAGGATGATGAGAAAAAAGAAGAAAATCCAAACTTTGATCCACCAGAAAATATTGAAACTGAAGCTCAGGCGGAGGAGAATGAAATAGTTCCCCAACAAGATGCTGCCACCTAGTGTCACTAAATCTATGAACTAGTATTCTGAGGAAATAATTCCCATAATAAGACTTTCCATGCTATACATGATTCATGACTAAACAGGTCATAACTTTTAAGTATGGTTTTGTGGAAATTCTCTCTATTTATGTCTAAAAATTGATTTCGGGGCTCTGACATTTACCTGCCAATCAATGTTTGAATATAGCTTATCAGGCCACAAGAGCCGTGTGATAATCTATCAGGGGGGTTTGACATGTTTTTTTCAATTTATGTTATTGTATTTCTTCTCTTACGTGTATATCAGAGTAGACAAGGGGCTTAATGGGACGTACCGGTACATATGTTTCCACTTATTAGTGTGAATCGTAAATTATTTAAGAAGGGTTTCACAACTGTTCACTTAAATGCTAGGAGTGTGCGTAATAAGTTTACTAGTATAACTGAAGAATTGTCTGATAATAATATTGATGTTATACTTTTTTCAGAAACATGGTTGAATGATTCTGATTGTAGTGCCTTATATAGCTTTCCTAGGTACAATTTATTTCGATCTGATAGAATGTCTATTTTTAGGGGAGGAGGATTGTGTGCACATGTAGATGAGCAGGTGTCGTGTTCTGTAGATGCATATAAACATTTAAACAGATGTACTGAGGACATAGAAGTGCAGTGGCTAGTCTCTATAAAGGGTCATACAAAAAAAACCTTATTATGTAATGTGTATCGACCACCTAATGGATCATTGTTAGAATTTTGTAATGTATTTAAGGCTCTCTTATTACAACTGGATACCATAGATCAGTATGATTTATTCCTGATTGGTGACTTTAATGTTAATGCACTGGTAAACTCTCCAGATAAGAGATTATTATACGAGACTATGGATCAATTTAATCTAGTTCAATTGGTAAATAAGGTTACAACTACTTCTGGCACGGATACATGTATTGATTTAATTTTTACAAATTGTGATACAGTTATTTCCTCTGGCCCGGTTAATATCCATCTCAGCGATCATCTTCCTATTCATTTTACTAAACGACAGGTTCATGTGAAAAAAAAACTATAGGACTTTTATGGGCAGATCTTATAAAAATTTTAACATGGCCACATACTTGGCTGACTTACAGAATTTAAATTGGAATTATTTTGACAATTGTGAGGATCCCACGGAATGTTGGGTAACCTTAGAAAATATTTTAAAGAGGTTGCTTGATGTACAATGCCCAGTCAAACAGTTTAAAGTGTTAGATAAGCCTAAGCCTTGGATGACAAATTATTTAATAGAACGAATTAATGACAAAAATTCCTTGTTGTTGGAAGCCAGAAGGGCAAATAGTATTATTGTATGGCACAGAGCTCGAATCCTACGTAATTCTGTAAACCAAGAACTGGATAGAGCCAGAGATGATTATTATTGTAATCTTATAAATATGTATGCAAGTGATTCTAAACGATTTTGGTCAACGATGAAGGAAGTAGTACCGGGTAGTAAGGGAGCAGCAAAAACAATTAATCTAGTTGATTCTAATGGAAATAGTGTAGCTATGGAAAACACTGCTGAGTTTATAAATAATTTTTTTGCCAATATTGGACCCAGGCTGGCAGAAGCTCACACCAAAGATTTTACTTTTAGAGGAAAACGCTGCACTATCGACATGCCTCAATTTGACTTCTCTGATGAAGAGATTATTACTTGTATTAAGGACTTAGACACCTCCAAATCTTCTGCTATAGAGTATTTACCAACTCATATTTTTAAAGCAGCAATGCTTCATATGCCTGCGAAATTTATAAAAATTATAAATTTATGTGTTTCTAAGTGTATTGTGCCAGATTCCTGGAAAATTGCTATGGTCACTCCCTTGCCAAAGGGGGGAGATCCTACTAATGTTTCCAATTATAGACCAATTAGTGTTTTGCCTGTACCAGGCAAAATACTGGAAAGGTTAATTCACACTGCTATCTCTAAACATATTGAAAAGTATGACTTATTATCAAAGAATCAAGGCGGGTATCAGAAAAAAAATCCACTCTCGATACAATCTCGACCTTTGTTAATAATATTTTGAAAAATAGAAATTCAGGCAATATTACTTTGGCAGCATTTATCGATATAAAGAAGGCATTCAATTCAGTCAATTATATAATATTACATAATAAATTGGAAAATTATGGAATTCGAAACAGAAATCTTTCCCTAATAGAAAATTACTTATCCAGGCGACAGCAGTGCTCATTGGCCAACCATGCACGTTCTATTAATGCAGGTTTAACCTGTGGCGTACCCCAGGGTTCGATTTTGGGTCCGTTATTTTTTCTCTTATATATCAATGACTGCATTAGTATTGATGATAGACATGAAACTTTGCTTTTTGCTGATGACTCAGTCTTGTTTGTTTCGGGGAAATCCATTGATCTCTTGACGAACCAATTAACTGTGGCTTTAAATAAATTCTATGTCTGGTCATCTTCCAATAAATTAACCATGAACGAGTCAAAAACCAAGGTTATGTTATTTGCATCCGCAAATAAACTTAAAAAGTTGCCAAAGCCGAAAATTTCATTAAATGGTAAAGAACTGATGTCTGTTATCTCATACAAATATTTAGGAGTGACGCTTGATCAGCAGTTAAATTTTAATATGTATGTTTCAAATATTATAAAGAGTATTAGGTACAAATCTCTATTGTTGTATAAAACCAGGAAATGTATGACTACTCAAGCAAGGTTAAAAATGTATAAAGCACATATTCTCCCTGTAATTGATTATTGTGATATCTTGTACGATGGAGCTAAAGGAAGCCTTTTAGATGAGTTGCAACGTATGCAAAACAAGTGCTTAAAGACATGTTTAAATTTTCATATATTAGCTGCTACTGACATGGTGCATAGACAAACTACTACTCCAATGTTAGAACATAGAAGAAAGTTCCATGTTAAATGTCATGCCTTCAAAAGAGCACAGAATGTGAATTTTTTAACAGACAAGGTTAGAATCACAAGATTTTCTACTGCACCAATTTTAAAATATGTCAAGATTAATTTACTCTCTTATGAGAAGAGTCCAGAAGTTCAATGTGGACAGGCATGGAACGCCCTAACACCTAATGTACGTAACATGATAAATTATGATGAATTTAAAGAGAAAATGAAACAAGAAATGTTAGACACAGTAAAATAGCTCAAAAGGTCGTCTGATGCATGTATATGTACGCTATTATGAATGTATACGGGGTTTTATTACTGGGTTTATAATACAAATTTTACATTTTTTTTTGTAAAGGGCCGTGGGATATGTATTACTTAAAGTGTATAAGTACTGACTCCATCTTTCAAATGTAATTGTCACCTCCATGTATGTTACATGCCAGACCCCACATCTTTATATGGTCGGACCACAACAACAGTCCTACTGATGGTCCCTCCATGAACTAATTAGCCAATGTTATTATACCGGTATGCTCAATGAAAGATTGTATTTTGAGCTTCAAACAATGGATTCATGTCAAATGTCATATTTTGTTATGGCTAATAAAGTTTAATCATTTCAAAAAAAAAAAAAACAGTGATGTGGAGCATCCTGCCAAGCACAGGCCAGAGCAGTGGGAACATCCAAAATCTGCCAATCAACTATGAGGTCCTACCTCTCCTTCACCTACTCCATGCAAATTCAACGAAACAGCCCGTCGTACCGAGAAATGACGGCTATCCATAGACAAGACATATGTACCAAAGCCCAAGCTCCTGATACCGATGCAGGCACTCAGCGCGGTCCTAGCACAGTTCAAACAGGACCCCGAGGGTCGGGTGCTCAGGGCGGTGGTATTTCTACTCTACTACGGAGCTCTCAGACAGTCTCAGACAGAGACTTCTCCCCCTGTTAGCCATCACATTCAATTATACATACCACCTCACAAGAGGGGATGTAAGGCTTACCCGCAGTTCAGAATGGTGGGGATCAAAGTGGGGAAAACCCTGCAGGAGTATGACCAAATGAGGGAAGAAACAATACACCCAGTGCAGCCGACTATTTATACTGCCCCCTCACAGCACTCCTCAAGGTACAGGAAGAGGTCCAGAACCCAACGTGCATGTTCCTGGATACAAGGGTCCCAATCCCGCTGCCATACAGGCGGTACGGAAAGCACTCAACATTCCCACCATGCCATTCAGTCTACATTCACTGAGAAAGGCCGCGGCCATAGAGGCATCACGAGCAGGGTGTACAGACCAGCAGGTTATGGAGCATGGAGGGTGGACATCAGGGGCTTACAAAGCATGCACACACAGACCCCAGTACACCAAAGCTCAGATGGCCATTGCAGCTGCGCTTAAATAATGACTGACATCTCAACATTGGTTTTAACTGTACCACTCAACTCGTTGTACAATAATTATCATGTGACTTATCAATTTTATCCAACATGATATCTTCACACACACCGATTGTTTTATTTATCAATCACTTATCCATTATTTCTCCCACCAACAAACCCCTCTACCACACTCCTTTCATCTTTCACTACTCGGCAGGTTTGGCCATATTTTATATTTATCATACCTATATATATATATATATATATATATATATATATATATATATATATATATATATATATATGTGTGTGTGTGTGTGTGTGTGTGTGTGTTGTACTATTAAATATTTATCATTAGTTCATTCATAAACCCCAACACCAGTACAAATGTGTTTTGTATGTATCCATTTATTATTCACTGGTTGTTACCACTAAATACAGCACTCATGGTTTATTACTAATAAATATAATAAACCTTTTATACCTCCAGCCTGCCTCTACTTCTACATTCTTACTTAGTGGGGGATCAGTAATGACCCAACGACCCAACCCTTAGGGTCGATCTGAAATTGGTTCAACAGTCTGACAACAATAAAAATCAAATCAGTTTGACATTGATTCTTTTTCAACAGGTGATCTTATGGTCCAAATTACATTTTTGGCACTAAATTACATTTTTGGCACTAAATTACATTTTTGGCTCTTTTAGAGAATACTATCTATCATATGAGAAAATGATACAAGGGTATGGTTGCTTAAAGTAATTAGCTCTTGTAGGCATGGAAGTGCCACCTACCCACTGGGCACATCGACATTGATTCAGCGTTGAGACAACGTTTTAATGTTTGCATATCAACGGTTGATATAGGGTTGAAATATAGTTGAATTTGAAAGTTGACACAACATAATCAAAATCAACTGTGATTCAACATCTAACAATCAGCGCTGATTCAACATTTGTATTTATATGTTGATTCAACATTGACACAACATTGACACAACATTGATATGATGTTGAAACAACGTTGATATTTGTTAGGGCATTCTTTGTTGACATGTCAATGTTGAATCAACATTGAAATCAATATTGTTGATTCAACATTGACAAATCAATGTTGAGTCAACATTAAATTGTGAACAATATTTCAACATTGATATGTCAACTGCTGATTGGATGTTGACATGATGTTGGTTGACAACATTGAAATAGAATCATTGAAAAGGTGTTGAAGACAGGTTGATCAACATCATCAACACAATATCAGCGGGTTGTCAACGTTGATGCAACGTTCTGTGCCCACTGGGCAAATACATACCAAGAGTCATGACAAGTAAATCGTCAGTGCTACAGTTACAGGGTAACCCGCCATTGACTCTACCACTAGGCATTTTGGTACATTAAGTAGCTACTACTAATAATGAAGTCGGAGATGGAGCATGTGTCGAAAATTACATGGTGATTTATTGTACATTAAAAATGCATAATAAGAGGTCACCTGCACAGAGCACCAATTACTGAGTCTTGAGAGTGGTCACTTCCAGTGGCTGCACCAGGGTTTATATCCCAACCCTGGAGCAACACAGTGACTGGCAGGTAAATAATGCTACATGGATGCTGGTTAGTTACGAGTCTTATTGCCGTATTACAGTAAGAGTGATGTGATAAGCTGTATCGTCATCATCAGAGCTGATACAGTCATAGTTGCCACTCCGGCAGTCACAAACAGACAACTTGAGCCTCTCAGCATCTGTGAGTTATAATCAGGGCTTGGTGTGCCTGTAAGAATAATAAGGAGGTCTCCATTAACTCTATTTATTGGGAAGCCAAAACGTTTTCTTTTTCTAAACAGATGCTACATGGTGTGTTTCTGATAAAAAGAAATGACGTATAATTATAGATGATTTTATTCTAAACACCAACTCATCAGTGTGTTGAAACTTTCGACGTGTGAAGAAGCTATAAACAATGTGTTCAGGGGGTAAATTAAATATTTAGTTCCAAACCAATGGTTGGCTGGATAAATGCCTTACCAAAGCATTTGTGCATTGCTGCAACACGTTTAGGTCTTAACATCAAAACACAATTTTTCTTTTTATTTCTTTTCTTTCCGAATTGAACATAAGTATAACAGCATAATGTAATTAAGGAGTCAGATATTATGGATCGAAGAGAATTCATGCAACAGTATAGATCTGTCAAAACACCAATTTGTTAAAAACAAATCTCAACAGATCAAGAAAACATCCTTTATTACCTTTGAAACAGCCCATGACATAAGGGTATCCCGGGTGAGCCTGTATCAATATGTGCCATTATTTCGTGGGAGACAACCTGACATCCGCGCGTGAAGAAACAGCCCTTTTTTCTTTTTTTTTTTGGACTTGCTCATTGCATTAATGAACTGCTATGTTCATTTAAATAATGCTATAGAGCAGACCAAGTTTTATTGATTTTTCAAAGGAAAGTCACAAATGAAACAGTACAATAACTTCATGGATCTTGACAAATGTCAATATGAACACAATCAGCAGATGGAAAAATAGGGACTGGCAATATTCACTCAATAGGTTATTAACATAGAAAATACAGACAAACAAATTAAAAGCAAAAAGAGATAGATAGTAAATAATATGTCATAGATAGAGATTTGTGTGTCTACACATTATTTCAGTACATCATGATTACAGCTAAATACACCTTGTCTTTAGTTCAAATAAGTGATAATTAGAGTTGGTAGTATATGCTGTTATATGCATATGGGAACAACAGCAATATCAATATGGATGTAAACATGAAAAAGGATATGAATGTGAGTATGAATATGAATATGAAGCGGCGCAGTTTCCACACCTGCTTCTCATTATCAATTATAACCCAATTTCAGGTTCAACCTTATATTTTCTATCTTCATCACACCCTCTTTGAATTTTACCTTTGTCGTAGCTTTCTGAATCTCCTCATTTAGAGTATTCCAGAGAGCCACCCCTCTGTACCATGGCGATCTTTTATAGTGTCTAGTAATAACCCTAGGTAGTTCAAAAACAATCTTCTTTTGAGACCTTGTATTATAAGATTGTGGTCTATTTAACACAGTCTTTGATTTCTTATACATTAAGCATAATAATAGCATGTCAAATCTTTTCTCTAACACTGGAACCTTACAAATTTCATGCAACTCCTTCACACTATACCGTCTAATATTGCATTTCAGACAAACTCTAAGAGCTCTATTTTGCAGTCGTTGTAATGCCATCCTCATTACAACTAGTACTTATGAATGAACAATATTCTATAATTGGTCTGATTGTACAACAGTATATCTTTACACTTTGCTCTTGTGTTAAAAACTTTCTTAACTTAGCAAACCTAAATAGTTTATTGCATACATTTCTTTTAATAATTTTAATCTGTTTATCAAAACTAAGTTTACTGTCAATATGTACACCTAGATACGGAAAGAAGGTGACAGTTTGCACAGTGCTGCCATTGAAGTCTATAGTAGAATCTGGACATCTTTTTAATTTATGAGCACTACAAAACCACATAAATTTTGATTTAGTTGGATTTACTGTTAGTCTGTTTTCGATAACCCAACGCTTAAAGTTAATTACATCTTCATTCAAATTCTCATTAACCATGTCTACATCTTTGTTATAACTATAAATCACAATGTCATCAGCATACAGTTTAATCTTGCATCTTTTTAAGACCTTAACAACATCATCAATATATAGGACAAACAACAGGGGACCTAAAACTGATCCTTGAGGGACACCATAATCAATATCTTGGTTTGAGAACAATTTATCACCATAGCTAGATCGTTGTTTTCTATTTTCCAGGTAACTTTTAAACCATAGAAAATTAGATTTACTCAAACCAAGTTTACTGAGTTTAATTAGCAATTTTGAATGTAATACACTGTCAAATGCTTTAGTGAAGTCTATAAATAGAGCCCCTGTTATCAGACCATTGTTTCTACATTCATAAAGCTCATTAACAAAGTCAAAAGTGGCATCACCAGTACCTGTCCCTTTTTTGTAACCATATTGGTTTTCACAAAAAGTACCATTTTTCTTCATACTTTCACATAAGTAATAATACATAATTTTCTCAATGACTTTAGAGGGCATTGGTAGTATTGATATGGGTCGCCAATTTTTTACCATTGCTAAATCCCCATCCTTAGGTAATGGTCTTACAACTGCCATTGCCCAACGTTTTGGAAAAATACCCCTGTCCAAACTAATTTGTATCAGATGAGTGAATTGATTTATCAACAACAATAATGCACAATGTAGTATATCTCCTCTTACTCCGTCTATGCCTGATGACGTATTTTTGTCAATTTCTTTTAGAGCAAAATGGACATCCCACTTATTAACCTTAATATTCTGATCTAGGAAGTTTTCATTTGCCAATAGTTCATCTATATCTAGATTATTATCCACAAGATATTGATCAGTTCCAACAGCAGCAATATGCAGATCCTTACCAATATTACAAAAATAGTCATTTACATATTCACAAACATCATCAGAAGTTACATCAGCACTTGGGTTATATGATGTCTCCTGTCTGGATACACAATAGAATTTGAATTTTTAAACAAGTTATTTATGTGTTTCCAGAATTTTTTGGGATTACCATAACTTACTTGCAACTCTTGCATGACACCACCAATTTGATTTGCTTTAATTTTCTTTCTAATTTTTCTTCGACAATCCTTCATGGCTTGCTTTTCCTGAACATTTTTATTGGCACTATAGAGACGTAACCATCCTTCTCTTTCAAATACTAAATCCATAACTTCATCATCAATCCATGATCTCCTACTTTTTTTAATGTATCGTTCAACATGAGGGTGAAAAGTGTCCAAATACTCAATTAACGGAGTCAATAACATATCCCATAATATATCAGGATCATCAGTAATATTATAATAGGGTTTCCAGTCACATGATTCTAAAAAATCTCTAAATCTGTCTTCATTAAAGTTTCTATAATCTCTTCCATTATACTTAGTGCTAACATAACTGATATTCTCATGTCCTCTACAACCAAAAACTGGGAGGTGATCAGAAATTAGGGCAGAGACCGTACTTGCATTAGTTACATCTAAGCTATTTGTAATTATGTTATCAATACAAGTACCACTAAATGGTCTCGTCACCTCATTAATTAGTATTTTCCATCCAATATCCTTGCACACATTTCTGAAACTTTCACACCCTGCATCATTTTCATCATACATATTGAGATTAATATCACCTAAGATCCAAGTCTCATGCCTACCATGATTGTTGTTATATTCGTAACCAGCGATGGATCGTAAGAAATTAATAAAATTTGGTACATTCGTATTTGGGATTCTATAGATAGAGACAATCAATAAATCCTTTTCATCAGGAAGGTTTAACTTAATGGCAATACTTTCATAATCGATGGTCTGTCTGGTAAAGTCATTTACAGCTCTAATATACTGCCCTAGGCCAGCCTTCACACTTAGGCCAACTCCTCCACAATTTTTACCAATGCTATCATTCCTATACAGTAACCTATCCTCTCTATTAATCAGGCTATCAGGTGAGGCAGGCTTCAGCCAGGTTTCACATAGCGACAAAACATATTGGAACTTTGTTTATTTCTCCTCCCAACCATGGCATGCATCTAAATCTGCACTTGTTAACTCCACACCATTACTATCCTTCAAATTATGGATCAAATTATAAAGAAATTATATGAAACAATTACAACAAAGTGCTTTACTGTTTATTTAGGGTTCCATTGTATAACGTAAATAGCTTCACTGCATTGGAATTATGGTGGTTCACTTTTTTTTCATATACAGCCAATAAGTCAGTCATTTGACTTATCAATGGCTGATATATCAAGACCTGACTGTATTGAGCCCGTCTTGCATAAATTCATGTTTTTGCTTCCATACAAAAATGGACTTAACAATCTGAAGAGATTGGTGATCAAACATACCTCACTTGTTTGGATGTCCATCACAGTAGTCAAATACCTCAGCGTGCTCCCCTTTTACAGTCTTATTACCCTGTAATAATAATGCCACTATGATTTTTACCGTTGAAATATTGCCAATATTAAGCTATAACAAGCATCGATGACATCCTGATACAAAAATAACTACTACTGCTGTATGTATACAATGTAAAAAGATGTCTTCAAAATAGCGACTGAATCCTTATCGCAAATTTACCAGATCTCTGTCATTGTTTACACAGAGACTCCTTGTACATTTGTGTATCACTGTACTGCCACCTGGGGCTTCTTATAAAAACTACAATGGCCATACAATTACGGTGGTTCACTATTCAGTTTTGCAAGTGTAGCGGTTGGTAAAAACGTCTGGAGACACCGGGACTCAAACCCGGGTCTCTCGCTTGCAAGTCGAGTGCTCTACCACTGAGCTACATCCCCAGGCCTGATGTATTCACCTACCGACAATGCCTGGTTCGGTATGATACACACAAGGGGGCGGATTACTCGGTCACCTGCCCCTGGGAGTAGGCCTACCGGGCATAGGGAGAAATCCGTTCCCCTACACAAGGATCCCAGGTAGGTTCAACAGTTATACTTTACAGTGTACCAACCTATAACTAAAGCTCTGGTTTGCTATACCTGGTACTGTTGGGGTTGGTGGATGCAGGGAAGGTTCCTGTACTGTGATCAGGAATTCCATTACTGGTGATTTGGTAGTAATTCCCACTGGTAGTCACACTCACTGTACCCTGAAATTGAGTTTGAAATGGATTACTAGCAAATCAGGTATCCAATTATGAAGCCACAAGCTTAGAAGCCAGGTGACTGGACAATGTAGAGCTATTAAAAGTGATGACTGAAAAAATAAGAGTTTTGGCAGTCTGTAAATTGGACAATTACTAGTGTTATATTTTGTAAAGTGAATCTTACATTGAATGGCCCACTAGCATTACAGTTTTGTATACAAGTCAAAGCAATATCTGTTTCTTTTCATATGAAAGTGGCCCAAGCAACACCCTTGGTTCAACAAAAAAACAAAAATGAACAGCCCCACAGTGAGGGTTAGTTATTGGCCTGGATTGGAACTTGTTTCTGATCTGTGTGTTACTAGCTTGAAGTAAAATTACCATCTTAAAGGGTTAAAACTTACCTGGTAGCCCGTGTTCCCCTCTGTGTGGTTACAGGTGTAAATCTCAGACAGCTCACTGGCAGTCAGCGCGCTGGTAACAGGCAGCAACTTCACCATGACAACCAGCATGATGGCAGCCATCTTTGATGGGTATGAATCTAAAACACAAAGATTTTATGCTTTAATGTATTTCCCAAAGTTGCTAGACATCCGTTATTATTTTCACGGAGAGTGGCGGATTTTATATAGATGCGGGTGCAGGCAAGGGGGCGTGCGCCCCCCTCTTCTTTCCCTACAGTCTAGAGTTTATTTGGCTCATTTAGGCTTGAAATTTAGCCCAAAAATGGGATAAACCAGGGGTGCGCCCCCTCCTTTCCAAAGTCCTGGATCCGCCTTTGTGTTCAGTTTTACAAGGAGACCTAGTAGGTTCAAGGTGTATTTTTAAAGTGTATATCGAGTCTATGAGGCCTGTGATGTCATCAGGCATGTTGAAATAAACCCCAGCGGCTTATTTCAATAATTATGGCTGTCAATTTATTTAAATTCATTTACAATTAGGCGCATATCTATCACCAACCTTTGGTCATTCATTGATTACAAACAGCTATCAATGAAGACATGTAGGCCTAATACGTATGAGATATGCACAGGAGATATAGGCCTGTTCTCAAATTGTAACCAGACTAGGCTGGTAGCATACCTGGCATGGTGGACGGATGCCCAACGATGTGCAGATATACCTGTGTTCTGGGCAGTCCTCTCCTAGCAGCTAATGTCTACAATGAATGTTCAGTTATCAACGAGGATTCAAGGTTTTCTTATCGATGTATGTGTGTGTGTGTGTGGGGGGGTGAAGCTATGGCAGTAATAGCGATTTCCATATTCACTAATTTGATACCAGGTGGCAGAGCACTCGGAACGAGTTTCATGTGTCAGGAATTATAATTTAATGTGTTAAGGAATTATAATTTACCAAGTACCCATGAATGCCAAAAGAATTCTGAAGGTGATAAGTAAAGAATTAAATAAAGATGAAGTAGGAATTGCATCACATTTACAGGGAAACCTATTCAACACAGTTTATGACAAAAACCTTAAATTTCCACACTGATAAAAATCCATGTCATGATACATACATGTATCTGATATCCAGCCCAACTTAACATGGTAGACTTGTATCATACCTTTTGATATTTTATTAGATAATCTTTGTAGACAATCGTGGTATTTTTTTCTGAATCTTTATAAAGGTGTACACCATGCTACATCATGCAGCACCCTGAGTTGAGAAAGACGATAAGCCACAGTGGACCTTTTGAAAGACTAACTTATAAGCCACTGCATATATATATATACAGGTATTTACTAGTTTGGGTTAGTTTAGTTAATTCAGAATTGCATAGTACCTAGTAAGCGAAAATGTAGCACATATTGTATCTATAACAGATTCTATATAAAAAAATGGATTGATTAGTGCACAAGAAACAAACAACTACACAGTTACAGTTGGGGTTCGAGCTATTTCACCTCACACACTAATCACACCTTATATGAGTATATGATTTCATTATTTGTGACACGATCTGCAAAAAGGGGTCTTAGTGCAGGGTGCAATAAGGCCCCCTTTCCCAGTACATGTCACAAAAAAAAATTTATTTCCTGCTACTTAAATTGGTGTAAGTTGGGGAGATTAGGAGATTTTGAAGAATATCATAAGGAAGGCTATTCCACATGGTCCTAGATAAAGTGTAGCTTAGTCAGGTGCTCAGGCTACTTCTATGGTTATAGTAGAGGCAAAGTGTAAACCAATCACAACAAAAGTTAATACCTAAAACAAGCTGACCCAAACAAAGCAGAATAGCATGTGCCTCAAGCCACTCACTGGTGGTAGAAGACCACTTCTGCTGCTAACAATGAGTACATCAACATTTACTGAACTAGGCCAATACCAGCAGTGTTGTAATTTGCTGTTTCAGTATGGAATTCTAAAATCCATCTAATAATTCCTGTCAGAATATATGTTTGTCTATATAATTTACCCTTTCCTTTCTTTCCAAGTTTCTCAAGCTGGAAAGATGGAAAGGGAAATGTTGGATATAAGTGTTTTGGGATCACTAGTTTATGATGTGAATGGTGTCTGGTGATTTGGTAGTAGAAGTGAGCCCAATTTAGAGTGAGTGAGTCACAACTAGGCCTGTTGTACAACCACTATCTATATCAACAACAGCAACCTAGTACTATAGATAGAGGCTGACCATCCAACCACTATATCTGTTTAAAAAAGCTATCTGTAGTAACCAGGCAAAGACTATCTGTATGAAATACTGCTATCTGTATGAACTTTTACAATGCTATATTAAGACACATCCAGCCAGTATCTTTATTAAAAAACACTATCTGCTCTATCTCATCATAATACCTTTCAACAGCCTTTTCATGCACATGCAAAAGGTGGTAGAATTATACAATTGCCAAAGAGGTTTCAGATAGCAGCAAGGCCCTCTTAGTCAAGATAGATCAAATTGGTCCAATATGGGTCAAATGGCAAGATATTGGGCCAAATGGACTCAGATTAACACAAGTTGGTTGAATCAGATCAAATTAGGGCAGAAGAAGTCAAATTGGTCAAAGAAGGGCCGATTGACCTAAAAGTCAACTGGTGAGAGATTGGGTCGAATTGAGTCAGATGGACCCAACATGGGCAAATTGGGTCAACACAAGTCAATATGGGGAAATTAGGTAAAAGGTGGGTGAAGTTGGCCCAAGATGGGATAAATTAGGCCAAAATAAAAGCAGATTGACCAAAGGTAGGCAAATTGGGTCGGTCAATGCACCCATCTTGAGCTAACTTGTCCTCTTTTGACTGGATTTGACCCAATTCCTCCGACTTCAAGGGCCGAACTACAGTTGGGCCAATCCTGGTTTACTCCACCCATCTTGGGCTAATTTGACCTATTTTGACCAAGAGTTTCCTGTTCCCACCCCCTTTGTTCCCAAATAGAGGTGAAGATAAATATTTGGATAGGGGCCTACCCATGTGCCCCTTCCAAACTGACAAATTGAATATTCACTATGAAATCAATGTTGATACACTTAATGTAAAGGGGAATGAAATGTGCAGTTGATACAGATGAATTTGATGCACTTTCATGCAGACAGTGTTCTTTTTACACAAATAGCATTTAAGTGGTCAACCACTATCTGTACAACAGAAAGCGACTGTTGATACAAATAGTGGTTGTACACCTTCAGACTACAAGAAATGGTATGTAGAGTTGTTGGCACACAAGGGCCTATAAAACACATACATGTATGTGTTTGGAATCATACTTGGCCCTTGCAGTCCTGATATTTAATTATTATCTTAAAATTGTATTCAGGGAGGGGCATTGCTTCGTTAAAGCTGGATTTTACCCTTGCCCATTTGCATCACAGAAGAGCATATATATTATATTTCTCTTCATACCTGTAAGGCTAGAGAGGGCTGCTAAGCACTTCAGTAACAGTGTGGCTTTTTCCTCCCATAAGCATGTCCATAGTATCATGGAAAATCCCTCAACCATGGTCTCTGACTGCCATGGTGCTGCCCCCTTGAATGTTTTGTGTGTACTATAATTGCACATACCATAATGCCTCACATATGAATTACAGCTTATACACAAGCATATACTTGCTGTGCATGAGGGAATCTGCACAAAGTGAGCAGGTGCGTTAAAGGGAATGTTATATTATTAAAGACTAGTACTCATAATGTGAAAAACAGGAATGACACCTTTGAGATGAACTCAGTGCATGCCTTTTATGTGAGCTGCAGTATATATATATATATATATATATATATATATATATATATATATATATATACACTGTTTTGTGGTAAAGTGGCTTGAGTCTAGGTAAGCAGGGGCACAGTGTCATAAGAAAAACCATTGACCTCTAGGCAATGTTTGCTGACAGCTGACCACCCTCTTATGTAGCAGCAGCCTAAGTGTAAGGGTGCTTCTATAAAGTATTGTACACACCCAGGGGGTAGGAGGGGGATCTTGGCAAATGCAGACAAATGTGACATTAAATGCAGGGGTGGCGGTCTACAGGCATATTGGCATAATCTTTACGTACCCACTCAACAAAAAAACATTATTTAACATAAAAAAAAACATTTTTAATGTTTTAAAACATTTTGCCATGATAAGGAGCCATAGGGAAATGTTTTGAAATGTTTTGCAACATTTTTTGTTGACTGGGTTTGCATTGATGAATTCTTCTTTAGGCAAATAAGGACTGTACAAATGGGGAATCATTGCTAAAGTAGTTGAAGCAGAGAGGGATATAAATCATGAATCAACCATATATCAATATCAATAAGTGGAGGGGATGGGGTGTTATCCCCCATTACCCCAACAAATAGTGATATTTGTTGGGGTAATGTCCCAAAATGAAGCTTCCCCTCCTCTCACAAGGATACTGTGAAGTGAACTCAACCAGCCTTTAGTCAGGACTCATAATTACTTCAGGCCTACCTTATAGTTGGGACAGGAGGGAGGGTGGTCAGACAAGAAGTGTCTGGCAACTAAAAATCCACCAAGCCCCCTACTTAATTGATTGATTCAGAATAATGGATTCTTACTGATAATTCGTTCTTGTAATCATTTAGTGTATGTGTATCAAGACGGGGGGATGAGGGAAGGGGGGAGGTCAGTTTGGCAATTGAGTAAGTACTAAGGGGGTGGGGGTCTCCTCCATGCATACATAATGCAACATGGGGGTGGGAGTCATTTTTCTGTGAACAGAAATGCATACATACTTTATGGAAGCCCCCTACCTTATGCCATTCACCTATAAATGGCAATCCTTAGTATAAGTACCTGTAGACTGGTGCCCTGTCTAAATGGTGTGTAACTTGGACAGGTGAGTTAGTGTCCGGGGGACACTAACTCTATCTGAGAGATATGACTATGTTTTCACTGATTTAGAGGTATCAGATTCGCTTTAAAATATAGAATATAGGTACAGGATGGCTTTACAAACACACACATCATGACAACAGAAAATCACCAAGATTAGCTCAAACCACAGTTTTAATCTGTGGCCGTTGTGCCTGGAACCACTATAGATACTGCATTATATCAACCATACTTGATTATCGGAAACAGTGGCAGGCCACAACAATAAGTTATTAATAAGTTATTTTTGGACAATTTGTTGTACCTGGTACGTGATAGCAGCAGGCATTAAACTAGTTAAAGGGGGTCGATAATGCATGATTTAAAGTGACAAAATACCATTCAAAGTCAATAACATATGAGTAATAATTTATTTTACTATTCTTATGGATATCACGGCCATGTGAAGTTATCAAAAGGTTGGAGGATCGTAAAGGAAGTTCATCTGGATCTGAATCATCATACTTTTATTATCTTCTTGTTATTATGATGCTCCGCCTTGCGTCTTATTTGTAAAGGAATTAACAACCCAACTTCTTTTCTTTTTTTGATAACTTTGTTAAACATAAAATGAGAATGGGGAGGCTTTATACTTTTTCATATGGGTCTAGACTCTTAAAATCGACAGGGTGACTTGCCCATTTGATAAAAGTGACCAAGGACATGGAGCGTGTAGTGACAATAACATGGACCAAAAAGATATATTACATGGGACATGGCCTTTTCTTAAAATTGATATGAGAAATGGACCTCAATGGAAAGAACAGGAGAAATGACATAGTTAGTGACTCCCGCGTATTGACTTTACTTAAAGTTGACAAGTGACATGCATGGGGACCCCCATCTAGACAGCCTTTCATGACAATATCCAATGTCTCCGTTAATACCTTTCTTTTGCATTTAAGGCCTACCACATTGCCTTGAAGATGCTTGAATGCAGCAATTCGTGGGATAAAGACTTTCAGTTATTGAATTCTTTTACATGGTGCTTTTGTGGCGGTTTTTTTTTATCACAAAAAACTTAACATGTCATATCACAAAATTCGAAATAGGAATCAGCAAAGGCCAATACATTTCACGTTCCATTGATTGTTGTGCTCATAATGTAACTAGTATTTCACTGTTATGTGGATAACATGATTGTTAATGTCATTAGCATATTTTCTACATCATGAGTATTGTCTATAAATTAAATGCTACTCTCAGAAACGAACATAGGTCCACATTCCATGTTGTTAGTGCATTGCAGATACATATTCATGGCATTGCAGAATTATTATAAGCGATAATCATAATCTTATTGGTACTTATTGGTTACTTATTTAGAAGGCAATTAATACTATTGATGATATCATTGATACTTTTTACACTTTTTCTGCCTGGACGTCTTCTTTAATTTAAAACAAGTGATTTTACTCTAGATAACCCTCCACTTGCTTAAACGGAAGAGAAAAAGCTTTTATCCTTTTATATGTGAAAGGCTGCACGAGACTATTGTTCAAAAAGGGGGATAAGTTTTTTTTCTGACCTCAGTCATAGGACCAAAAAAACCTTCAGCCATTCGTGAGTCAGGCATCGAAATACTTTGCACATCTGAAAAAAGGCCCCACTGCTTTATTCATAGTTACAAATCTAATGCTTGATTTGTTAGGCTTCAAGATGGAAAGCGACATTTTTTAGCTTAAGCCAAGGGAGACATACCCTAGAACATAAAACCCTTACCGATTGCTTTAGTGCTTTTTGTTCGTGATTTTATGTCACACTAAACTTGCACAACAGACAATGTGAATTGCCAGTAATAGTTTAAACATTTGAGGGTGGTGCGTTATCTCCAGTAACATAATATGATTGTGTATCATGGTGACCTTTCAACTGTTGAAGGGTGCATCAACACACATTGTTAGCTTGATGTAGTAATGCACTATGTATCCCTGAATTAAAACTAATAATGAAACCCTCTCCTTTGTTTTTCTCTCCATGTTGAACCTTAAAGCTGCCCCTCTAAGCTCTTAAATGGGTACCTTCAGCTTAGTTCTCAGATTTGAACCTGAAAGACTCCTGATCATGCATTCCAAAACCTTAGCCAAGTTCCTCAGCTGAGGACATGGACCTGGACATTCCATGTAAAACTCAACAAATCAAACACTCCAACTGCCATTAGTTGTTTTCCATCTTCAGATACAGTGACAGCGAGACACTCGGGCTGGGTGAAACTGAGGTCCATTTCCAACTGGTGCAAAAAGTTGGCTTCCAAATCGAAAACTGAAACGGTCTGAGAGTCAGGATAGCAAATGTATACATTGGAATGTGAATCGGTTGTAATGCTACAGACTGGTTCCAATAAGACCTTTATTCCATCCTTCTGTTCTGGTCCTAGGGGGAGAATCTCATTGTCTTTGACTAACTCAACTCGCTGACTCTCAGAGCACCTAACAAGGATGGAGCCATTACCTTGCGGCATACATGCGAAGGAAAGCGTAGGTGTACGGTTGGACTGTCGGTTAAGCTCAATGGTTCTGGTGATAGCTCTAGGATCTCGTAGATCTTTGCTGATGTGTACTACATTTGAATAAGAACTTGAAGCCAGGTATAACCAGTCCAGATCATCAATACGGATCTTGTATATCTCATCAGGAAAGGTGAAAACTCCAATCGGGTTATGGTTATGCAGTGAACTATGTACATAAATGCCTTTTCGAAAGCAGCAGCACACCCAATAGTCAGTATTCTTAGAGCAGGCAACACTTGTGACTTCTTGGTCACTGTGATAGTGTGCTTGCTTGGTTAGAGTCCTCTGTTCAAGGTCAACTTCGAAACACTCGACTCCTCGCATTGAGCTCACCAGCAGTTCTCCTGTACGCGTCCATGCAATATCCCAGATGTAGGGACTGCAGGTGGTCATTGCAATAAATGTTGCTGCAAAAAGAGAGAAATTCAGAAATGTCATGAATCATACTGTCCTCTGTCTCTCTCTCTGTCAGTCGCTATACTTGTAATGATTTGAATTGATTTACATGTCAAACCATACCGAAGAGTGAAAGGGAAAGTTTTGATCACCTTCATCCCACTGGTTTTTGTTTCCCTTTTTAAACACACCAATTTTCTATTGATATGTCAAAATTAATGTATCATGTCAATTGGTCGGTATGATACATGAATGCAGCCCCGAATACGCTCACTGCAGAGCTGCTTTCATGTACCATTGATTATGACCAATGGGAATACTGTATAAATCCTGCAGTTGACCAGGATGGTGTTTCAATAGTTTCCATGACAGGTTCAGCCAGCTACGACTGGAGATGGGTCAAATCTTAGCGCAGGTGATCTTAGAATTTTGGCCTTGGAGACTAAATAGCTGGCTACATTACTGGGTGATCGTACTGCCTGCTGGCTAAATAGCTACCACAGCAGTGCTTCAATAAGGGACCCTGGTATGACAACCCTCTGTGTGAATAATTTGTGGGTAGCCTTAGCTGCTGCCCTCTGCACTCCTTTGCTCAAATGTACCCAATCTGTTTCTTTACAGTACTACCTATAACCCTGTGGCCAGCGCCTTTGGCTCTTGGATGGCATTTTTTTTCCCTTAAGAATAAAATATCATTTGGAAAAGTGTGATGTTTCACCTAAGAATTGAGCATTATGTCCACACATGGGCCAACTATGTAGTTACTACTATGCAGTGGTGTAGATAGAGCACTAGGCCTTACAAAGCTGTCATGCCTGTCATACCCAACCCTCACCCACCATGGCTTTCTAATAAAATACAAAGGATATCACACCTAGCTGACACCTCAGCCCTACTATTAAGAAAGAATAACAGAGTGTTTTCGATACAATTAGGTCATTAGATATAGATCTATCATATGTGATTTGAAAGGGAATTATCTATTATACATCATTTGGGCTGGGGGGTCTCGGTTGTCTTCCTAAAACCACCTAAAACCGGCCCCACTAGGACCCTATTCAAGGTCCGGCCCCTATTGATTTGACAGCCCTCCTACCCCAGCCCCTATTCAATGGAGGCTGCTATTCAAGGCCCGACTCCTATATGAGACATCGAAGTAGTTACTGCAGCCCTATGCTCATTTGAACACAGGAGTGCATACTAGACCATGAAGGAGGTATGACTGGTCACTATGTAGCCAATAGTGGCCCCTATGACTGGGTGCTATGACTTCATAGTGGTGTGTATTGAGCCAGTAGTTGAATAAATAGCAGCTGCTATTTTGAGGCCTCTACTGGAGCTCACTATGTAGTCACTGGTATGGAGTCATTTCTTACATCTCCCACTACGATTTGAGGGTGTCCAGTCGTGGAAACTATTGAAACACGATCCAGGGGTAAAAGATATTCTAATGCTTAGATAATGAAGAACAGATCTAAGGCCTACGTACCATGCTTTGGTGCAGTTGCTCTTATTATTTCTTTAGGCACAGTGTCTGCAAAGTTGGTAGAAGAAATATACCTTTGACATATTGCTTTAAAACGTACAGGTGATATGTCAATGTTAACATCCTCACTCTTAAAAACAGAAACAAATTAATCTCAAATTTCATATCATTATGTATAATTTCTTTTATTATTCATTACTTTTTGATGATTTAACATTTGTATCAGGCTCTCCCCCCACACTCTCAGTCCCAATTGTAAATGGGCTATAAAGACCACTGTACTGGGTACAGGACAACCCACATCGGATCATTGGATTTGTATTGAGAGCAACTAATACTGTTTTCCAAAAACAGAAGCAATCTACTGTGAAACCCTTGCCGCTGTTTAACAGTGTATACATATTCTTCCTGTTCCATCAATAGTAACAAAACTTACCACATGACATACGTCAGTGGGAAGGATATGTACCTGTGACGTCACTTTGCACGTCAAGGGTGACATCAGTTGACGTCGTGACGTCACTGAAGTCACTGACGTCATGGACCTCCAGATTTATGCTCTTCCTGGTGTTCCGGACAGTCTTGATGTCAGAGGAACATTTAGAAAGTAGACCGATGGATGCCATGTAGCATTCTTCCAATGTTCTTATGTGCTGCTCAATGGGTTCCTGCATAAAGCAATTGCACATGGAGTGTAAAAGTAATTAAATCCAAGTCCAGTTATTAAAAACCTGCCTGATAAAGATGGAAATACACATACCTTTGGCAACAAATGAATATTACTCAAAAGAATGTTAAAACTTTTTTTTGTGCAGGCATTTCTATAATAGGAAAAAAAAACACTATTAATTAGTAAAATTTTAAAAATTGTAGAAACCTTTTTCTGTAAATTGCTCTTACTTTTAAGTCTACATCAGCGGTCTTGAAGTTCTCCTCAAAGAAGGTGTCTCAGCACTGAGTAAGTGACAGCAGTCTATCCCTTTTATTGTCTGTATCTCTTAGCTACGTAAATAGATTCAAGTAAAATAATTAGATACCATAATACCTCGCATATAAGGTGCACCCTGAGCTCATGGAAGACCTATAAGGCGCATGTTTTATAGTTTATAATCGCAGAACCAACTTTGGCAGAATATATTTATAAGTGGTAGTGTGACTCCATCCTCGCATATAAGCCATACCTTTTCATGCAAAGTTTTAATTTGCTTGATACATTACTTAAAAAGAAACATTTACATTTACAGTAATAAAGATTGCTGCTTACTTTTGCCTCACTCCCGTCTAGTCTCCTCAGTTGTTCTTCGCTCCACACATTCACTTTATTTATGGCCTCAGAACGGACATGCTCGATCTCTTGACGGTATGCCAACATTTTCTCCCTCAAGCCAGATGCAAGCTTTCCATACTCAACCTCCACTCTGACTTTAGTCTTAAATGTCTCCAGTCCCTCTCTCATCCTTGAACAAATAATAATGGTAAAGATATTGAAACTTTCCATTTGAGACAAATGGAGAGGTGTTGTAATGTTCCAAGTAATGAAATTATTTCTCAGATGTTTGGTGTTGAAAGGACATAAGAAGCAAGACGTTTTCAGCAGACTCATGAAAATTCATCTTTTCAGACTTCTTTGAAAGCGTTCAGAAGTTTGAAAGAGCCAAGAATCCAGACGATTCAAGTCATTTCTGTCTTTCAAATCCGTTGAAAGTTAACACAGGGGTTGTCAAACAACTTTTTGAAAACCAAAGACTCCACCAACTACTATTCACAAAATGTTAATCAAAAGCCTTACCTCTGACCCCACTGTGTTGAAGTCTCACGTGGCTGGGGAGAGTGCTCACAGATCTTCAGCTCACACGTCTGGCAACATGCTATACGACACACCTACAGCAAGTAAAAAAAAAAAGATTTGTACCAATCAAGAATTTAAAAGTGGCTAACAATTTAGTTTCAAATTGTTATCAAGATTTACAATATCACTGATTACATATGGAAAGTTTCAATATTACTCTGGTAATTCAAACAATTCTGAATATATTTATAAAGATTAGATATCTTAGGTTTTATTCAATATCAAAAATTGATGCTGAAATTACTCTTTACGATGATGTATGTGCCCCTGGGTATGCACCACAAGTTCTTCTGCTGGTTCTTCGGGTGCAACCAGTACTGATCATGATAGTTTTTTGTCAGTGCTTATCTCGCAGATACCAGATCAAACAATGGCGGCCGCAATTAGGATTCCTACAAAGGAGGAATACATACCTCACAGTAGCTCTTGGCCTCCCTCTGGTGAGCGCAGCACTCGTCCTGATGGTGGTTGTGGCTGATGTCATGACCGCTGAAATTCTTCTTCACTTGATGCAGCCGGAAACAACTGGAATGTGTATACATGTATATTGTTAGGTTGATAATTCTATTTATTGCTACCATGGATAAGGGAAGGCGGGTACTTGGTATATCTCTAGCACCAAGTTGGAAAGTGTAACACATAACAATTTTCTTGATTATGTCCAAATAATCGAAGAACCCTCTTATGAATCACAAGTCTATCAGGCTTTTCTATCTAGAATTTATTCAAAGTAGCGTGAGTATAAAGGTTTAAAATACCTTGTTACCATCGTGGTTTATTCGTGTATTGTAATAATTCTTATATATGCCAACTATCAGACACTTCAGGGGGGTACTACTTAACAGACAACGACTGCACCCTCTAAGTCGTACCAGAATTTCCATATGAACAGCATTGAAATTTCAAGTCGTAGGGCTCAGTGTGAACATGGTGAATTAAGAAACGACCTCCTGACATTTTGTTATACGAACCTGCCACATATCCATGCAGGGCATGTCTGGCAGTAGTGAGAGCTTGGTACAGTGTGACCATCCACCTTACAGTGCCCACAGATGTTATTAGTGTGTCGTCGATGGTTATGGCGGTTAAAGCGGCGCTGTATGTCCGACAATGTCTGGATGTGCTCGTCATGCTGCAGATTCACCTTCCAATCCTTTAATGATGTCGACCTTCAGATATTTTTTAGATGATAATTAATGTTCTAAAAGATGGCAATAGATTAAAAATATCAAGACATAGCTTAGGTCAAGGATCATAGATCCATGGGTACTTTACTTAGATGCAATGACATCTTACTAGTTTATCTTAACAATTATATTTGGGGAAGTAGAGGATAATTTTAAACCTAATTGACACTCAGAAATACTTAAAAGGACCTTAAAATCATACTTTCTTTGGGGTTACTTCTTTTAATTTTTTCCAGTCACATTAAAAACTGATAAATGATTCAATTAAACATATATGAGGGCATCAGCTAAAATTCAAAAGAGTAATTAGTTCATAGGAAAGAAGAGTTCCTGAATGAAATAAAAGCTTACCTAGCACAGCCAGTAACACTGCACTCTATCTCGTCTATTCCTGCTCGTTCTGCTTCCTCGACACAAGTCTTACACACGGAGTGGTCGCACACCAGGACACGGTTGTCATTCACAAGGTCCTCACAGATGATACAAGATAGGAACGAGTACCTGAAAAAAGTTTGATTATTAACTTGATTTTTGTTTGTTAGTTATTGAATACCTTGCTATCCATCTGCTCAGGCTGTTAGTAGGGGCAGTAGGGTTATAGTATGTTGCTGAGGTATTTCTATTTCTGCTCATTTGGTATGTCTGTATAGCATTACTCTATAATCATAGATTTTTGACGGAAATAAAGGGTGTAAGCTGAAATGATCAATAGAACCCCTTTAAATCTAGGCTTTGTATAGGAGTGCATTGAACTTGATAATCCGTAAAATTAGGGAAAACCTTCAGCCATTAAGAGGTGGAACAGTTCTAAGCATCATGAGTGATAGTAGGCAAATTGCTATGACTCTTCTGACTTCTGTATGGTCACCACTTATCTAGTTGCCCGGTTGGTTCTTGGCCGGGGTAGAATTGCTATCTGTTGTTGTAGGCTGTTGGCCTGAGTAGAATTACTTACTGTTCAGGAAGGTTGGTGGTTGGTGCGTCATTAAGGTCCTCATTGTACACACTGATGTCCTCCACAAACAGCCTCAGAAGATGTTCCTGGTTGCTCAGCGCTAACGCTCGTAGGAACCCATGGAAGGCCCAGGATGGTCTCCGAAACAGGGAGTAGACCATCTCTTCAGTTTGCTGCTGTCTTACCCGATATGTCTCCTTTGATGGAAAAATAAAGAAAAAAATAAATTCAGTTGAGCAGTGGCATTCTTCACTGATTCCGACTATTATGACACTGGCCAGGGTTGTGGCTCTATACTCCTAAAATCGACATGGCGACCTGAGCCTTTGGTGGGCTTAGTGACATGTGACTTTTTTTTTCTTAAAATCGGCTTGGGGCGTGAACTTTTCTTAAAATTGACAGAGTGAAATGGCCATATTTTGAAATTAACTTGGACATAGGGGACCCCCATCAAGCATCCCAGGGTTAGATGATTTGGAGGGGACAAATAATTTCAGACCCCTCGTTGGGAGGGACAGAAAATTGTCACCGCTTTTTAGTGATAAACCTGCATGTTACTATAGAACAAAATGGAGACCAAAAGATTTCAGACCCCTACGAGTGGGGAGCTGACAAAATTAATGATTGATTCAAGCTCATCAGAGTAGACTAAAACTTACCACAATGCGCTCCTTCTCCATACGGTTGATGACATTGAGTGCGTCCAGGTGGCACCACAGTGAGTCTATGGTGAGGTGCGAGATGAGGTTAGGCATGTTCTCCTTGAGTTTACTTGACAGTGGGTCAGAACTAAACAGGCCCTGAGTCTCCGGGTGCGATGGCTCCCAGGGTTTCGTCTTCTCCGACTGGAGCCGAAACTGTTGAAGGAAAGTCCAATAAAAAACTATAGAAATTGTAATTCAGTCTTCCTTTTTAACATGGTTGAAGATAATTCATGGATAAACCTAACTTTCCCTGCTTTAAACAACGAGAACTCTGCAATAGGCTACTCATAATAAAGGATTGAGTGAGCGTCCCACACAACTTAATTGTGTCTAACAATTAGTATCTGCTGGACAGTTTGATCTGATTTGTAAAGTCGAGGATGATTTTAAGTCAAGACTCAGGTGAACCTTGTATTCTGAATTTTATGGTGTGCTTTATACCTATGTGGACTGCACCTTATATGCAAGGTGTTAGAGTTTCGTCGATATACATAGGAAATGCATCACTATATGTGTATATCACAATATAGCATGTAAGGACACATCTTATGTTATCCCATGCTCACATCAGAGGAAAATCCCAGTGTATTCACAGAACAAATCCTGTTTGAACGGACTACAGTAATATTTACATAGAGATATAGGATATATGGGGGAGGTGCCTCACAGCAAATTGAGCACTGGTATTATTTTTCTTTTTTTTTTCTTTTCTGTTTTTTTTTCCTTGAAGGGATATAACAGTCAAACAGAAAGGATAGTCCCAGGGTCCCACACTGAGCATGGTTTCTGTGTGTGCATGGGCCTACACTCACCTACTGTGGGAAGTTTTGGTGAAAACATCACAGAAAAACTGGGACTATGCACATTAACACACTGCACTAGTCTGACATGTAACATTCTGGTCTAACCCTTTAAAAGCCGCTGATGCAGGAGTGCATCATGCCCATCGGTTATCATGATGCACCAATGAACTGCTGGTGAGACTGCTCATCAGCGCTTCATTGGTGCATCATGCTGACCCTACGAATTTGATACATAAACTCCCGGAGGGTCAGCATGATGCTCCAATGAAGTGCTGGTGAGCAGTCTCACTAGTGCTTCATTGGTGCATCATAACGACCAATGGGCATGATGCATTAATGCATCAGCAGCCTTTAAAGGGTTAAGTCTTTAGAAGCAGCAGATACATTAATGCATCATGCCCATTGGTCGTCATGATACATGAATGCGGCCCTAGCCAGGGCTACATTCAAACATCGTGCCAACCCTATGGGATTTACAAATACCCGGAAGGGTCGACATGATGCACCAATGAAGTGCTGGTGAGCAGACTCACCAGCACTTCATTGGTGCATCATGTCAACTAATAGACAGGCATCAGCGGCATTTAAATCCGTTAATCCGTTGGTCGGCATACTGGGTTTTTCCTTTATCATTATTGTCCGAGATTGTTAGCCTATTCCTGTTCTCTTAACTGAAAATTAAGGAGGATGGGCTCTTGAACCCCCTGCCCAACTATTATAGTATACCCCATCTGTTCAGAAATAATGTCATGTACATACATGTATATAAAACACATGTTAATGACAAGTTAAGAGAAACTTACAGTTGAGGAGCTGGTTCCAGAACTAGACTCCACTTTGGATGAGTGTCCGGATTCTGACGCTGTCGCCATCTTGCCTATTCAATGTAAAAGTTTAGCATTAATTTTGTTAGAATTTATAATCGCCTAACCATTCTATTCTAAATCTTCATTTGTTATGGAGTTCCCTTGTATTCTATTATCGGGTTTTAATTAGGAAGGTAAAATTAAAAGAAATGCCGCATTTGATGTAAGAAATGCACAGGGGGTGTAATTAAAGGATCAAGTCCCTGGACTGAAAACATGGAAGATCCAAAACTAGTCAGCGGAGACCACTTTAGGTTCTCAAGTTGACGATACCTAAAACTACAACTTTAGGTAGTCAAAATGACGACTTTATGTCGTCATCCTGACAACCTGAGTCGTCAACATGACGACTCTGTACTATCAGTATTGTCATCCTGACGACTCAGGTTGTCAGGATGATGACGTCAGGATGATGACCTAAAGTCGTCATTTTGACTACCTAAAGTTGTAGTTTTAGGTATCGTCAACTTGAGGACCTAAAGTGGTCACCGCTGACTAGTTTTGGATATTCCATGTTTTCAGTGTGGCACTCTTGTGGTTCAGAGTTTAACTGACTCTAAACTCGTGAACGTTCGTCCTTTTTTCTAGTATGAAACAATTCCCATAATACAGTATACATAACAAGTAGTTAAATAGATGTGTCAATCGCTCCTTGACATTGGATAATATCCCATTGTAGAGATTAATGATCGCGAAAGCTTTAACTTAACAATAACCCCCGGGGAAATAACCTAAGTTGCAGTCCATTAATTAAGTTGAATAGCAGAATGATTCCTTCAAGAAATGGAAAAGATCATTTCTCTGTCCGTGTTGCCCTATTCGATGTTAAGTGGATGTGCTAAACAATTTAGGTGGCATGACCTTTGAAGGTACAACTAAAAGTTCTAGTTACTTAATCAGGTAATTTCTTTAAGTATTCGCTATGAACTATGGCGAATACACATAATATATACTATAAGCTTATAATACTAGAAAGATATACCGTTATAAAGTGGTGTATAGCAAGGAGTCCTTTTCAATTGAAATGGCATGGAAAGCTAGCTTGGTGTAACCACGGCAATGTATATCCTCATACACCTTTCTGTCTTTGCTTTGCTTTTCTTTTCTTCTTTTCTTTTTTTACCTTTTTATCTTTTTTTCATCGAATTCCCCTTTTCCATTGGCACACTCACTCATTATACACAGGTTTTATGTCAATGGCTCCCCACCAGTAGATCTATATAGGCTATTCCTGTTTTCTTCCTCCTCCCTATGCTAAAACAATACCCCAGGCTTATTGATTTTTTTTATTTATTTATTTTTTTTATTGAAAGTAATGTTTATAATCACTTAAAGTTTTATAATTAATCCAACTGACCCAACACCAGCGTAGTAATAGTGATAGATCATAATTCCCTCATAAATATTCACAATAATGGGTCATTTCCATGCAGGCAAATGTGTAAGAACCCCTTTACCATGCTCAAGCCAATAATTCAAGTTGGTCCCCATACCAAATAGAGATTCTCTTTCATAGCCCCTGTCTTTGCTTTCATTTTCTGCCAAAGTCTGGCCAAACTCATGAGAATTCTCCTCCTACATGTAAAATGGAGTGGATACCATGGTTTATCCACTTCTCACACAGCTGTTTGATAAAAACACCCCCACAACCTTTTCATTTTCTCTCTTTTTTTTGGCCTTTTATTTCCTTTCTTGTCATTGGCATGCTCAGTCGTTACACACGACACGTTTCCAGGTCATGATCTTGTTAGTAGATCTAGACTGTTTATGCTCTGTTTCCTCTCCCTGTGCTTAACCTCCATAGAACTATCTCCGGCAAGAATATACATGTAATGACAAATAAAGTTATATATGGACCCAATTTATTTATCATTTACATAGGCCAATTATAAAGAAAAATATACGAGATACATTCTATTTGTATGAGATTACACATTGTCTGAGAGCTGTTACATACATACATATATATATATATATATATATATATATATATATATATATATATATATATATATATATATATATATATATATATATATAAGCCTAAGACAAGTGTAGAAAGAGGTGTGAGATATGATCATAGTACGATATGTGCATAAAATGTATTGTGTTTGGTTGATATATTTAATTATGTAGATCCATGTATGTTGAATCAATATTGTGATAACCCAAAATCAAAATTGAATGCCTTGTCCCCACAGTCTTTATCCCTATCACATCTCCACATCACACGAGCACACTTGGACAACTAGTGCCCAAGCGAAGGTTTTCTTGTTTGTAAATTTTGACTCGATTTCACCATTGGAAACGACCCTGTATCGATGTTTCCCAATAAAGTATTCCAAATACAAGTTTACTCAGCATACCTGACAATCATAATTGATATATTCACTTTACATGAGACCTAATTAAATGACGGGTTCACGTAACTGAATATAATAATGATATTGTGTTAGTGGAAAGTGTTGTTGAATTCCTTTTACAACTAACAAATACATATACTCCTTATCCTTATTCTATTCAAAAATAGTCGGGGACATTACCTGAATATAATTTTATTTGTTTTGTCATGGACTTTGTCATGTATTTTAGTCTAGCCCTCTTCATGTGTACCATCCCTACAGTCAGTCTTCACATCACACCTCCTTAAATAAAGTACACCCTGACAGAGAGAGTCTCCTTTATGGAATAAGAGGGATGTGTGCAGCACAGGATGAGTGGCAAAGAAATTAATAGTTACAAGAATATAATTCAGGGGCGTAGGAAAAGGGGGGACCAGGGGGGCCTTGCCCCCCCCCCCAATCATAAAGGAGGTGGGGCCTGAGTATGTCTGGGCCCCCCAAAAATTTGCCAAGAATTCATTATGAATTGAATGAGAAGCTGAAACTTTGCATCATCAAAGTAGATTGACATAGTAACGGAATAGGGAAAATGGGGCCCTGGGCCTCAAATCATACAAATGAGATCTAAATTAATAAAAAATTACTATTCTATACAAATTTCATATAGGTATGTATAGGCGCTATTGCACTTGAGCCGACAATTCAAGGTGGCCATGGTGGGGCCCCCGCTGCCCCCCCCCCATGAAGATTTGCTTCCTACGCCTCTGCAATTTCATTTGTTTTGTTATGGACATTGTATATGTACCGAGTACCTTAGTACATGTGTACCATCCCTACAGTCCTTGTTCCCATCACGCCCCCACTAGAAGGAATACACTCAGCCAGAGACATTATGGAATGGGACGGCTGCGTGTATCATAGGATGGGCGGGGGTGGAAATACATCAATTACTCATTTTTGGCCATATCAATTTGTATTAATTCATAAGCATTGATTAAATATTGAGGCAGTAATCTTTAATGGCTGCCTTGATATATAGATCATGCATGTTAAAATAGACATTTTGTCTCAACCCCCCCCCCCCATGGGGGACAAAAATTGTGTGTGAACGTCCCCTTTTAGCCTATAGTAACGAGCGGAGTTTTCCACTGAAAACAGGTGAAATTATTTTGACCCCCTCATCAGAGGTGTTGAAAAAATTCTGACCTCCCTGGTCAAGGGGTTGAAAAAATTCCAGATGACCCCCCCTCAAACCCACCAGCCTCCCCCCCCCCTGTTGTTAAAAAATGATCACTCCCTAAACTGCAAAGACTGGAACACCATGTTCTAACATATATGGTAATGCAAGCATACATTTGTGTATTTATAATGTAGGTCTATATGTATCGGTCCAATTTACAAAGTCCTACCTCGTCATGAGCGGCAATGTTTATATGTATTATTAGAGTGACTGACTGAATATACCAAACAGATATGCACACACCCTGAACTCATCACTGTTTCCAAATACATATTTATGATGATTTTGATTAATTTCCTCTACAATAGTCTAACATATTTTCTGATTTCCCACTTACCTGTAGATTTCCCGATGCCTCCTCCACCTTCCCCCTGTGGGTGTTCCCTCAGTCTGTCTCCATCCTTGTGATCTCCCAGGGTATAGTGATAAGTCTGAAAGGCCTGTATGTTTTGGTGTGGATTGAATGAATAGGGATGGACCATTATTAAATGTTTATTGACTGGAGGGGGTCCAGCCCTGCGCAACTGGGTAGCACAGCTGTTGTTATTTCTAAATTATTCCACACTTTTTTTCTTATTTTGGGTGATATGACTCCAGACCCCGAAAAAAATCGACATGGTGACATGGGCTTTTGGCCTTATGTACAGTGACATGGGACATGGGCATTTCCATAAAATCGACATAGGGACATGTCATTTTGGGGGCTTGGTGACATGGGACATGGGCATTTCCATAAAATCGACATGGGGACACGGCATTTTGGGGGATTAGTGACATGAGACATGAGGATTTCCATAAAATCGACATGGGAACATGGACTTTTCTTTAAATCAACATGAGGCATGGGGACCCCTCCTCCCCATCAAGGGTCCCAGCAAATACAAGTCAAAATCCAGGCTTCGCTTCAACAAACCCTCTATCATAGTTCTGTAAATTCAACTTTATATATATAGTTCTGCTTCCTTTATTACATAATCCTTTACAAAATTTGGACCTTTCTGCCCAAGACCTCCTGCTATTCCCATTTGGCAGAAAAAAAAGCACAACTGTTTTTAAACTTTAGGCTTTATTACAGATATCTAGATTGTCAATTATGGATATAGTTTTATCACAGTCTCTTTGAAGTGGGGATCACCATTCTCCATAACTATGGTATAAAATGACATATTCTACATCGTTCGATGTAAAGGCATCCGAAACTGGGGGACACACGGGCATAATAAAACTAGTGGGGAAGTTTCCTGGCACGTGGCCAAGTAGAGTAGACTTGCCAAGAATGAGGACAAACATGACAATATATTATACAAATTATGATGTTGGGATAGATCTATATACACATTGCCAATACCCATCTGTTAATTATAGCCAGTATATTATTTTTAAGAATAACCTACTAGATCATATAAAAGATGGTCGGGCCCATACCATGCAATAGGCCTATGTTGCATATTTCAGGACGGGGTCCCTGATGGGGGGTCCCCATGTTCCATGTCGATTTTAAGAAATTACCATGTTGATTTTAAGAAATGGGTATGTCCCTGTGTCTTATTTTAAGAAATGGGTATGTTTTAAGTATGGGTATGGTATGATTTTAGGGGTCTAGAGCCATCAGGATTATGGTCCAATATATAGGGCCCAAGAGAGGGGCCCCATTTCCCTTGTCGAATTCTAAGTCGTCAACACTGATCACCTTCATAGAGGCCTATCTTTACAGTGCATGTCTACACCTGCCTTGTTTTACCTACCATAATCCCTCGTGTATTTGGTGTGGTATATACCCAAGGATAGCCACTTGTTGCAGCTTATAGAATCTGCCTGAAGTCTAGGTGCGCCTAGTAGGCGAGGATTTTATACATGTACTATAGAATACAATGTAGCAGTAAAAATCAAAGCCCTGGAGGCACCTTAAATCTTCCACTTTAGCCCAGGGTACGTCTCTTGCAGGGTGTGCCTTAAATATGCTAGGTATTACAGTACTACAAATCCACAACTCGTTTCTTCTCTACACTATATAAATATACATGTAGTACCGTATCGTCATATTCAAGCGCCCCGGTGGTTTTTGATTTGACGGTCCCATTTCCCCCGGCGCTAATACAAGACAGGCGCTTATTCAGAATGCAGTTTCAGTGCTTAAGAAAGATTTTAATACCCCTGTACCCCTGTGCTTATATGCGACCGGCGCTTATTTAAATCCCGGCACTTAAACAAGACGATACGGTATGCTGTGTTCCTTTTACAGAGCTACTTGGCAGGCACAAAGAACAAAAAAATGCTAGAGGTAAAACAAAAACATGTCCATTCATTTCACTTTCGCTCTAAACTTCCAGTCCCAATAAAGATATTTTCAACCCAATCTTAATTGTACACATATCTAACCATTTGAGGTAATGTGGTAGAAAAGGGTGCTCTTTAAAAGTGATTTACATCAGCACTCACCAAGTTCACAAGCAATTCATGAATCACACTGTGATTGTTGCATCAAGCATCATGCCACCTGCCAGGGTTGTTGCTCTCCCAAAGGGTCAGCATGATGCGCCAATGCAGCCTTGGCGAGTAGACTCGCCATGATTGCATTGGCGCATCATGCGCCTTCCAAGGGACATGGGCCTTGAGGCATCACACGGCCCTTAAGGGTTAGACATGACCCATAGTCGGTGCCAAACATGGTGCACATAACCATAGTTGTAGTAATGGGCTGATATAGTATTCAGGGATGAAAGTCAGAGCACGAAAATCCCTGAAATGGGTCAATATTCGCCCCAAAAACCTGGGTTTCTATATGAATGTATAGGGCCCTGGAACTTCAAAATCCCTGAAATCAGGGAATTCCCTGAAGACTTTCATCCCTGAGTATTACGCCGAGTCATCATTTTCTATTCCCCGCCATCATACTAGGCTAAAAAAAAGCATTCTAATACTTTGTATATATAAGCGATAGCCTGTCATTTCAGGTCCTACATGTGGCTTTTAGAATCACGTTCATCTCAGGCTGCCTCCTATAGGCGGGGGGCTGTTAAACTCAAGTGAATATTTTCAAGTCCCAGTGCGGCTTCAGTATTTCTCAATGTCCCGGGCGGCTTGTAAGTATAGGCCCTATGCTATCCCAAAGGGTGACCTTTTGTTGACAGTTGTGTAGTGACGGTGGTGGGGTAAGTTGCTAGATACTTCAAATGCACAACTCAGACTCTTAGATACCTCCCCTCCCCCCTCAAGTGGAGATGGAAGAAATGCAAGCCCCCCCCCCCCACCAATAAAATGAGTCTTCCCTCTGCACATTTCAAAGAGAACTTCAAATGCGCTTTATTGAAAACCTGCTTTATTGACAACTCTGTTTGAAGAGTTATACATGTATGTGAAATGTAGAATTAAATGATTGATGTCATAAGTGTAGGCCCTGCATATATTACTCTCATACAAACATGAGGACACATTTTACAATCAATGTTCCGTTATTTATTAGAGTTTGGTTATTTCCGTTTACAATGTCAACCACACAGTTCTGATGTCATTCTCTCTCCATTCTTTTATATCGTTACGATTGTCATATATACTAAGCCTGCTATTGTAGACAAATTTCAGTAGGAACTTTAATAATTCAATGTGAAGAGGTCTTCCACAAAAGGGAGAAAGATAGTCTGCGTAATGGTAACCTTTTAAGGGGTGGTTATAATAATGCACAAATGCATCATGCCCTTCATCATGATGCATGAATGCAGCCTGGTGAGTAACTCGCCGGTGCTGTATACGAGCATCATGACCCTACTTGCTTGATACACCCACAAAGGGTCGACATGAATCGAGATACAGAGCCAATGCAGTGGAGGTGAGTTACTCGCCAGCACTGCATTGATGCATCATGAGGACAAAGGAGGATGAGCCTGGAGGCATCATATCGTCGCCTTAGTGCAAGAAGGTTGTAACTGACATTTTGGACAAAGTGAGCACTCATCTGTTCTACCATCTATTGACAATTATTATCTCCTGACTGTGAAAAAGTTGAGGCTCTGTCTCTGATATGTGTGCCTACAGGCAGGCCCCAGTGCAATATTGTTCAATCAACTTGGTGGTATAGTCATTGGAACACTTATGCATGACTTGAAAAATGCAGTTACAACCTTTTTGCACTAAGGTGATGATGTGGGCCTTAAAGAGTTAATATGAGTGTGAACTATGATTGAGGTCCTTGTAAGAGCGGTCCACTCGTCAGTAGCGACCGGAGGGAACTTGTCGTTTCCATGGCGGTCGTTTGCTGCATCTGTTTGTATTCTTCCATTGCTGCAAGACAAAATTAAATTCTATGTCAACCATATTGTTATTTCTGTAACAGGAATCTTTCATTTAATCAATTGATAACAATTGCCATGTACAGTGAATCATAAGTAGCATTTATTAGTATTCCAGTGCAGAGATCAAAACCTTATGTTGCCCTGCCTATAACACAAGAATACAATTCAACCAACCAATTCCCTGTTTTTAGATTTATTCATTCGCTATTGGAAAACCTTTAAAAGTTTTGTTATCTAAATGATCTAAATAAAAAATAATTCTGGAAAAATCTGCACTTGATGGACCTTTCGGTGTGGCACGGAATGTATCAAACATATCACACTTTTCGACTATTCTAAAACATATACAGAAAGTATCAGCCAAAGTATCAATCTAAACAATATTCTCTCTCGACATCCTCTTAATACATCATGCTTAGTCTGGGCTAAAAATCAAAAAACTTTAATTCACTCTTCTTTGAAACTGACCTTGTTGATATTTCTGTGACTGTAGCAGTGCGTCAAAGTTGATGACAGGATCATCGTTAAAGAACGCCATGGCCTCGGTAGGGTCCGTTCGGCACACCTCAAAGCGGACCCACTTGTAGCCGGAACATTTACGTGCTCCGGGACAACACTGTATTAGGTTCTGTACTGTCGGGTGGGAGAAACCAAAGAACTCTGCACCGCGTGGCTCTGGTGTCACCACCTCAATGCCTCTGTAATAAATCAATAGTAGTATTTTCATAATCCTTTCAAAATAGAATATATATATATATTTTTTTTTTTGCACTATATTTTGATCTTTATTTTGTAAGATTTTTATTTTGTAAGATTCTGGGATCAAATCCAAGAACACCGCTTGTTTTTCATCAAATAAATTCAACTTTGATTTTATTTTGATCAAAACCCAAATACAGCCTGAGGATTCGCATGATGAAACCGCTTCCTTCATTTAAATCTCACCACCATGAGATTTACTGGCCTTACTATGCCAACTAAACAATTTTGTTGACAGACAGGGCCTCTCTATGCAACAGGTACCCATGCTACCCTGTGACATCACGTCGCTATGACAAAGAGGGGGTCCACTATAAAAGAAGCTCTCACTGAAGAAGAGCTTCAGAACGCGGTAGCTGTTAGAGTTGAGCAGATCTCCAATGTGGAATAGCATCGTTTTACATACACAAAATAGAATATATATGTTGCTAAGCAAGGCATGTTTTTTTCGACGAGGAAATGAGGTTGGATCACAGCTTGTGAGTGAAATTTCTGTTGGTTTCGGACCTTGTGGACCTTCTTCTCAATCATTTCATAAGGGTTAGCATTTGTATTGGTATATATCAGACTGCATACTGGTAGCCAGCTTGGATTGACCTAAATCCTTCACTGGTACCGTGGAATTGTGGGTATTGAGTGACCAATATCTGACAAGCAGGGGCGTGGGAAGCAGTTTCAGAGTGGGTGGGACCAGGGGGGTTTTCTGCAATTTTTGACCTCCCTTTGCTTGACCTTTTAGTTTTGACCTTTTGAGGAGTTGGCCAAAAGTGGGGGGGGGGGGCATGTCCCCCTGTCCCCCCTGCTTTCCACGCCCATGACAAGATTTTTCTACCTATGCCATAGTGCTGGGGGAATGGTGAAAGTAGTCCCACGGTACCAGTGAAGGATTTTGGCCAATCCCAGCTGGCTCCGAGTATGATCCAACTCAACTTTTGGGAGTTTATCAAGGCGTTGTGGTCTGCGCCATATGCACATCCTTTGCCATACTTGGAATACAAGATGGTTGAGTAATTACCTTGCGTTGTTAACGTAGGCTAAAAGCCGGGTGTGACATTCATCAGCGGAATCACATGATATAACATGTTCAGGTGCGTCCTCTGGAGAGATCTCAAACTGCAAGTAATAAAGAGGATGCAAAGGTTAAGGGTTTTTTAAGGAAAAGTTACAATGATACTCGAATTTTGGAAATATTTTCTGAGTAGATCTAACATTTCTCAGGTTTAGTAAGGTGAATCAGAGAATCATTGGTACTGTTACATTTTTTTATAGATAGATAAGACATTATTTTTGCATCATTGCGTGTGGTTTTTTTTTCAACTCATTGTTTTACTGCCATGCTTTTGAGTAACAAATGTTTGTAGTTTCTAATCCAATCGCCATTTAGTTAGCTTATTTGACATTACTTACTAAAGGTTCCTAGAGCCTTGTGATATAATACAGGGATAAAAATCAACAATGGTCTAATAAATTTAGTCTTCATAGAAGTAGTTAGAGCAGTTAGCAAGACTGTTGCCTTTGAGCCCCTGAGAGACAAAATAAATCAAATTTGTACATTAGTTTATAATGTTAACCAATGAGTAGGATGTATCAGACCAATAGTGGCAATTACCGGTATAGCGACTTAGCGGGATACATTATTGACCAATGAGATAATTCCCTTCATTCAGAATTCAGTGCAAACCTTTTTAGGTTGCGTTACATAACCACTGGTACCCATCATGCTGGCTGTTATCAGTGCTTATCTCTCCAACTACCAGATCAAGCAATGGTGCCCCCTGTTAAGGATCCCGGTACCTCATCATAGTGCTAATGCAAAGGCCTACCTTAGGTCCGAGTCCACAGTCGAGTATTTTACATGTGTACAGTGTCTTGGTGTCCGGGTTCCGTAGACTGCAGTATTCGCGGGTACTGCAGAAGCCGACCGGGTAGATGTGTTCTGCACTGTGGTACCGTGACCGGTCATTGGTGATCTGTAATATATGCATGTCAACCTTGGTCATACCGTAAATCCCCCTGTATATGCCCACCTGTGTAATAAATCCCCCTGTATAAGCCCACCCGTGTAATAAATCCCCCTGTATATGCCCACCAGTGTAATAAATCCCCCTGTATATGCCCACCAGTGTAATAAATCCCCCTGTATATGCCCACCCCTGTAATAAATCCCCTGTATAACCCCACCCATGTAATAAATCCCCCTGTATAAGCCCACCCGTGTAATAAATCCACATGTATAAGCCCACCCATGTAATAAATCCCCCTGTATAAGCCCACCCATGTAATAAATCCCCCTGTGTAATAAATCCCCCTGTATAAGCCCACCAATGTAATAAATCCCCCTGTATAAGCCCACCCCTGTAATAAATCCCCCTGTATAAGCCCACCCCTGTAATAAATCCCCCTGTATAAGCCCACCCATGTAATAAATCCCCCTGTATAAGCCCACCCCTGTAATAAATCCCCCTGTATAAGCCCACCCGTGTAATAAATCCCCCTGTATAAGCCCACCCCTGTAATAAATCCCCTGTATAAGCCCACCTGTGTAATAAATCCCCCTGTATAAGCCCACCTGTGTAATAAATCCCCCTGTATAAGCCCACCCATGTAATAAATCCCCTGTATAAGCCCACCTGTGTAATAAATCCCCCTGTATAAGCCCACCCGTGTAATAGATCCCCCTATATAAGCCCACCCCTGTAATAAATCCCCCTGTATAAATCCACCCGTGTAATAAATCCCCCTGTATATGCCCACCTGTGTAATAAATCCCCCTGTATAAGCCCACCCCTGTAATAAATCCCCTGTATCAGCCCACCCCTGTAATAAATCCCCCTGTATATGCCCACCCATGTAATAAATCCCCCTGTATATGCCCACCCATGTAATAAATCCCCCTGTATATGCCCACCCATGTAATAAATCCCCTTGTATATGCCCACCCATGTAATAAATCCCCCTGTATATGCCCACCCATGTAATAAATCCCCCTGTATATGCCCACCCGTGTAATAAATCCCCCTGTATAAGCCCACCTGTGTAATAAATCCCCCTGTATCAGCCCACCTGTGTAATAAATCCCCCTGTATATGCCCACCTGTGTAATAAATCCCCCTATATAAGCCCACCCGTGTAATAAATCCCCCTGTATAAGCCCACCTGTGTAATAAATCCCCCTGTATAAGCCCACCCATGTAATAAATCCCCCTGTATATGCCCACCCATGTAAAAGCCACAAAATACTCAGAAATTCCATCCCATTTCCTTGACTTGATGACAAAAATTGAAATTTTCCATGATCCAATTGTCTATGTAATCTCTCGCGCATAAGATACACCTTATATCTGAGGCCCCCTGAGGCTGATCCTTGCATATACAATATAAATCAGCCAAAAGTCTAAGTGTGTCTTATACGACTCTTTCATCAGCTTTGATACAACAGATGGTGCTAGTGGCAACCATGTTACTTTGCCACTCCTACAGGGGCATGGCTGGGTTGGACTCCAGTACCTCTAAAGGGCCCACTTGTTTGTAATGGTCTGCCTTATATTTGGCTAACCATTTTCTTTAAATATCGATAGTGATTATAGCCAAACTATTTCTCTGTGTGTAGCCTTGATTTCTAAGATATGGAGCTGTATTTTACATTACAAATGGGCATTTTGGTGAGGGGTGTCTGTGCACTAAGGGTAAACCTATGGAGCCCTGGGAGTGGATGCTGGACATGCCCATGTAAACAGAGGGGCTACTGGAGCGCCATCTAGTGTATCAACCTGGTAAAACCAATGTATGGGGGAGTTGTACTTTTACGATAAAACATTACTAGAACTTCAAAAAGTATTCTAGCATTTCTTTCAAATCAGGGTGCGCCTTATACACCGGATGCGTCTAATACAAGGGAGATTACAGTATAACTTTTGGAGATAATTGGAGAGGACCCTGACAAAATTTCTGTGATCGAGGGGATACATTCCAATACATTTTGTCATAAAACATCAGTTTCCTCACTAGACCTGCCAACCGGTCCCTATGCATATGATGTTAGGGACCGGCTCCTCTCTGTATCAAAGTCTTTCAGCTGCTGGTATTCCCCTTGCTGGCAACCGGAAATCGCCAGTGCTTTGTTTACAAGTGTCTGGCCGATATATTTCCAGACAAAACTGGGTGCTGTAGAAGACATGATCGATAGTTTATGATAAAATCTACAACATATTCAAAATTGGAAACTAGATTCGCCATATTTATCTAAATAGAGCAGAAAGAACTTGGCAGTGTGAGCCTTTGCGTTTCCAACTGCCGCCATTTTGTTTTGAAAATACTCTACATTGATGAGAAGGTGAGGGTTGCAAGATGTCATTTTTTTCTAACTTAAAATTATCACAGGTTGCCAAAATTTGTAGAGATGCTTCGCATGGATGGGATCTACCTTCAATATTTATTTTGGAAAGATTCACTGAGAATTAAATGCATGAGAGGTGTGCGGAAAGTCCTCCCGCAGGACCGAAACATTTCCTATTACAACTCTCCCACACCCGTACAGAGCGATCTTGGAGTGGCAGACGGGTGTGGAATCCCCACACTATTTCCTCACATGACTTTTCCTGACACATGACGTAACTTCCTGGAATTCTACAACTTTCCATGACGTGTGGCCACTGTGGGAACACTGTATGCGGCACTTAATTAAACTCTTTCCCTCCAGATTCCCTGTACTCAATCCTTCTTTGGCCACTACAATGTATATATTTGGCAGTGCGGGGAGAGAGGGATAAAAGGTTAACAGGTTTAGCGTAGACTCACCTCTCCCAGGCTGTAGACAGTGAGTGGACCAAGTTCTATGGGGAATATCGGCCTGCCCGTGTTGTCGAGCAGGATTGGCACCACAAGCCGTTTGGAGTTACTCGCCTTGCTCTTCTTGGGCTTCACTTTGTTCAGCTCACCTAAAGCTTTAAAGGTCAAGAATGAACTAATTAAAAAAAAAAGGGAAAAAAAGGAGTTAATCATGCACATTGGTCGGCATGATGCACCAATGAAGTGCTAGTGAGTCTGCTTGCCAGCACTTCATTGGTGCATCATGCTGACCTTCTGGGAGAGTATCAAGCCTATACTGTTGGTATGATGCATTTATGCATTAGCGGGCCGTGAGGGGTTAATGCATTATCCCCCATTGGTCAGCATGCATAAATGCAGCCCTGAATTCCCTCCCCAGGGCTGCATTCATGCATCATGCCGACCCTTCAGGAACCCATTTCCCAGGAATGAGAACTTTCTGAGATAATTGGATGCTCTGGAAACTAGTGGACGTTGTGCATTAAAGCACAAAAGGCTCAGGGTAGGAATGCTGCACGATTATTAGTTTCAAAATAAGTTGGTCTACGGATTTTGGTTTTGAAAAAATGGTGCGAGCGAGTGATTTTTTTCTCTCAAGATTTTCAGAATGACGGATGGGTCTGATGTCATTCAGAATACCATTGCTTGGCAACGGTCACATGTGATACTGTCACTAGGTGACAGAACACACAAGTAACCATGGTATCAGGTAACATGGTGACACTGCCTCCAGTTAGCAACCAGTAGCAGATTAGAGTAGTTTTATCCCATGGGGACTCATCAGGCTTTTGTTTCTGTAAAAGATGTGACAATTTTAAGTTGCCAGTGGTCCTAAACCCCAGGGGGCTTGATGTTATATAGAACTGTCCACGTAACAGTGTAGGTGGATAGTGTTGGTGACACTGTTAGCACAGTTTCACCGGGACTGAATGTGTGACATTCAGAACCAATTAGGAATTAAAGTAATTTTAATTCTTCTAGCATGGGGAGAAACAGGTTATCCCCAGGGTGTTCTGAAAATTATTTAAAGGACCAGTCCTTTAAATAAACAACATTTTTACCGTGGCGGGGACCATCAAAAGTCTTGTAAAAAAATTAAAAAAAAAAAAAATTCTTATACTAAACCTTTGTCTACCTTATATGGACCTCCCATCGTCTGAGTTTTCCCTTGTATGCGAGGTAAAATCACATTAACCTAAAGTGGCCGAAAATAGCCCCCGGATGCACCTTATAGGTCTGCCGTGAACTAAGGGTGCATCGTATACAGCGGTGTCGCCTTATACGCGAGGTACCATTAAAGCTTGAAAGGAGGCTATAATAAGCCTCATCTGGGGTTTGAGAATAGTTTAGCAGTTTTGGTCTATGGTGTCACAGCCCCTCGTACAAGGCTCCCTGAGTAAAGAAGGACCTTAAAAGCTGCACCTTATAAGTTTGATTCTTGTAGAATCTAGGGCTTATACAAGAGAATTTATGGTACTACAGTATTTGATTTCTAAAATATACCTGGATTACCGGTGGCACCTGAAATGACAGGTACTGGTTCCTTAGGGACTTTCTTCTTGGGATTCGGCGTAGCCTTTTTCTTGATTTTCAGTTTTTCTGGGTCTGGTTTTATATCGAGAACGGCTGGCGGTGTGGTCGGGGGAGACAACTTGATTGGTGCTACTCCCAGTGAGACTGTTGGCGCTGCTGGTGGAGGTGGGGCAGGTTTAGCTGCAGGGGCCGGCTGTGGCGGTGGCGGTGGTGGAAGGACCTCTGGGAATACTTGATACTGCTGAAGACGTCGGAGGAGATACCTACAACACACGTAAGAAAATATTGATAGTACCGTAAATTCTCTCGTATAAGCCGCGGCTTATACTAGAACCCAATCCAAGGGGAGGCTTATAAAATATGCCCCAAGTCAGGGTGTGGCTTATAGGGGGGTATGTAATCTTATAGAACAGTAGAAAACCTTCATTTTTCAAGCCTTGGATGTGGCTTATAGCTCCTCCTAAAGTCGGGGGTGCGGCTTATACGAGGGATGCGGCTTATACGAGAGAATATACGGTCGTGCTGGCAAGCATAATAAGTAGCACTTTCAGAGTTCCATTCATCCATGCCAAGGCTACATTATGCTACCCTATGAGGTTGGTACATTCCTAGAGGATCAGCATTCAATCATGATGCAGCAATGATGTGCTGGAAAGCACTCACACCCACTTCATTGCTTTGGATATAATGTTCAATATGCAGTGTGGATCCTCCGGCCTCCTGTATAGGACTCAGTATGGAGGCCTAGTGGAGCCGCCATTTTGAATTTTGCTGGTTGAGGTAAAGCCCACTGATAAGACATACCATGATGGGTACCTTGTCCCTGGGTAACACCCACTTCCAGGGACATGCTGGTCCCATCTTATTAGTTCTTATCAGTGTGTGTGGCCGGAACCAGCTGCAGACCAGCTAGTGACCAATAGGACACGACTCACGCATTGGACCCACCCTGAGTCAGGCTAAATCCTAAAGGATGCACCAGATATAAGATTTTGGCCACTTTGCACTGTTCTATAGTCAAAAATCAGCGCATATAGGATGTACCCTGACTTGGACTAAATACTGATGTAATCCTCCCCTATATGCCGCGTCTTATACACGAGGATCTGACAAGCAGACTCACGAGCACTTCATTCCTTAGCTTATAATGTGCAATATGTACAACTCTTTTTTTATCTGATCCATACCTTCTCTGGTCCCTGACATGAGTGACAGACGAGTCCACCTTCACCACCTCGTCACACAGCGCCGCATTTAACTGTGGGCGCAAACGGAAATAAATCTCTGTGAGAACGATTGCTTAATTATCTGGACTTGGGGAAATCAGTAGGTATAGCGCTGAATCGGGAGCAGACTGGTTCCTGAGCTCACCAGTTCTGATCTCGCACCAGACTTCTTCTTGCACATCACACTACTTCGGAGAATGGTACCTACTTAATCTCACGAGATTCCAAGAGCAAAACCGTCATGGCCATGCACACAGATAAACAAGTAACTGCGCTATAGACCTTGAATAACTGTCTTTGATAAATGCCCGGGATAATCAATTCTTTTAATCTTTAAACTACATGGCACTAATTCATGACAGCATGGCGATATTTTACAAGATCTTAAGAAGAAATTAACACTCACAAAGACCATGTGTTTCAGGAACTTCTTGAGGCGTAGATACTTGTTTCTGTACTTGTCTACTGAACCATTGGCAGTAGAAATATGACTAGGGCGCGGCTTTGCCTTAGGTTGTACCGGAGCCTTTGGAACCGGAGTTCCCTGTGCCTGGGCTCGAGCCTTTGAATGAGCTTCCAATTGTGCAAGTCGCTCCTCATCAGTCTGTAATTAGAGAATATAATAATAAGTTTGAATCAATCAAATGATTGTATGAATCAATTTTCATACCGTTAGATTTAACTGGTGAAAGGAGGTACACAATCAACATCAGTATTCTAATGGGTCAGAATGTACCATTATCTCCCGCATATAAGGCCTATAGAACCTCCTAAAAGAGGGGGTGCGTCTTGTAGGAGGGTACCTTTACTATAGAACAGGCTAAACCTTCAAAATTCAAACCCCAGGTGCGCTTTATAAGATTCTCTTCAACTCAGAGTGTGTCTTATACGCTGGGTGCCTCTAATAAATACATAGGAGATTACCGTCACGGTAGATACATTTTGATTTTGACAGTCAATCATATTTTTGGAAGGTATTGATCTGAATATATTTATGTCTTTTTAAACTCACCGCTAACTTAAATGTTCCATTTTGACCCTCGATTTTGATCAATCTGGACCCTGGCCGTTGAACCTGAAAACCAAACAACGAAAGAGTAAATGATTGAGAAAATATTGAATTATCAATTTGACATGTACGGGTAGTGACTATTTAATAATAAGTTTATTACATACCTCCTTCAGAAGTGCCACTTCAAGGGACGTCCTCAACCTAAGGGGGAAAAAAGACATGCAAATAGTAGCATTCAGAAATAAATGCCAACTGAACTATACATCACTGTTTCTAGGTTTTATGTGATATTCCAACATCAAAAGATGAAATAATGTCACTCATATGGCGACACAATATAAGATAACTGACAACTTTCCTTATGTTATACATGTATAAAATACAGCTTTCTCCTATAGCTAGCGGATTGTCCAATGGGCATGGCCATTGGTGAAGCTGGTTACCAGCGGTCATCACTGATAACAGTTTTATCAAATGGGTACCACCTGCCCCCCGAGAGGCACACAGTGAATAGATGGGATTATTTCATTGGCTCATTATTGATCCTGCTAAGTAGGGATACACACTACTGCATTGGTATTGAACTTACCCAAGTGGTGCCAGTTTGTTTTCTGCAATAATGCGCTTTATGTCCAGGTAGTGGAGTGGTTTCCCCGCTGATGCCAGGACGCGCTGAGTCGCCTGAACCCATCGTTCTACCTCTATAGCCTCACTGAAAAGAAAAATATGTAACGTTCTTTATCAATGCATTGTTTTGTTATCATGACTACGGTAATTGCCTGTTCAAGTGCACCTATGCTCAGCACAGCGCTTTATGCAAACTACCGTAATCTCCCGCGTATAAGGCGCACCCCGCGTATAAGGCGCACCTAGAGTTTTACAATATGGTCAAAAAAATAAAAAATTCATAACTTCTCTTCTACTGAATGGATTCTCAAAATTCAAAAAGCTATGTGTTGCTTGGACCCCCAGGACCCCACTGGACCCCATATGTAGCATATGTGGCCATATGGGACTGTGACATATCAAAAGAAAGGTCTTGGTGTCCCCCTTGCGGATCCAGGTAGAACTAAAACCCCGCGTATAAGACGCGCCCTATACGCGTGAGATTACGGTAGTGAAATATGCCTACTGTATAAGCTGCAGCCTATAGACAATGTCGGACGCTTGGTGTGGCTCATAGGACCAGTCTGAACTCAGGGTGCGCCTGTTTTACATCAAGTGTTTTACATGAATAGAATTTAGTAAGGAAGCTAACAGGAGTAGATCACCCTACCGTAACGTCTCACAAATAAACCACTTCTCACACGTAAATCTGAGGTTTTATGTGCCTTAGAAGTTAGAGAATCAGCCAAAAGTCTGAGTGTGTAGGCGGGGTACTTTTACTAATGAACAGTACTACCGGGTACATCTAAAATCATGTGCCTTGTATCTTTTCTTTCAACTATGGGTGCGCCTTATATGCAGGATGCACCTTATACACGGGACATTATGGTATTTGTATCCAGTTAAATTCAGTTCAGCTCACTGAAATTCTCTTTACCTTGAAGCTGTGATTTTGCTGGCAGCAGTAGACTTGAAAGCGGATGAGGATTTATTGGCGGGTGAAGTTTTAACATTACCAGTAGCTTTGCCAATGGCAGTAGATTTGACTGTGGCAGAAGTTTTGGCGATGGCTGATGATTTGATGGTGGTAGATTTGATGGTGGGCGTTGATTTGACGGTGGCCTTGGCCTTGACTTCCATGTTTTCTGCACTCATATTGACTGCGCTAGGAGGAAAAAGATCAGATATCATTTGAGACTGCTGCACTGAACCAGTTGCCCCATTGATCAGGTTTTACTAAAGAGTAGCTTTTGCTTAAAAAAAGTACCTATGCATACCTATTGAAAATGAAACCAAGGAATGGTTAAAGGTCCCTGAAGTAAGGGAGGGGTCATTCCTTAAGAACAGGGAGGGGGCAAACATTTTTCGACTCCTCCAAGGGGGGGGGGGGCAAAATAATTCTACCTGTTTTCAGCGAAAAAGCCAGCATGTTACGATGGGGTAAGGGAGTGGTCATCGTTTATCAAAGGGGGGGGGGGTGGGTTTTCCTGCGGATGCGTGAAAAAAAAATTATGTCCCACCTCAACAGCAGTTAAAATGTCCCTCCGCACCTCTGGCCAGGACAATATTCGCACCCCTCTTTGATCTATAGTAGCACGCGGGCTATTTTGGAATTCTTTAGGAAATATTCAACAATTACATTAATTGCTGCTCAGGGGGTGAGGGCGTCGGGTTACAAGACTTAGCTAATTCCCAATACCATATATGTTTCCTTACAAAAACAGTGACGAGGGGGTGGGTCCTAAAAAATGCTCGAAAAAACAATGACATAACTGCTGAACGTTCCCTTACGCCCTTCTAGAGGAGTCAAAAGTTTTTACGTCCCCCCCTTGGCTCAGTAGGGGTCAAAAGTTTTTGTACCCCCCCATGTCGAACTGCCCTTCCCTGTCCCGAGCACACTAGTCTACTTTAGGCAGGGAGTGGTCTTAATTAATTAACAGGGGGGGGGGTGCAGGGTTTTCGTGCGGACACACAGAATTTTTTTACACCCCCTCTCAACAGTAGTCAAAATTGTTTGCGCCCCCCCCCCACCGCCAGAGGTGGGGAGAATTTTCGCGCCCCGCTTAAAGCTCTTTGATCTATTTATTGAGACGAAAAGTCCCTTAACTAGGGCAATGCTCCGATGTCCATGCTGACAATGCTGGGGACAAACTGTTGCTCTGTGCTCAGCGCTCCCCACTTTTGTGGCATAATAAAAATACTACATTGGAGCCCTGGGCAGATTTGAAATGCAGATTACAGCACATTACATTGCACCAATCTCTAAATACTTTTCAGGTTAGAATTGACTCTGTCATTACTTTCTTTGCTGTGGATGGGAAAGCTATAAGTCTTAGATACATGGAGAATTTGAACGCTTAGTGCTGGACGTAGTACTGAAGAATGCAAATCTGTCCCTCGGACAATATCGCGCCCTCCGTCTGCATGTGACATGTTACCTTCGAGATTTGCTATGTTCCGTAGTTACCGTCCGCACGAATAGTAGCATGCAGGCTTTTTGGCTATAATAAAGTCTAAGAGTAAATTTTTTTAGCCCCCCCGCCCATCAATTGTTTGAAGACTACAAAAGGGGTCAAAATATTTTTAGCCTCCCCCCTCGGGAGGCAGGGGTCTGATGATAAATAATGACCACTCCCTGCCTTAGACTACTACTAGAAGGAATAACACCCCTGCACCCACTCCCGCGAGTCCCTATCTGTCACTATAGTAAATCAATCAATATGATTTCCTATTTTAGGGCTCTTTTCCACTGTCAACATGAACTATTTTCATGTATCAAGGGTAAAAATAACCAAGGAAAAAGAATTTGTGGGTCATTTTACTCTAGATCCAGTCATTGATTTAATATGTTATCAGTTCTCAAGGAATATTGGTGTGCACAGACTCCAATTTCTATAAAACCTTGAAATATAACATACTGATATTTTTATTAATTCTTGGTCAATTTTTACATTTCAGACCTCTATTGAAAGCTTAAGACATTATCAGTTACCATAGAGGGAGAAAGAATGAAATATCTGGACAGATTGTATATATTTCAGAAGAGTTTTGACTTTAAACCTGTAAATATAAAAACTAATTATTTGTGTAACTTTTTTAAACTTATATGGGATAACCACAAAAGTGTTTACTTTTAGGATCTTTAATCAGTTATTTATCATCTATTAGCCCAAAGCTAAAGAGTATAGGAGAGTTGAGTAAAAAATCCAAGAATTTCAGGTTTGCTAATCACACTGCCATTTAGAAAGACTTTCCAACATGATCTGTACTACTTACTTTAGTTCCTTTTGATGCAAAATATAGCCCATTAATCCACAAACTGTTGTGCTTACAGTGATGTAATTGGTTACCCTCTATGATCATTCAATCAAATTTAAATTGAGATTAAGTAAAGCAAGGTCTGAAATGTGTGAGAACCAGTGCAGCCTGTGAACAGTGGGTAGTGACTGATAAGACCCACACTGACTGGAAATCCACTGACAGAAAATGTTATAGAAATTCCACATTCAATCCCTCATAACTTGTTCTAGTACTATTATAAAAACAATTTAAACACCTGTAGGGGCCGGCATCGTTGTATATATATTAGTGCGCTTCATCCGAGAGATGTGTTCGTGTGGTGCTCGTTCCTTCTATGCCAACCAGGCGTCGCTTTGCGGTACCCGTTTGGTACAAGAGGGGGCAGCACCACACCTCGCGTCCAGCTCCTACTAAGGGGCCGGATGAACCGCAGAAGGGGACTGGATGTAGTCCAGTCCAGACGTGTGTTTGTTCTATAAATAAAGGCCTACCCGAGCGGTAGGAAGTCTGGGGCTTTGCCCAACCCGAACTCCTTGTGTTGTGTTGGTATCTCTAGTGTTAAGCGAGCCAAAGAGCCACCCAACATATAAGTCGAAACGAACCGTTACACACCATTAAATTACTCAAGTTGCCAGCTTCCCGGTGATATAAAACTATCCGGGTATATCCAAAATAAAAGTTTGGCATGTTTTCCCTACTACTAGTAGTAGGTCTCAGTGAAGGAAATCCCGCAGAAAACTGGAAGTCATATACGATTGTGGTCAGAAGTGAATACTGCAGGCACACTGAATGGTCAATAACCATGTTGAAAATAACGCCAATAAATATAAAACCACTACACATGTTGTTGAACATTTGCTGCTTTGGATAAAATACCAGGAGGGCATTTCTCAAAGTGCTTACCTATTTTTTCAAAGGTTAGATTGGAAATAGTGAATCTACATTTTATTCAGTGCAGATTTAGGCAGAATCAGGGTGTTTTTACGCTATAGTCCAGTGCTCAAAATTTTCGTGGTCAATTCATATTTTAAGTCAGCCTATATTATGAAGGAAGGATGTATCTATTAATTCTGGGGTGATTTTTAGAAAATGAACATGTTCCAATGGGTGCTATCGCGCTACATTAAATTATAGTGCAGAACCAATTCCTTCTCTGAGTGAGACCACTAGCTGAGACTGAGTAGGCTACTCCTTTGTGTCATGTATTATCGCTCGTGTCGGTACATGTTTTCATATCCCTGTGACGTCTTGAGTTGTGATTTAACCCCGTCTATATTACATAATTACCAATAATTGTCGGTTCTTTCTGACAAAAGTTTTTTAACAATATACACTATAATGCCACTGTAGTCCCTGAAATAAACATTCATTTCGGCAACAAACCTACCGGCCGGAAGTAAGCGCCATACAATCCGTTAGATGGCGTCTTGGTGAGAGTAATTTATCCCATTCACACCAGAAGGCAGGTTGGTGCTTTGGCGCGCAGCGAAGAACAGCATAGCGAACGCTGACTGCCTGAATGGCGGTCAGCTGAGGAACTCTGCCTCTCTTACTAGAGGGCACCAGATGGGTAAATTCGACAAGGGACTTGGGCTTCAGGAGGCCCTTGATGGGGGGCCTCCAATATCACATGTCGATTTTAAGAATTGCCCATGTAAGCATTGCCCATGTTAGCAAAAACCCATGTCACTAGTGTGACATATATAGCTGCCATAAATCCTCACACCTCACATATAAGGATGCACACAGACTTTGGCTAAAATTTTATAGGATGCACCTAGGGTCAAATTTTGGTCATTTTAGTAGGGTAGGGAGGGGTTAGAGGCCCTAAATTTACAACTGTGTCATTTCTAAGGAACTTATTGCTACTTACAGAATTTTTTTTACATTAATCAAAGGATGGAATAATATGTTCTTCATGTGCAAAAGCTTGTCAGCCCTGCCTCATAGAATGTTACGATAAAGCATGTGTGAAAAAAGTGGGCCTTTTACCCCATTGTCTAGAGGCTGGTGTAAAAGGCCCACAGCCTTTGGGGTAAAAGGCCTACATGCATATAAAAGAGCATCATAATTGGAATAAATGCTCCATTTAGATTCTTGTCATGAGAAAAGATACTTAAGATAATCTACATAAGCTACAACTAAGCATTGGACATAGTAAATAACCTAAAGTAACATTTTAGATATTTCATATTGAAGTTCAAGGGATTACAGGGTAGGATAAGGTAAAATACCCTAATAACACGTAAATGAGCTAGTTCTAAGAAAATAATTGTCAATTAATGCATATTTTTCACTCTAATCAAGGGATGAAAAAAGGTATAATAATTGTGGAATAGGTTGTCAGCCTAGCCTCATTGAATATTCCATTAGAATGTTTGACAAAAAGCGGGGCACTTTACCCTGCATAAAAAGCCAATGTAGCTGTTGAAATAAAAGAGAGGGTAAATAAAATGTATCTTTATGGCCTACTTTCGAGTCCTTTACCTTATAGCACCTCGGCTAATATTTTTAACCCCTTTAACTTGCCATCCAACAAACCATGTACATTTCAGGACCATTTTCTTTCTAATTATCTGAAATTGAACACAATGATCATAACAGTCATGAAATATTGAATGCCTGATAAGTCAACCATTTCTCATCCAATCATAATGAAAACCTACGAGTAAAAGAGTTCTCCTTGAGGTAATCTTTACTTCCAAGTGCTAAAATTATGGCTGTATACAGCTAGTACCCTAGACATGAGAGCTAAAGGGCATTTTACCCCAAAGGGCGTCTTACCCCTACCTATTCTACAGTGCAAAATCTGTCTGGGGCCTCCAAGGGAAAAATTTGAACAATACAATACCAAAAGGTGCATTCTGAAGCTTTCTGAGGATAGAACAGATCTTTTCCATACCCTGCTTTTTATGCCACTAAGTCTTATGTCACATGTCGATTTTAAGGAATGGCCCTGTCACATGTCACTAGCATAGCCATGTCCAATGTCGATTTTAAGAAATGGCTATGTCACCATGTCGAATTTAGGGGTCTAGGGCCATCTTGAGGGACAAGTGACAAGGTCACTTCTTAAAATCGACAAGGGATACGGGCTTAGAGACAAGGGACAACAACCATTTCTTAGAATCGACAATGACCACGGGACCCCCGTGTCTATGGCCCTTACTAGGACCGGAGAAGAAAGTTCAGGAACTAGCTTTTTCTAATATGCCTGCCGTTACTCAGATAAAATTCTAACAAGATCCAGATGCGACATCATTATCAGAAGGCTGAGGCTGAGCTGAGTCGATAATATGGCTGGGGGGGGTCTAGCCAAGTGTGACGTAATTTTCAAGGGGGTGTTGGCTGATGTGTGACAGGGAGGTAGGGGGTATTGAAAATGGCCAAGAATTATTATTATCTATTATTTCACATTCTGTTTGTGGATATACCAGCGCTTAGAGAGAAGAGAGAGAGGGAGAGAGAGAGAGGCAGAAACACCGGTAAGAGAGAGATAGAGAGAGACAGCCAGAGGGAGACCGAGACGCAGTGGGGCCGTTGTTCAGCTTTCAGTGGATCCAGGATACACAAGGAATAGTGGTTCCAGGATCCACAATGGACTGACCAATCAGAAGCCAGCACCTGCTTAGCAGATGCATCTGCTGCTGTCCAAGATGGTGGATGTTTTTGTTAGCCAATTCTTGTCCATTCAATGCACAAAACACTTGATTACTCATGCTCTATGGAAAATTAGAGGTTGTTATTTGAGAAAATGAATGGGATATGACCAAACATAATAAAACATAAAGCTTCACTATTGGCATTGCATCTGGGCTTGCCCTCATACTATAGAGCCCCCCTGTATCTTCCTTGGAGTTGGACTTGGGATTTTTTCAGGCTGCCCCCCACATGAGTTGAAGATGGACGAGGGGGGGGGGGTGATCATTTATTAAAAATGGCAGGGGGGAGGGTTGAGGGGGTCGAAAAATTTTCAACCCCTTTGAGAAAATACAGGTGGGGTGGACTAAATTCTTTCAGCCCTGCTATTAATTGGAGGGGGTGTGTGTCTGCTCTTGATTTTCAGCTTCTCCATGGCAGGGGAGGGGGGCAAAAAGTTTTTTTGTGGTTCTGATTTTTTTTAATAAAAAAAAAGAAGAAATTTTTCTGCCCAAAAGGGTCTGCGTCTGTATCGAGGATCCACAAGGGTCTGCTTCTGTATCCAGGATCCACAATAGACTGCTTCTGTATCCAGGATCCACAATAGACTCCTTCTGTATCCAGGATCCACAATATACACTGCTTCTGTATCCAGGATCCACAATAGACTCCTTCTGTATCCAGGATCCACAATAGACTGCTTCTGTATCCAGGATCCACAATAGACTGCTTCTGTATCCAGGATCCACAATATAGACTCCTTCTGTATCCAGGATCCACAATAGACTCCTTCTGTATCCAGGATCCACAATAGACTGCTTCTGTATCCAGGATCCACAATAGACTCCTTCTGTATCCAGGATCCACAATAGACTGCTTCTGTATCCAGGATCCACGCGGCACTCAGACCCAGGTCTCCGGGTGTGATGAGTAGTATCTAAGACGGTCTCCTATAAATCACACCTTTTGAATTAAAGATTTTAATTTAAAGTTTGAATTCAAAAGGTGTGATTTTTAGGAGACTGTCTTAGATACTACTGTCATGGGGGAGTCTGGATGGCAGGTGGCAGTACCTGCTTCCGGGTTCGTATCCGTTACACCAGTGGGCCTTCCACTCGTCTGTCACACGTCACGTGACAGGTCTGAGTTTCGCTGGCTTTTCCCTTATATAAGGGCAGTTCCTACAGAAGTTCTCCATTAGTGGTCCTACCACTGCTCAGCACACTTCTACTGTTACCTACGGGTAACCGAATGCCATCTGGCATGTAGTCTCTATAGGCTGTGATCGTATGTAACTAAGATCAGAATAAACTTTTGGATGCCTACCCGGAAACTTCTTCTCTTTTCGTTATGATTTAACATCTAACCAAAAAGACGAACCACTACATAACGTTTTTTATTGTTGACTGGGTCAGTTATTATATAGATGCATTGAAATCAGGTATATGTTTTTTTCTGGGAGTCTTTTGTGGATCCTGGATACAAAAGCAGCCTATTGTGTATCCTGGATACAGAAGCAGTCTATTGTGTATCCTGGATACAGAAGCAGTCTATTGTGGATCCTGGATACAGAAGGGAGATCCTTGTGGATCCTGGATACAGAAGGAGTCGATTGTGGATCCTGGATACAGAATCAGTCTATTGTGGATCCTGGATACAGAAGGGAGATCCTTGTGGATCCTGGATACAGAAGCAGTCTATTGTGGATCCTGGATACAGAAGGAGTCTATTGTGGATCCTGGATACAGAAGGGACCCCTCTCAGGCGGGGATAAAAAAATTCAGACCCCTTTTAGGGGGGAAGAAAAAAAATGTTGCCCCTTTTGAGCGAAAAAGCCTGTGTGCCACTAAAGAATAAAAGGGGGGAAGAAAAAATTTCAGAGCCCTCCAAGGGGGGGGGGCAGAAAAATTTCAGACCCCTCCGAGGGGGTTCAGAAAAATTTTCGCCGAGAGTCCTTGTGGATCCTGAGTAGGCCTAGGCCTGCAGGGGTCTAAGGGAGTGCTCATTTTTTAACCACAGGGGGGGGGGGGGCTGGTGGGTTTGAGGGGGGGTCAGAATTTTTTCAACACCTCTGATGGAGGGGGGTCAAAATAATTTCACCTGTTTTCAGTGGAAAACCCCGCACGTTACTATAGGCTAAAGGGGACGTTTGCGCGCGATTACCGTCCCTTATGCGGGGGGGTTGAAAAAAAATTTCGACCCCTCATTAGGGACAAAAATTGCGCGCGAACGTCCCCTTTTAGCCTATAGTAACGCACTGGGTTTTCTGCTGAAAACAGGTGAAATTATTTTGACCCCCCCATCAGAGGTGTTGAAAAAATTCTGCCCCCCCCCTCAAACCCACCAGCCTTACCCCCCCCCCCTGTGGTAAAAGAATGAGCACTCCCTAATGTGGATCCTAGATAGGCCTACAGAAGCAGTCCTTGTGTATCCTGGATACAGAAGCAGTCCCTTTGTTGGTAAACAGCCCAGTGCCCAAAACAGCTAAGTCCAGTATGGACAGTGATGCTAAGAGAGTAAATCATAGTAAAATTTTTCTGACTTTCCAATGAAACTGCATTCTTGAATATATATAAGCTCAAAGATGATGTTGCTCCTTTTGATTGTACTTCATCTATCATAAACTAGCAGATATCTGTGATAAAATAAGCTGAACTGAGTGGCCAAGACATCCACCATCTTGAAAGTAGCAGATGCATCTGCTGAGCAGGTGCTTGCTCCTGATTGGTCAATCCCTTGCGTATCCCGGGTACACTATTCCTTGTGGATCCTGGATGCCCAGAAAGCTGAACAACGGCCCCGCTGCATGCATCTGCTGGCCAGGTGCTTGCTCCTGATTGGTCAATCCCTTGTGTATCCTGGGTACACTATTCCTTGTGAATCCTGGATGCCCAGAAAGCTGAACAACGGCCCCACTGCGACAGGCAGATACAGAGACAAACAGACAGAAACATACAGACAGACAGAGACAGACACAGAAATACAGACAGATAGAGACATGCACATACAGAGGGAGACAGAGGTAGACAGAGAGACATACTGACTGACAGAGAGATAGAGGGGAAGAAGAGAGACAGAGACATAGACAGAGGAACAGACAGAGACAGACAGACATAGACCTGCTATACATAGTACATTGTAAAAGGAACGACCCACTTGGCAGGAAAACGGTTTTTTTGACGTCATAAAAACGTGTTTTATTTGGTTACTAAGTTTTTTCCAACATAAAAAAAAACAACATGTCAAAACATGTACTCAAAATTCTTATAAAAACGTTTTTTATTTCAGGCTAAAAAAACGTGTTTTTTTTTTACGTAAAAGAAGAGTGAATAAGAAACTTTTTATTTGGTTAAATTGGTTGAAAAACGTTTCAAAACGTTGAAAACGTTTTTCACCATTAAAATAACGTTGTTTAAAAGCATTTTATATCCCAACCAAATAAAAACGTTCAAAATCTTTTTTTTTGCTATGTGGGGAGGCTTGGCGGGTAACCAGTTGTATTCTATTCCAGGTATATTCCTTGGAGCATTTGAAGATTCTGATTTCATTGGAAATCCAAATTGCTTGTCACTGTATTGTATTTTCCATACATATTAGAGCTGGACATTACATTCTAATGATTGTAAACATGTTTTTTTTTTGTCTAGGACTCACTTCATGAAGTTATCATTGCCTTCCGCTGAGTTGTGTGAAGGCATAGTCTTTTGGTTCCTGCAAATTTCAAGATGAGTAGAATCAAGAGTGCAGTATATATATGTGGTCACCACAGGGAAGGATACAACATGTCACTGTTCTTCCCAAATCTCTCTATTCCTTTTTATTCAGAAGAACAGCGCAATAAAAGTGTTGCCTTAGGTTTGTTACCTAATAGTAGCAAAACAGGCACACAATTCCATCTATTATGACCCTGGAGTTTTGCGAACAATACAAATATCCAATGACTATTGCGTCAAAATTGGTTTCTTTCAAAACATGGGCTTCTTCATTGAGTACTTGGACGAGGTAAAGAGATAATTCTCATTGAGTCACTTGCAAAGGGAGAAAGCTTATAGCTTTTTGAATGAACAAATAAGGGAGTGATCATTTTTATAACAACAGGGGGGTTTGAAGGGGGTCAGAATTTTTTCGACCCCTTGACTGGGGGGGGGGGGGGTCAGAATTTTTTCAACCCCACTGAGGGGGGGGGGTCAAAATAATTTCACATGTTTCCAGTGGAAAACCCCATGTGTTACTTTAGGTTAAAAGGGCAGATTCATGCGCAATTTTCGGCCCTTATGGGGGGTAAAAAAATTAAAAAAAGAAATCATGACATCACTTTTTTTCTTCTTTTTCCCCCCTTTCTTTTATCTGTCCCCATATTAAGGGTGAGTCATGGGTGGCTATAGTTAGATATAGGGGGGGGGGGGGTCAAGACAATATATGGGTAATTTTTGGGGGAGTCATTTTGCAAAATCAGTTCTTAGTGGGGGGGGGGCGGAAAAATAAATTTTGTCATAGTGGTGGGGGTTGGAAAAGCCCCCTCTCCCCACCTAGCAATAAATGACTCGTCCCTAAATTACCTATCTTTTATAAAATCCTGTTCTTAATGATTTTAATCAGATCATGGACATATATAACATCTGTGTTAAGATTAAACGCATGTCGTCATACAGGAAAAAGCCTGTAGCCCCGGGCCTGTAGCCTTTAATATCGAGGACACAGAAAACAAGAAAAGCTGTCCATTGGACACTTTCTACTCATCTAGTTGTAAATTTGCACTTGGAGTCTCCAAGTATGCAAGTACCACCCTTGCACTAAGGGAGCTAGGAAGGTTCCCTATCGAATCCAAAATAATTTTACTCAATATTCTGTATTGGTTAATACTGGAACAGGGATCAACAAACCCTATTCTGAACAAGGCTTTCTCCTCAATGAAAAATGATAATCACCAATGGTTGAATGATATACAATACCTGTTATGTGAGATTGGTTATAGAAATGTCTGGCTTAACCTCTATTCATGGTCTAAATACTTGCTGAAGCCCCTCATAAAAAGGAGACTGAATGATTTAGATACACTGACAGAAAAAAGAGGATCAGCCTGAGTTTCACCTAGTCTCATGTGCTGTCTGAGTATCATGACAGCCTCTGCTAGAGGCTCTCCCCTGACATGCCATACTCATGCTGAGCCTGCTTTAATGCCACACATTGGGAAAAAGGATCAGCATGAGTATGGCACAAGGCTCAGGCATGGTCCCATACTCAGTCTGAATCTAACTGAATACTCCAGCAAAGCAGGGGTCTAGCCCTTACACTGATGTCTGAGATTATATCATATCCTAGCACCCACCACACCATGTGCCTCATTAGCTCAGTTGATATGGCACTGAACTCTGCATCTGAAGGTGGTGAGTTCAAGCCCCATTGAGAATTTTTGGAAAGTCATTCTCGGTAAGTCAATCTTATTGCTACAATGTGAGCATGAATATTAAGCTAATAGATGATGAATATCGGGGCCCTAGGGCTGTATATGCTGTATATACCTGTGCCGCGAAGCGGCGAGGGTATATTCAGCATATACAGCCTGTGGGGCCCCGATATTCATCACCTAATAGGTTTATACCACCATTTCCTCCATTTTGTATCAATTTCTTACCTGAAATCCAAAGAATATAATCTTATCTATATAGGAATATAAAAGGAATTAATCACTAAAACATTTAGAGTATGATCATATCTTTGCAGTAAATGTAAAAGTAACATATGGTCCCAGGCATATTTCTAATGTTTTGGGGCTTGGAAAAAAGTAGAATACCAGATTTCAACACACAAAGGGAGCAGATCATATGAGATTTCAACTGGAGATCTTTCAGCACAGTCAAGATGGTGTAGTGGTAACATGTTTACCTTCATATGAGAAGGTCCTGAGTTTGATTCCAGCCCAGGGATGCTCTTCAAAAGTTGCAAGTTTTCAACCTGAAATATTTTGTTATGCAAACGATTTATTTTCTTGCTATTTTCTGACTTGGCAGACGTTGAAGATTCTGTCAGTTTTCAAGCAAGCATCTATTTCAATTAGTTACAAAGTTAGGTCTTAGAAAAATACACTGCAATAGATGAGATATTTCCTATTAAACTGAAAAAAAGAAAAATGTTTCTCAGCACCACCTAGACTTGAACCTGAGACCCCTCTCATGCAAAGTGAGAATCCTAATGCTGTGCCACCTCTACAACTGGTGAGCCAGGTTGCAATAGGCATATAAGTAGGACTGTGCAATACTTACTGAGGACATTGTGGACATTTGTCCTTACTATGGGCATTTTTCCTTACTATGGTCACTCCAGTCTGTGTTCCCTATTAGCCTACTGGGCCTCATATGACCAATGACATCTCACTGTAGTAGGTCTATGGTTGAAATATCATATTGATAGTGTAGAGGTACTTGTTGTATAACCATAGTGTTGGGTACCGTCTGACGTGGCGGGTGAGTCGAGTCGTCAGACGTTCCTCAGGTTCCGGATAGGTGGCAGCACCGATCCGGGTCTGTGGGGACATCTGAGGACGAACACCTGGGTTCTTATATAAAGCCCAGGGCTCAGCCACTACGTCAGAGGCCCTTCTGGCCTCCAAGTATGTAGGACCATCTCTTAATATCTGTTAGCTGCCCTATTAACAACTATCGGGTAGCCGTGAGTGTGTATTTTAATAAAGACTATCCGTTGGCATACACTTGAATCACTGTCTTACTCTTACTTTCCCGAATCGTGAGACCCGAACCCCCAGGTCCGTAAGACCAAAACCATTACACTGGTGCCGTGACCAGTTAGTTCTGGTGTATAGCCCGGATGTTATAACGTCCGAACGGCTAGTACATGGGTTAGATAGCCTCGCGGAAGCTAACCCAGAAGGGCAATCTGTTGCCCAGGAGAATGGCAATGGATCATTGTTGATCCAAACCCATTCGAACCCCCGAGATGCAGAATCTGCATCTTGGAGGAATCCCGAACCTCACTATAATGATAGTGAGGAAAATTTACCAGACTCTATACGACGGGAACAATCCATACAGAGGCGGAGTAATTTGATAAGTCAACAATCACTTGTTGACGAATTAAGTAACTTGATGTTTGAGGTTGGTGGTAGTACTAACCCAGAACATCCGGCACCTATGCCAAAAAGGGCTACGTTTGGAGAACTACCTTACAGTATACCCAGACCCGGGCTACCTATATTAGATTACAGCGCTATAGACGGCGACGTAACCTATGCGGTACCGGAAGGTGAGGAATTTAAACAACCGGATGTCCTGTTGTTAAATGAAACCTATGTAACTTTGAACGAGAATCTGAATACCTTGGTCAAAGCTAAAGATGAAGTATTTAATGAAAAACTTCAGTTAGAAGAAGACTTGATCGGCATGTGAAATGAATTCGAAGCCAGAAAGAGTGCATACATGAAAGAATTAGAAAGTGAAGAAATAAAACTTCAAGAGATGAGAAAGTCATTCAATAAGGAATATGACAACAGACACATTCGTATCCAGACATACATAGATACGAATGATAAATTAAGTATTGATAAGGCGAATTACGAATCCGAAATTAGCCAATATCAAAGCGAGTTAGAGAAATTGAAACTTCAGTGCAGTAAACAAGCTGAAGACAATGAAACCATCCGGGTGGGTATTATAGCTTATAATAAACAACTGGAGGAAGAAAGACAGAAACTCACGAATGAGCTTCAGGATTTGCAAACAACTGCAATAACGCTAGAAAAATATGTAGAAGCCGCACAATTGACTATAGGTACTATAGATCCAAATGTGGTTTCTACAATGATGATAAAATCATCCCAAGATGAAACTCCTACCAAAATTAACCCATTCATTAACATTGGGGCTGATAAAAATGTAGTATCCGGAATCTACAAGAAACCGGATAACACCGCAGTTAGCGGAATGAGTATCCAAAATAGTAATTGCCCAAAGGGGACTACTAATCAGGGATCAGCGAGTAGTGCATCTACATCTCAAGCTCCGGTGCTTGATACGGTAGGCCCTGCACCACCGATACCAGATTTGAGTCACAAAATCAGAGCGACTCACGTTAATGCTAATAATGCAAATAATGCTACACCAGTAGCACAACCGCAGGTACGGGGACCACCGAGAAATATGCTCCACCGTCATATTTCTCTCAACCCGGCCATAGTACACCAGCAGGCCCAAGATTGCCGAACCCGCCTTTAGGTCAAAGTAATGATCCAAATGGTGGACGTTTCCCCAGACCGAATCCCCCACAACCTAATGTTACCGGTGGTATGTACCTACCAAGAACAACTCCCTATGGATATAGGCATAACTATAATCCGGCAGGAAGTAGTAATTACCAAAATGGTAATACTTATAGCCAGGGATGGAATCAAAATAATTCCTACCCCAGGTATACATCTTCCGGGACAACTGGAAATGTAAGTTATGGAGGTGGTTACCCTGGTGGTGCTTCCGGGAACTACCCTAGTGGTGGTCCCCCTGGAGGTAATCCCCCGGGTGGCCCTGGTGGATCCGGATCCGGAGGTGGCAGGAAGCCCAATAGAAGAACTTCCATGCCTGCAGGGATGCAAACCATCTTTGAGAGAAGCCAATGCATCCAAAATTTGGGCATTGACTGCTACCAAAAGGGAGCAGACGGCATTGAAGTCATGAACTGGAGCATGCGAGAAGCAGATAGACTACGCGGATGTAATAATCCAGCACGTAGACAGGCACGGATACCCCCTCCTTATGATTCTAATGATCCTTGGAAGAATAGGTATCAAGCTTTTGTCGATGAGGTCAACTGTAGTGGTTGGACAAAAGAAGAAGCTCTACCTTATTTGATCTGCTGGTTAAATAAAGGTGGAAAAGTAGCCCTCAATCAATGGAGAGCCGCATACGGAATATACGGCACCTATGATCAATTGGTCGAGGGTGCCGCGTACCTGTTTGGTTCGATCGTTAGAGAAGATCCATGGGTAAGCTTTAGGAAGAGGACACAAAAACCTAAAGAATCTCATGAAGTCTTTGGTTTGGAGCTACAGGACTTGCTATCAAAAGCACGTCCTAATTGGGCTCATGACGATGACTGCTATCTGCAGGAATTGTTTACACAATTCTACAATGGATTGCGGGATCCGGATCACAAACAAGTAGTTTGGGATTCTTGGAAGGATGACACATCCTTCAGTGACCTATTCATATCAATCGATGGACATGATATGAAGAAGAGATTGGTAGGTCTAGGACCGAATCCAGTCCGAGCAGCTCCATTGCAATACGGAGGTACCTCTGCTCAGGCATTTGAAACTTCCCAATTAGCCCCTGTGGACCTACAGGAGGCTGATCTTGAAGACGAATATGTCTCTGATGAAAATGGAGAATATATTGGATCAGTCTAGGTTGCTGGAAAGTATTACCGACAGAAACGGTATAGGAAGGTACATCCGAAAGGAAGGGGAGGGGCCGTGGCTAGTAATATAGCTTCCGGACCTATTAAATCTGGTAGTGCAACAACTACGGTCACTCCTACTGTAGCAGCCACTGCTACTCCGACTAACATGATGGAGACGTTAATAGCTGGATTAACAGAGGCTCTGAAAAGACCTAGAGTTGATAAATCTCAAAGGAGATGCTTCAGATGCCAGAAGTTAGGACATTATGCTCCCGAATGTATGGCTGAGAAACCTGTCCCTCGTAGACAGGAAGGTGTCTCTGGAATAAGTACAGAGGAAAACTGAGGAGGGGTCCCCCAATGGGCAAAGAAGGGGATCCCAGTGACAAATCTTGCCATGATATCACCATCCGTGACGAAAGTTCGCATATAGTAACAAACTCGTCTAACACCGAGGTGGTTGTAGACACCCGGAAGGTAAGGGAAGCTGATATAACAGGTGCCCAGGGAGCACAGGGGAAACCCGATATCAGTAACGAGGTAGGCGGCTACGCGTTAGCCAGGGTTGGTAGTGCCCACCTACCCCCGGGTCATCCTTGTCTGGAATACCTGAAAGGATGTGGATCGACTCCAGGTGTGAACAATGACGTTCCGATCGTCACGGACATGCCCTCTGTTCTAAACGGAAGGCGGTGGTATGTTTGCCTCACTGTTAACGGAAGATCTGCTGAACTTCTTGTGGATACGGGTGCTAGCCACTCCTGTATCTCCAAGAGGTTCTATGATCTTATCCCGAATGAACACGATACTCTCAAATCGGGAGGAAGTGCTCAGACGGCCGATGGCAGTACCTTGCAAACGTATGGAAGAACTTGTGTGAAGCTGCAATTGGATGGAATACATGACTATGTCATATATGATATAGCAGATGAGGGGATACTCGGGTTGGATTTCGCATCCCTGTATGGAGTGGTGTTGGAGCCCCAATCAGGAGAGTTGAGTGTGAAATACCCGTACCCTGTAAAGGTTAGGTGTGTACTGAGACAAGTGAGCAGTATGGCTAGTGTAGCACACACTGTGCGGATCCCTCCGGGTGTAGCCTGTGATGTGCTTGTAAGAAGTGATCCTGCAATGCGTAATAAGCCTGCAGTGATAGAACCGGATGTAGCTACTCTGTCAAGTATCGGATTAACATCTGTAGACACTATAGTAGCAAATGCATCCTGGTCGGTAGTACCTGTCTCCAATACTGGAAACACTACTATCTACCTGAAAAAGGGACAAGTTTTTGGTAACGTGACCCTTTCGGAAACTGTAACGGATAGTAAGTTAAACTTACAGAAGGTAACAGGAGATGATGAAATTTCGGATGACTTACTCAAGTTGTATGAAGAAACTTCATTAGAAGATCCGGAACACCGGAAAGAGTTTTATGATATGCTCTGTCAGTATAAGACTGCCTTTGCCAAACCTGGTGAAAAGCTAGGTATGACAAATAAGGTAGTCCATAAAATAGATACTGGAGATGCGGAACCCTTTAAAATACCGTATAGACGGTTACCTTTAGCGAAGAAGAGAGTAGCTGAAGAGGAAATAAACAAGATGTTGGAACAGGATGTAATAGTCCCTTCCAATAGTCCATGGAGTAGTCCTGTGTGTATGGTAACAAAAAAAGATGGTACTATCCGCTTTTGCATAGACTACAGGAAGTTGAATGGAATAACGAAAAAGAATTCGTATCCATTACCGAGAATAGACAAAACCATTGACTCCTTAGGAGGAAACAGTTGGTTTTGTACCCTTGACTTGCAATCAGGATATTGGCAAGTGGGAATGAATCCATCAGATATGGAAAAGACTGCATTTTCGAGTCATATTGGATTATTCCAATATAACGTAATGCCGTTTGGTTTGTGCAATGCACCAGCAACATTTGAAGCAATGATGGAAACTATCCTAAGTGACTTATTGTGGAAAAGATGTCTTGTATACCTTGACGATGTTATAGTCTTCGGAAAAACATTCAAAGAGTGTTCTAACAATCTCAAATTGGTATTAGAACGTATTATTTCTAATGGTCTCAAATTGAAACCCAAGAAATGCCATATGTTTAGAAAGTCCATAAATTATTTGGGCCGCATCATTAGTGATGAAGGAATAAAAGCTGATCCCGATAAAATCGAATCAGTTACGAATTGGAATAGACCTAATACACCCAAAGAAGTGAGGTCCTTTTTAGGATTCTGTTCCTATTATAGGGAATTTATTCCGAATTATTCTAGAGTCAGTTACCCATTACAAGCAATTGCTAACTGGACTCCAGGAAGTACCAAGGAAAAATTTCCTTGGACGCATGAACAGGAATCTGCTTTTCAAAAGCTAAAAGACCTGTTCACGAGTACTCCAGTATTACAATATCCGAATGAAACGGATCATTTCATACTGGACACTGATGCTAGTAATGATAGCATTGGTGCAGCTCTCTCGCAAGTCCAAAATGGGATTGATTGATTGATTTGTGTTTTACAGCACTTTAGCGGCACTAAGTGGCTATCCTGTGCTTCACAGGTTGATAGGCACTATCAGCGGAAATGGTGGTATGATTTGTCTATGTGGGGGAAGTAATCATCAGGTTTCAACTAGATGTTATTATACAGCCCAAGGGCTTTCATATATCCCAATATTTCCTCTGGTTTGTGTTTCTCGAATAGTTCTTTCAAGCTTGTACAAGTGTGGTATTGTGCCCTGTAGGGACACTGTTGGCAATCGATGAGAATGTGCTCCACTGTCAGGGGGTTCTGACAGCGGGCACACTTGGGAGGGTTTTCTCTCCCTGTTCTGTAACCATGGGACCAAAATGGGAGAGAGGTACCTATTGCCTTTGCCAGCAACACACTGAGTAAAACTCAACGCAATTACTGCACAACCAAAAGAGAGTTGTTAGCAGTAGTCGTATATACCAAGAAGTTCAAACATTTTTTTTATGGGGAACGAACTTTACTTTACTTACGGATCACTCCTCTTTAAGATGGCTACTGAACTTCCGAGATGCTGAAGGAATGTTAGGTTGATGGCTAGCCCATTTATCCGAATATGGGCTTGAACATCACCAGATTCAGCATAGACCCGGAGTTAAGCATTTAAATGCTGATGCTTTGTCTCGAATACCAATTCGGAAATGTGATAATCCGAATTGTACTGATTGTGGAGCTCATAGAGCAGTGCTAGCAGGGATTCGAAGACCATTCGAACCCCTAGTTGCCAGTATACTGGATTGGTCTATGGATCACATACGATGTTTCCAGGAAGCTGACTCGATGACTGCACAGCTACTGCAATTAGTACCAAAGGGTATACGTCCAGTTAGACCAGAGGTCTCTCTGGAAAACCGAGAAATGAGGTTTCTTGCTCAATGGACAGAGCTTGAAGTCCGGAAAGGCGTGTTATACCGTTGGAAGCCATGTAATAATGGTGAGAAAATCATGCAAGTGGTAATACCACATGCCATGAGACATGACATTATGTACTTCTGTCATGGGCATCGGACCAGTGGTCATTTCGGAAGGAAATGCTCATTAGCACGACTTTCCAAGAAGTACTACTGGCCTGGCATGACACGTGACTTGCAAAGATGGGTAACCACCTGTCCGGACTGTTGTAAAAACAAACCCGGACCCGGGATGGGCAAGCTTCCACTATCCCAAGAACTTTTCGGAGTTAGATTCGCAAGAATCGGGGTGGATATCATTAGTGGACTGAATACAACCGCTAGTGATAATACCTGTATGATGGTAGTGTGTGATTATCATACGAAATACACCAAAGTATTTCCACTACCGGATCACAAATCAGTCACTTGTGCCGAAGCCTTTGTAAAAGGTTGGGTACTGACTTTCAGTGTACCATTAACGCTACACAGTGACCAAGGCAGAGAATTCGAATCAAATCTCTGGCAAGGTATGTGCGAATACTTAGCTATCTGCAAGACTAGAACCAATCCGTATAGGCCACAAAGCGACGGATTGGTAGAAAGGTTCAATAGAACCCTTATTCAGGTCCTAAAGTCACTTGTTAATGAACACATGGACGACTGGGATGAGCAATGTCATTTCGTGACACATGCTTATAACAGTACGGTACATTCAAGTACTAACTTCACTCCGAATCTTTTAGTATTTGGAGAAGATCTGATAATGCCTGCAGACTTAGTATTTGGAGTCGTAGGAATGGACCCGGAACTACCTTGTCATGTAGTTTTTGTCGAATGCTTAAGAGACAGATTTAAAAAAGCATATGAGTCTGTCCGAATTGATCTGGAGAAAAGTGCCAAATGGCAGAAAGTTGGATATGATACCAATCTAAAACATCGGAAATTCCAATCCGGAGACAGAGTTCTGAGACTACATGAACCACTTAGACACATAAAATTAGCGTCTAATTGGGATGGTCCTTTTACTGTAACACAAGTTATTAGTGATTGTAACGTAATTATCAAATCAGACCTTGGTCGACTCTATAAGTCAAATGTGGCTAGACTAAGGAAATGGTCTGGGAGGGAGACCTCCACAGAAATGTATGGTAAAGGTTCCGGAGAGATCCTGAACCAGAATCGTATAAAAGACCAGGTGAAGAACACTACAGTGAAGCGAGGCCGAGGTAGGCCTAAGAAGTGTTCCGAATCAGTGCCACCCACGCCAACACCGATTAAGCGTGGGGGAGTTAAAAAAGTCTTGGCAGGTGAAGACAAAAAGAAGAGGAAGGGTGTTTCGAAGGCCAAGAAGCACCTAGAAAAGGCTCTTCAGACTGTCAGGTCCGATAAAGAACTATCCAAGAAGGGGATATACGTTCACAGCAGCCCTCGAATTGCCCAGAGGACTGCAGTGACCTAACCTGTATACACAACGAGTGTAATGTTTACATTTAGAGGAACGGATGACAACTGACCCGAAAGGCTTATTTGTCGCCGCCGTACGATGTACCAATGGGTAGTGGACAGATAATCTGGTGGATTTGCTTAAGCTTTCCATAATCTCCACTTAAATCCCCAGACGAGTCGTCGGCGTGAGCGATAATTACCTAAAAACAATCAGTTTGTTGATGTTCCGCTTGTAGCACGTGCGTTTCCGCATGACGTCACCACGTCCAGTCTCGGCTGACCTCTCGTGACCCCACGTGTTTGCTGGGAAATGACGTCACGAAAGCTGGCTTGTTGCCATATTGTTTTTCGGTAAATTTCAAGGCGGACGCTTGTGCTCCCTCCTTTGATTTTTACCGTCTAGCAAACCCTTGGCGTGCCTTCAGAGTCTGTCTCCTAGTAGGCAGACTCCGTTTGTGTCGGCCCCGGTGCCGTAAAGTCCGGAAAACAGGAGTATTTAACTCCCGGATCAATTCCCCAGTCATGGCTGAGGAATCCGTTGTAGCAGCCAAGCTACCCGGCGACCCGGATAAGCTGACTCCGTCCGCAGAAGCTTTTCCGGAAGCTTTATCACCTGTAACACAGGCAGAGAGAGCGAGCTGATGGAAGTGGAGGAACCCACGGATCGCTCGTTCGAGGAGAAGTTGGCCTCATTCTCACTGAATGAGCCCGAAAAGATGTTGTCACCACTTCCAACCGAGGGATCTGGAGACGCTGTGAACCCTGAACCAGCAGCAACTGGGTCCGAGACTACACAAGTCGACGGCCCGAAGGATCAGTGGAAGCCAGCAGTGGCTGACCCGTTTCCAGCAGAGTACGACGGTCGGTACCTGTACGTCCATCCGGAGCTACAGGCACAGGTGACCTACGCAGACGGTACACCGGTTAGGTTGGACCCGAAAGTGAGAATGGCTATCGAGGGCGTCATGGCTCCCGAACAGCTGGACAGGACGCCACCCGAATGGCTCCGAGACTGGCCGTGGTTCCAATGAGGACTCATGGTGGACACTGCATTTCGCCAAGTAGTGTACGAGGCAAACAGAGCCTTCCTGCTCGGAGCGTATCCAAAGCCGGACAGGTCTCTGTGGAATGTCAAGCAGACCAACATTGATTGGGTAGGCTGCGTCTCGGAACCCGAGGGGCAAACTTACCCACGTCCTTGTGCCACCTGGCCCCAGTACCGGACCATGAAGGAGTACCGTGAAGCCGCTGCCAATTTTGAACAGTGGGACGACAGTTATTACATAACCGAAGCAGAGTTGGTCGATGTACAAAACAAGTCGTTAATGGGTATGGACAGGAGCGCAGCCCTTCGGACGATCCTCGTCCGTCGTATGACTGCGGAGCAGGAAGCCCTGGAAGAGGCTAAGAGGGAAGCGGATGTACCCGCACCTCCTATGCCCGACCTGAAGCTTGTCACCCGAAGCACAGCTGGTTCTGCAACAGCCACCGGCAGTACTACCGAACCGAGTCCGGTAGAAGCCTCGACCTCCAGCACGTCCGGAACCAAAGACCCGGATGAAGACTGGAAGGTCAGTAAGAACAGGAGGTCCGCTGCCCGGAAGCTCAAGAATCTTCCCGATTCTGTTAGAGCCGACCCGCAAGCCAGCACCTCATCCACTGGTAGTACTGCCATGGAGGTTGTTTCCTCGGACGAGGAATCAGTGCACGAGTCCTCGGTGGAGTATGATGAGAAGGCCACCCCATCAACTCAAACCGAGGCAGAACGTTGGGCTAACGCCAAATCCGGATTTAAAACCCGGATCCCGACGTGCTTCTCCGACTGTGCTTATGGAGTAAAGAAGGACGGCTCTACCCTGTACGCCTGCCCGGACTCTGTAAACAAGAACAACGAGTCGGATGATGAAGATTGGATGCGTCTCTCGGACGAAGACCCCAATCCGAGCAAAGCCTATCGGAAGATGTGGCTTATGCTAAACCACACCGAAGGGTATTACACTTATACCCAGAGGCGCAAGCTGCGTTGGGCACTTGAGAAGTGGTACGGGGACGTACCTTCTCCTGTCCCTTCTCCATCTGCCAGGATGCCAGTGATGTCTCGGTCCGGAGCTGGAGCACTTCAGCCCGGTTCCAGAGGCATCTTGTAGAGGCCCATTTCCACCATCACCCGGTTTACATTTGTGATCCGAGTTATGGTAAAAAGGGCAAGAAATGTACTACGAAGGTTCAGTATAACCGACGTAGCGATCTGGCCAGACACCAGAAAAAGTGTCACGCGGAAGGATTAGATGGGGCTCGTAAACGAATCATGGAGCTTCATCAGGAACTCATGAAGGAGTTCGATAGCTCGAGCGAAGATGCTTGGTCGAAGATCCGACCAGGGGACCAAGTCCTCTGCGAAGTTCCGAAGACCAAGGATTCGAAACTCCGCGCCAAGATTGTCCTGATTCCCGGTAAAGGAAAACTGGACATGCACGAGTCCCTCTGGCAGAAGTGCGAGGAATCCGGAAAGGAGGGAAAGAGAGCTCTTGAGAGGAGCAGAAGGGACCAGAACCGTGGTGGTAACGGTAATGGTCAGACTACCACAGCTACTAAAGCCAGGGTAGAAGATCGCTCCAGGTCTCCCTTGGCATGTCACCCACACGAGCAGGTTCAGGGTACTCCTGTCTTTAAGAGACCCGAATCTGCAGGATACGCAGGTGCTGTATCGAAGCCGGGGAAAGTTAACACCCGTAACTTTCCGTCCATGACCCAGGGACCTGGACCTGAGAGCCAGACCCTGGTCGTTGGAAAGGGAGGTCGACTTGTCCCCAAGAAGACTTCAGCACCTGCTGCCGCCGGATCCGCAGCTGCTGCAGCCGCCCTACCAGCCAACTTCACCCCAGAGCAGGTACAACTGTACATGCAGATGGGGCTGAAGCAGAACCCAGCACCTCCCACCTACTGTGTACCAACAGCAGGAGTATCTGGAAGCCCTACATCCGGAAGTGGCCCTCAGGCAGTGTCGACTCCCCCCAAGGTTGTCGCACCACCTGAGAAACCAAAGGATGCGATTACCATTAAAAACGGTAATGCAGAAATTTGGTTCGAGAAGTCTCGCCAGGGGGAAGCAGATGTCCAGAAGGCCATCTACACCCACTGGGAGAAATGTGTCCGCGACAGAGCGACTAACTTCCATCAGGGCCTCCTTAACGATACCCTGTTATGTATGAAGGAGGTGGCGGATGCCGAAAGACAGCGCCTCGAGACCATCATCCGGGATGATGTCAAGGCCTGGGAGGATGAAGCCTTAGCTGCCAAAGAACAGGCAGCTATGGACGTACACATCCTGGAGAAGCGTGTTAAGGGGGAGATTACCCGGAATACCAACTTAAACACTAAGTTTATGATGGTATTCGGAGTCGATATCGACAAGTGGGACGGCACTCCCGAATCGGCTCTAGATCTTCTTAGGAAGAAGCATGCTAAGAAGTCCACCTAAGCATGCTACGGGTTATTTTATTATATTAGTTTCCTCTCCATTAATAACAAGATTTAGTCTTTGCGGAACACTACACATCTGCGAATGTCTTCTATTAGAATATGAACACCTGACTCTTTGTGTTCCGGGTTCCTTTTATAACCAGCTAATTGTATGATTCAGGACACATAACTCTTTATTATATCCTGAATAGTCTATTCGGATTAGGAACTACACTTATAAAAAATCCGATAGTAGACTTGCTGCTGTCATACGTATCCGGATGCTGGTTCCTGACTCCTGCTGTTAACTGTTGCTGACCGCTATATAAGGATGGACTATACGATTCTATACTACCTCTACTCCCGAATGGATTAAAACTACATACTACTACATACTATTACTTCCGGATCAACCTACTTTGGACTCACATTTATGTCAACTATACTTAGATGGATTACGTTTCTACTTGTTGACAACCGGACTATTATTCTACTATTATTCTACACCATTCAGATATACCTATGAACAATAGCACTTCTAGAGGATTGTGGGTAGCTGCCCCAAATTCATCTACCGTGTTCACATTTATTACCCTGGCTTATAAAAAGACTCTAGCACGTCCATCCCGTGGTTAGCTGACCACTATACCTACCTTCTAGCATCCGGCAGACTGCGGCGCAAGACTCCAGCAACATTCATTATTTGTCATGTATATAATGTCATATAACTATTTTTCTAATATTATTTGTATGTGCATAGTTACACTGTGATGATAAATTATTGTACATTTTGGTACGGGTATATATATATATATATATATATATGGAACTATATACACTCGTGTATATTTATATAATTATTCGCGAACGGTTAGGGACTACTTGCAGCGCGCAGTGGTATCTATGATGTCATAGTATGACGTCATGGTCAACAACCCACTGGTATAAAAGTGGGCGGGTTCAAGCTAACCGTCAATTGGCTCGTATTCACTTGTACAGGTAACACCACGCTGGGTGTTCCCTGGAAATTTAAATTTTAAACAAGTTTTTTCCGGTTTTACTGCTTGGAAATCGGCTCAAGCATGGGAAGAAAAACTACTGCAGGTGCAAGGAAGAAAGGTTCGTCGAAAAAATCGGCTAAATCGGCTAAAACGGACCGGGAATCGGCCAATTTGGGATCTTCGAGCAGTCTCATCTCTCTATGTGGGGGTCTGGAGCCCTTACAGCCTAATTCGCCACAGGCTAAGGAGAGTGGGATTGTTGACCAGACGAGGCTAGACTTGATGGAGGAAGACCTTTTGGATATAAAGAATATGCTGCGAGACGTTATTGCTAGCCAAGGGGCCCGTAAGGATGAGATGAATCTTTTGAGCGGACCGGACAGCGGGACAGCGGGTGCACGTGCATCTGTATACAAACAAGATTCGAGAGACGCGAATCCAAGGCGACGGGGGCGTGGTCTTCAGCGGGACGTTGACAACGACAGCGTCCATAGCAACCAAGATGGCGGCGTGTGGACCAGAGCAGGACGTAGAGGTCGTCAAGCGAGGTCGAAATCGTCTTATACCGCTCGTCGCAGGAGTCCCAGCTCGTCAAGAGGGTCGTCAATGGACTCGTCAATTCATCGCCATCACGCCAAGCAAAAAATTGGTGAGTTTGACCATGAACAATTCGTTAAAAAACGTGACAAAGTCGACAGCATTGAAAAACTCGTGTTGGTCAATATCAAATTCATTATAGACTATTACAAGGATGGGGACGATGTGGAGGGCATGCTCAGGCACCTCCAGATGTTGGTTGAGAAGTCAAACACAAAAATTTTCACTGTAAAAGCCTTAGTAGCATATGACAAGTCCGTTAGGGACAGAGCCAATACAGTTGGTTTAAGTGCTTTTGCTATGATTGAAAATTCGGATATCCTCCGTCATTTGTCCTATGACGGAACAGTACAAGCCCAGAAGGCCTATTCAACCAAACCAAAGGGTTCTGGTAAGATTAGGGTATCTACGAATCCATGTTATGCCTTTAACAGGGTGGAAGGTTGTTCTAGGGACCCATGTAAATATAGGCATGTTTGCAGTTCATGTACTAAACCAGGCCACAGTAAGTTGGATTGCCAGGTAAACAGGTCTGATTAGGATTTTTCAGGTGAGCTGGGTCCTATGTGTGACAGTGTGTCGATGCCGAAGTCATGTATAGTAGGTTTGGTAGACCCTAGTTCGCCTCCACCCGCTGCTCCAGCTCGGGGTGTTGGTATAGTTAATGCTGGAGCTGTAGATTTGGTCTCTCTTGATGATATCAGTGTATCAAGTGTACAAAGTTATGTTGAAAATGATATTAATATTGAATCCAACACGGTTGGTTTGGATATATCATATAGTGGCCCAGTACAGGGCAAGGTTAAACCACTGTTTACGGTTGCTATTAATGATTTACCTAGCATCGAAGTGTATGATAGCTGTATAAATGGTGTGTGCAATTGTGTTCATTATATCAATGGGAAAAATTCCCAAATTTTACCTTGCAGAGTTGCTTCCTTCCTAACTCAGAAAGGCATTATTAATGTAAACGACAAGGAGGCGCTATTCTTATGGCAAGGTTTTGTTGAGGGGTTCAGGATAGTGGATCCTGATTGCAATACTTCTTATGATTGCAAAAATTATAAGTCAATCCTCGAGGGAAAATTCTATAACGAATACTGTGGTATATTGTTAGATGAACTAGAAGCTGGTTTAGTCTCTAAAAGTGTAGATAAACCTCGTTGTATCCATGCCCTAGGTGGTGTAGAAAAATCTAATGGCAAGTTGAGGCCTATAACTGATTGTAGTATGCCTAATAAAATATCTATTAATAATTTTATGGAGACTACTAGCTCGGCATTTTCTTATAACAATATTAGCACTGTCACTGCTCAATTGAATAAGAACGATTTTATGAGTGTGGTGGATTTAAAGTCAGCTTACAGGTCTATAAATGTGTATGCACCACACACGACCATGCAGGGTTTCAGATGGAATTTTGGGCATGGGGAGGATTATTATGTCAGCAACAGATTAACCTTTGGCCTGAAATGTGCTCCTTATATTTTTAATAAAATCTCTGATTTTATTGTAGAGGTAGCAAAATTCTACGGTGTAGAAAAAATTGTAAACTACCTAGATGACTTTATCATAATTGCTGATACTTATGATGAGTGTCTTAGACAGAGGAATTTATTAATGGAGTGTATGACATACATGGGTTTTGTAGTATCCAAAGAAAAGGTAACCGAACCATCTCAATTTTGTAAATTCTTAGGCATTAACATAGATTCAGTTAAATTGGAACTGTCTTTACCTATTGACAAGGTTGTTAAAATGGAAAATCTCTTATCAGATAATGTTAATAAGAAATTTATTTCTAAAAAGAACTTAGAGAGAATAGGTGGTTTAATGTCTTTCTGCTCGCAGGTGGTTAAGGGTGGTAGAACCTTTAGTAGGAGAATTTTCGATCTCTGTGCTCGGGCTAAGCCCGGTGGTTATGTTAGGGTATCAGCTTGCACCCGCCAAGACTTTCAATGGTGGTTGGATTTTTGTAGAGTTTTTAACTGTAAGAGGTTAATTCTAAATGATTTAATCGATACACCTATGTACTCTGATTCGTCTATTAAGGGCTTTGGAGCATGGATGGGGAAGGATTATTTATATGGTGACTGGACATCTCATGATAAATACAACCTAGGTTCAGGCCATTTTTCCCTCCCCCCTATATTGGATGGTCTACAAAATCATCATCGAAATATTAATGTATACGAATTATATCCTGTTATGATGGGCCTGAAACGCTGGATTTCTAGTTACAAAAACAAAAGAATACATTGTATCACTGATAATATGCAGGTACTAGCTATGATTAATACAGGCAGGTCTAAAAACAAACTTTGTATGGAATGGCTAAGAGAGATTTTTTGGCTTTGTTTCCTCAACAATGTAGAAATATTCGCTACATACATTAAGTCAGAGGACAATATCCTGGCTGACCAACTGTCGAGACTTGCTTATAAGGGTATGCCTGGTAAATGTATAACTTCTCTCCAGGAAAATGATATGTGTTGCTTTAATTCCAGAATGGGAAAGGTTACAAAAAAGAAAAGAGTGTCTTTTATCGAAGGGTGTGTCAGAGAGCACGAGGAGAGCAAGGAAACAACAACTTAACAGGTATAAAAAATTTTGTAATCAATTTAAATTATCTAGTTTTCCTTGTACTCCTTCTCAGGCTGCTACATATGCAGTATATTTATCTGAATATATGAAACCTTCCTCTGTAAGGAATTATTTATCCTCTATTTGGTATCATCAAAAAATTAGAGGTGGTTTAGACCATAGCGGTAATTTCATGCTAAAAAAGGTGTTGGATGGTATTAATAGAAATTATGCTGTTCCTTCTAGGGTTACTCACCCATTGAGTCCGAAGGAAATGTTATGTATTAGATCGTATTTGGATCTCTCCAACAGGGCTGACTTGAAGTTCTGGTTAGCTATTCTCTTATGTTTTAGGGGTGTCCTCAGGGTAGGACATGTTGTATCTTCTCCTCATACACTGAGGGTAGGTGATGTTAGGGTTTTTAATAGTTATGCTAGCCTTCGCATCAAAACTTCAAAGACTGACCAGTTTGGTAGCCATTCTTTTAACATATACTTATGCAGGGACGATACCTCACTGTTATGTCCATGTAAAGACTTAGGAAGATTGTGCGCAGGTAGGGGTGTGAGTGATTTTTTATTCAAAATTAATGGTGTTCCTCTACAGTACCAATATATTAATTCGAGGTTAAAATCTTTATCTATACGCGCTGGTATCAAAGGTTCAGTTTCCACTCACTCACTTAGACATGGTGGTGCTACTATGTTAAAGGATGCGGGACTTAGTGTAGACTCTATTAAAAAGAAGGCGAATTGGAAATCTAATTCTGTTTTTACATATTTACATAATCATAAAAATGAACTTTTGGATTTAGATAGACTTTGCCAATCTCAATTGCATTGTTGATTGGTATGTGTTTTCACATGTGTTTGGCATGTTTTATGTGTTTTTGGCATGTATGGTGCTGATAGCCCCAAGGTCAGTAACCCACCAAACTCATGAGTCTGTGATATGTTCATTTATTATTACTGTGTCATATTTATTATCACTGTATTTCAACATTATTATCGTTATTACCGGTATTTATTATTCCCTGGCAGCGAAATAACTTATGGAACTATATACACTCGTGTATATTTATATAATTATTCGCGAACGGTTAGGGACTACTTGCAGCGCGCAGTGGTATCTATGATGTCATAGTATGACGTCATGGTCAACAACCCACTGGTATAAAAGTGGGCGGGTTCAAGCTAACCGTCAATTGGCTCGTATTCACTTGTACAGGTAACACCACGCTGGGTGTTCCCTGGAAATTTAAATTTTTACTATTGTTATTACTATTGCTATTACTATTGTTATTACTATACTATTGTTATTATATTATGCATTTTACTGACTATGCTTTTTGTCAACTAATTATTATGGTTGTTTTAATAAAGGCATGTATGGTGCTGATAGCCCCAAGGTCAGTAACCCACCAAACTCATGTGTCTGTGATATGTTCATTTATTATTACTGTGTCATATTTATTATCACTGTATTTCAACATTATTATCGTTATTACCGGTATTTATTATTCCCTGGCAGCGAAATAACTTATATATATATATATATATATATATATATATATATTAATACGGATCTCTGGTTACTGTTCACATTATTTAACAAGATCCGGTAAAACTTCATAGTGTATATTCACCAGATTATTCATATTATTGTCCTGCGAGGCATATTCTAGTATAAATATATTCATCTGGTGCTATAATGGTTATTTGGTACATGGTGGTATCACATATAGTGTCACATACATTATTCCACTATAATTTTTTTCTTTTCAAGTGTATAATTCATAACGGTTCTATTCCTAATACTCATGAAATCCTTAACGGATTCATTGGTCATAACATATAAAATGTCATTAGATAGTGTGGTTACTTTAAAAGTCTTTCTCAAGACTACATAATCGTTCATGATATTAATAATTACAAACCCATCAGGATGTTATCATGTGATTTATTCATTATTAACAGTTCCGTTACATATAACTGTTATTATTACATATATGCGAATTATGATACTTATCCTAATACTTATACCGTAAACATAGATTGTTAATACATGGTATAAAATGTTCATTAACAGTTCCGTTACACATAACTGTTACTTATTCAACAAATTCGTATTGTATTACAACATCCGGTTTGTTATTCTGTAACTACATACACTATCAAATATATGAAATTGACATTCGAATCATACTATACATAATGTTAACGTTATATCTATGGTTGTACCTCTATTATTAGGGTTTAGACATATAGTAATGTTATCCCTATAATAATACAATAGCTATAACTCCTTCCTAAATGTCTGGGGGAGTGGTGTAGAGGTACTTGTTGTATAACCATAGTGTTGGGTACCGTCTGACGTGGCGGGTGAGTCGAGTCGTCGGACGTTCCTCAGGTTCCGGATAGGTGGCAGCACCAATCCGGGTCTGTGGGGACATCTGACGACGAACACCTGGGTTCTTATATAAAGCCCAGGGCTCAGCCGCTACGTCAGAGGCCCTTCTGGCCTCCGAGTATTTAGGACCATCTCTTAATATCTGTTAGCTGCCCTATTAACAACTATCGGGTAGCCGTGAGTGTGTATTTTAATAAAGACTATCCGTTGGCATACACTTGAATCACTGTCTTACTCTTCCTTTCCCGAATCGTAAGACCCGAACCCCCAGGTCCATAAGACCAAAACCATTACACTGGTGCCGTGACCAGTTAGTTCTGGTGTATAGCCCGGACGTTATAACGTCCGAACGGCTAGTACATGGGTTAGATAGCCTCGCGGAAGCTAACCCAGAAGGGCAATCTGTTGCCCAGGAGAATGGCAATGGATCATTGTTGATCCAAACCCATTCGAACCCCCGAGATGCAGAATCTGCATCTTGGAGGAATCCCGAACCTCACTATAATGATAGTGAGGAAAATTTACCAGACTCTGTACGACGGGAACAATCCATACAGAGGCGGAGTAATTTGATAAGTCAACAATCACTTGTTGACGAATTAAGTAACTCGATGTTTGAGGTTGGTAGTAGTACTAACCCAGAACATCCGGCACCTATGCCAAAAAGGGTTACGTTTGGAGAACTACCTTACAGTATACCCAGACCTGGGCTACCTATATTAGATTACAACGCTATAGACGGCGACGTAACCTATGCGGTACCGGAAGGTGAGGAATTTAAACAACCGGATGTCCTGTTGTTAAATGAAACCTATGTAACTTTGAACGAGAATCTGAATACCTTGGTCAAAGCAAAAGATGAAGTATTTAATGAAAAACTTCAGTTAGAAGAAGACTTGATCGGCATGTGAAATGAATTCGAAGCCAGAAAGAGTGCATACATGAAAGAATTAGAAAGTGAAGAAATAAAACTTCAAGAGATGAGAAAGTCATTCAATAAGGAATATGACAACAGACACATTCGTATCCAGACATACATAGATACGAATGATAAATTAAGTATTGATAAGGCGAATTACGAATCTGAAATTAGCCAATATCAAAGCGAGTTAGAAAAAATTGAAACTTCAGTGCAGTAAACAAGCTGAAGACAATGAAACCATCCGGGTGGGTATTATAGCTTATAATAAACAACTGGAGGAAGATAGACAGAAACTCACGAATGAGCTTCAGGATTTGCAAACAACTGCAATAACGCTAGAAAAATATGTAGAAGCCGCACAATTGACTATAGGTACTATAGATCCAAATGTGGTTTCTACAATGATGGTGAAATCATCCCAAGATGAAACTCCTACCAAATTTAACCCATTCATTAACAATGGGGCTGATAAAAATGTAGTATCCGGAATCTACAAGAAACCGGATAACACCGCAGTTAGCGGAATGAGTATCATAAATAGTAATTGCCCAAAGGGGACTACTAATCAGGGATCAGCGAGTAGTGCATCTACATCTCAAGCTCCGGTGCTTGATACGGTAGGCCCTGCACCACCGATACCAGATTTGAGTCACAAAATCAGAGCGACTCACGTTAATGCTAATAATGCAAATAATGCTACACCGCTAGTACATATAGGAGCACAAAGGAGTCACAATAAGGAGGTACCCGGTTCAAATCCCACCAAGGAGCAAAAAGGACACTGAAACCAGGAATGCATAAACTACTCATCGATTAATTAGACTGCCTTAGGAAGTTGAATGTTCGACCATCTGAAATCCTTGTGTGTATGAAATTATGGGCTTTTGTCAAACGGTGACCTTTATTTCTATATAATGTTTAACAAACCAATTATGTGTTGGGCTTAATACACCCTACAGCTTAGTAGTTCAATAAGGGCTACAAATGCAGGGCTACATAACCATTACAATTTAGACTGTCTGTAAGCCCTACAATGCAGTGCTGATTAGTAACTCTTTAAGTGGGGTTGTGCCCACTGGGTTGTGTTGCTGGACTCACTCTGAAGATAGAATCCAGTAAAGTGTGATTCTATGTATTGGGATACTCTGGCAGTGCATTACACCATTGGTAAGAAAGACTCCTGCAATGGTGGAGCCTGTTCAGGTAGGATCCAGCATTGCCTGACCCTCTTCATAGAGATACTCAGGCAATGTCCTATTCTCTTCTATTATGTTACTCCAGTTGACCCTGAGCCTGTCTCTAAAGAAACCCCTGCACTGTGAAGAGAGGGTACAGCTAGGTCATAAACAATCTAGAGTAGAGTGTCAGGTATTGCTGGAGTATACCTAGACCCTAGGCTCACCCTGAGTATCAAAATATACTCATTTTGGCAACATTTGCCTGAGGCTAACATTAGGCTCCCATTGAGTATCATTATTTTTTCTGTGCATACAAAAGTACAACCAATACATCAGTGATAAAAAAACATGCTGAAAGGTGCAGTGTTTCTAAAACATGCCAGGATGATCTAAATGAGCCATATGGAGAATGTGAATACCTGAGTCACATACACTCACCCACTATTAGAAGCTATCCCACTTGGCAAAAAACGTGTTTTTAACGTTTGCAAACGTTTTATTTGGTTTGGGTGAAAAATGTTTTAAAAAACCGTTATTTTGACATTGAAAAAAACGTTTTTAAACGTTTTTTCAACCAATTTTCACCCAAATGTAAACTTTTTTGTTTACGTTTCTTTTATGTTAAAAAAAAACCATGTTTTTTTAACCTGATATAAAAACGTCAAAATAACGGTTTTTATTTAGTACATGTAGAAACGTTATTTTGACGTTGAAAAAAATGTTTTGCAAACTTAAGAACCAAAATAAAACATTTTTTTGACTTAAAAAAAACGTTTTTTTGTCAAGTGGGATATCACTAAATTATGCATTGATACCAACCAGGGGTGTGAGAAGCAGTTTCAGAGTGGGTGGGACCAGTGGGGTTTTCTGCAATTTTTTTTACCTCCCTTTGCTTGACCTTTTAGTTTTGACCTTTTGAGGAGTTGGCCAAAAGTGGGGGGGACATGTCCCCCCTGTCCCCCCTGCTTTCCACGCCCATGCCAACTGTACCCTTGATAACTTGCCAAGGAGCTATAGAGGGAAGAAACTAATGGACTCTATTTGTTCACACTGTAATGCAATACAAGATGTGAGACATGTTGTATTACTTTGTTCTTTACCATCAATACAAAATGCCAGGGAAAGTTTTGAAGGGGATGTGGTGTTGAGCCATCGGCCAATCACAGACCAGTATTCAGGTCATGTGACCTCTTGTGAATAAATAATTAGTTTGAGTCCAGCAGCCATTTTCGTTCAGTGTTGTGTGTGTATCTCCAGGAGTTAAATTCATGGATTATTCAGGTCATAGCCCATAGAACATTACATTTACCGATCTAGGATGTGGATGGTAACTCGGTGATCCAGGAGAGATAGAATTTTACACGAGTTATTGGCCGAATAAGGAGAATTTTGGAGAAAAAGCTCACTTTCAAGCTGGATTGGAGCTCCCCTCCCTGCTTACCTGCTGCTGCTCTGTGTGTACACCTGTCACTGCTGAGGTGCGCTAAGATCCAGGAGCAGGCCAACATTGTGCTACTACCACCACCACTAATCTGTGTATTGGATAGGACTGATTAGGACTTCCAAGACAGGGTGAGTGACTTTACTTACATTAACTGTTGATCTTGTAAGTAACCCTGAGCATCTGTGCTTGAAGGCAATCATGGCTGAGGGTCTGCCACACTTTCCACCTTTTGACCTGTCAGATAGAGACACAGTTGTGGTCAGGTGGAAAAAGTGGGTATGTCGTTTTGAACAGCTGATGGTTGGTCAGACAATAACAGATGCTGCAAGGAAGAAGTCTCTGATGTTTCACTATGCAGGTGAGGAGGTTGATGTCATTTGTGATACACTGACTATCCCAGATCCTGTGGCTGCAAACAATCAGGATGCTTATACAGTAATGCCTGATGCTCTCAATGACTATTTCATACCTTAAGTGAATCCTGAGTTTGGCATCTATGAGTTCCGCATGAGAGAGCAGGAACCAGGTGAAACTCTGGATATGTATGTCACTGAATTGAGGAAGCTTGCCAAGTACTGTGAATTCACTGATTTAAAGCATGAACTGAAGTCTCAGGTGATTCAACACTGTAGATCTTCCAAGTTGAGGAAAGACACTCTGGAGAACAAGAACTGGACACTTCCCCAGATCTTAGACAAAGGTAGATCTATGGAGATGTCTGAGCAACAATCTAGTACTATTGAGCGAGGTGAGACATCTGTACATAGGCTCAAGTTTAAATAGCAACAGAAGTCATCTCAACAAGAGTCTCCGAAGCCTAAACCTGCAGACAAGGGACAACTGGCACGCTATATCCGGCATGATCAACGATGGTGTCCTGCCAAAGGGAAGACTTGTAGGAAGTGTGGTAACCTTGAGCATTTTGCATGATGCTATACTTCACCTTCTAAAGAAGAAAAGCCTAAGCCGAAGTCAGAAGTGAAGAAGAAAAAGAAGAAACAGGCACGTGTGAATGAGGTCAGGGAGGATACAAATGATGATACTGGTGAGAAGTACATCTACACACTGAAGCCTACAACTTCTAAGAACCGCAACATGCTGAAGGTGATGGCAGAGGTTGATGGTACCAGGATCCCATTCATTCTTGACACGGGAGCAGGTATCAACATCATTGACAATGCTGCATTCAAGAGTATGGAGATAAAGCCGACGCTGCAACCCCCAGATATTGTTGTGAAAGCCTATACATCTAAAGTACCAATCAACATCCGAGGTAGATTTAGAGCTTGTATTCAGGTTCATGACAAGAAGACAGAATTGTGGATCAACACGGTAAAAGGTACGCCCGCGCACCCCCTACTGGGCATACCTTTTACCGTGTTGATCCACAGATGCATTATTCTTTGTCACAGAAGAAAACGAAGGAAGCTTGCTGACTTATGAGACTGGAGAGGCATTAGGTCTCATACAAGCAAACATGGAATGCCTCCTTGCTATATGCTTTGATGACTCAGATCCACTGTTCAAAGGAGTGGGACTGTTGAAAGACTTTACTGTCAAGCTGCATATAGATGAGAGTATTCCACCTGTGGCAAATCCACACAGAAGGATCCCCATCAATCTGAGGAGTAAGGTTGAACAGAAACTCAGACAATTGGAGAAAGACGACATCATTGAACGTGTGTAGGGACAAACACCCTGGGTCTCCTAACCTGTCTTTCCACCCAAGTCCAGTGATCCTACAGATATCAGAATGTGTGTGAATATGAAGAGTGCAAACAAGGCTATTCTAAGGGTCAGACACATAATGCCTACTATTGAAGAAATAGTGAGTGATCTAAACGGGTCAGTCAAGTTCTCTAAATTGGACTTGAACCAGGGGTATCATCAGTTACTCTTGGACAAGGAGTCAAGGTGCATCACTACCTTCACCACTCATATCGGACTGTGGAGATATAAAAGGCTGAACTTTGGGATATGCTGTGCATCCGAGATATTCCCGAATGCTATCCGTGAGTCACTGGAAGGTATTCCTGGTGTGTTGAATGTCAGTGATGATATTCTGATCTATGGCAAGACCCAAGATAGCCATGATGACAGTCTACAGAGGGTGCTACAGAGACTCCATGAGAAGGGCCTAACTTTGAATAGGGCGAAGTGTATTCTGAACAAGGACAATCTTAAGTATCTAGGATATGTCTTCTCCAAGGAAGGTATTCACCAGACCCAGATAAGGTTGCCAACCTTAACGAAGCTGATGCTCCCCAGACTCTAACAGAGGGACATTCTCTGCTTGGTATGACCAATTACTGCGCTAGGTTCATCCCAAACTATGCGACAATTACTATTGATTCTGTCAGACAGGTTGGCTGACGCTACTTCTGACCTTCTCAGGACATCAGCGCTGTCCTGAGCTGCCCTTCTCTGTATATGGCCAATGTCATTTTCCAGGTGTGACTTCCAGGTGTCCATGTCATTTAATCTGTCATTTATTCTTGACAGCTGGCAGGAGGAGTTGTCTCCAATCCTTTTTATTTCAGCAGACAATAAGTTCATTTGTCCTGTCAGGAGGTTGGAGAGGGAGTCATTGACTGCTTGAGTGCATTCTCTGACTATATTCCTGGTCATGTCGTCCTGGTTGTACCCTAGGGGTGGGGCTGCAGTGGCCATGTTTTGGTAGTTAGGTGCTCTGTACAGGTGGGGGAAGGTTACTTCTGTGTCTTCCTCTGAGGTAGATTCTGCCTGTAAATGGGCAGGAATGTGATGTCTCTGTGTAGGATGGGAGTGGTAGCCACAATGTTGCCTCTTCCAGCTGCAGAGTCCAGGCTTCTTTGGAGTCTGTAAAATATAGGTGTATTTTGCCTGTGAGGGGAGGATGATTGTACCCTCCTCCTGGGCCTATGGGCGGGGTTTGGCCTTTCAAAAGATCTGGCCCTTGGTGGTGTGCTCAGGGATGAGTTTGGTACTAGAGGTGTTGCCTCGTCTTCCTCAGAAGTGGAGTGGGTGTAATAAGGCCTGAGGTTACCGCCAGATGGGTTGCTTTCCGGCTGTGGGTGTTGGTGAGGCCTTAGTAAGTTGGTGAGGTTGGAGCTGTCTGGCCACTGTTCTTCCAGAATACGGTTTATCCTATCTAAGTCAACAGAGGGGCTCTTACCACACTGGTAGCTTGGTGTAGCACCGGTGGGTACTTGCTGTGCATGTCCTGTATTGAGTCTATTTTCTCTCCACCAGTGGATTGCTGAGTCTAACCTGCTCCTCCAGTAACCGTCTGCTACTGATGGGTGGGCTTGGATGTCTGGTACAGTGAGATCGTCCCAACTTAGGTTTGGGGTGCGCTGTAGATCAGAATCGGTGCTGGTGGAAGGTGGCTGTCTAGCAGCTTCCAGGGCGTCCTGCAGGCTATTGGATCTTTCTTCTAGGTGGCTATCTAGGTGGAGGTGATCGGGTGATTGGTTTCCAGGCGTGCTGTATGTGGTACTCTGAAGACCGCCTAATCTTAAGGGTGGTGAATCTGAGGGTGAATAACCAGGTAGGGTGAGGTTTAAACCTGGTGGTGGGGCTCCTGCTGGTGTGCTGGTTTGTGTACCTGTGTTGGTGTCCACTATGGTGGACGAAAAAGGTAAGGTGTTTGAACTCACAGGTGTTTGTCTATGTGTACGTCTGTGGATCAGCAGCACTGGGTCCAGCTGGAGCACGTCTGGTGAGGAGTCTATTGGGATGGTATACTGTGTGCTGGTGGTTTCTTGCTGATCTCTGTCTGGAGATGTAAGGATACGTTGTGGGGCTGGCTCCTTTGGTAGGGTCTCACTGTTGTCCATGGCTCATAAGAGGTGGTAACTGTGGGATGATACATGAGGGTTTCTCCACCATTGTCAATGAGTCCGTATATGATGAATGAGGATGAATACAGACTAATCAGGGATCCAGTTTGATATCCACTTTATTCAATGAAGTCCACGAGGTATAGATGATAATACAGTATATGGTACCCAACAGTGTCCAAGCCTAGCCTTGAGCTGGGGGCTCTTATCCCACGTGAGTGTGTGAGGGATGAAGTATGAATGTAGAAAGATGAGTGAGCTGTTCCACTAAGAGGTATTTATAGTAGGAGCTGCTCACCCAGCTCATCCTAAAAACAGTATCAGGTGAGCTAAATATAGTAACTGGGGATCTCCAGTGCGGGTGTGTAGGTGGATCTAAACATAGCACTGGGGGTCACAGAGTTCAGTATGATTCTAAACATAGCTGCTAGGAATTCCTGGTATGCTGTGAGCTGCTCATGATTAATGGGCATGTCCTCCAGCAGGAGGAGTGGGTCTAAATATAGCTACCAGGAATTCCTGGCATGCAGTGAGCTGCTTATGATTAATGGGCGTGTCCTCCAGTAGGAGGAGTGGGTCTAAACATAGCTGCTAGGAATTCCTGGCATGCAGTGAGCTGCTCATGATTAACGGGTGTGTCCTTCAGTGGGAGGAGGCGGGGTCACTGAGTGCAGTTAACACCGCCAGCCTTTGGTCTATAGGTGTGGCTTGGCTTGTGGGTAGACTCGGACACTGGGTTACATGGTAGAGTCAAGGTGAAAAATAAATATGATAAATACAATACCTATAATGGTTTACTGACAGTAACCAGAACTTTATGGGTTTAGAAAGTTTTAATTTTGTCATTGACATATGGATCTTTTAGTAACTGACTAAGGGTTGGTTCATTGTAACAGATAATGACTGGTCTAGCAGAACAATATATGGTCAATTCTCATGAAAATGGAGCACAGTGCTTGGGAAGGGGAAATTTGTGAACTTCTTGTATCATTTCAATTTTCTTTTGGCTAAAAGCTATTGGGCAATACAGATTCCTGACAAAATTGGGAACACTAATAATGTAAATTGAACATTCTATGCCATTTTTTATAGTGTTTGAAAGTGGACCTACGTACGGTGATGCATCCTAGGCATGAGCAGACTAAATAATTAGCCTAAGTGTCAAATAATTAGCATGATGTTGAATATTATTAGTCAATATAGCCTAAATAATAGTTGATATATGATATCTTTGATTTCTATTGATCATAATTGGTGATATGTTCACTTTGATCATACCCACTCTGGTAAGGGACCTACCCATGACCATGTACCTATGTACGGTGATGGACCATGGTTTCTGCTTGCCAAGAGTAGAATGCTTTAGGAAAGTAATATTTTTTCCTGCACAAATTGAATGACTGGTCATCTGGCTATATTGAAAAAACATTGCACCCTCACCATTTTTATTATTACATCCATTTTTAGCCTGAAATCTATCCATGGTGATGTACCTACATACGGTGATGTTTCCATAGATTTGCTGTATCAAATGAAGGGAAAGCACCCTTCATGTATAATAATTTGCACACATATTCACAGAACAAGCTATACAAGCTGAGACATGCGAGTCATCTGGTGCTTATGATCGCCATGAAGTAGTTATAATTGGGATACACAAGTGGCATACTGCTAGCTGTTGCTGGGATGAATGGTTTACTACTGTTTATAGGCATGCAACCAAAATGATGAAAGGTGAGTGAATGCTGGGTTTTCATGCTCATGGGCATTAAACCTTAGCCCCAGGTCTGAGGTTTCGTTTGTCCCTATTTAGAGCTTATGGGTGTCAAACCTTAGCCCCAGGTCTGAGGTCTAGTTTGTCCTATTTCAGAGATCTCATGTGTTAAACCTTAGCCCCAGGTCTGAGGTCTGGTCTATCACAATTGCACAATCTCTCTTGCCAGCTTTTTCATGAGATGTGATACCAGCTTCAGGCACCAGCACTACTTGAGTGTTTCTTCTTATAAAAATCACATGGCCAATAAAACATGTTAGATATCTTACATGTCTGAGGCTTTTACCCATCTATTGAATTTCTTGGGAAAGTATAGAAATTTCACAAAATACATCTATTTTTGCCCTTTCCTTTCTATTTTAAAACCTTATCTATTTTCCAAATCTCATTAGACTGAACCTTTTGCAATTCCTCTTAAAAGAATGTTCCAGTTACATCTTCATCCAAAAGATCTATCGATTTGTAGACTGGTATTCCTTTGCATTTGAAGCGTTTTTTTTATCTTGAATATTTCACCTGTCCACTTCTCATCATATTCTCTAGAGAAGGGATTTCGAACATGGGTCATTCTGACATAGTCCCCTACTTGATATTTGAATTTTTTTATATGTTCTTGAGAGAGATAAGGCCAATACTGCTTCCACCACAAAGCTGTTTCATTTTGTTTGTTTACTTCGACTGGGGACATGCCAATACTCCGATGGCGAGTATTATTATAACTTGTGGTGAGCCCAGGAAGTATGTCAACATACTTATATGTTTGGTTTGCAGTAAAGTACCTATAAATCTTCATCCGAAAACTTTTGATCACACATTCTGCATAGGAGGCCTTGAGCTCATTTTGAGTAACAAAATGGTGGACTTTGTACTTTTTGAACACATTTTGAATAGGCTTGGCTAAAAATTCGCCACCTTTATCAGTGCGCAAGTACTTTGGCGTTCGGCCTTTAGAAAACACATCCTCAAAAGCTGCCGCCACATCACTACCCTTGTTAGATGCCAAGGGTCGTGTCCAGAGGAATCTTGAGAATATGTCGATAATGACCAGGATATAACTTATACCATTGTTGAATTTTGAAAGGCAAGAAAAGTCAATTAAATCAGCATCATGTTGATCATCTATCCCTGAAACAACGACTTTGTTTCGTGTAAACTTTCTATTTACTGGTCTGTGGAGAGTGTAGGGTTCTTCTTTTGACAACCAGTCTTTAATTTGCTGAAGGGTGTAATATTTACCATCTTCCTGTGCTACCCTGTACAGCTTTATAGGAGAGCCGAAGCTAGCTGGGTGTTGAGGGTCATAGTAAATTGTTCTTAGATATTGATCCATTGTGGTCAAAATAGCAAATGAGTACTTATTAAAGCAGTAGAGTTTATAAATCATCCTCCATCTCTTCCTCATCCTCACTATTCTCCTCACTGTATTCATCAAACAACTCCTCAAAATCATCCTTATGTTTTCTGAGAGCTACTTTTATACCTCGAGTCTCCTTCCATCCTTTATCTATGTAAACATTAGCCTTGTTAAGGATGTCTCTTGTTGTTTTGTTGTTTGCAAGGCTTATGGCCTGCTGGAGGAATCTTTTGTAGGTCTTGAAGAACCATTCTCTGTCTCTGTCTGCTTCCTCCCACATCCACCTGAATGTGTCATTTTCTGCATTGTCCTCATCCAGCTCTATGTCTGTTTCCATATCCTCATCTCTCTCCTCTTTTGTATCAATCTGATTCTTTTTCTCTTCCACATCAATTTTAGGTTTCTTTTCTTGAGATTACTTGCCACATTTTCTGATGTGTCTATGAAAGTCATATCTGTTGCCATATACTAATCCACACTCATCACATGCATAAACTCTGCCTTATTATTAGACTCCATGATTTCTTCTGGCTCAAATGATTGTATGCTAACTGAGGTGTTGACTCTTTGGCTGCCAGCACACAAATGTGGTTCTGAGGATAGCTGAATGGTATTTATAGCACCAGCTGGACATGGGCTTGTCAATAATCTATTTGCCGGGAGCATGTTCGGTTTATTGATAATCAGTAGATGCCCATAAGGTCTTAAGACTGCTTCATCATATTTTTGAAGCAAGCAATTACAATTGCCAGGAAACATTTGTTGTGCTATGGTATGAATCTCTTGCCTATCTGCTGGCATGTCAAATAGCACCATATAGTGGGAGTTGCGTCTTATGGTTTTTGTTTCTGGGACCAAAGAAATTCTGCATTAATGTAACTACAGACAGATTACGATGGTGGCTGCCTCTAGTATACAGGTGAGTGATTCTTTGGTCCTTCCCAGCTTCAGTCATCAAGTCATCTAACACAATCAGGTTCCGAACATCTGGATCAAAGTACCCATCATCCTCCAATCTATCGGGGATACCCTTGACAAATTCAACACCTGGCATGTCATTGTACATTGGCTGCCATTGACTATAACACAACACAATATGCTGTGGTGTAGAGTCAATCCACGGGTGCTTTTCCTCGATCAGCTTTTTCAACCATCCACTTTGTGTGGGTCCAGCTATAATCATAGTAAATAGATGTTTAAAGCTAACTTCTGGATGCTTCTCCAGTGCACTCGCCTGTGGTAGTGGTGGTGCAACCACATCAACACTCAGTGATGGTGGTGGTGCAAAATGTGGTGGTGGTGGTGCAAAATGTGGTGGTGGTGGTGCAAAATGTGGTGGTGATGCAAGATGTTTTTCTCCATGCTTTTCTTGCATGTGCCGTTTGAGAGAGGATTTTCTAGAAAATCCCTTTGGACAATGTTCACAATAGTGACTTTGTTTTATGTTGACTGTGACAGCTCTAGGGTAAATGAACTAGGTTTTTAAAGCTCACCAACCTATAGTGTCCATATGCTAAGGTTTCACAGCCATTAGCCAGGATATATCGCTTATCATCATATGGTGACAAGCTAGTTTTGTTCAAGCATATGGTATACAACTGATGGTTAAAGCTTCGAATTTGAGTCATGTTATGCATCTGTGAAGTCTTCTCAAACAGAGTGTCTTTGTAGTCCTTGTGGGTAATCACATTCTGGAGTACTGACTTCTTAATACCTTTAGCTGTTTTCTTTTCCTTCCCATCATACTGAAGACTGTACATCTTAGGTCGAAGGGCGACAAACTCAGAGGGTGGGATACCAGCACATTCATCCTTCATTTTACCTAGCACCTTTTTGTTAGCTGTGCTGTAAAGGGCATGGCATTCTGGGTAGTCAGATGTATCAAATAGTGTTGAATCTCCCAACATATCTGCATAGATGTCAGCTGTGTGTATCTCATAACATAGACTGTCAGTGTCGGTAAACAGAAGTTTTGCTTGATTACCATATTTGGCTTTGATGTATGAATAGTGAAAGCCATACATGAAGGTCTTGGATAAATCCAGAATACTGAATCCCACATAAATAGGCTTATTTAGTATAAGCTTCACCTTTTTCATCTGAACTGCTGTCAAGTCGTCACTGAATATTTTGAAATCGTGAAAGTTTGGTTTGCTTACTAGCTTTTTAGCTTTGATTTTTATTGTTGACAAGCCTTACTTCCACACATTTTCGCAAGTTTTCCATGGTTTTCCCAAAAACGGCATTGCTCATTAATTTAAAAAAGTTCTTTTCAAAATCATTCTTAGCTTGTTTCCGCTTGTCTGTGTTAAAGACAATGTAAGGCTTTAACCAGCAGCTTTGTTGAAAGGACAAGAACCTTCGAACCTTGGTGATCACCATACCTAAGGACAAGTACTGTTTAAGGTTCCTGTAATGGACCACATACTTTGTCTTCGGAAGAAGGTTTGGTACCAGTTTTTCAGCAGATGGCCCTCCCATTTCGAATGCTTGACAATAAGAAGAGAGTATCTCTTCACCAATGGTCTTTTTCTCTGGGGCTAGAGGATAGTCATTATGTAAATCATGAAGTTGGCTTGGATAGGCTAAATCTACCTCCAATATGTACTCCTTGTCTGAATCATCTGGTACTGTCATAACATCAATGGGATCGGTCTCCCATTAGTATAAGTTTTCTATTTTTTGTTACATTTTTCAGGAGTGTAGTTAATTTATTATATATTGCACCTTTGTCCTTACTATCAGGTGGTCGGTAGCATACAAAGATCTTATATTTTATAACATTTATTTGAACATCTACACATAATATTTCAAAGTCATTTTCTATAAACGAGCACGTGAGATCAGGGACAGCGATATAATGATCTTTTAGATAAAGCATAAGTCCACCTGCGTTTTTGTCTCTACTTGGATATCTATCTAGTCTTACATATTGATACCCAGGGATGTGTAGATCAGCTTCCAGTATAGAGGGTTTCAACCATGATTCAACAATACCAGTGATATCGGAAAAAGTAATTAGTCTAAAAATATCTGTCCTTTTACCGTATATAGAGCGAGCATTTGTGCAAAAAACCTTAAGACCCTTTTGTGGCTTAATATCATCTAGTACTACCATTTTGATGATGACTTACTGTACAATATACTTGATATGAATGACATGAATGATAGGTATGAGAAATGATCACAGTGGGAATATATCTAGGCTGTCTGACTGTCATTAGAAGAGGGGTCTGGAGCGTGGGCCCAATTTAGATATAAAAAATATACAGTTAATTAAGTGCATTGCTTTATTGGTTATGATAACGTAAGGTTGATAGATAATATCAAATTATAAACATATGTGGAAGGTGAGCAGCTTGGTATATTACCGCTAAGTGTGTTCTATTCTACACCTATACAGGGGGTTAGTGGGTCAATCATTTCAATGTCAAACCAAGCGCGTCCGATGACCTGGAGTCGCTGTTGACAAAGCATAGGGAGCGGTTATTTTTGGACGCTGTATGTTTTCAGGTAGAAACCAAGCGCGCCCAGAGATGCGAAGAAATGGTCTAGATTTTCATCTTGGTAGGGCGTTTACAAAGCTCAATATCAGCTCGTTGAAATATAACACATTCCCTTCTACACTACTGTCTGAAATAAATTCATAATCAAATAGAGATACATACACTCAGTCCTGTATCAGCATAATGCTTTTGGGAACAATTGGTATGTCATGTCTAGTTGAAATTATTAATGTCATTTTTTATTAGGGCTGAAAGCAATGAGCATTCTTTGTAGCTTGTTTGATCCCTGGCTTTTCTCGATTTTTTCTTTATATAGATGCTTCTTCGATTTGTCTTGTTGTCTGGCACTTGATCTTCTACTAGTCGACATGATGGGATTTTGAGCATTAGTTGAGTAAGTCGTCGTAGTAGTAGTCTTTGGTGGAGGAGAACCATGAGCAGCCTGTAGCTCATCCATAGTTATAGTCTGTTTGGAAGTTGCTGGTATGATCACAGGTGTTGTGGTGACTGGTGTAGAGGTGATCACTGTTGCCTGGGCAGCTGTAGTATGGGCAGTCGTAGGTTGGGCAGTGGTTGCGGTATGAACAGCTTCCAGTAACATTTGACCTGGAGGGATCAGGGCTGTCGCTGAGGTGGAGATTGGAGCAGCAGGAGCCTGTTGAACATCTGTGGCATTTGGGTTGGTTTGCTCCATAACTTCTTTGGCTAAGTTCGGGTGTTTCTCACGTAGGATTCGCCTCACTTCCATAAGGATTACACCTCCTTTATTCTTACCAGTGTATGAACCATCCTTCAATAATTTTGAGTTTATTGATGCATTGGTCCCCCAATGAGGAGATGACACACACTCTAATAATTTCCTATGGCCTGTTCCTAGTAGTATTTTGAGAAGATTTTTGTCTTGCTCATATTTTAAGATGTTCAGGGCCTGGAGTTGATCCTCATCTATATTGCGCCACCCCTCACATTCGAATTTTGCTAGTTTCTTTGCATCCAGAGGTGTATCACAGTCCATAATTTTCTGAGCTTTTATGTGTTTTCCTGCAAATTTAGCTTTAGCATAGGCAAAGCCTTGCTCCACACTCTTGAAGATCAAGCCATCTGTCTCAATTTTGCACTCATAGAAGTTTGATAGTGGGGCTAACTCGCCTTGGTAGGCCACATAACTGTCTGTGACTACTGTTTTCGCATTTGCAAGCTGCAGCTCTGGGGGGAGGTCTTTCAACGCCTTATGTGGGTAGTATTTTCCATTGACCAGCAGGCCTCTCCCTCTTGGTTTAACGTCTATACCTGCTTCCTGCCCCAGATAGGCTATGGATCTAACATCAGATTTTTGCTTTTTTATGGCTGGGTTTGAGTCATCTGATAGAAAAACCAAAGGTTTCTTATGCTTTAATTCCCCTTTTCTTGACAATATATAGTCTCTTACACAGGCTTTTGTCATAACAATGACCATAGTTCGAGTGGTCTTATTTGGTGGACCCTGGCGAAAGGCATAATCTATATCATAGTAGTCAATAGAAGGATCAATGCCTAGGAGCAACTGGTATGCAACATCTTTGGTACGTTCACCTTCTTGGTAGGCCAGACCGTCTACAACTATATTTCTTCTCCTCAAATTATTATCCAACACTGAGATTTGCTCTGTATTGTCTTCGATAGCAGACTTATTTACTCTAGTAGCACGTTGTACCTCAGCCATTTCAATTTTTAGACGTTTTAGTTCATTTTCTAGTGTGTCATTTCTATTTTTGAGTTGGATAATTTCTTCATTATTCCATTTGATATTATCACCCATTATGGTGGCCTCTTCTCTGTACAAACTCAGAGCCTCACCTGTTTTTTCCTGTAGAGCTATTATGGGGGAGTCCTTTTTGCCTAGATTCAATGTTCTTATATCCCTGACAGCCTCTGATAGTGGTGTGTGCTCTCTCTCCTGATCATGTTTCGCCGCCATGTTGAACTAGTGGATTGTAAGACCGCTGTGACTCAGCGTATGCAGGCTGGCATGTTTGGGTTGTAGCGACCCCTAATACCGCTCACTCGCCGGTGGCCTCAGATTAAAAACACCTAAAATAGGGTTAAAAGAAGGTTTTTTCATATAGAAAACCTTATCAGAATGATCACGAGACAACCGATGTGGTATCCTGAAGATTTGGTGAAGTTGCTACACTGTTATCCTGTTCAAATTCTGCAATTTAGTCCCACGCTCTCGAAGTAGACTCACTCACAGACGGCCATTACACAAGTTACGACGCGGTCATCATGCAAGTCCTCACCACATATGTGACAAATGATAGCCTACCTTAATATCCTCTCATCCTTCTCAGACATATCCAATGGAGCAGCATTGTCTGTGCTAAGCTTTTCTTTCAGAAATTCTTCCACTTTTATCATGTGGTCTACAAATGTTTCTGCAACATTCTCACCCCTGTAGCATAATGGTTCTTCCTCTAGACCTACTATTTTATAGGAAAATCCAGATGGAATATGGTGGGTCAACTTCTCTGTATAAGACTGAGAGGGATCAGGGGTGCAGGAGTCCATCTTTGTCGCAAAACATTCAAAGTCTGCATAGACAATGTATGGGACTGATAATTCTTTAGCCAAGTCTTTGCCTTTAAAGGAAAGCCATTTGCCCTCCTCTGATGGCAATATGGTCTTTTGAGGGCTATGCATATTACAGTAGGGCCTGTGATTCTTAAGTAAGGATTCTTTTGTAAACCCATACAAACAGTAATCACAGAAAAAGTGTCTATGTGTGTCCGACTTTTGAGTGTTTAATAAGCGGTTCAAGTCTTTGACCCAACAATAGTGGGATTCATCATCACTAGAGTATAAAAGCAGATTGACATGCCTTTCATATCTCTGTTTTGTAATACACATGGGGAACAATTCCTCCTCATAGCCAAACAGATTCACTGAGATGTAATTTTGCCTCTCAAACTTTGGGATATCACTCACTTTGAATGGATATGAAATCCCTTCCATATTTATGCTGGTTTCATACCTTTGGTAATTTAAAACCCGGTCAGAATGATCCTGAGCTGGGTAAAGGGAGGCAAGAACAGACCACAAAAAAAAATTTACTGTCATTGTTCTTCACATTGACAATGTCCTTTTTGTTTTTCAATTTGTAGAGGAATATATGTAGAACACCCCAGTGGTCTGTACTTGGAATGCCTGGAGGACACGGAGCTGAGGCAGTGGATATACCAGGGTGAGACACCCACCTTGTTGAAGGCCATAGAAAGGGGGGTGCGGGCTGAGACGTATATAAAGGCAGAGCGGGAGAAAGTCTCTAAGGTGCGGTCCTCTTCACGGTCCATGGCTGAGAGTTTGGGTTGGGAGCCAGCCTGTCCCAGCTTCAAAAGGGCCGTGAGCGGCCGCTTGCCTACGCCAGTAGAACCCTTAGCCATTGCAAGCAATTATTGCGTCACGTGGAAGGAATTGCTGGCTGTGGTGTTCGGGGTTAAGAAATTCTGCCATTACTTAGTGGGGAGGCTGGTGAGGATTTGCACGGATCACGCTGCTCTGAAGTGGTTGGCCAGCTTCAAAGAGCCAGAAGGACAAGTGGCTAGGTGGATTCAGCTGAAGGACACCTTTGACCATGTGATTGAGCACCGCGCCGGGCGGCGGCTGCGGAGGAACCAGTGGAAGAAGGGGGTTCAGGCAAGCTGGCAGGTGGCACAGAGGGACGACCCCGCGTTGAGTAAGGTCATAGGCTGGGTGGAGGGGGTTACAGTGCCCTCTCCCGCCGAACTGGCTGGGGAGGCATATGCGGTGAGGTCCCTGGCTGAACAGATTCCCTGACTCCGAGTGGAGAACGGCATACTCACCCGCTTGTGGTGGGAGCCGGGGGACGGTCCTTAGGCCAGGTAGTAGTCCCAGATAGCCAGGTGGAGGGAGTCTTTGCAGAGGTGAACAGGGCTCCTCTGAGCTGCCACTTCGGGAGGGCCAAGAGCATGAATCAGGTCCAACAGACTTATTACTGGCCCAATAACCGGAGGGATGTCATACAATGGCTGGCGTCGTGTCCGCAGTGCCTGAGCCGAAAGTCAGCACCACACCCGGCACGTACAGGAATGTGACACGTTCCAATATCTCTCCCAATGGAAAGGATGGCTATGGACCTCATGGGGCCGCTGCCACGGACCTAGCGGAAGAACCGCCACATTCTCATAGTGATGGATTATTTCACTAAGTGGGCGGATGCTGTGTGCCTTCCGGGTCAGGAGGCGGGGACAGTGGCGAGGGCCTTTGTCACTGAGGTGGTGTGCCAGCTAGGGCCTTCGGGAACCATACACACAGATCAGGGGAGGAATTTTCAGTCCCACCTGTTCCAGGAGGTACATCGGCTGCTGGGCTAGGCGCAAACACAATCCGAAATCCAATAGGTTGGTGGAAAGGTGTAACTGGACAGTGGAGGCCATGCTAGCCATGACCGTAGATGAGCACCAGGCCGACTGGGACATCCAGCTTCCGTTCGTCATGGCTGCCTACAGGTCCTCCGTTCAAGCCTTTACTAATCAGACACCCATCTTCCTGATGTTTGGACGGGAGACGTTGCTACTAGGGGGTCTCCTGTATCCCGCTGCAGGGGAGACAGCCTCGACACCGGAGGGGTGCGAAGATTTCAAGGTGGAGCTCCGTTACAGCATGGAGAATGAGCACTTCTACACCCTGAAGCATATGGGGGAGGCTGTCAGACGGCAGGAGCGGAATTACTCCACCAGGTTACGTGGGGGAGAGCTGGCTGTAGGGGACACTGTCTACTACTTTGTGCCCTGCAAGGAAATGGGAAAATGCCCCAAGTTTATGCGTCCCTGGTCCGGGCCCTGGACAATCACCCGGTCCTTAGGAGGTCCTGTATGGGAGGTGAAGTTGGGGCGTAAGAGGAGAATCGTCCATTGTGACTTGCTGAAGAAGACTCCCCAGCCTCGGGTACCTACTGAGGAGGCAGGGCTGGTCCGCGCGGTGCACGCCCAAACTCCGGTGGCACCACCGGGAGCCGAGAAAGGCAAGCCACCGGGGGGCCACCTGGTGTCGAGACCGGGAACCGCTGCTCATGCGGGGGCCAGGTCGGTGACCATGATCCATGGACTCTGAAAGAGAGAAAAGGAGAGAGTTAAGGGCATTATATGTGGCTAGGAAACGAAAGAAGAAGAAATTAATAGAAGCGGGAGGGTAGAGGAGATATTAGCAGGAAAGACTGGCCTATTTTCGCAAGGAGACACTGGAACACCGCCACGGCGGGTAACAGAAGAGGGGAGGAAGCTCGGATGGCCTCCCTCTTGCACTTCGGAGAGTTGGTGGAAGGGGTTGAGAAAGGGCTGGAGGCCCCTGGGGAAGACCTGGGGAAAGTGGAGGGGAGACTTACTTACCAGTGTCCGGGAGGGGTGAAGGAGACCGCCAGTAAATGACCACCGGCCGACCAAGGCCTTTCTTCCATTGAGAGGGTTGGGTCGCCTCTGAAAGAGAAATTGGAGAAGAAGCTCTCTACAGAGGGGGAGGAAAGGGGACCCACACTAGCCATGAGTTCCCTAATGAAGGCCATCTTCGATGCAAAGAACCGGAGGTGGGCTGAGGTGGAGCAGAGGCGGGAAAAGGAGGCCGATGAGAGCACCACCGGGCCACCGGACGAGGAGGCCACCTGGTGGAAAAACAGGTTACTACACCGTGACCTAGTTCAAGCCACCGATTGCAAGGCACGAGAGCATGGTTTGTTATGGTCAGACCGCGAAATGAAGAATTCGCCGGTACCTCTTCCCTGCGAAACGTGTGGGGCTGTCTTTTAGCGTGGGGACAGCCTGAAGCGACATGTGCGAGCGAAGCATGCTGGAAGCTGGAAGAGAAGCCCACGGGTACAACCGAGGCCAGACCGAGAAGGGGCCTAAAGTGTTTCGAATGTGGGTCCACGGAACATTTTAAGAGACACTGCCCAGCATGGCTGAAGCGGGTGGACGCCGTGAAGAGGCGAGACATCGCAACGAAGGCCTCGGGAAACTGATCTGGGTCCCTCCCTCCAGTCTGGAAGGGGCCCCTACTCCCGATAGGGAGAGGGAATGGCTGGGAAGAAAGGAAACGAAAAGGAAGGGCAGTTGTGGGGCCGGAACATAAGTCTGGTGGTAGACACGGGGGCCACAAGTAACCTGCTGTCCACGGCCTGGTGGAAGCGGAAGGGATCGCTGGGGATAGTGGAGCCTATCACATCCTCTTATCACACGGCGGATGGTAAGCATCTACAGGTTGAGGGGAGAGTGGTCACGGAACTGCGCTGTGGTTCCCGGACACAAATGGCCACTTTTGTGATAGCCGATATTTCGACGCCTGGTTTGCTAGGGGCAGACTTCCTGAGGAAGACGTGGGCCACGGTCGACCTCGCGCAGGAGAAGTTGCTCTGGCCGGAGGAAGACGCGGGGAGCCATGTCGGCTGGTTAATGAGGAGACTAGGGTCGTGGAAGGTCACACAGAGAGGGTCATCATGGCACGTGTCCCTGAGAATGCTGGGGCGCTGGAGATGGTGGTGGAAGGGATTAGTCCGGTGGAGGCCGAAAGAGGGATAAGGGTAGGACGGGCTCTGGTATATCCTGCCTAGGGGAGAGTTCCCCTGCTAGTAACCCAGGCCCAGACCCAGTGACGCTGTACCAAGGCATGCACTTGGCTACAGGGGAGGCAGTGGGCGGAAGTTCCGAGTCATGCAGTATGGTGACGGAAAGTACTGAAGGAAGGGGTGACGGGCCAGGCGACTCCCCAGCCTCGGGTACCTACTGAGGAGGCAGGGCTGGTCCACGTGGTGCACGCCCGAACTCCGGTGTTTTCTCACATACCCTTTTCAGCTGGCATACTCTAAGCCTCGCTAGGTTCAAGACTTTCTTACAATGTGGACTGAATCCCAGGCCCATAACTAGGGGGTGTTTGTTGGTTCAAACGAACCCCCCTCCAGGCCCTTAGTCTTCCAAAAATGTTCCACCCTAGCTAGCCCAAAATTGCACATGATCAGCTACTTGTCAGTTTTTGCAGTTTCTTAATCAGACAATTATTAAGGTTTATAGAGTAAACCTTAAAATCAGGACATTTTGCCTTAAATGATCCATTACCATACATGTTTGTATACAAATTATGTAAATATTTGCTGTTTATTATATCAAATTTTTTGGCGGGTTCCATCCTTTAATTGATTGAGTTCCTCCTTATCAAAAATCGAACCACCCCGCAAATAGGGCTAGTTACGGGCCTGAATCCTAGTGATGTGTCAATAGATAATTGAACCCTTGGCAGTGTCGGGTTTATCACCCTTCAAGTGCCTGTTAGCACTGGAGCATTGAGTGGCCTATGGGTCCAAAGGACTTTAGTCTTGTCAGTGTTGACAGTTAAGCGATTTAGGTCGTACCATTTGTCCAATTTGTCTAGCGCTGCTTGCATTAGCAGCACAATCAGATCTGTACATTTTGAACTCACAATGAGGCTCAAGTTGTCAGCATACATGTAGTGTGATACATTGTCCATGATTTGTTTTACATCATCAATGTAGCAAAGGAATAGCACGGGGCCCAGTACGGAGCCCTGAGGTACTCCGCATGGGACCCCCTTTGTCCTGATCTCTTTCCGTTGGCTAGTGTTACCTGCTCACTTGCAGCCGGCAGGTGTCGTGCCATCCACTCGTAATTTGCGGACTTTCAATACTGTGTTGACTAGCAAAAAGTAATATTACTTTTTATCAGGAATTTACCAATGAAGATCAGAATGTCAGCAAAGTGCAAGATGAGACCCCTTGTGTTTGGTGTTTGAGACAAAAACTATCCAGGGGATGTGATTATATGTAATATTGCCGAGTAATAATTATGTGTACAATTGTTGGAGCGGGAAATGGTTTTCAGCGCCATGCTACTGGAGCAACTGGGCATAACAATCATATTATTTTGTCAAAAGCAAAGACACAAGAAATAGACATAGGCCTGTAATGTCTCAAGTTTGAAAAGATTAAGATGTTATATAGACATCACTCATACGCTACTTTATTACACCATAGAATAACTATTACAAGATTTTTTTTTATGTCGAATGGCACACATCTTCTTAGCATCTCTAATATGACTGCACATTGATGGCATATTCATAAATTCAGCTACCATATGTCTTTTTTACATCCTATATTATATAGGGTGTATATTCTACATCAACCTCTAGTCAACTCATTATGTGAAAAATTTTATTTTAAAAGACATAATCCTTATTTAGAAGGAACCACCATAGGGAATTACTGGTTTGTCCCTACAACTAATCTGATAAAAGGATTCTCTGTTTTTCACTCATACAAAACCATCAAAATGGTTTGAAATGCAGCACATCCCTTTATGGTATCTGGTAAATATCTTGGAATTAGTAAATAGCTCAACTTCTGTTTACTATCAGCTTATGTTTGGGGGAACCCGCTAGATTGCGACTAGTGAGAACATACTCTTAGAAGGGCCTGGCTGATGTCTAACAGCATACGTAGATCGTGTGCACCTACTAAGGATAGCCTAACTATATAGTCTTATGCTGGTAAGCAAAGAAGACAAATAGAAAACAAAATACTGTTTTTTTCTTGTTGGATCAGACTTTGAAGTTAAACTTATGTGGTTCGTATTTTTACCCAACGGTATCACCAGCTTCCCTGATTGTTACCAGCTGTTGGACACTGACATGGTAACCTCATTTCCCCATATATGGTCATTTCTCACGAAAATGGAGCACAAGCATTGGGAAGGCAAAAATGGTGAACTGCTTGTATCATTCCAATTTTCTTTTGGCTAAAAGCTATACAAAAAAAAACCCAACAGAATCCTGATAAAATTGGGCACACTAATCATGTAAATTGAACATTCTATGCAATTTTTTATGTGTGTTAAAGTGGACCTACATACGGTAATGCATCCTAGGCATGAGCAGACCAAATAATAGGTTTGGTATTAAAAAATCAGCATGATATTAAGTATTATTAGTCAATATAGCCTAAATAATAGTTGAAAAAAGATATTTGTCAATTCTATTGGTCATAACTAATGATGGCTTCACTGTGAATATACCCACTCATGGTGAGCCACCTACCCATGGCTATGTACCTATGTACGGTGATGGACCATGGTTTCTGCCTACCATGAGTAAATTGCTTTGGGAAAGTGATTGTTTTTCTGCACTAATTGAATAAATGGTCAACTAGCTATATTAAAAAAAAAATTGCACCTTCATCAAGTTGATCATTGCATCAATTTCTAGCCTGAGACCAAGTCATTGTGATGTACCTACTTATGGTGATGTTTCCATTGAATTGCTTCATCAATTGTAGGAAAATCACCCTTTATGTGTAATAATTTGCACATTATATTCCAAAATCAAAGTAAAATCTTGGACTAGAAAATTTTTTATTAACTATCAACAGCCATTGTGTTATAATGGTTTTAGTGGACCTACGTACGGTGATGCCAGTAGGTACACCACATGCTTGTCAGTGCTAGAAGTCATTTACATGCATATTTTGGAGGATTCTATATTTGAACTTATGTTCCTCCTATTAAACCCTACAAATTGAGGTATTAATGTATTTCTAAGAAGTATTCTCTCTGGTGTCATATCTAATATAATGTACCTACGTACAGTGATGCAAAAGTTACACAACTACAATTTTTCCTTCAAAACCCCCATGACTTTGTTGAAAAATCATTTTGAAGTCATCAAAATTTTTCTTTTGTGATTCTTTAATCTACCAAACAAAGGATTGTACTCTTTACATTATATTTATCTTACATATGATATCGCAAGTATTTTATCAATTTTTTTTCTTGCATTAAAACATTCAAAATTCACATATTTCACCCTATATTGGCTTAGGGTTGATGCTATGGCCTACTATGGCGGTAAGGGCCTGTTCACAAGGCTGACTTTACTGAACCCATTAATAGAAGGGATAGATTATGGGATTAACATAATTCTGTGGCTTCATTCATAGAGAGTTTTTGATTGTTCCAAATCCGTGATAGGTTAACATTGATTATGATTTTGATATTGCTCTAATTTGGTACATCGTCTTTTACATCATGAGGTGATGTCACCTTTAATGCTTTCTGTATCCTTTTTGGGTAATTCTCTTGCTTTGCATGTACCAAAGTAGCAGACTGGTATCAGAAAGAGGACAGATACCAGCATGGAACCTCCTCCAATGAAGAATGATGAAGGGTAGTACTGTGTGCGATCATACAACCAACCTGCAATGAACAATTATTATTGACTTCATTCTCCTACTTCTCTCTCATTTTTGATTTCTTTAAGATATTCTGAACATTAGGTAGCTCATAACTAGGGGATAACAGAGATATATATGGTGAGTGATGTCTTTCATCCAGGATGTACTATGTAACTCGTGAACATTTAAGACACCAGTATAATAATAATATCGTCAATAGTAACGTACATAAGATCAGACAACATAGTTATAGTCCTTGCATTGCAATATGAGAAATTAATGTATGGTAACAAGGAATGCTGTGAAACCTACCTGCAAATGGTCCTCCTCCAACAAAGCCTATGGCACAGGCAAGACCAACATAGCCATACCCAGAGGCTATGTTCTCTGTCCCAACCAACAGCACAGTCACCAGAGGAGGCAGACAACCAAATGATCCGTAGAATAGGCCTATGGAAGTAGCACCAATACTTATCATTACACAGGTGTGGGCAAATGGGTAAAAAATCACACAAGCCCCACATGCAGCCTGAGCTATCATATAGATTCTTAGTGGACATATACATTTCACCTGGGCCAGCATTCCATACACTACCCTTGATGTAGTGGAGGCTATTCCCAGCATAAGGAACAATAGGGCTGCACTGTCTTCAGAGATCCCCTTGCTCATTGCACATGCCCCCAGATGTACAAAAAGAATTGAGGATCCAAAAGAGAACATGAGGCACTGGAACAGGAACATGTGGAAATAGAGGTTGCTTAACAATAACAGGTTACAATGGCCTTTTGTCTCAGCAACATAAGCATGAGACTCTGATGTATCATCTTTTTCAGCAAGGAGTCCATTTATTTGGGTTTTACTGGTGTGCTGGACTTCCATTCTAGTCTCTGTAGCATTGTCTTTCTTTATTTCCTCTGATCGTAGCTCTGTATGATTGGAAACTGAATAGGCACTGTGTGATGCAGGCTTCAGAAGGGAGGCAAACAATAAGGAATGCAGATAGAGTCCTGAGACCATCAGCATGGCACCTCTCCAGTTGTACACATGTAAAAAATATTGAATAAGTAGTGGGAAGGCTATAGGTCCTGTACCCAGACCTGCAGCTGCTACCCCAATAGCCATGGCACGGTGTTTGGAGAAGTAACGTGAGACAGCTGAGATTGATGGAATGTAAGAAAGGCCAATGCCGCTACCTGGAATCACATAGAGAGCAAGGTAATGATATTATGTTCTCTATTAAAATCTATCTTGTTTATTGCATATTAATTCTGCATACAGAATCGATCCCACACTCTTTCTTTAAAGCTAATAATGTCTAGACAAAATGGTGTTTAACTGAACAGGGTGAAACATCCCACCTCCCATTCCTGCCAGCATTGACCTCAAGTTTTTTCATACAAAATACCCATAATAATTCTAAATATGCTTGGATGCTAAGTAGAAACACTATCATCATGGATGAGGACATAAGTGAGGATCTGTGAATACACAATATTGTGTACCTACCGGTTAGAACCCCAAAGGTAAGACAAAGCTGCCAAGCTGAGTCAACAAATGCACTGAGGATGAGCCCTATGGAAGCCAGTACTGATCCTACCATGGCAACAGGTCTGTAACTAAACCTCTGTGACAGGTAGCCAGCCAGTGGACCTAGGAGATACAAGACTGAAATGTGTGCAACTATTTTAGTGCTTTGCCTTATCACCCTTTTCCAACATGCAAGAATGATTATGATGAAATGACTATTATATACATAGAGATGATTAACTTAAAAGCTACGCATAATCAGTAAAAGCAGATTTAGGGAATGAAATATCCAATTGTTTTCACATACCTATACCAAACGTGAAGCACATGTTGAGAGAACTGGCTAGTGAGATGATGCTACTGGTGCTACCTGATAGGTTATCCTTAAAGATGACGTAAAAGACACCCACACAGTACATAATGCCTGCAAATTGATAAAAGGGTTATACATGAATCAATGAAGCCCAATTTATGATCCATTGTGCCTAAAGATCTCGTGTAGTGCCTTTTTATGGATACAAGTTCAGGATGCTAGGAGTAAAGATTTCACTCTGGTTAAGTTTGAAACATTAGATGACAAGTAAGAGCTCACAAAAAGGTGTCTATCCATATAAAGGTTTATATTAGATGAACCTAGAACCAGATTGGATGAAGTCACCATAAGCACAAGTAACAAGGATGCAAAGGTAATGGATACAAAGATAAAGGATGCATTTATTATGAAGGCTTAAGGAGGTTTAGGATACTTAAAAAAAATGGAACTGATAGGTACAACATTGTTGTAGTGGCAGATGACCTCTTGAAGATTAGATATTGAAACCTTTCCATTAAAGTACAAAACAGGATGCAAAGGCAATGGATACAAAGGTAAAGGATGCAAAGGTAATGGATACAAAGGTAAAGGATGCAATTACTGTGAAGGCTTAAGGAGGTTTAAGATACTTTAAAAAAAAAGTAACTGATAGGTACAACATTGTTGTAGTGGCAGATGACTTCTTGAAGATTAATTATTGAAACCTTTCCATTAAAGTACAAAAAGTGTACCTGGAGTATGCATGTAGACCCATAGAACCTAGAAAACCCATTCAAGTGTGGCCCTTCCAACCTAGTAATCCTCATTAATGAATAAGGTCTGGCTGTAGAGATTTCCCTATGGTCAGTTATAGTCTACTAATTGTCTCTCCACCACTCTAAGCTGTCCAAATTGGATGTGGCCCCGGTAGTAATTGGGTAGACATGCTTATACCTTCTGTCAGGACAACTGGTTGACAAGTACTATATAAATCTATTACTGGAAACCAGAAATGGCAGGTGGCAAGTCTAGTATATTGACTAAATGCTGATAAAATGTAAGTAATTTCTACCATGTTTTACTAATATATATATATATATATATTAACTAATTGCTGACAAATAGTCCATAGATACTGACATATTTTGACAAATACCAGTCAAGGCAAGATGCACAATTGAATCAATGGCTGTTTCTCTGTTATATATTGACTAATTACTGACAGATTGTGAGTAAATGATGACATGTATTGATAATTGCTGATATTCAGTGACTAATTACTAACATATAATGACTAATTGCTGACAAATAGTGAGTAATTACTAACATTTATTGACTAATTGCAGATATTTAGTAACTAAGTACTGACATATATTGACTAATTGCTGACAAACCGTGCATTATTTCTGACATATTTTGACTAATAACTGACAAAATGTGAGTAATTAGTTACATTATTGACTGACTGCTGACAAATAGTGAGTAATTACTGACAGAAAGTGCATAAGTGCTGACATATTTTGACAAATACCAGTCAAGACATGATGCACAAATCTAACAATTTCCTGCAATTTCTCGGCACCATGCGGCAAACAAGGACGAGTTGTGACAATAATCTGTATGTACTGCGACAATAAAGCAAGATTTCTTTCAAATTACAACACATTTGGGCCAAAAACACCAACACATCGTCACATTGTAAAAAAAAACAACACTTTTGCTGGTACTGCAGCTACTGCAGCAGTACCAGTGAACACGTGGGTTCTGGCGCGAAGAAACTGGGTCAGGCCACTACCAACAGCCAATCAAATGGCGAGTATGCACCTGGGTGATGGATCACACCACTCCGTCAGCCAATTAAGTGGGGAGGGGGAGGGAGGCCACTGTGTTGGATGCCTTAAGGAGGAGTTCCATGTAGTACATTTGATATAAGGAAGTAGTTCATGGACACAAATATAAATACCAAATCTTTAAATTTAGCAACTAAGAATTATGTTTTCATAAGTTATTCTTCATAAATGCTTGACACAACCAAAAGTAGTAAGAACATTGATTTCTAAGCTTTCAATTTTTGTGTGAATTAATGAAATGTGGAACCTGCCCTTTAGTAGTCCTTACAACATGACGTCATATATTTAAATGAGCACTAACATGGATACTAGACTTGCCACATGCCATTTCTGGTTTCCAAAAATAGATTTATATAGTACTTGTCAACCAGTTGTCCTGACAAAAGGTATAAGCATGTCTACCCAATTACTACCGGGCCACATCCAATTTGGACAGCTTAGAGTGTTGGAGAGACAATTAGTAGAATATAACTGGCCATAGGGAAATCTCTTCAGCCAGACCTTATTCATAAATGAGGATTACTGGGTTGGAAGGGCCACAGTTGAATGGGTTTTCTAGGTTCTATGGGTCTACAACCATACTCCAGGTACACTTTTGTACTGGGTACTGAAAGAGGGAAACATGGCCTTTAAAAATAGAAGATTCCAAGGGTGGTAATGCTGTAATAATGGCAGATACCTTATAAAGGTATCTGCCAATAGTAATGGCAGATACCTTATAAAGGGTATCTGCCAATAAACAGTACGCTGTATGCGATTGAATTGCATTTCAGTCAATATTGTCAAAGACTATAAAACTGATATCAAAAGATATAGAAATGTAAATAGAATAGACCTCTAGGCCTTGACATATTATTATCACCACAGGTCTAATGAAAAGTATTTGTACTGTGAAAAGCAAGGACATCTTACCTGAAGCTGTAAACTGGGTGAAGAACCCAGCTAGTAGAATGACCCACTTGTACAAGCCTGGCTCATCTTGTTCTATTCGAAAACCACCCATGGTGGAACGTTTTAGATACCTTCAGCTACACATAAGCCTCCAAACATTGCCTGTGATAAATAAAAAATGAAGCATGATTCAAAGCAATGAGGATCATGCTGGCATAAAGCAGCCACCTCTCTTAAGGATTAAGGCTAGTTGGTTATTCCAAATAGAACGTTTTCTCTGCAGCAGAATTACAAAAGAGCATAGTGGATGTGATCAACTCCATTTAGGTATGTGTCCCATGATGTGGCGGAAGGGTGAGTCAACTGACGAGTGAGGTGTTTTGAGACTTTTTATTATCAGGTCTAAGCTAAAGTATAGAAATGACCCTGGGTGATTTTTGACCCGGAGTCATTTTTGACCCTGCCCCCCACCATCCCCCCACTTACCCTACTTGAAGTATTTTCACCCCAGAGTCATTTTTGACCCTGGGTCATTTTTGACCCAGAGTCATTTATGACCCTCTCCCCCACCCCTCCCCTTCCCCCTCTCTCTGCCTTATCAGTTGACCTAGATAAGTGGCCTCCCCCCTATACTGACTTTCAGTTATGAATGGGCAGCAGATTAAGTTTCAAATTGTGTTTTCTCAAATGCTATAGTTCATATCCAAAAGTTATTTTAGATTTAACTAGGATACATATTGGTCTTTCTAGTGATGTATGATTGATCAATCTCAAATGTGATACAAACTTATCATTTGCATTATTGTGAGCCCAGAGAGCTATTTTCCCTCATACCCACTGCAATAATTAAAACAGAATGCAAAATAAGATGGCTAAAAAGTAGTTTGGTATTCTAGACTACCATTATCAATCCTCCTCTTTTCATATATGATGGTTTTATGATGGATAGATAAAGAAAAATGGCCCCAAAAAGCAAATTAAAATTGTTTTTTCCATAGCAGACAGAGCAGGGTCATTTTTCACCCTGGGTCATTTTTTCACCCAGGATCATTTTTGGGGTTTTACAGAACCTGATTATCATGAACATGACCACCATAATCCATCTCTACAGACTTAACCACCTATCATGATGTAATTGGAAGGGGAATTACACAGCTATTGTAAATTAGTGGACATTAAACATAAGTGTTTTTCTTTTTTTCAAAATTTCCCAGATGATCAGCAGTTTAATGGGCGTATGGGGTAGGCCATGTATATTTCCATGTGAATATTCCTATCACACTGACTATCTATAATGTTTTAACAGGGATGGATGTATTCCCTAGCTTACAGTTTAAATTCCTTTGACCTCAACTTGTGTAGCATGCCAACTCTGAGAAGGGCTTGTCAATTCTGTCGGTTACATCATAGGGTCGTCCATCAACTTGTCAGGGCTTCGGTGAGTACTACCCGGGATACTACCTGGACAGGTGTGGCTCCTTTATTATTGATTCTTATAGCTTATTAGAGAGGTTAAGATTACGATGTGTACGGCAACTTTAAAGTCTAGAATGACTGGAAAAAGAGCCTACTTTGTATTTGAGCCTGTCTCCAGCACCGCCTGAATGAGCCTACGCATAATGTGGGTTATAACATAATCACTGATCCAATGTTTACTAGTGCAAACAATGTTATGAAAGGGCACATTAAAATAAACAAGGAAAAGGGTCTTGATGTGTCCATGCATTATGCGTCTATCACAAAAGCTGACTTAGCGTTAATGTATTTCAGCAAAGTATTATCACACGATACTCTGAAACACTTATTGTACAAGGTCTTTTACGAAGTAACGCTCCACTTTAGAAGACAGGCACGCGAGTGTATGCATGAGCTAATGAAGGACCATTTTGTATTCAAATTAGATGAAAACGAACAAGAATATGTTACCCTCTCTTTCAACCCAAAAGAAAAAAATCATCAAGGGTTGAGCCAAGGGCGAAGTGAGCACAGTCAGCGTATGTACACTTCCGATGTAGAGAATTGCCCATTGATGAGCCGTAAGCTCTATTTGAGTAAATTCATGAATAACATATCAAGGAGGCAAAATTGTCAAAAATGTATACTAATCACTGTATACGTGTCACTTGTGTAAGTACACTACACGACAAAGGTGTCCCGTCATGGGACATTAAGTCAGTGACAGGACACAAGAGTAAAAACTCTGGTTTGACACCGGCACTAAGATAAATTGACAGCCAGGGCTGTCCTTTTGTTTACAAGACAGCATCAGTGTGGCATGGACTGGGAGAAGGGGTCTTATAACCCTCTGTAATAAGCCCCCTTTTCGAAGTTTTCTCATTTTATATAACAGTTATTGTGATCAGACAAGCAAAACGATCCCTCTGTAGGGAAATTTATTGTCAAAGTTCATCTTAAGATCTTTTAAACGAGACATCATTGGCTAAGATATTCCTAGTAACTATGTCACGATATATTGCATTTTGCAAAGAACTAAATGATAAATCACCTTTTGTCTGTGAAAAAGGCCCCAGTACAGAAGGAGTAGGCCAAATGTAGGCACAAATGAATGACATAATGTATATCAAATTAGCATTAGGCCAATTATGATGAAATGGAACTCATACAATAAACTTGCTTTAACTCTTCAGGTCAGACCAGCTCTTCTAATGGTGTACTGACTAAGTGCAAGAGAAACGTAACTTCACCAAACAACTTTTGTAAATGTCTGTGTGATAGATGTGTGTTTGGTCTTTTCATGTTAAACTGTTGTAGTGTTTGTCTCTTGACATTTTGCTTGATGTCTTTTCATGTTTCTATGTTTCATTTTTCAATGTTTTGCTGTTATGGTGTTTTCTTATTTTGACTTTAGCCTTTTCATGTTTTACAATTGTGGTGTCTGATTGTTTGTATCTAGCTTTTTCTCGTCTGTACATACCATACACTGTTATGACCGTATAGCATAACGGCCTCATCAAATTACTTCCATCTTGTGTTGCCATGGTTACAGAATATAAATAGATGTTTGCTTCATATCTGTACATACCATACACTGTTAGGACCATATAACATAAAGGCCTTATCAAATTACTTCCATCTTGTGTTGACATGGTTACAGAATATGAATACATGTTTGCTCCATATCTGTACATACCATACACTGTTATGACCATAGAACATAACAGCCTTATCAAATTACTTCCATCTTGTGTTGCCATGGTTACAGAATATGAATACATGTTTGCTTCCTATCTGTACATACCATACACTGTTATGACCATATAACATAACGGCCTTATCAAATTACTTCCATCTTGTGTTGACAGAATATGAATAGAACAAAGAAAAATACATTAGTTTCTCTTTTCCTGTAACAGTACGAGATAGAATATGATATATATTTCTAAGCTCTGTTCATTCTAAAATGATGAAAGTTTAATTCATATTTATATCATTTGTTGATACTCGAATTATTATGATCTACACCACTTGAATCACCATGGTTACTAAAAAAAATCTGTGACGATGAAAGAAAAATGATAATTATTTGTTTTCATTCTTTTTGGTAGCTATTTTTTTTTTTTTTGGACTTGCTCATTGCATTAATGAACTGCTATGTTCATTTAAATAATGCTATAGAGCAGACCAAGTTTTATTGATTTTTCAAAGGAAAGTCACAAATGAAAAAGTACAATAACTTCATGGATCTTGACAAATGTCAATATGAACACAATCAGCAGATGGAAAAACAGGGACTGGCAATATTCACTCAATAGGTTATTAACATAGAAAGTACAGACAAACAAATTAAAAGCAAAAAGAGATAGATAGTAAATAATATGTCATACATAGAGATTTGTGTGTCTACACATTATTTCAGTACATCATGATTGCAGCTAAATACACCTTGTCTTTAGTTCAAATAAGTGATAATTAGAGTTGGTAGTATATGCTGTTATATGCATATGGGAACATCAGCAATATCAATACGGATGTAAACATGAAAAAGGATATGAATGTGAGTATGAATATGAATATGAATATGAAGCGGTTTCCACATCTGCTTCTCATTATCAATTCTAACCCAATTTCAGGTTCAACCTTATATTTTCTATCTTCATCACACCCTCTTTGAATTTTACCTTTGTCGTAGCTTTCTGAATCTCCTCAGGTAGAGTATTCCAGAGAGCCACCCCTCTGTACCATGGCGATCTTTTATAGCGTCTAGTAATAACCCTAGGTAGTTCAAAAACAATCTTCTTTTGAGACCTTGTACTATAAGATTGTGGTCTATTTAACACAGTCTTTGATTTCTTATACATTAAGCATAATAATAGCATGTCAAATCTTTTCTCTAACACTGGAACCTTACAAATTTCATGCAACTCCTTCACACTATACCGTCTAATATTGCATTTCAGACAAACTCTAAGAGCTCTATTTTGCAGTCGTTGTAATGCCGCAAGACCATCCTCATTACAACTAGTACTTATAAATGAACAATATTCTATAATTGGTCTGATTGTACAACAGTATATCTTTACACTTTGCTCTTGTGTTAAAAACTTTCTTAACTTAGCAAACCTAAATAGTTTATTGCATACATTTCTTTTAATAATTTTAATCTGTTTATCAAAACTAAGTTTACTGTCAATATGTACACCTAGATATGGAAAGAAAGTAACAGTTTGCACAGTGCTGCCATTGAAGTCTATAGTAGAATCTGGACATCTTTTTAATTTATGAGCACTACAAAACCACATAAATTTTGTTTTAGTTGGATTTACTGTTAGTCTGTTTTCGATAACCCAACGCTTAAAGTTAATTACATCTTCATTCAAATTTTCATTAACCAAGTCTACATCTTTGTTATAACTATAAATCACAATGTCATCAGCATACAGTTTAATCTTGCATTTTTTAAGACCTCCACAACATCATCAATATATAGAACAAACAACAGGGGACCTAAAACTGATCCTTGAGGGACACCGTATCCAATATCTTGGTTTGAGGACAATTTATTACCATAGCTAGTTCGTTTGTTTCTATTTTCCAGGTAACTTTTAAACCATAGAAAATTACATTTACTCACACCAAGTTTACTGAGTTTAATTAGCAATTTTGAATGTAATACACTGTCGAATGCTTTAGTGAAGTCTATAAATATCATCTGTTATCAGACCATTGTTTCTACATTCATAAAGCTCATTAACTAAGTCAAAAGTGACATCACCAGTACCTGTCCCTTTTTTGTAACCATATTGGTTTTCACAAAAAGTACCATTTTTCTTCATACTTTCACATAAGTAATAATACATAATTTTCTCAATGACTTTAAACGGCATTGGTAGTATTGATATGGGTCGCCAATTTTTTACCATTGCCAAATCCCCATCCTTAGGTAATGGTCTTACAACTGCCATTGCCCAACATTTTGGAAAAATACCCCTGTCCAAACTAATTTGTATCAGATGAGTGAACTGATTTATCAACAACAATAATGCACAATTATCCCCCTTATTCCGTCTATGCCTGATGACTTATTTTTATCAATTTCTTTTAGAGCAAAATGGACATCCCACTTATTAACCCTAAGAAGTTTTCATTTGCCAATAGTTCATATATATCTAAATTATTATCCACAAGATATTGATCAGTTCCAACAGCAGCAATATGCAGATCCTTACCAATATTACAAAAATAGTCATTTACATATTCACAAACATCATCAGAAGTTACATCAGCACCAGTTATATGATGTCTCATGTCTGGATACACAATAGAATTCGAATTTTTAAACAAGTTATTTATGTGTTTCCAGAATTTTTTGGGATTACCATAACTTACTTGCAACTCTTGCATGACACCACCAATTTGATTTGCTTTAATTTTCTTTCTAATTTTTCTTCGACAATCCTTTATGGCTTGCTTTTCCTGAACACTTTTATTGGCACTATAGAGACGTAATCATCCTTCTCTTTCAAATACTAAATCCATAAAATCCATAAAATCATCATCAATCCATGATCTCCTACTTTTTTTAATGTATCGTTCAACATGAGGGTGAAAAGTGTCCAAATACTCAACTAACGGAGTCAATAACATATCCCATAATATATCAGGATCATCAGTAATATTATAATAGGGTTTCCAGTCACATGATTCTAAAAAACCTCTAAATCTGTCTTCATTAAAGTTTCTATAATCTCTTCCTCTATTCTTAGTGCTGATCCTTGATATTCTCATGTCCTCTACAACCAAAAACTGGGAGGTGATCAGAAATTAGGGCAGAGACCGTACTTGCATTAGTTACATCTAAGCTATTTGTAATTATGTTATCAATACAAGTACCACTAAATGGTCTCGTCACCTCATTAATTAGTATTTTCCATCCAATATCCTTGCACACATTTCTGTAACTTTCACACCCTGCATCATTTTCATCATACATATTGAGATTAATATCACCTAAGATCCAAGTCTCATGCCTACCATGATTGTTGTTATATTCGTTACCAGCGATGGATCATAAGAAATTTATAAAATTTGGTACATTCGTATTTGGGATTTTATAGATAGAGACAATCAATAAATCCTTTTCACCAGGAAGGTTTAACATAATAGCAATACTTTCATAATTGATGGTCTGTATGGTAAAGTCATTTACAACTCTAATATACTGCCCTAGGCCAGCCTTCACACTTAGGCCAACTCCTCCACAATTTTTACCAATTCTATCATTCCTATACAGTAACCTATCCTCTCTATTAATCAGGCCATCTGGTGAGGCAGGCTTCAGCCAGGTTTCACATAGACATATTATGTCACTCCTTCCTAATATCCCATAGACTTCATTATATTTGTCTTCAAAACTACGACAATTTATTGACGAAACTACCAGTCCCCTCCTCTCCCTGAAATCACTAACACCACAAACAGATAACACATAAGTTTAATTTTATGTATACTTAAACAATGAATATATACACATGTGAAAAAGCATCAACAAATATATACACATGTGAAAAAGCATCAACTATTGAAATTCGAATGGCTCTTCGGACTGTGACAATTAAAATAATCAGTAGCGGATCCAGGGGGTGGCCTGAGGGGGCATGTGCCCTGAAAATGGGCCTCGGTTAACTATGGTAAATGTGGTACCGAACCCTGAGTGTGCCCCCCCCAGGCAAAAATTCTTTGGTGTGCCCCCTAGGCTACCTCTTCTGGATTCACCCCTTAATATCAACAAAAAGAAAGGTGTTCTTAGAAACAAGTACACCGGAGAAGCCCTGGTTCAATAAATGTGTTAGACAGCATCAAAAGAGGTACAGACAGGAGTGAGTGAATGAGTAATAGATCTATGTTTAACGCCATTTCGACAGCTAAGGTCATATTCATGGCGAGAATGACATTACACAATTTCACAGAGGAATGTGTCAGTGCCCATGCATAGGTGCACCACAAACATTCTGAGGGGATAGGTAAGATGAGAGGTAGACCCTTTTAAGTGGGCTAGGGAAGCCCAGGTACAGACAGGAGACAGCACCCTAATTTAAGAGAGACTTAAGCTAAAGCTTATGTTCTTTCTGTAATGATATGTCCAACTAATAGTCACAACTTATGCATGTTGGTGCATGCAAGTGAGATTGACAAAGACCAAAACAAGGTGGACCAAGACCAAAACAAAGTGAGTGAACTGATCTGAGCTTTGCAGAGAACAAAATCCCTCTGTCTACCTCAACTCAGAACACGGGTGCGAACTTCCATGCACATACTTCGTGTTGTTCCTCCCAGTGGTAGTAGAATGGTGAGATACTCAGACCTCAGACTCCCCTGTCAGTAAAAGTCCTAGCTCTCCTTTGTGTTTACCGGACTGCAGTCCTCAAAACACATGGTATAGGTACAGAGCACCCAAGCACTGAGGTGGCCAGACCTGCCAAAGCAATCATAATCAATCTGGCCCTACCTTCACCCCTACTGTGAGTCATCTCTAGCTTACAGGGAGTTTGGGATAAAGTAGTTCTGCCCATGGTGGTTGTAGGCCCCAGTAATAACATGTAGGCAGGAACTGTGGGGCCCATGATGGGGGCCCCCAATGTTGCATGTCAATTATAAAAATAAGCCTGTCACATGGCGCTAAGGAAAAACCCCTGTCACTAGTGTCTGTCACATCTATAGCCTTATATTGCTCAGATGGTGATAGATTGTTATCTGTGATTCACAAACCAACCATACGACGCCATTGCTTGAACCGGAAGTACTTTATTTTACAACACTCTCGACCCTCGAGACTTCCGCCCGCTTACACGGATACGACATCACTCTTTTTTTCAAAGTTCTCAAGTTACAGTTTTATAATATGACAATTATGCTTTGATAAATGTTCTGAGGTTACAAAGAACAGTACTCGTTATACTTTATGACATAACAAAACCGTCGAATTTCTTTGGCACAAATTTAGTACATGTTGGTCTTGGCTTTATCGGGGTTGACTCCACCTCGACTTCAGGCACAACTTTGGCACGTGTTGGTCTTGTCTTTATCGGGGTTGACTCTACCTCGACTTCAGGCATGTCACCTGATGGTTCACCTTCGATAACCTCACTAGGTATATATCTCTTAACCTGAGAGCTGTTTCTCTTATACCTTGCCCCTTCGGGACTTTCTTCCGTTACCTGGCTACCAGCCTTTGACACCACTGTGTACGGTTCGGGAATAAACGGCGTTTGCAATTTGTTTTCGACCCTGTCCCTTTTAAGTAGAACACTATCCCCCAAGTCAATGTCTGACATAGTCGCGTTGCGTCTTCTGTCTGCTTGCATTTTTGACAAGCCCTTTTTTTCAGCGTCTCGGTCGCGAGTTTCTAAGTCAACTACATCCTGTCTCAGTTCAGGAATCTTAGTTCTTATTTTTCTGCTAAATAAAAGCTCCGCAGGGCTTTTCCCAGTTGTTGCGTGTGGGATAGCGCGATAGGCGCTTACGTATCTAAAGACTTCTTTCTTCCAGTCTTTCCCCGTAGCATGGGCGATACGCATCCGCTTCTCAAATGAATGGTTTTGTCTTTCGACCTCACCATTTGCTTGTGGCCATTTAGGCGTTACTCTATGGTGTTTGATACCAGATTCTTCCATAAAATCTGCAAACGTTTCAGAAATAAACTGCGGTCCGTTGTCAGAGAACAATATCTCTGGGAAACCATGCGTTCCAAATATCCATTCCAAAGCTTCTTTGGTCTCCTTCGCAGTGGTTGATTTCATGATTTTATACTCTATGAACCGACTATAGTAGTCTACTACCACTAGAATAGATTCTCCACTTGGGAGTGGTCCCAAGAAATCTACCGCTAGGTCCTGCCATGGACCAGCTGGAAGCGTTGTTGTCCTGATTGGTTCAGGCGGGTCTGGTTTACTGGTGATTTGACACCCGTGGCATGCTCGGCAGTACTTTTCTGCCTCTTTCTCCATATTTGGCCACCAGACCTTAGTCCGTAGATTCTGTTTAGTACCTACTATCCCAAGATGTCCTTCATGCGCTAAGGCTATCACTCTTGGTCTTAGCTTCTTGGGTATCACAAGTCGAGTACCTCTCAGTACTACATACCCAATGGCACAAAGCTCTGAGCTTATAGCCGCATAAATCTTACTTGGGCAGTCGTCCCATTTGCCGGAGTCGATGCATTTCCTAACATCGCTCAGCTCTTCGTCCTCAGCGGACTCTCGCTCTACTTCTCGAGTAGTCATTGCCTTGGGTGTGGCGTTCACCGCTACAAATCGCACATAGCTCTCTGTCTCATTGTCTTTCTCAGTTGGTCGCTGAGTCTTATGAGTTAACAGTCTTGACAGTGGGTCAGCTATGTTGGTCTTCCCTGGTATGTGTATTACCTTAAACTTATAAGCCTGCATTCGAAGCACCCATCGCTCTACGCGTGCACATGGCTTCGACTTAGGTGAGTAGATCACCTCAAGCGACTTATGGTCAGTGTGGAGCTCAAACTCCAATCCATAGATGTATGGATGAAACGTCTCGCATGCCCACACCAGAGCCAATGCTTCCTTCTCTGTCTGAGAGTACCTTCTCTCTACATCAGTTAGTGCTCTACTGGCATACCTGATAACTCTCTTCTCCTTCCCTTGGACCTGCACCAACACGGCACCTAATCCTACTGGACTTGCATCTGCAATCACAATAGTCTTAGCATTTACGTCATAATAACCAAGGGTCTCGGAGCTTGCCAGCAGCTTCTTCAGCTTCTCGAATGACTTGACTTGTTCAGGACCAAAAACAAAGGGCTCGTTACTCCTGGTCAGCTTCCGCAGGGCTCTGCGGTCGAGGCGAGATCCGGTATATATCTAGCACTGAAATTAACTAGGCCAAGAAAACTTCTTACTTCTGTTACCGTCTCGGGCTCGCTTGCCTCCAAAATGGCTTTCACCTTTTCCTTTGTTGGATGCATTCCAGTCTGGGTCAGTCTATGTCCCATGAATGTCATTTCAGTCACGAACAGTTCAGTCTTGTCCGGGTTAGCGGTCAGTCCATGTTCTCTCAGTCTACCGAAAATCTTTGTCAATGTCTCGTAGTGCGTCGCTACGTCAACAGTGTGTACAACTGAGTCGTCAGAAATGTTGACCACCCCTGGAATTCCGCGCAGGACATTCCTAACAATGCGTTGGTAAATCTCGCTAGCGGTGTTTATGCCAAACGGCATACGTTTGTATCGGTACAAACCGGTGTGGGTTATGAACGTAGTCAGGTCCCTCGATTCTTCGTCTAGCACTATCTGATGGTACCCCCACTTTAGATCAATCTTAGAGAATACTCTACTCTCTGTCATATCTTGTAGGGCTTCGTCTATGGTAGGAATGGGCTGTCGTTCTCTAAGTACCGCTTCGTTAACGCGCCGCATATCTACGCATAACCTAATGTCGCCATCAGACTTCGGGGCTATAACAACGGGACTAACCCAACGGGTCGCTTCTTCGACGGGCTCAATGATATCTTGATCAATGAGGCTCTGAATTTTTGCTTCGACCTTTTTTCGCAAACCGAACGGCGTACGTCTCAAAGGCTGGGCTACAGGCTTCACAGTAGGATCTACAGTTAAACTGACTGGGTCGCCCTTCCATTTACCAAGGCCGCTAAGAACATCTTTATTCTCCTCTCTGACCCTTTTCCTGAGGTTCTTTACATCCCCCAGACTACAGTCAACTTTATTTACCCCTATCCCGATTTTCAGAAGACCCAATTTCTCAGAAGATTTTCTTCCCAGAAGTGATACCCCGTCACTTTCAACGACTACGAACTCCGCTTCTATATTGCGGTCCCCCACACATGCTTTAGCAATAAAAGTACCCGCAACCTCTAACGGTTCGGTCGATGTGTACGTGAACAATTTCTTCTTTGTGGCTTTACTCTTACACAAAATTTTCTGTTTCTTACACTGTTCCCACATTTTCCGGTCAATGATGTTACAATCGCTTCCAGAATCTATGACAAAATCAATGGATACACCTCCAACATTAACAGAGATCATCTCACCTTTTGGTTTTGCTACATTTACACAGAAGTTATAATTGTCAGGCTCATCTTCCACCACCTGGTGGACTTTACCCTTTTTGGAACCTTTCTTACCATGGGGCTTACATTTGTCACCTTCCTTACTACTGGACTTTGGACATTTGGCCTCAAAATGGCCCTTAGCCTTGCACTTTCTACACTGTTTGTGCTTGGCCGGACATTTATCATCCCCAGCGTAGTGACCCTTATACCCACAGTTGTCACAATTACCTCCCTTCTCTTGTGCATTTCTATAGGAACCCTTGTGATATTTGTCATAACTGACCTTATTAACACTCTTTTCTTTTGCCCCACACATGTCCGCTGATTGGGATTCAACCGCCTCATGTGTAGCTGCAATATTTAGGGCTTGAGTTAAATTAAGGCCTGCCCCTTTCTCAAGGAACTTTTTCTTTAGTTTATCATCCCGACACCTCTCCACTACTTGATCGCATATATAATCGTCTTTGAGATTACCAAATTCACAACCTAAGGCTAGTTTCCTCAGTCTCAGGGCAAACTGAGCAACTGATTCATTGTCCTCCCTCTTAGCCTTTCTAAATATATGTCTCTCGTAGGTCTTGTTGGTCGGTACAACAAAATGTGTTTTCAGGGCAGCAACAGCCTCTGCCCAACCCTTTGCATCCCCAGTGTTGGGTAGTGAAGCGAAGATTTCTCTCACCTCAGCACCAGCAGTATACAGTAATAGGGCTCTCCTCTGGGCCTTATTGTCATCCTCATCTGCTTCAATAAACAGTCCTCTGCTGTCTGCGTATGCATTAAATTCCTCTATATAAGCCTGCCACCTTAGAGACACTGTAGATGCATCCCCTGACACATCAAATGGTTTCATGCCTCTAATGTCCATAAATTCTGCCATGATGAGAACTGTAATCTACCACACAAAAATCACACACGGTAGGAACACTGCAATATCTATACTATATATCACATAAACTAAATCTCACTGTGTCGCACACCTAGGCCTATATATCAGTGTCACTGAAATAGAATACACATTAGTAATTGCAAATACACAGTGGTAAATCACAATAAACAGTACCACAATAGACCTAGGCACAGCTGAGTCAATGGTTTAAATATAGTATAGTCTATAGGTTGAGTTCCCTAGAGTTCAATGTGTGTGGTGTCCAGTCTCTATACAGTTCACAGTTCATAGGCAGAGTGGCAGTTCATACTCACAGGTCTTGAATACACACAGCACTGTAGACTTGAAACAGCTGACTGACCCAGATTAGACTCCAGCCTGGAATGCAGGTCATTCCCACAGACTAGCACAGTGTCTAAGTTTCACTTTCACACAATGTCAACAAAAGCACAGGCAGTTTCAGTTTTCAGGTGCAGCAGGTACAACTACACACAAACTGTAAGCACACTTGTAGATCTACTACTGGTCAAATCCACATCTCCAGCAGCAGAATAAACATCTGTCTTTCATATACTGTACTATACATTCACAGTGGTCAGAAATCTATCCCCCACCTTGTGTACAGTGTCCTCGTGGCTTCCACCCTTCATGGTTTTCAATGTTCGATTTCTTCCTCTCCAAAGGGTCCCAGTGGTCAGAATTATATCATCCACCTTCCCTAAAGAGTCAGAAGTTAAATCCTCGTCGCCATTGTCACATCTATAGCCTTATATTGCTCAGATGGTGATAGATTGTTATCTGTGATTCACAAACCAACCATACGACGCCATTGCTTGAACCGGAAGTACTTTATTTTACAACACTCTCGACCCTCGAGACTTCCGCCCGCTTACACAGATACGACAGTGTCATGAAATTTTTCCTGAGAATTGTAATACATTGTACCTCTCACACACACACACAAACACACACACACACACACACACACACACACACACACACATAAGGAGCATATATATAAGGGGCATGTCACATATTAGTAGTATAGGGGCAAACTCAGCACATAGGAACAGCTACTGAAATCGATTTGACCTACTTACAAACCAGAAGTGACCTATTTTTGAAATTGGAAGTGACCATATATGGGCATGTGACCTTCTTTCTCTAGCTCTGATTGGCAGAGAGATAATTTATGAAAATTTATGCTATGATGTCATCACGTGATGATCACGTGATCACAACAAAAAATGTAAACAAAAGCAAACCAACCATGTGGTTAGTCACAGCAGAAAACATAAACCTAGTCTTGCCCAAGTCTGTAGCATAAGCAAATGGTAGGGAGCGTTTATTTTAACAAACAAGGGTGGTGGGTAGTTAGGTAGGTAGGTAGGGGTAGGTAGGGTAGGGAAGGATAGGGTAGTTAGGTTTATATAGGGTGTGCGGGTGTGTGGCCTTTTCCCCCAAAAAACTTAAGGGGTGTCCCCCACCCCATAGCCTACCCTACCTTACCCTACCCTACCCTACCCTGGCCTATTTTACCTACCTACCTACCTACTTTAGCCTAGTTTACCTTTGGTTATTTGTTTTTTACATTGTGGTGGGAGAATGTTATGATGTAGGTGCTAAAAGTTAAGACTTTTTTTTCTAATCCATTTTGTATATGGTGGTTCACGATTTTATATGGGTTTCATTGTTTAAGCTGTTCTGTCCACTGGCAACTTGTTCATGTAACCCCAGAGGGCTGTCTGTAACCTTGTGCCCCACTTGTTTTGCTGCCAGTAAATCCAAGTGATGTGTCCTTAGGTGGACATGGGTGGACATGTCTTTGCTACCACTGTCCAGCCGCTGCAGAGTTAGTAGGATCCTTTAACACTTGGTCCAAAACCATGCCTGCTTCCAATAATGCCTGGTTTGTCTGGCTGCTTGATCTTTGGCCAGAAGGAATTATGTCCTGACCATTTTCAGCCACAGTGGGTCCCTGGCTAGCTGTTGACCCACTAGTATCTTCAGTGAAGTGGGTGTTACCCAGTTGTCCCAGTGCACACTTGAGGAGCATTAACTATCCTAAAGTTATGTCCAGGGCTGCTACATCAGCAGGCAGGAGTGTAGTCAAAACCTGCTCAGAATCCCAGGTTTTGCCAACTTCTTTTCCCCAGTCAGTAGAATTGGAGGGGGCTTGCTCCCCTTCTTGATTATCTTCCCCTTGCTGACTCATGGTGAGGTGAGCTCCTCAAAGTTGCTGCTGCTGCTGCTGATTTGCGCTGGACACTGAGTGAGGGAGTGGTCAGTGTGAGAGTGCACCCCTTGCACCCAGGTTTAACCCTTTCCCCTGCCCTCCACCCCAGAGGGGGGAAGGGCTGCAGGTAGGTTGTGTCACTTATTTAAACTTTATCAACAAGTTAATGTCCCTTACCTCCTGCTTACTCACCTTACCCTTTTTTACCTACCTACCTACTTTAACCTAGTTTACCTTTAAATCTTAGTTAGGTCCCATCTGCTGTAGCAGATATTAAACAACGGTGTGCATCACTAAGTTCCCTTGTTTATAGTTGTCATTTAAGCTATAAAGTCCAGGAACTTTAGTCAAAATTTTGACTAAACTGGGAATAAAATAAAGTAAAGCTGAAACTTTCAGGAATGACTTTTCTATATATCAGGTTTGAGCTGAAAAAAGTCCCCATACCTCCCATATGTGCTTCATCTAAAAAAAAATGGCAAAATCCAATATGGCTGCCAAATGGTTGAAATCCCTATTGCAATATTGATTCTAGAAAGATGGGAACCATACCTTACCCCCCTAAATGGAACCCAAGGAATCTACTGACGTCATATTTTTTGGTATGCCAAGTGGTTGCTTAGTAATAGCAAATTTACATAGAAATATGCTCCACTATGCAAACATGTGTGCAAATATACATATAACTTTATGCAGATGTTTGAGAGTTCATCTCTTATCTTATTCTAACAACCTTAGGATATTAATTAGTGATAACAGTTGGATGCAAAGTCTATTCATGCATAGCAACAGTCATTTTCTTGCATAGCAACATCCATTTCCTTGCCTAGCAAAAGTGAATTCCTATAGAATGTACAGTGACATATACACATATATCTGTTCAAAGGATTCTAAGGGGCCTCCTACCGTTAAATTATATCAAAGTAATTATTGGAGCTGCTGAGCTGTTGCTAGGGATAATCGTTGCCTAGCAACAGGTCTTCTGATTTGTCTACATAACAACACAGGTATAAATTATTCAAAAGTAGAATTCATTTATAGCTACACTAACTGACTCCAGGGATTCCCATAATATTAATTGATTAATATGGTATGGTATGATCCATAGCACAAATTGTTGCTTAGAAACAACCAATTTGCATGGCACTTTGGCCATATAGGTGTACATGTACAACTATATTCATATGTAAAACTTTGATAGGTCACCATAACCCTGATTAGAACACCTAGAAATTCAATGATGAAAGTCTGTTACTGAAGATGTTTATGTATGGCAACAGCCAATTCCCTGCCTAGCAACAGTAAATTGTTACAAATACACTATGTTTTATATATAATGTAGGATTATGCATTGACATCTGCATATGAGTGCCCTCTACCTTAGTAATTTCAATTCAAGGATTTTATTGGTGTTGTTGGATTATTTTTTCATGGTCAATTATTTCCTAGAAACAGCTGTTTTGATTTTTCTTTACTTAGTAACACTCATGACTTAATTTTTTACTGAATCTATCAAGTCCCAATGTATATATGTGTATATATTCATCTTGCATCATCTTGAGAAGCTTATTATAAAAAAAAGGATAGGGATCAATACCTCCCTGATGTCAAGGAACATCTTATGTGTTCCAAATAGTTGTCTACTAGTAATGATGTGTGACTTGCCATTGCTATTTGTTGATTAAAGTTAATCACCTCTATGTAGGAAAAGGGGAAAAATATGGCATTGAATAATTGGTTTTGAACAGGAATAAATTGGAAACTCATCTATCACATTGATGTTGAATATGATTTTAGTAGATAGTAAGGATTTCAGGGATACCAGTCTTTTTATGACTGGGCTACAACCTTACAAATGGCATATTACTGTATCTGCATTTGTGATAGGACAGGGAAAGCTATGAATACTTTGTCAATTGATCCATTTCCCAACAAAGTAGGTACTATACTCCATGCTGTTACATTTTCTATCTATGGGCATTGAGAATCTTTTTATTCCTAAGGTCCATAGGATAAATGGCCCCTGAAATGGCAGACAGGGAGATGTTGGGCAAGAAGACATCTGAGGGTATAGCAAATTGTGAAGGCTCAGTGACCACAGCCATTCCCAGAGCTGGTTACCAATATCAGAGATAAAGTAATCATTCTGGCTTTAAGGCCAGGTAAGCTAGGCAAACAAATAAATGAATTATCTGTTGCTGGGTAGCAATCACTATTGGTAATCAATGACTATTAATATCACCAATGGATTTTTTACTGTGTTGGTCATAACAATGAACATAATAAGTAACAATACTGGAATCATGAAGAGTGGGTGTAGCTGCAAAGGAATTTGTCTTTTTTGTAGGAACAAGGTATGGCTGTGCTATGTAAATGGCCAAAATGTGTTGCTAAGCAACACAATTCCTTAGCAATGAATTATGTTGGATTCTGTAGCAATGAATTGTGTTGGATTGTGTGGTACACCTCAGAATTCTCTGACAGGAATGTAGTTGTCACTGTACATTCCTGCATACAATGTCACATTGTTAAAAGACTTGCTGTTACTAGGTAAAGAATTGGCTGTTAATTGCTATGCAAAAATACCCTTGATTTCCAACCACCATCACTAAATGATTTATTAGGGTTGATAAGATGAGCTCTCAGAGGTCTACATGCCTGTGTTATTGTACATGTTTGCCAACCGGGGCTTGTGTATATATTAGTGCGCTTCATCCGAGAGATGTGTTCGTGTGGTGCTCATTCCTTCTATGCCAACCAGGTGTCGCTTTGCGTCTAGCTCCTACCAAGGAGTCAGATGAACCACAGAAGAGGACTGGACCTGGTCCAGTCCAGACGTGTGTTATCTTCTCTAATAAAAGCCTACCCGAGCTGTAGGAAGTCTGGGGCTTTGCCCAACCCAAAATCCTTGTGTTGTGTTGGTGACTCTAGTGTTAAGCGAGCCAAAGAGCCACCCAGCATATAAGTCGAAATGAACCGTTACACTAGCAAAAGGATATGACCACCAGTGGATTCTTTGGGTCCGATATAGGGGGGTTAGGTATGGTTTCCATATTTCTAGAATCAATATTTATGCTATTACAATAGGGATTTCAACCATTTGGCAGCCATATTGGATTTTGCCATTTTTTTTAGATGAAGCACATATGGGAGGTATGGGGACTTTTTTCAGCTCAAACCTGATATAAAGAAAAGTCATTTCTGAAAGTTTCAGCTTTACTTTATTTTATTCCCAGTTTGGTCAAAATGTAAAGCAGGAAGTAAGGGACATTAACTTGTTGATAAAGTTTAAATAACTGACACAACCTACCTGCAGCCCTTCCCCCCTTTGGGGTGGAGGGCAGGGGAAAGGGTTAAACCTGGGTGCAGGGGGTGCACTCTCACACTGACCACTCCCTCACTCAGTGTCCAGCGCAAATCAGCAGCAGCAGCAGCAACTTTGAGGAGCTCACCTCACCATGAGTCAGCAAGGGGATGATAATCAAGAAGGGGAACAAGCCCCCTCCAATTCTACTGACTGGGGGAAAGAAGTTGGCAAAACCTGGGATTCTGAGCAGGTTTTGACTAATATATAGACAAGTTATTCCTGAAAGTTTCAGCTTTACTTTATTTTATTCACGGTCAAATGCTAAAAGTCCTGGACTATATACCCTACCTCTGTGGAGGTCGCACATGGAGTAACCACACAAGCAGTGAGTGTACGGAATGGGAGGTTAAACACCATAGAGGGTTTACTTACTCTCACATGGTAATGCTCCAGTAAGCTACATGTAGCAGATGATACATAAACCTTACTCACCCCTTTGTTAAAGTCACTCTTATGTGATGTGGATGGATATAAGCTTAATCTAAATGTAGATTTTTCTTTCTTGTGGGAACTATCCTGGAATAAGGACCAGTTATCTCCTGACTCCAGGGTAAAAAGTATAAAAAGTTTACAAATAGAACATAGGGACATGACACTTATCTGCTTAACCGTACGTATCTTGATGTTTAAAGCTTAATGATCCCTCGTTGATGTCATAAGACTGTCACATTTCCTTCATTACATCTGGTTCTTAGAGGGGTGTTTCTAGACCGTGACCCACACTCTTTGCGTATACACTGTAATGTTCTATGACCTGAATAATCTATGAATTTAACTCCTGGAGATACACACACAACACTGAACCAAAATTCAACTCCTTATTTATTCAAATGACCTGAATACTGGTCTGTGATGGGCTGATGGCTCAACACCACATCTCTCCCTTTTTAGAATAAACCTTGGGTTATGTGTAATGTTGAAACACATATTTAGGATAAAGACACTATGAAAGTACAGTTCAAATGTTCAGAATGTTTATGGTAAACTATTTCAGTGCTCATCTTCTCGTATAAATCAGATATATCAGTCACTGTCCTTTTGCATATTGAATGCTTGTACTAGTTCTCAAATAAATGAAATGTATGCATCAACCATAAAATTCACAACCTATCTATAAGGAGAGGATAGACTGTCCTCATCCTTTATAAAGATCTTGGGGATTATTCTGCCCCGTGTGGAAGATCTTTATTTCCTCTTAACTACATAGTCTTTTAACCATGCTGGCTTTGATCTGTTACGTTGTGGTCTTTCATTAACCATAACTGGTTGGTTTGGAGTTGAACGCTGAGGGGTTACTGGCGATGTGACAAGCATAGGACCGGTCTCAGGCACGTCAACAGGTTGTTGAGTACTTCTAGTTGGATAAGGCATCATCCTAGGAGCCTCATCATCACTTTCATTGTCTGATCGTTTGATTGTTAACTATGGTAAATGCATCAAATCCTACAGGAAGAGTGTGTTTTACAGAGCGATTCAGAGTTGGAATAGACTTCCTACTGATGTAAGAATTATTAATGTAAAGGCAAAATTCAGGTTTTTGGAACAAAAAATTACACCTGGAATTAATTGAAGCCTATGATGACCAAACATGGACTTAGTCCATCTTCCCCTACCCGGCCCCCTACCCCCCTCGACCCTCCTGTACGTATTAACCCTAAAAACCGAGGAGTAATCCTCGGTTTGCAAAATGTTTTTTACAAGGACAATAACATCAGTCCAAAACCTGACAATAAGACCAGTCAGTATTGTATCTGAGCTGACCACTCAGACACCAGGACAATTACATCTGTCCTAAACATTTGATTTATGTTGAAACACAATAAAGCACCATATGTGCTTTAGATTTAACACATGCGCTTTAGCGCATGACTTCTCCTTTTACTAACTACTGTTACCTTTCTATTATTATAAGTCATGGCCTTAAGCCTAATCTTTCAATATTACTATTATTATTATTTCATTTAAACCTAAATCATTTAATGCTTATACAAAAGAAAACCATACAAAACAGTTGACTGGATCTGATGTAACCACAGGCAACTCCAATTTGCCTAATCACTTTCAGTATAAATAAAAGAATATCAATCAATCAATTAATCTCACTGGTTGAATGTTCTTGTCAATAACTTTAAACTTAGAGGTGTTTCTGGTGATGTGTTCTCACCTCTATTAGCAGTGACCATTGACCCTTTACGCTCTGTAACAATTGTAGAGGTATAATATTAACTGGTGCCGTCTGGCGTGGCGGGTGAGACCTGTCGCCTGGTGTCCCTGAGGTTCCGGGTAGGTGGCAGCACTGGGTCCCTGGGACACCTGGCAATGAACCGGGAGTATCTATATAAAAGGCTCCGCGCTCACCTACCATGTCAGAGGCCATGTAGGCCTCCATACATAATGCATGTAGATATCATGTTATCCTAATCATATACTCACAAGGGTAACCGGAAGGTGTAAACAAATAAAACTGTTGGCATACACTCGGAATACTGTCTTTGTCTTTCCTTTCGAATTACAAGACTCGAACCCCTCTGGTTAGAAAGACCAACCATTACACAATGTAGGGTTTGGAGTCATACGGTATTGTTGTCTTGTTCTGTCGAGGTTGCTCTACCAGGACAACATTGCCTTGTCTGAAGTCACTGGGAACAGCACGTCTGCATTCATCTGCATAAGACTTTCCTCCCCTAAAAATAAAGGAAGTTTCACCTGAAATGGACGTCCAAACATGGCAACAGCAGGGGACTCACCAGTTGTAGAGTGAGGTGTAGCGCGTGTGTTACGCAGAAACTTGTTCATTTCCTGTTTCCAAGGTTTTCTCCTTTCACAATCTTGCCTAGATTCCTCATGAATCACTCACACTCGCCATTCGCTGGAAGCCAAAATGATGTGATCCTTTGATGATGGAAACCAAAGTATTTGGCAAAGTCCACAAACTCTGTTCCTTCAAATGGAGGTCCATTGTCAGTCTTGAGTTCAACTGGTTTTTCCAAGTGTTGAGAATAAGTCATCTAGGACTGGTACGACAGCCCTAGCACTTGTAGAATACACCGTCAACACTATTGGGAATCTTGAGTAATCATCAATGCGCTCAACATTTATCAACCCTAGCCCATAACTGTCTGCAATCTGATATTGATAATGTTTACAAATGGTGTTTAGAAAAGCATCTAACAGTAAATGTTGAGAAAACAAAAACACTATGGTTTGGTTCTAGGAGGAAGTTACCTAAAGTTGTGTTGGGTACTTTCAAAATGGCAGAGACTGATTTGGAAACTGTACATGACTATACTTACCTAGGTCTACACTTGGATAATTACCTAACCATGGAATTGGCAATGAAAAAGGTTTTCCAAAGGGTTAATAACAGGTTGTTCAGATTAGCTAAATTGTGTCATTTACTGACACTTAAAGTTGCAATATTGGTGTATAAAACAACTATACTAAGTTTGTTTGATTACTGCAGCTTTGTTTATGCAGGTTGTAGTAATGAAGATAATCTTGTCAAGGCGCAAAGACTTCAGAATCGGGGTCTAAGAACGTGTTATAGGTATAACAGGGAATATCTCTCTGTTGAGGAACTCCATACAAGGAGCAAGGTTCCATATTTGAATAGAAGACGTGATGAAATGTTATTAGTATTGATGTATAAGTACTCCAGATGTAATGATATGTTGGATCATCATAGAGGTGACAGGGTCACTAGGTCAGATAAAAAATTAAATTTTTGGTTAAACAACCTGGGCTAAGTACATATAAAAGGTCACCCCTATACCGCGGTGCTGAACTGTGGTCGCTATTAGGAACCTGGTATCAACATACTGAAACAAAACGGAAGTTTAAGCAGAGAGTCAGATGTATTGAAAATCTGGGAGTACCAAATGATGGTCCTGGCGATGATAGTGATGAGGATGATGATGATGACAACTCCATTGATGAAGTCGGGAGCTTGATATTGACCAGTGATGATGGTTTGGACTCTGATTCTGATCCTGAAATAGGCTAGGCAAGCATTTAAGCATTTATTGATTTATTATTTTTTTTATTGTTGTTACATCTGAGTATCTTGTACTATTTGGCCTTGCATTGGTTGTAGTGGTGCTCTGATTGGTTAAAACAGAATACAGACAGCTTTTGTGATCAGGCCTAATGACCCCATGGAGTTCTAAATTGCGTTCAATGACCTGAATGATCTTTATCTTGATCACTGGTATTATCACTGGTATTATTACGGGTATTATAACTATTATTATTGTCAGAAATAACAGCCAATATCAGTATTAGTACTGTTATTATTATTATTATGCCTCGTGTAAGTGTGAATGTTAGTGTGTTGTTTTCTTTCTTACTTTATCCTTACATGATCCTACTAGTTTGAGCATAATATATTTGTGTCTAGAATTTTGTACAATGGTAACCCTCCTTTATAGAAGCTTATGTGCTTGGTGTATATTGTGAGTCGCAATTTCAACAATCCTGTACATTTCTGCCTTAGCCTGTGTTACTTCTGTTCTTGTTTGTCTGGGCTTGTTTTGTCTATCATTATTTATCATTATTACATAGATTTCTCATGATTCATTGTTGTGTCTATAATTGTATGTACTTTTTTAAAATTGATATGGTGTACAATTTGATATGGTATCTAATTTACCGTATGAATATGATTTGTAGCTTTTTTTCTTGATTGTATGATTGTGTTTGACTTACTGATAGATGTTTGACTATAATTCCAGTTGTGCTTCATTTACCACGATTCTGTAAATTGTGAGAGGCTCAATAAACTTTGATTTAAATAAAAAAAAAAAAATCTTCCACGGTCCATCTGGAAGTGGAGTCATCATGAGTGGTGTTTGTGATTGTTTCTTAACCACAGCTTGACAAGGCAGACACTGATCAATTCTCCTCTTCATCTTAGCGTCAATACCTGGAAACCAAACTTTGGTGCAGATCAGTTTCTTTGACTTCACAAGACCTTGGTGACCCTCGTGTCAATAGCTCTGTCTTAGAGGCATTACCAGTCTTGTACCCCGAAGAAAGTATGAGTTATCATGAGCTACAGTAAGCTCATCCTTTACCCTGTGATAGGCCTCATATATTCCTCGATCTGGACGTAATCTCAGCAATTTGTGCCACTTGTTCTCTTTGATAGCAGTAGCAACTTTCTGAAGAGTATCATCTGCCAGCGTTTTCTCACATACCTCTTCAAAAGTGCTTGCGACTGGTACTGAAGACATAGCCATGAAGTTGACATACTCCTCACCATCTAACTCAGCTCTGTAAGCCTTGGCCTTCCGATTGGGATGCCATGATAGATAGTCAGCCGGGTTGTCTTTTCCTGGTCTGTAGACAACTATCATGTCATACCTCTGGAGTCTTAAAGTCCATCTCTCAATCCGTGCAGGTGGATTTGCATGAGGCTTGCTATAAATCGAAGTCAGTGGCTTATAGTCAGTGACTATAGTGAAAGGACTGCCCAGTACATACAGATGATACCGCTCACAACCAAAGAAACTCCAAGTGCTTCTCTCTCTGTCTGTGAGTATATCTGTTCCACTGGAGACAGTGCTCTACTTGCAAAACTAACCACGACAATCTCTCCATTGATCTTCTGTGTTGCTCCCAGACCAACTGGACTCCCATGCCTTCTTTGCTTGTTTACATTGGATTATAGTCATTTTTGGCTAGATAGTGGCGGAATTTCGCCGAAACGATCGTTTTCACCATACGTGCGTACCTAGAGCATATCACAGGTGGTGGTACTTAGAGTAGACAAAGCTGGGGTTAAAGGATGGCTCATTGCTGGTAGCCAACGAGTGGAATCTCGCACGTAAAAAGAAACAACAGCCAATTTCATGCGAGTATCTATCGATTATGGCCTTATTTGTTTGTTTGCATTGAATTAAAGTTATTTTTGGCTCGATAGTGGCGGAATTTCACCGACATGATTTTTTTCGCCATGTGCGCGTACCTAAAGTATATCATAGGTGGTGGTACTAAGAGTAGGCAGAGCTGGGGTTAAAAATTGGCGGAAGGTTCCAAAAAATAAAAACACTAAAGAATGAGAAAATGAGGCATTTTACTGATCAGCACTCAGTGTCATGTTAAAATCAAACCAGTGAGCTAAATAGTCCTCTCTGAAAATAGTTATTTCTAGGAATTTGGGCTTTATAACAGAAAAAATTGTCAAACCTACGATTAATTGGCAGAGAAAATAATGAGCAAGAGTGTTTCAATTGTCTCAAATACCTATAATTTTATTGTGAAAACAGTGGAAAATTGGCAGAAGAAAAGTAAACAGTGAAGACTGAGAAAATTATGCATTTTACTGATTTTCCGGAAGGATCGTTTTCGCCGTACCAGCATACCTAGAGCATATCACAGGTGGTTGTACATAGGTTAAAGGAAATCAGCCAATTTCTTGCGAGTATCTATCGATTATGGCCTTATTTGCTTGTTTGCATTGAATTAAAATCATTTTTGACTCTATATCGGCGGAATTTCGCCGACATGATCATTTTCGCCGAGTGCGCGTACCTAAAGTAAATCATAGGTGGTGGTACTTAGAGTAGACAGAGATGGGGTTAAAAATCGGCGGAAGGTTCCAGAAAGTAAACACTGAGGACTGAGAAAATGAGGCATTTTACTGATTTTCTTGTGGCAACTCCATTTATTATGGTCTTATTTGCTTGTTTGCATTAAGTTAAAGACATAGTTGTGTCCACAGCAGCAGAATTTCACCGTAACGATCATTTTCGGCTTGTGCGCATACCTAGATTATACCACAGGTGGTGGTACTTAGAGTAGACAGAGCTGGGGTTAAATGGAAAGTTCAAAGAAGGAAGATTCTATAGAATTCTACTGCGTCTTTCTGTTGTGTGGAAATGTACCCAGTCGTTAATCATTCTTGTTTACTTGTAGTTTAGAATGTTTGGAGGCTATTAATGCATTAGTGCATCATGCATTAAATCCTACCCTACTGAGTTAATACATAATTTGGATTTAAAATGGTACCCTAAAAATATTATATGCCTCAGTAGACCTTTTAGAGGCTCAAAATGCTTAATATACTGTATTTTTTTAATATAAGCCTGGCCTCAAATATAAGCCTGCCTCGTTTATAAGCCTGGTTAAGAGGTCTTTTGGGTGTAATAAAAGCCAGGCATTAAAAATAAGCTTGGTATAGGCCAGAATTCCAAATAAGATTATGTATTCCAGTCAAAATTTGGATATTTACTTGAATATTTTTGTTTCCCTGTACAATTTAATCATTATACTACTAGCTAGACATATCTAAATTGACATAAAGTCAGTAAGCTGGTGTTTATTCACTGCATCATTGGAAGAATCTTAGTCTTTAGGACATCACAATAAATTTTGCTGATGCAGTAATGCGTTATAGCTATAGATTATGACGGTACATTGATAAAATGCTAGAAATATGCTAGCTATATCTTTAAGTTTTATACAAATTGTTAATGAGGCATGCTGTGTTAGCAAATTAACTAGTGTAACACAGCACACCATTGCAGCACTTTAAATATCGAGTATCATGCAATCTTGTGTTGGTTAAACATCAGCTTGTTTTCCTGTGACGCTAAAATTCTTAAGGGTTGCTTGTGCATGAAAGCACTACGCATTGATTGTTAATATGCATTAATAAAGTGTTCGCGAGAGTATCAGCTAATTTTTGATAAAAGCACTTCATGTAATTTCCAAGAAGGTTGATATGTTAGCAATTTATTACTATATTTTATCACTATATTATGACTAGTGAGTATGATGCAGTTTTGTATCATAACCTATCTTTACAGAGCTAACGATTCAGGGTCAAATGTCAGTTACTTTTCCAGACTTTAGAATAAAGGCTACAATGCACCTAAATTGATTATCTTAAGTATAAGAGACAATGAATAGGCATTATATTAAACCTTAAAGCAGTCACTTATGCATTGATGCATCATACCCATTGGTCGTCATGATGCATGAATGCGGGCCTAGCAAGTAATATAAACTTTACTGTGGGTACCATTTTAGATTTGAATTTATGTATCAACTCAAGAGGTTTAAAATGCTGGATGGGTATTTTTGATTATAAGCTGCACACTGGCAATCTTGGAGATGCTATAAGCCACAGTAGACCTTTTAGAGGCTCGATATGCTTGATGGGATATTTTTGTTTATAAGCTGCACCCTGAGAATCCCTCTGTGAAGTTTATATTACTTGCTAGGTCCTCAGTCTGGTAATTAACCCAGGGTAATCAACCTGTATAGAATGAGACATGATATACTCTATATAACAGAAGGGGTAACTATATAGCTTCATCTACAGAAATGTTGTTTACTCTGTGTTAATCAGAGCGAGTTATTATCTGTTACATTCTGTACTAGGTTGTAGTTAAGTACATGATGTGACTATGTTTGCTGCACCTCTATATTGACCTGGCTCTTCATCTTTCACTTTCGGTATCTCAACATTTATGTAATGAATATCTAGCCTTTACTCAGAAAAGGGAAGAAAAAGACACAATTAAGAGATTATGTGTCTTGTATTCTTAAAAATAAACAAGCAAATATCAAACACTTCACAACACAGACATTTTCCCCAGACATCTTCCATCTCATATTTTGTACAACTTTCACAAGCTTATAATTACCTTACCACCAAATAGCTATTGAATTCAGTTCTCCCGTATGACAGGTGTAAAGTCAAGTTAAGTCACTCTATCTTCGCCAAAGCTATGTGCCTTGAATAAAGGGTACAGTTGAAGTCAGACAGTATCCACTCATAATTTGGTTTCCTCCATCATGATTTTGTAAATCCAACTCCCCCACCTACAGATATGGAAAAGATACCTCTGTAATTATCTTTATTATACTTTAATTGGTATATGGTGACATTTTGAGTTATATTCTAAATGTTTAGAAACATTTTCTTCAACTTTTAGGCGACAAAACCTATTTCTTCCAGTTGTTTTTTTCCATGATGTTTACCTTTTTTTCGCCCTCTGGAAGACAGCTCCCAGCCCTGCACTCATTAGAACTCATTAATAATTCAAAATGGCTGTCATATACACAGGTATGGTTCTAAATGGCATGAATGGATTCCTAAATATCAAAAACGTACTTTTAGGACTTTATTGTGCCGGCGTGTGCGCACATAGATTATACCACAGGTGGTGGCACTTAGAGTAGACAGAACTAAGGTTAAAAATTTGCGGAAGATTACAAGGTGAAGCGGTTCTGACGGCAAGTTCCAGAAAGTAAACAGTGAAGACTGAGAAAATGAGGCATGTTATTGATTTTCTTGTGGGAACTCCATCTATTGTGGTAGACAGAGCTGGGGTTAAATGGAAAGTTCCTAGCTGGGGTTAAATTGAAAGTTCCATGAAGGAAGATTCCATAGAATTCTACTGTGTCTTTCTGTTGTGTGGAAATGTACCCAGTCGTTAATCATTCTTGTTTACTTGTAGTGTAGAATGTTTGGAGGCTTCTCAAAGAAGGTTTACAACTGTTTAAGTGCTGTGCCTGTGCCCTGGAGCAGGACATACTATCATTTCAGAGTTGTCTATTCAAGACTACAAAATAGGGTGACATTTTTAACTGGAGAACCCTGTGTATTCCAGAAACTTATTATAAGAAAACAATGTTGGTACAAAATCACTACAATCCATTCTATATAAAAAAAAAAGTCCTCTTGTTATGAAGCTTTTGGTAGCATAATGCAGAACAAGTGTGAGCGTCAGCAGAGGGTTAGGGGTATGTTAATGGCCTATGGGCCTAGTGGACTTGGGGTAGGTGTCAGTAATTTAATTGTGAAAACAGTGCAAAATTGGCGGAAGATAACAAGGTGAAGCGGTTTTGATGGAAAGTTCCAGAAAGTAAACAGTGAAGACTGAGAAAATGAGGCATTTCACTGATTTTCTTGTGGGAACTCCATCTGTTATGGCCTTATTTGCTTGTTTGCATTGAATTAAAGTCATTTTTGGCTCGATAGTGGCGGAATTTCGTCAAAAAGATTGTTTTTCCCCATACGTGTGTACCTAGAGCATATCACAGGTGGGGTTAAAGGAAATGGCTCATTGCTGGTAGCCAACTAGTGGAATCTCGCACGTAAAAAGAAAAATCAGCCAATTTCTTGCGAGTATCTATCGATTATGGCCTTATTTGCTTGTTTGCATTGAATTAAAGTCATTTTTGGCTCCATAGCGGCGGAATTTCGCGGACACGATTGTTTTCGCCGTGTGCGCGTACCTAAAGTATATCATAGGTGGTGGTACTTAGAGTAGACAGAGCTAGTGTTCAAAATTGGTGGTAGGTTCCAGAAAGTAAACACTGAATGAGGCATTTTATTGATTTTCTTGAACTCCATCTGTTATGGCCTTATTTGCTTGTTTGCATCGAATTAAAGTCGTTTTTGAATCGACAGCAGCGGAATTTCGCCGTAACGATCTTTTTCCGCGTGTGCGCATACCTAGAGTATACCACAGTTGGTGGCACTTATAGTAGACAGAGCTAGGAATAAAAAATACCCATCAAGCATTTTGAGCCTCTAAAAGGTCTACTGCGGCTTATAGCATCTCCAATATTGCCAGGGTGCGGCTTATAATCAAAAATACTCATCAAGCATTTTGAACTTCTTAAAGGTCTACTACAGCTTATAGCATCCCCTTGATTGCCATGGTGCGGCTTATAATCAAAAGTACTCATACTGTCGGCATAATGCTTATGCAACAATAAAATGCCCTTATAAATCCAAAATAATAGGTATTTCTTGGATATTCTAAAATTATAGGTATTTTTTAAATATTCTAAAAATGAAGGTGGTTTTTGTATATTATACAAATACCACCTTTATATTACTACTCCCTAGGGCTAAAAAACATTTGGCCATTCTAAGGTGACATTTCTACATTGCACCCTTTTTAAAGTGACATGTCCATTTCCTAAAAAAGTGACATGTGACCTGAAGCCTTCTGGAGCCTTAAATTTTGAGACATGGATTTTTGTTTTGACATGTCATTTTCCCTAAAAAAAGTGAGATGTGACCTGAAGCCTTGAATTTTGGCAGCCTTGTGACATCAGGGGGACCCCTTCAGGCCCCAAATTTCAGTGATTTAACTTTTTAATTGAAGCCCTTATCAGTACATACCTCAACTTCTCACATACCCTTTAATCCTCACGTGCCCAGAATAGCAAAAGTGTGCTCTTAAGCATGTATGTATACATGTTCACCAGACCACCATGAGTTTATATTAATGATAATTTGATAATTCCAACACCAGAAGACTCGTATTGTCAAAAGTCTTCAAACAATACCAAATTTGTCATGGTGGAATAGGTATATAACTAATGGTAGTTTCTATTGGAGAAAACAATGATGTAAAAATAGGCTTAAAATACATGAGAATTGCAGGCTCGTGCCATTATGATTAAGGGAAAATACAGAAGATTCAGTAAATTCACAAAAATATTGAAAAAAGATACCACAAATTTTGATAAAACATTTCTCATGCCATTTTCTCCCAGAAATGCATTATAATTGTTTTTTTTTCTCAAATATTTAGGGTACCTTCTTCCAAATCAGCCTATTTAACTTCTTGTGCCTTCATCATTCCCTACTGACTCATATAATACTCTAGCCTATGCTTCATATTACATTTTTCTGTAAGCTATTTGACTCTCCTCTTTGTTAATACTTGAAACGGTACTGTAATCTGGACGTGACATAGGTAATAGTCTACTATGTCAAGTTTGTTGAATAAATCGGCTATCTCAAAATAATTCTGGGCATGGTCAGAAGAACCTAGTCCTATCCCTGAAGAAGTTAGAAGATCCGGTAGAAATTATGTATGAAGCCAGGAAAATTAGACCTACAACGGAATGGAACAAAATGGCTGCTACAGCCTGCAAGAAATAAACAATGCTTGGTTCATAGTAACATGTATTGGTAGAGAGATCAAACACTTATGTATGATGAATATGTTTACTGACAGAGTCAAATTTATTTATGATTATTTATAATTAACATGTCTTAAAAAAAAAATTAGAAAAGGTTTCTCAATTGTACATATGAATGCTAGGAGTGTTAGAAATAAGTTTACTAAGATCAAAGAAGAATTAAATGATAGTTTTATAGATATTATACTATTTTCTGAGGCATGGTTGAATGAGATGGATTGTAGTAAATTATATAGCTTCCCAAGATATAATCTCTTTCGCCAAGACCGTATCAGTATCTATAGAGGTGGTGGTTTGTGTGCATATGTTGATGAGGGTCTATCATGTTCAGTAGACAAGTTTAAAGCCTTAAACAGAATTAATGAAAACATAGAAGTTCAATGGCTATTATCAGCCAAAGGTGCAAACAAAAAATGTATTGTGTGTAATATCTACAGACCACCCTCAGGTAACCTTATGGAATTTCGTAATACTATGCGAGCTTTACTTCTACAAATTGATAATCTAGATGGATATGATATTTTCATTCTTGGAGACTTCAATGTAAATATATTAACCAACACACCAGATAAACAGCTTCTTATAGAAACATTTGATCATTTTCACCTGGTACAACTCGTTAATGAGGTCACAACCACATCAGGTACAAATACGTGTATAGATTTGATTTTTTTCAAACTGTGATACTATCACCTCTAGTGGTCCACTAAACGTACATCTGTCTGATCATTTACCGGTACATATTCTAAAATCCCAAATACATGTAACGAAGAATTTTAGAACCTTCCTCGGAAGATCATACAATAAGCTTGATTTAGAAAAATTTTATTCAGACCTAGAAAATTGTAATTGGAATTATTTTAATCAATCAAATGATCCAAATGTTTGCTGGACCATACTAGAAAATATGATTAAGAGAATGCTTGACTTACAATGTCCTGTTAAAAGTTTTAAAGTTGTAGATAAGCCTAGTCCATGGATGTCAAATGAGCTTCTTGAAAGGATCAACAACTAAAAAGGTATTATTAAAATTAGCTAGACAAAACATGGATATCATCTCCTGGCACAGAGCCAGAGAGTGTAGAAACAAAGTTAACAGAGAAATAGAAATGGCTTAAGAGGCTTATTATTCCAATTTGTCTAATGTTTTTAAGAACGATTCTAAAAAATTCTGGAGTACTATGAAAGACATCTTACCTTCAAAAAAAGGCAATAACAAATCAATTATGCTAACAGATAAAAATGGCCAGGTAATCTCGAATAATGATGCATCTACTTATATAAATAATTTTTTCGCAGAGATTTGACCTAGAATTGCTGAGTAACACCAAACTATTTTTAATTTCAAAGGTACTTGCTGTGAGGTAGACATGCCAGATATGAATTTTACAGATGAAGAAATCATAAAATGTTTGTCTGACATAGACACATCTAAGTCATCTGCCATTGACTATTTATCCACTGATATATTTAAAAAAACTATGATAAAGTTTCCTCAAAAATTCATTAAAATTATTAATTTGATTACAAATACAGGCCAAATTCCAGATAGCTGGAAAATTGCTACGGTGACTCCTTTACCAAAAGGTGGGGATCCGTCTAACGTGTCTAATCTCAGACCGATTAGTGTCTTACCTGTACTAGGTAAAATTCTTGAGAGACTCATACACAATAAATTAAGTGAACATTTAGATAGATTTGATATATTATCGAAAAACCAAGGAGGCTACCAGAAATGTAAATCTACACTCGATTCTATCTCAGTATTAGTTGATGATGTATTAAAAAATAGAAATGAAGGTAATGTAACAATGGCTGCTTTTATAGATATAAAAAAGGCCTTTGATTCAGTAAACCACTTGATATTATTAAAAAAACTTTAACAATATGGAGTCAGAAATAGAAATCTAACTTTAATTGAAAATTACCTATCAAGGAGACAACAATGTTCTATAGCCAACCATATACGCTCTGAACGAGCTAACTTAACATGTGGAGTACCACAGGGCTCAATTTTGGGTCCTTTGTTCTTCTTATTGTATATGAATGAGTGCATTTCTGAAAATAATGTACATAAAACCTTGTTATATGCAGATGGCTCAGTACTGTACGTATCAGGAAAAAATCTAGATGTATTAACAAATGAACTTTCTACTGCACTAAATTCTTTCTCTCTTTGGTCTTCGGCTAACAAACTTACAATGAATGAATCTAAAACAAAAATCATGACCTTTGCTTCAGCAATCAAGTTGAAAAGAATACATAAGCCAAAAATTGTTCTAAACGGGAAAACTTTAATGAATGTCCAATCGTACAAATACCTAGGAGTTACCCTAGACCAAGAAATGAACTTTAATATGTATTTGAGAAACGTTATAAGAAATGTTCGGTTCAAATCATTAATCTCGTATAAAACTAGAAAATATCTATCTACCACAGCAAGGATAAGAATGTATAAAATGCATGTAATACCAATTATTGATTACTGTGATATATTATATAATGGATCTAAGGCTGAACTGCTATTAGAGCTGCAGCGACTGCAAAATAAGTGTCTAAAGACCTGTTTAGATGTCCATATATTGACTCCTACCAATTTTGTACATAGAGAAACAGATACTCCCATGTTAGAAGCTAGAAGACTTTATCATATTAAAATGCTTGCACACAAAAGATCAACAATGGAGGAATATATTAAACCGACTGTACTAAACTACAGGAAAATAAATTGTACAGCATATACAAAATCTCCTGAATGTCTATGTGCCCAAACATGGAATAATCTTAAAACTGATACCAGAAATATTAGAGATAAAGATATATACAAGGCTATATCTAAGAAATGCTTCAATGAATCCATCAATTTATAAATTATATTGCTTGAATGAATCGATCAATGTATAAATTATATTGTAAAACAATCATACAAAATGTAAATGAAATAATATCTAGGAACCCATATCATAACGTCCAATGTTAAACGACTATTTAAGACCATACTTAGGGTGTTCGACATCAACTCTATCAATCAATGTATAACTTAGTTAGAATCTAACTGTACCAATGCATGTTGTAAATAACAATAATAATGACAGGGGGAGGGAAACAATCATTATTGCACTTAAAGTAGACCTAGAGTGCCCCAAATTGTTCAAAATATTGTTATTATACTTACAATTCTATGAATACTGGTAAGAATTTAAATGGTCAGATCATAACAACATTTCCTAAATGACGATCTGGTGATAAACTGTTTGGTCATGTTAATATCATGATAAATTACCTTATAATAAGGGTAATTATGTAATATATTATTGAATGTACTTAGGTTACTATACAAAATGATGATGTTATATCCAACGGACAGCGATATATACAACGCGTGCCTATGTTTACATGATGCATGTACCTTAAGACCAAATAAAGTTTAAATCTGTTTTTAAAAAAAAATGAAAGGGTTAACCTTCCTAAGGTGATGACCAAAATTTAGCTTACCTTTCTCATATATATTAGTATTAACAGAGACTGAAATGAGTCATCTAGGGTTACATTTCTCCTGAAAAAAAAAATCAATAATTGACAAATTCTGAACAAATAGTCCCCCACTGCCATAAATCCTCGGTCTTAAGCCAAACTTTTTTGCCATTTTTGATAAAAACCGACTTCTAAATGAAGTACAATGTATTTGAAAGGGTTCCAATGGAAAGGAGGGAGATGAGATGAGTGTAGAATATCATTGGAAAGCTTACAATATGAGTAAAGCAGTCATACACATCTCATCTTATCTCACACTGAGTCTGATATTTTTACTTTTTTTCCTTTAAAAAAATACTCCTCCCCCTGTGTTGTTCTGCACATCAGGATCCAGGACCTTTGTGATATATCCAGACACACCCTTTATTTTGAAGTTTACAAATATGTTTATCTATATAGGTTAATTACCCGGGGTTAATTACCAGACTATACTTTTAATATCTCTTTGGCTGTTCATCTTTCACTTTCAGTATCTTAATATCTATGTTATGATTATCTAGCTTTTAGGAAAGGAACAAAAAGACACGTGATGGTCCGTTTTCAGACAAATGTGCCAAACAGATATTGAAAGTATAGTCTGGTAATTAACCCAGGGTAATTAACCTGTATAGAATGAGACTCAATCTACTGTGTATAACAGAAGGGGTAACTAACTTTATAGCTTTATCTACAGAAATATTATTTGACTCTGTGTTAATCAGAGTGAGTTATTATCTGTTACATTCTGTACTAGGTTGTAGTAAAGTACATGATATGACTATGTTTACTGCACCTCTATATTGACATGGCTGTTCATCTTTCACTTTCAGTATCTTAACATTTATGTTATGATTATCTAGCCTTTACTCAGAAAAGGGAAGAAAAAGACACAATTAAGATTATGTTTCTTGTATTCATAGAAACAAAGAAGCAAATTTCAAAGACTTCAAAACACAGACATCTTCCCCAGACATCTGCCATCACATATTTTGTACAACCTTCACAAGCTTATATTTACCTTACTACCAAATAGCTTTTGAATTCAGTTCTCATGTATGACAGGTGTAAAGCTATGTGCCTTGACTAAAAAAGGGTACAGTTGAAGTTAGTCTCACTTTGGAAAGAACTGGAAATGTAATTTTGTCCAGGTCACAACATCCACTCATAATTTGGTTTCCTCCATCATGATTTTGTAAAACAAACTCCCCCACCTACATATATGGAAAAGATACCTTTGTAATTATCTTTATTATACTGGCCACACATACTATAATCAGAATGATTAAAATGCTGAGGCTTTTCAAAGAAGGGTTACAACTTTTTAAGTGCTGTGCCTGTGCCCTGGAGCAGGACATACTATCATTTCAGAGTTGTCTATTCAAGACTGCAAAATAGTGTGACATTTTTAACTGGAGAACCCTGTGTATTCCAGACACTTATTTTAAGAAAACAACGTTGGTACAAAATCACTACAATGCATTCTATATAAAAAAAAAATCCTCTTGTTATGAAGCTTTTGGTAGCATAATGCAGAACAAGTGTGAGCGTCAGCAGAGGGTTAGGGGTATTTTAATGGCCTATGGGCCTAGTGGACTTGGGGTAGGTGTCAGTGGCTTGGGGTAGGTGTCAGTGGCCCTTGGAGCTATTATGAATGGGGTACATTGTAACCAAGTTTTACAGTATATCACCAATCCAAATGTGAGAAAGAAATAACCATCCGTTTGAGAGAAAGGGTTTTTAAAGCATTTGGAAATATTTTATAATGTTTGGCTATAAGAAATGATAATGTTCTCATGTTCAAAAACGTTTGTCAGCTAGGTTTTTTTTATGACAATTTCCTTTTTTCAATAAAAGTATAAATCATAGAAAGACATTTCATTGGGTTTTGGAATGAGGCTAAGGATTATTCTTAGATACTCACCAGCTATGTTCCCTTGACACAGGGTTTGTGTAGGTAGACTTCAATAGGGATTTGTTGCGTGCTTTGATGTTCACTTTAGAAACATCTTCGGATCTGCAAATACAATACAATCAAAGGTAGGTCTACTTAAGATAAGATGGGACTATATACTCCCAGGTATATATATATATATATATATATATATATATATATATATATATATATATATATATATAATTAATGAGTGATACATTGGTACTACTTTACCCTGGGCGCATGGTTTTCTATGATGTCACACATAGCATTTCCTCCAGTATATAAGCTCCAGCAGTTGAACTAACGGTCAATTGGCTTCGTATACTTGGACAGCATACACCACGCTGAGTGGTGCTGGAAATTTTAAACTTTAATTGTTACTGTGATATATGGTGATTATTCTATATAATTATTATTATTATTATATTGTATTATATTGTTATATGTCTATATGTGACACGATCTGCGAAAAGAGGTCTTAGTGCAGGGGGCCCTAAGACCCCTTCTTGCAGTCCATGCCACATATATTGCTATGTTGTTGTATTGTAAATTATTGTCTTATTTAATAAAGGCATGTATAGGATTGATATTGACAAAGTCAAATCTGACCAAACCCAATGTCTTCTTATTTATTTCATATTTATTGTTATAATTATTATGTTTCATTATTAATTATTACCGGTACACAAGATCAACACATTAACTGATATGATTATACCACAGCAAGTCTTCAATTAACTGAAAGCATATTTATAATGTATCATTAGGTCCTAAGTACTCTGGATTTGATTCCAAATAACTCTGCTACTAGCTGCTAAAGGAGTAAAAGAAATTCTTACCATCAAGAGATCCATTTTCAGCTTTACCAGGGATTGTCTTCACTATTCAATAGCTTATTGTCGGCTTTCTTGTGATGTGACTGGAAGTGTGTCAATGTGACTACCAACTTCACGAGTGTATGGCTACAATGGCCATACCAGTATGGGTTGAATTATATATACACATGTCCAGGTGACAGTAACAGCTCATACACGGGTTCCAGGCACCCCCAGCACCACTCACCTCGCCTCCCTGGTGTTCTAGTTGACAGCAACAACTCATGCACCAGCTCCAGGCACCCCCAGAGCCATGGTTATCCCCTCCCGCAGGTGACAACAACTAATGGACTGTACCCTAATAGAGGTGTTAACAACAAATCATTAACAGATTGTGTAACATAATGCGTTTTTCCCTACATCCTCTATTGAATTGTATGTTATTCTCCTAGTATTATACATGTATGTGTGCATAAATGTATTCACCTTCACATTACCTATCCCCTCAATTCCTAAGGCAGCTTTAGGTTACTCTCTCCATCCTGTATTCAATTCTAGTTATGAATTGAGCAGATGATGATGGCTGATAATATGGATTAACATACATATATGGTGGGATTGTCACGTTTGATGGTGTAAAATGATGGCATTTTCATTTTATAGATTGATACATGTCCCCCTTATCCTAAATTAAATGTGTTTAACCTGCCCATAGCCTCAAGAGATTTAATGTGATTTAATTGAGTTTTGATATTGAGTTTTAATAGTTTATTGATGCAAAACAATATGCTTACACGGCCTTAGGCTTAGTTACATACTGTTTCAATATCCTTGAAAACATGAACGATAGACACAATTAAAGATCTTTTCCTGATCATGTATACCCTTTATGTTTTAAAGACAACATACATCATATGAGCCTATACCTCATTTCTATGGAATTTAGGTGGTAATGTTCTTAAGGTTGTAGTATACATGGTACCGACCTGGTGCACTGCATGGTACAACATTTTATTGTTATACATGTATGTAGAGGCATTTGGGGAGGGGTTTAAATACCTTGGTATGTTAAGATATTCAAATTAATTTTCATCAGCATGTAGGCATACCAGGGCAGGTCTTTTCTGCCCCTGGGCCACCCAGAATAAGGTAGTGAGTCGGTCCTGCCACCTATAACACCTGGATTGTGTGTGTGTGGTGCAGATAGTGCTCAAACCCTGTTACTGAGGGGTCGGTGTCACTTAGAAAACCCGGACAGGTGTGTGCGGCAGAGGTAGTACTTAAAATCCGTTACTGAGTCGTTTAACACCTGGACAGATGTGTGTGGATATAGTAGCGCTCAGAATCCGTTACTGAGTTAATGCTGCCAATTATAACACCTGCCCATGGCTATGTACCCCATGGTAACGAGTTGTTGGTGTCAACTCTCCCACTTTGGATACATGGATGTTGACCCCTACTTAAGAGACACATGTCAGGAGGTCAAGTCAGTAATCTACATTAGTTACAGCAGGGGACATCTCGATTGCACTTTTAAGGTACAGAAGAAGTTTTTTTTATTGCTACTGGATAACTCTCTGCCGGAGTACTCTCACTTTAATTGGAGGACTCATTTAGTTGCAGACAGGACAACACATTGGACTATATTTGTACCATTTGAGTTACACAGATGGATTGCAGGTAATTCATTTTGATATTTATTACAAACTTTTATATTTTAGCCTATTAAGACCATGTGCTAAAACAGGACTGCCTGCAGACTTTCTGGAGATATTTTTCATATCCTAAGGCCATGTTATCATAACTTGGATAACAGGATTTTTCAGTTTGGATTTTGGGCAGTCATAGGTAAATTTCTTTTTTTTTAAAGTTTGATTTTAAAACAAATAAAATCCCAGCGGCCACATGCAAAAAAGATCCACCCAGATTACCCAAATAATGCACTTTTTCAGCTATCAAAGTCACCTTTTTGCAATCCAAAATACTTTTGGGGGAAGTAAATGTAGGAAATGTCGAGCATTGTTGGTTGTTTGCACAAAACCATATACTTTTTTATACCTTTTCCCCAAAAATCTTATTATTGAAAGGATATTTAATGAAGTTCAGTATGTGTGCACACATGAATAAGTTTGTTTATTTTAGAATAAAATTAATGTCCAATTTACCGAAATACAAACTTTTCGGGCCTTGCCTGCTGTCATTTTCAGTTGATGTTGACCTCTTGTAGGCATTGGTGTCACTGTAGTTTACTCAACCCCGAGAGGCATACACTCTACATGCTATATCATTGGCATCATAGTTTTCTAATTAGGACTGATGTGAGCATTTATCTGTCATTAGATTGTGATAATATTACTGACTAATTCCGTCAGTCCTGTGCATGTCATCTACTAAATGGGTTACATATTCAAAATCCATTCTATTTTGTATGATGGTATACCTGGAGATCTCCATAGGGGGAACATGCTTCAAGCTATGTCACATGATTAGTCACGTGTCACATGATAAGTCACATGACCCATTCAAACCTAAACAAGATGGCTGGTCTGCCTGTGGTGTGTGTAATCTACATTTGTGTTAGGACATCTCAGGGCAAGTGTTCAAATTGTATTGGTAATATGTCTCCACCTTTGTACCTCAATATCACATGCATTCATTTTGTGTTATATTTGTTCAGACCCCTGCACTGATTGGCCGTGATCCCAATACTATTATGCAATGTTATGGAAAGGAAAGTGGGTTGGTTGCTTTTACCATGGTGAAACCATGTCACACTGACAAGTCTCTTGCCAAAATGCTTGTTTCCCCTGAAAGAGCTGGAAATCCATTGACAACAGATGAGGACATGACATTTGTGAAATTCATGAAGGAAAGTGCACCTCCTGTACACATCCCTTACCTTCTGTACTTGCCCCTCACTTCCCATACCTGTCTCCTGCCTCCTGTACCCATCACCTACCAGATGTATCTTTCCCCTACCTGCTGTACCTTTCCACTACCTGCTGTACCTTTCCCCTACCTGCTGTACCCATCCCCTACCTCCTGTACCTATCCCCTACCTGCTGTACCTGTCCCCTACCTGCTATACCCATCCCCTTCCTGAGGTACCTATCCCCTACCTGCTTTACCTATCCCCTATACCCTGTACTCATCCCCTACCTTCTGTACCTATCCCCTACCTCTTGTACTTTTCCCCTATACCAGTAAAAACCATCTGTTACTCATTAGTGAGATAAATATCTTACACAAGATGGTCAGGATGACCTGCATTACAAGAGTCCTGTAGTTTATATAGATAAACCAGCAGATTTAGGACATTGGTGAGAGGTTACAGGGCTGACCAAGATCATTTTATTGATCAAAATTAAAAGAACAGTTAAACTATGACTAAACTATTGCTTCCCTTGCTTTAACCCTTTAAAGGCCTCTGATGTATTAATACATCATGCCTAATGGTCGTCATGCTACATGAATGCAGCCCTGGGGAGTATCTCACCAGGGCTGTATTCATGCATCATGCCGCCCCTATACAGGGCTGAAATGTCCCGGTGAGTTATAGGGAATCGAGAAGAGCGACAAATCGATCGCTATTGTTTGGGGAGTTACAATAGTAATACTGGAAATAATATAAAGACGCGAGGTTCCTTCACACTGTCTATATCCCAGTAGCATACAGGAATGGTTATTGTATAAAGCATAATGGTTGTTATATAAAGCCTAATCTAAAGGCAGGAAACTTTTGAATGCGACATGTCACCGGGAACAAGCAAAGAATGTTACTATAATGTTACTATAAATCCTCAGTTACATGCTATAATGTCACTATAAGTCCTCAGTCACATTAAAGTCTAGAGTGGGCGTGATGTGTTATAGCCCTATAGGATACAGGAGGTGGCTGTGGGGGCTCAGTCATTGTTTTGGACTAGAGCCAAGTAGTTCCTGGGGGTCCCAGTGGCCACAGTAGAGGTGAAGTCCTTATAAGTGGGTATGTGTGTGTGTGTGCCCTCTGGTATGGCAGTCAATGGCCACAGGGTGTCGAGTGACCAAAGACCAAAACCACCGGTGGTCTAGGTAGTATAAAAGGCTGGCACTGCAGAGGTGGGGTGCAGACTGTGTACCAAAGGAAGGGATTCACGGTCTGTCCTGGAATCAGAGGGGAAGAAATTTATATTTGGCAGTTCTCAAGTAGGATTCAATTGAGATTCTGAATAGTATTTACTGGAGCTTTGGCCACTGTTTTGGAATACGTTCTGGGTCCATAACTTTATTCAATTGAGGATTATACTTGTATCCTATTGAGTCTTGACTTCATTTGATGAGGTTCGGACTTATTCAATTGGAGATCTCAAACACACTAACTGAGAGATCTGCTTATAACATACATAGAGGAGACACACACATCTGAAGGACTTAGATTTGTTTGGCTTTCATTGGTTCTCACTACACATTATTGTATTCTCAATGCTCACTTGAAACATCTCACCATGGAGTTATTGATTTGATTTGAGGTTATGCCATACTGGAGTTCTAAGGCCTCAATGGTTTGTGATTGTGATATTCATTTGTGATTATTGATTTAACCTGGAGTTATGTCATAATGGACTTCAAAAGTTCATGTTATTTTATGAGGGCCTGTGGAGATCGAAATTTATCAAAAGTTCATGTTATTTGTGATGACATGTGGAGATCGATATTTGCGTTGATGTTATTTATAATGACATGTGGAGATCGATATTTGCGTTCATGTTATTTGTGATGACATGTGGAGATCGATATTTGTAAGAAAGTTTAGGCATTTCAAATCATTATTGAATTTATGATTGAAAACCAACCTTATCTTTGGACTTGGTCATGAGGATTGAAACTTGCAAAGGTTTGTAATTGAGTGCCTGCGCGCATCTCTACCTACGATGGAAAGTGTTTCCACCCCGGATTGGGTGTATGAAACCATTTATGAAATGTGGTGCAATTACTACCTGATGATTTTAGACAATGCAGAATTGGAATTGATCATTGATTTGATTTAATTGAAATCCTTTCTGTTTAAAAGGCGTATGTTTAGGACTTCCAAATTGAAATGTGAAATCGACGTTGGATTCTGAATTGTATTGGACTTTGAATTGGCACACATATTTCGATTCAATAAAAACCCTTGGAGATAAAGTTCCCAATTGTGTTTTTTTTTCCATGTGGGCATAGGAATTTAGACACAAAGCTCTACCCTTGATGCTAGCACTAGATTATTCCCCAAGAATATGTAACATTGCGAGTGGAGATGGACTGGTGGAGAAATTCAAGCCGCGAGTGGAGATTGGAGTGAGGTGAAAACATAACTGGTGGAAATCCCGAGTTTGATCATTGTATTATAAGCTACCCTTATTTCGAAAGGCTGGTTAAACCCCATTGTAAAGGTTCACCCCATTACAAGGGTGTACTATACTTCAGGACTAACCCCATCTAAATTATCAAAAGAACACAACTTCACCTCCAGTCTCCTCCCCAGAACTATAACAAGGCGGCTCCCCACAAAGTAAAATAGAGACCCCACGTGCCATCTTCCCTCCCCTGCCATAGCCCACCGGAGGGTCGGCATGATGCTCAAATGAAGTGCTGAGGAGCACACATGCCAGCACCACATTGGTGCATCATGAAGACCATGACACACTTCTGCATCAGTGGCCCTTAAAAGGTTTAAATAATTGCTACCTAGTCTAGGGCTGCATCCTTCCATGATCTCTACTGTCCTGGGTTAGGTGCAACACAGTGGTGCCATCTCTGAGATCAAATTGATAACTCTACACAGTTGCTTCTTTCTTTTAGCACTAGGTGGCTGCGGTGTGCCACAAAATTCCCACTGCCTCCATTGGACAAACTCCTCTGGTGCAGACAAAATGGCAAATGCGGGGCTACTGCCAAGCAAAAGCTCTAAATAATGAAATGTCCTGGAGGGCCTGCATGATGCTCAACTGAAGTGCTGAGGACCACACTTGCCAGCACTACATTGGTGCATCATGAAGACCATGAAACACGTTTGCATCAGTGGCCCTTAAAAGGTTAAAATAATTGCTACCTAGTCTAGGTCTGCATCCTTCCATGATCTCTACTGTCCTGAGGTAGGGCAAGTGGATAGGTGTCGGACACGGTATTTGCACTTGTGTCAGCTTATTACCTGTGCTTGCCCACTACCAGCTACCTCCTCATTTGCATATTTGGCTATGAAACTTACTACCCTGTCCGACCGCCATATCTTCTGTGAGGGCGGTACAATACAGTGGTGCCATCTGTGGGATCAAATTGATAACTCTGCACAGTTGCTTCTTTCTTTTAGCACTAGGTGGCTGTGGTGTGCCACAAAATCCACACTACCTCCATTGGACAAAGTCATCTGGAGCAGACAAAATGGCAAATGCAGGGCTACTGCCAAGCAAAAGCTCTAAATAATCACTTCCAAACTTCATTATCATTGAGGAAACTTCAGCAAGCAATCATGACTTGCCAAATCCATGGTTACCCTGCCCATGTTGATTACTTGAAATAAGTGATGCTTTATATATCTATACCTATGGTTATTTTTTTCATCAGTCTAGTACTAATCCAATGTAAATTTACCCTGCCTATGAGGCGCTCCCCTCTTTAGGGAAGTTCTACAAGGCAGATTAGGCCTTGAATTTATGTATAAGCCATGGCTCATATACATGAGGTACTAAGGTTGGCTATGGCACAATGCCTATTGTTGTAGCAAGGAGAGAGATCAGAATTTCATGATCCTTTCATTGATTAAAATTTAATGAACAGTTAAACTATGACTAAACTATTGCTTCCCTTGCTTTAACCCTTTAAAGGCCGCTGATGTATTAATACATCATGCCTAATGGTCGTCATGCTACATGAATGCAGCCCTGGGGAGTATCTCACCAGGGCTGTATTCATGCATCATGCCGACCCTATACAGGGCTGAAATGTCCCTGAGGGTCGGCGTGATGCTCAAATGAAGTGCTGAGGAGCACACTTGTCAGCACTACATTGGTGCATCATGAAGACCATGACACACTTCTGCATCAGTGGCCCTTAAAATGAAGTGCTGAGGAGCACACTTGCCAGCACTACATTGGTGCATCATGAAGACTATGACACACTTTTGCATCAGTGGCCCTTAAAACGTTAAAATAATTGCTACCTAGTCTAGGTCTGCATCCTTCCATGATCCCTACCGTCCTGAGGTAGGTGATTATGTCTTTCGAGGAGTAGCGCTAACACGGCGCCCTTTTCGCTTGTAAAATATGAGCTGTAAACTTTCGCATATTCACCACCGGAACCAGGGACACACTTCCGATCATACCGTTTCTCCCCGAAAGGGTTCACGGAGGTCGGTGCAACACAGGGGTGCCATCTCTGAGATCAAATTGATAACTCTGCACAGTTGCTTCTTTCTTTTAGCACTAGGTGGCTGCGGTGTGCCACAAAATTCCCACTGCTGCCATTGAACAAACTCCTCTGGTGCAGACAAAATGGCAAATACGGGGCTACTGCCAAGCAAAAGCTCTAAATAATTAAAAGTCCTGGAGGGTCTGCATGATGCTCAACTGAAGTGCTGAGGAGCACACTTGCCAGCACTACATTGGTGCATCATGAAGACCATGACACACTTCTGCATCAGTGGCCCTTAAAATGAAGTGCTGAGGAGCACACTTGCCAGCACTACATTGGTGCATCATGAAGACCATGACACGCTTTTGCATCAGTGGCCCTTAAAAGGTTAAAATAATTGCTACCTAGTCTAGGTCTGCATCCTTCCATGATCTCTACTGTCCTGAGGTAGGTACAACACAGTGGTGCCATCTGTGGGATCAAATTGATAACTCTGCACAGTTGCTTCTTTCTTTTAGCACTAGGTGGCTGTGGTGTGCCACAAAATCCCCACTACCTCCATTGGACAAAGTCATCTGGAGCAGACAAAATGGCAAATGCAGGGCTACTGCCAAGCAAAAGCTCTAAATAATCACTTCCAAACTTCATTATTATTGAGGAAACTTCAGCAAGCAATCATGACTTGCCAAATCCATGGTTACCCTGCCCATGTTGATTACTTGAAATAAGTGATGTTTTATATATCTATACCTATGGTTATTTTTTCATCAGTCTAGTACTAATCCAATGTAAATTTACCCTGCCTATGAGGCGCTCCCCTCTTTAGGGAAGTTCTACAAGGCAGATTAGGCCTTGAATTTATGTATAAGCCATGGCTCATATACATGAGGTACTAAGGTAGGCTATGGCGCAATGCCTATTGTTGTAGCAAGGAGAGAGATCAGAATTTCATGATCCTTTCATTGATTAAAATTTAATGAACAGTTAAACTATGACTAAACTATTGCTTCCCTTGCTTTAACCCTTTAAAGGCCGCTGATGTATTAATACATCATGCCTAATGGTCGTCATGCTACATGAATGCAGCCCTGGGGAGTATCTCACCAGGGCTGTTTTCATGCATCATGCCGACCCTATACAGGGCTGAAATGTCCCTGAGGGTCGGCGTGATGCTCAAATGAAGTGCTGAGGAGCACACTTGCCAGCACTACATTGGTGCATCATGAAGACCATGACACACTTCTGCATCAGTGGCCCTTAAAATGAAGTGCTGAGGAGCACACTTGCCAGCACTACATTGGTGCATCATGAAGACCATGACACGCTTTTGCATCAGTGGCCCTTAAAAGGTTAAAATAATTGCTACCTAGTCTAGGTCTGCATCCTTCCATGATCTCTACTGTCCTGAGGTAGGTACAACACAGTGGTGCCATCTGTGGGATCAAATTGATAACTCTGCACAGTTGCTTCTTTCTTTTAGCACTAGGTGGCTGTGGTGTGCCACAAAATCCCCACTACCTCCATTGGACAAAGTCATCTGGAGCAGACAAAATGGCAAATGCAGGGCTACTGCCAAGCAAAAGCTCTAAATAATCACTTCCAAACTTCATTATTATTGAGGAAACTTCAGCAAGCAATCATGACTTGCCAAATCCATGGTTACCCTGCCCATGTTGATTACTTGAAATAAGTGATGTTTTATATATCTATACCTATGGTTATTTTTTCATCAGTCTAGTACTAATCCAATGTAAATTTACCCTGCCTATGAGGCGCTCCCCTCTTTAGGGAAGTTCTACAAGGCAGATTAGGCCTTGAATTTATGTATAAGCCATGGCTCATATACATGAGGTACTAAGGTAGGCTATGGCGCAATGCCTATTGTTGTAGCAAGGAGAGAGATCAGAATTTCATGATCCTTTCATTGATTAAAATTTAATGAACAGTTAAACTATGACTAAACTATTGCTTCCCTTGCTTTAACCCTTTAAAGGCCGCTGATGTATTAATACATCATGCCTAATAGTCGTCATGCTACATGAATGCAGCGGGCTTCCCTAGCCCACTTAAAAGGGTCTATTTCTCCTCTTTCCTATCCCCTCAGGATGTGTGTGGTGCACATATGCGCGGGCACTGACACATTCCTCTGTGAAATTGTGTAATGCAGTTCTCGCCATGAATATGACCTCAGCTGTCGAAATGGCGTTAAACATCTATTACTCACTCTCACTCACATGAATGCAGCCCTGGGGAGTATCTCACCAGGGCTGTTTTCATGCATCATGCCAACCCTATACAGGGCTGAAATGTCCCTGAGGGTCGGCGTGATGCTCAAATGAAGTGCTGAGGAGCACACTTGCCAGCACTACATTGGTGCATCATGAAGACCATGACACACTTCTGCATCAGTGGCCCTTAAAATGAAGTGCTGAGGAGCACACTTGCCAGCACTACATTGGTGCATCATGAAGACAATGACACACTTTTGCATCAGTGGCCCTTAAAAGGTTAAAATAATTGCTACCTAGTCTAGGTCTGCATCCTTCCATGATCTCTACCGTCCTGAGGTAGGTGATTATGTCTTTCGAGGAGTAGTGCTCACGCAGCGCCATTTTCGCTTGTAAAATATGAGCAGTAAACTTTCGCATATTCACCACCGGAACCAGGGACACACTTCCGATCATACCGTTTCTCCCCGAAAGGGTTCACGGAGGTAGGTGCAACACAGGGGTGCCATCTCTGAGATCAAATTGATAACTCTGCACAGTTGCTTCTTTCTTTTAGCACTAGGTGGCTGTGGTGTGCCACAAAATCCCCACTACCTCCATTGGACAAAGTCATCTGGAGCAGACAAAATGGCAAATGCAGGGCTACTGCCAAGCAAAAGCTCTAAATAATCACTTCCAAACTTCATTATTATTGAGGAAACTTCAGCAAGCAATCATGACTTGCCAAATCCATGGTTACCCTGCCCATGTTGATTACTTGAAATAAGTGATGCTTTATATATCTATACCTATGGTTATTTTTTTCATCAGTCTAGTACTAATCCAATGTAAATTTACCCTGCCTATGAGGCGCTCCCCTCTTTAGGGAAGTTCTACAAGGCAGATTAGGCCTTGAATTTATGTATAAGCCATGGCTCATATACATGAGGTACTAAGGTAGGCTATGGCGCAATGCCTATTGTTGTAGCAAGGAGAGAGATCAGAATTTCATGATCCTTTCATTGATTAAAATTTAATGAACAGTTTAACTATGACTAAACTATTGCTTCCCTTGCTTTAACCCTTTAAAGGCCGCTGATGTATTAATACATCATGCCTAATGGTCGTCATGCTACATGAATGCAGCCCTGGGGAGTATCTCACCAGGGCTGTTTTCATGCATCATGCCGACCCTATACAGGGCTGAAATGTCCCTGAGGGTCGGCGTGATGCTCAAATGAAGTGCTGAGGAGCACACTTGCCAGCACTACATTGGTGCATCATGAAGACCATGACACACTTCTGCATCAGTGGCCCTTAAAATGAAGTGCTGAGGAGCACACTTGCCAGCACTACATTGGTGCATCATGAAGACAATGACACACTTTTGCATCAGTGGCCCTTAAAAGGTTAAAATAATTGCTACCTAGGCTAGGTCTGCATCCTTCCATGATCTCTACCGTCCTGAGGTAGGTGATTATGTCTTTCGAGGAGTAGCGCTAACGCAGCGCCATTTTCGCTTGTAAAATATGAGCAGTAAACTTTCGCATATTCACCACCGGAACCAGGGACACACTTCCGATCATACCGTTTCTCCCCGAAAGGGTTCACGGAGGTCGGTGCAACACAGGGGTGCCATCTCTGAGATCAAATTGATAACTCTGCACAGTTGCTTCTTTCTTTTAGCACTAGGTGGCTGCGGTGTGCCACAAAATTCCCACTGCTGCCATTGAACAAACTCCTCTGGTGCAGACAAAATGGCAAATACGGGGCTACTGCCAAGCAAAGGCTCTAAATAATTAAAAGTCCTGGAGGGTCTGCATGATGCTCAACTGAAGTGCTGAGGACCACACTTGCCAGCACTACATTGGTGCATCATGAAGACCATGACACACTTCTGCATCAGTGGCCCTTAAAAGGTTAAAATAATTGCTACCTAGTCTAGGTCTGCATCCTTCCATGATCTCTTCTGTCCTGAGGTAGGTACAACACAGTGGTGCCATCTGTGGGATCAAATTGATAACTCTGCACAGTTGCTTCTTTCTTTTAGCACTAGGTGGCTGTGGTGTGCCACAAAATCCCCACTACCTCCATTGGACAAAGTCATCTGGAGCAGACAAAATGGCAAATGCAGGGCTACTGCCAAGCAAAGGCTCTAAATAATCACTTCCAAACTTCATTATTATTGAGGAAACTTCAGCAAGCAATCATGACTTGCCAAATCCATGGTTACCCTGCCCATGTTGATTACTTGAAATAAGTGATGCTTTATGTATCTATACCTATGGTTATTTTTTTCATCAGTCTAGTACTAATCCAATGTAAATTTACCCTGCCTATGAGGCGCTCCCCTCTTTAGGGAAGTTCTACAAGGCAGATTAGGCCTTGAATTTATGTATAAGCCATGGCTCATATACATGAGGTACTAAGGTAGGCTATGGCGCAATGCCTATTGTTGTAGCAAGGAGAGAGATCAGAATTTCATGATCCTTTCATTGATTAAAATTTAATGAACAGTTTAACTATGACTAAACTATTGCTTCCCTTGCTTTAACCCTTTAAAGGCCGCTGATGTATTAATACATCATGCCTAATGGTCGTCATGCTACATGAATGCAGCCCTGGGGAGTATCTCACCAGGGCTGTTTTCATGCATCATGCCGACCCTATACAGGGCTGAAATATCCCTGAGGGTCGGCGTGATGCTCAAATGAAGTGCTGAGGAGCACACTTGCCAGCACTACATTGGTGCATCATGAAGACCATGACACACTTCTGCATCAGTGGCCCTTAAAATGAAGTGCTGAGGAGCACACTTGCCAGCACTACATTGGTGCATCATGAAGACAATGACACACTTTTGCATCAGTGGCCCTTAAAAGGTTAAATTAATTGCTACCTAGTCTAGGTCTGCATCCTTCCATGATCTCTACCGTCCTGAGGTAGGTGATTATGTATTTCGAGGAGTAGCGCTAACGCAGCGCCATTTTCGCTTGTAAAATATGAGCAGTAAACTTTCGCATATTCACCACCGGAACCAGGGACACACTTCCGATCATACCGTTTCTCCCCGAAAGGGTTCACGGAGGTCGGTGCAACACAGGGGTGCCATCTCTGAGATCAAATTGATAACTCTGCACAGTTGCTTCTTTCTTTTAGCACTAGGTGGCTGCGGTGTGCCACAAAATTCCCACTGCTGCCATTGAACAAACTCCTCTGGTGCAGACAAAATGGCAAATACGGGGCTACTGCCAAGCAAAGGCTCTAAATAATTAAAAGTCCTGGAGGGTCTGCATGATGCTCAACTGAAGTGCTGAGGACCACACTTGCCAGCACTACATTGGTGCATCATGAAGACCATGACACACTTCTGCATCAGTGGCCCTTAAAAGGTTAAAATAATTGCTACCTAGTCTAGGTCTGCATCCTTCCATGATCTCTTCTGTCCTGAGGTAGGTACAACACAGTGGTGCCATCTGTGGGATCAAATTGATAACTCTGCACAGTTGCTTCTTTCTTTTAGCACTAGGTGGCTGTGGTGTGCCACAAAATCCCCACTACCTCCATTGGACAAAGTCATCTGGAGCAGACAAAATGGCAAATGCAGGGCTACTGCCAAGCAAAGGCTCTAAATAATCACTTCCAAACTTCATTATTATTGAGGAAACTTCAGCAAGCAATCATGACTTGCCAAATCCATGGTTACCCTGCCCATGTTGATTACTTGAAATAAGTGATGCTTTATGTATCTATACCTATGGTTATTTTTTTCATCAGTCTAGTACTAATCCAATGTAAATTTACCCTGCCTATGAGGCGCTCCCCTCTTTAGGGAAGTTCTACAAGGCAGATTAGGCCTTGAATTTATGTATAAGCCATGGCTCATATACATGAGGTACTAAGGTAGGCTATGGCGCAATGCCTATTGTTGTAGCAAGGAGAGAGATCAGAATTTCATGATCCTTTCATTGATTAAAATTTAATGAACAGTTTAACTATGACTAAACTATTGCTTCCCTTGCTTTAACCCTTTAAAGGCCGCTGATGTATTAATACATCATGCCTAATGGTCGTCATGCTACATGAATGCAGCCCTGGGGAGTATCTCACCAGGGCTGTTTTCATGCATCATGCCGACCCTATACAGGGCTGAAATATCCCTGAGGGTCGGCGTGATGCTCAAATGAAGTGCTGAGGAGCACACTTGCCAGCACTACATTGGTGCATCATGAAGACCATGACACACTTCTGCATCAGTGGCCCTTAAAATGAAGTGCTGAGGAGCACACTTGCCAGCACTACATTGGTGCATCATGAAGACAATGACACACTTTTGCATCAGTGGCCCTTAAAAGGTTAAATTAATTGCTACCTAGTCTAGGTCTGCATCCTTCCATGATCTCTACCGTCCTGAGGTAGGTGATTATGTATTTCGAGGAGTAGCGCTAACGCAGCGCCATTTTCGCTTGTAAAATATGAGCAGTAAACTTTCGCATATTCACCACCGGAACCAGGGACACACTTCCGATCATACCGTTTCTCCCCGAAAGGGTTCACGGAGGTCGGTGCAACACAGGGCTGCCATCTCTGAGATCAAATTGATAACTCTGCACAGTTGCTTCTTTCTTCTAGCACTAGGTGGCTGCGGTGTGCCACAAAATTCCCACTGCTGCCATTGAACAAACTCCTCTGGTGCAGACAAAATGGCAAATACGGGGCTACTGCCAAGCAAAAGCTCTAAATAATTAAAAGTCCTGGAGGGTCTGCATGATGCTCAACTGAAGTGCTGAGGACCACACTTGCAAGCACTACATTGGTGCATCATGAAGACCATGAAACACTTTTGCATCAGTGGCCCTTAAAAGGTTAAAATAATTGCTTGAAATGCATTGGTGCATCATGAAGACCATGACACACTTTTGCATCAGTGGCCCTTAAAAGGTTAAAATAATTGCTACCTAGTCTAGGTCTGCATCCTTCCATGATCTCTACCGTCCTGAGGTAGGTGATTATGTCTTTCGAGGAGTAGTGCTCACGCAGCGCCATTTTCGCTTGTAAAATATGAGCAGTAAACTTTCGCAAATTCACCACCGGAACCAAGGACACACTTCTGATCATTACGTTTCTCCCCGAAAGGGTTCACGGAGGTAGGTGCAACACAGGGGTGCCATCTCTGAGATCAAATTGATAACTCTGCACAGTTGCTTCTTTCTTTTAGCACTAGGTGGCTATGGTGTGCCACAAAATCCCCACTAACTCCATTGGACAAAGTCATCTGGAGCAGACAAAATGCAAATGCAGGGCTACTGCCAAGCAAAAGCTCTAAATCATCACTTCCAAACTTCATTATTATTGAGGAAACTTCAGCAAGCAATCATGACTTGCCAAATCCATGGTTACCCTGCCCATGTTGATTACTTGAAATAAGTGATGCTTTATATATCTATACCTATGGTTATTTTTTTCATCAGTCTAGTACTAATCCAATGTAAATTTACCCTGCCTATGAGGCGCTCCCCTCTTTAGGGAAGTTCTACAAGGCAGATTAGGCCTTGAGTTTATGTATAAGCCATGGCTCATATACATGAGGTACTAAGGTAGGCTATGGCGCAATGCCTATTGTTGTAGCAAGGAGAGAGATCAGAATTTCATGATCCTTTCATTGATTAAAATTTAATGAACAGTTTAACTATGACTAAACTATTGCTTCCCTTGCTTTAACCCTTTAAAGGCGGCTGATGTATTAATACATTATGCCTAATGGTCGTCATGCTACGTGAATGCAGCCCTGGGGAGTATCTCACCAGGGCTGTTTTCATGCATCATGCCGACCCTATACAGGGCTGAAATGTCCCTGAGGGTCGGCGTGATGCTCAAATGAAGTGCTGAGGAGCACACTTGCCAGCACTACATTGGTGCATCATGAAGACCATGCCACACTTCTGCATCAGTGGCCCTTAAAATGAAGTGCTGAGGAGCACACTTGCCAACACTACATTGGTGCATCATGAAGACAATGACACACTTTTGCATCAGTGGCCCTTAAAAGGTTAAAATAATGGCTACCTAGTCTAGGTCTGCATCCTTCCATGATCTCTACCGTCCTGAGGTAGGTGATTATGTATTTCGAGGAGTAGCGCTAACGCAGCGCCATTTTCGCTTGTAAAATATGAGCTGTAAACTTTCGCATATTCACCACCGGAACCAGGGACACACTTCCGATCATACCGTTTCTCCCCGAAAGGGTTCACGGAGGTCGGTGCAACACAGGGGTGCCATCTCTGAGATCAAATTGATAACTCTGCACAGTTGCTTCTTTCTTTTAGCACTAGGTGGCTGCGGTGTGCCACAAAATTCCCACTGCTGCCATTGAACAAACTCCTCTGGTGCAGACAAAATGGCAAATACGGGGCTACTGCCAAGCAAAAGCTCTAAATAATAAAAAGTCCTGGAGGGTCTGCATGATGCTCAACTGAAGTGCTGAGGAGCACACTTGCCAGCACTACATTGGTGCATCATGAAGACCATGACACACTTCTGCATCAGTGGCCCTTAAAATGAAGTGCTGAGGAGCACACTTGCCAGCACTACATTGGTGCATCATGAAGACCATGACACGCTTTTGCATCAGTGGCCCTTAAAAGGTTAAAATAATTGCTACCTAGTCTAGGTCTGCATCCTTCCATGATCTCTACTGTCCTGAGGTAGGTACAACACAGTGGTGCCATCTGTGGGATCAAATTGATAACTCTGCACAGTTGCTTCTTTCTTTTAGCACTAGGTGGCTGTGGTGTGCCACAAAATCCCCACTACCTCCATTGGACAAAGTCATCTGGAGCAGACAAAATGGCAAATGCAGGGCTACTGCCAAGCAAAAGCTCTAAATAATCACTTCCAAACTTCATTATTATTGAGGAAACTTCAGCAAGCAATCATGACTTGCCAAATCCATGGTTACCCTGCCCATGTTGATTACTTGAAATAAGTGATGTTTTATATATCTATACCTATGGTTATTTTTTCATCAGTCTAGTACTAATCCAATGTAAATTTACCCTGCCTATGAGGCGCTCCCCTCTTTAGGGAAGTTCTACAAGGCAGATTAGGCCTTGAATTTATGTATAAGCCATGGCTCATATACATGAGGTACTAAGGTAGGCTATGGCGCAATGCCTATTGTTGTAGCAAGGAGAGAGATCAGAATTTCATGATCCTTTCATTGATTAAAATTTAATGAACAGTTAAACTATGACTAAACTATTGCTTCCCTTGCTTTAACCCTTTAAAGGCGGCTGATGTATTAATACATTATGCCTAATGGTCGTCATGCTACGTGAATGCAGCCCTGGGGAGTATCTCACCAGGGCTGTTTTCATGCATCATGCCGACCCTATACAGGGCTGAAATGTCCCTGAGGGTCGGCGTGATGCTCAAATGAAGTGCTGAGGAGCACACTTGCCAGCACTACATTGGTGCATCATGAAGACCATGCCACACTTCTGCATCAGTGGCCCTTAAAATGAAGTGCTGAGGAGCACACTTGCCAACACTACATTGGTGCATCATGAAGACAATGACACACTTTTGCATCAGTGGCCCTTAAAAGGTTAAAATAATGGCTACCTAGTCTAGGTCTGCATCCTTCCATGATCTCTACCGTCCTGAGGTAGGTGATTATGTATTTCGAGGAGTAGCGCTAACGCAGCGCCATTTTCGCTTGTAAAATATGAGCTGTAAACTTTCGCATATTCACCACCGGAACCAGGGACACACTTCCGATCATACCGTTTCTCCCCGAAAGGGTTCACGGAGGTCGGTGCAACACAGGGGTGCCATCTCTGAGATCAAATTGATAACTCTGCACAGTTGCTTCTTTCTTTTAGCACTAGGTGGCTGCGGTGTGCCACAAAATTCCCACTGCTGCCATTGAACAAACTCCTCTGGTGCAGACAAAATGGCAAATACGGGGCTACTGCCAAGCAAAAGCTCTAAATAATAAAAAGTCCTGGAGGGTCTGCATGATGCTCAACTGAAGTGCTGAGGAGCACACTTGCCAGCACTACATTGGTGCATCATGAAGACCATGACACACTTCTGCATCAGTGGCCCTTAAAATGAAGTGCTGAGGAGCACACTTGCCAGCACTACATTGGTGCATCATGAAGACCATGACACGCTTTTGCATCAGTGGCCCTTAAAAGGTTAAAATAATTGCTACCTAGTCTAGGTCTGCATCCTTCCATGATCTCTACTGTCCTGAGGTAGGTACAACACAGTGGTGCCATCTGTGGGATCAAATTGATAACTCTGCACAGTTGCTTCTTTCTTTTAGCACTAGGTGGCTGTGGTGTGCCACAAAATCCCCACTACCTCCATTGGACAAAGTCATCTGGAGCAGACAAAATGGCAAATGCAGGGCTACTGCCAAGCAAAAGCTCTAAATAATCACTTCCAAACTTCATTATTATTGAGGAAACTTCAGCAAGCAATCATGACTTGCCAAATCCATGGTTACCCTGCCCATGTTGATTACTTGAAATAAGTGATGTTTTATATATCTATACCTATGGTTATTTTTTCATCAGTCTAGTACTAATCCAATGTAAATTTACCCTGCCTATGAGGCGCTCCCCTCTTTAGGGAAGTTCTACAAGGCAGATTAGGCCTTGAATTTATGTATAAGCCATGGCTCATATACATGAGGTACTAAGGTAGGCTATGGCGCAATGCCTATTGTTGTAGCAAGGAGAGAGATCAGAATTTCATGATCCTTTCATTGATTAAAATTTAATGAACAGTTAAACTATGACTAAACTATTGCTTCCCTTGCTTTAACCCTTTAAAGGCCGCTGATGTATTAATACATCATGCCTAATGGTCGTCATGCTACATGAATGCAGCCCTGGGGAGTATCTCACCAGGGCTGTTTTCATGCATCATGCCGACCCTATACAGGGCTGAAATGTCCCTGAGGGTCGGCGTGATGCTCAAATGAAGTGCTGAGGAGCACACTTGCCAGCACTACATTGGTGCATCATGAAGACCATGACACACTTCTGCATCAGTGGCCCTTAAAATGAAGTGCTGAGGAGCACACTTGCCAGCACTACATTTGTGCATCATGAAGACCATGACACGCTTTTGCATCAGTGGCCCTTAAAAGGTTAAAATAATTGCTACCTAGTCTAGGTCTGCATCCTTCCATGATCTCTACTGTCCTGAGGTAGGTACAACACAGTGGTGCCATCTGTGGGATCAAATTGATAACTCTGCACAGTTGCTTCTTTCTTTTAGCACTAGGTGGCTGTGGTGTGCCACAAAATCCCCACTACCTCCATTGGACAAAGTCATCTGGAGCAGACAAAATGGCAAATGCAGGGCTACTGCCAAGCAAAAGCTCTAAATAATCACTTCCAAACTTCATTATTATTGAGGAAACTTCAGCAAGCAATCATGACTTGCCAAATCCATGGTTACCCTGCCCATGTTGATTACTTGAAATAAGTGATGTTTTATATATCTATACCTATGGTTATTTTTTCATCAGTCTAGTACTAATCCAATGTAAATTTACCCTGCCTATGAGGCGCTCCCCTCTTTAGGGAAGTTCTACAAGGCAGATTAGGCCTTGAATTTATGTATAAGCCATGGCTCATATACATGAGGTACTAAGGTAGGCTATGGCGCAATGCCTATTGTTGTAGCAAGGAGAGAGATCAGAATTTCATGATCCTTTCATTGATTAAAATTTAATGAACAGTTAAACTATGACTAAACTATTGCTTCCCTTGCTTTAACCCTTTAAAGGCCGCTGATGTATTAATACATCATGCCTAATGGTCGTCATGCTACATGAATGCAGCCCTGGGGAGTATCTCACCAGGGCTGTTTTCATGCATCATGCCGACCCTATACAGGGCTGAAATGTCCCTGAGGGTCGGCGTGATGCTCAAATGAAGTGCTGAGGAGCACACTTGCCAGCACTACATTGGTGCATCATGAAGACCATGACACACTTCTGCATCAGTGGCCCTTAAAATGAAGTGCTGAGGAGCACACTTGCCAGCACTACATTGGTGCATCATGAAGACCATGACACGCTTTTGCATCAGTGGCCCTTAAAAGGTTAAAATAATTGCTACCTAGTCTAGGTCTGCATCCTTCCATGATCTCTACTGTCCTGAGGTAGGTACAACACAGTGGTGCCATCTGTGGGATCAAATTGATAACTCTGCACAGTTGCTTCTTTCTTTTAGCACTAGGTGGCTGTGGTGTACCACAAAATCCCCACTACCTCCATTGGACAAAGTCATCTGGAGCAGACAAAATGGCAAATGCAGGGCTACTGCCAAGCAAAAGCTCTAAATAATCACTTCCAAACTTCATTATTATTGAGGAAACTTCAGCAAGCAATCATGACTTGCCAAATCCATGGTTACCCTGCCCATGTTGATTACTTGAAATAAGTGATGTTTTATATATCTATACCTATGGTTATTTTTTCATCAGTCTAGTACTAATCCAATGTAAATTTACCCTGCCTATGAGGCGCTCCCCTCTTTAGGGAAGTTCTACAAGGCAGATTAGGCCTTGAATTTATGTATAAGCCATGGCTCATATACATGAGGTACTAAGGTAGGCTATGGCGCAATGCCTATTGTTGTAGCAAGGAGAGAGATCAGAATTTCATGATCCTTTCATTGATTAAAATTTAATGAACAGTTAAACTATGACTAAACTATTGCTTCCCTTGCTTTAACCCTTTAAAGGCCGCTGATGTATTAATACATCATGCCTAATGGTCGTCATGCTACATGAATGCAGCCCTGGGGAGTATCTCACCAGGGCTGTTTTCATGCATCATGCCGACCCTATACAGGGCTGAAATGTCCCTGAGGGTCGGCGTGATGCTCAAATGAAGTGCTGAGGAGCACACTTGCCAGCACTACATTGGTGCATCATGAAGACCATGACACACTTCTGCATCAGTGGCCCTTAAAATGAAGTGCTGAGGAGCACACTTGCCAGCACTACATTGGTGCATCATGAAGACCATGACACGCTTTTGCATCAGTGGCCCTTAAAAGGTTAAAATAATTGCTACCTAGTCTAGGTCTGCATCCTTCCATGATCTCTACTGTCCTGAGGTAGGTACAACACAGTGGTGCCATCTGTGGGATCAAATTGATAACTCTGCACAGTTGCTTCTTTCTTTTAGCACTAGGTGGCTGTGGTGTGCCACAAAATCCCCACTACCTCCATTGGACAAAGTCATCTGGAGCAGACAAAATGGCAAATGCAGGGCTACTGCCAAGCAAAAGCTCTAAATAATCACTTCCAAACTTCATTATTATTGAGGAAACTTCAGCAAGCAATCATGACTTGCCAAATCCATGGTTACCCTGCCCATGTTGATTACTTGAAATAAGTGATGTTTTATATATCTATACCTATGGTTATTTTTTCATCAGTCTAGTACTAATCCAATGTAAATTTACCCTGCCTATGAGGCGCTCCCCTCTTTAGGGAAGTTCTACAAGGCAGATTAGGCCTTGAATTTATGTATAAGCCATGGCTCATATACATGAGGTACTAAGGTAGGCTATGGCGCAATGCCTATTGTTGTAGCAAGGAGAGAGATCAGAATTTCATGATCCTTTCATTGATTAAAATTTAATGAACAGTTAAACTATGACTAAACTATTGCTTCCCTTGCTTTAACCCTTTAAAGGCCGCTGATGTATTAATACATCATGCCTAATGGTCGTCATGCTACATGAATGCAGCCCTGGGGAGTATCTCACCAGGGCTGTTTTCATGCATCATGCCGACCCTATACAGGGCTGAAATGTCCCTGAGGGTCGGCGTGATGCTCAAATGAAGTGCTGAGGAGCACACTTGCCAGCACTACATTGGTGCATCATGAAGACCATGACACACTTCTGCATCAGTGGCCCTTAAAATGAAGTGCTGAGGAGCACACTTGCCAGCACTACATTGGTGCATCATGAAGACCATGACACGCTTTTGCATCAGTGGCCCTTAAAAGGTTAAAATAATTGCTACCTAGTCTAGGTCTGCATCCTTCCATGATCTCTACTGTCCTGAGGTAGGTACAACACAGTGGTGCCATCTGTGGGATCAAATTGATAACTCTGCACAGTTGCTTCTTTCTTTTAGCACTAGGTGGCTGTGGTGTGCCACAAAATCCCCACTACCTCCATTGGACAAAGTCATCTGGAGCAGACAAAATGGCAAATGCAGGGCTACTGCCAAGCAAAAGCTCTAAATAATCACTTCCAAACTTCATTATTATTGAGGAAACTTCAGCAAGCAATCATGACTTGCCAAATCCATGGTTACCCTGCCCATGTTGATTACTTGAAATAAGTGATGTTTTATATATCTATACCTATGGTTATTTTTTCATCAGTCTAGTACTAATCCAATGTAAATTTACCCTGCCTATGAGGCGCTCCCCTCTTTAGGGAAGTTCTACAAGGCAGATTAGGCCTTGAATTTATGTATAAGCCATGGCTCATATACATGAGGTACTAAGGTAGGCTATGGCGCAATGCCTATTGTTGTAGCAAGGAGAGAGATCAGAATTTCATGATCCTTTCATTGATTAAAATTTAATGAACAGTTAAACTATGACTAAACTATTGCTTCCCTTGCTTTAACCCTTTAAAGGCCGCTGATGTATTAATACATCATGCCTAATGGTCGTCATGCTACATGAATGCAGCCCTGGGGAGTATCTCACCAGGGCTGTTTTCATGCATCATGCCGACCCTATACAGGGCTGAAATGTCCCTGAGGGTCGGCGTGATGCTCAAATGAAGTGCTGAGGAGCACACTTGCCAGCACTACATTGGTGCATCATGAAGACCATGACACACTTCTGCATCAGTGGCCCTTAAAATGAAGTGCTGAGGAGCACACTTGCCAGCACTACATTGGTGCATCATGAAGACCATGACACGCTTTTGCATCAGTGGCCCTTAAAAGGTTAAAATAATTGCTACCTAGTCTAGGTCTGCATCCTTCCATGATCTCTACTGTCCTGAGGTAGGTACAACACAGTGGTGCCATCTGTGGGATCAAATTGATAACTCTGCACAGTTGCTTCTTTCTTTTAGCACTAGGTGGCTGTGGTGTACCACAAAATCCCCACTACCTCCATTGGACAAAGTCATCTGGAGCAGACAAAATGGCAAATGCAGGGCTACTGCCAAGCAAAAGCTCTAAATAATCACTTCCAAACTTCATTATTATTGAGGAAACTTCAGCAAGCAATCATGACTTGCCAAATCCATGGTTACCCTGCCCATGTTGATTACTTGAAATAAGTGATGTTTTATATATCTATACCTATGGTTATTTTTTCATCAGTCTAGTACTAATCCAATGTAAATTTACCCTGCCTATGAGGCGCTCCCCTCTTTAGGGAAGTTCTACAAGGCAGGTTAGGCCTTGAATTTATGTATAAGCCATGGCTCATATACATGAGGTACTAAGGTAGGCTATGGCGCAATGCCTATTGTTGTAGCAAGGAGAGAGATCAGAATTTCATGATCCTTTCATTGATTAAAATTTAATGAACAGTTAAACTATGACTAAACTATTGCTTCCCTTGCTTTAACCCTTTAAAGGCCGCTGATGTATTAATACATCATGCCTAATAGTCGTCATGCTACATGAATGCAGCGGGCTTCCCTAGCCCACTTAAAAGGGTCTATTTCTCCTCTTTCCTATCCCCTCAGGATGTGTGTGGTGCACATATGCGCGGGCACTGACACATTCCTCTGTGAAATTGTGTAATGCAGTTCTCGCCATGAATATGACCTCAGCTGTCGAAATGGCGTTAAACATCTATTACTCACTCTCACTCACATGAATGCAGCCCTGGGGAGTATCTCACCAGGGCTGTTTTCATGCATCATGCCAACCCTATACAGGGCTGAAATGTCCCTGAGGGTCGGCGTGATGCTCAAATGAAGTGCTGAGGAGCACACTTGCCAGCACTACATTGGTGCATCATGAAGACCATGACACACTTCTGCATCAGTGGCCCTTAAAATGAAGTGCTGAGGAGCACACTTGCCAGCACTACATTGGTGCATCATGAAGACAATGACACACTTTTGCATCAGTGGCCCTTAAAAGGTTAAAATAATTGCTACCTAGTCTAGGTCTGCATCCTTCCATGATCTCTACCGTCCTGAGGTAGGTGATTATGTCTTTCGAGGAGTAGTGCTCACGCAGCGCCATTTTCGCTTGTAAAATATGAGCAGTAAACTTTCGCATATTCACCACCGGAACCAGGGACACACTTCCGATCATACCGTTTCTCCCCGAAAGGGTTCACGGAGGTAGGTGCAACACAGGGGTGCCATCTCTGAGATCAAATTGATAACTCTGCACAGTTGCTTCTTTCTTTTAGCACTAGGTGGCTGTGGTGTGCCACAAAATCCCCACTACCTCCATTGGACAAAGTCATCTGGAGCAGACAAAATGGCAAATGCAGGGCTACTGCCAAGCAAAAGCTCTAAATAATCACTTCCAAACTTCATTATTATTGAGGAAACTTCAGCAAGCAATCATGACTTGCCAAATCCATGGTTACCCTGCCCATGTTGATTACTTGAAATAAGTGATGCTTTATATATCTATACCTATGGTTATTTTTTTCATCAGTCTAGTACTAATCCAATGTAAATTTAACCTGCCTATGAGGCGCTCCCCTCTTTAGGGAAGTTCTACAAGGCAGATTAGGCCTTGAATTTATGTATAAGCCATGGCTCATATACATGAGGTACTAAGGTAGGCTATGGCGCAATGCCTATTGTTGTAGCAAGGAGAGAGATCAGAATTTCATGATCCTTTCATTGATTAAAATTTAATGAACAGTTTAACTATGACTAAACTATTGCTTCCCTTGCTTTAACCCTTTAAAGGCCGCTGATGTATTAATACATCATGCCTAATGGTCGTCATGCTACATGAATGCAGCCCTGGGGAGTATCTCACCAGGGCTGTTTTCATGCATCATGCCGACCCTATACAGGGCTGAAATGTCCCTGAGGGTCGGCGTGATGCTCAAATGAAGTGCTGAGGAGCACACTTGCCAGCACTACATTGGTGCATCATGAAGACCATGACACACTTCTGCATCAGTGGCCCTTAAAATGAAGTGCTGAGGAGCACACTTGCCAGCACTACATTGGTGCATCATGAAGACAATGACACACTTTTGCATCAGTGGCCCTTAAAAGGTTAAAATAATTGCTACCTAGGCTAGGTCTGCATCCTTCCATGATCTCTACCGTCCTGAGGTAGGTGATTATGTCTTTCGAGGAGTAGCGCTAACGCAGCGCCATTTTCGCTTGTAAAATATGAGCAGTAAACTTTCGCATATTCACCACCGGAACCAGGGACACACTTCCGATCATACCGTTTCTCCCCGAAAGGGTTCACGGAGGTCGGTGCAACACAGGGGTGCCATCTCTGAGATCAAATTGATAACTCTGCACAGTTGCTTCTTTCTTTTAGCACTAGGTGGCTGCGGTGTGCCACAAAATTCCCACTGCTGCCATTGAACAAACTCCTCTGGTGCAGACAAAATGGCAAATACGGGGCTACTGCCAAGCAAAGGCTCTAAATAATTAAAAGTCCTGGAGGGTCTGCATGATGCTCAACTGAAGTGCTGAGGACCACACTTGCCAGCACTACATTGGTGCATCATGAAGACAATGACACACTTCTGCATCGGTGGCCCTTAAAATGAAGTGATGAGGAGCACACTTGCCAGCACTACATTGGTGCATCATGAAGACCATGACACTTTTCCATCAGTGGCCCTTAAAAGGTTAAAATAATTGCTACCTAGTCTAGGTCTGCATCCTTCCATGATCTCTACTGTCCTGAGGTAGGTACAACACAGTGGTGCCATCTGTAGGATCAAATTGATAACTCTGCACAGTTGCTTCTTTCTTTTTGCACTAGGTGGCGGCGGTGTGCCACAAAATTCCCACTACCTCCATTGGACAAAGTCATCTAGAGCAGAGAAAATGGCAAATGCAGGGCTACTGCCAAGCAAAAGCTCTAAATAATTAAAAGTCCTGGAGGGTCTGCATGATGCTCAACTGAAGTGCTGAGGACCACACTTGCCAGCACTACATTGGTGCATCATGAAGACCATGAAACACTTTTGCATCAGTGGCCCTTAAAAGGTTAAAATAATTGCTACCTAGTCTATGTCTGCATCCTTCCATGATCTCTACTGTCCTGAAGTAGGTAGGTACAACACAGTGGTGCCATCTGTGGGATCAAATTGATAACTCTGCACAGTTGCTTCTTTCTTTTAGCACTAGGTGGCTGTGGTGTGCCACAAAATTCCAACTGCCTCCATTGGACAAAGTCAGCTGGAGCAGACAAAATGGCAAATGCGGAGCTACTGCCAAGCAAAAGCTCTAAATAATCACTTCCAAACATCATTATTATTGAGGAAACTTCAGCAAGCAATCATGACTTGCCAAATCCATGGTTACCCTGCCCATGTTGATTATTCAAATAAGTGATGCTTTATATATCTATACCTATGATTATTTTTCGTCAGTCTAGTACTAATCCAATGTGAATTTACCCTGCCTATGAGGCGCTCCCCTCTTTAGGGAAGTTCTACAAGGCAGATTTGGCCTTGAATTTATGTATAAGCCATGGCTCATATACATGAGGTACTAAGGTAGGCTATGGCGCAATGCCTGTTGTTGTAGCAAGGAGAGAGATCAGAATTTCAAGATCCTTTTATTGATCAAACGAACTAATAAACTTTGACTTAACTATTGGTTCCCTTGCTTTAACCCTTTTAAGGCTCCTTATGTATTAATACATCATGCCTAATGGTCGTCATGCCACATGAATGCAGCCCTAGGGAGTATCTCACCAGGGCTGTATTCATGCATCATCCCGACCCTATACAGGGCTAAAATGTCCCGGAGGGTGGGCGAGATGCTAACTTGAAATGCTGAGGAGCACACTTGCTAGCACTACATTGGTGCATCATGAAGACCATGACACACTTCTGTATCAGTGGCCCTTAAAATAAAGTGCTGAGGAGCACACTTGCCAGCACTACATTGGTGCATCATGAAAACCATGACACACTTCTGCATCAGTGGCCCTTAAAATGAAGTGCTGAGGAGCACACTTGCCAGCACTACATTGGTGCATCATGAAGACCATGACACACTTCTGCATCAGTGGCCCATAAAAGGTTTAAATAATTGCTACCTAGTCTAGGGCTGCATCCTTCCATGATCTCTACTGTCCTGAGGTAGGTGCAACACAGTGGTGCCATCTCTGAGATCAAATTGATAACTCTGCACAGTTGCTTCTTTCTTTTACCACTAGGTGGCTGCGGTGTGCCACAAAATTCCCACTGCCTCCATTGGACAAAGTCATCTGGTGCAGACAAAATGGCAAATGCGGGGCTACTGCCAAGCAAAAGCTCTAAATAATCACTTCCAAACTTCATTATTATTGCAGAAACTTCAGCAAGGAATCATGACTTGCCAAATCCATGGTTACCCTGCCCATGTTAATTATTCAAATAAGTGATGCTTTATATATCTATACCTATGGTTATTTTTCGTCAGTCTAGTACTAATCCAATGTAAATTTACCCTGCCTCTGAGGCGCTTCCCTCTTTAGGGAAGTTCTACAAGGCAGATTAGGCCTTGAATTTATGTATAAGCCATGGCTCATATACATGAGGTACTAAGGTAGGCTATGGCGCAATGCCTATTGTTGTAGCAAGGAAAGAGATCAGAATTTCAAGATCATTTTATTGATCAAACGAACTAATAAACTTTGACTTAACTATTGGTTCCCTTGCTTTAACCCTTTTAAGGCTGCTTATGTATTAATACATCATGCCTAATGGTCGTCATGCCACATGAATGCAGCCCTAGGGAGTATCTCACCAGGGCTGTATTCATGCATCATCCTGACCCTATACAGGGCTAAAATGTCCCGGAGGGTGGGCGAGATGCTAACTTGAAATGCTGAGGAGCACACTTGCTAGCACTACATTGGTGCATCATGAAGACCATGACACACTTCTGTATCAGTGGCCCTTAAAATAAAGTGCTGAGGAGCACACTTGCCAGCACTACATTGGTGCATCATGAAAACCATGACACACTTCTGCATCAGTGGCCCTTAAAATGAAGTGCTGAGGAGCACACTTGCCAGCACTACATTGGTGCATCATGAAGACCATGACACACTTCTGCATCAGTGGCCCATAAAAGGTTTAAATAATTGCTACCTAGTCTAGGGCTGCATCCTTCCATGATCTCTACTGTCCTGAGGTAGGTGCAACACAGTGGTGCCATCTCTGAGATCAAATTGATAACTCTGCACTGTTGCTTCTTTCTTTTACCACTAGGTGGCTGCGGTGTGCCACAAAATTCCCACTGCCTCCATTGGACAAAGTCATCTGGTGCAGACAAAATGGCAAATGCGGGGCTACTGCCAAGCAAAAGCTCTAAATAATCACTTCCAAACATCATTATTATTGAGGAAACTTCAGCAAGCAATCATGACTTGCCAAATCCATGGTTACCCTGCCCATGTTGATTATTCAAATAAGTGATGCTTTATATATCTATACCTATGATTATTTTTCGTCAGTCTAGTACTAATCCAATGTGAATTTACCCTGCCTATGAGGCGCTCCCCTCTTTAGGGAAGTTCTACAAGGCAGATTTGGCCTTGAATTTATGTATAAGCCATGGCTCATATACATGAGGTACTAAGGTAGGCTATGGCGCAATGCCTGTTGTTGTAGCAAGGAGAGAGATCAGAATTTCAAGATCCTTTTATTGATCAAACGAACTAATAAACTTTGACTTAACTATTGGTTCCCTTGCTTTAACCCTTTTAAGGCTCCTTATGTATTAATACATCATGCCTAATGGTCGTCATGCCACATGAATGCAGCCCTAGGGAGTATCTCACCAGGGCTGTATTCATGCATCATCCCGACCCTATACAGGGCTAAAATGTCCCGGAGGGTGGGCGAGATGCTAACTTGAAATGCTGAGGAGCACACTTGCTAGCACTACATTGGTGCATCATGAAGACCATGACACACTTCTGTATCAGTGGCCCTTAAAATAAAGTGCTGAGGAGCACACTTGCCAGCACTACATTGGTGCATCATGAAAACCATGACACACTTCTGCATCAGTGGCCCTTAAAATGAAGTGCTGAGGAGCACACTTGCCAGCACTACATTGGTGCATCATGAAGACCATGACACACTTCTGCATCAGTGGCCCATAAAAGGTTTAAATAATTGCTACCTAGTCTAGGGCTGCATCCTTCCATGATCTCTACTGTCCTGAGGTAGGTGCAACACAGTGGTGCCATCTCTGAGATCAAATTGATAACTCTGCACAGTTGCTTCTTTCTTTTACCACTAGGTGGCTGCGGTGTGCCACAAAATTCCCACTGCCTCCATTGGACAAAGTCATCTGGTGCAGACAAAATGGCAAATGCGGGGCTACTGCCAAGCAAAAGCTCTAAATAATCACTTCCAAACTTCATTATTATTGCAGAAACTTCAGCAAGGAATCATGACTTGCCAAATCCATGGTTACCCTGCCCATGTTAATTATTCAAATAAGTGATGCTTTATATATCTATACCTATGGTTATTTTTCGTCAGTCTAGTACTAATCCAATGTAAATTTACCCTGCCTCTGAGGCGCTTCCCTCTTTAGGGAAGTTCTACAAGGCAGATTAGGCCTTGAATTTATGTATAAGCCATGGCTCATATACATGAGGTACTAAGGTAGGCTATGGCGCAATGCCTATTGTTGTAGCAAGGAAAGAGATCAGAATTTCAAGATCATTTTATTGATCAAACGAACTAATAAACTTTGACTTAACTATTGGTTCCCTTGCTTTAACCCTTTTAAGGCTGCTTATGTATTAATACATCATGCCTAATGGTCGTCATGCCACATGAATGCAGCCCTAGGGAGTATCTCACCAGGGCTGTATTCATGCATCATCCTGACCCTATACAGGGCTAAAATGTCCCGGAGGGTGGGCGAGATGCTAACTTGAAATGCTGAGGAGCACACTTGCTAGCACTACATTGGTGCATCATGAAGACCATGACACACTTCTGTATCAGTGGCCCTTAAAATAAAGTGCTGAGGAGCACACTTGCCAGCACTACATTGGTGCATCATGAAAACCATGACACACTTCTGCATCAGTGGCCCTTAAAATGAAGTGCTGAGGAGCACACTTGCCAGCACTACATTGGTGCATCATGAAGACCATGACACACTTCTGCATCAGTGGCCCATAAAAGGTTTAAATAATTGCTACCTAGTCTAGGGCTGCATCCTTCCATGATCTCTACTGTCCTGAGGTAGGTGCAACACAGTGGTGCCATCTCTGAGATCAAATTGATAACTCTGCACTGTTGCTTCTTTCTTTTACCACTAGGTGGCTGCGGTGTGCCACAAAATTCCCACTGCCTCCATTGGACAAAGTCATCTGGTGCAGACAAAATGGCAAATGCGGGGCTACTGCCAAGCAAAAGCTCTAAATAATCACTTCCAAACTTCATTATTATTGCAGAAACATCAGCAAGGAATCATGACTTGCCAAATCCATGGTTACCCTGCCCATGTTAATTATTCAAATAAGTGATGCTTTATATATCTATACCTATGGTTATTTTTCGTCAGTCTAGTACTAATCCAATGTAAATTTACTCTGCCTCTGAGGTGCTTCCCTCTTTAGGGAAGTTCTACAAGGCAGATTAGGCCTTGAATTTATGTATAAGCCATGGCTCATATACATGAGGTACTAAGGTAGGCCATGGTGCAATGCCTATTGTTGTAGCAAGGAAAGAGATCAGAATTTCAAGATCCTTTTATTGATTAAAATTTAATGAACAGTTAAACTATGACTAAACTATTGCTTCCCTTGCTGTAACCCTTTAAAGGCGGCTGATGTATTAATACGTCATGCCTAATGGTCGTCATGCTACATGAATGCAGCCCTGGGGAGTATCTCACCAGGGCTGTATTCACGCATCATGCCGACCCTATACAGGGCTGAAATGTCCCTGAGGGTCGGCGTGATGCTCAAATGAAGTGCTGAGGAGCACACTTGCCAGCACTACATTGGTGCATCATGAAGACCATGACACACTTCTGCATCAGTGGCCCTTAAAATGAAGTGCTGAGGAGCACACTTGCCAGCACTACATTGGTGCATCATGAAGACAATGACACTCTTTTGCATCAGTGGCCCTTAAAAGGTTAAAATAATTGCTACCTAGTCTAGGTCTGCATCCTTCCATGATCTCTACCGTCCTGAGGTAGGTGATTATGTCTTTCGAGGAGTAGTGCTCACGCAGCGCCATTTTCGCTTGTAAAATATGAGCAGTAAACTTTCGCATATTAACCACCGGAACCAGGGACACACTTCCGATCATACCGTTTCTCCCCGAAAGGGTTCACGGAGGTAGGTGCAACACAGGGGTGCCATCTCTGAGATCAAATTGATAACTCTGCACAGTTGCTTCTTTCTTTTAGTACTAGGTGGCTGTGGTGTGCCACAAAATCCCCACTACCTCCATTGGACAAAGTCATCTGGAGCAGACAAAATGGCAAATGAAGGGCTACTGCCAAGCAAAAGCTCTAAATAATCACTTCCAAACTTCATTATTATTGAGGAAACTTCAGCAAGCAATCATGACTTGCCAAATCCATGGTTACCCTGCCCATGTTGATTACTTGAAATAAGTGATGCTTTATATATCTATACCTGTGGTTATTTTTTTTCATCAGTCTAGTACTAATCCAATGTAAATTTACCCTGCCTATAAGGCGCTCCCCTCTTTAGGGAAGTTCTACAAGGCAGATTAGGCCTTGAATTTATGTATAAGCCATGGCTCCTATGCATGAGGTACTAAGGTAGGCTATGGCGCAATGCCTATTGTTGTAGCAAGAAAGAGATCAGAATTTCAAGATCCTTGTATTGATTAAAATTTAATGAACAGTTAAACTATGACTAAACTATTGCTTCCCTTGCTTTAACCCTTTAAAGGTCGCTGATGTTTTAATATATCATGCCTTATGGTTATCATGCTACATGAATGCAGCCCTGGGGAGTATCTCACCAGGGCTGTATTCATGCATCATGCCGACACTATACAGGGCTGAAATGTCCCGGAGGGTCGGCAGGATGCTCAAATGAAGTGCTGAGGAGCACACTTGCCAGCACTACATTGGTGCATCATGAAGACCATGACACACTTCTGCATCAGTGGCCCTTAAAAGGTTAAAATAATTGCTACCTAGTCTAGGTCTGCATCTTTCCATGATCTCTACTGTCCTGAGGTAGGTACAACACAGTGGTGCCATCTGTGGGATCAAATTGATAACTCTCCACAGTTGCTTCTTTCTTTTAGCACTAGGTGGCTGTGGTGTGCCACAAAATTCCAACTGCCTCCATTGGACAAACTCCTCTGGTGCAGACAAAATGGCAAATACGGGGCTACTGCCAAGCAAAAGCTCTAAATAATGAAATGTCCTGGAAGGTCTGCATGATGCTCAACTGAAGTGCTGAGGACCACACTTGCCAGCACTACATTGGTGCATCATGAGAACCATGACACACTTCTGCATCAGTCGCCCTTAAAATGAAGTGATGAGGAGCACACTTGCCAGCACTACATTGGTGCATCATGAAGACAATGACACACTTTTGCATCAGTGGCCCTTAAAAGGTTAAAATAATTGCTACCTAGTCTAGGTCTGCATCCTTCCATGATCTCTACTGTCCTGAGGTAGGTACAACACAGTGGTGCCACCTGTGGGATCAAATTGATAACTCTGCACAGTTGCTTCTTTCTTTTAGCACTAGGTGGCTGTGGTGTGCCACAAAATTCCCACTACCTCCATTGGACAAAGTCATCTAGAGCAGACAAAATGGCAAATGCAGGGCTACTGCCAAGCAAAAGCTCTAAATAATCACTTCCAAACTTCATTATTATTGAGGAAACTTCAGCAAGCAATCATGACTTGCCAAATCCATGGTTACCCTGCCCTTGGTAATTATTCAAATAAGTGATGCTTTATATATCTATACCTATGATTATTTTTCGTCAGTCTAGTACTAATCCAATGTGAATTTACCCTGCCTATGAGGCGCTCCCCTCTTTAGGGAAGTTCTACAAGGCAGATTAGGCCTTGAATTTATGTATAAGCCATGGCTCATATACATGAGGTACTAAGGTAGGCTATGGCGCAATGCCTATTGTTGTAGCAAGGAGAGAGATCAGAATTTCAATATCCTTTTATTGATTAAAATTTAATGAACAATTAAACTATGACTAAACTATTGCTTCCCTCGCTTTAACCCTTTAAATGTTGCTGATGTATTAATACATCATGCCTTATGGTCATCATGCTACATGAATGCAGCCCTGGGGAGTATCTTAGCAGGGCTGTATTTATGCATCATGCCGACCCTATACAGGGCTGAAATTTCCCGGAGGGTCGGCATGATGCTCAAATGAAATGCTGAGGAGCACACTTGCCAGCACTACATTTGTGCATCATGAAGACCATGACACACTTCTGCATCAGTGGCCCTTAAAAGGTTAAAATGATTGCTACCTAGTCTAGGTCTGCATCCTTCCATGATCTCTACTGTCCTGAGGTAGGTGATTATGTCTTTCCAGGAGTAGCGGTAACGCGGCGCCATTTTCGCTTATAAAATATGAGCAGTAAACTTTTGCATATTCACCACCGGAACCAGGGACACACTTCCGATCATACCGTTTCTCCCCGAAAGGGTTCATGGAGGTAGGTGCAACACAGTGGTGCCATCTCTGAGATCAAATTGATAACTCTGCACAGTTGCTTCTTTCTTTTAGCACTAGGTGGCTGCGGTGTGCCCCAAAATCCCAACTGCCTCCATTGGACAAAGTCATCTGGAGCAGACAAAATGGCAAATGCGGAGCTACTGCCAAGCAAAAGCTCTAAATAATCACTTCCAAACTTCATTATTATTGAGGAAACTTCAGCAAGCAATCATGACTTGCCAAATCCATGGTTACCCTGCCCATGTTGATTATTCAAATAAGTGATGCTTTATATATCTATACCTACGGTTATTTTTTTCATCAGTCTAGTACTAATCCAATGTAAATTTACCCTTCCTATGAGGCGCTCCCCTCTTTAGGGAAGTTCTACAAGGCAGATTGGGCCTTGAATTTATGTATAAGCCATGGCTCATATACATGAGGTACTAAGGTAGGCTATGGCGCAATGCCTATTGTTGTAGCAAGGAGAGAGATCAGAATTTCAAGATCCTTTTATTGATTAAAATTTAATGAACAGTTAAACTATGACTAAACTATTGCTTCCCTTGCTGTAACCCTTTAAAGGCGGCTGATGTATTAATACATCATGCCTAATGGTCGTCATGCTACATGAATGCAGCCCTGGGGAGTATCTCACCAGGGCTGTATTCATGCATCATGCCGACCCTATACAGGGCTGAAATGTCCCTGAGGGTCGGCGTGATGCTCAAATGAAGTGCTGAGGAGCACACTTGCCAGCACTACATTGGTGCATCATGAAGACCATGACACACTTCTGCATCAGTGGCCCTTAAAATGAAGTGATGAGGAGCACACTTGCCAGCACTACATTGGTGCATCATGAAGACAATGACACACTTTTGCATCAGTGGCCCTTAAAAGGTTAAAATAATTGCTACCTGGTCTAGGTCTGCATCCTTCCATGATCTCTACTGTCCTGAGGTAGGTGGTTACATCTTTCGAGGAGAAGAGCCAATGCGGCGCCATTTTCGCTTGTAAAATATGAGCATTAGACTTTCGCATATTCACCACCGGAACCAGGGACACACTTCCGATCATACTGTTTCTCCCCGAAAGGGTTCACGGTGGTGGGTACAACACAGTGGTGCCATCTGTGGGATCAAATTGATAACTCTGCACAGTTGCTTCTTTTTTTAGCACTAGGTGGCTGTGGTGTGCCACAAAATTCCCACTACCTCCATTGGACAAAGTCATCTGGAGCAGACAAAATGGCAAATGCAGGGCTACTGCCAAGCAAAAGCTCTAAATAATCACTTCCAAACTTCATTACTATTGAGGGAACTTCAGCAAGCAATCATGACTTGCCAAATCCATGGTTACCCTGCCCTTGGTAATTATTCAAATAAGTGATGCTTTATATATCTATACCTATGATTATTTTTTGTCAGTCTAGTACTAATCCAATGTGAATTTACCCTGCCTATGAGGCGCTCCCCTCTTTAGGGAAGTTCTACAAGGCAGATTAGATTGATGTATAAGCCATGGCTCATATACATGAGGTACTAAGGTAGGCTATGACACAATGCCTATTGTTGTAGCAAGGAGAGAGATCAGAATTTCAAGATCATATTATTGATCAAAATTTAATGAACAGTTAAACTATGACTAAACTATTGCTTCCCTTGCTTTAACCCTTTAAAGGCCTCTGATGTATTAATACATCATGCCTAATGGTCGTCATGCTACATGAATGCAGCCCTGGGGAGTATCTCACCAGGGCTGTATTCATGCATCATGCCGACCCTCTATAGGGCTGAAATGTCCCTGAGGGTCGGCGTGATGCTCAAATGAATTGCTGAGGAGCACACTTGCCAGCACTACATCGTTGCATCATGACGACCATGACACACTTCTGCATCAGTAGCCCTTAAAAGGTTAAAATAATTGCTACCTAGTCTAGGTCTGCATCTTTCCATGATCTCTACTGTCCTGAGGTAGGTACAACACAGTGGTGCCACCTGTGGGATCAAATTGATAACTCTGCACAGTTGCTTCTTTCATTTAGCACTAGGTGGCTGTGGTGTGCCACAAAATTCCAACTGCCTCTATTGGACAAAGTCATCTGGAGCAGACAAAATGGCAAATGCAGGGCTACTGCCAAGCAAAAGCTCTAAATAATCACTTCCAAACATCATTATTATTGCAGAAACTTCAGCAAGGAATCATGACTTGCAAAATCCATGGTTACCCTGCCCTTGGTAATTATTCAAATAAGTGATGCTTTTTATATCTATACCTATGGTTATTTTTTTCATCAGTCTAGTACTAATCCAATGTAAATTTACTCTGCCTATGAGGCGCTCCCCTCTTTAGGGAAGTTCCACAAGGCAGATTATGCCTTGAATTTATGTATAAGCCATGGCTCATATACATGAGGTACTAAGGTAGGCTATGGCGCAATGCCTATTGTTGTAGCAAGGAGAGAGATCAGAATTTGAAGATCATTTTATTGATCAAAATTTAATGAACAGTTAAACTATGACTAAACTATTGATTCCCTTGCTTTAACCCTTTAAAGGCCTCTGATGTATTAATACATCATGCCTAATGGTCGTAATGCTTGGTTAAACTTTACTTTATTGACTTATTCAAATCGAACATATAACAATCACAATATGTACAGTCTAGATTAACGTGTTAACAATAATCTTACGTATACCGCTACCTAGGGTTGCCTCAGAATAGTAACAATTTAATATATGATACGAACGATAGAACTTGACAAACAGAAGGAAGAGGACCTCATCCCCACTAGGTTAGTGTTGGGTTGATTCTTCTGGTCCTACCTAACTTCACAAGAGTATATACAAAAACGTTGGCACATGTATTCAATACAGTGATATAAATGCATTCACAGGGAGACACAAAGGGATAGTTAAGTCTTCCATGTCACACATTGGAAGACTTGTATAGTTTTAGTGGAAAAGAAAATAGTAAAGAAAATCTTATGATTTGATATATAGTATTAACACGCTATGCATTTGCATACAGGAGAAGAGACAAGAGAAATTTCCTAGAATCAGCTTTGAATTGTTTTAAACTTGGGGCACTTCTCCTTCCTATAGGCAGAGCATTCCAGCTTATGGCACCAAAGTATTCTACACTGTTAGCATATGCCATGGTATTTTGGGTTATAACCCTCACAGTAGGAGCATAATGCAGTCTCGTTGCTAAGGGTCTATTGTCTTTGTATAAATCATTCTGGGCTCTGTTATACATATAATTTAATACATGGATATATCTTCTATTAGCAAGTTTGTTGATTCTTGTTATCTTATGTATATAATTTGTATTTGTAAGATGAGGAACCCCAAGACATATCTTAATACAACGGTTTTGAGCATATTGCAATGGGTCCAAGTACTTATCAAAAGTAGTAACAAAGCAAATGTCAGCGTATTCCATATATGGAAGAATAGTGGATTTGTATATTCTTATGGCAAGTTTTACATCAAGGTATTTTCTCAATAAACATAATTTGTAGGTTTTGTAGGCAATTGTTTTCACTTGTTTGGATAAATGTAGGTTATGATGTAATAACGGGTGTAGGATAACACCAAGGTATTTATAACTGGGTACTACTTGTAACAATTGATCACCTAGGTGTATGTCCGCTGTCAATGTATTAAGCTTCCTAGAGCATGAAGAAAATATCATTACCTTGGTTTAAGTCACATTAATAGATAATTTCTTTTGAATACACCACATTTCATACATTTCAAGATCATGTTGGAGTTCATCTTTGGCTGATATAAAAGAATTATTTGCAGAATAAATAACAGTATCATCAGCATATAACCTAATTTTGCAATCTTTCACACAATTAATTACATCATTTACATAAATTAAAAATAATAGAGGACCTAGTATTGACCCTTGGGGGACACCACAGATCACTTGATCACTATCAGACAATATACCATTAGCTATAGTTGTTTGACGTCTATTTGTGAGGTAATTTTTGAACCAGTGATAATCATCAGACCTTATACCATAGTGGTTCAGTTTTACTAATAATACAGAGTGGTCTACGGTGTCAAATGCCTTTCTCAGGTTAATGAATGCTGCTATAGTTGAATTTCCCAGATTTAAGTTCCTTTTAATATCATCTGTAAATTTAGACAAAGTATCAACCGTGCTGAAACCAGCTCTAAAGCCTCCTTGATGGGGTGTTTTCTTTAACCAGGAAACCATAAACTCTATTATGAACAATTTTTTCGATTAGTTTACAGGGTAGTGGTAAAAGTGATATAGGACGATAATTGTTAACCATATTATCATTACCAGTTTTGGGGATGGGAGTTACCTTAAATATTTTCCATGAATTTGGTATAGTGTTTGATGAAAAAGATAGGTTAAATATTATGACTAGCTTCTCAGGTGCATGAATGAAGATTTTCTTTAACACAGTAGTAGATATGTCCGTAATTGCTGAGGATTTAGTGACATTTATATCATGTATTAGTTTATTGACCTCCTGGAGGTTGGTTTCAAATGGCTCCATTTTATTGGCGACATATTCATCATAGGGTTTCCATGACAAATGTAAGTCTTAGGCAAGAGTGGGGCCAATATTAGCAAAGTATTGATTTATAAAATCAGGTACCTTTTCCTTGGTAATTGGAATATTATTATTACTATGATCTACCAGAGATATTTCTCTTGCACGGTTGGGGTGACCTAGTATTAAATTATTGATGACTCTCCAAAATTTACGATGGTCATTCATGTAATTCTCTACTTGTTCCTTAAAGAAGCTTTTCCTTGCTTTATCTATTATCGTATTAGCTTTATTTCTAATACTACAAGAAATCTTCCAGTCTTCATCGTTCCCTGAATGTCTAGCTTTCCATAACTTTTTGTTTTTATCTCTTATAATTTCGTATATACATTCTGAGTCATCCATGGATCCCTATACCTGTGCACAAGAAATTTATGGAGAGGGCAATACTTATCCAGAATGCTGCGGATGGCCATCTCGTATTGGGACCAAGCACAATTAATATCATTAGTGTGGTTAAAGGTATCCCAGTTAAATTTGTCAAATTCAGTGAAAAGTGTTTTATCAGGTAATCTGGAGTATGAACGACCTGATATATATTTTTTTTCTTGTGTAGTTTTCCATTTTTTCCTTATTAAGTAAATAGGAAGATGATCAGAGATATAGTTGTTACAAACCCTGGTAGGTCTAAGGTTAGTAAAGATTAAATCCAGAATTGCCTTTTATTCTGGTAGCACTATTAATTACTTGATTTAGTCCAAAAAATTTTATACGATTTAGTAGATTATTGACAGTGTCATTATCTTCCCTTATATTAAAATTGAAATCGCCCATGGCAATTATTTCATATGCATCTCTTTCCTCTATTTTCTGTTTTAATTCAGAGAAGACTTGAACAAAACAAAGTTTATTGCCCTCAGGTGGTCTGTATACATTAATCAATAACATTGGTTTCATATGATCTTTCAATATAGATAGACACTGTACTTCAATAGTACCATCAGATATATTTAGATGTTCATAAGTTTTTACATTATGTTTGATACCATGTTCCACATATATACAGACTCCTCCCCCCGTCTTAATTCTACCTCTCCTATCAAGGACTTGTCTAACAAGTCTATAGCTACTGTAACCATAAAATTGAAAATTAGATTCATCATCTTCACACTTAAACCACGTTTCAGAAAATGAAAAGATTTCAAGGTCAGAAGGATATATTTCAGCACATATAGATGCATAATTGGCTTTAATACTTCTTGCATTAAGGTGCATAAAGGGTATACCTTTGGTTCCTTTCAGGTGCATTACACTATTATATTGCATAGAGTATAATAAAGTAGGGTTGGTAATACATTAGTTTTGTAAATCACAACATGATATGCAACATTTATATAGATCACTACACAGTAAAATGATCAACATGAATGCAGCCCTGGGGTGTATCTCACCAGGGCTGTATTCATGCATCAAGCCGACCCTATACAGGGCTGAAATGTCCCGAAGGGTCGGCATGATGCTCAAATGAAGTGCTACAGAGCACACTTGCCAGCACTACATTGGTGCATCATGAAGACCATGACACACTTCTGCATCAGTGGCCCTTAAAAGGTTTAAATAATTGATACCTAGGCTAGGGCTGCATCCTTCCATGATCTCTACTGTCCTGGGTTAGGTGGTTACGTCTTTCGGGGAGAAGCGCTAACGTGGCGCTATTTTCGCTTGTTAAATATGAGCAGGTAAACTTTCAACTTTCGCCGGTACCAGGAACACACTTCCGATCATACCGTTTCTCCTCAAAAGGGTTCAGGGGGTTAGGTGCAACACAGTGGTGCCATCTCTGAGATCAAATTGATAACTCTGCACAGTTGCTTCTTTCTTTTAGCACTAGGTGGCTGCAGTGTGCCACACAATTCCCACTGCCTCCATTGGACAAACTCCTCTGGTGCAGACAAAATGGCAAATGCGGGGCTACTGCCAAGCAAAAGCTCTAAAAAATGAAATGTCCTGGAGGGTCTGCATGATGCTCAACTGAAGTTCTGAGGACCACACTTGCCAGCACTACATTGGTGCATCATGAAGACCATGACACACTTCTGCATCAGTGGCCCTTAAAAGGTTTAAATAATTGCTACCTAGTCTAGGGCTGCATCCTTCCATGATTTCTACTGTCCTGAGGTAGGTGCAACACAGTGGTGCCATCTCTGAGATCAAATTGATAACTCTGTGGAGTTGCTTCTTTCTTTTACCACTATTTGGCTGTGGTGTGCCACAAAATTCCCACTGCCTCCATTGGACAAACTCATCTGGTGCAGACAAAATGGCAAATGCTGGGCTACTGCCAAGCAAAAGCTCTGAATAACCACTTCCAAACTTCATTATTATTGCGGAAACTTCAGCAAGGAATCATGACTTGCCAAATCAATGGTACCCAGCCCAAGTTAATCATTCATAAAAGTGATACTTTATATATCTATACCTATGGTTTTTTTTCGTCTAGTACTAATCCAATGTAAATTTACCCTGCCTATGAGGCGCTCCCCTCTTTAAGGAAGTTCTACAAGGCAGATTAGGCCTTGAATTTATGTATAAGCCATGGCTCATATACATGAGGTACTAAGGTAGGCTATGGCTCAATGCCTAGTGTTGTAGCAAGGAGAGAAATCAGAACTTCAAGATCATTTTGAACAGATAAACTATGACTAAACTATTGCTTCCCTTGCTTTAACCCTTTAAAGGCCGCTGATGTATTAATACATCATGCCTAATCGTCGTCATGCTACATGGATGCAGCCCTGGGGAGTATCTCACCAGGGCTGTATTCATGCATCATGCCGACCCTATACAGGGCTGAAATGTCCCTGATGGTTGGCATGATGATCAAATGAAGTGCTGTGGACTACACTTGCCAGCACTACATTGGTGCATCATGAAGACCATGACACCTACTGATGACTGGCAAATGTTGAAGTGGAAAGACTATTCTTGCTACAGTACTTCTCAGCCCCTTCAAGCCTGAAACTTGGCTTGGGCTGAACTGGTCCGACCTCTCCGTTTACTGGTGACGAAAGCTGATGGTGGGCTGATGTTTCATAATTTCCCACGGTGTCACACCAGAGAGATTGACACCATCATATCGACTGATGAAGAAATTGACACGTTGAACCGCTTGATGGCCATGTACATCTGCCAAATGGTTGCAGAGAATTGTCGACTCTGCCATCCATTCGATCTCAGTGTTGCAATAAAAAAGAAACAAAAAAAGTTTTTGTCATTTTTGTTTTTCAATAGCATATAGGAGAATTTCAGGGAAATATATCAAACATTGTTTTTTTTGTTTATTTTTTTTTTTTTTGTGGCAGACATATCAAGCAGAATAAGGACCAATCGTGGGAGGGACCTTCTGGCATGGTGGAGAAATTTTGGGAAAAATAGAATCATTTTCTTTTGGTGGTAGACATACCAAGCAGAATTTCGGGAAAATATATGAATAATAGCCATGGATCATCGTCAAGTAGGTTGTCTTTGTCTACCATTTAATAAATCCTTCAAATTAATAGATATAGTTGAGTTTTTATGTATTCTGGTAGTCATGGTTTTACCTATCTGTGATGCATAATTAGTGAGCTAAAGAGGTTAAATGGCCAAAAAGGCTTATTTTTGGGATAAAAACTAGGAACTAATTTTTTCCCAAAAAAACGAGGTCCTGTCTCATGGCAATTTGGCAATGTGGTCGACCTCTTCACAGGTACCTGAAAATTTCCATGGCCACACTTTGCCAAATCACTCCTCTAACACCTCTGCCACTGTCTTATCTGGCCAGACCTCTGGACCAGACTACACCGAACCATGCCCTGAGTGTCAAATGGGAGGTTCCTCTGTGTGAGTAAAGCTCTGTGAGTTCCTTGAAAAAGGCTACTCTTGCAGAGCAGCTGCATATTTGGTTCCTGTCTGGCCCCCATTTACCCCAATTTTTTAAAAAAAATTTTAGGTCGAAAAGTCTCTGAGAAAGCTTACTAAGAAGGACGTTATGTGGCACTGGGGTAAACGTCAGGAAGATGCTTTAAAGGAGTTGAAGAAATGCCTACGTGAGGATACAGTAACCCGCTACTACGATCCAGACAAACCGACTGAGATCATTGTCGATGCGAGTCTGGTTGGTCTGGGAGTGATACTGACACAGAAGATCAATGGAGAGAATGTCGTGGTAAGTTTTGCAAGTAGAGCATTGTCTCCAGTGGAACAGAGATACTCAAAGACAGAGAGAGAAGCACTGGGAGTTGTGTTCGGCTGTGAGCGGTGACATCTGTATGTACTGGGCAGTCCTTTCACTATAGTCACCGACCATAAGCCACTGACTTCCATTTATAACAATCCTCATGAAAATCCACCTGCACGGATTGAGAGATGGACTTTAAGACTCCAGAGGTATAACATGATAGATGTCTACAGACCAGGAAAAGACAACCCGGCTGACTATCTATCACAGCATCCCAATCGGAAGGCCAAGGCTTACAGAGCTAAGTTAGATGGTGAGGAGTATGTCAACTTCGTGGCTATGTCTTCAGTACCAATCGCAATCACTTTTGAAGAGGTATGTGAGAAAACGCTGGCAGATGATACTCTTCGGAAAGTTGCTACTGCTATCAAAGAGAACAAGTGGCACAAATTACTGAGACCAGGTCCGGATCGAGGAACATATGAGGCCTATCACAGGGTAAAGTATGAGCTTACTGTAGCTCCTTACCGACAGGAGAATATCTGCTAGTCATTATTGATGATTACTCAAGATTCCCAATAGTGTTGACGGTGTATTCTACAAGTGGTAGGGGTGTCGTACCAGTCCTAGATGACTTATTCTCAACGCTTGGAAAACCAGTTGAACTCAAGACTGACAATGGACCTCCATTTCAAGGAGCAGAGTTTGCAGACTTTGCCAAATACTCTGGTTTCCATAATCGAAGGGTCACACCATTATGGCCTCAGGTGAATGATGAGTGTGAGCGATTCATGAGGAATCTAGGCAAGGTTGTAAAAGGTGCACAACCTGAGAGAAAACCTTGGAAACAGGAAATGAACAAGTTTCTTTGTATTAAACTACTGCACTACACCTCACTGTACAACTGGTGAGTCGCCTGCTGTTGCCATGTTTGGATGTCCATTTGAGGTGAAACTTCCTTCATTTTCAGGGGAGGAAAGGAATGATAGTGTGATGCGTCGCCAAGATGAGCAAACAAAGGCTAAAATGAAGTCTTATGCGGATGAACAGAGATGTGCTATTCCCAGTGACATCAGACAAGGAGATGTTGTCCTGGTAGAGCAACCTCGACGGAACAAGACAACAACACCATATGACTCCAAACCCTACATTGTTACGGAGCATAAAGGGTCAATGGTCACTGCTAATAGAGGTGACAAATACATCACCAGGAACACCTCTAAGTTTAAAGTTATTGACAAGAACATTCAACCAGTGAGATCAGACGATGAGAGTGAGAGGCTCCCAGGATGATGCCTTATCCAACTAGAAGTACTCAACAACCTGTTGACGTGCCTGAGACAGGTCCTATGCCTGTCACACTGCCACGTCCGAATGCTGAAATACCAGTAACTCCTCAGCGTTCAACTCCTAAGCAACTAGTTGTGGTTAATGAAAGACTACAACGTAACAGATCAAAGCCAGCATGGTTAAAAGACTATGTAGTTTAGGGAAAATAAAGTTCTTTCACACGGGGCAGAATAATCCCCAAGATCTTTATAAAGGAGGAGGACACCCACTTGGCAAAAAACGTGTTTGTAACGTTTGCAAAGGTTTTTATTTGGTTTGGGTTAAAAAAAGATTAAAAAAAAATGTTATTTTGACGTTGAAAAAATGTTTTTAAATGTTTTTTTTCACTCAATTTTTAACCAAATAGAAACGTTTGCTTTTTCAACCAATTTTCAACTAAATAAAAACGTTTTTTATTTACGCTTCTTTTACGTTAAAAAAATGTTTTTTTAACCTGATATAAAAACGTTTTTATAAAAACATCAACGTTTTTTTTGAGTACATGTAAAAACGTTATTTTGATGTTTTAAAAATACATTTTGCAAACTTAGGAATCAAAATAAATTTTTTTTTTTTTTACGTAAAAAAAACCCGTTTTTCTGCCAAGTGGGCAGTCTATCCTTTCCTTATAGATAGGTTATGAATTTTATGGTTGATGCATACGTTTCATTTATTTGAGAACTTGTACACGCATTCAATATGCAAAAGGACAGTGACTGATATATCTGATATATACGAGAAGATGCTGACATGGTTTACCATAAACATTCTTAACTGACAGTATATATTCTGAGCATTTGAACAGTACTTTCATAGTGTCTTTATCCTAAATATGTGTTTCAACGTTATGAATAACCCAAGGTTTATTCTAAAAGGGGGGAGATGTGGTGTTGAGCCATCGACCAATCACAGACCAGTATTCAGGTCATGTGACCTCTTGTGAATAAATAATTAGTTTGAGTCCAGCAGCCATTTTCGTTCAGTGTTGTGTGTGTATCTCCAGGAGTTAAATTCATGGATTATTCAGGTCATAGCCCATAGAGCATAACAGGGGAATACCTTATATAAGTATGTGGACTACTACAAAAACCATAACGACAACAGAAAACTTTTTCAGATTTTATAGGTAAACCCCTACTGTAAATCAACAAGCAAGCCTGCTGCGATAAATTGTATTTTGTCATATTTAAAAACACTGTATAAGAGGCCATCCACAAATGACATCATGCTGAAGGGGGGAGGGGGGGGTCAGGCCCGGCATGACAAAAAAAAATTTCCATATACCTTCAGCATTGCAAAATTGGCAAAAAACATGACGAGGGGGGGAGGGGGGTCAAAAATGGTCAAATTTTGTATGACGTCATATATGGATGGCCCCTATTAACTCAATCAATGTCGATCTGGTGCTGATATGAATGTATCCTTACATTAGTCAATGAAGCCTTCTTGAATCTTGAAATCTATACCCGGTACCCTAAGCAAGTGAGGATCTATATTTCCTTGATTTTATACCTGATTTCCAAGATAATGATCGATTGGGAACTCACGATTCGAAGGCGCCAAACCCGCGAGCGTCTATTCACTCTTCAAGCACCCACACTATTCAAACATCTGAGTGAAGAGTGCGCCGGAAGCCGACGTGGCCTTTTCACTGCGCGTGCGTTCTTACCCGGAAGCAGTCGCCTGCGCCAATCGCCGATCGCCACATTTTGCCGGCGTGCGGTAGCTAAAAGCTGCTACAACCTTTTAATAAATTCACTTATTCTGGAAGAATTCCATAAGAGAATCGTGACCCAAGCTACCAATAGATCCACGTAAGTACGTTTATTCTTGTGTTAGAAAATTAGGAATGCGGCTGTCGTACTTCACGTGATATCGGCGTGTTTATGTATTGGCACTGGCAGTACACTACAGTGTTTTCTTGTCTGGTCCTTTAAAAAAGATAGATGAAATCAGCTGCTGTTTTCTCATCTTGTTCTCTGACATTGTTTCACGTTATTTTGTTTTGGTTGGGTTCACACTTATCTAGCCTCTTTTAGTATTTGTATGAGAAAGGTCGGGTGACTTAAGATATCTTACTTTTCTATTATAAACTAGGTACTGGTCATTACCCGCACCCGGGTCATTTATATTTATCAACGGGGGGGGGGGGGGGGGGCATGTACCCAGCTGTTAAATAGCGATGACAGCCAAAAATCAGGATTTCAGTGAATTTGGGTCTATGTTGTACAAGTTTTGAAGATTGATAGACCCAACTTCCCTCTTTCTCAGTTGGCATTAAACTACATACATGGATCAAGAAAACATTCCAGTAGGATAGAATAATATTTTCCCTTCAATTTGGTGTTGATTTGATGCAAATCTATCCAATAGAACCCTCAGAATCGAATTACCAGTACCAGGTGTTTAACACTGTGACAGATACAGGGGGTATTTAGCTGTGTTTGGCTGTCATCGCTATGTTAAACCGGGCCCTGATATATTAATTCAGAGGCCCAGCAATTGATGTCCACTGAGTCTGCGGAGGGCTCAGCCTAGTCTTCCTGGGCCCCAGATATCAAGTTACAAAAAGCAAGGCATTGCATATGATTTTACATTTCAAAATAATACACAACAAGTAGGTAGGTCCTAGAGTTAAGATATCAAAGTCAAAGACCAACCCCACTTAAGACTAGGGACCCAGTTTTCATTTGGGGCTTGGGAAACTACTCTGAAAGTTCCACCACCGCAACACCAGTGCCACTGCTTACCATTGCTCCTTTAGCTATGGTTCCATCTAGGGGAGGGTGCAGACCCCTCCTGAAGGGGGGAGCAAAAAAAAGCCAGCGCACTACTAGTATAGATCAAAGATGGGCGCAGAACTTCCGCGCCTCTAGCACGGGGGAGGGGGGGGGGTAAAAGCTTTGGCCTGACTTCACCGTGTACATTGTACTATTATCAAAGAGGGGACATTTTTTTTGCGCCTCCTGCATGGTGGCATGGTGTAGACACTGACCTATCTCCCATGCATGTGAGGTGTGATAATTTTTATACACCAGGAGTTTTAACTATGGTGTCTTTACTAGCCCATAAAACTTTATTTGTTGGGGGATCAGGACAAATAAAGCATCATTTTAACGGGATTGATTAGGGTTTTAACATTAATCTATTTGCTAAATAATTATCATAAGTCTATTTGCTAAATAACTATCATAAGGGAAATATCCCTTTCCCATGATTTTTTTTGGGGGGGCGGGGGTGTAAAATTTGTTCACATGTAAGTGCTGAAACTCACTCCGCCCCCTGTTGATAAATAATTGGGCCGGACGGAAAGTTAACTAAGTGAAGTAAAGAAAGTGTAAACCCCGTTGTAACTGGGGACTACCCTGTGTCAAGACACATCACTAGGAATTTGTAAATTTCTCCTTTGTTTCATGTTGAGATGATTGCAAAGTTCATTCAGTAGTAGTTCATCAAATGACCATTGCTCGCTAGCAGGCAAATAAAGATACCGTACTTATGAATGTTATTAAGAATTTGGAAAAAGTTTGGCCTTGGTGTTTCAGTGATTATTTTTCTTTACACACACTGTTTCTTTAAACCTTTAGACTAATTGCTGAAATTTGTAGGTCCTTTGGTCAAATATATAAGGAGAAAATAGACAATTAGTGATCCATTATGATGAATCCCCATACAATTTGGATGGAGCAGTGCTTTTTTTATTATTCTCCGGCTTCCGGTTGGGCGATTTCGCTACCTGCAGCGCCCTGTGTAAACAAATCCAGACTTTCCGTCCAGCCCACTCCTAAGTAACCTGGCAGAGCGTATACTCACGGGTTCCAGGTACCAGCAAATGCAGAGATGGCCATCAAGGGAGGCCGAGCAGTTTGCTGATATGTCTGTAGTGTAGGTACAAACACAGGCAGCTGGGTCAGTCTAACTCCTAAGGCTAGGGTGAGAGGGGTATTGGCATCGATTAATTAGATTCAGGGAGTGGCCAGGGTGCACCAACAAGTTTGTGTGTCATAAGCTTTGACGTCAGATTCTTATCTAGGTAAAATTAAACAAAATTAAATACTAATAATAGACTGGAGAACACACCTAGTGGAATGGCTATAATTATACATGTATTCCTAGCCCACTGGTAAGATAGACTCGGGTAGAGGCTTGGGGGAGGTGGGGGGCGTGTCCATCAAAAGAACATCTGATAATGGGCCTGGACTATAGGATTCTAAGTCCACACCCAGTGGATCCACCATTTTGAATTTTGTTGGTTCTTCTAAAAGTGGCAAATCACGCTGATAGGACATCACATGGTATGATGGGTACCTTGGGACATGCTGGTTTCATCTTATCTGTACATGTTGCCAGAAACCAGCCCCAGTCCCGGCTACAACCAATAGAAGTGTGGTACCAGACCCTGGCATTGGGTAAACTCTGACGGGATGCACCTTATTAGCCATGTAGCCAAAAAGTGGCGACAATAGCCTCAAAATTTGCGACACTTACCGTAATCTCCCGCGTATAAGGCACGTCTTATACGCCAAACAAAATGCTGCTGAGTCTTCTACGTCGGAGGGACATTGCCTTGAGTTTGGGGTGCGCCTTATAGGGGGGGTATTTTTACTATAGAACAGTACTAAATTAACAAAAATCTGGCCTTAGGGGTGCGTCTTATATGTGGGACAGGCCTCCCTTAGTTGGGGGTGCGCCTTATACGCGGGCTGCGCCTTATACACGGGAGATTACGGTACATCGAGAACAATGTCCAGATTCTGGGCCTTCCAACAGTGAAAGAATTTTTCAAATCCTCCCAGTAGAACCAAAGTTATGAAGTGATTGCCAAAGTCAACAGATGAATGCTTTGACTTCAAAATTTTCAAAATTTTCTCAGGGAAATGACCCCTCCTCGCCTCCACATTCCTGTAAAGCAGCTGTCTGCTAGTTTGTTTTGTGTTTTTTAGTTTGTTTTTTTTGGGGGGGGGGAATGGGGGTGGGAGTGTACCTGTGTTTCTATGCCCTTTTCCTCCCTCACATCCAATCCCAGCATTATCAAACCATTCGTGCACAGGGTTGTACCTCAAGTCTAAATATCTGATACCTGGTATAGTATATTGGCAGTACATAGATTACAGCAACCTCACAATGTCTAGATTTCAAAATGCTATTGTAGACTTGGCAAGAGAGAGCAGGTGTCAGGAGAAAATGTGTTGTCCTTCTCAAACACACAACACCAACCCCTAAGGAGTGGCTGGAAAAGTATGAGTCAGTTTTTGAGTTTAGCTCTCAAGATGCACCATAATGCACCAAATGCCCTCCAAAAATACAAAGTTTTCCTGGGAGCTATACCTCTAGACCCCCATTACCAAAGTTTCAATGTCCTATTTGAAAGTTCACTTTGCCTTGCTTGCCAATCCCATCAATCCATTGAGATAGGGCTAGATCTCATTGCCAAAATGTGTTCTCCACCTATACTCTGTCCACTAGAAATTTGTAATACATGCTTTAGGGCATAGGCGGTGGAACATGGGGGGGGGGGAGCTGGGGGTCCTGGCCCCAAGTTGAAAGTTGCAGGGTTGAAAGTCTTCAGGGATTTCCCTGATTTCAGTCCCAAGGCCTTATACATTCATATAAAAAAAAAACAGGTTTTGAGGCCGATATTGCACCATTTCAGGGATTTTCGTGCTCTGTGACTTTCATCCCTGAAGTTGGTTTCTTGTGTATGCATGGCCATGACAGCCCTGGACAATCTCAGAACTACCGTTATAAATTGGCGTAGAAGGCACGTCTTCTACGCCAAACAAAATGCTGCTGGGTCTTATACGCGGGAGGTAAATTGCCTTGAGTTTGGGGTGTGCCTTATAAGCGGGTTTTTCCAACATCTCATTTGGGAAAATGCGCCGATGACAGCTTGAACTCATAGCGCCAGCACCACGGCAGACTGGGAGGTGTCGACGCGCTCGCCGGGGATAAGGCCCACCATGCGCCGATGACAGCTTGAACTCATATAGCCAGCAGCGCGGCAGCCCGGTCGGTGTAGATTTGCTCGGCGGGTTTGACGCCGACCGTGTACCGATGACAGCTTGAACTCATAACACCAGCAGCGCAGCAGCCCGGTCGGTGTAGATTTGCTCGGCGGCAAAACGCCGACCGTGTGCCAATGACAGCTTGAACTCATAACACCAGCAACGCGGCAGCCCGGTCGGTGTAGATTTGCTCGGCGGGTTTGACGCCGACCGTGTACCGATGACAGCTTGAACTCAGCAGCGCGGCAGCCCGGTCGGTGTACAGGCACTTAGCGGACAATACGCCGACCGTGTACCGATGACAGCTTGAACTCATAACACCAGCAGCGCGGCAGCCCGGTCGCTGTACAATAGTGAGGAGGGGGGGGCGCCTTCTACGCGAAACAGCCCCCCTGTGAGTTGGGGGGGGCGCCTTATACGCGGGTTATTCCAGAAATCGATCCAGAAGAGGTACGTGCGCCTTCTACGTGAAAAGGCAATCTCTGAGTTGGGGGGGGGGGGCGCCTTCTACGCGAGCTGCGCCTTCTACGCGGGAGATTACGGTACATGCGTTATTCATATGGGTACCATACTTCCAAACTGTATGACATGCAAGGTACAAGTCTGGTGTGAGATCACAACCAGAAGGTGCTGATGTCAGCATGCAAATGGTGTTCCCGGGTACCAATGTGATCCTGATTGAGCGCTATAGGGCTCAGTACTGAGGCCTAGTGGGTCGCCATTGCTTGATCCGGCAATGGGCGAGATAAGCACTGATAACAACCAGCATGATGGGTACCGGGTGTAACATAATGTACCCGAAAAATTCTGCAGTGAATACAGGGACTTATCTGATTGGTCAATAATGCAACCCGGGTCAACCTTTGCTGGGAGTGCATTATCCATCTAGATAATGCACGGTTAATCAGCCAATCAGAACGCAGCATTAAGGATAATGCACTCTGACTTCGCCCAGCAGTGTTATAACACCAACCTTATAATGACCCACAATAATATGAGGAATATGAAAGAAGAAGAGATAATACAATAATATGAAGCGTATGAAGGAAAGAGAGATAACGCCATAATTAGTAAAGGGTTGCTCAGCTTTTAGGGTGGGAGGCGGGGGAGGGAGAGTACATTTTGAAGGGTACCGTAATCTCTCATGTATAAGGCGCAGCTCACCTATAAGGCGCACCCCCAACTCAGGGAGGTTTGTTTCACATATAAGGCGCACCTCTGAGGGCAGATTTTTGTCAGTTTAGTACTGTTCTATAGTAAAAATACCCCCCCCCCTATAAGGCGCACCCCAAACTCAAGGCAATGTCCCTCCCACGTATAAGACCCAGCAACATTTTGTTTGGCGTAGAAGACGCGCCTTCTACGTGAGAGATTACGGTAGGTCTGGTAGTCCCATAAATATATGTTTAACCTAGGAGCTCGGTATCTCATACTGGCAGTTATAAGTGGAGCCCTGTGAACCATCCTTGCAATTACTTGAATGTCAGCCAAGGCTCAAAAAATAAATCTTTTCTTTCAGGTAACATGCTGAAAAAAATTAGTTATATAGGTCGGATTTTTTTTTTATTCTACTTTGCAATTTCTTTTTAAATTGCCACAGTGATGATTCGCGGCGACTCGGGAGGGATGTAAGTCTTCAGGTTTTATCAGGATTTCCTGATTTCTGAGAAATTTAGAATGACATGTATTTTCCTTATACAAGTGTTAAGAGGGCTGTTTGGAAAAAAATAGAAGGCTTTTACATCAAGTAAATGTATAGCTTCCTGATTTTTGCCCATTCCTGACTTACATCCCTGGGCCCGGAAAGAGTTGCGGTGATTTTTGAAGACAAAATTATATAAAAATGGCTAAAAATTAAATTATTTGTTAAAAAATGTTCGGGTCGGACCTGTTTTGCTAGGTAGGATCGGGATACCCGAAACAAACAATTATTTGTTTGAAAGAATACAAGCTTTTCGCTACAGTCTAACAGACTTTGCAGGGGGGGAGGTGTGGAGGCAAATGGTACACATCTGATAGTTCTTTATCAGGAATAACTCCCGGTAACCAGCTCCAACGATGGCTGCACCCATCGAACATCCCGCAACCAGGTTATAAGACCCTCTCACCTTTGATCAATGATCTCATCGTAACAAAGATATTCTGCCTCTACTCTGATTTAAAAAAAGATCTTATTCTTCATTCATAAAAGCCTAATTTCTGTTGTTGTTACAGGTCACAATGAAGGGCGTACTACTTGGTTTGCTGGCGGCAAGCATCTGTGTAGCATACACATGTAAGTACACACAATTTATAACTTAAGAGGATTTATTAAAAAAAAAAGTATACCGTATTTGACTTAACTAGCGCACATAAACCAAAAGCGCACACCCCATCTTTGACATTTTAGACTAGAAATTCAAATTTTGGGGCCCAAATATACTCTTGATGCTAGACATACATTTCAGATATTTTTTAAGCGCATGGTGCACTAATTACGTTGAATACGGTACTGAAATTGTTTGTCTAAGTGCAGGGGTCTCAGGTGAACACATCACATGTCTCATTTGATCCCAAGGATAACCCCCGAACCCCAACAAATCTATTTGAATATTCTCAAGTAATTCTCTCTGAGCTTCTTTAGCCCATATTTTATGGGCACCAACCCACATTCATATGAACATATGTAATGTAGTTTTCGCTCTGTGAATATGACCTTACCTTAAGGAGTGATGTTTTTTTTTATCAACAAGAAGGTTGGTAAAATTCCATGCGCGGTATCAAAGATTTTCTTGTCCCTCCCCTTTTTATTCTTTACTAGTGATGGCAGGCGTTTTCACTCAAAGGGGTAAATTTTTTTGTTTCCCCATACCCCTAAGAGTGGTCTGAATCTTTTTTGTCCTCACCTACACCCACTAACACCCCCCCCCCAAAAAAAAAAAATAAAATAAAATAAAATAAAATTACCACTTGCTTAATGTCTTTAAACAACCGTTACTCACTCTGAGATCATGCCCTCTATAAGCATAGGGGGTAGAATTTCTTGACATTTATAACTGCAGGTGCACTTAAACAAACAATTACGGTACAAGATAGTGGAATAAGGACGGTCTACCATAAAAGACATAGAATCTTTTTACTTAGTGACATACTGCGTCAACCCCCTGACTGTGTCCATGTGATTGTGTCCCATAGTGCCAATAAGATACCCGGGGCGGTCGGGGCCAGTGCTCGGTAAGATAACGGTTTTCACTACAGCTACACCACCCTCAGCTTATAGCAAACTACCCTCTCTTGTTTCACCGCGTAGACGCAGGTACCGGTAGCAGAAAATGTGGGACTCCGGTCAGCATGGCCCATGTGGGTACATTGGGGTTATGAGAGCGGTTAATTTCTGCCTAATACTAATAACTGAGAAAACTGGCTAAGGTCTTTAGTTCCCCTACAACCTGTTCCTACTCTCTGAATTTGGAGAAATTTCCGTTTCTCTGTTCATAGTGTAGAGTTAGTTAGGTTTTGCCTTTGAATAACATACTGGGATTCAAAGATTAAATCATTTTCGAAAATTGATGTATCTGCTGTATATTCTGGAAAAAATTAAATTCATTGTCGTTTTGGTGCTAGCATTAAGAGAGTGGTTGCTACGTGTTCAGATGTTCAACCACTGTTTTTTTATCAGGAGGTGTAGAGAAAATACCTTAGAAAGGCAAGTTAACCCACCTACCACGACGTGGCCTGCTAGAATGACTTCGCAAAATATTTAAAAGTCATCTAGGATATACTGTACTTCCAGTGTATAAACTATGGCTTTTATGTGAACCATAGCTGCTTATAGCTCACATAGCCATTATCAGCTGGGGGCCGCCATTAGACCCCGACGGCACTATGACTAACACCTTCAGCCCCCGACTCCGCAGTATATGCCAGTGATGCCTCCCATTGTTCAATAATACAATAGCCATGTGCCGTATAGAATCAGCCCAAAGAGGGATGTGGCTTATAGGCGGGTATTTAGCACTACCATAATCTCCCGGGTATAAGGCGCGCCTTATACACTGGAGATTACGGTATATAACAATAATAAAAGCACAATTTCAAGCCACAGTGTAAGGGCTTATACCAAAGTTGGGGTGCGACTTATATATGACATGGGAATTTATACCCATAAGTCGCACCCCATGACTTTGGAATGAGCTATGGGCTGCATCTGGGGCTTGAAAATTGAAGATTTTTTAACTGTTCTAAATGTCTAAAACGCGTGTGTAAGCCGCACCCTGTAATCCCTAACAGGCCTCTGCATCAAGTATAAGCTGCGGCTTATATGCTGAGATTTACAGTACAACTATAGTGACCTGTTTCAGCGCCCGGTGCTTATTGATTCCCATTCCCCTGTACCTGCTACATTTAAACAAAACCTAAATTAAGACCTTGGTCCTCACTTGGGCCAGGAAAGTCTGTACACAAAGTCCCGGTGCGACTTATAGGTCGAATGATATAGATTGTGTAGTAGATTGTGCCCACTAGGGATTTATTCCCCGAATTTTTCCCTTTTTACTGAAAAAAACTCCCAGATTACATTTGGTAACTTTCATAAAAAGGGCCCCCCATTTAGCAGTGCTATTTTGGTTGATGTTAGATTAAATTATCTAACTCCCATTGCTCTAACTCCCCTCACCCCACCCAGTGGGCCTCTTCCCTCATTTAATTTTATTGATTGTGGAGACAAAATAGTGGTGAAACCACAAGCCTAATTATTTTACCTCTAAAACATGACTCCTGATGAGACCCCAGGGGTCGAAACCTACACCACATCACTAATCTGGATTAAATCCACTTTTTTTTTGTCCTAATTTCTGCTTGGTCAATTATTACTTTACCTGGAGAGTGTCTCCTAGTAGAGATAGGGCCCCTGATTGGCTGGGAGCCCTGTGTGATGTCATCTCCTTTGTTTGTAACCAAGGAAATGGTGGGAGTTGGTATAGCAACACAGTGAGCCAAGACTAGCAACAGTCTCATTTGATTAGGTAGCGTCGAGGTGGCAGGAGGTGTTTCACCTCGTCTCAATAGATTGTGTAGTACCCTATTCAAAGGGCAAAATAAAGTCCAAGTGCGTCTTATACACAAGCCATGCCTTACGTGAAGGTTTTACGGGATATAATTTGTAAACTAGTTGGTTGAGAAAATATGCTCTCAAATAATCTGACTAAATTTTTGTTCTTTCTTCCCCTTGTAGCTGGGCTTGCCGTCATGTCGGTTGACCTTGGTTTAGAGTATATGAAGATTGCTATCGTAAAGGTGAGTGCATGATGATAATAACACTTGAGAAATGAATATGAGTTAGTAAATGGCCTCTATTTCCATACCTGGAAAACACCCTAGTATTCTGTAATGATTTCTACTTTCATTTCCACATTTATTCCGATATTTTCAATAATTTCTGAAGTAATTGATGTTTTATTTCTCTTAACCTGTATTGTATGCACGAGAGATGAGGATGGGTGTTATATAGCTGAAGGAATTGTGTAAATACTCCATTTAGAAGTGGAATTATGGCCAAAAATATACCGTAAATCCCCGGTCACAAGCCGGCCCCTGTCATAAGCCGGGGGGAGTTCAGGAAAAAAATAAAAGCCGGTTTTTGGGTCAAATTTTTACCATTTTCTCTTTATTCTATAGTAAAAAAAAAAAACGGTCATAAGCCGGGGGGGGGGGACTTTGGGAAAAATTTAGAAGCTGGTTTGGGCCCAAAATAGAAAAAAAAAAAATCCGGCTTATGACCGGGGATTTACGGTAAATCTTATTGAGTGTCCATTAGCCCCTACCCCTCCCTCCGGCCTATACACGGGGCAGGCTTGTATACCACTAACTGTATATTCACCCAGGCTAATACACGGGGTCCGGCCTATACACGGGGAAATACGGTAGATATCAAAAGTAAAACCTTAATAATCAGCCTATTTTTACTGATAATTTCTAACCGATTATATGCATTGGTTGATCTGTGTAAAGAATAAAAATATAACAATAACATTCTTATCTTTTACAGCCTGGAGTACCCATGGAAATCGCCTTAAACAAGTGAGTACATGATCTTATTTTCACTTCAAGCTCTTTGACATTTCCCCCATTTAAACTGTGAAAATATATAACTACTGGTACCGTAACTTTCCATTGGGTGATGTGATATACCATTGTACTGTATGTCAAACCTGGGCACCTTGGTAACTTTTTATAGTATAGAAACCTCCTATTTAACACTCCTGCTGAATTCAGGAACACATGCGCTTATACCCCGGATTTGTGGTAGTTACTTATGTAGCTATATAACCAAAAAATCAAAGGGAAGGTCAAGTTCCTACGTCTTGGAAAATGAAGTGTAATCTAAAAAGGGATTTTGTTTCTTTCTCAGGGACTCACGGAGAAAGACACCTGTTGCTGTTGCATTTGACCAAGAAGACCGCCTGTTTGGAGATGCAGCCATGGTCAAGGTAGGTTAATTGAAATGTGAAATTTTTATATTAACTTGTTTTAGAAGCCGTCTAAGCATTCCCACATATGAGATATAGCTAGAATTCAAAAAGACCTATAACCCGCCTTTGCTGCTGGTTAAGGGGAGTCATCCGAGTGTGATATATCAAATGAAGGTCTTGTTACCTATAGCGTCTACCACTCTCAGATCGTTCCATAGGATGTTCGGGGTATGGGACAGGCTTTTATCTCAAGTCGAATACGACAGCCCCATAGATTTAACCAAGCACCTCTGTATCACACCCCCCAGTGTGATAACCCTTCCCAAATGCCAAATAAATTGAATTTTGAACATATCTGACTAAATTGACTTGAGATAAATACAAAGGAGCACTCAAATTGGTCAGCACTGAGAATTAACCTCAGTGCTGACCAATTCTCGTGGACCTTTGTCTATGTCTGTCTAGGTGACCCCTTTTGAATCCAAGGCTAACTAGTTTGCTATGTGCGATATATACCTTGGGCATCACTATTTTGATATAGACAAGGCCGACATACCGGTAACTAATGGTGATGTAAAACTTGACACCTAACATTTGGGACTAAAGATAATATTTTTTCATATATTTCCATTGTAGGTAGTCCGGTACCCTAAGCAGGCGTACCTGTTCCTCCAGGATGTACTCGGTAAGACACGGGACAACCCTGGAGTATCGCGATTTGAACGCCGCTTCCCTCATTACGACATAGAGGAGGATCACGACCGGAAAACTGTTGTCTTTAAACACAATGAGTGAGTCAATGTTACTGTGTTAGAAGTCTCCATCATAACTTGGTAGTAATTTGCCTACCTAAATTTGCATCATTTTCATGAGACACAGTCATATATGTCATAAACAGTCATACAAGTGTGCATGTACATAAGGTATAAGATGTCCTAAAATCTGGCTCTTTAGATAAAATAGTTACCAGTAAGAGACATAAGAAAGACTTTGCCTTGGTTTTAAAGAAGACCAATTTAGACAGCAGTCAGGGTTTCTTACAAAATGAAATAATAGACCGTTTTAATCCTAAATCCTCACATTTGCATATAAGGTGTGCCTGATCTCCTATATTTGAAAAAAAAATGACAAAAATTCTCTTTATTCTATTTTCAGAGATACTCAGTATACCCCAGAAGAACTCATGGCTATGATTCTGGAAACTGCCAAAGAAGTGGCCAGCGACTTTGCTGGTAAGTCATTTACAAAAAAAAAAAAAAGAAGTAAAATCTATCTGTTTTAAGGCGGCATGATGCCAATGTATTATCTTCGCGACATTTCCATGTGGCTTTTATGAGACAGACATCTTGTACACTGGCTTTTGGGACAGACTTTATTTTTTTTTTGTATTGCCGTAGCCATTAGTGCCACGATTTTGATCGATTTTGAAATAAAGTCAAGGGAATTTTTTGCTTATGATTGAAATTGTGTGTTTTAACAGAACAACCAGTAACAGATGCGGTAATCACTGTTCCACCATTCTTCAACCAAGTGGAGCGTCGCGCCATGCTCCGTGCAGCCGACCTAGCCGGGGTTAAAGTTCTCCAGGTAAAGTCTGATGTTTATTCTAACGTCATTAGAAAAGATTAGCGGTTTAAGATTCCATAAGAAGATTATATTAGTATGTCAGAAGAATAGTTTCTAATTTTTCTCTTTTGGGAGCAATCAAAATACTCTTTAAGCATAATTTCTAATTGTTAAAAGTTTGATATTTATTTTTGAACGATAAGTTAGTGTTTTTGTCTGAACCTAGAAGGAATTTATAAAAATGCAGTAAAATTTTCAGCTCCCATGTGTCTTGTTTTGAGACAGGATATGGACCAGTCCCTGTGATTCTCATACGAGTAAGAACGGTGGTAAATTTACCGACTCTTCATGATGGCAAATTTTAAAATTCGTCTGGTTGATATTCCAGTTGATGAACCACAACACAGCTACTGCCCTAAACTATGGTATCTTCCGTCGTAAGGCGTTCAACCAGACCGCCGTAAACTACATGTTCTTTGACATGGGCTCTGGCTCCACCACGGTCTCTGTTGTAGGTGAGGGTGCAAACAATGAATAAAACACTGTTCCATCATCATACTCATAAATTCCCACAAACCATGAGCCCTCTGAAGCCCTATTAAAATGTTCCCAATGTCAGGGTGTGGGTAATAAATAAACATGCTAATCCTGCAATTTTCAAGCCCCAGATGCAGCTTATAGCACATTAAAAAGTCGAGGTGCAGCTTATATTTTGGTGCGGCTTATACAAGGGAATTTATGGTCGTATACTTTGCTGACTGAGCGGCATCATGCACTCACTGTCATTCATAATTGGTTGATCATCTTGTATGATTGAATTCTTATTTGGTGTCAAGAGACATCATTACTTTAACTGTATGTTATATGTTCTAATGTAAACAGCGTACCAGCTTGCCAAGGCAAAGGTCCCAGGCACTGATAGGATGGAGGTCAACCCTCTGCTAACTGTCAAGGGCATAGGGTAAGGCGATCAACCTATTTCTTTTGCTCTATGAGTTTACTATTTTTACTTACCGGATTGACCTGACTTTTAAAGAGAGCCGGTCTTTAATAAGCGCTCGGGGTAAAAGGGTATTGAAATCATTATATACAGGTCAATACAGTATATGCTACAATTGGCTGCAACTTGAGCCAGTCAAGATGACTCTATTGGAATTGTGCATTTAAGTGTTAAATCTTATTAGGAATTTTTACTCAAAGGCTTTTTATGTTCTGATATTTGCAGATAAATTTTATAAGTTCCGTCATTAACTTACATTCTATCTACCACTATATCATGTTATCTTGAAGAGTATATAGAAAATTCAATAATTTGATAGCTTGTATTTTGCTATTGATGCAGCTATGACCGTACATTGGGAGGTACCGAGTTCTCGTTCCGTCTCCGCGACCACCTGGTGAAGTTATTCAACGAGAAGAAGAAGACAAAGAGTGAGGTGACCAAGAACCACCGCAGTATGGCTAAACTGTACAAGGAAGCCGGCCGACTGAAGCACGTCCTCAGTGCCAACTCGCATCACATGTCTCAGGTATGTGTAAAATACGCCCACACATTTAGGGTCCCAAGGGCATTAATGTATCCTGTCTGGACCAATGGGTATGATGCATTAATGCATCAGCTGCCCTTAAAGGGTTTATCAAGAAATGATATTGTTGAATTTCAGGATTTTCAAATTCAATACTTTATGGAGCCTTGGTGGGTTGGTGGGTGGGGGGGGGGGGTGACCAGGAACAAAGAAAAACAACAATTGCTTTAGTTCACTGGTTCATTTTCTTATTTTAAACCAGCATGACATTGAATTTCACCCACCAATTTTGATGAACTTGCGGTAACTTAAAGGTTGCAAAAGCTGTTCTCAAAGACCTCATTCATCACAACATTACAGATTGAGGGACTGCTCGATGATGAAGATTTCCGTGCTAAAGTGACAAGAGCCGAGTTTGAGGAGTTATGCCAGGACCTGTTCCAGCGTATCGCTAAGCCGATTGAAGACGCCATGAAGACATCTCAGCTGACATGGGTGAGTACCTACTGGGTGTAGGCTTCCCTAGCCCACTTAAAATGGTATATTTCTCCTCTTTCCTATCCCCTCAGATGTGTTTGGTTCACATATGCGTGTGCAACGACACATTCCTCTGTGAAATTGAGTAATGTAGTTCTCGCCATGAATATGACCTTAGCTGTTGAAATAGCGTTAAACATCTATTACTCACTCACTCCCCCACCTGCTGAGTAATTCACAACTTTGTTTAAATAAAAAAAATTCATTTAAAAAAGAATTCTTTTTTTTTTTTTACCATCATGGTATGTCTACAATAAAAATATGAATATTTCTCTCCTTAGAAAAAGGACGGTATAGGCCAAGGTCTAGAACGTTAAAAGTGTCTACCCCAGCTCTCTATGCGATACTTCAAGAATCAGTCATTTAACTGCTGTTGTATCTAAAACTTACACTCTCTGTATGTGTTTTCAGGATGAGATAACGGAGGTGATCCTGATGGGAGGTGCCACACGTATGCCCAAGGTACAGGAGATGATCCAGGCTGCTACTGGCAGGTGAGTGTGATTACTGTAAAACCTTATGTATAAGGCTCAGATATACCGTAAATTCTCTCGTATAAGCCACGGCTAATACCAGAGCCCAAATAAAAATGGAGGAACAGCTCCTCATCAGCTTATCGCTTCACCAAAAGTCAGGGGTGCAGCCTTTACGAGGGTCTGGCTAATATGAGAGAATTTACGATAAGCCACACAGGTTAGCTCACTCTGTGTCGGCTCGCACGGCAGCTGCCATGGATTGATGATAGCTGTCTTCCACACACATTCAGTGCTGGCGAACTATATGATTCACATGTTGTGTGTTGACAAAGATAGTGTGTAGGTATTGATAATGTATGATTTTGATAAGACCTGAATACTTGTCTATTTTGCTGCGGGTAGTGGGGGTGGGCTCTTACAACCACCTAGCCAGTATAGACATATGGGGAGATCACTGAAATGCTGACTCTTTTGAAACTTGAACTTGATTCCTAAAATGACCATCTTATACAGTATCATGGCAAGTGACTTGGCAGTGCAATATTCTGAATAATGGAATCAGGTCAGGTAGTACACAATTGCATAAGCCGTAGAACCATAACCTCTCCATTTCCTTAAAAATTGAGAAAGTTATGATCCAGGAAGTAACTGAGAGTCTTTCCATTATACCGTTATTTATCTGTTCAGGAAGGACCTCGGCCGTAGTTTGAACACTGACGAGGCGGCCGCTATGGGCGCTGTGTATCAGGCTGCTCACTTGTCTAAGGGTTTCCGTGTCAAGGCGTTCAACATCAAAGATGCCACCATCTTCCCTGTCCAGGTATAGTGTATGCCTGATTATACTCAAATATGTTAATAAGGATTCCAAGACTTAACCCTTTAAGCCCCACACTGCATTAATGCAGTACCATAACACTATATTTTGGAAACACAGGGATGGAAAGGGTTAATACAAGAAGAGTAGGACGGTTGTTTCATGGTAAAAGGGAATCGTCTAAAATGGGTATCATCAGCTCAGCTTTTTTTTTTTTTTTTTTTTTTTTTTGGCAAAAAACTCATAAGAAATTTGCTTTGTTTTTTCCCAGGTTGAGTTTGACCGTGTTAAGACTGGAGAGGACGGTGCCGCAGACACACACAAGGTTGTGAAACGCACCCTGTTTGGGCGCATGAACACATTTCCACAGAAAAAGGTGATGACCTTCAACAAACACGTCAAGGACTTCAGCTTCTCTGTCAACTACGCAGACATCTCATTCATGGACGACGAAGAAAGGATGTAAGTTTTCAGTTTCACTATCATTTTTTGTTTGGTGTAAGATTTTTAGTTTCACTATTAATCTTTGTTGGGTAAAACTGCTTAACAATTTGGTGTAGGTTCCTTGGGTTTCGTCCCATTACCTGGAAGTAAATCAACTCAAAACAATTTATCGAAAGACATGTTTCAGAATTAAGGCTCTCTAAAATGGCTTAAAAATATAGAGATCAATCACTTTCCAATTACAAATTCAAAGATATTTCATTGCACACTCATCTCAAGGTACACAAGGGGGTTGAAATCTTGAGAAAAATTTCAAAAAATTTCATCCATAAGTAGTCAGATAACCTTGAGACGTAAAACTTTTTACCTTTTAGCAGGGAGTAGCCTCTCTGTAAATCACACCAACTTAACATTTATATTTATGCGTTGACTTAACGCTTTTAGGGAGTTTGGTTCCACGCGTCTACAGAAGGTGACATTGTCAGGTGTGGAGACGGCGTACGACAAACACAAGGAGAATAAGGAGAACAAGGGAGTCAAGGCGCACTTCAGGATGGATGACTCCGGTATACTCAGCCTTGACAAGGTATGTTACACTTGGAGCTTTTCAACTTGTACTTTAAAAGTTAACATTTTAAAACTTTGCAGCTAAGGGCAACCACAGACAGGTCAGACTCAATCTGCCAAATGAGACGATTGGAAATGTCTGCGTATATGTCCGATTGGTACTCCTTAACTACCAATAGAGTCTGGCCCATCTGCGCTAGCGTTAACTTGCACCCATATTTCACAAATGTGAAAGACCTTGTCACACCTTTAAGTTGTATACCTGTTTGGTCTCACATAGAAGCTTTGGCTTATGTGCAAGATATTTGAGTTACGTTGCTTGTGTACGGTTAGAAAATGAATTGAATCAGCTTTAAGTGGTATTCTACATTTCTCACCAGGTGGAGTCAGTGTTTGAACTTCCCGCTGATGCCGAGCCTGAGGAGGCAGAGGAATCAACTCTCCAAAGTAAGACTTTACTTGACAGTACTATGAGTTAACCGTATATGCTTCAATAGATATGATTGAGGTAAAAGTCCTGAATGGACTTTTAATATGATCAGAGTCCTACAAGTTAACTTAGTATTTGCGCCGATTGATCTATGTGTATTAGCAAAGTGATACAATAGTCTTAAGTTTTTCTTAGATTTTATTCATTTTTCTGTATCTTTTTTGTAAGGGACCTTTATTTGGGGTATTCCATTGGAATCTTTCAGGCAAGGTTTTTCTCCTTTTTTTTTGTTGCTTTCACTCTTGTGACAGATTTAATGAATCAACAATATTTTTGCTTCTGTGATGCAGAGTTGGGTAGTTTCTTCTTCGGGAGCAGCGACAAAGACGGAGAAAAGGGAGATGAAGATGGAGCTGCCGAGGAGCCAAAAGAAGAAATAAAGGCCGAAAAGGAGGAAGGCACAGCGGAGAAGGAAAAGGAAGTAAAGTCTGATGATAAGGCTGAGGAGGCGGAAGTGGAGGTATTTCTTAATGTTTGTTCATGGATCGTGATTTGTGCTCGCCAATCTAAACCCTTCTCGACCTAAGCTTTGATTCCAAAGATATGGTTAAAATGGTACTTTTTTTGTTTCCTCTATGTTGAGCCCCATTTGCATTTCCCATTGCTTTTTGGTGTTGGCATTGTTGATTTAGCGTCAGTTTGTTTGTTAGATATTGCATGGTATGATGTACTAAGAATCTGAATTACCGGTTGTATATAATTTGTAAGAAACTATTATCCTGTATATAAGACCACCAATTGTACATAAAAAGGCAGAAATCAAAAGGGGAAAAAAGAGATCAAATGTATGTTTTAGAAAGTTCATTAGAAGTCTAATTTGAAAATATCTTAAAATCAGAAAAAGGCAAAGGAAGAGAAAACTGAAAAGAAGGAAGAAAAGAAGGAAGAAAAGAAGAGCAAGAAGAAGAAGGAAACCGAAGAGACTAAAGAATCTAAAACAGAAGAGAAGGAATCCGAGAAGAAAGAAGAAAAATCTGAGAAGAAGGATAAGAAGGAAAAGAAGGACAAAACAGATAAAAAGGTAAAATAAAATTAATGTTCAGACACGCTGGTATGTATCAAAGTGTTTAGTAGAGTTCGATTAACTTTTCACTCTTGCTATTCGAGAATTAAGGCACATACACGTATGCGTGTAGACCTAAAGCACTTATAAGTATTCCTGATAAGGTTTCAAGTGATATCTAAAATAGTTGTATGAATCTCAGGGGTGTGAAATCTCCAACTAAAGTCGGAAATCGACTTTTTTTTTTTGTCTTGAAAGATAGTTCCTGAGATCCACAGAGAAAATCTTTTACTATTTACATTGGGGGGGGGGGGGGTGTAAATGGTAAAATTGCCTTTACGCCACAAAAAGGTATCATTTTGTGGCGTAAAGGCTGACGTGGGACCTTTATACCACAAAGGCCTTATCACCACAAAATCCTTTACCAGAAAAATCTCTAGCATATGCTACATCTTATGCTATATCTTATGCTACATCTTATGAAAACCATAATAGGCAGGGTGTCCTAATACCACTATAGAGCTTTTTAGGCATACGGGCAGGGTATTCAAATGACTTGATTTGGCACATGATGCCATGATATAAGTTTTTAGGTGTAAAGACAGGATGTCCTAATAGCCATTTTTTGGTACTTTGAACCACTGTAATAGGTTTTGAGGCATGAAGGCAGGGTACTCCAATAACCTTCTTCAGTCCATAAACAGGGATGAAAGTCTTCAGGGTTTTCCCTGATTCCAGGGATTTTCAACTTCCAAAGACCTATACGTTAGTATATAAAAACTATATTTCAAGGCCTCTAATTGAGTATTTCAGGGGTTTTTGTGCTCAGTGACTTTCATTTCTGCATAAAACCATAATTATATAGGTTTGGAGGTGTGAGGCGTAATAACCTTTTTTGGTACATTAGACCAAAATCTTGATTTTGTGGCATAAAGGCAGGGTGTCACACTATCCGTATTTGTTATATGATGCACCTATATGGGTTTTGAGGCATAAAGGCAACATATTCCAGTCACCTTGTATGGTACATAAAGCCATTAAATAGGTTTTGAGGCATAAAGGCTAGGTGTTCCTATAATCTGGTTTGTAGGCTTCATAGGTATTCTATGGGTTTTATGTCATAAAGGCTATGTGTTCATCTGAAAGAGGACATCTAACCACCCTCCAAGTTTGGTGATTTAATACCAAGGTACTTCTGAAGGTCACATAGGTTTTGTGGGGTAAAGGCAAGATGATTTTGTGGTGAAAAGGCTTTTGTGGCATAAAGGCTTTTGTGGCATAAAGGCTTTTGTGGCATAAAGGCTTTTGTGGTGTGAAGCCTTTTGCGGCATAACGCCACTTTTGTAGTGTAAAGGCCCTGTGTGAACCTTTACGCAACAAAATGATACTTTTTTTGTGGCGTAAAGGCAATTTTGTGATGTAAAGGCCCCACATGGGGGTCTGACAACATATCTGATCCCTTTTCAAATTGTGGAAATTTCATTACCTCAATATCAAATTTAAAACCTGGACAACAAAAGATTGCTGTAATATTGATCAGTAGACCCCTTTTGATAACTCTATTCTGTTATAAAACATGATATAAATATTGCTGTGAAGTCATATAGTGCGCTTCATACTTTTTATTTTTTTGACATTTCACACCCCTGTGTAATGATATAATCTAGCCTCAAGGTGGGATTTCAAACGGTCAAATTAACAAAAATGCTATTCATTTAGGCCTATATGTCTTCTCAATGAACCAGGATTTGGAAAGTGAAAATAGAACAAACATACCGTAAACTCCCGCGTAGAAGACGCGCTGCGCGTATAAGACGCACCCCAAACTCAGCACATGCATTTTTGCGTATAAGACGCACATTTTAATGCTGATATTTGTAAATTCAATACATTTCTATAGTAAAATTACCCCTCGTATAAGACGCCCCCCCCAACTTGAAAAAATCCTATAAGACTCCCCAGCATTTTGTTTGGCGTAGAGGACGCGTCTTATACGCGGGAGTTTACGGTAATCACATTATCCTGCCTCGAAGCTACTTGATTTTGATCGTACATTCATCGCCATATTTTGAGTTATATTCCTATAAATAGTTTCCATGAGTCTACCATCATTTGAATTCTTCAAAGTAGCACATTTATATCAATGTAAAACTTAGACTACATTCACTGCTGAAAATGGTATTGATTTTTCTGTTATATACTTTGTAAATATTTATTTGGTCTCTATCATCAACTCTAATCAAGATGATTTTTAAATATAATTTCTTTTTACCCCTTGTGACACCTCATTCTATACATCTCACCTTGCCCTTGATGTTTGATCCTTTCCTACAATGCTTCGGCGTATCCCGCAGGGTTCGACAAGTTGTTTTAACATGCGTGCAAAAATGTGTTTGCAGAGTCCTTTTTTCAGATTTCTCACTAATGGAAATACCTAAATTTCCATATTTGACTTGTGCCTACTAGTATAGCTGTGACTCTTTTTCTCTGTAAAGTGGAATTTATTTGGTAGATTTGATTTGTCGAACCCTGCAGTCCCCGTCTCTAACCTCACTGAACAGCTTTGCTGATGTCAAATCAATAGTACGCCTTTGTCTTATATGGAACAACCTTGTATATGAAGGGTGTGTTGCGTTACCGCTAGTTTGTAATGCAAAAACTAGAGCACTGCATATGTCCTTTGATAGATATCTTCATTTTCACCTTAAGAAAAAAAAATGAAAGAAAGAAGAAAAGAACAATATTTGGAGACATGTATATTGAGGACTGATTTTTCTTTGAAAAATGTACTCTAGTTTTACAGTCTATTTGAGAAGCTTTGCATAACAGTGAAAAAGCCTGCTCTCGCATCTTAAAAATAATCAATTTATGGTTGTTGTGTTTTTTTTTAATAGTTTTTTTTTATCTGAAATGCTTAATTTACAATAGAACTTATGATAATACTTACTTGAGCAGTACCTTAAAGGAGCTCTGAATCGGCTACGTCCGCCACAGTGCTAACGTCGGCGGACGTAGGTCCTCGATTCAGAGCGCCTTTAACTCTTTCAGCGACTGGTGAGTTGTTTCCACCAGTGAACTGAATGTGTATAACATAGTTTTTGCTATAACGGAATAATTGTATTAACATGGAGAAGAGTCGAGCAAGTGATTTAAAACAAATTCATAACATACACACATTGCCACTTTTGCTAAAACTAATATTCACTCACAAATGAACAGCTTGGCTAATTAACACCACACTAAATCGATGGGAATCATAGAGTCGAGAAACATTAAAACCTTACCCATTTCTAACAAATACAAACATTGCTTTGGTGGATTTAGGGTGAAAAAAAACACACAAAAAAAAACAACTTATCTCCGACCTAAATACAAATCATCTCTGTTACCATTATCAATAGGTCGACGAAAAATCTGAAGATTCAGAAACAAATGAAAAGGTAAATATCCATAAATGTTAAACTAATAACATAAATGGTAACTTCACTGTGTGTGTGTGTTTTGCTGAGCACCAAGTTAACTTCTCTTTGCTAAAAGTTTATAAACAGTTGATGTCGAAACTAATTCATGCCCGGCGCTTATTCAAGACCTAGTATTTTGAAATTTCAACACCGCTATACCCCCAGTGCATATTCAAGTCCGACGCGTATAGTAACCAATATGGTATGACTGCAAGTACAGCTACACAGGCATCTTCCTCTACACAAAAAAAATTGCATGTTTGGTCTTCCATTATGCACATAATTCTTGACATTTTTCACCTTACTAAATGGAAAATTATCAAAGAAACAGGCTTAAAATACTTTAAAATTAAAGTTATATTTTACTCCGCAAAAGTGGACACAATCTATAACTTGAGGAAATGAAATCCACTGGGTCGTTAATACACTAGAATATATATATATATATATATATATATATATATATATATATATATATATATATATATACAAACAGAAGACCTTAACCAGACCAAGCACTTTCTTCTCTGTTTGATTTAGTTTATTTTTTTTACTATTTGCCAAAGAAAAGGAGAAGAGTAGCTGCTGAGAAGGTTTATGGATATTGTGCAATATCCTAGAAAAACTACTGGTAATCTTAGTATTTCTATGAAATATGAAATAAATAAAAAAAAAACAATCTTATAAAGAGTAAAAATCTTTTTGTCACAGGACGAGAAGAAGGTGGAGGAGAAGAAACCGGCGAAGCCAACCATCGTGAAGGAGGATATCGCGACAGAGGTGACCGTTCTCGATTTGACCGACCCCAGTGAAGATGACATCAAGATCTCCAAAAAGAAGTGAGTTTTCCAGTTAACCCTAATACCCATTAGAGATTGCATGATGCTTCAAGATGAATGTCCCTTTGCCGTCACTACCCTCAGGGCTGGTGAGTCTAAGTGCCTACGCTGTATACAGTATTGCAGCATCAGGCCAACTTTTCAGGAGTGGTACTGTAACCATGGACCTGGTAAAGTCGCTATAATGCATGAAAACTGTGTTAGTGAGTGGAATTGTCAATGCTGCATTCGTGTGTCATGATGATCAGTGGGGATAATGCATTTGATGCATTATGGGGCCTCGTAAGGTAAACCCGCAGAGGTAAATCAGACGGCGTAGTGGCGTATATTATTTAAAATGCACCAGTGACCAGGCACTTCCATAGTGTTGTCCATGTTATAATTCAATTGGAAAAATTATTGGTATGTTTTAGAACGGTGTTTGAGTATTTTGGATGCTTTAAGAGGCTATGTAATTCAAGGATTTGTTACGACACAGGGTTTAGGAGGAAGAGATCCAGAGTAAGACCTATGGGACCGTCATATTTATCATTAAATAAATCTGTATTCCTCCTTAGACTTAGTGACTTGAGTAAACGTGACCAGGAGAAGCGGCAACTAGAGGCGTCAAAGAATGACCTTGAGGCCTTCATCATCGACGGCCAGGACCGACTCTACAGGGAGAACTACGAGGCAGCGTCAACAGAGACTGAGCGTGAGGAAATCCGCGGAAAGCTGAGTGCCGCATCAGACTGGTTGGAGGAGCAGGATGTAACTACAGACAAAAAGGTGAGCTCCCAAATTAATTGATTGTGAAAGAACAGGAATCTCGAATAAGCACAGTTCTCGTTTTAGTGCAGGGATGGAACCTAACCTCCCCCTCCACCAAAAAAAAAACCCACAAAAAAAAAACCCAAAAAAACAAACCCAAACACTTCATAATCATAGAATAAAAAGTTCTTAAAAGACTTTATGGCCAACCTCTTCCTGAATCTTCCTTAAAACCTCATGTGTTCCAGGGCTTGTAGGCCCATCTTAATAAGGCCTTTATCTCCTCCTATCTGTCCCCTCAATGCCTGGCTGTATGTTGGACACAGATGCATGTATGTAATCATTTCTCAAATTGATCCACCTAATGTAGTTTAGTTTCCTCAACATGAATATGCCCATAGCTGTTGAGAAGTCATCACTTCACACATGTACCTGGTGGTCTGTTACATATGATTTTTTCATCAATCTAGCTGATCCATCTAAGGCCATCACAAAAAAAAAATTAGTTGGTCTTTGAAAAATATCTTGTCTACGGATTTTGCTCGCTTCACTTTCTACAGGTTTTCTCTTTGTGTGTTTGGCAAAGAAAATTTTAAAAATATTTTTTTTTCGCTTGTCTCACTTTTCCAGCAAGGAATTCATTAGACACAAAAAAATTCTTATAAAATAAATTTTTTTTCCGCTCGCTCACACCATTTTTTCAAAACCAAAATCTGTAGACCCAACTTATGTTTTTGGTGTGGCCTAATGTGAATTTTCTCAGCATGACTATGACTGTTGAAAAGGCATCACTCACTCACTGACCCTTTGCATTCTAAAGAATGCGATTGATTAGCCATTACAGCAATGCTGTATATCGTACTCATAACTTAAGTCCTCACCAAGCGCATGATTGTTTCTTACAGTCTTATGACGACAAACTGGATGAGTTGAAGAAGCTGCTCACCCCATTGTACACCCGTGTCAAGGAACACGAGGAACGGCCCCGCGCCTTGGAGGCACTCAAGAGCGTCTTTAACTACTCGTCTCACTTCCTGAAGACGATGAAGAACTTCACGGGTGAGGACCAGCCCTTCACTGAGACTGAATATAACACACTCTCCAAACTCATCAACTCCACCAAGGTATGGTAGCCATGGAACATGTTAACCCTTTCACAGCTGGTTCTGCATTGATGTACCATGCTGATTGGTCGCCATGATGCGGCCCTGGTGGGTAATTCGCCAGAGTAACGTTTGAGCGTCATGGCAACCTTACAGGGTAGATATACTTCCAAAGTGGATCTTCTGTTTTAACATCTATTGACCCCTATCTTCCTATTATGAAAGTACTTAAGCTTTGTCTATGATATGTGTGCCAACAGGCCCCAGTGAAATATTGTATCAACTTTGTGCTATAGTAATTGGAACGCTTCGTTGCCTCTCCTGCAAAATTTCTAAATGCAGTTATAACCATGTTGCAATAAGGCGAAGGGTTGTGGGGGCACCTTATACATGTGCCTCTCCCCCCTTACAAGTTGCCCGCTACACACGTTATCCTTGCAATGCTTTGATACTAGCTTTGATTAAAATCAACTTCTCCTTTTCTTGTAGGAGTGGAATGAGACAATGATGGCGGAACAATCAAAGACACCGCTATATGAAAAACCAAAGGTGACCGTCGACGACCTCGCTCGCAAAATTAACGATTTAGACCGTGAGGTGAAATATCTGATAAACAAAGCCAAGGTGTACAAGCCAAAGAAGAAGGAGGAGAAAAAGGAGAAAAAATCAAATGAAACAAAGATTCCAGCTGATGAAAAAGCCGGTAGGTTGCTTCGTTTGTTTCAGAAAACCCAATTAACTTCACTGAAAGAAGTGTCACGGCAGTATATACCCCTCTGCTTTTGGAACCTTTTCTAGGTGAGATATGCATGCACTAGAAATACCTGGTAGCTAGCTCACCCCCCTCCCTTAAAAAAAGGAAAAAAAGGGGGGGGGGAGAGGAAAATTGGTATCATAAGTCTATGGTACTGTTGAGTATGTTGATGAATTAATTAAATAGATATATTATTTATGTAAATTTCAGAAAAGGAAAGTGGAGAATCTAACGAGACAAAATCTGGTATGTAGCCTTTGGAAAGAATTACTTACCCCTTCCATGTTTTTTGTGTAATAAACATTATCTATCATAAAGCATATGTCAAACAGGTTACCTTAGAGTTGGTTGAAATATTCCAGCTGAACTTTAATCTTGAGAGATAATGACATGAAATTTATGGAAATTTTCCAGTAATCATTTGGCTTGTTTCTTTCACATTGAGAAGGAGTGTGGGTTGTAAAAAAAAGAAACAAGGAACATTCTTTAAGCCGCAGGACTGGGATGTTAACTCAATTCCTGTAAATTTACAGAAAAGACAGACACTCCAAAAGAGGGGGAGGAGACTGCAGATAAGGAATTCCAGATTCCAGAACCTCCTAAAGAGGAAGGAGAAGCAGATAGCAAAAAGTCAAAGAAGAAACAAAAAGAGACAGATGAAGATAAAGATGAAGAAACTTTACAAATAGATGGGGCTGATAGTGAAGGTGAGAAAAGCTAGTTTGAAAAATAAAATGATAATTTTGATAAATATTCACATTTGAAGAACCTCTAATTGAGTGAGGTGTTTCGTAAAGTTCTATCATTTTAATGTCGTGCAACATGAAATGGAAACATCGGAAAAAAAATAGATAGATGAAAAAGCTCTAAAACAAATTTGCTTTTGATAAAATGTTAAGCATTTCTGTACAATAAATCAATATCGATGGAATATGGATGCTTGTATTAGCATAATGAAAATGTATTATTTTTACTATGAAAAATTTACATACCCGTATAAGCTTCGATAACTCATATCTGCATATGAATACCACGCTGAGTTCAAAGAGGCTAAGTTGCAGCAGGCCTCTGAAAATGGTTATGTATGGATTTGGCAATATATGAAGAGGATGATAGGATACATATTGGTAGATGAAATATAACTATTGCATCTAAACTTTAACATGTTAAATATTCCATATCATTTCAGAAGTAGATTCAGAAAGCAAAGAGCAGACTGAGGACATAAAGAAAAAGCCAGTCAAGAAATCTCCACATGACCCCGATGACGAGCTATAACAGTGATATAGTCTAGATGTTATAATAACGGGTGTGTCAGCGCGCGAAAGGAGTGGATAGATATTCCGATATACAGACAGATGTAGACGGGTAATGTGACGAGTAATAATATGTAAACTGACGTATGAGTGTTGGAAAAAATGAATCGTTGTTCGAAGGCCAGAGTTTGATGTTATGGTTGACCATATCGTTCCTGTGCACAGCTTAAAGAGTTCGGGTTTTACAGAATATCCGGGTGGGTGTTAGAACACTTTAAGGACCACTGATGCAGGAGTGTATCATAGTTGGCATGATGCACCAATGAAGTGCTGGCGAGTCTGCTTGCCAGCACTTCATTGTTGCATCATGCCGACCCTCCGCATCAGCGTCCTTAAATTGTTAGCGGGAAGGGCCCAGTGGTAACTAGGTTGTCATCATCATTAATTTCATCACTCATTCATGATAAATCATGTTGTATACGCTAAAACACACATTGATTTGTTAAAAAAATATTAGCCGGAATAGCGAAACTTTGAAAAACCCGGCTTTGTTAAAATGCAGTGTCTCCATCCATTTTATCACAAAGGGTTCAACAATTGAGAAGGGATGTCAAATCAAGTTGATTTAAATCTGGCACCTTTGACTTATACTGATGTAAAGAAAATATTTTTCTCAGATGTTGGTTCATCTTTGTCAAAGAACATTAGCCCCCCATCTCAAAATATGATGACACTCGCCCCCTTCACCATGATCATCTCATTGTGTTCTTCACTTCACTTTGTCGTAAAATTGACATTGGGCAGGGACAGATGAAATATAACTGTGATGTGGCTCAGCATAGACCGACGATACATAATAATGTCATAAACGGGCATTTAGAGAGTGAATTTAGTGAAGACAGTTGGACATATTCCCTTTAAATATCAACCAGTGTGTTACATATAGCTAGGTTCACCTATTATCGTCCATTTAAGGTGCTGAGATGTTACCCAGAATGGGGAGTCCCGGGGCGTTTGTCGGCTGGTATAATTTAGGAATAATCGCAGCATAATCATCGTTCCATTTCTCACATTGAGTAATTGAAGTGAAGACGAGCTTGATATTGCATTTTGATGCCCGGCAAATATTGGTGAAAGGGACTTTCTGAGGTGGCTGATTGCATCAAAATCAAATCTACAACTTGCCCACCATAGAACATGGAAGAATAGTACTTATAAGTTGTATGATATCCCCTTATATAATGGTACCTTAAGATTTTAATCAACTAATGAATACATGATTAACAAGTTAGGTGTGTTTGGTACGTAGCTAATTGTAACCAAAAGGGGAAGCACTGAATTTTCTCACTACGTTACATTATGTGAGTGAAATATAGTTGCCGAGTAAACTTGCGAGTCAATGTCCATCACTCACATGTTTCATGGCATGTCCCGATGGATTGAAGCAGAATTGGCGAATTTTATTTATTTCAGCTGTTTTCACAAATATCATGTTAAACATTCCCACTGTAGTTGTTTTAGAATGTAACTTACTAGAATGAAATTTTGCCACTTTAAATTAATTAAATTCAAATTTAATCTTATGATAGATATATGCACACTGATATGAATCCTTAATATTTTGCAATACTGTGTACAATACTTTACTTATGTTGTGAAAAAATATGACCTCATTTGTTCCATCTGAATTCTTAATTTGCGACATCAATCAATTTTGAAATTTCTTTTGGGCTAATTTTTAGCTGTGCTACTTTGGGGGGAAAAACACATATTAGATTGACAAAAATGGTATAGGTATACAACTCGTAGATTGTGCATGATAGTCGCGAGGCATTGGCTTAAAGCCGTATATCACATGTTTATTGTTACCGGCATTTAAACACAAAAAAAAATTAGAATCACAGATCATCTACCACAGCACCTTATGTATAAGGTACGCCTTACTGAGGTACTGTCAGTCTGTGGGATATGACTTTGTTGGCAAAGAGTGTGCAATTTTTTATGTGCTTGTGTCATCTTAGAAAATGTAAGACCATCGACTAGAATTACATTAGCCTCTTGTGATATTCAAAGCTTAGAATTTTTGTATATATCTGAAGGATATCGATTCGAGAGGTATACAATTGAATGGTTGAAAAGGTGAAAAAAAAAGAATGCTATCGATAATGAATTGTAAACAGCAAGCCAATGATATTTGGTTTGAATGAGAAATAATACTAAATGATACGGGGCCAGTACATTGAATGAGAATCATATTCTACAGGGAGTCAAATTGACAAGATATTATCTGTTTGGGTTAATATGCATAGCTCATCTTTAAACCAAGTATAAATATGGACGAAATGTGCATACCACCACCACCCTTTGTCAATAGATTACAAGGAAATGCATTTACTTAAAGTACTAAGTTGATTTCATGAATTAACCTTTGGTGTGAGGAGAACACAGTAATTAGGTTTTTGCACCGTGTGTGGGGAATATTTTTAGGAATTTTATTCACAATTTCATGCAGAGATGCCACTTTTCCTATTTTTTTTAGGAATTCCGAATTTCTTATTTTCATTCCTGTAGGTATTTCCTATTGTAAATTGAGTAAATTAGCAGGATTTCCGAATTTTAGGGGATCAGTGAGTGGCATCCCTGTTCATGAAATGTTTTAAAAATTGCTCACTGCACTAACTAAAAGGGAAAGGCGCCTTTTGGGACAATTGGCTCAAATATGTAATCACAATAGTTGAAATGTCTAGAAATTTACCAAAAGAAAATGAGAGCATGTATTTCATTCATTAGTCATTATTTCTTCTGGAATATAGACCAGGGCAAAGAGACATTCCTGAATGTATCACTAGAAAAAGAAATGACTTATCAGATTTTAGATACCAAGGGTTTATGATCATGTGGATTAGAAATTAACCCTCTAAAGGCTGCTGATGCAGAAATACATCATGACGACCAATGGGTGTGATGCATTTATGCACAAGCTGCCCTCCAGGATTAAAATCTTGAGTCCAACTGCACTTGTAGATCAACAGACGTTCAGCAATATAATACATTGTTCATTGTCATGAAGTGTGTACCTAGGTAGTTAAAATCAAAATCACCAAATTCTCACACTATCTATCTTAAATCCCCATGGACTAATATACCCGTTCCTAGCTCTTCTTGATGTACAAAATGTTTGAAAGATTCACAAAGAAACTGAAACTCACTGTCCTCCTTGACACGATTGTAGCGAAACAAACACATTTCTTTGAGACTAGGAGTACAGACTGTTCAAAGACCTATTCAAGCAATAAAAACATTTGGCTGGATACCAGCCTGTATATTGAGGTCATGCATACAGGCAGGCCATGCCTAAGAAGTTGCCTGTCAATCATCCCCTGTTGTCACACTTACTCACAAGGGGGCACCCTTTCACCCCAAAGTTACACTCGAGGGGTATTCATTGGCCGCACGCCAGCCACGCGGCGCACGCCACAGGCGCACCTCCTCTCTAGCTGGAGTGCGAGCACGTTCAGGTCCAGGCGCACGCCGATTGCTGGGCGTGCGGCCTATTGAATGCCCCTGTGCCTCTTCTATACAGATGTTTAGATATATTGCCTGTGATTGGAGATCTAAAACTGCCATCTAGTGGAATTCAAGTGAAGCTCTCCCCACTACCTGGGAAAAAAGCCATCAGGCATGGCCTGCGGGTATACATATGCCCACAATACCTGCAGGGCACCAGCGTATAAAAACATTTCCTTTTTTCTCCATAACACTGTATATTAATAGATAATAATGGAGAATCCTTTGTCCATGTTGTGTTTGATAGTTACCTATGGTTTGTATGAAGATTGGTGGACTTATAATAATCTGCACCTAGGTATGTAATATTGTATAGGACCGTCAAAGTGCAGAATTATTCCTACTTTATCTTCCATGTATTACTGTGTTATTTATTTCATTATCAGAGAAACAATTGTGACTTAATCTAAGTGAGTGGAAACTCTTTTATGTACAAAAACAAAAAAACATGAAAATAATAATGAAAAAAAAAAACACTTCTAGTATGAAAAACCTATTTCTGTGTTTGATTTATTCTGTATTTTGATTTTAACCCTTTAAGAGCCGCTGATACATTAATGCTGCATTATGCCTATTGAAGTGCTGGCTCGCCAGCACTTCGTTGGAGCATCATACCAACCCTATGGGAGTATGTGTATCAACCCTGTAGCGTTGGCATGGTGCTCCAATGAAGTGCTGGCGAGTAGTCTCACCAGCACTCCAATGGTGCATCATGACGACCAATGGGCATGATGCACTCCTGCATCAGCGGCCTTTAAAAGGTTAAATTAATGACTTGATGTCCCATTTAACTGCCAGGTGTTGAGTGATGGCTGCGCTTCTATGAACACTGGTTGGATGAAGATCTTGACATAATTCCTGTACACTTAGAATTAAACAGATGAATGTCACCAAGTCCTGAGTATCCTAGATGCAATGGCCGCCTTCGCAAAAACATGTCGGACATCGGCTATAGCTGACAGAATGGTTCTCAAACCGACATAAACTGTTAGCCTGACAGACCAAATGTCTTGCTGTTTTCTCCAGACCTTTGGCTACTTGCTATTTTTACAACTTTCAAATGAAATCAGATTATAATCAAGATTTTTACAGTGTTACAAAGCATTAGGTTACAAATTCCTTTTTTTTTCTCAGAACCTTACGAATCTTTTTGGATTTTATGATGAAAATAGAAAGTTGAAAAAAATTCTTCCGTTGTGTTATTTCTTTTTTCCAGAAAACGTGAGATATTCAGTCTGTTTCAATCCTGCTAAAATTTAACCGGGCCTGTCGAATTAGAAATCTGCGGGGCCGAATATCCTGCATGCTGAAAAAATTTATTTTTGCAAAGCCTGTAATGTTTGAATGTTATGTATAAGGGCCCTGGCAAAAGTAGAGGTATTTGCCTACATCTGATATCAGGGGTGTGAAATCTCTGACTGATATTGGAAATTGACTTTTTTTTTCTTAAAAAAGATGGTTCCAGAGATCTATGTAAATCCACTGAGAAAATCGTTTACTATTCATATGCGGGGGGGGGGGTATGGCATAACAGCTGATTCCTTTGCATATTTTGGATATTTCACTCTCCCAATGTCAAGTTTAAACACCATCTTGTTTTTATTGTATGTAAATTGTGGATTGTATACCAATGTTACAGTTCCCCTGGCAGCACCCCTGTAGTACTTGTATTGGAAAACCTCCAAGGAGGTTTTGTGGCAAATCCTCCAGGTCCAAGGAGGTTTTCTTATACTCCATCCACATAAGTTTATAGAACAGTAAAACCATGAATATAAGCATAGTTTGACTTCAACTGTAAAGGCCTAGAAGAGGATTCGAATCTTATACACTGGCTGTGATACAAAGCTATGATAAATATATGGTGTTCCAGTCTACAATCACCAGCAGTCTCAATAGTATAATGGTTAGCATGTCTGACTTTGAATCACAGAATGTGGGTTCAAGACTGCATGGGGAAAGTGTTTTAACTTACACATACAAGGTAAAAGGATTCTTTATGAAAGGCCCCCCCCCTGAAGCCCCCTTTATCATTTTGGTAATCAGAGGATGTTCATTATAATACATTATTTTTAGAATTTGTTGCAAAAATGACAGTGATCAACCGAGAATAAAACAAAATCACACCAGCAGTTTGAACCGGTGTGGTCTAGATTTCTAGTCCCAGGCTTTAACCACTACACTAGATTGACCAGTCAAAATTTCAAAGTGGAATCACCCTGTTTATCTACAACTGATTACTCAGTCATAGAAGTAGCATATTGCCCTTTAGTAGATGTTCAAACACCCACAGTATCAGGTATCAGTATCAGATGGTAATGGTTAGCACGAGACTCAGGATCCCAGCACTGTCTGGTATGTTGGGTATGAATCCCATATGGGACAGAATTTTACCAAGAAATACATCTGTTCAAAAATGACCTTATTCATAAAACCTCTTTCTATGCTTGGCCTATTTCACAAAACCTCCTCCCAGACCTGACCCAATTCACAAAACCTGTCAGAACTGATCTTATTCATAAAACCTCCTGCTGGCCCCCAAACTGTGGAATATGGAAATAAACCTACAGTAGGAACAATAGGGGGCAGAGCCAGGTGGAGTATAAGTACCTTTATACCACACTTGGGTGGGAAGACAATGGAAAAGCATAGGTAATATATTGCATATTTAGCTGCTGTAAGTTGATGCGGTCCACTGAGCACACACACCCTCCCTCATTACCCAGTTTGTGAATGGTTTTAGTGGGTGACAAGTGTGGCATAAGTGAGATAAACACCTTGTTAGGCAGTGTAGCCAGTATGTAGACAACAGACAGCCTGTTGTCTATATAGTGAATACAGTGACCAAACTCGGTGTTTATCTACCACGTATACCTTGGCCACACAGACACTAAAGGTTAACAGCTAACTGAGCCGACTGTAATCATAACAAGTGTGATCCTACCAGTAATTGCACTACAATCCACACACGTTCTGTGCTAATTGAACAGAATTCAATCAGTAGGCCTACTTTAGACGACTACACACCCAGACTCAGACCCTCCCCCTTCCCACTCTTATTTGATAATTTTGGATTGTTACAGTTCCCCTGGCAGCACCCCTGTAGTACTTGTATTGGAAAACCTCCAAGGAGGTTTTGTGGCAAATCCTCCAGGTCCAAGGAGGTTTTCTTATACTCCATCCACATAAGTTTATAGAACAGTAAAACCATGAATATAAGCATAGTTTGACTTCAACTGTAAAGGCCTAGAAGAGGATTTGAATCTTCTACACTGGCTGTGATACAAAGCTATGATAAATATATGGTGTTCCAGTCTACAATCACCAGCAGTCTCAATAGTATAATGGTTAGCATGTCTGACTTTGAATCACAGAATGTGGGTTCAAGACTGCATGGGGAAAGTGTTTTTAACTTACACATACAAGGTAAAAGGATTCTTTATGAAAGGCCCCCCCCCCCCTGAAGCCCCCTTTATCATTTTGGTAATCAGAGGATGTTCATTATAATACATTATTTTTAGAATTTGTTGCAAAAATGACAGTGATCAACCGAGAATAAAACAAAATCACACCAGCAGTTTGAACCGGTGTGGTCTAGATTTCTAGTCCCAGGCTTTAACCACTACACTAGATTGACCAGTCAAAATTTCAAAGTGGAATCACCCTGTTTATCTACAACTGATTACTCAGTCATAGAAGTAGCATATTGCCCTTTAGTAGATGTTCAAACACCCACAGTATCAGGTATCAGTATCAGATGGTAATGGTTAGCACGAGACTCAGGATCCCAGCACTGTCTGGTATGTTGGGTATGAATCCCATATGGGACAGAATTTTTCCAAGAAATACATCTGTTCAAAAATGACCTTATTCATAAAACCTCTTTCTATGCTTGGCCTATTTCACAAAACCTCCTCCCAGACCTGACCCAATTCACAAAACCTGTCAGAACTGACCTAATTCATAAAACCTCCTGCTGGCCCCCCAACTGTGGAATATGGAAATAAACCTACAGTAGGAACAATAGGGGGCAGAGCCAGGTGGAGTATAAGTACCTTTATACCACACTTGGGTGGGAAGACAATGGAAAAGCATAGGTAATATATTGCATATTTAGCTGCTGTAAGTTGATGCGGTCCACTGAGCACACACACCCTCCCTCATTACCCAGTTTGTGAATGGTTTTAGTGGGTGACAAGTGTGGCATAAGTGAGATAAACACCTTGTTAGGCAGTGTAGCCAGTATGTAGACAACAGACAGCCTGTTGTCTATATAGTGAATACAGTGACCAAACTCGGTGTTTATCTACCACGTATACATTGGCCACACAGACACTAAAGGTTAACAGCTAACTGAGCCGACTGTAATCATAACAAGTGTGATCCTACCAGTAATTGCACTACAATCCACACACGTTCTGTGCTAATTGAACAGAATTCAATCAGTAGGCCTACTTTAGACGACTACACACCCAGACTCAGACCCTCCCCTTCCCACTCTTATTTGATAATTTTGGATTTCTTTGTACATATAAAAATATCATGTAACTTGCTGTATTCCTGCTTCTTTCTTTTCTTAAATGTGACGAAACTTGGAAAATAATAACAGGGGAAAATCCTTTTTTTTTAAATCATGTCATCAGCTACATTTTGATACTTTTCATGATAAAAATACTCCAAATAGCTACAGAAATATAAAATCTCAAACATGGGATGTCAGCAACATGGAGAAATTCAGGTTAACCCATAACTCAATCAGGCATGGGATTCTTCGGGTTATATCCAAAATCTCAGATATTTGAAGGTAAAAATAATGGATCATTCTTGTGATTTGCACAGATCCAATGAGAAAACAATGAGGGAGGGGGTGTCATCTTAAACTCTTGAAGGGACCCACCCCATATATTTCGTCTCAAATACCAACTAGAGAAGGGATTTAGGAGCCATCTTTGATATTTCCTCAAAATCCAATCCCATGCCTGCTCAATTGCGTATTGAAATATTGTTGCATAAGACATATAAAAATTGCCATTATTGGAAAAAATGACAACTTTTAAACAATGTCATAATCATCCATAATTTTGGATCTAGAAGGGATAATTCAATTCTGTTTTCAGTTATGAAAATCTTATGAACGGTTTAATAAGATAGAGTCACTTTTTATCGGCAACCAAATGTCGACGAATGTGCTAGATTTAGGGAAAAAACATCCGTTTTGGATTCTAAATAAGGTCATCTTCGAAGGAAAATAGAGTCTTGGCTATAGCATAACTAGATTCTTCAGAAAAAGTTACTCTAGACTTGTTTTCACTTATATATTTACTCTTTTGGTCATATCTCCTTAAATGTTGTATTTTAGGGCATTTGTGGGTATTCCCCTTAATGTTATGATTTTCCCTGTTTCGTCACAAATGATTAGAATGCCTTAAGTGCACCTTGGCCCTCTTCAGAAGAGTTACTATTCTTCCAATTTTTAGGAGTGGAGGAAGCTTCAAGCTTTATTCACAAGAGTGCAGCACTCCTGGAATTTCTGTCAGCAATTTCCAGTTTTAATTCTTTATTACAATTGAAATCAGACACTGCTTGTAAGTCAACTGAGAGAAGTTAATGTATAAGTGTGATTAAAAGCTACATATAAAATACCACTGTCAACAGATGACATTTAGATGTATTGGACTCCCACTTCAGTGTGCCTACCAGAGTTTGCATAGACCTGCCTCGATGGCCTACAGTCCGAACCTCCCTAGCAAATTGTTGTGACTCCTCGTCAACCTGTGTGAAGTGGCTCACACATGTCGCTAGATGGAACACAACGTCGCTATAGCACAAGATCACCAGGAATAGCAATGGTGGTGATCACATGGCCTCACCTTAGATGGCGAGGATGGTGATCACTCAGACTCACCAGGGATGGCGACGTGGGTGATCACTCACCTCGCTAGATGAAACACGCACCTCGTCATAGCGCATGTTCAGCAGGGATGGCGAGGATCGTGATCACTCATCCTCACCAGGGATGGCGACATGAGTGATCCCTCACTTCGCTAGATGAGACGCACACACCACGTCATAATGCACATTCACCATGGATGGCAAGGATTGTATTCACTCACCTCGCTAGATAAAACGCGTATCCTCGTGATAGCACAGGTTCACCACAGATGGTGAGGATCTTGATCACCCACACTCACCAGGGATGGCGACACGAGTGATCACTCAACTCGCTAGATGAAACGCGCACCATGCCATAGCACATGTTCACCACGGTTGGCGAGGATCGTGATGACTCACACTCACCAGGGATGGCAAGGCAGTTGATCACTCACCTCGCTAGATGAAACGCGCACCACGTCATAGCGCAGGTTCACCATGGATGGCGAGAGTGGTGATCACTCAGACTCACCAGTGATGGCGATGCTGGTGATCACTCACCTTGTTAGATGAAAAGCTCATGATCATCGACATTGGTAATCATGCAGCCTCACATCTGCCAGATCAAAGTATGTTTTGCCAGAGAAGGTATTGCCATATGTATCTTCCCTCTAACCACAGACAACCTGTTCATGTAGATATTTCCCTATGTATTTTTTCTGAAACCAGAGAAAAGGTGTTTATGGATAGTTGCTTTCATTTTAGAGATACCTTTATCTAAATTCAATTGATATTTTCTCTATATAATCTTGTTTGATTCAACTCTGAAGTATTACATGGAAATCAGTGTGAAACAAAGCTCATTTGATACATATGGACTTATACTTCATGCCCACACTTCCTAGATAGGCTACATGTTGAACAGTGGTGCTGTCTCAACAACTTTGGCAATGGTGGTGATAAGTTGCCACTGTGAGTGAGAGTGAGTGACAGATGATGCAATCCTCAGAGAGCATTGACTTGGAGTGACACACATTCACGTATTGAGTGAGACCAATGTTGGCAATGGTGGTGATAAGTCGCCATTTTGTGTAAGAGTTGATGACAGTGGCACACACTCACACAGTGAGTTACATCTATGTTGGCGATGGTGGTGATAAGCTGCCATTATGAGTGAGAGTTGACAGGCAGTGGCACATACTCACGCAGTGAGTTAGATCCATGTTGGCGATGGGGGTGATAAGTCACCATGCTTTGTGAGGGATGAGAAGGGCTGGCACATACTTACGCAGTGAGTGAGATCATGTTGGCCAATGTTGTGATAAATCGCCATGCCATGTGAGACTGACACACAGTGGCGAAAGATGACGCAGTGAGTTATCACTCAGAAAGGAGTCACCATTGATGACCAATCATGGCGACAGATAATGACAATTTGCTGGGTCTCTGGACTAACTAATATAAGGCAACAATACAAGATTTTCCTTGATCATGGCGTTTAGGATCACATCACCTCAGTACAACAAGGTTGTGACAGTTTATGTGTCAACAAGGTAAATGATACCTCTATGACCCAGATTCAGTTACAACCTTGTTGCATTGAGACGGCGATCTGCACAGTCCCTCCAATGGCAAAGGGGGTAATAAATCAGGGAGACTCATCAGAGGCAGAGGCATAGAGAACCCTCTCGCTCCCTCCTTTCTAGAAGACTGTGCATATGCAGATGATTATAATACTGCCCTTCTGTATATACACCCTAGGTTTATAACCATCTGCCACTTTACAACTAGGTTCATGGTATACCCTGAATGCAGAAAGGAATTTGAAGCAAAGAAGTGATTGGTGTTTAAACACTGATACACAATGAAGGGTTACCACTTGTCAGTTAAAATGTGTTTTTTTTTCTTTTAAAGAAAAGACCACCCTTTTTTTCATGGATATTTCATTTTGTAGCTTTTATATCAAATAAAAACACTGTGCCATACTCAGTGTCCCATCTGCTATGATGAGGGCATGAAGCAGGCCTATCTGATGCATGGTATGACGTCACAATTGGTCCAAATGCACCAATTGGTGCATAGTTTAAGCTGGGAAGCTGTTGCAACCATGTTCTTAATTGTGATAATAATACTAAAGTGTCGATAATCATTATATCATATGATATCAATCAGATGGGTTATATAAGGCTATTTATCATAGTGAATATGTAAGAAGTGTAAAAAGGCACCTATGAGTAGCATGTATTTGTAGATGGGCAGTGCTGTGCAGTCAATAAAGTGATGCATTGGACCAATTGTGATGTCATACCATGCATCAGAGGGCCTGCTACCTGCCTTATCATAGCAGATGGGACATTGGGTATGGCACAGTATTTTCATTCAATATAAAAGCTACAAAATGAAATATCCATGAAAATAGGGTGGTATATGTGCTTTCAAATCTGAAAAAAGTCCATCATACACATATGTTCTCAATATATTTCATATTCGCAACTTTGAAAGGCTCTAAGATGTCATTGACAATAAAGGGCGAGTTTTAAAAATAAATGGCTATTTAGAGCGGTAAAGAAGAAGCCAGGCATTGTGTTTGGTTTTGTGTACTATATAACTTTATTAACAAAGTATGCTAAAGTTTTAGTTAATCACCAGTTGGCTTTTCACCAAACCAAATAGATAATATGTGCCACGGGTTGAATAACAATACTAGATAAGGTTTTCAATATAATGGTCTATTTTCATTATAGAATTCAAACTGTAGAATTCTACATGTACATAACTGAGGGAACTGTGATTGTGTACCCTTATCATATAGATAAGGGTACAACACCTTAAGAAGAAAGGGACTTCTATGGAACCTTGCACCCTTTTCATTTTTCAGACAACCAAAGGAAAGTTACATACATACACGTAAAACGCTACCGAAGGACAGGGGGTTTGAAAAGTGGTACCGGTATTGTACAGGCTTGCAAAGGAAGCAATATCTTACAAATAGCCACAAACTGGGAGGGAATCGCTCATGAGCAGAACACTAAAAGATTCAAAATGCCAGATATAGTAGAAAGCCGGCGAGCAGTGCAAGAACTGACAGTGATTTGACCTGGGCTCCACCAGCAACGAAAGATGTTTCAACTGCATCCATACATTCATCAGGGAAGTTGAAAATGCTTGGATCATCAATCGAGTCCTTGTAGTTGGTAAGGAGTACTCCCTGGGAAAACGTAAATCCTTCAACTACTGTTGCCATGGTCTGGTAGACAGGGAAGCACTTGCCTGGAGAAAGCACAGACAGATGCTGTTTTATGTAAAAACCTGATGACTCATCCCTCACTTGCCAGATTTCAGCCTCATCATAAGCAAGTGTTTCTGTGCCTTTGAATTCCAAGACGGTTTGGTTGAACCAGCAAAATGGAGGTCTTGGGATCTTCATTACGGCCTTCATTTTTGTGCAACCAGTTGCAACTTTTAGAAACATAAAGTCGGCGTCGACCTCCTGGTAAATGGTAACTTCGCCTCCAGGTGTCATATCAAGAGTAGTTACAATCCTGCAAAAATAAAATGTATTCATGGTTTTGGTTCAAAATTCATGAGCCTCTCTGTGGTGTTCAAACAGAAATACACATGAAAGCGAATATGTTTTGCTTAAATCCCAAAACTGTATTTAATTAGAAAGTCTACAAGTAAATTTGTAGAACTGATGTTATACAAAACAAAGTATGAGTAATTGTGGATATTGTGCTCTTTTGCTGTTTACTTTGATTATCATTTACGAACAAACTGACGAAGCAGGTCATGATAAAATTGTGATAATATAATCATCAACTTCACATAATCAAGAGCTACCCAGATAGTTTAGCCTATTTAAATGCCATTCCCATTGTGCATGGTGAATGCTAAACCTTTTTACCTGGATGAATCAAAGTATGCAACCAATCCCCAAAGAATAAGGTGAAAGAGAAGCATAAAACTGGAGGTGTGCAGGCTGTATGGTAGCCTACATTTACTTTTCCCTCTTTGGGCTTCCCTAGCCCACTTAAAAGGGTCTATATATCTCCTCTTTCCCATCCCCTCAGATGTGTGTGGTGTACGTATGATTGTGTGGTCACCAACTCAATTCTCTGTGAAATTCTGTAATGTAGTTCTTACCATGAATATGACCTAAGCTGACGAAATGCCGTTAGACATTTATTACTCACTCATTCTTCTCTCTTTCAATCATCACAGGCCATAAGCCAGAGTTCCACCACTAGCGTCACCCATGCGCAAGTGTTACCGCAGCATTACCTGCGACACTTCCCACTTGGCATAAAAAAATTACGTAAAAAAAACCCGTTTTTTATTGGTTTCCCTTTTGGTTTTTTGTTTGAAAATTGGTTAAAAAAACCGTTTAAAAACGTTTTTTTTGCCAAGTGGGTTTATTTACATTACTCATCAATATCAACTTTAATAATATCGTGCAAGTAATGCTCAGAAAATTGATGTGTAATGTAAACAAATATAACAAGAACAAAGGATATAAAAGTGTTGCAGGAAACTCACAGGTGTGGATGATGATAGTGGATCTCTGGCTGGCTTTAGGGTCTAGACTTGCTCAGGTCTTTTACATGTGTAACGGTTCGTTTCAGCTTATATGTTGGGTGGCTCTTTGGCTTGCTTAACACTAGAGACACCAACACAACACAAGGGTTTCGGGTTGGGCAAAGCCCCAGAACTTCCTACCGCTCGGGTAGGCCTTTATTGGAGAAGAGGTAACACGTCTGGACTGGACTAGGTCCAGTCCTCTTCTGCAGTTCATCCGGCTCATTAGTAGGAGCTGGATGCGAGGCGTGGTGCTGCCCCCTCTTGTACCAAACGGGTATCGCAAAGTGACACCTGGCTGGCATAGAAGGAACGAGCAATACACAAACACATCTCTCGGATGAAGCGCACTAATATACATAACGATGCCGGCCCCTACACCACCCCCCTAGACTTTACCTAGGGTAGGTGTTACAACTACCTATTGTTTAAAGTTATATAACAGTATATACATAGTTAAGTCTATTATTAAGATGTTATACAAAGTATATGACATTATGGGGGCATTATAAATAATATGTACATAATAAGAGGCATCGTCATATATAACCCGAAGTAACTAAATAATAACATAAATAGGAGGCGGTGCCTTATGCACCCTCAACCTATGGTGGAATATAAAAGTAACAATGTTACAAAGTTATTATAGTTAAGATGTGATTAATGATATTTTCTTTGAGTTTAGTTTAGATAAAAATATAGGTTATGAAAAAAATAAATTATATTTTACATAGGAAAATGACTTTAAGAGCTGTCCTACTGGGGTAGCAGGATCACCCTTACAATAAAACTAAAACTAAACTTCCGTCGGATCCGGGTAGTCCTCCAAGAAATTAATCTCTGGCATATCGTATGCCTTTACCCTCGGGTACTGATGAGAGGAGGTCGGCAGATGGACACTTACAAGTCTTCGGACTCGTCTCTGGTGTCCATCTTCTCAGCTGGCTCCAGGTTAGGTTCTGGAGCCAAACTGCTACTACCCGCAGTGGGAAGCTTAAGGGTATCGGTGCTCGTATCGCTAAGCAGGCTTAGAGCACCCATACCTTCAGACGGGGTGTCCCCCGCTGCCTCGGCAGTAGCATCCGAAGGGATGACCAGAGACGACGCGGTGCCGTCCCAGTCATCCAGATGCTTGCCGAAGCAGAGGAAGTACTTCAGGTCCGCCTCCTTGTACCTATTTATGTACTTCATGTTCTCAGCGGCGTGGAGCTCTTTAAGCTTCTCGGCTTCCCTCTGCTTCTCTTTGCAGGATTTGTAGGCCTCCTTGACCCGCTTTATCTCCTGCTGCTTAATTTCATCTTCCTCCCTCTTCTGGATCTCAAAGACCAGATTGAAGGTGGCTTCGGTCATGTCACGCCAGTAGTCGATTGACCGCTGGCGATGCAGGGACTGCCATTCCGCCATCAAGTCGTTCTGGATCTGGCATGTATGTTCGTCTCGATGGTCGACGAACGTATCCGGATCCTTAAGGCCTGCCAGGGTACTGGCCACTAGACCCATAGTGGGGACCCGAGAGTCCCCAGATGAGGTAGCAGCTGGTACTGGTGCCGGAGATGGCACAATAACAGGCAGAGCGCCTGGGCTAGGGACTACAGAGCCCTCGACTGTGGTACCTCCCCGTCCTCGGCCGTTGCCAGGGGCTGGTCGGGTGGACTCGCATCCACCATGGCCTCTACCCCAAGCTTTTGGTCGACCCGAGGGGGTCAGGACCTGTGATTCAGGTCCTGCAGGTCACATGGCAGGGAACCTCGCCATGTACTCCTCGTATGCTTTGCGCTGCTGCTGGGATGACTCCTCTCCGGCCCACCAAGCACCGTGGCCGGTTTTGGTACCGAAGAAGGCGCTCCAGTCTTCTTGACTCCTGGTATCTACACCTGGGGGGTGCTGTGCCCTGTAGCCAGGCAGTGGTGGTATGACCTGGCTAACCGCCCGATAGGTCTGGTTGCCAGGCATATCCAGAGCCGAGACCTGTTGTCCCGACTGACGGCGATCAGCTGGGTTGGCTGGTCTGGACTGATTCTTATTGCCAGCCGGGCTTACGGATCGTTCTGCTCGGGTTCACTTGGGGGTGGCCGGGGCCTGCGCCCCAGCGGTTCCCCTCAAATGAGCCTGCTTTCCTTTCTCTCGTTTATCATCACCCTGCCATTTCTTTACTTTCAGACGTACCTCGGTGGGCATTCCGAACTTAGAACTGGAGGGGTTGACTGCGAAGTAAGTGGTAACATTACCACTCTTCCAGGCACAAAACTCGGGTTCAAACACCTGCTCTCGTACCTCACTGGGGGTCAATGTAGCCCACTTCGCCAGGAGCTCGTTGAAGCACTTTACTGCATGCTTGCGTGTCTTTTCCAGGCCGGTACCATGGGCTTTCTGCAAATGCAGAGCCAGGTCCCGGCGCCGGTTGGTCACGAAGGTGCCATCACACAGCCTGCTGGGGCGGTCACCTGGGACACATCATCAAGGGCTTATGGTGCATATGGTGCTCCACAACATGCCTGGTGAACTGAGGCTTTGTATCAAAGATATTCTCCCCAGTAAGTGAGAGCTGGCACGACTCTAATGGGCACCTACAGCGGCTGCCGCTTGGTCATAGCCCATTGAACCTTGGTCCTGGACTCGTAATTGTAAATTACACCTAACTTGGACTTGAGCTGGTCAATCCAAATCAGGTAAAATTTACCAACAGGTGTGTCGTGAGGACCGGTCTTCATCCACTCCTCATCGTCACTGTCACCGTCCTTGTTAACGGCGCCCGGGCAGATGTAGTGGATTGTGTCGTAAGCACAATCCGAGAAGCTGCGAGGGACACGTTCTTTAAATCCCTTGGCTGCATTCTTCCACATCCATTTCTGATTTTCGTACTTTGGGACGTCCGTGGTCATTTCTTCCCACGTCATCATGGACTCCAAATCAGATTTGGCTGACGTGGGCAGTTCCGGGTCGCTTTCGCTTCCTGAATCGCTGCTCAAGTAGATGCCCGGTCCTCTAGGCTGGGCACGGCTGGTGGTAGTGGTACCAGTCAAAGTCACAACAGAGGTGACGGTGGCCGACCCGCTGGTGGTGACAGTGGATGCTGCAGTAACCGAGGTGGTTACTGTGACTGCGGTGGATGAAGGGGCTGAGGTCTTCGGCTTACCCTTGCCCCCCTTCTTAGTAGTGGAGGGCTCAGGTACTGCCGGAGACGCTTTTGCTCCCTCCTTGTTCTTTTTCTTCCCTTTTGTGGGCTGTGGCGGGGGCTCGGGACTAGAATCCGACTTACTAGATTCCTTGTCCTTACCCTGGGTGCTCCTCCTACTGCTGACAGGTGTGTCAGTGTCCGAAGCAGCACTCGGCTGGTGCTGAGCCTGCTGCTTGCAGTGGGACCAGCGGGCAGCGGCTAGCTCCTTCTGCTGTGCCTCAAGCTCATGGCGCTTGGCTTCCACAGCAGCTTGCTGACGAAATATATCCTCGTCCGAGATGCCGCCAGCCGCCTGTTGGTGCCTGGTTCTTTCTCGGACTTCGACCTCTCGATCGCGATCCAAAGGTCCTCATCCTCGAGATCAGACTCGGTCAGTGGCCCCTTCGGTGTAGGCTTACAGACCAATTTCTTGGTCCATCCAGATTCCACCGACGAGTGAGTGACAGTAGAGTCAGTGTCCATATCAGACTCTGACTCCCTTAGCTGACTTGCCCTCCGGGTGATGCCTTCGGACAGCAGAACAGCTCGCGCCAAACTCTCATCAAACATCATGGCCCCTGCCAACCGTTTATAGTTGCGGAGCCATGATATTGGCATACTCTCGGCCAGCTCGTCGGAACACGAGTCTATCACCAGTGCTTTGAAGTCATCTGGGATAGTCTCGGGTTGACCTTGCACTTCTGCTAATGGGCCGAACCCAAACATAGATGGATGCATGGGAATGTACGTCCCCCACTTGGTGTATACTATCCCCTCAGCTTCGTCTATGTGGGCAAGGCGTCGGATATCAGTTTTGTACCCCGGAGGGTACAACGGTATGTCCATGACATCTGGGTTTGATCCCGGCGGGTTGGGGGTATCTTCCGAACCCGACGCTGGGGGTACCGGACCCGGATTTGGTGGAGGAGGCATCCACTCCCTGTCAGTGACCTCGGTCGACATGACAGCTAGGCAGTTTGCGGCTTCTTCCACTTCTGACTCTCGTCCGAGGTCAGCAATAGAGGAATCCATGGTTTCCTCCACCCGAGACGCGACCGTTGGGGCCTCGTCTTCATCCAACTCAATGTTGGCTGTTTGACACACAGCGTCAATCATCCCTTGCGCCATTATGGCGGACGATCTTCCAATATAAAATTGGTAGTAGTAACGTTGGACTCCTCCCAAAGGGTTCGTCCAACAAGAAAAAGCCAAAAAAAGCACAGCTATAAGCTGCCGGAGGGCGCAAAACAACTGGAGCGAAATCAGTGGCGTCTTACCACCACGACTCTGCCCTAGTTATAACCAATATGGCGTCCGACCTCTTGTCTCGCGAGATCCCGCTGCGAGCTATCCGGTGACCTAGTTCCGCACACTCCCGCCACACCCATGGCGTTACCTAGCGGACTAGCATCGAACTAAAATTCAGCTCGGTATACGAGACGCGTGTTACTACCGGGGTGCTATCATCTGGAGCTTGGTGGTATATACATCGCTATAAAGCGAATGTACCGGTTAATCCGACCACCGCTCGCTGGATACGGCTACCCAGGGAACATACGTTCGATGCCCCAGCCGCAATGCATATATTATTCGCCTACGGCGAATAACACACAGTAGCTCGTTGTGTACTGAGTTAGGTAACAGCGGACCTCAGTCGAGGACTGTGTCTGAAGCCTTGGGTCAGCATTTTATTTCTCCCGGCTTTACATACGGCCTTCTCTGGGTCCCGTGTAGCCATGGCAGGGCCTTTCCCATATGTAATGCCTTCACTCAGCGAGACATTTTTCCATTTCTTACAATTAGGCCGTTTCCAACCCGTCGTCTTCTTTTTAGAAGCTACCTTCGCCTCCGGATGCTTCCTAGGCCGACCTCTAGGGCGTTTCTCGGGTACCACAACACCGGGCCTACTTGTAGTTGGCCTCGGGGGTTTGTATCCAAACTCCCTCTCTGCCGTTCGCGTCCCCTCCAGGGCCTGAGCTTTCCTACATTGGTTTTCCATTTCCTACCACTGTAGCAATCTTCCACCATCACTGTCGATTCTGAGATGATGCGCACAACCTTAAACAGACCCTCCCAAGGTGTTACGAGCTTCAACCTTTCGAGCGGCTCGTAATTCGTTAGTACCTTGTCCCCTACGTTAAAACGTAGCCTTTTTGCATTGGTGTCATACCCCACCTTCTGCCATTTAGCACTTTTCAGCAGCTCTTTATGAATGGCCTAGTATGCATGCTTGAATCTATTCTGTAATGACTCCACAAACAACACAGTGCAGGGCGCCTCTGGGTCTATTCCGACCACTCCGTATACCAAGTCAGCGGGCATAATTATGTCCTCGCCGAACACCAAGAGGTTTGGGGTGCAATTAGTCTGTGACGACCATCATACAAGTATTCTCTCTGGGCGTCGTTTTGAATCCACTAATGATGTCAATTGCTACTCGAGCAAATCTGACACCAAACAACTCCTGGGACAAGGGTAGCTTGCCTAGGCCAGGTCCTGGCTTGTTTTTACAACAATCAGGGCAAGTTGCAATCCACCGAAGTAGGTCGCTCCTCATTCCTGGCCAGTAATATCGTCTCTGCAGACATTCTATGGATCTTTTCTTCCCAAAATGGCCACTTGTTTGGTGTCCATGACAATAATACATGATATCCCTCCTTATCGAGGTGGGAATCACTATTTGCAATAGATTATTGCCAGTGGAAGAAGTCTTCCATCTACACAATATGCCATCTCGGATCTCCAGCTCGGTCCATTGAGCTATCAATCGTCTCGTCTCTCTGTCTTCCAGAGATAACATTGGCCTTACTGGCTTAATACCTTTCCGCAAGTATTCCAATACGCGTGAAGTGGTGGGATCCGACTGTTGAAACTTCTTGATGGTCTTTTGGGAACAATCAAGATAGCTGCATACAGCCTCCTCCCAGGGGATACGGGGGGTGGTATAGTTATATACCAACCCAGCGACCACAGCATTGTGGTCCCCGCAGTCATCACAAGTGACATTTTTGCACTTTCGGACTGGTCGTCTCGATAAGGCATCCGCATTTATATGCTTCACACCCGGGCGGTGCTCAATCTGCTTGTGCTCTAATCTGAACTCGGACAGATGAGCTAACCATCTTCCAATCATCCCCTCGGAGTCTTTAAAATTAAGAAGCCACCTCAGAGATGAATGGTCAGTACGCAAAGTAAAGTCAGTTCCCCACAGAAAATGCTTAAACTTCTTCGTATACACCACTACAGCAAGAAGTTCTCTTTTAGTAGTACAATAATTACGCTGGGTTTTGCTTAGTGTGTTGCTAGCGAATGCTAATGGGACTTTGACTCCATTCTGGACCTGAGAGAGTGCCGCCCCTATAGCATCATTGCTCGCATCGGTGTCTAGATTCTTCCTGCTCGCTGGTCCATGGGAAGGGTTCCCGAACCCTACCCAGTGTCCAATGAGCTAAGCATTGCATGGGAAAACTTACACTAGAGTAATTTGGTATGAAATCACGGAAATAGGAGCAAAATCCTAAAAATGATCTAACCTCCTTAGCACTCGTGGGTCTTTCCCAATTTTCCACCGCCTCAAGCTTCTCCGGATCCGCACTTACCCCGTTGGGGGTTATGATCCTTCCCAAGTATGTAATTGTTTTCTTAAACAGATTACATTTCTTAGGCTTTAGGCCATTGGCTAGAATCCTATCCAAGACCAGCTGTAGGTTCGCGTGGCACTCCTGGAACGACTTGCCGAACACGACAACATCGTCCAAGTAGACCAGACACTTCTTCCACAGCAGGTCGCTGAGTAGAGATTCCATCATAGCCTCAAACGTAGCGAGCGCATTACACAATCCGAAAGGCAAGACATTATACTCGAATTGTCCTAAATGGCTAGAGAACGCAGTTTTCTCTATGTCCTTGGGATGCATTGGTATCTGCCAATAGCTGGACTGTAAATCGAGGTGCAGAACCATTGGTTCCCACCCAAGCTATCTAAAGTCGCGTCAATCCTTGGCAGGGAATATGAGTTCTTCTTCGTCATACCGTTCAGTTTCCGGTAGTCGACGCAGAAACGGATTGTGCCGTCTTTCTTTGTGGTCATACAAACGGGGCTGGACCAGGGGCTCGAGCTCGGCACGATTACCCCTAACTCCAGCTGCTTTTGTATTTCCTGTTCGCATATCACTTTCTTCTTAAGAGGAAGTCTACGATACGGTATTTTAAAAGGTTTCTCGTTGCCCACATCGATAGTGTGCAACACCTTATCGGTTCTACCTACGGGTCCTCGTTCCCTACCAAAAGCATCCACATACCTTCGCAGGAGGTCCCCTAGGTGCTGTTTATGCTCCGTATTCTGTAAATCTGATTTATTAATCAGTTTCTGAAATTCTTCATCCAGTGGATGCTTACTAACAGGATTCAATGGTTCATTAAACTTGGCCTTGGCGACATGTTCTACCGAGCTCATTACCCCAACACTGTCACCACGTTTCAAATAAATTATTGAACCGGATCAGTTAGTCATGGGTAATACAGACCATGCTGCATTCGCCACCAACGTATCCCCTGAGTCCAACCAGATGCTCGATAAATGTATCGTATCGGGTTTGAAGACTCCTGTCTCACCCTTCTGGGCCATTGATCCGCCGCAAAGGACGTCTCAAGTCACACCCGGAGGGATTTTCACCGTATATATAACCAAAGCTACTGAAGACACTTGTCTCAACATGCATTGTACATGCAAGCCATAGGGGTTCCGGATACTCATCATACCATCCCGTGGATCCAACATGGCCCCGTATAGGCTCGCAAAATCCAGACCGAGGATTTCGTCGTCACTAACCTCTGCTATAGTCGGCGAAAGAACAAATTCTTTGCCTCCTATCTGGATAGGCATAAAAGTCCTCCCAAAAGTTCTCATACTGCTTCCGTCGGCCGTGCAAGCATTTACCCCCGTTTTGAGGTTCTCATGGCTGCTGGCCACTGAGTCGAAGAATCTTTTGGGCACACAGGAGTGGCTGGCTTCAGTATCCACCAAGAATTCTCCTTCCCGGCCTTCCACAGATATGGGTATATACCACCGTCTCCCTCCCAGCGGGGATGGGTTACTGGTAAACTGATGAAAGTCTCCCGAATCACCAAGATTCAATCCGAGTCCTCTCAAAAACTCCAGACACGGATGACTTGGGGGAAGGCATGTTCCACACACTCGAATCAACTCTTTGATCCATCCTTCCTCTCCCCCAGTGCGGCCACTCGCCTCATAGTCATCACCACCACCTAAACTGACACTAGGGTCCCTGGCCCCGGTCGGAATGCTGGGGTGCGCACCCACAGTCACCCGACCTCCAGGTAGTTTTGATTACCCCCGGTAGCCTTTTGGCATTCATTTTTCCTTGGGGTCATACCATATGCCGAGGATACAACCCCCTCTAATTTCCCGGGAGTATCACTATCATTGTGATCTGCCTCCAGTTCGGCTACGGCTTCATAGTAAGCTGCCATTACTGGCTTTGCAGCAGTACATCCGGACGAATAGTGCCCCATCTTCTGGCACCTGAAACATTTTACAGTTCGGCGATCCACTCTGGGTCTCGACCGACTGGCTTGTAGTGCATCAGTTATCTTTTTGCACATCTCTTCCATTATTTTAGTCATGTCCGGAGACTGACCACTCACTTTGTTAGAGCTATCGGTGGGCTTATAAGCCTTGCCATTGGGTCTAACTTCGCCCCTAACCTCGGGTGCTGGTTTAGCATCCTTCGGTTTGTTAAAAACCTTCCTTGGAAAATATTTCCTACCGGAAGTGTTTTTCCTTAGTTGCATAGAGCAAAAGGTTCCATCCTCTTTCTCAATGTCTATCAACTCAAAATCATCCGAGGTGTTAGTTTCCTCAGAACGGTGTATGGCAGCCGCTACCGGGGTCGGTCCAGCTATATTCGGAACGTCCCCTGCTAGCATTGTACGTTTCTTCACGGCCATATCTATTCCATTGAATATGCCGTGCAATGTAGCCCACTCTTTCCAGGCGTCTCTTGCAGCAATCTGCTCATCTTGGTCCCTCAAACCCTTGACGAATTGAGTTATCAAGTCGTCCATGTACCAGTCCTGGTTTTCTGTCCCGGGTCTGGCCTTACTCAGTAGGGCATCGAGTTCCATCCCATATGCTTTAAAAGCTTCTATAGGCTTCTGGATGCACTTCCTAAAACGCACCATCGGATCCTCCTTGACCATATTACATAATAGTCCACTAGCAGATTCAACGAGCTGCTCAAAACTTCCAGCGAGGCCATACCAGGTCCGCCACTGTTCAACGGCCATGCAACCCGGACCACCTTTTAGACATCTAACCAGATGTGGTTTGGCCTCGTATGGGGTCCACCCTTTACAATTCATCACATTGATGAAATCTTCAAACCATTCCTTCCATGGCTGAGTACCGTCGTATTCCTTAGGGATGACGGCTACCCTCCGGGCTGAGTTATGAGCGTACGACAGTCTGCTGCACTGCTGTTTGCTCCATTCAATCACCTTGGTTTCATTGCCTCCTAGCCCTCCAAAACTGTTATTGTTCGGGGGTTGTGGTGGTGGTGGTTGGGTATAATTCCACTGAGACCCATTGTAACCAGGGTAACCTCCACCACCAGCATTAGGGTTGGTACCCGAAGTACCACTACCCTCCTGGCCGCTCGCATTGCCAGACCCGCCCTGACCACCAGCGTTAGGTGCTTGGCCAGCATGTCCTTGCTGACTACTACCACTACCCTGAGCATACTGTTGATTGCCTGGATTACCGGCGTCCAAACCAACATTGTCTGGCTGATCCACATGTATGTGGAATCTGCTTGTTTCGGCACTGGTGTCGGAACAATCTCTCTGGACGAAGTCCAGGTCCAAGTTATAGACTATTGGAACTTCACTAATGCGAACTCTACTAGTCCGTCCGTTCTGATCTTGGGTTCTAACGTAGACACCACCTTGATCAACATTCCAAGAGGCGTTGTCGTTTACAAACGGGTTATACGCCCCTGTCGGCTGCTTGGGTGTCGAGCAGGAGACAAAGTCACCCTGTTTGACGAAGGTAGAGCCGGGATTTGGACCCGAGCTCTTTGGAGGTGCATTGGTATGCTCCTTATCCTGCAAGTAGCTTTCCATAGCCGACTTGTTCAGAGTCAGGGTTGCCATGTCTGTGGTTAGGTTCCTTTGTTCCTCTATTAGCTGAGAATTCTTGGACAAGATCTCTGACGGGATCTTCTCATTGTCTGAAACAGCTCGGTTTTGTTCTGCCTGGGCAGCTTGTGCCTCCTTCTTCAAAGTATCTTTTAATATACGAATACGATACTTCTCACCTTTTTCTTTCTGAGACCTTTGGTACTCAGTAGTTTCCTTACTGATCTCATCCTGTTCCGAGACCAGTCTGGATTCCGTTTCGGCTTTACGAAGTTGAAGTCTTTTTAACTTCTCCTCCATTGCACTTAACTTGGATTGCAATCTGTTTACATCCTGAGCTTTAGCGACTTCCTCGGCTCTAGCCTTGTCAATCGCTCTCCGTCTATTGGCTTCCTCCTTTTCCAGGTCAGCCAACTTACTGTCGATACTTGAGGTCGGATTCCTTTAGAATCGCCTCCTGTTCAATAGAACGAAGCTTACTGATCCGTTCTCGAGTCTCATCCTCTATCTTCTTTTGTGCAGCTATGAATTGTTCATGCTGCTTCTTAGCTTGTTGCTCTACCTGGTCCTTGGCTTTCAAATAAGCCGAGGTCGACTTATACCTGGGGCCTATCCGCCGTCCATGTCTGGTCTTGTGGCTACCCCCTGGATTAAATATAGAATCCAACAGGGCCTCGTCTAGGGATAGTCCCAATGTATACATTTCCGTATTTCTCGGTAATGTATCTCGGGTAGTATCCCTCTGAGTGGTGGTGGATCCTGTTGTGTCTTTACCATCCCTTTCATCATCGCTCTCATGATCCGATGACGTCATTAATGGTGTCTCCCGCATTAGTCGGGTCGACCCTTGTATTCCCCCTCTCGTAGGCATCTCCGTCCGTCGAATTGGACTTAGGGGTTCCTAGCGCCTTAGAAGCGCTTGCCGAAATGCCAGCTCCTAACTGCTGTCTACTAGTTATTACTTGAGACCAATCGCTCAAGTCTAACCGGGCGGGTTTTACTAACCCGCTTAATACCCTAGTATCCGAAGCAACATGGCTAGGGGTACTTGGGTATAGTTTAATGATCCCATCCCCAATCGTAGCGGGATCGTCCAATAGACCCGGTGTCGTGAAAACTCCTCGCACACTATCCGGGTTATACATAAGGTGTTGACCCGGTTTCCAGGCTAACAGCAGATGCTGGGATGTGATACCATCCTCTTCAAATCCCTCAAGCCCTGGGCTGGAGGAACTTGCATTGGGTAGTCTGTGACTTTCGGCCGTCTGGCTGCGCTCCACCCCGAAACAACTGGTCATGGCACCAGTGTAACGGTTTGTTTTGGCTTATATGTTGGGTGGCTCTTTGGCTCGCTTAACACTAGAGACACCAACACAACACGAGGGTTTCGGGTTGGACAAAGCCGCAGAACTTCCTACCGCTTGGGTAGGCCTTTATTAGAGAAGAGGTAACACGGCTGGACTGGACTAGGTCCAGTCCTCTTCTGCGGTTCATCCGGCTCCTTAGTAGGAGCTGGACGCGAGGCATGGTGCTGCCCCCTCTTGTATCAAACGGATATCGCAAAGCGACACCTGGTAGGCATAGAAGGAACGAGCACCACACAAACACATCTCTCGGATGAAGCGCACTAATATATACATAACGATGCCGGCCCCTACACATGTACAACCATAATATAACAGTGCCAGGAAAATTCTCATTATGAGTGATCTATGGCTGCGGAATAGGGTCAACAGGACAAGAGGTCGGAGATAATAGTCTTCCCAGCCCCATAGGTTATGTGTACAGAAACAGGGATAATTATGATACTTTGGCATAGTATTAGGGTGGTAAATGAAAGCAGCAATTGCGAACTATATATAGTTAGCAGTATTACAAAATTCTGATAAAAGGGCAGAGGCTATAATTGCTTTACATCTATATGGCTTAGGGAGTGGTCATTATTTATCAACAGGGGGGGGGAGGGTGGGTTTGAGGGGGGGCGTAAAATTTTCAGACCCCTCCCGAGGGGGGGGCTAAAAAAATTTGACCCCTCTTGAGGGGGGGCTAAAAAAATTCACCCTCTTTTTAGCAAAAAAGCCCGCGCACTACTATAGATCAAAGAGGGGCGCGAAAACTCTCCGCGCCTCCGGCGCGGGGGGGGGGGCGCATAAAAAATTTTGACTGCCGTCGAGGGGGGGGCGTAAAAAGTTTTCGCGCATCCGCGCGAAAAGCCACCACCCCCCCCCTGTTGACAAATAATGACCACTCCCTTATAGTGCATTGATGCACAGTTCACACACGGAACAATGGCAGTGTTGCATTCATGTATCCTTTCATCCTTACAATCACATGCTAAATGCCGTCCTGGATGGTCAGCTTGATGCAACAATAACCTCCTGGGGAGTATATTCACTGGCATCTTGAAGGGTACTATTCTTCCTTACAATCGAGTAAACTCAGCAGGCCCTTCTCCCTTTCTACAGACCATCACTATCATAAACACATATAAATGACAACTATTTAAGACTTTCTGAATACTGGTCATAGAGGCAGAAATTCAGGGAGGGGAGGAGACTGAAATGTGGTTAAGGATTGAAAATATAATCCATCACGAAGTCCTTTAACTGGTACTACTGTAAATTCTGTCGTATAAGCCCCGGCTTATACTATAGAACCAAGGCCAAGGTGTGGCTTATAGAATGTGCCCAAAGTCAGGGTGTGGTTTATAGGGGTATTCAAACCTATAGAAGAGTATAAAACATTTACTTTTCAAGCATTGGGCACAGCATATTGCTTGTTGGGGATGGTGCGACTTATGTGAGAGAATTTACGGCAATGTCTTCATTAAAATGATATTTTGAAGAAAATCCTGATCATATATCCCAACCCAAGAAGCAGAAAGAACGGAGTATACTCACCATCCCTTGTTCAAATCTGTATATTGAATTCCCTGTCCACTTTGGGCATTATCCCCTGGTCCTCCATTGCCAATCTTCATACCTTGGTTCATATTAAGTGTAGCTGTATACACATTACCAAGGCAGCACTCGGTCGGTTTTTTAGCCCATACTGGAGTCAACAGAAGGCACAGGGCTAAGAGCAGCCCTAGTATCATAGAGTTCATTTTGCTGTGTGTTAGTGAGGCTATGTGCAAGCTTGTGATGTGGTTGTGGCAGCTTGTGGTGTCTAGATACATCTGGAGTAGCTCCTCTGAGCAGCTTACCCAATTAGAATCTATCCTCTAGGCCAGGGGTGTGGGGGGCACTCTGTAATATAATATATCTGGTATCCATATGCAGCTATCACCTCCAATTTTGGAACACCTATCAAAAGCCATTAAAAGGCCAAAGACTGCAAGACATTGATATGTTAGGGTATTGTGACACCTTCACACTCTGATAACATGGAAAGAAGGCAAATCATGACAATTTTGAAACATGATGATTGTAATGCCCTTGATGCTAGAATAAAGATTTTCATGTCACAATGTTTTGGGAGAAAAACATCAGATGCATCTTTTCTTTTGAAAGCTTTGAAATTAGAACCATGCTGATAATCTGTCTCTAAACAGACCATCTTTTATTAGATTTGTATCTTAGCGGAATTTGATGGAGTACCCTCCCACTTTCCCCTGCTTCCAGAGTTATCTGTTTGTGTATGGTTAGAGTTCCTATTAGCCTTTGAAGAGAGCTATATCTGTATACTGGGCCACCTCCCTGTTGCATAGGGTGTTTGCAGATAGGTCCTGGGTGACTTCTCTCCTATTAAACTTGTTAAAAAGATGATCCCTCCCTAAATGCCAAAGTTGATACTGTTTGTATCAATGTCTATCAATTAAATAACAACATTAATGCTCACTTGTTTGATTCTCAGACATTTTTGTTTGTATAGAGACAAGATTCGTGTACCATGTGTACATATGTCAAGACAATCAATGCAGTAATACCGGGGGTGTATTATAATAATTATCCTTACATTACAATTAAGGACCTCTCATATATCATTGTGCAACAAACTTTCCAACTGTCTATGACAGAAGATGAATAACATAACTTCAGTCCCTGGGTAGAAAGATGTGGAATGCCCTATAAGATGCGCTTCGCCTATACATAAAACAAACCATCAATAGGTGAGGCTCCACTACACGATTTTTGCTGAAAATCGGAGCTATTCTCACAAAAGCAGACACAAACACAGATTATAGATCGGTATTTGTTATTATTTCAAGGTGTAAATTGAAGATTGAGAGAGCTTTCTGTTTATGTGGGGAAGGCTTTGTGTACAATCTCAGGCACATTTTTGTTGCCAAAAGATGTTTTTGTTTTTTAAATCAAGTTAACCTAATGTAGATATTGCAGACTTTCACACTGATGACTCTCTGCAACTTAATATCAGGCAGGTTTGATTTTTGCAGTACAAGACCCTGGGATCTTTGTGACTGCTGTGTTGTTATTTATATTTTGCTGTGTTGATGGTTATATATTAAACTCCCCCCAATCACAGAGTCTATGCAGGTGCAGGTTAGTTGGTAAATATGGCACACAAGGAGAGAGATCACCCATAAAACAACCCCTGAAATCTCATATTTACAATTTTGAATCTCCTGTTTACAATATAGGAATGTCAACACCCTATACCTTAAGCACTATAGGGATAAAATTAGGTGAGACTGTACCAAAAAATCACGTAGTGGAGCCTCACCTAATCTCATAGGAAGTTATGAGGCACAAGTCAAAGTGTTTTACTTCACCTGAGCTGTATAAAATGTTAGATACGTCCATTGACTAGGAGCCTACCATTCATGCTGAATCAAGTGGTCTATGGTATTCATACACACAAAGTGCAAGTGGACTGTCCAGGATTTGGAAAGCATCCCGGTCAAATCAGTTTCCATTTGATGGATGTGATGACAAATAATATACACAAAGAGGTATAGCCAGATAGAGAAGCATTCACAAGAAATAGTACAGCATTGGCTCAGCAACCTTTCATATTTTGAAGCTATAAAAGACAGCGTGCAATACAAAAATGACAACCAATGGCAGAGCTGACATCACATTGATCTGGGTTCCACTTGCAGGAGAAGATGTCTCAAGAGACTTCTTACATTCATCAGGCAAAATGAATATACTTAGGTCATCGACCAAGTCCTTTAAGTTGGTTAGCAGTAATCCATGGGAAAAGGCAAAGCCTTCTGTTGATAGATTGGGAAGCATGTGGCTGGAGAAAACACCGACACATATTGATTTAAGAAAGGCCCAGTTGGCTTGTCCATCATTTGCCAGACTTCAGCTTCACTGTTACCAATTGTTTCTGTGCCCTTGAATTCTGCACCAGATTGGTTAAACCAGCAAAATGGAGGTCTTTGGACTTTGATGATGCCCTTCACTTTAGTGCAACCCGCTACATGTTTGATGTACACAAAGTCATTGTTCACCCCCTGGTAAATAGTAGTGTGGTCTCAAGACATCATATCATAGACAGTTACAATCCTGCAAAGAGAAGAGTTCTTTTATTATGATTATGGTTCAATATAATGGTTTGAATTTCCAGTTCGATGTTTTGTGTCTTGATATAGCTAGATCGAGAACAACGGATTGTTTATAAGTAAATCCAATCATGTTTCCTCCTATTCAGGTTTCCTAATCCAGAAAGCTGAGATGGTTGATGATTTGAATTAGAATATTTATTCATAGGTTAGCCAAAGCCGGCACAGGGGTATGTTTCAGAACTATTAACATTAACTAAATGACCCTACGACCACCAAAATAAGGAAGATCAATCCTATACAGCTATCCCATGAATAACTGTGCCCATGGATGCTACTACATGTACCTTATTGAAACAGAATTGTAATGGGAAACTACTCACCATCCCTTGTTTAAATCTGTATAGTGCATGCCCTCTCCATGATGTGCAATACTCCCCTGTCCTGCATTGCCAATCTTCATCCCTTGATTCATGTTAATTGTAGTTGTATATACACTACCAAGGCAGCACTGGGTTGGGTCTTTAGCCAATACTGTAGCCGACATAAAGCACAAAGCTGAGAACAGCCCTAGGATCCTGGAGCTCATGTTAGTTTTACTGGGTGATGTGTGTGTCTGTGATGTGCGTGTGGCCAATTGTGGTGTATATTTTTATCAGAGGCAGTCATTGAGAGCAGCTCACCCAGTTGAAATGTGTTTCGCAGGCCAGTTTACTAGGGCGTGGGGAACTCTGAAATATAATCTGGTATTCATGTGTTCACATACATGGTAAAGTTAATATGCATGACAAAAGAAAAGCCAGGATTTATATCTTGATGGGTCTATAGCTTTATTCATGTGGACTATAAAATTCAATACATATCCTGTAGACACATGTCATACTAGTGATTGTGCATGATCAAGTTGTCATATGAGAAATATCATATGACTAGTGGTTATAGTGAGTAAGAATATCAAGCTCTTATTGGTCTTATTTCCAGTTATCACTGGTTTATTCAGCTTTATGCAGACATGTAAGAATATAAATCATACAGATGTTAATGCACAGGTAACTTCCACACACAGTAATTATACAGTTGGTTATAAAGTATAAAGTTCTGTTCCACTACACCTGTGAGATAATAACAATAATAATACACTGTCCAGTATGGTCCTAGGTGGGTTCCCACACCTAGCTCCTGACCTGCTGCTTAGAGGGATAGTATATAAATTTGTAACTTTACCCTCTGGTAGGTGACTGATAGGAGATAGCCTCTGGCCACTAGTGGTGTAGTCCTATGCCTGTCTGGCATAATCTAACCCAGCATAGTGCAGAGCTATAGCAGGTAGCAGGAGAGCTGAACTGGAGATTTTACCTCAGTGGTGGTTCTGGAGATTCTGATTTCTAGAGGGGGTTGCCAGGGGTATAAGTACCACTTCCTGGCTTGGCCCCTTAGACTGACTGGAGCCAGTGGCATCTGCCTTAGTCTGTGGTTGTTTGAGGGGGGTCTTATTAGGAGGTCGAAACCGTCCCGGTTGCATAACTTCCTTAATAATAGGAGTTGGGCCTTGATCTTGGGCTCATTTTGACCATCTAATTATGGCGTTTACATAACTGCTTTCATATTTGACCTGGGTTGCCCAGGAGCGACACTAGAGCGACTGGAAGGTTATGGTGTCGTTACTTATTTAACCTATTGTTCAGTCTTTTGGTGCCCAGACACCCATGACGGCGTCAGCGGTGCTCAGGCACCCATGACGGCCGGTTGCATTCACTTTAAACATTATATACACTATTGTTTGTGCTCAGTGAACCATTAGGTCGGTGTGCTTTGACCATTAAAACATTATATTGTGCAATGGACCATGAGGTCGGTTCCTTTGGTGTTATAACTTATGTATATTTGACATAGCTGGTGTTCAGTGGAGCATGAATGCTCACATGGATGTACAATGTATTAATTTCTTATATATTCTTTGATTAATACAGTAATATGTTAAGATAATTGGAATAATAAAATGGTATATGATACACACTACAAAGTATGGTTTTTGGTATGTTGGGGGGGGGAGGTCATCAATGGACCTTTTAACAGACCTAAAGACATTGAGCAATAAGAAACAGAAATGGAAATATCATATTGCCATCAAATGATACAACTTATCATATACCCGTAGTGCCATTGTTGTATTATAGTGCTGCAGCAAGAGGGAGCATATCACTTGACCACCTGTCACTAAAAAAAAAGGATAGCAGACACTTGGTACCACTGGAAAGCCCAGATCGAGTACATTACAGCCCTGGCCTGTGGGAAGAAATTGGCAAATAAGTAATAATAAAAAAAAGTTTGAAAATGCAATTTAACCATACAAAAATAGGAATAAAATGCTGAACCTAAAAATATCACTTCTGTCTACACATTTTGGCATAGAACTATAAGATGAGACTTATATGGATAATATTTCAAGTTTTTTTGAGGTCATAGGTCAAAGGGCAAATGTCAAATATCAGGGAATTGGGGTATCAGTATGACCACAATATATTACCTATAAGGTAATTTGTGGATCTACATGGTGACATGAAATCATAGCACAAGTAATAAATTAATGACCTTTGGAAATGTCAGAGGTAATAGGTCAAAGGGCAAAGGTCGAATGCCATATTCATGCATATATATATTTGTGACCACGCTCATGTTGTACCCTCACTGAAGCCTCAATTATATGCAGTTTGCAGTGCCTTTCTTCTCTTGTCATAGATTGCAGTTTCAAGGTCAAGCTTAAGGTGAAGGTCAAGGTCATTGGTCCCATGCTGATTGTTCTCTGTATTATTGTATGATTGGTGAATGTATTATTTCCTTTGTGCACAACCACTGGGCAGTGAAAGTAATACCAAATACATTCATTAGAAAACCAATTTCTATTGTGCTAGCCATTTGACAAATCACCATTTGCAAATTAAAGTGCATTTTGGCTAGCAAAAATCTATCGAGATTCACCAAATTTTGAAGGCCAACTGAGCCTGGGCCAGGGTCAGATCATACTGACCCCCACGTCCAACACATGTACAGGCATGTAATGTATCATTGGAAAGAGAATTTCTGCATATCTGTAGATACAATATTATTTCAAGGTCATTCCTCAAATGATGTATCTTGACAAAAACAGAGGCAAGACCTCTGATACTTATCTCAATTGTCTTTTCCTATGTAGGCAGCAAACAAATAAGACAGTTTGCAATATAATGATTGGTTATTGAATGATCAATGTCAAATATTTGTATTTAGCAATGGCATTATTATTGACTTACCTGTCTATTATGGCATATGTTTCCAAAGTTGATATATCATCTTCAGAGTCAACACTTAAATTGTACATAATGTGAACATGTGCCAACGCTGTTGTCACTACTACATCCACTAGTAGGGACACATAATTGTTTATATGTAGCAGCCTTCAGGACATGCATTAGAGCATTCACAGATAAGGTTGTTCAAAAGTTTAGTGGCACTCCGTCCTTGTGACATGGTCTTTGCAATTGTAGTGTTCCCGACCCTTGTTACTGATTGAATCCTTTGATAGATAACAAACAAACACTTAAATAGGTTCCAATTAAAACTTTATTGTTGATGCACTCAACACAAGCCATTCTGAATCACAGGTTACAAGTGTAGTGTATTAACCAGTAAGTCAAGAACTCAACATTAGCTGACCTCCAGCCAACTAATGCCTTGTAAATGCTAACATCATAAACCCTCTCTGTGCAGCAGCACAGAGAGGTCAGTAACACATGGTAGTCGGGCAGCCGATCACCATGTCTGAGGATGGTCCATCACAGCTGGACTGACCCCAGGGAAAGCTTCAGAAAGACCTTGTATACGCCAGCCAGTGCGATCATTTGTGACCACAATTTGAAGTGTGGTAGTTGTAGTGTTTTGAGAAATGCCCTACTAATGATGTGCATGGGTTAATTCAGAATATCTAGAGAAATATTAATAGAATATGAATAGAATCTGAAAGAGAACAAGCATACATATTCTTACTGAAAATGTTAAGACACCCACATGCTCAAGAGTTACCAAAGGGCTCAATTTCTAACAAATGTACATATACCTTTACCATCCTGATCTCTTATATTTGATTTATGAAATAATATTGTATCTACAGATAGGCAGATTCTGCATGAAATTCTCTTTCCGATGATATATTACATGCCTGTACATGCATTGGACTAGGGGGTCTGTATGATTTGACCCTGGCCCAGGCAAAGTTGGCCTTAAAAATTCACCAATATGGCAATTTGTTTTTGATTTTTGTTAGCCAAAATGCACTTTAATTTGCCATTGGTGATTTGCCGAATGGCTACCACAAACTAGAAATAGGTTTTCTAATGATGTATTGGGTATTACTTTCACTGACTGGCAGTTGTGCACAAGGGACATAATACATTCACTAATCATACAATAGTACAGAGAACAATCAGCATAGGACTAATGGCCTTCACCTTCATCTTGAGCCTTGCAATCTATGACTAGAAAAGAAAGGCACTGCACACTGCATATAATTGAGTCTTCAGTGAGGGTACAACATGAGCATGATCACAAATATGCATGCATAAACATGATTTTTGCCCTTTACCCTTTGACCTGTCACCTCTGATATTTCCAAATCTCATTAATTTAATACTTGTGATATGATTTCATGTTACCATGTAGATCCACAAATTAACTTATAGGTAATATAATGTGGTCATGCTTATACCCCAATTCCCTGATGTTTGACCTTTGCCCTTTGACCTAAAAAAAAATTGAAATATTATCCATATAAGTCTCTTATCATAGTTCTTTGCCAAAATGTATAGACATAATTGATATTTGTAGGTTCAGCATTTTATTCCTATTTATTATGATTAAATTGCATTTTCAAACTTTTTTTTCATTACTGATTTGCCAATTTCATCCAGCGAGCTCATTCTTACACAAGCCAGGGCTGTAACGTACTCGATCTGGGCTTTCCAGTGGTACCAAGAGTCTGCATTTAGGTTCTCTGAAATAATGCCCATAGCAGTCCAATGCTGCAGCACTAATATGTTTAGGCGGACTTCTTAAAAAAACAAAAAAAAAATAGTCATGGACTGATAGAGAAATACTTAAGCAGTCACAAGAAATAAAGTACATCATTGCAAAGTTTTCATATCCCTGAAGCTTTAAAAGACAGTATGCAATACGAAAATGGCAACCAATGCCAGAAATGACATGGCATTGACCTGGGCTCCACTAGCAGGGAAAGGCGTTAGAACAGCGTCCTTACATTCATCAGGGAAGTTGAGGACACTTGGATCATCAATTGAGTCCTTAAAATTGCTAAGAAGTATTCCCTGTGAGAGCCTGAAGCCTTCCACTGTCATTGACATGGTCTGATAGATTGGGAAGCACTTGTCTGGAGAAAATACAGATATGTATTGCTTTAAGAAGAAACCAGATGACTTGTCCATCATTTGCCAGACTTCAGCTTCGCTACTGCCAAGTCTTTCCGTGCCCTTGAATTCCGCGCCAGTTTGATTAAACCAGCAAAATGGAGGTCTTGGAATTCTAATAGGGCTCTTCATTTTTATACATCCAGCGGCATGTTTGACATACATAAAGTCCTGGTCTACCTCCTGGTAAATGGTTGCTTCCCCTCCAGGCATAAAATTAAAGACAGTTACAAACCTGCAAAGAGAAGAATTCTCATATGATCTTCGTTCATTGCTCTATCCATTACCATGTGGCAGTGATGCATTTCCAAGCAAAATTATATCAAGTTGAGGTGCAAGGATTTTGTACCAACAGTGCTAAATTTACATATGAACTTGCGATGATGATGCATTAATGTGCTGACGGTGAACTACATTGCATTAATTGGTCATCTACACTGCAAAAATGGTGTTTAGATCCTAAACACAATTCTAAACATATTCTTGCAATGTTTTTGTAATCACATTAAATTCCTAAACATGTTTAGCCAAACAATGTGCTTAGCTCAACTGTTTAGAAATCTAAGTGTTTAGGTTCAAAATTTGTGTTTAGATATCGATGGAATTTTTGCGTTTAGATGTTTATGAATTTTTGTGTTTAGATGTTTAAGTGATTTGGTGGGACGTAAGGGGTTTGCAGACATTGTATCCATTAAAAAATAAAGGAATATCTTTTGTTTGTTTTCTCATTTACTGGAGAACATCAGCAGGTATTTACACTGCAAAGTTTCCAAAGATGTCAGCCACAGCTATATACACATATATGTGCATACTGCATTAGAATAGGAGACTTGAGGAAGTACAACAGGTTGACAAGAAGGACATTGCTTTATACTTTACAAAATAACATGACATAGGTGTTAGTCATGGAGCTCATTGGTTATTCTATGGTAATGATGGTGGTGTAAGTTGAATGTTTAAAATCTAAACACCATTTCTGTAGTGTACAGTAATTTAATTCACCAGTGCTGAATTCATGCATCATGCCAATCTTAAAGAGTAGGTGCAGTCCTGGAGGGTTGGCATGATGCACAAATTAAGTGCTGCAGATGTGTAGACTGGCCAAAACTTCATAGGCACACCATGATCACCAATGGGCATGATGTACTAATGTACTTTCCTGTCCAAAAAACATCAATTTGAATCACATTTATCAAAAGAAAACATAGTTATTTGTGACTTAATATATTGGCAGCAGAGACAGAAACTTTCCATGCAAGTAGGTTAATACTATTTTGAAAACACGATACATTATTAAGGCCCAATAAAGTCTATAGCACACCTCTGGGTACTTTCTTGTCTTACAGAGAAAAATAATTATCTTGATTAAAAAAAGAAAAGAAAAAAAACGACTCCTTATCAGCTAACCCTTGAGGAACTGTGTCCATGAGTCCTACCATTAGATTGGAACAGAAATAACTAAAAACTACTCACCACCCCTTGTTCAGATCTGCATACTGCGTGCCCTCTCCATTCTGCACAATATCCCCCGGTCCTCCCTCGCCAAACTTCATACCTTGGTTCATGTTAACTGTTGCTGTATACATATTACCAAGGCAGCACTCGGTCGGTTCTTTAGCCCATACTGGAGCCAACAGAAGGCACATGGCTGAGAGCAGCCCAAGGATCCTGGAGTCCATGTTAGTGGTTGATGGTGAAACTATATGTTATGAGTACACTTGTGATGTGGCTGTGAGCAGCTCCATGGAGCAGCTTACCCGGTGAGTATGTGGGGCAATGTGTAGTATGTATCTGTGGTGTGTGTAGCTGTTTGTGGTGTATATTTTGATCCAGGGCAGCAACTGTGAGCAGCTCACTCAGTTGAAAAATATCTCCCAGGGCAGGAGAATGACTTGGCGGAGGGGGGGGGGGAATTCTGTAGTGTATTCTATCTGGGAGCTTATCAAAGAAGTTCCCCCGAAACAGTACAGTTATGGTACTGTATATTATCAAGTGAGATAAACAAAATATATGGGCATTGTAACAGGATAATAAGAGATATTTCTCTTTATCAGAAAATGTTGATTGTAATGTCCTTGACGTTGGAATAAAGTATACCATTAACAAAAGGAATTCAGGAAGAACAAATCATTCTCAAAACATAAATGCAGAGCAGGTATGGGAGGTCTTGAAGACATGAAACTTTCCTGCATTCTTCCAAAATGGACTGACATTGACACCTAGCTATTATATGTTCTCATAAACTCTCCCTTTGATTCGTTGTAAGTTTTCCAAAAATTGCACTGTAAAAAGATGTCGTTGAAATAACATAGAAATCTGCCATCTGGGGTTTCATTGTAGAAGCCACACTGCTGCACTGCAATATGTTTATGCTGGCTCACTGTTAAGTTTTATGAGCATCCTGTGTAGATTCAACTGTTATTTTTTAGAGTCTGTAACTCAATATGTGTACTGCATTGTTGTGAATAACCACCCAGGCGCGGTCAACTTTCGAGAGGCCATCACCCCTGACAAACACCTTTTCAAGATTATTTTTGATGCTTAAGAAAATTTGAAACCAAATTTATCATGACGCATGGTTGTTGTAGAACTGCATTCATGCAACATGGGGGTCCTATATTTGTGGTTGATACATTACAGTGCCCCTAATTATAAGATGGTATTTGGCACTTGTCAACCTTTTAATTTATCTTTTGTTTTACTGCTATTTTAGTGCTATTTATGACTGTTTTCTTTGTGTGTAAGAATATGCAGAGTCAGATATCATATTAAAGGTTAAGACCTGTTCTGCGATGTAGGGGCATAATGATAGTAATTACCGACTGATTTGGCAGTGTTGTCAACTAGTTCATATCGGTACAGAGTGGCGTAGATGGTGTGTTGTTTATGTCAAGAAGCAATTTCTTAACATACTACGACTGCACCCCCCAAGTGGAACCACCCAGTGAACAAAAAGACGTTTTCTGACGATTTTAAAAGTCATCTGTAAGTTTGTGAACGTTTACAATGAACGTTTTTTAAAGCTAAAACATTTACTCATTCTGACATGTTTTAATGTTAAAAGTTATAAAGTTGACTAATACTGATGTTTTTCAATATTAGAATGAACATTTTTTTCACTCATTAACTCATTCTGACGTTTTTTAATGTTCATTTTTATTGGGGCATTCTTTTCTATGTTTATTTAAACTTTTTCCAGCTTCAACACTGCAATTAATTTACATTATGCAAATAAACGTAATTCATTACAATACAAATATCGGTCATATTTTATCAAACTCAACTTAGGATTAGAATATCTGTACAAGGATGCAATAAGTATAAAATCTAAAATATGATAATTTTCATAAGTAATGCAAATTTAAAACACAAGACCTGTAAGAAAAATCTCCGCATAAATCGACCTGCCACCTTGTGGAAAAATAAGTATGATAGTTATGTATAAGGTTGACAATACCTAAAACAACTACGTTAGGTGGTCAAAAGGACGACTTTAAGAAGTCATCCTGGTGACCTAAGTCGTCAGTACGACAATACTGACAATACAGAGTCATCATTCTGATGACTAAGGTCATCAGGTTAAGGACCTAAAGTCGTCATTTTGACCACCTAAGGTAGTTGTTTTAGGTATTGTCAAGCTGAGGACCTAAAGTCGTCACCACTGTCTAGTTATAGAACTTCCAGGGTTTCAGTGTGATGAAGATACCCATAGGCCCATACTGAGAAATACTTGATAATTGAAAATGCAGCCCAGAAGCATTCCTATTTTTTCGATCTAGACATAAAGTGGATTAATGTCCTCCCAAACAAGACAACACTGAGTGGAGTTCTTTTGATAATTATACCATACACTGAAAACCTGAAAGATCCGAAACTAGTCAGCGGTGACGATTTTAGGTCCTCCAGTTGACGATACCTAAAACTACAGCTTTAGGTAGTCAAAATGATGACATTAGGTCATCATCCTGACTAGTTTTGGATCTTCCAGGTTTTCAGTGTAGGGACAGTAGGGTAGGGATGGAGAAGCTGTGGAGTAAATCCCCTGGCCTCCAGCAGCTTCTAGGAGTGAGGATGGGGGTTATCTCTGAATTACTGTCATACATAAATATACACCCAGGGGTCACCAACTGGTACATCGTGCAGTGAGGGTCTACACCACTACATTCTACATACCAGAAATGCATGATGCAATAAATGTAGCCCTAATGAGTTTCTCACCAGGGCTACACATAAAAATAAAACAATGTGCATTAGATCACATGTATACAGATTTAATCCACTCTAAGGCCATTTGACCATAATAATTTTGATTTCGGATCCAAATTATACAATACCCAGTACCAATGCAAGACATAGAACGGCCAGATAGGAGCTTCTAAGCCTCTTCTAAGCTTAGATATATCTGAATTACTGTCATATTATAAATGTACACCCAGGATCTGCATAATCAAATTCTACACACTAGAAATGCATCAAAGCAGAAATGAAGCCCTGGTGAGTTTCTCATCAGGAGGCCATTTCACCGCATTCATTACAATAAATGCGGACGTCCGTATATTAAATACGGACGTCTGTGTTTCACATTTATGCCCATATCTGAACACCTACTGCCCCTACCCCCCTACGCATTTGAAATATGCTTCATATTGCAAATGTGGAGGGGGGTAGGGGCAGTAGGTATTCAAATATTGACATAAACTTGAAATACGGACGTCCGTATTTAATATACGGACGTCCGCATTTATTGTAATAAATGCGGTGAAATGGCCTCCAGGGGTGCATTTGTACAGATACAACCCTTGGGGATTAAATCAACTTCACATCATGGCATCACAACCTTATCATACCATGTAGACCTCTATTCATTGACACAGTTGTCAAACTACAATGGTTCCTGTATGTTAGTATTAGATAAACACAGCTATTTAGGATACAGTGTTATTATATACAAAGCTTGGTATGGATACAATATATCTCAAATCCAATTTTTAAGGAATACCAACCTTTACCTATCTGCTAGAAATTATAATTGACAGAAACTTTTCATCTAGCCAACTGATTTTCAAAATTCAAAGAAGAGATACTAGTAAACTGGTTAGGGTACTGCTCCCCATCCCACCCCCTCCTCCGTCATGGTACTGAAAGCATTGAATATGAAACCTTCCACTTCTATGCTTTCATTTATTTGTATTATAATGTAATGGGTACTAATATTGTGAAGTTAACCCTTTCACAGGGATCATTTAAGAACTCAGTTTGCCAATGGGAAAACCAGCATGGATTTTTTATCCTTTTTAGCATACAAAAGTTGATCGACACATTAACAGCAGGGGATTTCTCAAGATGGTACGACTGCACACATAAAATTTGAAACCCTCAAAATTAGATTGGGTGATCATAAGTAATGCGCTATGACTGCTCTGAACGATCAGGACTTAACAGGTTTGGTTATGTTATGTTTTAATTGTCTTTATTGATCATATCTATTGTAGGTACATTCATAGGTCTTCTATACATGTAATCATTTGTAGATCAAAGCAAGCAAGCTGCCGCTCAGCTTATTCAGCCAGTCAAAGTTGGCAACTTATAAGTGTCTATACCTGGTTTAAACAGTTGCTTTGTCACTTAATACTAGAAATAACAATGAAAAAAATTAGAGTGAATTTCCACAAAAATAATGGTTATTTGAATTTATCATACCATATATCTAAAAAAAACTGTTAACCTAGTTTTACTAGGTCAAGTAGCCACATGTAAAAGAAACCAAGAACACCCCTGTAATTATTAAAAATTGAGCCAGGCTGTCCCTGGTCTTACCTAACAACAGATACAAATATTCACATCTGGGGGGAAAAGAAGAGAGGTAAGGGTGAGGGCACGAACAAAGGAACCAACGTGCCCATTATGGTCGGGTATTGGCGAGTGGAAGAGGTTTGAAGGGGTCTAGTCATATTATCTTGAGAAATGCCTTCCAGATTGGCTCTAGAGGAGCACTGCAGATACCCCTAGTGCCAAGGCTAAATAACCCTAATCTAAACCCAGCTCTGAACCTTACATCAGTGATAGAGCAATGTAAACTGGCTTGCAGGTGTGATGTAAGGATAGCAATAGAGTGTGCAACTGTGTTATGGGTAGGTGATTGGGTGGATAATTGGTCTGGAGGGCATTTCTCAACATAGAATAATTGTACAAAGCCACTACAATTTGAAACCCTCAAGAACAGAGTGGGTGAACAGGTTATGTGCTACAACTGCTCTGGAAAGCATTTCTCAAGATGGTATGACTAAACACAGCCACTACGAAAAAACTCAAAATTATATTTGATGATCATAGGTAGTGCACTACGACTGCTCTGTACTATCAGGATTTAATGCAGCAATTACATATATACCCAGCAAATTGTCGTCATCTGTCGCCATGATTGGTCATCAATGGTGACTCCTTTTTGAGTAATAACTCATTCCGTCATCTTTCGCCACTTTGTGTTAGACTCACGTGGCATAGCAATTGCTATTCCTGGTGATCTTGTGCTATAACGACGTCGTGTTCCATTTAGCGACATGTGTGAGCCACTTCACGCAGGTTGACGAGGACTCACGACAATTTGCTGGGTAGGGTTTGGTAGGGCAGTTGTACCAGTGCAGTCTTATTGGCTGCTAGATGCAGGGCTGTAATGGCATTAGAATGAAGGATCCTACTATGACTTCAAAGAGGTCTAGTCGTACGATCTTGAGAAATACCTTCCTGTACGATTAGGACTCATGTAGTAATTTCTTTGGATTTGGTTGGGCAGTCGTACAAGTGAGAGAATAAGACCACTAGACACAGAGGAATCCCACTTTGACTTGCAGGAGTCTAGTCATGACATATTTAGAAATGCCTTCCTGTGAGATGGAGGAGTAGGGGCTTAACATATAGTGTTTAATTTTCAGTATGTCCACCATCTTCATGGACCACAGTCATGTTGTCTGCCAACTCAGCAGACATCAGACTAGCTGTAAGGTGTGAGACAAGACATATGGGTACCGCATTTTGTTCTATTATAGTGGGCAGTGCAGCTTCAATAAACTGGACCAATGTTCATGGTGCTGGTCAGAGGTTCTTACACTCACAGCCATGACACTCCCATTGCCGCAGTGGACTAACCAGCGTGGTTTGGTCAGGGGACCAAGTCACGGCTGGCTATTTCATGGCGCATACCCTGGATACCCTTCTGTCACTAAGGCTGCAGCCAATCAGCACGCAGCAGCAAAAGTGGCTGTCTTTCAGGTGGTACCACCCTAATTCAGCCACTTCCGGGTAGAATGGCCAAATACTTCCTCAGAAATTTTGTTATTTCAAGGAATTCGGACCATTTGTGAGAAGAGAAAGGCTTAAACCCATGGTTATTTGGTATCAAAATAATCAGGAAATGTTTTTCTTTAGTCCAGAGTCAATTTTTTATTGATATCAAGAAAACAGTGGAGGGTTATGGGTGTGAAATTACCATATAGTGTATTCCTACACTAGTCAGGTCTCACTGCTCAAAATCAGTGTTGTGGTTGCCATGGCGATTTTAAACAAATCGAGCCTGACTTTTATATTCTGGACCTACTGCATAATTTTCTCCATTTCAAAAGCTAAATTTTGGTGTATTGTGCTAAGCTGTCAGGGAATTTTAAGTATTAAAAGGTCGCCAACACTGGTATTTTCCGGTCCGCACTGGGTATTTAGGGTGGTACCACCTTCAGTGACATGTGCAAGCTTTTCATTGCTTAGACCCCTGGAGGGTTGTCTTCTAATGAATCACATAATTTGACAGCTTATTTTCAAGTTTTGACTCCCTGTGTTTGATATAATGAAGATCAAGCAAAATGAATGGTTGTATTGTGTTTGGCAGGTCATGGCCGTTCTATAGAGGGTCTAACCTTGCAGATTGGACCAGTAGAAGTATCTGGATGATTATTTCTTTCAATATACATGCATTTAAGCCCAAAATCACGCATTTAAGCGCGCTTGGGCACCTAAGGGTTAATATTTGTCAAGATTCATGAAGTTATTGTATTGTTTCATTTGTGACTTTCCTTTAAAAAATCAATAAAACTTGGTCTGCTCTATAGCATTATTTAAATGAACATAGTAGTTCATTAATGCAATGAGCAAGTCCAAAAAAAAAAAAAAAAAATATCTTGCATAATCTTGAATTATCTTTACATTATCTTGTGTTTTGTTTGTTGGCAGAACCGTATTTAACCATGTCTCCCTTAAGATATCGGTCCACTATTGATGACTGAAGTGTTTGAAAGGTGAAATTCCACTTTTATGGGTGCATGAGTTACATTAAATTATAGTGCAGAATGTTTTGGTGGTCCGATACCTTAAGAGAAGGCTTCTGACCAAGTCACTGCATCTCGGGACCCTGGCCGTAGCCCGCGACAGACTAGGGTCCCTCAACGTCATGACTTGGAGCCGTGGTTAAACGCATAGACCAAACCACCAGGAGGACACCTTCACCCACACTGTCCACCCACCACGCGGAAATAAAGTAGATTGCTTCTTATTCTGCTTATATACAGTATTACCTGGTGTAGGCAGGAACGTACGCACTAGATGTGCATTGTGTTGTATGTAGGGTAGGGTGGGGAAAGACACCCTTAATTTACAACTGTGTCATTTCTAAGGAATTTATTGCTACTTACAGAATATTTTTCACATTAATCAAAGGATGAGTTAATATGTTCTTCATGTGCAAAAGCTTGTCAGCCCTGCCTCATAGAGTGTTATGATAAAGCATGTTTGAAATGAAGTGGGCCTTTTACCCCATTGACTAGAGGCTGGGGTAAAAGGCCCACAGCCTTCAGGGTAAAAGGCCCACATACACATAAAAGTGCATAGATTCTTGTCATAAGAAAAGATACTAAAGATAATCTTCATAAGCTACAACTAAGATTTGGACATAGTAAATCACCTAAAGTAATACTTTAGATATTCCATACTGAAGTTCAAGTGATTACAGGGTAGGATAAGGTAAAATACCCTAATAACATGTAAATAAGCTAGTTCTAAGAAAATATTTCCAGATTAATAAATATTTTTCACACTAATAAAGAGATGAAGCAAGGTATAATAATTGTGGAATAGGTTGTCAGCCTAGCCTCATGGAATATTCCATTAGAATTTTTGACAAAAAGCAGGGCATTTTACCCCGCATGTTGAAAGGCCAGGGTAAAAGGCCCACACTGATGGGCCAAAACGGCCATGGAGCCGATGCTGAGATAATGGTCACATAAAAAGCAGAGGCATAGGAAGCAAATCTTCATTGGGGGTCCCAGCAGGGGCCCCACCTCGAACACCTTGGATTGTCAGCTCAAGCGTAATAGCGCCTATACATACCTTTATAAAATTTGTACAGAAAAGTAATTTTTAATGAAATTTAGATCTGATTTGAGGCCCAGGCCCCCATTTTCCCTATCCCATTACTATATCAATCTAATTTGAGATGCAAAGTTTTAGCTTCTTGTTCAATTTATTATGAATTCTTAGCAAATTTTTTTGGGGGGGCCCAGACATACTCAGGCCCCACCTCCCTTGTGATTAAGGCCCCCCTGGCCCCTCCTTTTCCTACAGCCCTGTAAAAAGCCCATGTAGCTATTAGAATAAAAGGGACGATGAATAAAATGTATCTTTATGGCCTCCTTTACCTTATAGCTCCTCAGCTAATAATTTTGACCCCTTTAACTTCCTTTCCAACAAAGCATGCACATTTCAGGACCCTTTTATTTCTAATTATCTGAAATTGAACATGATGATCTTAACAGTTTTGAAATATTGAATGTCTAATAAGTCAACTATTCCTCATCCAATCACAATGAAAACATACAAAAGATGTCTCCTTGAGGTAATCTTTACTTCCAAGTCTTAAATGGCTGTGTAGAGCTAGTACACTATAGACATGATAGCTAAAGGGCCTCTTACCCCAAAGGACATCTTACCCCTTCCTACCCTACAGGTGGTTCTACCGCCTACTTACAGGGGTATTTATAGCTCATTTACAATTGGGGCTGAGAGTGCAGTGGTAACGTCATCTCCTGGACATAACAATATGGGATTTAATGTAAATTGTAAAACAAGAATAGAACATTTTCAAAACGATAGAGACATGTTTACACATGGAGTTGTCATGTTGGATCCCTTGAACAACCCGCCCAGCAGTGGACCACTGCAGGTCTCATGGATTAACAAGGGGACCAACTCTCCAACCCCATGCGTAAACACATAGGCCATTTTATTACTCAAGCACTGTGTGATTCATGCAAATATCAAGAGAACTCTAGTAGCCATGAAGTGAAGTATAATTACCATCCCTTGGGCTAAAATGGCATACTTAAAACATCAAAGTGAATACAAGATATAGAAGGCACATCTGAGAACTTCTGGGCTTGAGGCTACAAATATAAACAGACATGCTCAGTAGGAAGATAATGCAGGCCTAATGAGCAATATCCTTCTTAGAGAACCATCTCCTGCACTGCACTGCATCATAAATATTGAAGTCCGCATGAGGGAGCCATATATATAACAATGATGATAATGAGGGTGTTCATTATCATCCCAATGCTGGTGAGCACAACAGATAGAATTTTCAAAATTGTAGGATTTGAATCATATTTGTTCATTGGCATATCCTCATGGAATGAGGAATTTTCAGGTAATGTATTGATTTCTTCTATCTCCTCCATAATACAGATAAACTGATATATTTGTGATGTAAGAGTATTGTACCACAGTCTGGACAATACAAGCTAGCTTTCATGAATGTCATTTTGCGCCAAAGACGGCCAGTGTCTTGCTAGATACCAAAGCATAAAACGCTTGTGATGTATCACATTTCAGAAACATAGAATAACTCCTTTTCCCTTTTTGGGGGCCTATTGGGTCGACAGCTTGCACAAGATGTATCTAAACAATGAATGGAGTGAGACACCAAATATTGATACTATTGGCATTTTCCATGTTTTGATACAATTTACATTATCGAGTGGACCTTGTGTTCTACCTGTGTTTCCTACACACTTTGCTGTTCCCATACATTGATGCTAGATATATGCTTGATGTTATGATGTGTACTTTATGGTCAGTAAGGTGGAACACTGCCTGAGATGTGCTTTGTGTATTTTACTCTCAGGGAATTGTATCTCCATTTCCCTTTTCATTATCGTGGTGTACATTGCAAAACTGAAATATCGATTCTCTCCCTTTGGTGTTTTAAAAACAATCACACTAAGCAACTAGTGTTGCCAAAAGACCTGCAGGTGGCAGCACTGGGTAGTCTTTAACCATTCAGGCTTTGTTGACTTCCTCCCAGGCACTTTCTTGATTAACAAGACATATCCCCTGCAGGGTAGTGCAAGAAGTTGAATATAGAAGGATTGATGTAAAATCAATTTTTGGGTTCTAATTTGATTACCAGGTCCAAAATTGGCCCAACCTACCATTAACTTGTTTGCATAAGTTGTGGATTATAGATCATTTCAGAGGCCTATTGCAGCTCAAAGCATGTTTCTTGAGTCAAGTTGTAGCATTATAGTCCCTTTTCCTCTAAACATATATCGATTGGAGTAAGGAAAAAGAATTTTCAGGCCCAGTGTGTGGTTATTTGTATTCTCCTAAGGTCAATGTGTCGTGTATAATATGTGAGTACTATTTATACAAAAGGTTTATAGTACCTCAATTCTGCTCTGTTGAGCAATAATTCCATGGATAAATCCAACTTGTACATGTTTTTTTTTATGAAACTTTGAACAAACACTGGGTTGGTGGAGATTTTATAAATGAAGAAATCACGATGGATGTGATTTGACTAAGACATTTGGTAACTGAGCCCAAGACATATTACATTTAATGTGTTATGTGTTTCTGAATTCCATTCATTTAAAAAAAAACGTTTTCTGCTCTATTTCACAGCTTCTTCGGGGATGACTTATGGAATCTTGTCCTTTCTTACATCTAAGAAGTTGGTTCAAAGACTTCCGAAAAACTGATCCTGGTAGACAGTATAATATAAAATTCATACCGTGGTTGATAAATCTGAACTTCGATGCAACAACTAAATCAAGCCTATCCGTGACAAAGAAATACTGATGGATTCTGGAAATACAGATTAAGATGAAACAAATAGTGGTTGGAAGAGTGAATACTGCAAAGACAATGCACAAAGCTAACATGGTGAAAGTCAGATTCTTACCCCAGACTTCATTTGTAGATTTCTCTGGTTTTGGGCTCTAAACCTCTTTTGAGAATGAATCCTTTTCAGTATCTGCATGTTCATGATATTGGTAGCACAAACTGGTATTATATTGTACATCAGAAAGAGCAAGATCATGTAAGGGTTTTCAAATGCAGATAAAATAGGCCCAAAATCATTACAAACATTATATGTACTGCTTTTGTGGATAATGCTAGGAGTAAATAAAGATGAAAAGGCAAAAAAACATATCGTGAAAAAAATTATAAGGATGGCTATGGAAATTCTTCTTTTTGAACAATAGATCTGTGCTTGCAATGGATGAAACACAGCAATGAACCTCTCGAGTGTAATAAATACAATAAACCAAGAGGAAGCCATAGCTGACATATGTATCATAAAAGTAATTAATTTACACAAGCACTATGATGAAGAGAATGAAAGAAGATAATTGATCCCATCATCTTCCAATGTAAGAAAAAATAATGTCATATTGTCTGCAATTGAAAGACAAAAAAGTAGTATCATAAATACAGAGGTTCTCATGAGGGAACCGTATACATATAATGAATATGATAAGGAGGGTGTTCAATATCATCCCAATACCTGTGAGCACAACAGGCACAATTGTTAAAATTGCAGGAATTGAATCATATTTGCTAATTGGCATATCTTGATTGAATGTAGAATTATCAGGTAATGTACTGATTTCAACTATGTCCTCCATGATACAGATGTGTAAAAAGATATAAGATTGTAAATATACTCTTTGCGCAGTCTGACCAATATAAGCTAGCAGTCCTGAATGCCATTTGGCACCAAATACAACCGGTGTCTTACATGACAGCAAAACACACAAAACTGATGATATATCACATAGTGACAGTCGTAGAATGAATACAAATATTTGCCTAACCAGTTTGGACAACAGATGCTGCAGAACATTAAAGGTAATGAGACCCGAAAAGCAATAGTGTAGGCTCATTTTCTGTTTTGGTACAATTTACATTATTGAGTGGGCTTGCATGTGTTCTACCTGTGTTCCTGACTTAGTATGCTGTTTCCCCACACACCAATGCAGAAATATAAGATGTATAATATTTATTTCATTGTCAATTAAGGTGGAAAACTACCTAGGATACATTTTACATATTTTCTCAGAGAATTGCATCCCTATTTCCCCCTTATCATGATATACATCACAACACTCAAGTATCAATTCTCTCTTTACAGCCTTAGGAACAGTTTTCTAATTCACTAAAGTTGTCAGAACTGATTTGCTTTCAGCCCTTCAGGTTTCTCTGATTTCCATTTTTAGTATCATAAAGCCTCACAGGCACTTTTATGATTGAGTATGTAGAGATATTGCATACAGGTTTATATAGCAAGTTGGATATGGTTTTAATGAATTACATTCATTTCAAAGAACTGTTTCTGCACCTGGACAGCATCACATTGATTTTGGTTATGATTACAGAATCTTGTTGTTTTCTTCATCTGATGAGACAACCATAGTTTTTCAAAAACTGATTCAATCAGGTATTATAATATAGGCTTTGCACCATGATTGATAAAGTGAAAATTGGAACAATGATGATAAGTGCGACACTTTCGTTCATGAAACCACATATGCCAGGGCTCCACTAGGCGGCACTGGGTGGCAGCGTTACATGCGGAAGCTGAAATCCAATGTTCTAGGCAGCACAAGTGCGTCATTGCCGCGAAATTGCCACAACATTCATGCGAAACTTTTTAGGCCAGAAGAAAGGATACTCCATAAAAGGAAAAAGTGGGTCGCCTGTAACGCTGCCGCCCTGTACCACCTAGTGTAGCAAAACATTGTGTTCATTCAATTTTTTGTTTATTTTTGTTTTTATCAATATTTTGATGGTGCAACTGGTGCAGGATTAATGCACCATTGATGCAGTATTAATGAAAAACTGATGTGAAATGTAAACAAAAACAATGGATAAAATGTGTCACAGCTAATAGAATTGTGCCGCCAGTAGAGCTAAGACTTATAAATGCCAAGGGGTATGATTATACCAAACCGATTAGGACAAAATGCTAAGTTCACAGCATTAAAAGTACACATGCAGACCTCACTCATTTGTTGGTATATTTTATGACTGATATTTTCTGTTTGATATGGAACCTTACACATGAAATTAAATGTATACAGAAACAAAAGACCAATCACATCCCACTGTGGGGTAACTTGCCCCCACAGGCCCCCCAGAACTGGACAAACTCATCGTACTGCAGGCGACCATCTTTGTTATGGTCATGTATCAGGAACAAGTCGCGTACTTGGGAATCGGTAAAGCTCAGACCTTGAAATGTGATAGATAACAATTATTCAAAAAATTATCTACGCCTCCAGGTGACAAAACTCAAATTTATAAATACAAATTTACCTTATGAAATGCACACATAATAGCCCACTGGCTTGTCCAACAGTTTCAAGTGAGACTTTCTGAGGAGAGAACTATACTGGGACTATACTTGGACTATGCTGGGAGAGGTTACTGTAGAACACTGTGTATAAGGTGCACTTCACTTATAAGGCAAACCTATCATAATGTTTATATATAACATGTAAAGGCCTGCTCATAAAGAAGTGCACCATGATCATTTGTCATCATGATGCACCAATGAAGTGCTGGCGAGCAGACTCACCAGCACTAAAAACTGGAGAATAATGCTGACCGTTCAGGGCTGTACGCTCATGCATCATGATGATCAATAGGTATGATGCATAAAAACATTAGCAAGCCCTAAATAGATGACTGTGTTTTCTACATACCCTTTAGTACTGCCTGTGCTTCATTAATTGTGACTTCACAGTTACCATCAGCATCAAATCTCTGAAATACCTTCATCAATTCTTCTTTTCTGCAAGAATAACGATTTTGTTGATTAGAAAAAGTTCTCTTCTCTGATTTAGTGGCTCTGATCGTGACAAGGGCATATATGGGCCAGAGTTTCTGGGCATGTACAAATCTCCTTGAGGAGGCTTCAGAAATGAAACTCAGAATAATATTTGATGACCTTATTACATTGAAAGACCAACATCTTGGCTGCATGGGATCACCATTTATACACACTTATCCCTATTGGCTCCATTTTTTGGAGTTGCTTCCTGCGTAGTCCATCCTCCAGCCTTCTATGACATACCACAGAACACTTGTCACTGGCTGACTGCCTGCATCATCAGAGTTGCATCATGACCTGTGATGAAAGTGATGACACACTGAAGACAAGCTCCAGATGAGTGATGAGTGTAAGGAGGTCATGTGACTGCACCTCTCTCCATATATGGGCAAATGAGGTCATGAGGTCATGATGTCATGATGCCATGATGCCACCTGCCTGTCAGCTGTCTGTTGGCTGCCAGTATTCCGTGATAATGTCATTAAGGCCACACCAAAAAAATAAGTTGGTCTACGGATTTCCCTCTCCATATTTTCGGAAATACAATTTTTTTTCTTTGAAACAAATCTCGTCTACGGATTTCGCTCACTTCACTTTCTAAAAGTTTTCTCTTTGTGATGTTTAGCAAAATTTAATTTCTTTTTAAATAAAATTCTTAAAAAATAAAAAAAAAATTCGCTCGCTCGCACCATTTTTTCAAAACCAAAATCTGTAGACCAACTTATTATTTTGGTGTGGCCTATTAGATTTGGGGTAAAGTAGGTACCACGATAACACACTCCAAGCTCTAATAGAACAAAAAAAAAAACAACCCTAGGGATAATGGACTACATCGTCTGTCAGTGACTGACGGCCATCATGAACTATAGAATCAGCCTTTGTGAAGGAATAAAACATTAATTACCTTTCATGAACCTTCCAGTAGAACCAGATAAACTCCTCATAGCACAGCTTACCATCATTATTACGGTCATACACGTGTAGTAGGGTCTTTGTACGGTCTGCTGAGAAACCCAACTCTTGGTGTAGCACCTACAGGAATGATAGAGAAACTTATTTATAAAGATGCATAAAATGAAGAGTTTGATGAAACCAAATACACTACATGTACTTCCTTTATCATGGTCGGGGCTCCTGTTGTTATTAATGGAAAGGTCATGAAATAAAGTAAATTAGTTTTGTTTTTCATGTCATTGCACTTTCAGCCACAGCTGTAAATGGGCTATAAATACCCCTGTAAGTAGGCAGTAGGAACCCTGTAGCTACAGCAGAATGGAAATCTGGTATGTAGGTTCATACATACAGCAGGTACAACTGTATTGCTGGATAAAAAGGACTCTACTGTATATCCACGTGGTGGGCGGACAGTGTGGGGCCCTAATGTAAGCTTATATCGACAGTTATGATGAATTTACTCCCGCGATGGGTGGAATATGAGTTCAGGATAGAGGGATTCCCCTGTCCTTAAAATCATGATAATTCCCTAATATCCACGAAAAAGTTGCTATGTCTTGCTAATAATCCAAAAGATTAGAAATAGTGTAATTAACAATTCCATACCTGATGTGCCTCTGAGTATGAGATGTAACCATTTCCATCCTGGTCGTATTTCTGAAAGGCTTTCTTGATGTCATCCATGATCCTTGGTTCCCTAAATCAAAGTTTACTTTGGTAATCATGTTGAGTAATTGACAGAAATATCATGAACCTAAAGTGACATTCGGTTAAGAGTAATAATAATAGGGCCTTTATTTTCATTTTGCAAGATACAAATTGTATACACAACTAGATGGAACTCATTGGAAATAAAGGCTATTAATTTATCAAGCATGAAAGCAATCCTACCTATACCTTTATTCTAATTCTGCTAGGTTTATATCGTATACATATTCTAATTTTGCTAGGTTCATATCGTAAATATGATTTATAATTTTGTTGAATTGATTGAAATTCATAAGTTATGAAGTTCAATTATCTCCATAAAGAGAGCTCAGCAAGAGAGGGTAGCTTTAAATTCAAGTGCCTGAGTCAAGGTAAATAGCTCACTCATGGTAAGCTGTGGCTGTGTTGTACCCATACTCTAGCCACCCAGCCCAGCCAACACGTCCACATGGTCCCCAGATGGAAACTGGTAAACGCCTGGGCTGCCACTGTACAACTATCTGACCTAAGCCCAGAAGCAAGTATCTGGGATGAGCCTACCTGGGCCCCACCTGTCAGCCCAAATATTTTCCAGCTTGAACTCATGTCTGGCCTAGCCCTGAAAGCCCAGTGGTTTCCCATCTGGGGCCCATGTGGACTTGCCGGCTGGGAACCCAGCTGTTCACACACTGTGCAACTGTCTGATCAATATACACATACATAAAGTGTGTCAATGACAAGTTATGTTACCATTGGAGAATTTTATTGTGGCTATGGATATCAGATGTTTTTCACCTCTGAGAGTACATTTTCACCAATAACAAAGGACACGTTAGCTAAACGTACTGGGGCTTTCTTTTCTATTAAAGTTTTAACAATTTTACACTATACACTCTGGAGGATTGTATTCAAAATATAAGAATGGTATAAGGCCACATACAGAGATCACCCAAGCAGATATTATAAGAGAACACATATGCAGGGGCCCTGAACACTTCTTATCAAACATCTCACGTATTGGCCCTGAGGGAAAAGAAAGCCACAGCAATTTAGGAGGTATATACAATTAAGATTAATTAGAATAAATTCTAGAATATCAATTTACACCATCCTTACCTTTCAATGTTGTGTTATGTAAGTGCAGCCCTGGAGCTCCATCAGCTAGCTGTAGGTCAGTATATTCATGTGCAGAAGCAGTGTAGAGAGCATGCTTTGTTTATTTTGCTTGCAGTCAATTCTCAAAGTTTTGGCAAAGATTTGGCATAGAATTAGTTTTGAGAAATTGATACATTGTAACGTTGCCTCCCTTGCAATGGGCAATCTTAGGGTGAAATGTACTGTACAAATATAGTATAAAATAAGGGTAGGGGTAGGATTTGGATGTGGCCAGTAGATGGGCCCTCACGGCCACCATGTAGCCAGTCTCGGACTTGCCAAGACTGTACTATATAATATGTATACAGTCTGGGAGACTTGTCATAGATCCACTCACATTGCAACAGGTTGAAGCAGGTGTTAAAGACTTATCTATGCTGTATCTTAACTCCAGTAAATGCATGCTATGCTTCCTGTATGGTTAATGAAGACAGGTATATCTGCATAGAATGAAGTGGCAACTACATAGTTTTGTTTGACATTAGGCATTTATTACTAGCAAAAGTCTACTTGTAGGATATAAACATGAAAAACAATCATAGAAATGTGCCAAGCTGAAGCCTTGAACTGTGGACCCTTCACATATCATGCCAACTTGCTACCACAGTACTACTAATTCTGGTGTAGATTGATCTGTTAAAGGGCCATCATGTCATTTTCATTATAGGGTACCTTGCACCTACAACCAAGAGAATATGTCATTCCCTTGGCTGTCAGTAATCTGATTGCCTGGTTAGCTTACTTGAGAGAGCAGAGGTTTCCAAATACAGAGGTCATGAGTTCAATCCCAGCCTAAGCCTAAGTTTTGTAGTTGCATGGAGCCTGCTGGTTCTAGCTATGAAGTTGAAACAGGTACAGTCACAGGGGAACAAGTTTCATTCATTAATATTCATTAGCACATGAGGGAATGCACCAATCAGTGAGACCACTACCGGAGGCATTGCAGTGATTTAATAAGAAATCTTCCAGGCCCACCATAGGGTCTGGAAGACTGAGGCTGCTGTGTAGCAAGTTGGCAAATCATACCCACATATCTGGAGGGTATTGTAAAATGATGAAGGATTACCCTTCTATAGCTTATACCACAGTCCTTTACATAGTGCAAATCATATAATCCCTATTGAATAATTTGTGAACTAACTATTTAATGTAACACTAACCCTAATAGAGTAGAGAGTCACTGAATGATGGTGCATGACATGTTGGCCAGTCTTGTGATAACTGAACAAACACGATTTGGATATTGGCTTTTGCAGCTGTGTTTGACTCTCACTTCACCTCATCATTTGCAATACTCAGAGAATTAGCACTTACCCAGGGGGGGGGAAGGGCCCATTTTGGGGGGTTGGGGTGTTGGCTCTGCTGTAAAAGGTTGGTATGATTTTTTGACAACTAGGACCCATAATGAGTTGATTCTACCTTAACAACCTTTCAGATATTCCACATGGGCTGTGTGGTGGCCATTTTGAATTTACGGCTAGTCAAATGTCATAATAATCAATAAATATGAATATCTCTGCTTCTAATTAACTTGGAATCATAGGTTTTATATGAAAACATACATTAATGAGGGCAAGGAATGTAATTGGCCCCCCTTGGCCCCCTGGGTAATATACAGATAGTGCTGTAAACTACATACAACTACCATAATACCCCACATAAAAGACATGACTTACCGTAAAACCTGTTGTATACGATGCATGACTTATATGTGATTATGAACGCACCTTATAGGAGGGGCAAAAGTTGGGGGAGGGACTTCTCTAATATTATCCGCATACTCCTCCACCCTCATACAGTGGTATAAGGGTGTGGTGGGAGATGCAAACAGAACTGTTGACTAAAACAATATATGTGGATGAAAATCCTTAAAACGATGAAACAACATTGTAAATGTGAAAACAAAGTCAAGAATGCCGGGACAATTTATGGTCTACATGATTACAGTCAAAAGACATCATCAGGATATATGATAGATATGAAGAGGCTAAAGGCATACCATATTGGCCTGTATAAGCGCTGGTCTTGAATAAGCGCCAGGGTACAGGGGTATTGAAATTTGAAAATGTAATACATAAGCAAATGTCAACAACCATGGAATATTTTTGCATTGTATTCCCCGAAGTGAGTCTGCCGTATTCAACGAGGCCTTATAGGCCAAGTTGAATGCGGGCAGACTCACCGAGGGGAATGCGATGCAAAAATATTCCATGTTAGTTGACATTTGCATTTATGTCATGGCCCTATGGGGTTAATTTGCTTTAAAATAGAGAAACACAGGTCAGATCTGTTCAGAATCCAAGATGGTGGACACCCATTGAATACGGCCACATTGTATTCCATGCCCCAATGAATACGGCATGTCCAGTACTGTTCTATAGTAACGGTCGTATCTGCAATGACATAAACCTTAAGTATCATTGATTTCTTTTATGCATATACATGGTCAATCTTGTCATGATGTCAATTTGCCGGCAGTCTATCTGACAAAGACTGAAATGAGAGTCTCCTTGACACGACCCTCTGCAGCCACCTCTGCCACACATGTGTACAGACCAGTGTCTGCCCTCGTTATATTGTAGATCCTCAGACCTGCAGGCTCAAACACATAACGTCCATCTGAAAGGGATAACAAGGTACTTGTAAGCAATAACACACATAATAAGACCAATGTCAAGGGTTAGGATATCATGTTTTGAGATTGATAAATTTGAACTGCAGTACTCATTCTTTTAGATGCATTCTGAAAATGTGAAGAGTATTCATTTACTACTACAGGGGGGGATATCTCCTGGTTGATCCCTTAATAGTGAACAGCCTTTATAAGCTGAGTTTAGTGATTACATATAATGTCAAATGCATCGAAAAACACCATATGCCCAAATCAACCTTCTTGGTAGACATGTTTAAAATGCACTGTAGTTGCCTGGTTAAGCGTCTTTGAATGAGCGCCAGTCTTGCATAAGGCAGCTGGGGTAAATTATCATTGAAATTGAAAAATACACTATAAATCAAGTATCATGAATGAGCACTGGTCTTGAATAAGGGCTGGGGTAGAGGGAGGTTGAAATGGTACTATGGTAAATTAAATACAACAAACCTGACTCAACGACTTCCCCTTGTTTCCGCCACCACACAGTAGGTACAGGATCACCAAAGGCATGACACTGGATGAGTGCATCTGTACCAGACCATGGGTACTGTGTCTTAGGTGTATGGTAGAAGGTGATGTCCTCTGTGGCAAAAATAATATTCTGATGTTTAGAAATCAGCTTGATTAATCTATACAAAAAGGAGAAAGAAACTGGAAATGATCTTAGACCCTTTGTAACTTTCAAAGATGCCATCAATATTGTATCAATGTTTTAGATAGCTACTTTCTATGTCTCTGTACACATTGTGGACACACACACACACACACACACACACATATAAATATAAATATATATATATATATATATATATATATATATATATATATATATATATATATGTATATATATATGTATACCATAGTTAAATAGGAAGAACATTAACAAGTTTTAATGCTACAATTTGTTTCCAATCTATGCACTTGTCACTATCGATGCTAGGCGCCAGAAAACAGTGCCTGGATATATTATATTTCCCCATTTATAGAAACCAAACTATTGATCCCATCAACTTCCCAAGCGCAGTCTGTCTTGCATTGGGACAGTTTCATTGAGTATCATGAACAGTGAATCTGGGATCATCACCGATTGTGATTAGGAATATACAACCACATCTACTTACTTAAAACTTGAACACTGACAGCCCTCCTGACAACATGACCACCACTGTATGCCTCACACCAGTAAGTGCCCCTGTCTGTATCACCAATATCAAACACATACAGTTTCTTTGACAGTGAACTTGTAGAACGGACAAAGACTCTGTAGGGAAAATGATTTAAGATGCTTAGTACTTCACTCACTTGTTTTTTTTTATTCAAAGTTTTAGTTTGTCAAGTACTTATTTTTCTTTTAATGAGATTCAGATTTTTCTTTTCTAGTGTTTATTCTAAAAGGTATGTGATGCAATAACGAAACTTTGCAGTACAATCCTGATAAGGGTTAAAGAATTGTGGGTGCATCCTATTCAATGTTACCTACTTACTATAAACCAAAAGGAGCCATCATATCAATGGTCAGAGTTATTACCTGCTGTGGTGACCGACTTCATTGCCATTGGCGTACCATGTGATATCTGGAATGACACCATCGGGTAATCCATGTACAGAACACTCCAGCTCTATAGACGATCCCACACTCCTTATCATCTTGGTGTCTCCAGGGGTGATCTCTACTGTCAGACCATGGCCAGCAGTTGTTCCTGTTTTAAACATAAAGGATTGACACTTTAGATTTCTCTAATCCTTTAATGTCATAGACAGAACAACTCAATGATATTGAAGAATGCAGTCATTACAAACCTCACCACAGCTTACAGCAACTAGGAGGGCTAATCTAGAACATGACACTGGCACCTGCTATCCTACTAATTGCAAAGCTATGCCTCTACTCATGCTGCTGAACATCTTGCAGAATTCTAAAGATAAATTAGGTGACCTGGAAATCGAGCAAGGCGAATTGGGTTCTCATCGGCCACAATAAATAATCTCAGACATTGAAATGCTCAGAGTCCTACCTTTAGTTGTCCGTTTAGTAGTTGGTTTTGTAGTTGGCTTTGTGGTTGGTTTCGTAGTTGGTCTTGTAGTTGGCTTTGTGGTTGGTTTAGTAGTTGGCCTTGTAGTTGGCTTTGTGGTTGGTTTCGTAGTTGGTCTTGTAGTTGGCCTTGTAGTTGGTTTCATAGTTGGTCTTGTAGTTGGCCTTGTGGTAGGTTTAGTAGTTGGTCTTGTAGTTGGCCTTGTGGTGGGTTTAGTAGTTGGTCTTGTAGTTGACCTTGTGGTGGGTTTAGTAGTTGGTCTTGTAGTTGGCCTTGTGGTGGGTTTAGTAGTTGGTCTTGTAGTTGGCCTTGTGGTTGGTTTAGTAGTTGGTCCTGTAGTTGGCCTTGTGGTTGGTTTAGTAGTTGGTCTTTTAGTTGGCCCTCTGGTTGGTTTAGTAGGGTCTGAAGTTTTCATGTCATGACTCAAAGTTAATTACCCAATGAGCAAATATAGAATCATTAAAAGCCAGGAAAAGGGCCTAGTCTATTTATGCTAGTAGAATAAACACATGCTGGAATCGTAGGCAACACTGATAGAAGATTGTTTGTAAATTTTGTCTTCTCCATGCAGACAAAGTTTACAAACAACAGTATTAATTTTTTTGACACCTTTCTAAATGTACAAAGGAAATTAGACAAATAATACGTTTATATTATAAATCTGCCCAGCCAGTACATCCACAAAGGCCCCAGATGGGACTCCTCTTGGCCTTCACAGCTAGCCCAGACGTGGGCTCAATCTGGTTAATGTTTGAGATGCCAGATGGGGGCCAGCTGGGCATAGCCCAGAAAACTCTTTTTCACTTTAAATATGTTGGGAAGGTTTTAAAACATTTATATGCAATAGCTACTGTTCCCCTCCTCCCATAGCATTGCCAATATTCCCAAATATCCCTATCAATGCCATTCTACTTGAAAATAAAAGAAGTAAAAGCATAAAATCTTATAGTCTGCATTCTATATAAAGTAAGCTTAGGTCTCCAACTGAAAAATGGCGAGGACCTCTAGGGACTATAACCATCGACCTTTGGATGTGGAGTGTAATGCTCTTCCTACTGAGCTAACTTAGCAGTTGTGGTGGTTGTAGATAAAATGGTAGCTGAGAGAGAGGCATTATTACTTCATCACATTAGATAGGTCTTGATGCCCCAACTTGTTATAATGTTATATGATGCATTTCAAGTCGCATTCAAACTATCACCACATGTATCTACGTATCACTAATACAATCTCATAATGTCCATCTGATTATCTAAACCATAACACAACGATTCAGGATGTAAATAAAGATAGCTGATCATGCTGTTAATTGCAGCTATGTTATATGTTGTCATGATGCATTTGGGTTCAGACTTAGACCTTCATCATATGCATCAATGTGTCACCAATACAATTCAGTAATATCTATCTGATTGTCTGAAAGATAACATTTTGGGGCATCAAGACTTAGACCTATCTAATTTATTGCCCTCCACAGCTACCATAGAAAACAGCCAATACGACCCTTTCACCAGCTTTGATACAGCAGATGGCGCTAGTGGCAGCCATGCCACATTGCTACTCTACAGGGGCATGGCTGGTTTTGACTCCAGCACCTGTAATAGCCCCAAATGTTTGTAATGGTCTGCATTATGTCTGGCTCCATATTTCCTTTAGATATCTAGAGTGAATATAACCAAACTATTTGTCTGCATGTAGGTTTGATTTCTAAGACCTGGAGCTCTATTTTACATTGAAAAATGGCATTTCAGCGAGTGGTGTCTGTGCAACAAGGGTAAGCCTATGGAGCCCTGTGAGTAAATGATCGGCATGCCCATGTAAGCAGTGGGGCTACTGGAGCGCTACCTAGTGTATTAACCTGGTGAAACAAATGTATATGGAGTGTGGCTAAAACCATTATCTCAATCAGAAAGCAGCAAAACAGAGTGTGCAGGTATTGCAGTAACAGACTTGAAAAGGGTATATTACTCACAGTGCACAATGACTTGGATATAGACCTCTTTCAGCCGTCCATCAGATGGGACCTCTGCACGACATGTGTAGATCCCATTATCAGTCTCTTGTACATTGCTTATCTCCAGACCGTCAGCGCGGTAAGTGTACCGGCCTCCTACACACAACATAAATGATGACATTCCAGTGGTATATGTAATACTTTGGAACGTTCACACCCAAAAGATATTTACTTAAAAGTGTATTCTGTTTTTGATAATAACTTACCACTGATAATCTGCTGGCCTTGGAGCCGCCATGACACAGTGGGCTCAGGTTGACCACTAACACGGCACTCTATAAATGCATTTCTTCCGGCAACTGGATTCTGGGGACTTGGTGCATAGTCAAAGGTTATGTCTTCTGTAATAGGGATAAAGAGGTCAATACCTGACATTTTGTGATAATGCATTTTTTGAATGACACTGAGTATAAAGTGAAACGAAAAAAGAATAATTGGGGTAATTGTTGAAAGAAAACTGTAATGAATATCTTAATCATGTAACTACTTTAACTAGTAGATAAGAAAATAGATGGAATATGTGGGAAAGTAGAAAGGTCACTACGTATTCACAGTGCGAAAGCTAGTAAGAATTATTAGACAAACATAATTTGATTATCGGCACCAGGTGACCTCTGTGTCCCCAGTAGCATTTGCCTTTAACCAGTCATAATACCCTGCATACAAGATGTGGCTTATAAACAGGGATAAAGTCCCAGTGTACTTTATAGCATTAGCAAAAGCTAGTGATGCACCTTTCAGGCGAGGATTTTAACTATAAAACAGGACTAAAGTGTCTAATATCAATCTCGACTAAAGTGTACAAAGTTTATCTTTATACACTACAAAAATGGTGTTTAGATCCTAAACACAATTCTAAACATATTCTTGCACCGTTATTGTTATCACATTAGTATCTTAACATATTGATGTTTAAATCTAAACACCTAGTATTCAACTGTTTAAAATCTAAACATCTAAACATGTTTAGCAAAAATGTTTATGTATTTAGAATAAAAGTGTTCATTTCCTAAATGTGTAGTCGATGAGACACCTAACTGACATATATGTTTAGGTTTTAAACATGTTTAGACCTAAACATGTTTAAAATCTAAACACCAGTTTTGAGTGTAGCTTTCCCTGAAGTTGGGGATGAACCTCATATTTGCAAAGTATTACGGTATACATGCCGACATGAACCCTCGATCGTTATGTGACTGATTCCGATGAAACATGTCACTTTTGGGATTTTGGGGTCTTTTAGGATACATCTAACTGAGGATGTAAAACTCACTGAATGGCAGTAACTCGGTCTGCTTCATAATCCGGTTCCCGCTCACTGTCCCATAACACTTGTAGGTGCCCTTGTCTTCTGCCTGTAACTCTGTGACATACAGCCTCAGCATGTTAAGGTGCTCCTCATCCCGCTCTATGTACTTCCTATACAATGCTAAGGTATCTTAATGTGCTTAACTACATTTAAATCATTGTGACTGGTTTTATTTCTTATCAATACATATCAGTACATATATGTAGATCAACACGGTAAAAGGTACGCCCGCGAGCGTACCTTTTACCGTGTTGATCCACATATATTATCTGATACATATAATTGCAGCTTTGGAGTTACCTGAACGCCCATGTTTTAGGCCCGGCTTATAAATACAATGAAGATGAATCCTTGGTGCGAGGCTTTTGGAGAATCATTTTGGTTCTTTTCTCAAATAGCCATATGAAACTGGTGAGTAATGTAAAAAAACAACAAAAACAACAACAACAGAACAATGGATAGAAATTATTGTGGGTAACACTATATGTACGTATGACACTAGTGGAACTTGGGTAATAGAGTATTTTACCTTCCATATCTTTCTGCTATGCCTCTATCTTCTTGGTCGTACCACTCTAACCGTGGGTCTATACCGGGACTTACACCTGTCACAGTGCACGTAAAGACAATAGATGCCCCAAGAGGACGTGTGTGGGAGGTACCTCTTGGGGCAATCTCAAGGTCAACATCATCTACAAAAGAAAACAAGAAAAGAATGTAAATTCTACTAGGACCTAAAGGATTGTTTATTACTAACAACAGGGGAGGGGTAGTGGGTTAGGGGGCCCAACGCTTATTATTAACAACAGGGGAGGGGTAGTGGGTTAGGGGGCCCAAAGCTTATTACTAACAACAGGGGAGGGGTAGTGGGTTAGGGGGCCCAACGCTAATTACTAACAACAGGGGAGGGGTAGTGGGTTAGGGGGCCCAACGCTTATTACTAACAACAGGGGAGGGGTAGTGGGTTAGGGGGCCCAAAGCTTATTACTAACAACAGGGGAGGGGTAGTGGGTTAGGGGGCCCAACGCTAATTACTAACAACAGGGGAGGGGTAGTGGGTTAGGGGGCCCAACGCTTATTACTAACAACAGGGGAGGGGTAGTGGGTTAGGGGGCCCAACGCTAATTACTAACAACAGGGGAGGGGTAGTGGGTTAGGGGGCCCTAAGCTTATTACTAACAACAGGGGAGGGGTAGTGGGTTAGGGGGCCCTAAGCTTATTACTAACAACAGGGGAGGGGTAGTGGGTTAGGGCGCCCAAAGCTTATTACTAACAACAGGGGAGGGGTAGTGGGTTAGGGGGCCCAACGCTTATTACTAACAACAGGGGAGGGGTAGTGGGTTAGGGGGCCCAAAGCTTATTACTAACAACAGGGGAGGGGTAGTGGGTTAGGGGGCCCAACGCTAATTACTAACAACAGGGGAGGGGTAGTGGGTTAGGGGGCCCTAAGCTTATTACTAACAACAGGGGAGGGGTAGTGGGTTAGGGGGCCCAACGCTTATTACTAACAACAGGGGAGGGGTAGTGGGTTAGGGGGCCCAAAGCTTATTACTAACAACAGGGGAGGGGTAGTGGGTTAGGGGGCCCTAAGCTTATTACTAACAACAGGGGAGGGGTAGTGGGTTAGGGGGCCCTAAGCTTATTACTAACAACAGGGGAGGGGTAGTGGGTTAGGGGGCCCAAAGCTTATTACTAACAACAGGGGAGGGGTAGTGGGTTAGGGGGCCCTAAGCTTATTACTAACAACAGGGGAGGGGTAGTGGGTTAGGGGGCCCTAAGCTTATTACTAATAACAGGGGAGGGGTAGTGGGTTAGGGGGCCCTAAGCTTATTACTAATAACAGGGGAGGGGTAGTGGGTTAGGGGGCCCTAAGCTTATTACTAACAACAGGGGAGGGGTAGTGGGTTAGGGGGCCCAACGCTTATTACTAACAACAGGGGAGGGGTAGTGGGTTAGGGGGCCCAAAGCTTATTACTAACAACAGGGGAGGGGTAGTGGGTTAGGGGGCCCAACGCTAATTACTAACAACAGGGGAGGGGTAGTGGGTTAGGGGGCCCTAAGCTTATTACTAACAACAGGGGAGGGGTAGTGGGTTAGGGGGCCCAACGCTTATTACTAACAACAGGGGAGGGGTAGTGGGTTAGGGGGCCCTAAGCTTATTACTAACAACAGGGGAGGGGTAGTGGGTTAGGGGGCCCTAAGCTTATTACTAACAACAGGGAAGGGGTAGTGGGTTAGGGGGCCCTAAGCTTATTACTAACAACAGGGGAGGGGTAGTGGGTTAGGGGGCCCAAAGCTTATTACTAACAACAGGGGAGGGGTAGTGGGTTAGGGGGCCCTAAGCTTATTACTAATAACAGGGGAGGGGTAGTGGGTTAGGGGGCCCAAAACCTTTTCCACCCCTCAGAGGGAGCAGGGTATACTGTAGACTGGTGACAGGGGAGCGGGATTATCCCGCATCTGCAAAAATCTGCCAACCCACTGCCCTGTCGTAGATATAATGGTACTCCGTGGACATACTATTTCTAAAACTCAAAGCTTCACCAATTTACCTTTGGAAGGCAATATAGGTTGAATTAGCTTTCATCAAATACTCATAGATGCATATAGAGGCAGATTATACAGGTTGTAATTGGAGTCAGATATTATACAACTTACTATTATTCATATCTCTACTCAAAGTTTCTTTTTTTATGTGCTCAAAGATGAATGTGACTCCCATGTATGAGAGACATAACCACTTTGAATACAAAATGCATAAATCAATCTTTTTGATGTACTCACATGCAGCATTGAGAGAATTGGGGGAACCTTCAAGTGCTGACCTCACATCACTCACTACTGTAATGTTAAAGGGATTGAAAGATATAAAGACACACAGTAAAAAAAAATAATTCACTTAAATAATGGTGAACCACTGGCAATTGCAGGTGCCGGGGATTCAGTGTTATCTTAGTGTTCAATACTGTCACCTTTTTTTATTAATATTTTTACACTGTCTTGATGTTTCAACAAAGCGGTGCCACACTACATATAGACCTAGCACATTTTTATAAGTACTGGCAAAAGGTAGTATAGTTTACTTACACAGAATTAGACCGAGAAGAATAAGGCACTTTCTGATGCACTTTTCATCCATGATTTACATTAGAATCTCCTTCCACGTCCACCCGGGACTGGTAATCTCTCAAATGAGCAAAAAGACTGATATATATCTAGTGTGTTATCAGTCTTTATCGGTCAGTACATAGGGGCAAAGTAATACATTCATTGAACGATACTGAGATTACATACCACATGGGCCTGGCGACAAGTAATGCCACAGTGTACCACTGACACTACCAGGCAACATCACAATGTCAGTAGGCAACAGGGCAACATCACTAAGCAACAAAGCTGCTTATCCAGTTGTGCATTACAATGCATATTACCATTCAGAGTTGGTAATTGGCTTTGCATAGGCCACCCAATATAATGAATGTACTTGTCACACTAATACATGAGTGAACGAATATAGTTGCAGCATGATTAACACTACTAAATATTATTCTACCTGCACCAAATTTTGTGTACAAACTGAAAAAAAAATCTATATCTGAAATTATGGATTGGCAAACATATTGGAAAGGCTGAAAAATGCGGGATTATTTCTCCAATTTCCTAACTTTATCCTAGCTCATTTAAAGACCATTACACAATCATTTTATTATTTTATGTTGCTATGGCAACAGACATCCCAATTGCATTCCAAAAATAGAATGTGGAGATGGAATAATTCGAAGCAAAGTACTTGATTCCCTATCAAAAATTGATATAAAGCATTTTTTTGCATACTTTTCAGTATATACTGCTTCCTGGCTGCCTGATGGCCAAAGCCAGTACTAAAAATCCCCCCTGGAGGTACGTTTTACCCTGTTGACCCACACCTGGGGGTCGTTGCACAAACAGCGTGCCTTCGTTCTGCTTTTCTCTCTCGTTAGTACGACATTCACAAAGAGACTTATTTCTGACCGTTGCACAATATGTTCTGCCTTTTCACAACGAGAGTCGTTGTGACAGCGAGACAAAAAAAACAGGACTCGCTGTGATTTCCTCGCTGCTGCAGCGAGACTCTAGCACAGCGAGAAAAAACGACAGGGCACCCGCGTATTTTGACCCAGTTAGGCAGAACGTCACTTCCGGTGCCCGCGCTGATGTCAACAAGAGGCCGGCTTCGATCAACGAAACAGAGGGATATATCATGTCTCACTACGCTTCAGAACTAAGTTTTCTTTTAAAATAGTGTTCTATAAGGTAGATGTTGTTCAGAAGAAGACAATGACATGCTGTTCTTAGACTGTTATTCCTTTTCCGTCGTTCTGTTAGCTTTCTTTCTCTGCCGGGTCGGGCGATAATAGGGTAATTTAGTTCGCTCTAACGTCTTTTGAGCGTGTCTCTCTCTCTGTCTTGTTATTTCTTTTCATTTTCTTTTTTTTTCTCCCTCTCTTCGAATTTTACGGCAAAGAAGAGAAAAAATCGAGTTATTCAGACATTCTTAGATTCATTTTTTCATAATTAACAGTACCTGAAAAAAAGTCCCCCTCTCCTCCCCCCTAATTTTCTTTTTTCCTGAAAATAAATATTCTTTATTTTCTTTTTTCAGTACGACCGTTGTTATGCTTTGTCTTCAAGCGACGAAGACGATGAGGAAGAGGAGTACGATCTTGCGAACCAAGCGGGCAGCAGGTCGTTCGAGTTACCAGAAATTTTGAAAACTAACACCCTAACAGAAGGATCAGACGAGGAGGAAGAAGGACTAGAGCAAGGAGAGGAAGAAGAGGAATACATTTTAGAGGATTCTAGTGAACTCTCAGAGGAAGATAGCCCTGTTCGAAAGGGTAAGGTGAAAAAGGCTAAGGCAAAACAACCGAAGGCGGGTCCCTCCAGCAGGCCTGAAACAAACTTAACTTCCCGGGGGACAGAGAGGGCCAGAGACGTATACTGGACTGAAGCTGAGCATAGAGCGCTCTTCTTTGCCCTCCTCAATCAGAAGCCGTATATCAAGGCTAGGGGGAAGAATGGAGCACAGCTGAGGAGAGAAGGTTGGGACACAGTTCTAGGTGAGTTTTTTTTTTATTAAGTTTGACATTATGACAGAAAAAAATCTTTATCTTTTCTCTTATCCTCAAAGTTAAACAGAACTATGTGCCTTCTGTGTGTTTTTCATGAAGAGAGCTGTTCTTTTTCTCAGATATTCTATGTCTCCTTTGATCTCTTGCAGCCACAGTGAACAGCATCAAGAATGCGAACCGGGAGTTAGACAAAATGCAGCATCACGTGAATGATTATTTCTCTAAGCTTAAGGCAAAGGTGAGCGAACAAAAAATATATTATACTCTTGATAGTGATTTGCTACACCTTTCAAAATATAAGTTAGTGTAACTTAAATTGATGTCTTATTTCTTCTGTATCTTTCTGACCTCCTTCCCCATTAATTTTCATTTTCTTGTCCTCATTATTTTCTCATGCTTTTCAGAACGAGGAATATCTATACCTGATAGAGAAAGGAAAACCATGTGAAGGATGCTCCTTGACCGACATGATGTTGTTGAAGTATAAGGGAGTCGAGAGAATTGCCGGTAAGACAGAAAGAAATTTCTTTTAAGAATGAAACTAGGCCCTATCTTTAACTTATTGTGAGCGTCCTGAATTTTACTTTAATTGAATATTGTGTTTTCAGCACAGGCATTTTTTTTCCTTTGAATAAATAAATGTTTTCAAGAAACATGCATAAATATTAGGATGGGTCTACGCTTTCCCAAAATTCATAGTAAAACACAGCAGACCTAATATTGTTTGTTCTTTTGACCTATTTTCTTCTTCTTTCTCTCTTCGATAGCGATACCTCACGTTGTTCTATTCTTGACAATGTGTATTTTCTTGGACCACAATTTCCCTTGAACAATAGAATTTTTTTTTTTTTTCAGGGCAAGGAGGGGAAATAGTCTACTACACGGATCCCGTGGAAGAGGAAGAGAAACGAAGGCAACAGGCCAAGAAGTCCCCTGCTGTGCAGTCTAGAGTTAAAGCTAAAGGTGCTGCTCCGTCTCCCCTTAAAGTTTTGGTTGTGCCTTCAGAGAAGGAGCTGTTGGCACAGTTTCAGTGTCCCATGCCTAAAAAAGGGAAAGGACCTGTGTCTCCGGCAGTCAAGGTGCCTTTCAAGAAACCGGGTAAGGCTGCAGCAGCAGCAGGTGGGGCCAAGGTCACTGGCACACCAAAAGCGACAAAGGCCAAAGTTGCTGCAAATACAAAGGAAGCGAAGGCTAAACCTGCTCCTTCTCCCTCTGGAAGAGGTACCGCTAAGGCTCCTTTCAAGAAACCAGGTGTTCGGGCAGTCAGGAACGCTGCTGCCTTTGACGTTGATTTGACAGGAGACGACAGATCTGATGACATGCAAGTAGACGTTGTGTCAACAGACACCGACATAGTGGACTTGACCGGTATTCAACAGGAAGTCCCCCTCACTTCTACTCCAAAGTCGGAAGTCAAAAAGGAAGTACGGCGTAGTCCACGGATTCTTGAGAAGAAAAACTCTGGGGGCAGAGGAAAGAAATTAGACTTTGAATCAAAAACCACAGATGCCTCGAGTAAAGAAGAAGAAATAGCAAATCAGGTTAAGAACCAGGAAATCAGATTAGCCAATATCGAGTCTTTTATGACCACTATGGAAGTACACAGACGGGACAACGTGGATAACATGATGTCCTTCCTGAGTCGATGCACAGAGGTGCATGAGAGGCTAGGAACAGTGCTTGAGAGGATAGTGTCAGACAGGGAGTCCATCGTGAAAACGCAGGAAACTACCAGCTGTCACTTGCAGTCTATCATTGACACTCAGGCAACTTGCAGCCGTAATGTGGCTCAACTTATAAACGGTAAGGCTTTATTTGGGTGGACATGTCATAAATCGAGAAAAAATATATGTGTAGCAGTAAGTGTCTAGGTGTCTGGCATTTCCTTTTTTTATTTCATTTTCACTCTCATCTGAAGTTTTTCTTGACCAACAAAAATATTTATTTGTTTGCACAACGAGACAGATCGTCACAGCGTGACTTATACAGTTGGCATAAGTTTTTTTATTCGTTTCAACTTTTTATATCCTACAGTTTCCGGTAAGGTCATTCACATGACCGACGGGCTCCAAAGGAGGCCTGTCATGATGATGTGTGAAACCACGCAGACCCCGCCTGTTCCTGAGTTTCCTACTTTTCCACTTGTTGTTAAACCTTAGTCTTCAGGTGCCTTGAAAGGTAAGTATTTTTTTTTTTTTTCATAGTCTAAATGTATCTTGTCCTATCCAATAAGTCTCTTTGTGAATCTCGTACTGACGAGAGAAAAAAGCAGAACGAAGGCACGCTCTTTGTGCAACGACCTCCAGGCCTATCTGTGCTTCTTCATATAGTTAGTCCAAAAAGATTGGGAAGTTGTAAGTTATTGGAAAAACAGAATAAAAGAAAACACCGTAAAGACAGAGAAACTGAGCTGTAAGGTAAATCATAAAGAAAAAGGGGCGAAGGTCTCTTATTTTCTCTACGGGACATAAGGGAAGATTTTTCTTCTCACCTGTGTATAGTTATGTATCACTCTTGTTCTGAAGAAAGCACAAAAAAAGTTTTTGCCTTGTTTTTCACAGTTTTGACGCTCGATCCCTCTGCAGACCAGTCAACAGTGGCCCAAAACCTCCTTCATGTCAATGGCAATGGAGAACTAGTCACAGGTCCCACCGTAAACCAAGCTTCCCCTCTAACTTTGGTTTTAGCGGGGGAACCTGCAGCCCAAGAACAGGAAGAGCAGCAGGGAGGATCGTATGCTGGTTGTGTGGTTAAAAGCGAGCCTCTAGAGCACGATCAAGGAGACGCGGGAAACAACGTGAACAGAGAGGTTGTTTACCAAGAGGTTCTTTATGAAGAGGAGGGAGAGGAAGGGACTCAACTTCCTTCTCCGCCAGGTGATGACCCTCAAAATCAGGTCACTCAGCCATTGAATGTACCGCATAACGAGCTTATTGAGCAAGGCAATCAGGGGCATACTGACCTCTCAGAGCCTGGAAAAGACTCCCATAGTGACGCGGGTGATGCAGGTTCTAACATAGAAGCACAGGGAGGAAGTGATCTTATGAAAGAGGGAAGCACTGACATGCAGGCTCATAACGAAGGACTAGAACAGGGAGGGAATGATGTCCTTGAGGATGGGGGTCAAGATGGCCAAACTCTCAGAGGAACTGACTTACAGAAAGAGGCGGCAGAAGGAGATAAAACTGAAGGTGTAAGCTGTGAGGCAGGAGAGGACAGCGAAGTAGTACCATGTCCAAAACTTAAAGAAGATGGAGGTGAAGAGACAGTGAAAGAGGTAGCACAAGACACCCGAAAAGAGGCTGGAAAAGAACAGCCACATTTGCAGCAAGGCGCTATTCAGACTAAAGAAGACCTCGAGGTTTCTCTCATAAACGTAGACGAAGAAGTTCCAGAAGGAAGACTTGGTTTATGTGTGGTTCTTTCTACATGTGCCAGAACACACCCTCCTCCGCATAAAATCAAGAGGGTCCACATAGATATATCTCAGGGGGGAGTAGTGCTCGACTGCAGTAACATAGAAGGGGTACTGAAGAAGGAGAAGCCTCTAGAGGAACTAACAGAGCCTGAACCTGACAAAGAGGTGATCACAGCGGCAGAAACTCTCCACTCCCTTCACCTGGCTGTTGATCCTAAGCCGGGTCCTGCGACCAGGAAAAGGGTAGCAGAGGCTACCAAAGGACAGCCTAAGAAAAAAAGGAAGGCCCCAAAGAATGGATCGAAAAAGAAATAGAAAATGTTACTTTCATGTGACTTTCACAGTCAGAGTATTCATGTTCGTTTTCCACTTTGTTATGATACAACGGTTTCAGATTAAGAAAATCTAATTTTTCAAGAGAGAAACAAACTGACTATGACGCTGTATGTTTTATGACTTCAACCTACATAGAGGAATGTTTTTATTTGGCCACAACGAGACTCCTTCTGTAATGCATGATGCGGTTGGAGAGTGGACAGACATATTTTCATGTAGGGAACATTTCTTTCGGGTGAACAAAAGAGAACACCCACTTTGGTTTACTTTACTAGTACTTAAGCTTAAAAAAACAGATTCTTCCTAACATAATAAGTCACTGATGTCTTATACCATGACCCCTTCACTAAGTAGTCTGAAAAGTCATGAGGTACAGTGTAGTTAAGAGTTTTATGCCTTTGAAACAGTTATCGGCTTTTCCTCGACCACAAAACCATTTGAAAAGCAATAAGGTGCTACAGTGGCCACACTATTGAAGTCCACTTTTCCTAGTCACTTTCTGGTCATGATATGTAATAAAAAGTTTGAAGTGAAAGCCTGTGTGACCTCTTGTTCCTCTGATAACGTACTGAATAGTATATTAGTTTGAAGTTAAAGAAGTACAAGACTAAAAAAGCTTTGTTTATCTATTCTAATGCTATGCCCTCCTTCACAACGACTTTTTAGAAAAAAGGTCGTTGTGCGTAGGGGGCAGCACTCTCGATTTCATGTTATGACGTCATAATTGACAGAACGTCGTGGAACAACATGTCCAAATCTACAGGTGATATGCCTCCTAAGAAGCACAAGGTATGTAAAAAAGCTTGACCAACTTCAAGTCTGAACATCAGAGAAAGTCCTGAACACAAAGGAGAGCATGCAGAGCATAAAAAAAGGGCCTAAAAGTTAATTTAATAAGAGGATAATGGCGGGTCACGTACGACGTAGCACAACGTTAAAAGTTAGCCAATAGTCGCTGTGCTTTGTCCCTTACTTCTCTCGTTGTGACACCGGTTGGCAAAGGCTAATAAATAATTTTTTTATTCCATGTTATGACAGCAGGGTCAGCCTGATAAGAGACCTAAGAAAAGAACACAAATGATACTGAAGCATAAGGATTTCTCGGTTGACTCAGAGGCCTCTACAGTCCTTTACCAGCCAGAAAATGCACATCGAGAAAAGCAAGCAAACGATACCTTGGTAGGAGCTTCTTATGCTGACCATCAGTCCAACGCCAGTGACTCCGAAAGTGAAGCAGAAGATCTCCCTATGCGAAATGACCTTCCTGTCTCCAGAGAAAGGTGGAAGACGAAAGAAGTAGAAGCCCTAATGGATGCAATAAACTTAAACCGGGACGCTATAAAGTTCCACTTCAGCGGCACAGGAGGAGGGAGGGACATAAGGCGGCAAGCATGGAGAGACGTGGCATGTAAGTTTATTACTTAGATAGAATAATCTTATATCTTCCCCTTTTTTTTCAAGGCAAGTTACTTCATAAAAAAAGAATTTATAAATTTAATACTTTCTTCTTAATTCTTTCAGTGTACGTTAACTCGGAAGCGCACACTCACCGGACTGTCAGACAGTGCTCTGATAAGGCGTCTGATTTCACCCAAAAGATGAAGCAAAAGGTAGGAGAGAAGTGAAATTTTTCTTTTTCAACATAACAATAAAGTTAGTGAAGAGAAATAAGCAAAATAACAAAATTTTTATCCTAATCTATTTACTTACAGTACAATACACTAAGAAGGGAGATCAAAAAGACAGGAAGCGGACCACCTGCAAAGAAGTTGCTTTTGTCCAAGACCCAGCAGAAAGCTTTAGAATATCTGAAACCAGAGGCAGTTCGAGGTGAGGATGGACTACCGTAGTCACTGTACCCTACCTTATTCAACCTCTTATTGAGTTTAGAATAAAAGACATCTAATATTTTTTTCAAACACAGCGAGAAAAAAAAATATTATGTACTTTTGAGACTCAGGAAACATCTGTATGTTTTCAGGTATTCCAGGAGTTACTCCCATGGAGCTGGACCCTACCAAACCAAAGACACAGTCAGGCACAACAGAAAACCATCTGTGGAGACCAGGTACTGCCGACTTCTCCAAGGCTAAGACCAAAATGAAGACCACTAAAGTACCAACAAAAGATAAAGACAAAGAGAGAAGGAAGGAAGAAAGAAAGAAGAAAGAGGAGAGAAGGAGGAAACATGAGGCAAAGATGAAGGAGGAGAGAAAGAGGGAGAAAGAAGAAGCAGTATTAAGGAAGAAAATGGAGGATTTATCCAAACAGAAAGCAGCAGCGAGGAAGAAAGACGAGTCAAAGACTGCTCTACCCAAAGTTAGACCTAAACAAGGGCAGAAAGTTGTGGTTTGCACCAGAAGCGAATACCTGCAGCTGTGTGAGGAGAAGAAAAGGAGGAAGGCAGAGAGGGAAGCCATAAGAGCTCAGAGAAGGCAAGCCAAAAATCAGTTATGAAGTATGGATTAAATGTGACAAAGATATATATGATAAAGAGAAATGGACAATCTTATACAAGTTTGACAAAAATACAGTTTATTTACAGGTTATTATGTATATGTACATAAATAAAACTTTTTTTCTTTCACGGCGCGTGTTCAAGTTTTCTTTCACAAAAGGAACAGGAAAAAATGTCAGAGAAAAATATTTCATGTGAGGCCCAGTGTTCTCTACTGTGGTCGGTAGGGGTTTATTTGTAGACTTTTTTTTTTTTAGAGAAATAGCTAATATTGGAGCATACATCCTTAGAACTGATAACAGAGCTACATTAAAATTGTCAGCTAGGTTTCGAATCTAATGGCCTTGAATGTTATTAATTGCGAAAAAGACTATATATGTGACCAATACTAACAAAGTGGTACTGAAGTCGCAGATTTAAAAGCATAGAATGCTCCTTTGAAGAAGTATAGTGCGAAAAATATAAAAAAAAATCAAAATTGGTATTTTAGCCTTTTTTTTCCAATGTATGGGTAGATGTTCTTCAGAATCCTTGGTTACTATACTAAATTAAAGCCTCAAATACTTAAAAGACATAGATACAGAATCGGTGGTTATATAGTAGTAGATAGGAATTATATAGGATTGATAAATTATCATAATGTTTAATAAGTTAATTATCTCAGTTTAAAAGATTTCTAATTGATTGGACTACATTTATTGCACACCAGTAAGAGCCCCTGTCTGTATCACCAATATCAAACACATACAGCTTCTTTGACAAAGGACTTGTAGAACCGACAAAGACTCTGTATTGAGAAAAAAAAAATAGGTGACAATATTATCAATTTACACCACTAAATCACGTTTCAGTGATTTATATTTTCTTGGTATCAAGTGTTACGTTAATTCAAGGTTGCAATGTCCTTTGATAGCTCTGAAGAATTTTCTTTATTATTTTCCATTCTGTGGCCTTTATGGCAGTGTTTGAGTCATGTCTGTGATTCTAAGAGGGAGACTAACTATCGGTACTGAACTTCCTCGGGCAAGAGTCACTTTACTACACTCTCAGCCTAGCGCACCAGTTTTACGGTGGATAGCTTATTATTCGGGACTACACTGGTAGCTCATGTCAGTACAATGTTTGTATGCCCCTCTGAAAAAAAGTGATAACTTGTTATCGAACAATGATAATCACCTGCCCAGTTCACCAACGTCACTGCCCTTGACGTACAATGTGATATTGGGTATTACAACATCAGGTAATCCATATACAGAATACTCTAGCCCCAATGAGGACCCCACACTTCTTGTGACCTCAGCATCTCCAGGGGTGATCTCTACTGTCAGCCCAGGATAATCAGTTGTTCCTGGAGTGGAGAACCAGATACACATTCAGTTCAATTTTAGATAATTCATACGGGCAAATTAGGTCATAAGGTCATGACGTCACACGCAATGATGGTGTCCACCCGTCAGCTGCCAGTATGCAGTGGTGATAGAATTCAATAGATTTGGGTTGAAGTAGGAACCAAGGTTACCAACCCCAAGCTCTAATAGAACTAGAGAGCCAAACAAGCCTAAGGATACAGGGCTATGCCGCTCATCAGTGACTGATGGCTGTCAGTTAGTCGTCAGTTTTTGTATGAACCCCCCGTCATCAGCAGCCTACCGCAGTCGTCGGTGCATCATCAGTGACAGTGACAGCGACAAGGCCACTGACGAAGTGTCAACATGGCTCATGAATTGCACATGGCTTATGGTTAGGGAGTGTTCATTTTTTAACAACAGGGGGGGGTTGGTGAGTTTGAGGGGGGGCGTAAAATTTTTTGACCCCTCCTGAGGGGGGGGCGAAAAATATTTTGACTGCTCTTGAGGGGGGGGCGTAAAATTTTTAGACCCTTCTTGATGAGGCACGAATTGACGCGACTTGCCGTAAATACCCAAATTGATAAGTAGTGGGGACAATTTCTCAATATATTACTTGCAGAAGGAGAAAGTTTATACTGATAATTTTACAATGCATCAGAATGCACCATTTTCTTTCTAAAATTTCAAAATTTTCAGGGGAATCATAATTCCAACAAGAGTGTATGCAGAGCTCTCAACACTCAAGCATCTGTCGTGAATCTCACACATCTGGCGTGATTCTCACACATTTGGGGGTTGTCTCACTCTCTCACTGTTTCTCACGCATTTTAGACTTTGTAATTTCAGTATAAACTTATATAGTGAACTTGAGCATCCATCCTCGGTTGATGTACCAAAATGCTCTGAATCAGAAATGAACCTCCATATTTCTCCAAATTTTCTTGGGGGCATACCCAAACCCCCTGAAACTGCATTTATTTCAATGCATCTCGGAAATCTAGAAAATTCCAAGCTTCAGGGAAAAGTCTCACTCTTTGGCTCCATTAGAACATGAGAGCTCTGTGGTATGTGTGACCCCTGTCACAGATGGCTCGTGCATACATGCATGCAAACTCCTCATTTTTTCAGTTTTCTCCATTATTCTAAGATCTGTCAGGGTCAATCTTTGTCCAGATCCCATGAGATATCATTTTACCATTTTATATATATGGTGGGGTCTTTGGATACAAGGGCATCAGCCACCCTCAAAAAGCACCAAAATGCACAAATTGACGTCTCAATATTCAAAATTTTCCTGGGGGAAATACCCCCAGACCCCCCTCCCATTTTAACCTATCAATGGCAAATCAAAGAAGAGTCTTTACTTTTAATGCCTTGATTTTTTTTCGCATTCGGAATTTGCATATGTCATGGTCAGATCATGTGCTCAGTGTTCTCTCTCTCCCTAGCCTTTCCTCCCATCTCCCCTTCCCCTAACCTTTCCCCAAATCTCTCCCCTCATCTGGAGTGGGCCTAGCAAGACATACCTGACCTGACCTGGATGGCTCGACCTGTACCCACCCAGACTGCCCCTGGACAGATGCACCTGGACAGACTCACCCAGACCGGACTGACCCGGACCAGACAGATCTACCTGGACTGCCCCCAGACTCACGCAGATCTACCTGGATTGCCCCCAGACTCACCCTGGATGGATCCACCCTGAAGACCCAGACTAAACCGACCTGGACTGGAAAGACCCGGACCAAATGGACTTGGACCAAATGGATCTGGACTGAACCTACCACCACAGACCCAGTCAAGACTTCAATGGGACCCAGTCCAGACCAGACAGAATCAGATGGATCCAGACTGAACAGAACCACACCATACAGACCCATATGAGATGGACTCGACCGGGATAAACCCGACCCATCCAGTCAGGTCATCCAGTCATACCTCAACAAATTGCACCAATTGACTTCTCGATATTCAAAATTTTCCTGGGGGACATCTCCATATACCCTTAAGCTCCCTGAGCCAAAAACAGTGTATTGATGATGCAGGGGTAGTAAAACCTTGGGGTCAGGTGGGATGTATGCCCCCCTGCACCATCCAGTCATACGTCACCAAAATGCACCATTTGACTAACAATAAAAAAAACATGCCCAAGAGTTTTAAACATTTTTCTTGGAAAGCAGTATGCAAATACTTAGAGTTGGCCTGGCCATTTGGTCAGAAACCCAAACCCCCAACCCATGTAAATGGTAAAGTTTTTGATTTGCCTGTTTGGATTGCTTTGGTTATCCCCCCTCCCCCAAACAAAATTTCCAAAGGCTGTGCTAAAAGAGCCCATCTCCCATTCCCTATAGTTAAGAGTCGTAAAGGCCCATGTGTGTCTGCAGCAAGTTGATTCAGACTTAAATGATCCCTCAAATACGGTTTGCTTGCTTGCTTGAACCTAAGACCACAGAAATCAATCTTGTGATTCATCCAGATCCATGCAATGAGATCCCATTTTAACATTTTGTAGAATTTTAAACAGAGGGTATAGGGAAACCTCAAAAACCACCAGAATGCATAAATTTAGGCTCTAGATTTATAAAACTGTTTGACTGGGGCGGTGATGCCTCCAGACCACCCTATACTTAGCTTGTCCTGGCTGCTTTTTAAACAAAAGACATAAGGCTAAGTACCGTAATCTCCCGCGTATAAGACGCGTCCTCTACGCCAAACAAAATGCTGGGGGGTCTTATAGCTTTCTCTCAAGTTGGGTGTGCGTCTTATACGAGGGGTGATTTTACTATAGAAATGTACTAATCTTACAAATTTCAGCTTTAAAATGTGCGTCTTATACGCGAAAATGCATGTGCTGAGTTTAGGATGCGTCTTATATGCGCAGCGCGTCTTCTACGCGGGAGTTTACGGTAGTGTGTGACTCGCACTGCAGCTACTGATGAAATTGGTCTTGAGAAGTGGAACCCCCTTTTCAATTTCTTGCATTCCAATAGAAAAATAATTAATTGATGATAATAACTCTGGGAAGTGATACTTTTACCTTATACTTCAGTGAAACAATACAATTGAGTGTGATATGATGCTTACAATGTGGTGCAACACAACTCGATGTTGGGGGGGGGCGCAAAATATTTTGACCCCTCCTGAGGGGGGGGCCAAAAATATTTTGGCACCTCTCAAAGGGGGGGCGGAAAATATTTTCAGGGGTCAAAACGAAAACCCACCAACCCCCCCCTGTTGTTAAAAAATGAACACTCCCTTAGTCTCTAAGCTTATACGTGGGAGTTTACATTAGTTTGGCTAACATGACTCCAAATCAATCCTTTTCTCAGTGCTATCCACTTACCATGAGTTGGTGTGCTCTCAGTTGTAGATAGGGTCGTATCTGCGATAGGATATGAATCGTAATAATCATTGACGGATTGAGAGGGACTAATGCTGCCTAACCTCTTGGGGAATTACCACTTTGAAATGTGTAAAGGTTTGGTCCTGTGTCCTGTGGCCTTGGGAAATGTGATGAATTCCCTGGTCAGGTTTTCTACCTATAGTTTTAGCCTCTACTTGGATGGACCCTATAACATATCCTCCCACCTACTTCTGGAAAGGACGTTCATTTTCTATTTCCTGATCTTGATCTCTTCAGACATAGGGAAAGATTCAGCTTGATTGTCTTTAATTATATAGAAAGAGACTAGCTGGTCCTTTTAATGTGGTCAGCCAAATACTGGGCCAAGGGTACACTGTTTAGATTTTAAACATGTTTAGGTCTAAACACGTTTAAAACCTAAACATATAGGTCAATTAGGTGTCTCATTGACTACACATTTAGGAAATGAACACTTTTATTCTAACTACATAAACATTTGTGCTAAACATGTTTAGATGTTTAGAGTTTAAACAGTTGAATAATAGGTGTTTAGATTTAAACATCATTATGTTAAGATACATGGATGTTGAATCCACACCAGGTAGCAGCACTACATTTGAATGGACTATCCTTACACAATTATAATCAATTTGTGTGACAAATATACCCAAACCACATGTTTATTATAGTTTCTATTCATTGAATGTCATGAGAACAGAAAGGGCAATAGAATGTTGACTAGATTCACCTTACACCACCATCATTAGCATGAAATAATCAATAAGCTCAATGACTGACACCTATTTCATGTTATTCTGGAATAGACAAAGGAATTTCCTTCCTGCCAAGCTGTTGTACTTTCTCAAACCTCTCATTCTGATGCAGTGTGTACATACATGCACACGTAAATAGGTGTGGCTGACATCTTTGGAGACTTTGACATATAAATACCCCCCCCCCAGTAAATGAGAAAACAAACAAAAGACATCTTTTTATTTTAATGTACACATGTCTGCACACACTAACTCTCCGTCAAAGCATTTAGACATCTAAACACAAAAATTCATAAACATCTAAACACAAAAATTCATCTAAACACCTAGATTTCTAAACACTTAAGCTAAGCACATTGTTTGGCTAAATATGTGTAGGAAATTAATGTGATTACAAAAACGTTGCAAGAATATGTTTAGAAATGTGTTTAGGATCTAAACACCATTTTTGCAGTGTAGAGTCTAGCTGATGCCAGGTTTTCATCTGTGTGCTTTAAAGTATAAAAGGTGTGTGTATGTGCATATTAACTTAGTTCTTTTTTTCACCTTTCATTGAAATCTTTGGCTAGAAAACTGCACAAAATCTTATATATTGTGAAGATGAAAAATGCACTTACTGTCATATTTTGTGGTGTGAGAGATATAAAGTGCTGGCCCAATTCCAACCTCATTTTTGGCTCGGATTCCAAAAATGTAATTTGTACTTGGGTGAGGGTCTCAATTCCTATCTCTTCATCTGCAATATAGATTTTTAACCAATAAACAGAACTGTATGTTTCTTGAAGGTTGAATTTTATTTGAGGTTTTGTTCCCTGAGGGAAAAACAGTATTGGATTTCGGCATTGATTGGAAACTGCAGAGCTATGTCCATAATCAAGATACTAGGCATTACCATAAAATATTGTTTTATTAAGCAATTCTCAACATAAAAAGATCTTTACATGGGTTATGCCGCTCACCTACTTTGTAGTCCAGATACCACCTCTTATAGGTCACCCTATAACCATTAATTGCATTTCCGCCGTCAGATAAAGGAGGTTCGACTGTTAGGATAATTGTAGTTGGTGATTCGTCTGTTACCGCACAGCTCTGTGGGATCCCTGGGGCACCTGCCAAGTTTAATAGGACAAGAAGATCATGTACATAAAGCCTGAAATAAATTTACATGGTGTAGAAAGTGTATATCATGGTAGTTACTACAGTGAGAGGACTTACTTCAGGAAATGTCATCCCACTATAGAATACTCTGTCTTATGGCTTCAGATGCAGCCTATAAGCTGGTGCAATCAAGACTGCTTGTCAACATGGATAAACAGCAAATTTGGCTTGTTCCAACGAAATGGGGACAAATAGGTATTTTGACATCAGCATGTTGTATTTCTTCATTAATCATTTAATACCAATTTTAATGACATCCACCAGATCAGGCTCATGTAGACCTTTAATTGTATATATAGTTTTGCATACCTATGACCGATATTAAGTGTGCGAGAAGCCAAAAATGTGATTTCGTACTAAAAATTCATTGTAATATGGTGGCAAGTAAATCAATCTGAAGAAGTATTTAGATATGGGTAGATATGGGTATAGATATTTAGCTCTTCTTTGTACTGGTTTGATTAGCAATCATAGTTCAGCTTAGGCTATGCTTCACATTGTCTTATTCATGGTGGTTGGAAACATAATAAACCAGCCAATTGGCAGAACATCGATTCAGTGATTAATGTACTTTAGTACCTTGCATAAACCATGGTCATACTGCTCCTTATAGAGCCTTCCCAAAGAGGGGATGCACCTTATAGGCAGGGTAAAATTCTATCAGAGTAGTACTAACCTATTCAAAATTAACCCCAACGTGCACCTTTTAGCATTTCCCTCAACTCAGGGTGCAACTTTTACATGAAGTGTGCCTTATACATGAGGTATTAGGCCTACAATGGATATATTGTTGGTCAATATAGATAAACCACATGTTTTTGAGCTATGTGAGCCACTTAAAGCTTTATATGTTTATCTCCTTCCCCCATGGAAGAGGAAATGATATGCCCAATTGATGTTTAGATGAACCAGAAAGCGGCATCAAGTGTATAATGCTGTCGCTGTCAGGGGTACTTTACGAAGCACTTTCTATGCACCATATACATCTGTGCATATTGTGAATACACTGAAATTCTTTTGAAACACTTACTAGCATTAATCACTTCAACGGTGATTGTCTGCCACTTTTGCACATTAAATCCTCGACACTCGTAATCACCATCTATGGAGCCTTGGTCTTCATGTCCATAGTCTATCTGAAAATTTGATAGTAACTGGTTACCAAGTTAGCAGATTTAGAATTCAATTTAAGACTCCAAATGCATTAGAGCACTAGATACCTATTTGATACACAGCTATTAAATTGGAGAACCCCCCCCCCAATAGGAGCTCAAGTATTTTGCAAATAATATTAGTTTACTAAGGCATTCTGTTATACCCCCCTCTCCTTCCCCTTGTTATGAACTTGCAGCACAAATGTACATCATCGTACCTGTGTGCTTGATTTTATCTTACAGTAGAATGGCACATGAGTTCTTTGGTCCTGGACCACATCCTGAGGCTGACGCGGCACAACAGAACCACCCAAAACTGATCTCATATCACCCACCACTGTAATGTTAAATAACATTATATAAAATGTTTCAGTGATTGAATTAGGAAATATCATTGCCTTAGGGTGGCTAGCTAGCAAATCTAACTACAGTAATCAACAATATACTTAGTCTATAAATCAATCTTATTCTCCCCTGATTTATTCAAAGTCTCCCTCAAACAACTTGAGACATAAAACTTATGATTGTTTATAAATACTTAAATTTTAAATCCTTCCAGAGACAGAGAGAGTATAAAGATGATCACCCAGGATAAGAATTTGACACCAGTCTAAACTACTTACCCATAGTTATAGTAAATAACATGAGGTACTTGGAAGTGTGTAATCGACCCATGGTCTTTATATATAGGACAGACTTAATCCTATTGTCTTGGAATATGATTGGTATTAAATATAACAATAATGGAAATATGAGTTTACTTCTGAAGATTCTGAGTACAGGCAGGAGAAAGGTTTGGCCATACATGAATAAGCAAAAATCAACACATTAGTTGTCAGTTTTTGTTTTTTATTATTTCAATTTGTATATAGCCTAGTTATTCTCAAGTGTTTCCATGATAATCAATTGTAGTTAGATGACGTATTTCAATTTTATTCCTTTGTTCTTGAAAGTCCAATTCTGCCAACATTCGAGATAAGTCTCTACCTTCTGCAAAAGAATTCAAAACCAGATGCACTTATAATATTTGACCTAATTACTAATTATCCAACCAAAAGTGCAGCTACACTGGTAGGCCCTTTAGATTCAGAGTCTGAGGAATAATAAAATAAAATCCTGATTTCATTTTGACAAGAAACATCTTGCTGTGTAAAGTGATTTGTATAAGAATGTACCTTTTTCACTGGCAGTCCTGAAGATGAAATCTTTACTAGGTGTACCGTTCCCAATACCACTTGCAGCCAGCATAGAAACAGAGTATCTGGTGTTTGGCTTGATTTCATATGTCAACAAATGAGATGTGACTGGTGACAAGGCATCCTCAGCCAATAAAAACATTTGAAAATCATCTGATCCAACCTGAAACAGTAAGGGGAATTTTTTCGACATGATATTCTGGAATAAACTGACACTTCCAAATTCTCATGTTAAACAATCCACTTTTTCACTTTAAAAAAGAATTTTAAGTTACCTCATGAATTGACCTTCAGAAAAAGCAATCAGTCTCAATTACTCAACCCTCAAAGGATGCCAGGAATATTATGTATGTGGGAATCTAATTGTGCACAACAAAAATACAAAAGTAGGTTTTAAAGTTCAGTTAGACCTTGATACACTCATTACCTCAGATGTCTTTAAGCATCTATAGGACAGTGGCACCGACAAGAAAGTTTTCTTTTTCCCTTTCCTTGAAACCCATAGAATCACTAACTTACATCAATTTCTGTATGATGTTCATCTTACCTCCTTGTACTTTATGCTGTAATAAAAGATTGGCTTTCCACCATTATCGGGTGTCTTCCATGTTAGGAGGTAGGAGTCAGGTTCTGATCCTACAGGTAATGACGTAATTTCTACCTGACCTGGGCGCTCTAAAAAAAGATGCAAAAGTCTTAATATTTACTTGGTTTTATAGGAGAACAATCTATTGCTTAGTTCAATAAAGCTGATTACAACAAAACCCTAAAAGCATCAATGAATCCACTATGTCCCACAATATATAGATCTAGATTACAACCCAAAATGCTATGACTGGTGTATTAATTGCTGGTTCATTTACGTGGGACTATTTCCTGATGACAGCATGCACCTAAGGATGGATAACCAGATCATCAGGAGGCCGTTTCACCACATTAGGCAGTAGGTGTTCAAATATGGACATAAATGTAATACACGGACGTCCATGTTTAAAATATGGACGCCCATGTTTATTGTATTATATGTGGTGAAACAGCCTCCAGTGTCAAAGAAGATACCCGGTATCCAGATCAGAAAGATAAATAGATTGTCAGATTTATTGAAAAGGGGCCCTGGTTAAAATTCAAAACAGCCAAAGAGCATACCAGTAACTGGTTGATGTCAATAAGTCTCTTTTTTTATTACCACCGAGAGCAGTCCTTGGGGTATTTGGTGATGAAATACAACTCTGCTATATTGCTAATGATCAGGCCTATCAAATGCCCAAATCATATTTAAGATTTGTATGATATGTCACTGTGATACCACTGTTGAGACAGTATACAGAAATGAAGAGCTCAATTTATACACTTACTCAAGGACTTTGTAGTAAATGACACCTGAGACGGAGGACCACTACCAAATCTGTTAAGGGCGCGTACACTGACCACATAAAATGTCGCTGGCTCCAAGCCTTCCATTGTGAATTTGAATCCTGCTTTTATAAATAATGGTAAAGGGTGTGAATATCCATCAGTGGCTTTTCCTAAGTTCTTCTAGAATGGTAATGCATCAATATTCTGATCATATTTGCTCTCAACTATGATAAAAAATAGATAAATATGCCATATCTTCAAGTCTTAAAAAAATTTGTTGCTACTTGCCATGGCTTGTGTGATATGATTGCTGTGCTGCATCTGGTGTAACAATCATTTGCCATAAGATATCAACACAATTCATACTTACTGGACTTAGTTTGATCATCAGGATGCCAAGTCTCAATTTTCCCATCATACTGAAACATATATGTGGTTTCACTCCCTCCATCAATTTCAGGTTTTACAACTTCTAAAGTGACACCTCTATATTTTACATCAGTCACCCTGAGAGATTTCAGGCTCCCTGGAAGACCTATATAAGACACGTGTCAAAATAACAAACAAATGAGTCAAATATATAATTGTCCAAACCTAGGATGCAAGACAGATGTACAATCATACATATTTGTTAGCGTTCAGTGTTCCTTCTAAAGCTCCTGTCTAAAGTTAAGGGTACTCATCTCTGACAAACATTGAATAGTCCTACCAACAACCAGTGATAGTATATACTACTGCGCTATATATATGGTGTTATTGTTGGCTCTGAACTGTCAGTAAACTGAATGAAATGCAAAAATGGAATGGTACCGTCTAATTGACACATACTTTGCAGAGGTTTTGATAAATGTGCGTCACTTGATACTTTTTTTATAGAAGCTTTTTTAACATAATTTATGCCTTTTCATACCAATGGGAGGCTGAGTTGTTGGTTTCACTGTTGAGGTAATGACTGAAAATAGAGAAACTGAAAGGTTCTAATGTGTACTAAATAGTAGGCATTATCAAAAATCAATAGCACACACCTCAGTAATTTAGTGTTTAATATGGTCACAGCTGTTCTGAGAATGAGAATAACAGCATTTCCTGAGAACGGGGAATGTGATTATATATAAAATCATTGCTCTTGAAAGCGTCTTATAGTCCTCTACTTGTGAGGAAAATAACAGATACCAAATATTTTGGGTCGGGATTTGACAATTATGAAGACAGATGTTAAGTGGACTATGTGAAAGTATTCACAGCGCTTTTGTATGGTTAGACCATTCAAGAGGGGAAAACATCAGTTAAACAACCTACCTTTTTCACTGGCAGTTTTGAAAATGAACTGCTTACTAGGTTTACCATTCCCCATTCCACTTGCAGCCAGCATAGAAACAGAGTATCTGGTGTTTGGCTTGATATCATATGTCAACAAATGAGATGTGACTGGTGATGAGGCATCTTCACCCAATAGAAACATTTGAAAATCATCGGATCTAACCTGCAGCAGTAATGGGATATTTCAAATTTATGTGTTAAAGAATACACTTTTTTGTTAAAAAAGAAAATTGGGGCCATCATGACTTGCCTTTCAGAAATAACAATCAGTCTTGATTTCTAACTCTAAATTACTCAACTTTTGGAAAATGCTAGAAAGTTTTGCTCTACCCTTTCCTTGAAACTGATAGAAGCATAATTTGACATTGATTTCTAATGAATCATTCTGTATGATGTTTATCTTACCTCTTTGTACTTTAGACTGTAATAAAAGATTGGCTTTCCACCATTATCGGGTGTCTTCCACGTTAGGAGGTAGGAGTCAAGTTCTGACCCTACAGGTGATGACGTAATTTCTACTTGACCTGGTGGCCCTGAGGAAAAAGTTGCAAATGCATAAAAATTAGATGTTTACATTTATGATAATTTCATATCAGAATGGAAGCAAAAAAAGGCATATTCAACAAACCAACTTTTGAACTGTAATTGAACCTGGGTGGAATTGACTTAATAACATTGATCTCAGGGAGTGAACAATTTTAACAACAGGGGGGGGGGCTGGTGGGTTTTAGGGGAGGGGGTCAGAATTTTTTCAACCCCTTAACCAGGGGGTCAAAATAATTTCACCTCTTTTCAGCGAAAAAGCCCGCACGTTACTATAGGTTAAAAGGGCATGACATTTGTTTGCGCACGATTTTCGGCCCCTGATGGGTGGTCAAAAATTTTTTGACCCATCAAGAGGGGGGGGGTCAATATTTTTTTCATGCATCCGTGCGCAAACCCACCAGCCCCCCCTGTTGTTAAAAAATGATTACTCCCTAATTCAGAAATTTCAAAATGATTGCTCTAAAAAGAACTGTATTGAAAAGAAGCCTCATGACAATTCAACACTTCATCGGAACTGTAAAAAGTAACACAACTACTGATATACTATATACCCAATTGACAATAGATTAAGACTTACTCAGGGAATCTGTGGTGAATGAGAGCTGAGTAGGAGGACTAACACCGAATCTGTTCTGTGCACGTACACTGATAATGTAGAATGTTGATGGCTCCAAATCTTCTATCATGTACCTAAATGCTAGAAATAGGAAATATGGCAATTCAAGAGCATTAGATATCTGTTATTCAATCTTGGGTAAATGTGAGGATGGAATGTTGGGTGGAATTACTTAAGGGAGTAGTCTTACATGAATTAATTATTTATCAATAGGGGAGTGGCAAAATATTTTGACCCATCTTGGGGGGAGGGCGTAAAAAGGTTTAGCCCCTTTTTATAGCCTTCATGCATAAATCGTCTGCATTGGCACAGGGGAAACAAAAAGTGTATATTCAAAGTCCTGGGTGCTAATCCTCAAGTAGTCTAGGATTTGGTAGGGAAATTAATAAAATTTTAATGGTCACGAGATATCAATGTACACTTACTTGAGACAGTTTGATTATCAGAAAGCCAAGTTTCTACTTTTCCATCAAATTCAAACCTATATGTGATTTCACTACCTCCATCAATTTTAGGGTTTTCAACTTCTAAGGTGACACTTCTATATTTTACATCAACCACCCTGAGAGATTTTAGCCTTCCAGGAATATCTGGAATATCTGAAAGACAAGTAAGAGAATTCATAACAAACAAGTGATAACATTTTCTAATATAATATTATACTAGAACTAAAACTCCCCAGCACAACAGTGCTGCAAAATGATAGGCCATTTAGCCCACATGTCAATAATATCATAGGGTCTGTGTAAGACATTTATACAGCTTGTTTTGATACTACATTCTGGCAGATGTATATATCGTTGTAAATTCAAAATCTGAATTATTATAAGACTAGATAGTCTAGTACCCATTCTTCAAATAAAGTGTTGGAAATGTATCGGCATCTGTAGTTTGTAAACTTGTGGAGGATGCAACACTACAGAAAGATCACTATTCATATACTTGATAAAATAAAGAAGAACTTTGAACATAGAAAAGTGTTGTATAAGAATAAGAGTAAATCTACCTTGTGTAAATCCATAGTGTAGTAGAAGCACTAATATTAGAGCTTTCTGCTCCATGGTGAGCGGCTCCTTCTATGGGACTAACTGTATATCACAATGAGTTGCTCCTAGTGTGGCCTACATAATATAAGTGGCAAAGTGTCAGTAACTATGAGTAGACCCAAAGTGCCAATAATTATGGGTGTATTTGCTACTTCTGAACATACATGGGGGCCATCCTAAATTTGCTTAACGCTGTTATCTTCCCTAGAGCTGTCGCCATGCCTCTCCTGTTGACTAGATACGGATACGCAACTCCCTTTTAATCAGTGATGTGATGTCACATAGAATACAATATTGTAACATTAAGCTGGAATCAGGGAGGAAACATTAAGCTGGAACCAGGAAAGGAACACAAAGACAATGCCCAAGAAGTGTTATGGGATTAACACATATATTATCGTCATAAGGTGCATAGGACCAATACTTATTCTGATAAGCATCAATAACCCTTATCGTCCCTGAAGCCAGACTGTGCGGGGAAGCCTAGTATGTCCACACAGTACAAACCATAGGCATGTTTGGCCTACGAGTACACTGTATCATAGGCCTGGTTTCTCCATACAGCAACAAGTCAGAATGCCTACCTTTTACACTTTTTTTTAAAGTGTTTCATTAAGGTTCACAGAAATTATGCAAAAACATAACCTGTCTCCGAGCTCGGCGAAGCCGTTATGATGCTCGGGCCTTCTTTATAGGTGACTTATTCAATCTATTTAATAATCAGTGTAATGGCACACAATGTTACATGTCACATAGAGACCACTCATAGTTATATCTGCACAATGTAATATAACACATAATGAGATGGGGATGAATGATGAGTTCAGAGTTCATGTAATGGTGTAGATTACACGGTACAAATAGTTCATGTAATGGTGTAGATTACATGATACCAATGTATAATACAAACAGTCTGTTTCATTTTAATGCACCACACACATATCTGTCATTAACCAGGTATACATGGAAGATTCATACATAGCTGTCATAAGAGGACCCAGCACGCAATCATAGTTTATCATACAATTCAAAAAGAGTGTGTATACTAGACAAGTATGGTATATTTATCATTGATGTAACATTTAGGATAATCTCTTTTAATTTCTTCTTTAAATACCTCTTTTTCCTTAATCAGTGTATAATTTATCTTTAGCTTATTCCATCTTCTAATGGCCTCCTGATGGAAACTCTTATATACAACCGGATTCCTGGATATCCTTTGAATGTATCTGAGGCCTAATTGCTGTCTAGTATTCCTGGGTCTAACATCAATAACATTTGGTTGATTTTGAATACTATATGCATAAATTAAAAGATGTGTGTCACGTCTATCTTCTAATTTCTTACATTTACTCATATCACGAAGCTCATTAGTAGTGTGCAAGGGGTTCTTTTCTAACCTAACCTTGTAGGCAATTCTTAATGCCCTGTTCTGGATTAATTGTAAATCTTGGGCATATGTTGCTTGGTGGTTGTCCCATATGATATCGGCATAGTCAAATATTGGTAGGATCTTACTTTTATACAACTTAACTGCACCTGGTACATCAAGATATCTCCTAATCTTTGCTAACTGGTGCACCCTAAACATGACATTTGATTTGTTTTTTTGCCTCTGCTTATCAAAAGACAATTCATCATCTATCAATACACCAAGGTATTTAAACTCCTTAACACATTCTAGTTGCTGATTATTTATATCAACCTGGTTGTCATTCGTATCTTCACTATTTGGACCAAAGTGCATCCATTTTGTTTTATCCTTATTGATAGTCAACAGGTTGGAACAACACCATTGGTTCACAGCAGGAACTATCTGCCTCATCTGTCCAAAATTATGCACTGACATCACAGCATCATCAGCATATAAGACAGTTTAACACAAGGGGAAACATGTTGGCAGTTCATTTATATATAATGTAAACAATATGGGACCTAGTATTGACCCTTGTGGTACCCCATACTTCACTGCCTTTACCTGTGATACAGAATTATTTACCACAACCCTCTGTGTTCTGCCAGTTAAATAGCTGGAGAACAAACTACAAGTATTTCTTGATAAACCCAAGTCTTTTAATTTATTTATCAGCAATGGATGTGACACAGTATCAACACTTTAAACTCCTATAATGCTAACCCTAATATACATCCTGACACATCCTGACTCCATAGTCCCGTAATGAATATCTAGCATTAAAACTTAAATTTCAGGTTTCCTGAGGAAGTGTTCAGAATTGCATTTTCAAAGTCTCCACCACATGTTTGATGTTTGAAACGTGTTTATTGGCCAATAAATATCACATCACAATGGCGCTCTTCTTATAAATCAGCCATAGTAAATTTACACAAAGTTCAGTCACCATTTCCATTTAACAACTAGAGAATAAACAAGTGGGTTTCCATGAATCTCAAAATACATCTTTTAAGTCTGGTATATATTTCATTATATAATTCATATGTCAACATAGGATCACACTAACTCAGTATTTTCCTTTTGAACACATCTTTTTCCTCAAGACATTGTACCTCTGCAGATAACCGGTCCCATAATAACATACCTCTATAAAGGGGGCTTTTCCTATATAGTTCACATGTTGGACGACTCACCTTTAATTTCAGTTTATTATTACCGCGCAATACCCTAGTCGGAACAATTATGTTTTCTGGATCCTTCGCATATTGATGTATAATCACTTGTATTATTCGCTCTCTTCTAACTAATAATGGTACAGTATCACTTCTAGCCAACAAATCTTCTACATGCACATCCTGTGGATCTCTGATTCGCATACACATACGCAGGCAATTATTCTGTATCACTTCAAGATGATTCACCAATGTTTCGGGACCACTATCTATTATAAAATTACAATATTCAAATGTCGGCAGGACCATATGTTTATATATTTTTAATGCTATCTCACTATCTAGATAGCGCACAATGTTTGACAGTTGGGCCAATTTTGCATTGGCCATAGACTCCACCTTCCTACAATGCAGCTTAAAGTTTAGATCGCTGTCTATGATTACTCCAAGATAATTAAAATGCTTCACAGTATTAATTACATTTCCATCCAGATATAGGACAGGTACATGTATTATTATTCTGTCAGAGTGACACCATAATGCTTTGATCTTTTTTACATTCATTGTGAGCATATTTTTTTCACACCATTGCTGCACTCTCATGAGATCGGCCTGTACTAACTCAGCCATTATATCCGTACTACGGCCATTTAATACAACGGCTACATCGTCCGCATATAGATAATACTCACTGTTTTGGAAACAATTTATAATATCATTTAAGTATACAATAAATAGTAACGGACCTAGTACTGTGCCCTGTGCCACACCACAGTTCAAAATTCTTTGTGTTGATATATCCCCATTTGCTTTAGTTACCTGACATCTATTTATCAAGAAACTTTTCATCCATTTTATACAACTCACCCAATATGCTGTAGCTTTAATAATATGATGTCCAGATTAACCGTATTAAAGGCCTTTTTCAGGTCGAGAAATACCACCACAGAGAAATAACCCCTATTCCTGGCTTCACACAAATATTGAGTTGAACCAAACGTCGCATTTACTGTAGATCTACCAGGCATAAAGCCAAATTGTCTTTCACTTATTATATCATTGTCAATTAAATGCCTCATAAGTTGGGCATGTACATGTTTTTCAATTAACTTAGAAAAAATATTTGTCATTGTGATGGGTCTCCAGTTAGCGACATCACTAAGTGGTCCGTCTTTGGGTAAAGGTACAACATATCCTATCTTTAAATCACTCGGGATATTCCCTAGCAACAATGATCTATTAATGAACTCCTGCAATAGTTCCGGCCTGGTTAATAAACAGTCACGCAATACACTAGTTCTTACATGTGCAATACATGAGCTCTTACTTCCATCAACTGTCTTCAATACCTTTATACAGGAGGCACTTGTGATATTATCAATACTCATTTCTACATCACAACCTGGGAATACCGGTATATACGGAACATTATCTTCAAATTTCTCAGCAAGCTTATTTCCAATTTCAACATAATATTTATTAATATAATTCGCAATACTATCTTTTTCCACACTAGTACCGTCAGCATATTTCAGGCAAATTACTGGATTTACATCACTACCTTTCCAGTTACTGTTTATAACCTTCCAAAATCGCTTTGGGTCATTCTTATATTTGTTCAAATTAAACAAAGTTATTCTCTTACGTTTTGCATCAAGTTTGGCCTTTATAGACTTTTTTAGCCTTTTTGCCATAATTATATGTTGATTGTGATACCTATCACCAGCCTTCCGGGCCTTTTTAAAACATCTTTTTTTCCTAGCAATCAATCTATTGATATGATCATCAACGTCATTTTGCCGCACGACTCTTGTACCAATCGGATGGTGTTGATTCAAATATGCCTCTACATTTGACACAATCACATTATAAATGTCGGCCTCCGTGCTCTCAGGTGCATTAACTAATGTCTAATCTTTTTCACTCATGTAATTATCCAGTGCCAATTTTGAAAAGTTACGGTAATCCCTACCTCTTACAGTTGCTTTGGTTTGTTTTTTAACCACAACTTGCTTCCTAATCACATACACGGGGACATGGTCCCCACAAATGTCATTAAAAAGTCCAACTTCCTTTACATTTTTACTGTTCGTATAAAAATGATCCAGTATAGAACGACCGTGGGGGTGATAATATGTTGGACCAGTTCTCAGATATCTCAACTTATTCGCCTTTAAAAATTTACTCATTATTCTGAATTTGGCACAGTTTCTACTTCTGGCATTGACATTGTAATCTCCCATGAGCCACAACTCTCTTTTTTCCACTAATTTATTACTTAGACAATGGGATAGGAAATCATAACAATTGCCAACTTTACCCTTCGGTGGTCTGTAAATGACAAATAATATACGGTATTTTTGTCCCGGGAAACATGTTTTAATACACAAACATTCTATATGTTTGTTGACAATTGAAAATTCTTCAATTACCTCAGTATATGGTGCATATAGGATCACAGGATCTGGAAGTAGAACTCATATCACAACATACCTTCTTTGTGCCTTGTTTGCATATGGGTCATTCCACAGTATTTCAACAAGTGGTCCCCACATGACCCCCTCAGGTCTGCCTTAGTTTGCTGTCCATATTGAGATGTATATAGGTTATGGGAGTTAGAGGCTACAATTTTGCATGTGGTCATAACATATATACATCTCAATATATAAGGCAAATTATCCAGATCTGAGGGGGTCATGTGGGGAAGGTTCTTAGAATCTGTCCATTTATAATGGAATGACCCATGTATCAGTTTTGCAACACCTCACAAGATAGATGGCATAATACTCAGTTTGGCTACCTGTTGGCTGCATTGGGAATCTAAACAACAATGGCGGAGGGTTCAAAAGTCAGAGAGGTGATAGATTCAACTCAGATTATGACCAGCCAGTAAATCCAGGTAGTACCAGTTATTTATATGATGATACCAAGACCTAGCTTTTTATCTGGGGATCCCATCAGTGTAAAGAGGGAAATTGAAATGGGTGCCAGCCACACTTTACAGACTCCTCAAATCTCAAACCATTAGCGAGACCAGAACCCAAAAAAGCTATTGTCTGGGTTTGTAACAGAACTATACAAACCACTGAGTCTCATGAGTGGCTACTCCACAGCACATTATCATGGCGCGGGGGCCACACCAGCTTTCTCCACCTAGCCTGGCAACAGCTTATTGCTGTTGCTACTGTAGCGGTACTTCTCATTGGTTTCTAAATGTGATTCGTGACTTATAGGGTTCGGACCACTGGATGGTATTAACACTAGCAGAAACAGACAACAACAATTCAAATACAGTTCAACTCTTTATTATATAAATTTTGTGATAGAAATGTACAGATATGGTATTGATGTTGTGAATGGATAAATGATTCAGTGCTTAAAGTTAACTGTTAAATAGTGACTTAATAATGATGGGTCAGCAGCTCAGGTAGACTGCCAATTTAGAATAGTTGTGAGAATTCTTTAATAAAGGGATAGCCGCTTGGGTAGACTATCTTTCAGAAGAAATGTCTCTTACTAAAGGCATAGCTGCTTGGGTAGGCTATGTTTCTGAATAAATAACTCTTAATAAAGGGGTAGCTGCATGGGTAGACTACTGGAGTTTGGAATAAAGGTCTATAATTGAATGATACGACTATGAGTGAATAAAATGTCTCTATAAGTGAATAAAATGTCTAAGATGACTGAATTAAGTTATCAAAGGTATGGCTCCGAACGTCTTCTCTTAACTGACTGGAAATAAGAAATGTTAAGGGAGTCAAAGGGACTCTCACCTTGGCATAGACAACCTGGACTAAGTTGATCCCCAGTCCAAATTAGGGGCAGGTTCTATGAACAGGACCTGGACTAAAGATGAGCCCCTGGTTAGGGCAGGTCCTGTTGGAGTTATTGAAGGTGTAGAACATGAAGACAGGACCTGGACTAAAGATGTCCCTAGAAAGGGCAGCTGCTGTTGGCGATTGAAGAAATTTCGGAACAGGAACCTGGACTAAAGATGTCCCTAGGAAGGGCAGGTTCCTGTTGGTGTTGTTGAAGATCTTGAAGGACTGAAGACCTAGACTATAGCTGTCCCTGGATAGGGTAGGTCCTTGCAGTGTGAGAGCCTGGGAGGTTCTGCCTGAGCAGCTCACATCTGCTGCTTATATAGGGGCTGGTTGCTGGTTCCTGGCTGGCTGGTCAGCTGACCGGTTTCAGCCAATCACCAGCCAGGATCTTTGAGGCTATCTGGTGCTAAAAGCATAGAAAACCCCAAAATAATAAAAAGGGCTTAATCTCACATTTTCTAAGTATCGGGAGAGGAATCTAAATTAATGAATTAGTGGGAGACAAATGTCTAAATGTCTTAAGTTTTCCATTTAGAGCCAAAAACAGAGATTTTCCTATGAACCATGTGGGGCTGGAGGCAAAATGGCCATTTCCCACCAATTATATGGAAAGATCTAGCTCCCGCTCTGGCTCAAAATGCATTGGTTTGTAATAACGTTTAGAATAAATGCATGGTATGACTGGGTAACTAAAGGTCTGACCCAGGGGGTCTGATAATTTAAATTATATGGCCTAAAACACCAAAACTGTATTTTGGAGAAAACTGGTTTGTTTTGATAAGGGAAAATAAACTAGGCCAAACTGGCAAAGTTTACTAGGTTACTTGGTCAGAGTCCCTCAAATATCACAAAAGTTAACTGGTGACTTCTAAATCTAATTATTGTTGCAAACAGAAAACATTCATGGCGATCTATTGACGGAATTCATTAATTTGGACGATCACCCTTTAATTTGTAAGACGGGGGCAAATAGACGTTAACATTGAAATCTGGGAAATTTGTGCATAAGGGAGAACGCAGGTGGAACCGAGCCATGTGCATCCATGCCACCCACATGACAATGAAAATAAATTTGGAATATGTTGGCCCAAATTAACCATATAGAGCAATGGCGAATCTAACCCAGTAATGTAATGATCGACAAGGATTGACATAACTGGAAATCCTGATTATTTTGGTGAAAATGCCATATCTAGCTACTATGTTGTGTGTGTGTAGTTCCTTTATTATACAGCTTGAAAAGTATCCAGTAGGGTGTTTTGTTGGTCTGTTCGGTTATCAATTAGTAGAACGAGAAGTTTTGAGACCGTACAGTAGTAGCGTCTTTATTTCAAAACGAGAGTTCTAATTGCCGTTACAGCATCACAGCAGTGATCACTATACATAACACACATGCTCAAACACATTCAAAAGCAACAATCAACATCCTGAATATGCTTGTAATATGAAAAAGAAAAGAAAGACAAATTACCATGACCGCTAATTAAGTAGGAAATATCTATGACTTTAGTGCGAAGTAAATACTAAGGAAATCTCGGCAAAGTAAATGCCTAGTATTTCATTATAATAATTTTTTTCTTAAACAGGAGCAATGGTGATGGGAAGCAAACGCTACTCGTACCTTTGGTGATGCAAAGCACCACATCGCTTTGCTGACTGGGCACATCATTTGGGCTGTAACAATAAAACTTGAATCTGTGTACAGTGCCACGTGCTGCTGTAGTCCACAGGTACCGTGTTGTGTCTTTCTATAATCTTTCCAGACAGTGGTACCCATTGACCTACTGTTCTGTAGTGTACTGCATAGTATGCCACATCAGGAGGGCATTTCAAAACCATAGCTATAGATATCGTTTAGAAATGCCCTGCAGAGGTAGATGCCGTTTTGAGTTGTGGTAACCAACTAATTAGGAGACCACTTCTATCTTGTATTATGTGGGCGGTCTGGTGCAGCAGCGTTTTGATAGAATAGGAATGGTAATATCAACAATCCATTGCATGATATATCTTTCATAGTGCTAGGTGACTAAATAGCTTGACACTGGTTTGAATAGACCCATCTACACAAAAAGAAAACATGACAGGGCCGTGATGATCTGATTTCAAGATATTCTTTACTATTCATGCCAAATTTCTGTGGGACAGGAAAATTTCTACAGGTACACAAACGTTCCTGTGGGTGCAAGCACATTCCTGCAGATATAGGAAAATTTCTGTGGGTACAGGAAAGTTTTTGCGAATACTGGAACATTTCTGCGGATACAGGAACATTCCTGCAGGTACAGGAACATTTCTGCGAATAAAGGAACATTTCTGCGGATACAGGAACATTTCTGCAGATACAGGAACATTTCTGCGAATAAAGGAACATTTCTGTGGATACAGGAACATTCCTGCTGATACAGAAGGATTCCAGGCAGGTATAGGAACATTCTTTCATTTTGTTGGTTTAAAATTTACAGAGCCCCTAATAGGACATACCAAAAATATTTTTTCACCCACAAAAGTTATTCTTGTGGATACCGGAGCAATTCTTGAGGGTACTGGGTGATTCTTGCAGGTACTGGGTAATTCTTGTGGGTAGAGGAACAATTCTTGTGGGTACTGGGTTATTCTTGTGGGCACAGGAACAATTTTGAGGATACAGGAACAATTCTTTTGATGCACAGAAACAATTTTCGTGGGCACAGAGAAGGTCTTGCTGGTAGAGAAATAATTCTTGTGGATACATAAACAATTTTTGCAGGTACAGAATCAGTTCTGTAAAGTGGAGAAAGGGTTCTGTTGGGTGCAGGAATTATTCTTGCATTTCCGGGGTCCAGACAATTCTTGCAGGTAATTTTCTGAGTGACCATAGAAGGACATCTCTTGAGAATTTGGCAATATCTATGTGGGTATTTCTTCAATTTTGAACCAACAAAATGTAAGAATGTTCCTGTTCCTGCAGGCATCCTTCTATATCAGCAGGAAGGTTCCTGTATCCGCAGGAATGTTGCTGTACCTGCAGGAATTCCCCTGTATATGCAGGAATGTTCCTGTACCTGCAGAAATATTTTTTGCATGAAAAAAACCCCCCCAAAAAAAACAACATTTTGGTATGTCCTATTAGGGGCTAGGCCTACCCATAAGACTATTTCTGTCCCACAAAAATTGTTCCTGCATGTGCCAACAATCTTGAATTGGTCAGTACTCGCAAGAATTGTTCAGTATCCACAAGAATTGCTCAGTATCTGCAAGAATTGTCCAGTATCCAAGAATTGTTCAGTATCCAGAAGAATTGTTCAGTATCCACAAGAATATTTTTTTCTGGTGAAAAATTATTTTTGGTATGTCCTATTAGGGTCTCTGTAAAAATTGAAGTAATACCCACATAAATATTGCCGAATATTCAAGAGATGTCCTTCTTTAGTCACGAGGAAAATTACTCAATTATTATTCAAGAATAATTCCTGCACCCAGCAGAATGGTTTCTGCACCTTCAAGAACTGATTCTGTACCTGCAAGAAATGTTTCTGTAGCCGCAAGAATTATTTCTGTACCTGCAAGTCCTTCTCTGTGCCCACAAAAATTGTTCATGTACCCACAAGAATCATCCAGTACCCGCATAATTGTTCTTGAACCCACACGAATCATCCAGTACCCCTAAGAATTGTTCCTGTACCTGCAAGAACCATCCAGTACCCGCAAGAACCATCCAGTACCTGCAAAAACCGTTCCTGTAATTACTGCATAGCTGCTGATCGTACAGAGCAGTTATAGGGTCTCATCTGCGAGAGCCTGACTTATTCTTGGTAGTTTTAAATTGTAGTGCATGTGTGCAGTCGTAGTACATTAAGAAATGGCCTCCAGATAAGCTCCTCAGATAATACTCCAAGGGTCCGAAAGGCAAAATTATAGATAGAAGCCAAGGTTGAAAACTTTAGTGTCTATCTATGACATTGACTTGATGCAAAGCAAATACATCTGGCATACACCTACCTTCATAGGATAGTAGGCCTCTGGTCTGTGTGATATTGATATGAACCATATGATCCCATTTGCCAAAAAGATTTAAAAGATCTTTATGGTAAGCAGGAGCAGCATGAACCTTCCATCAAATAATAAATAAAAATGATGAATTGGATACCTAGAATCTTGTGCTGGGAGACAAAAACTGTAACTGTATTATCATAACCCGAATAAAACACCTTAAAAAAACTATGCCACCATTAACTGCAAACACATAATGATTTATAATCAGAAAAGTATGGCAATCCCTTTTTTTATCAATCAGTGGGAGTTTTTATTTCAGAGAATAAAACCAGATCACACTTTATTCGCTGTAGATTATTTCTGGTATTTTTATGAAGAAACTTGTGCTTTTATGATATGTTTTATAGTTGGAAGATGAAAAAGGCCACACTGAGGACGTGTTTCATGCAAATCGTAACTGATAACTCATCCACCTATTTCTATCCCTGTTAAGTTCCATGAAACACTGTGCACATAGAGTATCAGGCGCACCGCTAACTCAATCCCATAATTAAGGGCACGGCTGCAGTCGAATCTTGCCCATTTTCATACTGTTCTATTCTTCGAAATCTTTGTGTATAAGGAACATCCATAACCTATGCTGACAATAACATTATCAGGAGCAATAACAGTCCATCCTCACATACAAAGTGTACTATTTGCAACATAATGTGTCAAAATGTGCCCTCTGTCAGGGCATAACCATGATTAAAGAGGTGAAGGGCTTTGGTAGAGTTCCCCTTCACCTCGGTAAGTCCCATTTTCCACCACCCAATATGCCCCCTCTATCGGCCGATAGGCCCATAGTAGAAGCTACCATCAGCCGACAGAGGTCATGCCCCTCCATTGAAACCTATGGTAGCCCCATTGGCCAAGATGATATTATGGTGTAGCTGTCGGCCGATAGAGGGACCCTATCGGGTGGTGGAAAATCATGAACCCTTTCGGGGAGAAACGGTATGATCGGAAGTGTGTCCCTGGTTCCGGTGGTGAATATGCGAAAGTTTACTGCTCATATTTTACAAGCAAAAATGGCGCCGCGTTAGCGCTTCTCCTCGAAAGACGTAACCGGAGATGGCGCCGCGTTAGCGCTTCTCCTCGAAAGACGTAACCGTGGAAAATGACCCTAATCAAGGTCTATATGTATATAGTTCAATGGGTATCACACAGAGGGCTGCACACGGTCTTTAGTGCCTGACACTTCTTAGTTATTGAATGCCACATGGATATGCAGATTTAACTAGGTAATTGTCAATGCCCGAAAAATTTGGTACGAATCACTAATCAATGTGTACTGATCCCTCTGTAAAAGAATTCCTATTTACATAATTTACTCAGTATAATCCCCCTTACAGTCTGCAATAAGGACTGTTTTATAACTCACACTGTGCTATTGACATATCTCAATGCATCTGAGTTTATGTGAACATCATACTATTATTTCCTTCTCCTTCATTTGTCGCTTCTTATAACATTTGATACAAACAAGAACCAAGCACGATATGGTCAAAAGCACGCAAGACAAAGCTCCTGCCACGGTACCAGTCGTATGACTGGATATCGCCCAGCCATCATCTTGCAAAGGATCTGTAAATGGAACACAGGAGATTCTCTTCTTTCCTCTTAAAAATCTTTAGTGTACATCTATAAATATACATATGTGAGATTGTTAAAAAATATCTTATACTTAAAATAATTTTGAGATTATCATTTTAGCACTTCATGAAAATTTTGATGATTGATCATTAAGATTTTTGTAACTCAGAAAATAGATAGTGATGTTTAACCCTTCTTTTTTTAACAATTCTCATAAGAACCAAGTCCATACCTCTAGTTAAGAAAGTAACCACATCACTTGGTTCACTCGGCACACCACCTAGGCTGTAGGAATAAACCTTAAATCTGTAAAAGGTGCCACTTGATGATAGTCTCCACAGAAACGACGCTTTCCCAACGATCTTTCCTGAGAGCGTCACCCATTGGCCTACGGTCCTGTAGTACACCATATAGTATGCCACAGTAGAAGTGGAACTTGTGTTGAATGGTGGTAACCAACTGATTAGTAGACCACGACTGACTTCCTTCAGAGTGAGGTTGCCTGGAGGGTCTGGCTTGAGCTCTTTTGAAAGATTAAATGTATTCTTTCAAGGTTATTATGTTTGACCATGGAGAGGAAAATAGTTTATCTGTTGGAAAGTAGATTGTAAAATCATGCAATGAACTTTTTGGAAAACCTTTGTTATTTACAGCTGAAGATGAAATAAGGTCTAATTTTATTCTTTAGAACATGATGAAGTTACTGGTTATCATGGGAATTCATTTTATCAAACTTTGAACTAACTAAGTGTTGTATTTAAATAAACAATGGCTTTTTTCTGCTACCACTGCTGAGAATATTTCATAAAGATTGTGAGCATGTTTCACATACAACAGAAGCGTCAAGGCCATTTCACGTTTATTGTTTCTCAGTTTTTGTCTTACCGTGTGGATTTAAATGGTCAACGCTATCTTCATCATCACTGTCTGAGTCATATCCTGATTGGTATCCTGATTGACTCTCTATATCTGACTTCTCTGTGCTTTTCAATTCCATAGCTAAATTGGTTATATTGGCTGAAGGATGGGCCTTGACCTCTTCATTTCCTTTCTGCCTATCTGAATTAAAAGCATTGTATTCTAAGCAGAAGAGTAACTAAGTAAAAGAAAAATTGTAGCAGATTTTGGTCTATTTACATTTTTTTCTATCCTAGGACTCCTTGTGTTCAGGTCCCCTATAGACACTTTGTAACCCACCTCAGGCTATAGCCGGTGATGATGGAATCACATGCTTGGAGGCAGCTGATGAACCACTGATGGCATGCTTCAGGCCAGTGATGACAGGCTATATTTTTAAACAAAATAAACTGACTGCCGACTAACTTCTCACTGATGGCTATCAGGCACTGATGGATGATGTAGGGACAGTATCCTTAGCCCTCTCCAGCTTTCTAATTCTATTAGAGCTTGGAGTATGATTATTTGGTTGACAATTAAGCCCTAACCTTTTAGATTCCATTATCACTGCACACCGACAGCGGCTGCCACCATCGCAGCATATGACGTTATGACGTCATGACCTTATTGGACTCAGAATGAGGCTAGCTGTCATCACTGGTCTGAAGCATGCCATCAGTGCTTCATCAGCTGCCTCCAAGCGCATGATTTCGTCATCACTGGCTAGCTTGAGGCACGTGATCTCTGTCCACAGGGCTGTGTTCTGATGCAGAACTATAATTCATCATCATAATTCTTTTTTTTAATACTTGATTCTACATGTATATATGTCACATTAATCATTCGGTACATTAATCTACATCATTCTTGACCAGAGCTATTTTGGGTGATTCAATATTATGTGATGAATGTAAAATTATTCATTCTAAATTTATCAACCATATTTAATTGGGTCCCCACAAGCAAATGATTATACACCATAGTCAAAATATAGGAAAATAATTCAGGAAAATGAGGAAAAAGGTATTCCAAGGTGGATAGAATGACAAGAGAATCAACAATCAATCTAAGAATTTAAAAAAGGTAAATGATCATAAAGGAAAACAAGACTAGTCCATACCTTCAGTGGTGAAAACAAGAACATCACTTTGCCTACTGGGTACATTGCTATCACTGTAAGCATACACGCTAAACCTGTATGTGGTATTAGCTGATGGTGAACCCCATAGGTATGATGTTTTCCCCACAACTTTATCACTAAGCGATATCCAACGGCCAACTGATCTGTAGGTCACAATATAGTATGCCACAGGGGCAGTGAAGCTTGTGTTAAGTGGAGGAGACCAACTGATTAAGAGACTATTGCTGCCATCTTGTTTGATTGTGACGTTACTTGGAGGGTTGGGTTTGGTACCTTTAGATTTTAAAAAAGAAAAAAAAAAGGAATTAATAACTCACGGATTAGGATATCACAATGTTCTATGTAAAATTAACTCAAATGGAACAGCCAACCTTAAGAGTTACTCTTTTCCCCAGACCTAATTTATAGATTATCTTAAAATACATAAAAGTTTCTAAATATTCCTCCCTAAAAAAAGAAGAAATTGGCATTAGGTTTTAAATAATAGTCCTGTTTTGTCATGTACGTTCAATAGACCAGAATTATAGGCCAATGTACATCGTAGACAAGTCCTTATGGAAGTTGAAGCAGAATTCTCACCTTGACCATTTCCATAGCGTAGAATGAGAAGAAGGAAGAGTGCTATTTTCTCCATTGTTTTGGTCTCTGGACTATCACTATGGTCTCCCTATACAACCTCTAGAGCTACTCATATTGTAACCTAGATAAGCGACACAGAAGCGTCAGTTATGTAATCAGACTATTTGCCCTTACTTGGAACCAAACATACACAGCACCTATACATAAAAAGAGGGCACATTTGAGCTCATCGGATGGACAGTACCCCATATAGTGACTACACAGGATGTGGCTGATTGTATGTGGGTAATTGTACTACATGGGCCCTGGGGTTTATTTCAATATAACTGACAATTTGTGGATCTGGTCGATCTTATTACGGTTACCCGCTCTCATCAGTGATTCTCCCCTAATATTGGGGCTCATGTCATTATGGGTGAGTGAGTGAGTAATAGATATTTAAAGCCATTTTGACAGCTAAGGTCATATTCATGGCAAGAACTACATTGCCCAATATAACAGAGGAATGTGTTAGTGCCCACGCATATTTGCACCACACACATCCGAGAGGTTAGAAAATAGGAGATCTAGGCGCTTTTAAGTGGGCTAGGGAAGCCCTCATGATATCACGACATAGGAATTGGTAGCCCAGTTTTAGCACTGCGGGCACTGAGGTAGGTCACAATAATTAGCACAAAGCTTAGTGAGGTTATCAAAGATTTTCAGCCTGTGTAGTCGTCAGCGATATTGAAATATGCCCCAGATAGCATGCTGTAAGCATCTTAAACCTACACTTAAAAAATACCCCAAAAAATGCTGAATCTTCCAGGGATATCTGTAAATCTAAACATTGTACCACTGTAATTGTAAAGCATTGAACACGTGTAGTTTTGACAAGGAGCCCCAGGTGGCAGTACGGTGGTACGGTACACAAATACAACTGTACATGTACAAGGAATCTCTGTGAAAATAATGACCGATCTCTTGCAACTTTGGGACGAGGAATGCGCCGTTATTTCGACCATATCTTTTGTACAGTGTACATTGAAAATGAAGTCACATTGTTGCTAATAAATGGCTTCATTATTCCACCACTCCACAGATGTAATTGAACATTTGGGGGGTAGATATTTCCCATATATCCAAGTAAACACAGACATGTTGTATAAATGTATTTCAACATAGTCTCTAGATAATATCTATGTAGATGTTTTAAGTAGATTCATATAAAAGTGTTATGTCCTGAACACGTTCTAGAATGTTTGGATCAATATAACGTGATTTCACTTGCAGAACCTACCTTCTCAATGTAAAAGAAAAAAAAGAGAAAATAGAATGGCTACTTTCAAAACTCCTAACACCATGATTCAAACCCACACATTTGTAGCCTTTGCATTCTAAGGCACGCGTTAGCCAAGTCAATATGACCTCTTGTGCTACTATGATGTCCACATACGAGATAATTAAATTGTGGCATGATCTGCAAAAAGGGGGCTTAGTGCAGAGGGTGCTAAGACCCCCTTTTCCCAGTTCAAGTCACATTATTAGTGACGGTCAGTTGTGACGTTCGACCACCATCGAGAGTTATAGTATGCTCATCCATCCATATCGAGGTATTATTAGATACGCGTCGAGGCACCCGGTTCTAAGACCGGATCCAAAGTTATTTATATCATGTCACGTGGATCCCTCCACTACTATAAAAGGGGAGTCTTGTCGTCTCCCTGGGTTCAGTCCTGGACTGGGCACTCTGGTGTCCAGTTCTACTGATCCTGTATGATAGTTTGTTTCTCTCCCTGGCGGCGCTTGCGCCTAGGGGAGAGTAAGGTAATTACACCCTAACGGTTCATATCGACAGCTGTCGATACCATACATGTCTTAACTCGACAGAGCTTGCTCTAGAGTATTGTTAATTACTAATAGCCGAGACAACTCTGGTGCTATAAGTCGACTAGCGTCGAAACTTGTCTACTGGTGTATACGAGAGATGAATAAAGAACTAGCTGGAACCTGAGTAGTGTGTCATTGTCTTTCTTTATTAGAATACAATCGACTTGGGTTTGGCTCTGTTACAAAATATTAAATCGTGTAAATTCTATCTAAACTTAACCGATGCATAACGTTTTGAGTTGATTTTCACGTTTGACAAGTTATAGTGTATTGATTCTAGCCTTTTGCCATTCAAGTGCTACCACTAATGTCTACCTGATGATATAACAATTATGTCATTCTCATATCTGTGCCTTTCAGATCTGAAAAAATGGTAGGATGACATGTAACATATAAAATATTTGATCATCCTGTGCCTGACACATGCATGAAATAGGGGGGGGGGTAAGTACAATGTTCACCACTAGGGGTGCCATAGTGTTTCTGGCAGTCTTTAATCCATGAATAGATCTACACTTGGTAGACAGTCATGAGAGAGGTCATGCCACTGGCAGTAACATAGTAATTAGAATGACCACTGATGTTAATGCAAAGAAAGTACACAAAAATGGAAATTAGATATTTTATTGAGGATACTTTATTTCCTGTTTTCCCCCGCAGAATTATCCAGCAATGTATAAACTGTTTGGTTACATTTATTTACTTTTCCTGAAGTTGTTTCTATTATATAGATCTGTACCAATTTCCTAATTCCATTGTTGTTTGATTCTTCTTTTCGATCATTCCTTTTTCGCTAATTCCTGAAGTATTCAAGTTCTTCCAACATTCGTGCAATTGCTGGACTCTCTGTAAATAATTCGAGACAAGGCACATTTATATTTGTGGTAATTCAATCAATTAAAGCACTTACCATAAATCATCGTGTCTTATAGACGGGAATTATACCACCTGCATCCTATAGCATTTGGCCAGATTCAGGATGTGTCCTATATATGCGTTTTTTTTTTATATTTTATAACACTACTTAATTGACCAAAATATGACCCTATGTGCGTCCTAAAGTATCTGCCCAAACTCAGGGTGCGTCCTATACGTGAGGCGCGTCCTATACGCGAGGATTTACGGTAAAAGGGATATTTTAGTATTCACCTTCTACATTAACCGCAATATTGACCTCTCTCAGCCGTCCATCAGACGCAACCATTGCACGACATGTGTATGTCCCGCTATCACTCTCTTGCACATTGGTTATCTGCAGACCCTCAGGTAGGTAAGTGTACCGGTCTCCTACAATGTAAAAGAATATATGTCTGCCTATTTGTGCAGGAATTAAAGATGAAATAGGCCTACAGGCCAGTGCCTTACTAAGGCTGAGTCAAGTAAACATCCATCAGCTCAATTGGAGGCCATTTCTTAAGGCACTACAACTACACACAACCACTGCGTTTTGAAACCCCAAAAGATAGTATCAGTGGTTATAGTAAGTGCCCTATGATTGTTCTGTTTGATTAGCATTCATGCTGCCATTGCATAGAGATGGTTAGGACGGTCGTAGTACTGCAGAGACAGAATGACCAGGAGCCCATTTCTTAAGGCACTACGACTGCACACAGCCACTAGGATTTGAAACCCCAAAACTTAGTGCCAGTAATCCTAGGTAGGGCCCTACGACAGCTATGTACGATCAGCACTTATGTAGTAATCACATAGAATAGAATTTGATAGTGCAGTCGTAGTTCTGCAGGCCCTACATGACTAATACTGTTGGGCTGTAATGTCACTAAATTAAGGTTCCTCACTACGATTTAACCTTTTGGTGCCCAGAATTATTTGAAGATTTTACATTATTTCACAATTATATTACTTAGTTGATAAGCCCATGTGTTATTTGAATCTTATCTTTTGATATTGGCTTTGTATTGTATTTCCTGAATACTCATAACTCAGTGAAGACTTTCAGTTAAGGACATGGAATTTATTAGTCAGGTTTGGTAACCATAGATACCAAAACATTCCATTTGTTGTCATTGGTAGTATTTGGTCTCTCTTGTGTACTATATAGACCCCCCCCCCCCATCCATAATACCTGCAATTCTGAGGCCTCGTTCAATTCTGCATATATATGTGTACTACCACTCAGGAGACATAATGTGCTAGTAACAATGCATGGATTATCTCTATGGATATGAACATTTCTTTTAGAATCTAATGGGAGTATGGGACATTGGATGTATATGATCTAGCGTAATAATGGTGTCATGTCTGGTCTTAGCCCCCTGGAGGGTAGCCACTATAAGCAGCTCTGTCTACAATGCCCACCATGGAGAGATGATACTCAGTCTACCTGGAGGGTGGCCCTTAAATGAATCACATAATATGACACCTCACTTTCAGGTTTTGACTCCCTGTATTTGGTATAATGGTGATAGAGAAAAATGGATGGTTGTATTGTGATGGGGAGGTCATGGCCGTTCTATAGAGGGTCTAACTTTGCAGATTGGACCAGTAGAAGTATCTGGATGATAGTTTCAATATACATGTATTTAAGCCCCATTTAAGCCCAAAACCGTGCTTTAAAGTGCGCTTGGGCACCTGGGGGTTAAAGGTGAGCAGTCGTAGCGTGTTGAGAAATGGCCTCCAGAAGCATTCGGCAGTAATGTCCCTAAATCAAGGGTCCCCACTACGATCTAAAGCAAAGATGGGTAGTTGTAGCATGTTAAGAAATGGCCTCCTGTCCTGCTATTGTAATCTTGTTTCTGTTTTGACATTGATGTCATTCATTGAGAAATGACAGTGGATTTAGTCACGTTTACATTTACTTGCTTTTTCATAATGTGTATCGTTATAACTTACCATTCACATTCCTCCGGCCTTTGTAACGCCATGATACTGTGGGCTCAGGTTGACCACTAACACGGCACTTTATCAACCCATTTCTTCCAAACACTAGGTTCTGGGGGCTTGGTGCATAGTCGAAGGTAATGTCTTCTGTAATGGGAATATAAGCTTGATAAAAGAATGACATTTAAGAGAATTGTGTGATACATTTATGTAAGATAATCTATGTGGTAAGGTCTAAATGTAGACCAATACTGACAGATAGACTACCTCATTCAACATAAAATGCGTGTGTACATACCCCGTGAAAACACAACTCCTGGTTTTAGTCTGTTTTATACTACATGAAAAGATGACTCAAATGCTTTGGGGTCTGAAGACCACTTAAACTCTTGACTACTGGACATGCATTTTTTACATCTTTCAAACATCTTTTATATCATAAAATTGCCATAACTCAGGCAGTGCTGTGTGCTACTTGCGTTGGATATTGTATACTTTGACATGTATGTCAATAATATTAGGTAAAATCGTTTTTGAATGATGCAATTTGTAAATTACAGAACAAAAATTTTGTATGGAAATGATGGATCAATTAGAAATTAGATCTATATCTAAGTTGAGTGCACAAAATAATATTTCTAATTTGTGTGATTGCAATTTAACATGCATGAGGCTGTCAAACATAGAGGTGTCAGTCAAACCTTTCTATGTAACTCACTAAACAGTACTATGTTGGTTTCCTGTGAGATCTGGTTGCCATTGACTGTCCCATGACACTTATAGGACCCTGTGTCTACTGCCTGTATGTTTGTGATGTACAGCTTCTGTACATCCACTCCATCATACTCTATGAACTTCCTGCAAAATTTGATAAATAAGGGGATTTGCATAAACATTGTATTGATTGATTTGCCCTGTTATAACTAGACAAATCTTGTGTTGATTTCCCTTCATGATTAAAATATTGTAATTAGCCCATTCAGGGGTTATGGAAACATAAAATCTGTTTATTCTGCCACCTGCTTGGAGCTTGGAGATGGAAGCATGTATAAATCGACATGATCTGCCAAAAGAGGTCTTGTGACCCCCTTTCTGATCGCGAGTCAATGTCGCAGTTAAGTGAAAAAATGGCAAAATCTATGGCCCAAGACACGTTTAAATAGGGTAAACCTTTCTTGTTGTGGTGAAATACACATCAGCTCCTTGTACCGTTTAATCAATACAACCACCATAAAATATAAGACATCACACTTAAAGGCTAAAAGTAGTATAATATTTAGCAATATTTACCTTCCGGTTTGTTCATTTATCATCTTATTATCCTGGTCATACCATTCTAACTGTGGGTTTGTACCACTGCTGATGCCTGTTGCTCTGCATGAAAGCAGGAGAGATGACCCGAGGGGACGTGTATGGGATGCACCTTGTGGATATATCTCTAGGACACCACTACCTGACAATAAAAATAGTAAATTTTACTTGGCACAGCACTACATGTTTACTTGAGCTTTGTAGCCACAGGTTTATCCTGCCATTTAGAATAAGACAAATCAGTTACTTTGCAATGTACATTTACTGAAGTGTCATGCATCTAATGAATAAAATCACCAATCTAAGATGGTGGATGGTCAGAGGACATAGGGCCCTTCATGAGCAATGTTCAACATAAATCCGGCAGTTTAAAGAAACCACTAGATTAACTATAAAAGAAATAATTGCTTGAACCTAAGAATTACAATGACAGGCCATGTCCCCACTGTTAGGGTAGACAAGTCTACATTCATAGGTAATGTAAAGTCAATATGCATTAATTACAACATTTAAAATGGTAAATTACTTACTCTGTACAAGAATTTACCTCATCTAAGAAACACAAGTGTAACAACTGCCTTCTAGGTTCTAATTCACCTGCGACCAATTGTCATTTTGCACCTGAAAAATTGTACCCACTCTGTACAGTGACTGTGATAGGAACCTGTTTCAGTCGTCCATCAGATGGGACCTCTGCACGACATGTGTATATCCCGCTGTCACTCTCTTGTACATTGTTTATCTCCAGACCATCAGCTCGGTAAGTGTATCGGCCTCCTACAACATAAATATATGTGGATCAATGCGGTAAAAGGTATGCCCGTGCACCCCCCTCGCAGGTGTACCTTTTACCATGTTGATTCACATATTAGATCACATGTGCTAGGTAAATGAAGTACACCACCCTCATACAACATGGTAATGTCAAAGTAATTGATAATGGTTCAATACATTGTCCCAAATATTTTTTTTTCGATGGACTTCATAACTATACTCTGATATTTGCATGCCCTATATATGGCAAGTCCCCCTTGCATTATTGTTTTTGTGTTATGAATTGCACATTATGTACTTAGATAAATTTACAACTTACCATTTATAATCTTTTTGCCTTTGTAGCGCCATGATACTATCATATACCATTTTATTATTCCATAAATTCTAACATATTTTGTATTAATCAAAGAAATATCTATGAAATTAATACATAGGTTGGTTCTAAGAGCTATAAGAGCGCTCAAACTTTACATAAGAGCGTTCATGCCCCACTGCACACCAGCCAGGTCAGTTACATACACTCTCTGACATCAAAGGCTCCGACCTAATGGTTCACTGCACAATATAATAAAAATGAGGGTCTCAGTGTGCGACCTCATGGTTCAATGCACAAATTAATAACTTGTAAGTGAATGCAACCGGCCGTCACGGGTGCCTGAGCACCGCTGACGCCGTCATGAGTGTCTGAGCACTCTAAGGACTGAACAATGGGTTACATAAGCACGACGCCATAACCTTCCGGTCGCTCTAGCGTCGCTCCTGAGCGACCTAGGTCAAATATCAAAAATTCTATGGAAAGCCCATAATTAGACGGTCAGAATGAGCCCAAGATCAAGGCGGAACTCTCAGTATTAAGGAAGTTATGCCATGGAGACTGAAAGGAGCTCCGAGTGCACCACAGACAAACCGGCGCGAATTACGCGCCTATCCAGCGGGCATTATAAACTTGGCATATTCAACTCCGCGCATGCCCAAAATGGCGGTTATAAACGCATAAACGGCCGAGATATGAGGGTCTAAAGATGCAGAACCGACCAAGACAATGGGGGCCATAGCGGCGTCCATGGGGGTCCTTTGTCCCCCTGTGACACTTGAAAGGATCCCCTCAAACAATTGTAGAGTTAGGCAGATGCTGCTGGCTCCAGTCAGTCTGGAGGTGCTTTTCCAAGATTTGCTACAAATAGCCTGTCTGCACCTCCAGGAAGACACATCACCAAGAACCGCTCTAGAGGTAACATCTCCAGTCATCTCCTGCTACCTGCTATACCACTGCACTATGGTGAAACTATGCTAGACAGGCATTGGTTTCCTACCATTAGTGGCCAGAGGCTATCTTCTTCAAGACTTCCACCAGAGGGTAAAGTTATCCATTATTACATTATTCCTCTAAGCAGCAGGTCAGGAGCTAGGTGTGGGAACCCACCTAGAACTATGCTGGACACTGTATTATTAATACCTCACAGGTGGAGTGGAACTGAACATTGTACTTTATAAATTACTGTATGTTTACTGTATGTACAAATTACCTACATACTAACTACTGTATGATTGATATTTCTTACATGTTGCCTAAAGCTGAATAAACCAGTGACAACTGGAAATAACACTATTTATAAGAGCCTTGAGATAATTACACTTTATACCACTAGTCTTATGATATTTCTCATATGACAACTTGATCATGCCAATCACTAGTATGACAAAGTGGTGGAGAACATCCTACTAAGATCCCATCTCTCTCACAGGCTCATAAAAATTAAAGCTGGTAACACAACTAAGAACAATCATGCACACAGTAAATTAAAGCTGGTACCGCAACTAAGAACAATCATACACACAGTAAGACCCACTCCACCCACCCAGTGACCTTGACCTTGACACCATACCCACCAAGGTCACCAGTGAGATCTCCCACACGTCAGTGAGGTCTCCCACACGTCAGTGAGGTCTCCCACACGTCAGTGAGGTCTCCCACACGTCAGAGAGGTCTCCCAAATGTCAGTGAGGTCTCCCAAACGTCAGTGAGGTCTCCCACACGTCAGTGAGGTCTCCCACACGTCAGTGAGGTCTCCCACACGTCAGTGAGGTCTCCCACACATCAGTGAGATCTCCCACACATCAGTGAGATCTCCCACACATCAATGAGATCTCTCACACATCAATGAGATCTCCCACACATCAGTGAGATCCCCCACACATCAATGAGATCTCCCACATATCAGTGAGATCTCCCACACATCAACGAGATCTCCCACATATCAATGAGATCTCCCACACATCAGTGATATCTCCCACACATCAATGAGATCTCCCACATATCAATGAGATCCCCCACACATCAGTGAGATCTCCCACACATCAGTGAGATCTCCCACATATCAGTGAGATCTCCCACATATCAGTGAGATCTCCCACACATCAACGAGATCTCCCACATATCAATGAGATCTCCCACACGACAGTGAGATCTCCCCACATATCAGTGAGATCTCCCACATATCAATGAGATCCCCCACACATCAATGAGATCTCCCACACATCAGTGAGATCTCCCACACATCAGTGATATCTCCCACACATCAATGAGATCTCCCACACATCAGCGAGATCTCCCACACATCAGTGAGATCTCCCACACATCAATGAGATCTCTCACACATCAATGAGATCTCCCACACACCAGTGAGATCCCCCACACATCAATGAGATCTCCCGCACATCAATGAGATCTCCCACACGATCAGTGAGATCTCTCACACAACAGTAAGATCTCCCACACATCAGTGAGATCTCCCACACATCAATGAGATCTCCCACACGATCAGTGAGATCTCCCACATATCAGTGAGGTCTCCCACACGTCAGTGAGGTCTCCCATACATCAATGAGATCTCCCACACGACAGTGAGATCTCCCACATATCAGTGAGATCTCCCACATACCAGTGAGATCTCCCACATACCAGTGTGATCTCCAACATGTCAGTGATACCTACAACACACCAGTGATCCCACACCTTCCACCATGGCCGACGCTGATGAAGGTCCTCAACCCAATCAGGCGGCTGAGAAGATAAGGGCCTATGAGAAGACCATCCAAGATGCAGTTACTGCCCTAGAAGCAAACAGAGCCCAACAAGATGCTCATGCCCTTGCCTCAAAGGAAAGGGAGAGGATCCTCAGTCAACAATTGGATGACCATCGGAAGGCCCTAGAACAGGCACAACAACAGATCGCAGATCTCATGAAGATGGTATCATCCCAGACCTCACAGCCTCCCACACCCACCACCACACCTATTGTCACACCATCCGCCTCTGGATCCAAGGAGGATGTCATGATCTCCATGATGTCCAACATGACCAGGATCCTAGACAGACAACAACACGACGACAGGAAGATCAGGCAACACGAGGTAACCAAACCCAAAACTTTTTCTCACCCATCACCACTCATGTCAACAGCACTATTTATTGATCACAAATTCCCAGAGTATCTGAAGGACAGGTACAAATTAACAGACAGTGACACCATGGTAACATATTTACCCAAGTACCTTGAAGGACAAGCATTGGCTTGGTTTGAAACCTTCAAGGAAAGTGAGAAACCTGATAAGTTGACATGGTCCAATGTAGTACATGAACTAAAAGAGTATTTTGCTACTCAAGACAATATTATCTCCAGGACTGCACTCCGTGCACAAGAGATAGATGAACCTGTATCTGATTATGCAATGTATCTCAGAAAAGCGTGTAATGCCCAATGCCTAAAGGACGACACCTTATTTAAAACATTCATCCAAGGCATGAGGCCCTGGATCTCTGTAGCTCTTGAGAACAAGAAAATAGACTCTTTTAACCAAGCCCTAGACCTAGCCTTAGAGGTTGAGACCCAAGAAAGATCTAGGAAAACAAGGGATGCAGAGTCCAACCCACAGCCTACTAAGAAAAAGGTCCAGGAAATCAGCACTAGTTCAGATGAAGATGTTAACCTAATGTCTAGTGCCCATGTAAGGCAACAGGAAGCTAAGGTTGCATCAAGAGACCCTACCGGTAGATACAGAGGAAATAACTATGACCCCAACTACCAATCCAATAGAGGTAGAGGTAGAGGGGGCAACAACAACAACCGGGGGGGTCACAACAGTAGGAAAGACAACAGCTCTTCCAACTCCAACAATGGTAACTCTTCACACAGTGATAGGAGAGACAGAACCCCAAGTAATGGCAGATCCTATAATAATCAAGGATCCAACAGTAGGAGCCAGAGTCCACATAGAAACTACAACAGTGGATCCTACAACAACTCTGGATCCTACAACAACAGCCAGGGTTCAAACAACTCTGGATCCTATAATCAAGGATCCAACAGTAGGAGCCAAAGTCCACATAGGAACTACAACAGTGGATCCTACAACAACAATGGCGCCTACAACAACAACCAGAGATCCAATAACTTCGGTCAATACAGCAACTCTGGTCAATATAACCAGGGTTCCAACTCACGCCGGGAGGATTACAAACCTGACACAAGAGGTTACCAGGGGAACCAACAAAGTAACCCCCAAATACCACCTCATGTGATGGATCAAATCTCCAAACTCCTGGTGGCAAGCATCTCGACCACCCCACAGAACCAGGAAAACTAGGATGTCACAGTGCCGATGGGCCAGTGCACTGTGACACCCCAAATACAAACAATCAATCAGGATTAACAAAGATCCAACCAGAGACAATTGCTAGTGCAAATCTACCATCTAACAGACAGAGACGTCCATCAGTGATACACATCACCCCACCAGATTCATCATCAAAGGATACAGGTGAGAGTACCAAGCTTTCTATTGTACTTCTTCAAAATGGCTGTATCAATGCAAATCTATATGATGTTTCAGATGTACAATGTTTGGTTGATACAGGTGCTACTATCACCTGTGTCAGACAATCATTCCTCATGGATCTCCAAAAGAGATTCCATATCCAACTGAGGAAATCTAAAATCAACATCCACTTGGCAGATGGATCGGTGTGTCATGTTAGACATTCAGCTATGCTGAACTTTAGAATCCAAGGTGTCAGATTCCAATACCAATTTGCTGTAATACCCAACCTCACACAGCCCATTGTACTCGGCACAGATTTCTTAAGCACTACAAAATCTCAAATTGAATTTAATGTTGATCCTGAACAAATTCTCAAACCCATTAGGGCAGTGAGGGATTTTACCATCCCTCCATTCTCTGAACTTGCAGTATTGGGTAAGGTCACATCTACTCAATCACTGCAAGGCAAAACTGGAGTAGTAGATAACCTCCAAAGAAACAACAATGCCCCATATCTAGTTCAAAGGGCAGCAGTAACCCCCAGGGAAAATAACAAACATCCCCTAGTGTTACTCAACACCAGCAGGCGCCCACATAAAATCAAAAAGGGTGCCATCATAGCTCTATTTCAGGAAGTCAAGGAATCTGATTTAGAAAAACCTCAACAGGTGTCAGACACTACCCCACACACTGATCAATCCATCTCAGCCATACGGCCTGAGGACGTAACTCAATTCAGTGACACAGACTCAGACTGTGAGTCCACATATGCTGACCCTGAACCCAACTCAATCAGACTCTCTGAAATAGCTGCTATACATAGTGAGGCACATGACCTCGAGCCAGAATTGGAAGAGAATGTTCCACCAAAATCTGTGCTCACATCCAAAGATCAGCATGATAGATTAAAATCACTGCTGACCAAGTATGATGATGTATTTGTAGGAAAAGATGGAGACATTGGTGCCACACACCTGTATACACACTCAATACATGTAAAACCTGAGGCAGTACCATGTCATTTCCTACCATATAGACAAACACCAGAAAAACAGGCCGCAATAGGGGAAGAGTGTGAAAGGCTAGTACAACAGGGCATTCTGAGAGAATGTGCCGAGGGCCCCTGGGCCTCCAGATCCTTTTTAGTACAAAAATCATCGGGAGGCCATCGGCTCGTCACAGATTTTCGTTATTTGAACCAGAACACGATAAATCAAGCCTTATCTACACCCCGGGCCGATGACACTCTAGACATGATAGGGTCACTCAGACCAAGAGTATTCAGTAAGCTAGATGCCCAACAGGGATTTTTTTCAAATTCCTATAAGACAGGAGGATCAGCATAAAACCGCATTCATAGCAAATGACAAAAAATATGTCTATGAAAGGATGCCGATGGGTTTAGCGACGGCACCGGCGGGATTCTGCCATCTAGTCACATTAATTCTGAACAAACTCAAGTACAAATGTGCCCTACCATACCTAGATGACATATTGGTATTATCACCATCAATCGAACAACACTTCCATGACCTGGAAGACGTGTTCAACAGCCTAAGAGTTGGTAAACTCAAACTGAAGAAATCAAAATGTGAATACTTCATAGACAGAATAGACTTCTTGGGAATGAGAGTCACACCCATGGGACTGCAACCATCTCCCACAAAGGTGGAGTCAATCAAAACCTTCCCAACACCAAAATCAGTCAAAAATGTCAGATCCTTCACAGGCCTATGCCAATACTTCAAAAAGTTTATCAAAGGTTATGCCCAAATTGCTAGACCATTATATAATCTACAGACACATCTCAAAGCATTTGTCTGGACAGAAGAGGCAGATAATGCTTTCAAAACATTAAAGCATGCCCTCTGTACCAATGCTCTTCTCAGATATCCAAACTATGAGAAAGAGTTCAGTTTGGCAACTGATGCTTCCAATGTGAGTTTAGGAGCTGTACTCTCACAGAGAGATAATGAAGGAGTGCTCAGACCAGTAGCCTTTGCAGGTAGAACCCTCTCAAAACATGAGAGAAATTACAATACCACAGAGAGAGAACTACTGGGAGTAGTGTATGGAGTATTACACTTCAGACACTATCTAGAGACTAGACACTTCCAATTATACACAGACCATGCAGCCCTAATCCCACTGCTAACCAATACAGGACTCACACATAGATGGGCCAGATGGGCTCTAGACATACAGCAATTTTCATTCACCATCCAACACGTGAAAGGTGATGATAACACACCACCAGATGCTATGTCTAGAAGAGAATACCCAGACTCTGGACCCATGACTAACCCTCCACCCCCACCAAGGAGAGTTAGAGCAGCCAGTAGAACCAAGTTTGCAAAAGTAACAAAGAAAGTACCATTCAAAAGGGATGATCCACCCAACACCATTGAAAGGCCAGAGACACCCATTAGGGGTATCTTGAAGCAATCTACACACTATGTGTTTTGCCACTGTGAGAGAGAATACTCACAACTCTTTCCAGATAATGACTTCGAGCCTATTGAATTCTCATCACTCAATCAGATAGTGAAGGCAACTCCTAAGGAGCCACCCTTCACCCCACCTGACTCAGATGATGAAGATCCAGAAGACACAATATATGCTATTACTCAAGCAACTTCTAAATCAGTCAGATTCTTTGAACCAATGCAGGGAGAGGAAACATCAAACCATTTGTGTCCTATGACCACACGCTCAAAGACTAGAGAAATGATTCAGGAGGGCACACCAAAACCCCCCACACAATCACAAACTATTCTAAATGAGAAAAAGGTCACAGGAAACAAACCTATCAAAACCCCACCTGCCAGGAAAAATGTCACAAAAGACACTGCATCTACTAAATCAAAGAACTCTGAGACAAAGAAGATTGACAAAAAGCAAATTGTGCCTTTAAAGAAAAAGGTTGCCACTCCCATCAAGGCGAGAATAGGCCCTCCAAAGGAGCCTACACACCATAACAAGAGTGACACACCCCAACAAAAGGCACAAGATAGGCCAATAGTCGATGAAAAAGAAAAAGAAAGAGACAGAATAAAACAACATGTGCTAGATATAAATCAACTACTGGATCAGATTCCCGACACATCCATCTCAGGTACAAACCTTGGCTTGGAACAAAGGAAGGACAAGGACCTATTGCCCCTCATACAATATCTAGAGGATGGAACCTTGCCTGCACCAAAAGCACAAGGAAATAGAATCATCAACCAAGGCCAGACATACACCTTGGTAAATGGTACATTAGTCCATATATGCCCCATAAATTGGAGAAAAACCAATACTGTACCACTTCAAATTGTTATACCACAGCAATGGGTAACAAGTACACTACAGTATTTCCATGACTCACCTACCGGCGGCCATCTTGGTTCAAGTAGGATGCTGTCAGCACTCCGACCTAGGGTATATTGGAAGTCTATGCTAGCAGACACAACAAAATATGTTTCCACCTGCCACACATGCCTCACAGCAAAAAGGCAAGTACACTCACACAAAACACCAATGACAGTGAGAGAGTACATGACTTCACCAATGAAGTTCCTAAACCTAGACGCGGTGGGACCACTTCCCACAACTGCCAGGGGAAACAAACATATACAAGTCTGCATAGATTATGCTACCAGATATGCAACAGCTTGGGCTACTACTGACTTAAAAGCTGAGACAACAGCAGCAGAGTTCTACAAGAATATAATTTGTCATCATGGAACACCAGCCACTCTTCAAACAGACAATGGAACATGTTATACAGGTGCAAAGTTCACAAAGTTAACTAAACACCTCAAGATCAAACATAAATTCTCCTCACCATACAGGCCACAATCAAATGGGCTTGTAGAGAGATTCAATGCTAGCATAGGCACAGCACTCAGAGCATTCTGCTCAAAGCACCAAAACAATTGGGATTCATTTATTGAACCCATAACCTTTGCATTAAACAACACTGAATCCCAAACCACAGGATTCACCCCTTTCTTCCTACTCCATGGGAGAAACCCAGCCACCCCAATGGACTTAGGGCTGGGAATACAGGAAGACATATCCACAGTAGCAGACCATGTAGCTAACATGATAACAAATCAAGATACCTCTAGGAGGAAAGCTATAGAAAGGGTCGCCAAGCTACAAAAGGAAAGGAAGGATAGATATGATAAGAGACTTACACCACAGGAAATCAAGGTCACCGACATGGTGTACCTTAACATACCAAGAATCCTGACCAACACAGAGTGTAAGAAACTTCAACCCCTTTTTATGGGACCATATGTTGTAGTAGATAGACCTAGTTTGACAAGTGCCAAACTCAAAAACTTGGACACCAATCTATTGGTGGCCATTCCAGTGCACATAGACAGACTGAAAAAGGTTGTGGCTGTCAGAAACAATGAATTTGCACACAGGCTTATTCCACATGAGGCCAAATACTACAGCAAAATTGTAAGGAACAAGAATGATATCACCCTTACAAGAGAAACCACAGGCATAGGCCCTATCAAGCCTAGGCCTGCACACCACATACTAAGAAAGACATCTAGGTGTGGTGCAGTTTCAAGAAATTAGAAACAGGATTGAGATACCAAAAGACATAAGATTTTCAAAATGTATTACAAATTCTCTTCATCCACACATAAGACATGTGTGACTGATAATGAATTACTATGTATATAAAGCCAATCAAATTTGTAAATATATCAGTAGGTTATTGCCTCTGAAAGGGTCAAAGACTGGGACCCCCCAAGTAAAGCAGACATGAAGTCTAAGAAGAGTAAGGGTAACACAATGGAGTGTCTAAAGCCTAATCCCCACATGAAAGAGCGCGCTATGCCAACACAGCAGTCTATAGAGATCAATTGACCTTATAAGCTACCCTCAGACAACTGTCTAGACGGTCATGAATGGCTGTCCTGGATGACAGGAGGAGCTAATTACCAGTACACAGACTACACAATAGACCCCACAGTTAGCAGACACTGGAGATTAATGCATTGTCTCCAGAGAAACAATACCAGGCCCACAATGGATGTGGGTAGGGTAGGCTACATAAGAAGCACTGTGGACCATAGCCCACCATCAGTCTTCATCCAGCTGCAGTCTGGAACACAAGTCTACAGGACCCCACTTGGGAATTAGCCAGCCCACTTCTCCATTAGGAGAGACTGCACTAGGATAAAGAACACACCTACCTCACCTTCAACCTGACCTTACCATTTACTGGTCAACCTCTATAGACTCACCGGACATATTGCCAAGACAGCTCAATCTTGCAAAGGTACAGTTTGAACCACTTCATTTAAAGTGTTACACCATACACTTAGACTTTACCAGCACCAAATCACTACAAATTTGACAAGACTTTAAACAGCAAACTTGCTTTACACAAGCACCATGGGGACACTGAGAGTTTCACCCATACTGCTAACTATGCTGTTATTATATACTATTGAACCACTTACTGCAGGTTATACACCTGTGGTGAGACAAAACATAGGAGTAGTATTCAAACCTAGCCCTCAACCATTGGTCAATGGACATACAACCACAACACTGTTGTTAGCTATTCCCTACAAGATACCTCGGGCACCCGTTACCCAAGGATCCATAAGGGATAGAATACTCCATTTGACCACTCCTACTCTACAAGATCATACCTCTGGCCAAATTATCCAACAAGCTAAGGAGCTAGACACCTTGCTGGAAATTGCAGACAAGGAGATAAATGAAACACTAGCCTCCATCAAATTGTTCTTATCCAACCCCATAAACACATTGGACAAGGCCAAAAGAGAGGCCATACTGGGTTTTCTAGCACCCCTGTTTCGCGGTGTGCTAGGTCTAGCCACAGTAGAAGATGTAAACCAAGTAATGGGACAGCTCAAGAACATAGATGAAATACTAAGAAAATTTGCTAAACAGGATCAGGAAGCAGCTAATCTCATTGAAAAGATCACAGACAGACAAGATAAGTTTGTCAAAGCATACATCCAAGATAAGAAGGTACTGGACAGCACAATCAACACCATAGGTGACACCGTCAACCTGTGGGCCTCTAACTTGTCCAGGTCACTTGACTCATATTCAAGGCACGAGAAAACTCAAAGGGAGAAAATGCAAGTATTAAATGATGCACTAATTATCATAGCAGCAAGAATGAATACAGTTCAATCACTGCAAAGGACAAATGCAGCCCTAAGGATGCTATCATCAGGGATCCTAACCCCTGATATAGTACCACCCTCAGACCTTGCTAGATACCTAATTGACATTAATAACAAACTTAGGATTACACACCCTGGAGCACAAGTCGCAATTAATGACTTAGATTTCTATTATTCACAGAAGCTGACCTCATACACTTACTCAGCTCACCATATATATATTCATCTGGACATTATAATTCAATCTACCACCTCAACCTTCAAACTGTACCAAATGATTACATCACCCATGCCTATAGACACACAGGAGACCCCCACCAGAGGAGTCACCAAACTACAAACCACAACTGAGTTTCTAGCAGTATCTTACGATGAATCATTATTTATCGAATTGGACTCAGCAGATATGCAGGCATGTGAAGGTACTACAGTAAAAGTATGCAGAGATGTAAATGGTAGAATCTATAAACACAGGCCTACATGCCCTGTAGCCATTTTTACTAACCAGGCTCAACAGATTAAGGAACATTGCAAGTTTACAGTTTCACCACTGCAAGCACCTACCACCCATGCTATTTCCATTTCTGAAGATGAGTATCTGGTCACTACTAATGAACCCCATTACTTTATCAACTGCCATGGTAAAACGTCTGAAACTCGAAAAGCCCAGTCCTACTCAATCATAGGTGTACCCTGTGGGTGCACAATCAGTGTAGGAGAATTTTCTCTTCCAAACACAAGGTTGCCCTGTAACTCAACCTTATCATTTCATTACATTCTCAAGACAATTAATTTACCATTCATGGCAGCACTTAACCAAATTTCTGAAACCAAACCAGATGAAAGAGAGAATCTTCCAAATTTCCCAGTAGTAAACCTTTCTAGAACCTTAGAAAAACTACAGGAAAATCCAATCATGGATGATATTACTCAACTAAATTTAGAGCCCTTTGCCAAAACAGTATTAAAAGATGCCTCCAACCTTAATAAGGAAATGGAAACGCGCTACGAGGAATCATACCTACGTCGAGTTACAGAGCATCCAATCTTCCAAGGCTTAGCACTCATCCTAGGGATATCAGCTCACATTTTTATAGTATACATACTACTCAAATTATACAGACTAGGAGGGACTGTAGCCTACCTGCCTACAGCCAAAGCATTCAGACTAGTCACCGAGCTGCCCCTACACAAATTGCTCCCAGATAAGAATCCTACCAAATTAACCCCTACAGAGGAAACCCACACCCCCTTCCTCACAATTCAGGAAACCCACACCCTGATAATTGCTATATTATTCACCCTGACCATCTACTCAGCCTACAGAATAATGAAGTACCTTAAGAAATTTGCACAGACACACTGTGGCAAGAAAAATGTGGCCAAGCGCACAAACCCCACAATATATTTTAAAATATATTGTGGAGACTCAAACTTCGCGCTACCCTTGAGGCCAATACCACATGAATTTGATGAGATTAAATCAGCAGCTGCCCCTACCTATAAGGATATAGTGGTTAAAACCTTCCCACTACCTAAGGCTATATTTACCTGGAATGGACCAGCAGTTATAACAACACAGAGAGGAGAATTTGCTTATCACCTCCCTCAGGTGATACACCTACCTTGGCGCACTAGGTTCAGCACTATACCAGCCCTTAAAAACAAAGGACTGTACTACTCCATGCTTCTCCAGAATGATTGTGGCACCAGCCCGGTGACCATGACAGCACTGGAAAATACAACAGATATAATTATTGACGAACAACAGGAGGAGACCGCAAGGTCAAACATGCAGACTATTGCTAATTTTCTAAACCACCAGCCCTCCCCGGTGACTGTGGAAACAGCCTAGACTGCCCACAGCCTAGGCTGCCCCCAGTCCACCACCAGGAGACAACACATCAGAGACAGTATTCAGAACTTTTCGGACAATTTGCCGGCCCTGAAAAGGGCCTTTGGGATGGCGGGTTTTTACACCCTAGGTTTCAGTCAGTCGGGATCCTACCACAGATCCTCGGGTTCAACATCAATGGGAGAGTCCGGGGCCGAGTCCGAGCCATACATATGGCCGTGATCCTGCTCCCACTCAGCGAGCCGGGCCTCCAGCATCCCCAGTCCATACTCGGCAGCCGTGGATGGATTCCCGGATGCCGCAAGATCGAGGAGGGATGCCGCCAACAAATAATCCCATAGCACTCGCTCCCGCGGCCCTAGGTTATAATCCATGGGCCAGAAACCCATATTGCCCAAGGCCCTAGTCAGAAGGGCCACAGTGGCCCCCCGACGCAAGGCTGAGCCCAGGAAATAATGGCAGGAGTAATTACAGACCATCACATCACCATGCTCAATGATCTCCTTGAAATTACTCACTATGTACCCATAATGGATGGTCTGGTTAGACTCAACCAGGGCCCTAACTGGACTCCCCACCTCCATCACCTGGGGGACAGGCAGAGCAAAGAGAGCTTGTAGGTGGGCCATGGTACTACAACAGTGACTTCCAGAGAGGAACTGATGCTCCAATACCAGCCACACACTCCTTAAATGGACACACACACACCCCCCCCCACCCTGAACTGTCCACTGACACCAAGCTAGGCACTGCCACAGACACATGCCAAAATCTGGCACCTAACACCTCAAGTGCCACCACTGCATGAGCACACCAGGGAGGAGACTCACATCTCACTCCTGACACACCTCCACTGTCAATGAAATTATCAAAGTATTAGAAAAAAAAAAAATTTATATACACAGCCACTTGTTGATGTATAATATGAAAATCTATGGTATTCTCACAAAAATCAATGATTAATGCGCACATATACGCGCAAAATTGCGAAATTGCAAATTACAAATTGTAAAATTGTACAAATCTAACATTAATATACATGAATGCAGGTAGATAACTAAGACAGTTTTTGTACCCACTAGCACTTGTATACTATGCCAAGGTTTACTTAAAGTAACACACTTTAGGTATCCAAGAAAATTGTTGGAAAAATGAATGAAAAAAAAAAAAAAAAAAAATTGTTGAGAAAATTGTTGACATAAAACATGTTTACTTAAGATACTCACCAAATAAATCTCTTTCAGGGACACATACTCAAAAGGCTAGGGGAATAGTCAATTAAGCAGCGGCCCACTGCCGAAATTGCCAATTAATACACCCATATAGCAAAATCAATGAGTAACTCAGAGACAAACAAGCCTATTGTACATGAAGTACTTTGTTTTTCCGGCCCTCGGAAAAATTTGTCTCAAATCCCATAAATTGAATAGTGTAATCTAGATTGTACGTTTGTACCCAATTTGCACACTAAAATTGTATGTTTGCACACCAGATTGTACGCTCGTACCCAATTTGCACACTAAAATTGTATATTTGCACACCAGATTGTACGCTTGTACCCTATTTGCACACTAAAATTGTATGTTTGCACACTAGATTGTAAGTTGTATCCAATTTACATTTGATTTATATGTTGCACATTATACTGTATGTCTGTACCCAATTCATACACTGAAGTCAGATTTTTAGAAAATCAACATTTCTATGTGTATCCAAGCTGTACGCAAAATTATATTTGTACATACAGAAACTATCAATTGAACGCAAAATTATACATTGGCATACTAAAATTGCCAAATGCACGCGAAATTATATATTTGCACACTAAAATTGCCAAATATACGCGAAAATTATATATTTGCACACTTAAATTGCCAAATGTACGCAAAAATTATATATTTGCATACTGAAATTGTCAATTGAACGCAATTACACGCGAAATTGTAAATTTGCACACTGAAATTGTCATTTATGTTCAATTTGCACGCTAAATTGAATATTAAATGCCAAAATTGCACACTATTTGCCAAATTGTATGTTGTACATAAAAATGGAAAATTGTACCCAATATTGATGTTACATAAGCAAATAAGCTATGGTATGGTAAGATATAGAAACTCGGAAATGTACTTATACCCAGGAGAAAATTGTTTATACTGACAAAGCTCTACCACAAAAATTGCATTTGAAGCACTCCCCATCACTTCAAATCCTCTTACAAAACAGTATATAACTCCAAAATAAGGTAAAAATTGTATAAATTGTACATTCCCTCGGCGAAATGACGGAGTTTCGCATTCTTTCGGGGGAGAGGGAGTATTCTATCATATACCATTTTATTATTCCATAAATTCTAACATATTTTGTATTAATCAAAGAAATATCTATGAAATTAATACATAGGTTGGTTCTAAGAGCTATAAGAGCGCTCAAACTTTACATAAGAGCGTTCATGCCCCACTGCACACCAGCCAGGTCAGTTACATACACTCTCTGACATCAAAGGCTCCGACCTAATGGTTCACTGCACAATATAATAAAAATGAGGGTCTCAGTGTGCGACCTCATGGTTCAATGCACAAATTAATAACTTGTAAGTGAATGCAACCGGCCGTCACGGGTGCCTGAGCACCGCTGACGCCGTCATGAGTGTCTGAGCACTCTAAGGACTGAACAATGGGTTACATAAGCACGACGCCATAACCTTCCGGTCGCTCTAGCGTCGCTCCTGAGCAACCTAGGTCAAATATCAAAAATTCTATGGAAAGCCCATAATTAGACGGTCAGAATGAGCCCAAGATCAAGGCGGAACTCCCAGTATTAAGGAAGTTATGCCATGGAGACTGAAAGGAGCTCCGAGTGCACCACAGACAAACCGGCGCGAATTACGCGCCTATCCAGCGGGCATTATAAACTTGGCATATTCAACTCCGCGCATGCCCAAAATGGCGGTTATAAACGCATAAACGGCCGAGATATGAGGGTCTAAAGATGCAGAACCGACCAAGACAATGGGGGCCATAGCGGCGTCCATGGGGGTCCTTTGTCCCCCTGTGACACTTGAAAGGATCCCCTCAAACAATTGTAGAGTTAGGCAGATGCTGCTGGCTCCAGTCAGTCTGGAGGTGCTTTTCCAAGATTTGCTACAAATAGCCTGTCTGCACCTCCAGGAAGACACATCACCAAGAACCGCTCTAGAGGTAACATCTCCAGTCATCTCCTGCTACCTGCTATACCACTGCACTATGGTGAAACTATGCTAGACAGGCATTGGTTTCCTACCATTAGTGGCCAGAGGCTATCTTCTTCAAGACTTCCACCAGAGGGTAAAGTTATCCATTATTACATTATTCCTCTAAGCAGCAGGTCAGGAGCTAGGTGTGGGAACCCACCTAGAACTATGCTGGACACTGTATTATTAATACCTCACAGGTGGAGTGGAACTGAACATTGTACTTTATAAATTACTGTATGTTTACTGTATGTACAAATTACCTACATACTAACTACTGTATGATTGATATTTCTTACATGTTGCCTAAAGCTGAATAAACCAGTGACAACTGGAAATAACACTATTTATAAGAGCCTTGAGATAATTACACTTTATACCACTAGTCTTATGATATTTCTCATATGACAACTTGATCATGCCAATCACTAGTATGACAATACTATGGGCTTGGGTTGACCACTTACACGGCACTCTATTAAGGCAGTACTACCTGCCACTGGGTTCTGGGGGTTCGGTGCATGGTCAAAGGTTATGTCTTCTGTAGTGGGAATAAAACATCACAGGCGTACATGTATTGTAGCGGAGAGGCTTGGCCGCCGAATGACTGCCACGCAGTCATTCGGGGAAAGTCTCAACGCTCGGGAGTAGTCCGCCGGAACGCTGCACGAGAGGCAGCGTCCCGGTGGAGACTTGTATATAAAGCGCGACTAGTTCCACCGGAGGTCAGATCCAGCCGACAGCCCGAGGTGAACAGTCAAGCAGCTAGCTCCCGGAGGAGGTTGCAGACGACATTTCTACCCACAGACAGCATTTAGATGGTGTGGCCAAGGAGTGCCAGGGCAATAAACCAAGCGAGTTAATGTTACTTGACGGGTTGTGTTCTTCGATCATTCATAATACGAACGGGCGCTACATTGGTGACAGCGGTGTTCTTAATATTTTTTTTTACGAACCTGCGTCCGGTGAGATCGAAGAATGGCTGAGGGAGGATCTGGAGAAAAGAAAATGGAGTTGAGGTCTGCAGTAAAGAAGGACGAGAATGGAAAAAAAGGGGCGGAGGGTGGACCACAGGGGGTGAGAGGCCGCCAGAGAAAACCGGAGATGGCGTTGGGGCGGCCTCCCATGATCGGTGGAACCCCTGTGACAGAAGGAAGAGCCGCAGAGGGGTGGGATTGGGATGAGAGAACACCCCTAGTGCAACCTCAACTGCCTGAGGGAGAGGAGGAAAGGGCTCAGGAGGTGAAGGAGGAGGCTAGAGAGGCTGAATGGGGAGAGATCTACTTACCTAAATTACCCGAGGACGCTGAGGGCGATACTGAGGGGGACGAAGAAGTAGAGTTCAAGGAACGCCCGGTGGACGAGGGCAGAGAGGTAAACGGGAGACAACCGGAGGCGGGTCAGGGAGGTCGGGCACGAAGAGAGCCCCCCGAACAGGTGAGAGTGGAAAGGAGAGAGGGATTGAGAAGGCGCCTGATTCCCCCACGGAGGGGCCGGACGCCTCCGGTGGAGGAGGGAGAGATAGGAGAAGGAGAAGGTGTCGTCGCCGGTAGAGGGGGGAGGGGGAAGACCGGAGGAGGAGGAGATGAGTGCGGACCAGCCGAGGGGCGGAAGCCAATTATTAAACCTACCAAATTTGATGGGACGGGTGATTTGGCGGACTATTTCAATCATTTTGATTTGTGCGTAAGGGTTAATGGGTGGACACCCGAGGAGGCCGGAATGTTTCTTGGGTTGAGCCTAACAGGACCGGCCCGGCGATTGCTTACAGGGGTTAAACCAGCTACGGCGGAAGGGTACCGGCAGCTGAGGGAGGCTTTGGAACTCAGGTTCGAACCGCCTAATCAGATGGAAACTTACAAAGCGCTCCTCCGAACCAGGGAGCGTAAGCCGGGGGAAACGTTACAGGCTCTGCAAGAGGAACTTACAAAATACACACGGCTGGCTTACCCCGACGCCGATGCAAAGACGGTGGACGCACTGGTTCTGGACCGATTCCTGTCCGCTTTGGGAGACAGTCAGCTTAGGCAGTGGGTATATCAGACGCAGCCCAAGGACCTGCAGGCGGCTGTTATGACAGCAATAGGGGCGGAGGCCTATCTGAAGACCATCAACCGGGAAGGGGTAGACAAGTTCAAAGTGAGAGCCGCCGACGCCTCCCTCACCGAGAAGATGACAACTTATTGCACCAAGATGGACGAGATGGCCGCCATGATGAAGGAGCTGAGCCAGAAGGTAGATGCAGGGTCCCAGGCGACCACCCGGAGGCGAACAGGCTGCTTCCAGTGTGGGCAGGAGGGCCATTTTAAGAGGGAGTGCCCCAAACTGAAGAAGGGGGGAGACGCCGAGAGGAAAGTGGACGCAGCTCCGCCAAGCGCTTCCCGCCCGGCGGAAAACTAGAATCAACCCTGACCAGCGGCCTTGTTGGGGTTGAGAAGAGATGGCCGGACGAGAGGGTGCAGGGGAGACAGGAAAAAGGGGGTAATGGGATAATAGTGGCTGGGAAGATAGGCGGAAAGGAGGTACAGCTGTTGGTGGATACTGGGTCGTCCCTTAACCTGTTGTCAGTGGACTGGTGGAGACGGGCAGGGGGATACCCCGATTTGGATCCCGCCGAAAACGACATCTTTAACGCCGACGGCAGGCCCATGGTGGTGCGAGGGAAGTTCACCGGAAGCTTTCAATTGGGGTCTACAATCACAACTACCACGTTTACAGTAGCAGAGATTGGCAATGAAGCCATCTTGGGAGCTTCCTTCCTGAGGGACCACCGTATCAAGGTGGATATGGCGGGAGCATCGGTGACGTGGTCGGGGGGGGACTCGAATCTGGAAGGGCTGGTCCGGAGGATCGTGTGTGCCAGAGCGGCGGTGGTAGCCGGCGGGCAGGAAGCGCTGGTGGAGGGCCAGGTCTTAGGGGATTGGCCTGAAGGGCAGGAAGGGATGGTGGAAAAGGCGGAATCGGTGGGAAAGAGTAGCTTGTTCCTGGTGGGGCGAGGGCTGATAGTCCCAGAGGAAGGGCAAGCATGTGTGCGGGTTTTGAACCCGGGTGGGGAAGCCGTGACAATCCACCGCGCCGAAACGCTGGGAACCCTGACTTCGGTGGAGGCTGGCGAAGGGGGGATCGGCGGAAGGTGTCGTGTGGTGGGAAAGCAGGAACTATTGGTGGAAGGGAGGAAGGTGGTGGCTGAGCTGGTGGACGGGACTGAGGCGCACAGGAGGAGGGCATTGGCCACGTTGCTCAGGAGCAGGATCCACGCATTCCAGCTGGGGCCGGAGGACAGGGGCCATACTACGCTGGCTCGGCACCACATCAACACGGGGGGCGCAACTCCACTGAAGCAGCCGCCGAGGCGGCTGGCACCTCACAGGCGTCAGGTGGTAGACGAGGAAGTGGATAAGATGCTGGAAGCGGGGGTAATAGAGCCGGCGGCGGGGCCCTGGGCATCCCCCATTGTACTAGTAAAAAAAAAGGATGGTACAACGAGGTTCTGCGTGGATTATCGGCGGCTAAATGCTGTCACTGTCAAGGATGCTTACCCGCTGCCTCGAGTAGAGGATTGCCTCGACACCATGGCCGGGGCTGCCTGGTTTTCCTCCCTGGACTTAGCTAGTGGCTACTGGCAGCTGGACATAGCCACCGAGGACAGGGAGAAGACTGCATTTGCCACCCACCGGGGATTGTTTCAGTTCCGCCGTATGCCCTTTGGGTTATGCAATGCACCCGGGACATTTGAAAGAGTCATGGAGGTGGTGATGCGGGGCCTACAGTGGGAGACCTGCCTAGTATATCTGGATGACGTCGTAGTCTTCTCAGCTACCTTTGAAGAGCACCTCCACCGGCTGGGGGAGGTGTTGGACAGGCTTATCCAGGCGGGGCTTAAGATCAAACCAAGCAAGTGCCAATTGGCCAGAAGGAGAGTGATGTTCCTGGGGCATATGGTGAGTGAGGAGGGGATAGCCACCGACCCAGCCAAAGTAGAGGCGGTGGAGGGGTGGCCCACCCCTCAGAATATCACCGAAGTGCGCAGTTTCCTGGGGTTAGCCGGGTACTACCGAAATTTTGTCAAAGATTTCTCAGCAGTAGCCAAGCCCCTGTCCAGCCTGGCAGAGAAGGGAAGGAAGTTTGAATGGGACCGAGACTGCCAGCTGGCCTTCGAGCATCTGAAGCAGGAGCTTATTAGAGCCCCCATCCTAGCCTTTCCTCGGCAGGAGGGGGAACTGAGACTGGACACCGACGCCAGTGACATCGGACTGGGGGCAGTCCTGTCACAAGAGCAGGAGGGGCACGAACGGGTCTTGGCTTATGCTAGCCGCACCCTAAATAAGGCGGAGCGGAATTATTGTGTGACCAGAAGGGAGCTGCTGGCCATCGTCTTTGCTCTGAAGAAGTTCAGGCATTATTTGATAGGACGGCCTACGAGAGTAAGGACAGACCATGCGTCCCTCCGGTGGTTAATGGGGTTTAAGGAACCTGAGGGGCAAATCGCTCGGTGGCTGCAAGTGATGGACACCTACGACCTAAGGATAGAGCATAGGGCGGGGAAACTTCACGGGAATGCTGATGGCTTATCTCGTAGGCCGTGCAGACAGTGTGGGAGAGAGGAGGCGGGAATGGAAGTGTGCAGAGTGATCACTCGTGCTCAGGGGCGGAGGAGGGAAGCACCCCCAGAAACAGTAGGGGAGTCCCCCTCGCCGGCTGAGATAGCTTCCCCCGAGGAGCTGGACTGGGAAAAGGAGCAAGCGGCTGACCCCATCCTGCAGCAAGTGAAGAGGTGGATAGAAGGGGAGGAGGTGGACCCGGCGGAACTGGGTGGGGCTGGCTACGAACTGAAGGCGTGGGCAGCCCAGAGAGACCTGCTGGGGGAGGTAAACGGTATCTTGGGCCGGTGGTGGGTGGAGCCGGCGGGGCAGTCAAGGTTCCAGGTAGCTGTCCCCAGAGCTACGAGGGAGGAGGTCCTCCGACAGGTGCATGGCTCAAGCTTGGGGGGGCATCTGGGGCGGAACAGAACCATCCGGCGTCTTCAGGATAGCTACTACTGGCCCGAGTTTCGGCGGGATGCCACTTGGTGGTGCGCCAGGTGTGAACCCTGTGTGAGGAGGAAGTCGGCCAGGCCACCCCACCGAGCACCCATGGGGCACGTGGCGGTAGGTCTGCCTATGGAGAGGGTAGCCATGGACATCATGGGCCCCCTACCAATGACGAGGGAAGGGAACAAGTACATTATGGTGATTGCCGATTATTTCACCAAGTGGACAGAGGCGTATGCCATGAGGGACCAGCAGGCAGAAACGGTGGCTAGAGTCTTCGTGGAGGAGTTTGTGTGCCGCCTGGGACCCCCGGGGACGGTCCACACCGATCAGGGCCGTAATTTCCAGTCGGGGGTGTTCCAGGAGGTCCTAAGGCTGTTGGAAGTTAGCCAGACTAGGACATGTGCCTTCCGCCCCCAGAGTGATGGGATGGTGGAGAGGGCTAACCGAACCATAGAGATGCTGTTGGCCACCACGGTAGCCAAGGACCAGAGGGACTGGGACAGGAAATTGCCCTATGTAATGGCAGCATACAGAGCCTCTGCTCACTCCTCTACTAACATAACACCCAATAGGATGATGATGGGCCGAGAGACTACCACCCCCTTGGCTCTACTCTATCCGGCGGGGCCCCCGCCGAGCTCCCTGGAAGGATATGTGGCGGAGCTGCAGGTGCAGATGGCCCAAACCTTTCACTATGCTCGGGAAGTGCTGGGTCGGGCCGTAGAGAGGCAGAGGCGTAACTATGATGTGAGGGCAGGGGCAGTGAGCATAGTGGAGGGGGACACAGTCTTCTACTACCACCCGCTCAAGAGTAAGGGCGTCTCTCCAAAGCTTCAGTCATACTGGACGGGCCCCTGGACGGTGGTCCAGGTGCGGGGGAAGGTGTTGTTCACCATACGGAAGGGGCGCCTTGTGAAAGTGGTACACTTCGACTCTATCAAGAAGGTACCACCAGAGAGGGACCTCGGCGGAGGGCGGGGGTTGCCAGGGGGAGAGGGGAACGCCATGATACGAGCGGTGACGCAGAGCAGGCCGGCAGACGGTGGCGTGATGAGTAACTCAATGGAGCCCCGGAAACCTCCCGAACGGTGGGATGGCGACTTGCCGAAGATCCCACTGGGGGGGCCACTCCTGCCTAGCTGGGATATTCCTGATGGGTTATCTGAAAAAGAAACTGAGGACCTGCGTGAGAGAAGAAGGCTGGAAATCAAAGAAAACGGTGAGAGAATGGATGAATATAGTCGGCTTCGGCGGGAACGGAGAACGGCACCGGTGTATCTGAAAATGCGAGAGGACTGGAGAAAGCAGTGGCAAGCCTGGAATAGATGGAAACAGGAATTAATGTGGGCACAAAACGAAAATGAAGCTAATCAAAGAGTAGAAGAGAGGAACGCGGGGGTGCCGGAGGAGAGGAAGGCAATCACTCGAGAGGAGGAGAGAAGGCGGAGAGGAATGGTCTCCAGGCGCTTCATCATGACCTCAAAGAGGAAGATCTTCCTACAAAGCATCACCCGACGTACATCTCAAACCGGTCTCCGCCTCTCCGGGGCCCAGGATGGGGGGGCGCCGGTCACCAGCCTAAGGTCTCCCCGGGCGATAATAGGGGAGGACCCGCCGGGACCCAGCGCTCGCGGTGACGTCATGACGACAGTTGACGGCAAGATGGCGGCAACAAATGACACGCGGTTGGTGGTGCCAAGAAGCCAGCAAAATTCTTCTGAGAAAACTAGATCCCCGAGCAAAGAAGGAGGGGAGAGACGACGACACGGAAGCCTGGGCGGGTCCCGCAGCCGGGTGAAGACGGAGAGAGGCGCCAGGGAGGTGAAATCGGGAGTGGCAGCCAGGGAAGGGGAGAGACGGCGGAGCCGTTCGGCGGAGAGGAGGCGCCATGGTAGAAGTCAGGTTAGATCCAGGGGTCGGTCACCTCGGCCAATAGGGAGATCGCCACATAAACGGGAGACAGGTGGCCAGCCAATAAAAAAAAAGTATAGAAGGGAGGAGGGGCGCTCCCACGAGCGGAGATCGCCTGACACAGGGTTCCCACGCCACCGAAGTGGGGAGGGGAATACCCAGACGACTTTCCCAGGGCCCGCCGAGCTCGCCGAAAGCAACCAACCAATCAGAGAAAAGGGGGACACGGGAGGAGGCGGGACGTCTCGGGGCCGGGGAGGTATAAAGGAAGGGCGAGGTGCTCAGTCAACTCAGAATCCGACAGAGAAGCAAGCACCTAATCTACGAGGACGAGAAATTATCCACTACGCCGACTTGGAGGTCTTCACGGCCAGCATGCCACGACAGACCAAGTCCAGGGGGGAGGGAGCCGGAGACACTCCGGAGTTCGCCTGCCAGACGTGCGCCGACAGGGGAATAGTAAAAGTATTTGCAAGAAAGGACACCCTGGAGCGACATGTGGAGGGCCACGCCGGAGCGGGGCTTGGGCACCGCTGCCCACTGTATCCAGAGTGCTCCCACCAAGTTCGCAAGAAGAGGGAGGGCGACCTCCGGGGGCATATAAGATCTGTACATAAAGAGTATGATGCGGACGAATGGCAGCCGGGGGAGCCGGTGATGCTGGAGTTCCCCGATGTAGGAAGCACCAGAGGACAAGGAAGTAAGCCCCGAAAACAGCTAACCCCACAGAAGGTGTTGCCGGGGGGTAGCCCCTTCAGTGACTTAAGCTCCCCAGGAATACAGCTGGGGGAAGGCGACACTCCTGGCAGTTACACTATGTCTGCACACACGTTGGAGCAGATGTTAATCCAGATATCACCTGATAAGAAGCAAGAGGAGACAAAATTGAAGAGCTCTCCGGCGGGCCCACCTAGCGCTGGCACCCGCTCATCAGGGAAGAGGAAGAACCCCAGGGACTCGGCGGGGGGCAAAAGTGAGAAGAAGAGAGTGAAAAAGGATATAAAGGGGGGCAAGGGGAAGTCCTCGGCGGCAGCAGCGTCAGCTCAGGCTTCTCCGGAGAGGGAGTGCAGCGGGGGGAGGTGGGGTGAGCAGCCGCCACCGGGCCCACCTGAGTCTTCGGGGGGAATAGTGGGGAGTCGGACTAAACCAGCCGTACGCACCAGCACCGCCGAAATGAGGACTAAGATAGACGAGGAAAAAGCGAAGATAGCAGACCTGTGTGCCAAGTACGGAAAAAAGGGGGAAACACCTAATCAAATGATGATAAGACTCAAGAGACTGTTCCCGGGGGCGGAGGTGGACTATGATTTAGTGGATCCGGGGTTTGAGGAGGAACTTAAGTCTTACGAGGAGGAGGTGTTGGGGGAAGGACTTAAGGAGGAAGCCGGAGGAAGTGGGGAAAAAGGGGGCCCAGTGGGGGTCCAGCACACTGAACTCACATTATATGGACTGGACACCTCGGTGAATGTCTCTGAGGCTACAGACGTGTCACTAAACAGATCTCTTAATCTGGACGATGCCCTTGCTATGGTGAAAACGCCTTCGGCGGATACTTCGGCGGGGTCGGTAAAAGGGAAGGAAGTGGGGGATCCTGCAGTACCCGCCGAGTCAGGGTCGGCGGTGCAAGGGGCAGTGGAGGAGGGGGTGCTCTCTACCTTATCTCCCACTGGACTGGCCGGGATTGATATTCAGACGCAGCAGCTGAAGAAACAGTTGGAGGCACTAGAAAAGAGAAGGGCAGCTGAAGCCAAGAGAATAGAGGCAGAGGCAGAGGAGAGAAGGAAGGAAGCCCAAGAGGCAGAGCAGAAGAAGCAGCGAGATGAGGAGAGGAAACAGCGGGAAGAGATAGAAAAACAGAAGAGAGAAAAGGTGGAGGCGGAAAAGAGACAGAAGGAGAAGGATGAGAGGGAAGCCGCCGAACTCCTGGCTAGGCAGCAAAGGCAGGAGCAGTCACCGGTGAAGGGGGGGGAGGGGAGAGTGATAGCCATAGGACTGGAGGGGTTAGTGGTAAACTCGCCCCATGGCGAATTTCTCATGAAATTGGAACTAACTGACGTGGAGGAGGGGGAGACCAGAGTGCTACTACCGGCGGGGGTGAGGGCCTCCCTGAATGATGCTAAACTACCCCCACCGCCGATGGAGGCGGGACCACGGGTGACAGTGTTATCAAACTGGGAGCCGGGGACTCCGGTGACATCCACCCCCGCACCCACAGCTCCGCCACCGTACGGTACTGGTGCCTCTCCGCAGCCCGGGACGTCCGGCGGAGCTGCGGAGGAAGGACAGGCTGAGGAGGCTGGGGCGCGTAACCCCTGGCAATCGGATTACCAAGGGTCGGCGACCCTGAGACGACTGGCACAGAGACTACTGCCCCCGGAGGAGCAGGGGCCAGATGTGCGCCAGTTAGGGGAGGGGAGCCAGACCACCTCTCTAGTGATGCTCCCAGGAGGCGAGTTCGAGACTGTGGTTATAACCCGGAACAGATTTGTGGACTTAAGCCAACGGGATACCTGTAAAACCTGCGGCCGGTCCTGGGAGCAGCAACAGCCGGAGACGGAGGAGGCTGCAGGAGAGGGGGAACCGGAGGAGGACGGTGAGGAGGAAGACGACGACGTGGCTGAATGAACTAGGTAAGCTGGTCACTCCTTGTTGATAGCAGAGGTCGGGGAGCCGTTCAGGGAACGGGAGCGGTCGGGGAGGGCTGAGGAAGAGGTACGACAGGGTGGTCGGGGAGCAGCCTGGACCGAGTACACGGCCGGAGAAACGGGAGACGTTCAGCGGGGAAGGGCCGGAGCAGTTGTCGGGGAGGCAGTAAGACCGAAGTACACGGTCTGAGAAGGGAGGAGTTCGGCGGGAGCTGAGAGGAGGAAGAAGGACAAGGGGGGACCCAGGGCCGAGTACACGGCTGGAGAGAAGGAGGGAGAAAGGGGGGGGGTCTTTTTGGTCGAAACACTTACCAAATCGAACCTGTTGCCAAATGAAAACTTACCTGGGTGTCCTGTCTTCCAGTTCGGTGGAGCGTAGTCCGGAGGGAGGTCGGTGGAGGCAGTCCGGAGAGGTATCGCTGCAGCACAACCGGGGCGGTGGAAGTGGACCCGGGGAGGAAGCAGACGGCCTTAAGCCTTAGGGGCCCAGAATTACTGGCGAAAGGGCCCATATTGCGATTAATTATTTGTAAATAATAACGACGATGTGTATGTAAAAATAATGACATTTTATTATTATTCTTTCTCAGTAACGCTGTAGTTAACATAGGGACGTAGTTCTCCGTCCAGGGTATTGGGTTTTACACCCCCCAGAGTTTTAAATTAGCTGGGAGGAGTGTAGCGGAGAGGCTTGGCCGCCGAATGACTGCCACGCAGTCATTCGGGGAAAGTCTCAACGCTCGGGAGTAGTCCGCCGGAACGCTGCACGAGAGGCAGCGTCCCGGTGGAGACTTGTATATAAAGCGCGACTAGTTCCACCGGAGGTCAGATCCAGCCGACAGCCCGAGGTGAACAGTCAAGCAGCTAGCTCCCGGAGGAGGTTGCAGACGACATTTCTACCCACAGACAGCATTTAGATGGTGTGGCCAAGGAGTGCCAGGGCAATAAACCAAGCGAGTTAATGTTACTTGACGGGTTGTGTTCTTCGATCATTCATAATACGAACGGGCGCTACAGTATAATAACGACAAATGATAGGGAACAATTCTATATGATAAGTGCTATAGGAACTTTGATTCAGACAAATATTTTACATCAATTTGTATAAATGAGGGGGCTGAGAGCTATATATATGGAGTTTAACATTTAGCTGCTCTGAACGAAATGATAGATAGATCTAGATTCTGTAAAAGTATTAGCTGTCAAATCTCTCTGCAACTTACTAAACAACATTATATTGGTCTCTTGTGAGATTTGGTTGCCATTGACTGTCGCGTGACACTTGTAGGACCCGTCGTCTACTGCCTGTATGTTTGTGATGTACAGCTTCAGTATATTCTCCCCATCTTCATGTATGAACTTCCTGCAAAGATGAAAAAAAATCTAAATCGCTATCAACCTCCTAACATATAGATCTAAACATTCTATGCCGTAACTGCCCTTTGGGATGTCATTATTTGTCTGTTAAACCTAGATCTATGTGGAAACTACAGATAGTTTAAAATAGAAGTGAGGCCTTGATAGTTTTAACCCTTTAACTCCCTGTACTGCATATATATGTAGTACTATAGCACTGTATTTGGGAAATACAGGGAGGGAAAGGGTTAACATTTTAAGTTGGGCAAATTACAGTTATGGATTATCTGTCATAACTGGTGAGTGTCTCTGAAACCTCGCGAGAATAGGTCTGACTGAGGCTCTGTCTGGTGAGATAACCCTCAGTCAGCCATATTTCGAGTGAACCTTATTTTAGTGAGATATGTTTAAAATACTATTCATTTCATATAGAACAAGAAAAATGTTGCAAGGACCACGGAAAGGAGTTGCCACGCTTGACGTCACAGTGGCTGCATGACGTCACTAGTGGTGTCACAGGCAAACCGAAAACATAATGGAGTTGCATGGTCGCTACGCTCCTGGCCGCTTACGCGGCTTGCAACTCCAAATAATGATTTAATCAAGGTTATCTGGCCATTTGGGATGCTGAAGCTGAATAAGAGGTTAATTGCGTTGGGCTTTGCAATGTGGGACTCCTTGGCTAAGTTTATGGGGCTTCAGTATTCAGACTGAGATAAACTTTCATACCAACCATATCGGGTTGATTTACCCCACCCTCCACAATCACAAAAGGAAAAGGTACAGACAGATTCTAGAAGAATCAAATGATGTTTAGTGCTTTGAAATACAAATCAGATGTGTTGCCCGATCATGATGATGAAGACCAAGGGTGGTGACATCTACGTCAACAATTACGTCACTGCTAAGAGGTGGGGGTGGGGTCTTTTGGTACCAGTGACAAACAGTGACATGAGGGTGGGGTGGGAGGGGGTGTCAGGAGGTCAGTGACATAACTGCTTCTTTTTTCAGGGCCAAATATATTGTAAATGCATTATGTGCATTATCATGCATTAATCCAATGTACACATCAATCTTCCATGAAGCTTACGTGAGAGAAACAAATCCTGGGACTTTTCTGCTCACTAAAGATAGAATTCTATACTTATTAGGGAGCATCCAATAATTATGTACGCAGCAAGGGGGTGGGGGGTGTCAACCCAAATGCATACAGTTGCTTACAGTGGGGGCGGTTGGGGGGTTTAAGTATTTACGCATAAGACCTGGTGAAATAGGATTGATTGAGGTTTGTGGGGAGGTCCGACCCTTCTACTCCCATTGTACATGTATACCACTTGGGTTATGGAATGTCATGGGATTTCTGAGAATTTATTTTTTAGTCATGGAAAGTCATGGAAAATGAGAAAAACTGAATATTCATTGCAAAAATCCATTGGAGTAGACTCTTTTCCACCTTGATTGCAGGAATTTTAACAGGAGGTCAACCCCAATAATGTCCAAATATAGTTTAAACGGTCATGGAAAATTTAGATTTTTGTCATGGAAAGAAAGTCATGGAATTCGAGTCTGGGGATTCAACATGGGGTGTGTTGGGGTGGGGCAATTTTGGACCAAAAAGTGTGCACATAATTAATGGATGCCCCCTTATTTTGGAATTCAGGGAACTCTCCAAGCACAATCTTGAACAGGAGGTTTATGCAACCTAACAGGATTTTTCTGGTGGGTGTGATAGCCAAGCCATAGATTGCTTGATGGATGTCAAAAGGAGACCCTGTATATATTTGAGGCTTTCATAATTTGATACAAGATCAAGACTGGAAAACCTATCAAATAGGTTGATGATTTGTTAAATCAACTCTGATAGTCACTTATTCTGTGGTAATCTAGACAGGTAAAATACCTTACAGATGCACCTGCTTCTTGGTAGGGACCCCAGAGTTACCGGCACTTGGCTTGGGGGCCCTAAATGAAAATTATGTGAGGCATTTCACATGCTTCCTTGAGGATGAGATTCTGATTTGTGCTCCATGAATCCTATATATATATATATATATATATATATATATATATATATATATATATATATATATATATATATATATAGAGCTTACACTCACCATAAACCAAAAGTATTACATTGCATACCTAGTCAAACCACTAGGGAATCTTAATCAAAATCAGGTGAAGCAGGGCAAGTTGGGCACTAATGGTTAGATATATTTGACCAAGAAAAACTTGGAAACTTAGGCAAATGCTTTTCACTAGGCTTTGTTAGAAAGCTAGACTTTTTGACTAACATCTGACTAAGATTTTGCACGTTTTTTTCTTTTGTGGATATGACTTGGAATTGGGATATTTTCTCCACTCACTACTCCTTTTTTCAAAATACCCCCATCCCCCCAACCCCCCCTCCAAAAAAAAACAAAAAAACTCCTGTAATGGCTAATATAAAGGGAGGGGGGGGGGTCAGTCTTTGGAAGGCAGTAATGTAACTATGAGGGGGTTCTTTGGTGACATGGAGGTGGGCGGGTCCATAATTGTTGAACGTTCCCTATAGAGTTAAAATAGTATTCATTATTAATTTTACCTTCCTGTTTGTTCCTCTATCTTCCTACCATCTTGGTCATACCATTCTAACTGTGGGTTTGTACCACTGCCGATGCCTGTTGCTCTGCATGAAAGCAGGAGAGATGACCCGAGGGGACGTGTATGGGATGCACCTTGTGGATATATCTCCAGCTGAGCATCATCTATATAAGGCAATAAAAAGAATTTAAATTCTAATTCATAAATCAGAAGCAATCATTAGTTGATAAGGAGTCAGAGGAGATGGCATAATATCCTGCAGCTACTTAGTTACCCTATAACTAGCTTACACAGTATACATGTTGTTGCACTATGACTTAGCGCTATTTAATAGTGTATGCAAAGGCTGAGTTTAGAAATTGAGATCCTAAAAACGTCAGCCTAACTTAGAACCAATGTAGTTGCATAATGCTTTGTGTTCAGTTCTTAGGGAGTGATCATTATTTAACAAGAGGGGGGGGTGTTGGGTTTGAGGGGGGGGGCGTAAAAAATTCAGACCTGAGAGGGGGCTAAAAAGATTTTGACCCCTCTTGAGGGGGAGGCTAAAAAATTTATCCTCTTTTTAGCAAAAAAGCCTGCGTGCTACTATAGATCAAAGAGGGGCGTGAAAATTCTCCGCGCCTCCACTGCATGGGGGGGGGGTGCAAAACATTTTGACTGCCATCGAAGGGGTGCGTAAAAGATTTTCGCGCACCTGCACGAAAACCAACCACCCCCATGTTGATAAATAATGACCACTCCCTTAGGTACTAGCTCATTTCAGTAATACAAGAATTTACCTCATCTAAGAAACACAAGAGTAACAACTCCCTTCTAGGTTCTAATTCACCTGCGACCAATTGTCATTTTGCACCTAAAAAAAATGTACCCACTCTGTATAGTGACTGTGATAGGAACCTGTTTCAGCCGTCCATCTGCCGGGACCTCTGCACGACATGTATATATCCCGCTATCACTCTCTTGTACATTGTTTATCTGTAGACCGTTAGGTAGGTAAGTGTACCGACCTGCTACAACATAAATGCCATTACGTCATAAAATCGCAGAGGCTCAGTGAACAAATAAAATGCAATCATACATGATGAATAATGACAAGTCTAAATAGTATGCATGACTCTGAGATAAACAAGCATTTCAGCTTTCTCCCTTTTTGAGTAATATGTTTATTTAGGTAGTAGGATGATAGAGTTTATGGTGCTGAGGAGGGATGAATGATTGCAATTTATAAATACATATTTTACCCCAACCCATTTTTTTGCATCATAAAGTTTTGGGGTACTGAAGTTTTCCCTTATGGAGAAAAATCTCAGCAGTTTTTTTCCCTAACAAATTGGGCGAATACACATGAAATGAACACCTACTCTTGTTGAAATGTACTGAGCATTGGCCATCTGTAGCAATGATCATAAGAAGGTTAACTTAATGAAAAGGAAAACCTGGTTTACCATTGATAATCTTGTGGCCCTTGAAACGCCATGATACTGTAGGCTTTGGCTGACCACTGACATGACACTCAATCAGTGCGTTTCTTCCAGACATTGGTTTCTGGGGGCTCGGTGCATGGTCAAAGGTAATGTCCTCTGGAATGTGAAAAAGGGTCTATTTATAAAGAAATTTAGATAATGTATTTTATAGAATAGTATTATACAGATGATAATGTGCATGGATTATAGATCAGTTTATAGATCAGTGTCAGTGAAGGTTAAATCAACCATAGAGTATAGAAAATATTTGTAAAACTGCACAGAGAAAAGAAGACTGATCGCTTTGACACATACTGCACAGGTCACAATTGTCTCCCACATGAAATGCGTGAAAGGCATGTTGAATGAGGTTGACACTCTCACATTTGGTTTGTCAGCTCCACTTGACATGCGTAATGAAGACAGTTGTCATGATGACATATGTGCCATGTCCCAATGACATGTGCTCTATGTGTCAAATCAAGTTGACATGGACATACATATCATTTTGTCAGGAAAACTTTTTTCAGTGTGTATATGATGTCTAGTTCCATACTTAGTAGCAATTAACTGAGGTTGAGGCACCTCTTTGTGAAACTCACTAAACAATAATATGTTGGTCTCCTCTGAGATCTGGTTCCCATTGAATCGACTATGACATTTGTAGGACCCCTCGTCTGCCGTCTGTATGTCTGTGATATAGAGCTTCAGTGTGTCGTCCCCATCTTGCTGTATGAACTTTCTGTAAAAGCTCATAAAGGAAAGTATTATAGGGGTCCACCGTAATACCTCACATGTAAGGTTCATCCAGGTACTCCCTTACTTGCAGGGGAAGCTATAAATTGTAGCTAGGACTTCATTAAGGCCAATTTACTACTGATGTACACAGCATCCTGGCCTATGAGGCACACCCTGACTTAAGGCAAATTCTGGAAGGTGGAGCTGCAAGCAATCAAGCTATTTCTTCGCTGCACCATGTTGACCAAGACCATGAAACATGCAACTTCAAGCAATCTATACAGGCTTAAAGATGATGTAATGTTTGTCGTTTACCTTCCTGTTTGTTCCTCTATCTTCCTATCACCTTGGTCATACCATTCTAACTGTGGGTTTGTACCACTGCTGATGCCTGTTGCTCTGCATGAAAGCAGGAGAGATGACCCGAGGGGACGTGTATGGGATGCACCTTGTGGATGTATCTCCAGCCTAGCATTACCTATAAATGATAACAAGAACAATGAATGTAAATACTGCTAGATATGCATCAGGAAATATGTCCACTCAGAGCCCCCTCGAAACAGGTCTTTGAAACGGAAAAAAGGTAAATTCGTCTTAACGCATCATGAAATATGTCCACATAGGGCCTGCTAGACATAGAATCAATGTCTAATATTGGTAATATTCTATGCACTGCTGGGGCAGGAATAAATGTACTTAGATGGGTTAGTTGAAAATGAAGATAGAATCTTTTGCATTTTGAGGCCCATTATAACAAAAGTGTGATCCAGCACTTAACTTATAACTATTATATTAACATTATAATGAATCATGTGTAGAAATACAGTTCTCTTGGTAGTTTTAGAGTAAGACACCTGTACTAAATAAAGTTAGAAATTAAAGATGCTGAAGTAACATTTACTATGATATCTGGAAAGTGTTGTATCAGAAAGACTAACCCATAATAGGCTAGGGTGAGCAATTCACCAGTGCTTCATTGACCCACCTTGAGCCCAAACTCCACTAGTCGGCATGGGCCGGCAGTGTTACAGGAAGCAGAGGTTACCCTGGGGTACCCTTTCTGCCTACCAATGCAGGAACGCAGCGTTTTGCATGAATGTTGAGGCGACATTGACACGAAACTACTGTGACATTCATGCAAAACTTTTTAGAGTTGAGGTGACCAGCAGTAAGGATACAAACTACCAGAGCATGTCACATGTAACGCCTAGTGGACTGATCAGTTGGCATGATGCACTACTGCATTAGTAAGGACATAGATGACGGAGAGGGGTTTGCTTGGTCCTTTTATCCCAGATAAGGGAACGAGGCCAGAGGCCGAGTTCCCCTTATCTAAGGGATAAAAGGACCGAGTGTACCCCTATCCGTCACCTATGATGTTTATACCATGGTTTCCACCATTAAATTAAACATTTTTAACCTTTGAAACCATTAAATTCAATTTTTGTTGTTGTAAGTCTATAAACAGTGCCTTTAGTACATAGGAGCCTTTAGTACATTCTAAAGGCACCGTAAAACGGTGCCTAACCTGGATAACCATGGTATAACGGTACATACAGTGCAGAAAAATAATAATTGTATTGTGTGTATACATAGGTAAAACAAATGTCTGTCAAGGAAGCCCAGATATGAATTTGATTCTCTCCTGTCAACTATGAAGTATGATACATAAAGCAGATTAGATTCAATAAAAGCATACCTTGAGTATATCCATAGTGGAGTATGAGTAGAAGTAATACAGCTTTCTGTTCCATTATGGATGTCTCCATGTATGGAGCAAAGTGTATACTACAGTGAACTACTTCTGATATGACCTAGGCTATATATATATATATCCATACATGTTATAACCATAAAGACCCACATAAAAGCCATGGCTCATTTTAGCGCCTTACCATGGGTTATATAATGTCCCACTGGTTAAGGTGCAGCTTAAATGAGGGGTTTCTATTTTAATATATAAGGACAGCTTAAAGACAATCTTCATGTCATAGGTGCAGCTTATGAAAGCCCTTTGACACACTGAGGGTGCGGCCTATAGTGAGGTTTTATGGTCTAACAACTATATACCCCAGGTTGTGATGATAATGAGTAACCTATCTGACAATATGTGGCCCATTTGGAAATGGCCATAACTGATGTGATCAAATAAAAGTGCTTATTAGGGACAATATAATGCATGTTGATTATTCATGGACACATAATATCATTGTAAAACCCTGCATATAAGCTGCTTTGGCCTATAAGCAACATGCACCCTTGACTTAAGCAGATGCCTGAAATGGCTGCCTTTCCTTACTACCGTAATACCTCGTGTATAAGGCGCGCCTTATACAGGAGGATAAGCCCCTAGTGTGCCTTATAGGATCAGACAAAGTTGAGACCAAAATATTCCCAATGTACCCCAAAAGTTTCAGAGTAGTTTTAGGCTGTCAGGGGGTGCTGTAGTCTTTTGAATTTCGAAAATCCATTGAGTAGAACAAAAGTTATTTCATTTTAATTTTTTCTAGCTGATCCATGAAGTCTGGGTGCGTCATATACGCGGGATGCACCTTATACTCGAGGTATTATGGTATTTTCAATATAAGTAAAAACTTATGTATAAGCTGCACCATGACTTCTAGGATGGTCCCATATAAGCCGCACTGCAGGCGACTTTTACGTGAGGTTTGGTTCTAGTGTACATGCGATCCTGCTTATCTATGTGTACTTATGAGGAATGTATTCACGGAGTAGGTAAAAACAAAACAATGGCTATGCTTTCGGACTCTGTCATTCATTTTTATGACCGTATCATGGTGTCAATTGTAGAGCAAATGATCAGTAATTTTGATAGGCATCAATAATTGGTCAGTCAATGCCCCTTGGCTATCATTGCGTTTAGCTATTTTTGCCAAGTGATAGGGGCAGGGAGTGTACGACTGGGCTTTCTATACTGAGGTTGCAAGATGTATAATGGTAACTGTCATTACTGAAGCTGGTTACCAGTGGTGTTGGGTTCCATTATCTTCCCCCATCCCGATATATCTGCCAGATCTTTAATTCCATTTCATCCACCATGTTTTGTTCCATTCTGCCTGTCTGTATGAAAAGAGTTATTTCATGTATGCAGGGGTATTTTTCTTTATCATGCTTACTGTCTGAGAATTTGGCCAAAAAATAGTTTTAATCTTATAAGGCATGGTATAAACCAAGATAGGTAAGGCCAAAAACAAAATTTCCCAGGGTCCATAGATCGGATTTTTCTATTTTTTAAATCTTTTTTTTTTTATAGAAATGTATGGGATAAATAGACGTATGACAACTCCAATCTAGTTTGGGCGAATATTTTATTGGACCTGGCCAATAAACATACATAACCAGGCCTAAGTAACACAAGAAGAAAGAAAAAAAATCTCCAATGTGAGACCGGTGGTCCTTCCTGGGGCTAGGCAATATGGCCGACTACAAAGGCCACCAGTGAAGGAACCTGTTACATAATACCTGAATGGAAGTGGTGACATCTGGTAATACATTGGGAACTGCTACTGCCCATTTATCACCACTTATATGCATACGACCACTCCAATCTAGTTTGGGCGAATATTTTATTGGACCTGGCCAATAAACATACATAACCAGGCCAACACGCCAAACAGAATGGAGAACAAAACACAAAAAAAACACCAGATTTTACACGAATAAGGCGCTAACCATACGCCGATCAAGATCGATACGAGCTTGTTTGGATTTTGTCAAATAATGCAAAACACTCAATGATTTCCAATCACCAATGTTTTTGATGTCCAATAGACTGAAACCTGCATCTGTCAAGGCTGATGCACCTCCTCTTCGTAATGAGTGTGAAGACAACTTATCGATGCCTGACTTGGCACACAACTTATGCAATTTGCCTAAGTACCATGAGTAACTGCCACGACACCATTGGCCATTTTTCATGTACGACACTACTTGTGAATCACTGGATGGGTAGTTCACCATAGATAACAGCAAGGTCAGGTAATAATGAAGGCAGAAGATAGAGTCATTGATGAATGTGAAGGGTATGAACAAGACCCGCTCCTTAAATGAAATAGTCTTTGTACGGCGAAGTCTGACGGAGACCCCCCAGACTTCCCAGGTCAAATCTGACAAGCAGACTGCCAGTCCTTGTTCAACCACATTGGACTTACGTAATAAGCCCCTGAAGCACATGATAACAGTGATCCAAAATGCCACATCTTCAGAACATGACATATCCAATAGTTTATAAATACGCTTTAAGTCCTGCACTGACGCTGGTCGCGCCTGGTCCACATGATCACCTAGGGTCCTTCGAATACCTCTCATAGTGATGTAGAGTTCAAATGTATTAGGGTTGACATGTGAATAACCTAGGACCTTGTGCAACACCCAAAGTCCTCCTAGGTACTGTTTAATAGAGCTGTAGCACAGTCTCTCAGACAAGTGTGTAACATATAACAACACAACTTCTATACTAGCGGGGAATGGAACAAGCACACCATATAATATGCAAAATTCCAAATAAGAGTTCCATTGGCTCTTCCTAGTACGCTACGTGGCTCCAGCCATCCACTGTGACTGGTAGTTCCGTAGTTTGTGAGTCAAGACATCCCCTGCAGCAGAAGTCATTTATCAGAAATGAAGGCAATCCTTTTGCACACCTTTTATCAGTACAGCGCGACAAAAAGTCAGGAACAATATTGTCTTTAGATTTAACGCGAGTAGCAACAATATGAAAATTATGTACAACTGAAAACCAAAATAATTCTCTTATCCACCACATACAGCGAACACTCCACGATCTGCCAGTATTTATCATGCATTGGACTTGGGTATTGTCGGTTCTGACTACAACTTTTGTATCCGACCAATCATTTCCCCAACGTTGCGCTGCGGCAACCACTGGCCAGACTTCCAGTAGGTTAATGTCAGCTGTCTCATCATATTCACAAGGGGGTTCAACAGTATGATGTAATGGAAAGCGATTATACAACTGATTGTAGGCAGGTAATTTCCATGCACCTACTAACCAATCACCATTATAACATGAGCCAAAACCAGTTAGTGATGAGTCAGTGTCTACGATAGGATGATAATCAAAGGTATGTAGGATTTTGGCAGAACCATTGAATACATAACTGAACCTTTTCCACCAGCGGATGTCATCCATAAACCAATCAGGTAGTTTGACCACCGTGACACTGTCGGCTATGTATTTGAGTAGGTTAATGACTCTACGTGAAAATGTTCTGCCTCCCCGAATAACTCTACTAGCGTGTGCCAAATGACCACACAGTTCTTGTAATTCTTTTTTGGTAGCAACAGTTTTACCCAAGAACTTGTCGATCAGTACTAATAAGTTTTGTGGGGTAAGCTGATTTCCATTTTCACTGTGTCAATTACCAGACCCAAATACTGGACTTTGTTAGCAGGGGTTAAGATTTTTTTCCATGCAATATGGAAACCGAGACGTCGGAGCAGATCTACCAATATCGCCTGACGCCTCGCACACTCCTCGTAGCTGTCAGCCACAATGACAAAGTCATCAAGGTAACCGAAAACATTGAAAATACCTCTACGATTCATACACCGGATGACAAAACCTTGCTTGGAACGATCGTCCGGATGAACAGCCACACTACGATAAGCAGATTGGATGTCCAATACACATAAAAACGAGCCCTCATGTATGACATCAGTAAGACTATCTACTTGAGTATAATGAAACGGTTGGCAAGTTGTGTACATAAAGTCATTGATACTTTTAAGATTATCATCGGGATCACCACGGCTGCAATCTGTTATGGGTCTTAAGCGGCCATCTGGTTTTAAAATAGCCCCCAGTGAATGTACACACTGGGGTCTACTAAGAACCCTTTTGACTTTACCATCAATTAACTCCTTCCTTACCAGATCGTCCATTTGGCATTTTACACCTTCTTTGATTATGGAATGGTAATTTTTTTGAAAATAAGAACCATTATAATCCACATCAACGATTTTGAACCCGTTACGAACACCGTCTAGGATATAAGCATAGTTACCATCAACTTCCTCAAACCCCATGCATTCGTCAAAGAAGGCGTGTGGGTTGAGTTGGAGGCACATGCCATCTAAGACAAGGACGAATCACAATCCAAAGGACAAGGTCTAAACCATTCAACACCATCGACAATTCTGGAAGTGTAGACAGTAGGAGTTAATATAATGTCTTCCGTATTTGGTAATGAATCTGAAGAAGTGACATGATTTGAACCACAAGGAATTACGAAAAAAATCTCCAATGTGAGACCGGTGGTCCTTCCTGGGGCTAGGCAATATGGCCGACTACAAAGGCCACCAGTGAAGGAACCTGTTACATAACACCTGAATGGAAGTGGTAACATCTGGTAATACATTGGGAACTGCTACTGCCCATTTATCACCACTTATATGCGCGCATATAAGTAGCTTTAAATCTATCTTATTCTTTGAGATAGTCCAAACCAGCATGCAGGGACATGAAGAATAAGGCAACAATATGCCTAGTGATGTTATCAACTTGACAGCCAAAGATTATATTATGAAAAATACAAGAAAAAAAAGGAAAAATTCTCTGAAAGTCTCAAATTAAATAGAGTTTATGGTAAGTCGAATCACTGGAAAAAAAATCTTTTTTTTTTATTTGGCCTGATATTATTAACATGGTTATTGCTCTAAATCAAAAGTAGAACCTGTTTTGTATATGCAGTTCTAGCTAAAAGTTGATAGAAGAATGCAAAGTGTTCATAACACTGACTCAGTGAAGTGCTACTTTATGCAAGACCCATTTTCAGATATTGACAAGCGACACCACAGAAGCTGACCAGTGTGTCCAAGTGTTCCATAGGTGGCAAAGGACTTCTGTTATGCATAATAGATGTCCTGTAGACAATGAACAGCAATTTCCATGAGTTTGCTAGTGGTATTGATGCAGTGAGAGTAAAGTTTGGAATGTACAACAATTATTTTGGATATTTTCTTTTTCTATAACTTTGACAGAATAGTAGTTAAACAGCATTCAAGTTAGAGATTTAATTTTTAGGATGAATAAATTTACCTAATTTAAGGATAACTGAGATAATTTTAGTCTGTATTGTACAATATTTTATATGTATTCTGGTCTATAATTTGATTTTAGGTGTTGCATATGACGAAAATTGTAAGGTTTTAATGCATGACCCCTTTGGAGCTGGTGACTTGAAATCAACCTTTCTATAAAGCCAAGATATAGGGCTTCCAAAAAATTAAAGTTTTATTCAGAATGCTGAGTTTGCTATATTCATTAGTCATGAGTCTGATGCATAAGAAAGTGAATCCCCCCTATATGATATTGCCTTTCAGCCTCAGGGAGTATATAATATAGGCCTATCTCATACTTAAATGCATGTTTGCTGGTATATGTTGGCTCCCATATAGTGTGGATGAACACTCAGGAGTACAGGTAGGCAAATTCCTAAACCAGGTTCTCACTGGTTCTACCTTCCTCTTGATTTCCACCAGAGGACCTTTATCCCCAGGAGATAAAGGTCCTTGCACAGGTCCTGGCTCTCATACGATGTCAAACACCACTCAGGCCACTCAGGGCACCAGTGAGAAAGGTGACAATTCTCTCAATTCTCTCCTATAAATGTTGAGGCTGAATGGCTGTTGGGTGGAGATGTCTATACTAAAGCCCTAACTTCCTTTGGTGTTATTTTAAAGCCAGGCCCTGCATGAGCCAGAAATAATAGGCTGTAAATAACTTTAAACCGTGTGCAATTAGTTAAGCCTTACATAATGAGAACTCCAAAAGGGCACTCTAAAGTATGTACATAAACGCCAACAAGTCATAAAAGCCACATTTAGATGATTTTAATACTAGAACTATATCAAGGGTTTAATGATACCCAATATATTATGTTGCTACATGTGTATAATTAATAGCATGGCTGAGTATGCAAAATAATTGATGGAAAAGAGTATAAAAACCTTAAGGGAGGCATAGAAACAACAGAAAATATGCTGAATTAACCCTTTAAGGGCCGCTGATGCATTAATGCATCATACCCATTGGTCGTCATGATGCACCAATGAAGTGCTGGCAAGACTGCTCACCAGCACTTCAATGGAGCATCGTGATGACCCTCCGGGAGTATTTGTATCGATGCCATAGGATCGTCATGATGCGAGCAGTCTCGCTAGCACTTGCTATTTGCATCATGACGACCAATAGGCATGATCCATTAATGCATCAGCGGCCTTTAAAGGGTTAAGAATATGTATATGAAAAAAATGCAAAAGAAATAGTGATGAAATGTTATTCTCCTACTTTTCTCTATAGATTATGATTATGATCATGGAAATGTTAATCTTACATTTCAACTGGAATAGCTATATCAGAAACAACATTCTCTAAAAACATCCTGACTGGCCTATTCATATCCAGAAGAGGTGAATCATGACCTTCTTGGCTTGTTCAACAAAGTCAGACCATTTCAAGTACTGAATCCTCATCTGATTTTAATTCAAATGCACATATCAGTGGAAAACCTGGCTGACTATATGGAATTGATGGACATTTCAGAACAAATTTCGGTGGACAGAATGGCATCTGAACATTTTCAGACGAAATGTAATAAGGGCAAATTTTGGAATAAGAAATGGTTGACACATTGGAATTGGTGGACATTTTGGAACAAAACTCGGAATGTGAAACTAAACCCAATGGACAAAATGGACTTTGAAACTGTTTGCGGATGTTTTGGAACAAAATCTAGCAGACACAACACAGCAAATTGTCGTTATCTGTCACCATGATTGGTCATCAATGGTGACTCCTTTCTGAGTGATAACTCACTGTGTCATCTTTTGCCACTGTGTGTCAGTCTCACATGGCATGGCGATTTATCACAACAGTCGCCAACATGATCTCACTCACTGCGTGAGTATGTGCCACCCCTTGTTATCCCTCACAAAGCATGGTGACTTATCACCACCATCGCCAACATGGATCTAACTCACTGCGTGAGTATGTGCCACTGCCTGTCAACTTTCAGTCAGAATGGCAACTTTTCACCTGCATTGCCACATGGCTCTCAGTCACTGCGTGAGTGTGTATCACTCCTAGTTAATCTTCTCTCAAAATGGCGACTTATCACCACCATTGCCAACATTGGTCTCACTCAATACGTGAATTTGTGTCACTCCAAGTCAATGCTCTCTGAGGATTGCATCATCTGTCACTCACTCTCACTCACAGTGGCAACTTATTACCACCATTGCCAAAGTTGTTGAGACAGCACCACTGTTCAACATGTAGCCTATCTAGGAAGTGTGGGCATGAAGTATAAGTCCCATACGTATCAAATGTGCTTTGTTTCACACTGATTTCCATGTAATACTTCAGAGTTGAATCAAACAAGATTATATACAGAGAATATCAATTGAATTTAGATAGAGGTATCTCTAAAATGAAAGCAACTATCCATAAACACCTTTTCTCTGGTTACAGGAAAAATACATAGGGAAATATCAACATGAACACCTTGTCTGTGGTTACAGGGAAGATACATATGGCAATACCTTCTCTGGCAAAACATACTTTGATCTGGCAGATGTGAGGCTGCATGATTACCAATGTCGATGATCATGAGCTTTTCATCTAACAAGGTGAGTGATCACCAGCGTCGCCATCACTGGTGAGTCTGAGTGATCACCACTCTCGCCATCTATGGTGAACCTGCGCTATGACATGGTGCGCGTTTCATCTAGCGAGGTGAGTGATCACTCGTGTCGCCATCCCTGGTGAGTGTGGGTGATCAAGATCCTCACCCTCTGTGGTGAACCTGTGCTATCATGAGGTACGCGTTTTATCTAGTGAGGTGACTGATCACAATCCTTGCCATCCGTGGTGAATGTGTATTATGACGTGGTGTGCGTCTAATCTAACGAAGTGAGTGATCACTCATGTCCCCATCCCTGGTGAGGATGAATGATCACTCATGTCGCCATCCCTGGTGAGGATGAGTGATCACAATCCTCGCCATCCCTGGTGAACATGTGCTATTACGAGGTGCGTGTTTCATCTAGCGAGGTGAGTGATCACCCGCGTCGCCATCCCTGGTGAGTTTGAGTGATCACCATTCTCGCCATCTGAGGTGAGGCCATGTGATCACCCCCATTGCTATTCCTGGTGATCTTGTGCTAGGGTAAAGTGACCATGAGTCGTCCACCTGGGCCTTTTTACAAGCTACTAGTTATTCTAGGATCTTTTTGATAGTGGGAAAACTTGCAGGGGTCATCTAAAAATGGATATTAATATTACCCAGATGTCTTCCTCTTTCCATCCAGTGATGTTACAACTTTCACACCCATGGGCATGGAGCTCTTTTAGCACCCATTATTCAATAGATATGAATTTTCATTCATCAGTACCATGAGTCGGCCACTGTTGTACCTTGAGTCAGCCACATCATAAAATGACTCAACTAATTCATAGTAAAGAGTGTACTTATGAAGCAATATGAGGAAAATGTTTATTCCCGACTGAGTGATCTTGGTCAGAATGTTTCTGTAATGATTAAAATTACTAAATACAATGCTGATTATCACTGTTCCTTGGATAAACATAAATTATAGCAAACTGGTCCCCATTTATCAGCTATCAGGTATTTCAAAGTGGCTGTCAATCTGTCAGAAGACCATTCTACCTAATTGGTAGAATATATAGTTGATTTTGTTGAAAAATAATGGAGAGTGTTAGATTCACTTTCCCAAAGATGGAGAGATAGCAGGTGCTACAGCTCAACATATTCTATCAGTGTAAATACCATAGAACCCAATGAAATGGTCACTACTAAGTTTATTTTGGACCAGAAAGCAATAGGTGCCGAATCAAGGTACATGTATAGTGGCTGACTCAAGGTACATGTATTGCTCAAACACACCTTGAGTCAGTTATATCATACCATGAGTCAACTTCTACACAGCAGAGTGTTGACTTTTGCACTGAACACTATAAAAGGAATAATTTCAAGTTAAATGATGTTTACAGAATATGAATGCAATGGTTTATTCCAATTTTAGTTAGGTTTAACTCTGTTACGTGTTCAATATCACATTATCACTAATCTATCATTTTGTTGCTGGAAAATCATCTGAAACCTATATCTGACTTAGAGAATAATTTACAAACTCTAGTGTCATGCAGAGCTCCTAGAAGGTGCTAGACTTATATTCCAAAGAAATGCTAAGATAGCTTATAGCATATCTTGCTATATAGCACCAGTGCAAATAGCTTAGAATATACTAATATATTCATTAACACCTTCATTTTGTGCCCAAAACCAAGCAAAATGGCCGACTCAAGGTACCTGGACGACTCAAGGTCACTCTACCCTATAGCGATGTCCTGTTCCATCTAGCGACATATGTGAGCCACTTCACACAGGTTGACAAGGAGTCACGACAATTTGCTGGGAATGTAATTTGGACATTTTTGCAGACAATTTGGAGCAAGAGCTTGTGGATAGAATAGAATTTGGACATTTTTGCAGATATTTTGGAATAAAATCTGGCGGACAGAATGGAATTTGGAAATTTTTGTGGATATTTTGTAACAAGAGCTGGTGGACAAAATGGAATTCTGAACTTTTTGTGGATGTTTCGGAACAAAACCTGGTGGACACAATGGAATAAGTAAATTTTAGTGGACACGGTGGACGAAACGGAATTAAGGATCTGGCGGATACACAGAATGGGTGGACATAATGGAACCCAAGAGGCCCTGTAGCATTCTGTCAGTGGCCAGCGTCACATGCTATGAGGCATGTGATAATGGACTTTCAAAGATTTGGGATGGATTATGAATCAATACAACATACTCCAAAGTCTAATAGAACTAGAAAGCGGGGGACCCTCCCTGTGCTGTCCGTCAGTGACGGCCGGCCATCAAACAGTGTGTCAGTGCACCGTCAAATGCCTTGTCGGCCGCCAGTTTGGAGTGATAATGGAATTTCTATTCCATTATCTATGACATCACCAAAAGATCATGTCACCAGGGCATTTAATAGGAACCATACATATTATACCACCATGTAATATGGCCCTGTTATAGATGACCTCACGATTGCTAAAAACCATCCTAGTTGTGCTTGCACAACACTGTAAGTGTAGAACCAGGTGCTGTTTTTTTCCTTACATCATGTGCTATTTTCCTAAAGAAATCTCAATAAATAACCCACCGGAAGTTACTTGTGCAGTATCATAACCCTGTACCATTCATTATTCTAAATGCAATATATTTTGCAATACGCACACAATGCAGCACCTCATGCATTTTGGCAATTTAAGAGAGAAATGCCTGCAATAAACTTTTAAAACTTACAAATTCAGTCTATCAAATCGAGGTGTATGTCAGATATACTCCTGTTACTTGAAGCCAATATCATGTATGCGAGTTGTTGGCTTCGTCCTTGGCTCCTATGAATGTAATATATGATGATTATGCTTGCACTAGTGCCTTTTAGGTAATGATAGAATCAAGAGGCAAAGCCGAGTGCCTCTATCAAGTACCTAAAAGGGACGCGTGCAAGCATTATCATCACACATTGCATTTATACGATGGTCTGCACCTTTAGGGTGCATGAGAATGCATGACAATACATTGTGCATTCACTGACATACAAACACATATATGGTATCTATAGGGTCCCACAAATAATAGTCATCTAACCCAGCACCATTGTCTAGCCCCGTGGCCTGATGAATAGCATGAAGCACTTTGGATCAGAAGATACCTTGAGTCAGTTATATCATACCATGAGTCAACTTCTACACAGTAGAGTGTTGACTTTTGCACTGAACACTATAAAAGGAATAATTTCAAGTTAAATGATGTTTACAGAATATGAATGCAATGCTTTATTCCAATTTTAGTTAGGTTTAACTCTGTTACGTGTTCAATATCACATTATCACTAATCTATCATTTTGTTGCTGGAAAATCATCTGAAACCTATATCTGACTTCAAGAATAATTTACAAACTCTAGTGTCATGCAGAGCTCCTGGAAGGTGCTAGACTTATATTCCAAAGAAATGCTAAGATAGCTTATAGCATATCTTGCTATATAGCACCAGTGCAAATAGCTTAGAATATACTAATATATTCATTAACACCTTCATTTTGTGCCCAAAACCAAGCAAAATGGCCGACTCAAGGTACCTGGACGACTCAAGGTCACTCTACCCTATAGCGATGTCCTGTTCCATCTAGCGACATGTGTGAGCCACTTCACACAGGTTGACAAGGAGTCACGACAATTTGCTGGGAATGTAATTTGGACATTTTTGCAGACAATTTGGAGCAAGAGCTTGTGGATAGAATAGAATCTGGACACTTTTGGTGGACATTTTGGAACAAAAACTGGTGGACAGAATGGAATTTCAAACTTTTTTTGGATGTTTTGGAACAAAATCTGGCAGACACAATGGAATTTGGACATTTTTGCAGATATTTTGGAATAAAATCTGGTGGACAGAATGGAATTTGGAAATTTTTGTGGATATTTTGTAACAAGAGCTGGTGGACAAAATGGAATTTTGAACTTTTTGTGGATGTTTCGGAACAAAACCTGGTGGACACAATGGAATAAGTAAATTTTAGTGGACACGGTGGACGAAACGGAATTAAGGATCTGGCGGATACACAGAATGGGTGGACATACTGGAACCCAACAGGCCCTGTAGCATTCCGTCAGTGGCCAGCGTCACATGCTATGAGGCATGTGATAATGGACTTTCAAAGATTTGGGATGGATTATGAATCAATACAACATACTCCAAAGTCTAATAGAACTAGAAAGCGGGGGACCCTCCCTGTGCTGTCCGTCAGTGACGGCCGGCCATCAAACAGTGTGTCAGTGCACCGTCAAATGCCTTGTCGGCCGCCAGTTTGGATTGATAATGGAATTTCTATTCCATTATCTATGACATCACCAAAAGATCATGTCACCAGGGCATTTAATAGGAACCATACATATTATACCACCATGTAATATGGCCCTGTTATAGATGACCTCACGATTGCTAAAAACCATCCTAGTTGTGCTTGCACAACACTGTAAGTGTAGAACCAGGTGCTGTTTTTTTCCTTACATCATGTGCTATTTTCCTAAAGAAATCTCAATAAATAACCCACCGGAAGTTACTTGTGCAGTATCATAACCCTGTACCATTCATTATTCTAAATGCAATATATTTTGCAATACGCACACAATGCAGCACCTCATGCATTTTGGCAATTTAAGAGAGAAATGCCTGCAATAAACTTTTAAAACTTACAAATTCAGTCTATCAAATCGAGGTGTATGTCAGATATACTCCTGTTACTTGAAGTCAATATCATGTATGGGAGTTGTTGGCTTCGTCCTTGGCTCCTATGAATGTAATATATGATGATTATGCTTGCACTAGTGCCTTTTAGGTAATGATAGAATCAAGAGGCAAAGCCGAGTGCCTCTATCAAGTACCTAAAAGGGACGCGTGCAAGCATTATCATCACACATTGCATTTATACGATGGTCTGCACCTTTAGGGTGCATGAGAATGCATGACAATACATTCTGCATTCACTGACATACAAACATATATATGGTATCTATAGGGTCCCACAAATAATAGTCATCTAACCCAGCACCATTGTCTAGCCCCGTGGCCTGATGAATAGCATGAAGCACTTTGGATCAGAAGATACCTTGAGTCAGTTATATCATACCATGAGTCAACTTCTACACAGTAGAGTGTTGACTTTTGCACTGAACACTATAAAAGGAATAATTTCAAGTTAAATGAAGTTTACAGAATATGAATGCAATGCTTTATTCCAATTTTAGTTAGGTTTAACTCTGTTACGTGTTCAATATCACATTATCACTAATCTATCATTTTGTTGCTGGAAAATCATCTGAAACCTATATCTGACTTCAAGAATAATTTACAAACTCTAGTGTCATGCAGAGCTCCTGGAAGGTGCTAGACTTATATTCCAAAGAAATGCTAAGATAGCTTATAGCATATCTTGCTATATAGCACCAGTGCAAATAGCTTAGAATATACTAATATATTCATTAACACCTTCATTTTGTGCCCAAAACCAAGCAAAATGGCCGACTCAAGGTACCTGGACGACTCAAGGTCACTCTACCCTATAGCGATGTCCTGTTCCATCTAGCGACATGTGTGAGCCACTTCACACAGGTTGACAAGGAGTCACGACAATTTGCTGGGAATGTAATTTGGACATTTTTGCAGACAATTTGGAGCAAGAGCTTGTGGATAGAATAGAATCTGGACACTTTTGGTGGACATTTTGGAACAAAAACTGGTGGACAGAATGGAATTTCAAACTTTTTTTGGATGTTTTGGAACAAAATCTGGCAGACACAATGGAATTTGGACATTTTTGCAGATATTTTGGAATAAAATCTGGTGGACAGAATGGAATTTGGAAATTTTTATGGATATTTTGTAACAAGAGCTGGTGGACAAAATGGAATTCTGAACTTTTTGTGGATGTTTCGGAAAAAAACCTGGTGGACACAATGGAATAAGTAAATTTTAGTGGACACGGTGGACGAAACGGAATTAAGGATCTGGCGGATACACAGAATGGGTGGACATATTGGAACCCAACAGGCCCTGTAGCATTCCGTCAGTGGCCAGCGTCACATGCTATGAGGCATGTGATAATGGACTTTCAAAGATTTGGGATGGATTATGAATCAATACAACATACTCCAAAGTCTAATAGAACTAGAAAGCGGGGGACCCTCCCTGTGCTGTCCGTCAGTGACGGCCGGCCATCAAACAGTGTGTCAGTGCACCGTCAAATGCCTTGTCGGCCGCCAGTTTGGAGTGATAATGGAATTTCTATTCCATTATCTATGACATCACCAAAAGATCATGTCACCAGGGCATTTAATAGGAACCATACATATTATACCACCATGTAATATGGCCCTGTTATAGATGACGTCACGATTGCTAAAAACCATCCTAGTTGTGCTTGCACAACACTGTAAGTGTAGAACCAGGTGCTGTTTTTTTCCTTACATCATGTGCTATTTTCCTAAAGAAATCTCAATAAATAACCCACCGAAAGTTACTTGTGCAGTATCATAACCCTGTACCATTCATTATTCTAAATGCAATATATTTTGCAATACGCACACAATGCAGCACCTCATGCATTTTGGCAATTTAAGAGAGAAATGCCTACAATAAACTTTTAAAACTTACAAATTCAGTCTATCAAATCGAGGTGTATGTCAGATATACTCCTGTTACTTAAAGTCAATATCATGTATGGGAGTTGTTGGCTTCGTCCTTGCATTTATACGATGGTCTGCACCTTTAGGGTGCATGAGAATGCATGATAATACATTCTGCATTCACTGACATACAAACATATATATGGTATCTATAGGGTCCCACAAATAATAGTCATCTAACCCAGCACCATTGTCTAGCCCCGTGGCCTGATGAATAGCATGAAGCACTTTGGATCAGAAGATACCTTGAGTCAGTTATATCATACCATGAGTCAACTTCTACACAGTAGAGTGTTGACCTTTGCACTGAACACTATAAAAGGAATAATTTCAAGTTAAATGATGTTTACAGAATATGAATGCAATGCTTTATTCCAATTTTACTTAGGTTTAACTCTGTTACGTGTTCAATATCACATTATCACTAATCTATCATTTTGTTGCTGGAAAATCATCTGAAACCTATATCTGACTTCAAGAATAATTTACAAACTCTAGTGTCATGCAGAGCTCCTGGAAGGTGCTAGACTTATACTCCAAAGAAATGCTAAGATAGCTTATAGCATATCTTGCTATATAGCACCAGTGCAAATAGCTTAGAATATACTAATATATTCATTAACACCTTCATTTTGTGCCCAAAACCAAGCAAAATGGCCGACTCAACGTACCTGGACAACTCAAGGTCACTCTACCCTATAGCGATGTCCTGTTCCATCTAGCGACATGTGTGAGCCACTTCACACAGGTTGACAAGGAGTCACGACAATTTGCTGGGAATGTAATTTGGACATTTTTGCAGACAATTTGGAGCAAGAGCTTGTGGATAGAATAGAATCTGGACACTTTTGGTGGACATTTTGGAACAAAAACTGGTGGACAGAATGGAATTTCAAATTTTTTTTGGATGTTTTGGAACAAAATCTGGCAGACACAATGGAATTTGGACATTTTTGCAGATATTTTGGAATAAAATCTGGTGGACAGAATGGAATTTGGAAATTTTTGTGGATATTTTGTAACAAGAGCTGGTGGACAAAATGGAATTCTGAACTTTTTGTGGATGTTTCGGAAAAAAACCTGGTGGACACAATGGAATAAGTAAATTTTAGTGGACACGGTGGACGAAACGGAATTAAGGATCTGGCGGATACACAGAATGGGTGGACATATTGGAACCCAACAGGCCCTGTAGCATTCCGTCAGTGGCCAGCGTCACATGCTATGAGGCATGTGATAATGGACTTTCAAAGATTTGGGATGGATTATGAATCAATACAACATACTCCAAAGTCTAATAGAACTAGAAAGCGGGGGACCCTCCCTGTGCTGTCCGTCAGTGACGGCCGGCCATCAAACAGTGTGTCAGTGCACCGTCAAATGCCTTGTCGGCCGCCAGTTTGGAGTGATAATGGAATTTCTATTCCATTATCTATGACATCACCAAAAGATCATGTCACCAGGGCATTTAATAGGAACCATACATATTATACCACCATGTAATATGGCCCTGTTATAGATGACGTCACGATTGCTAAAAACCATCCTAGTTGTGCTTGCACAACACTGTAAGTGTAGAACCAGGTGCTGTTTTTTTCCTTACATCATGTGCTATTTTCCTAAAGAAATCTCAATAAATAACCCACCGGAAGTTACTTGTGCAGTATCATAACCCTGTACCATTCATTATTCTAAATGCAATATATTTTGCAATACGCACACAATGCAGCACCTCATGCATTTTGGCAATTTAAGAGAGAAATGCCTGCAATAAACTTTTAAAACTTACAAATTCAGTCTATCAAATCGAGGTGTATGTCAGATATACTCCTGTTACTTGAAGTCAATATCATGTATGGGAGTTGTTGGCTTCGTCCTTGGCTCCTATGAATGTAATATATGATGATTATGCTTGCACTAGTGCCTTTTAGGTAATGATAGAATCAAGAGGCAAAGCCGAGTGCCTCTATCAAGTACCTTAAAGGGACGCGTGCAAGCATTATCATCACACATTGCATTTATACGATGGTCTGCACCTTTAGGGTGCATGAGAATGCATGACAATACATTCTGCATTCACTGACATACAAACATATATATGGTATCTATAGGGTCCCACAAATAATAGTCATCTAACCCAGCACCATTGTCTAGCCCTGTGGCCTGATGAATAGCATGAAGCACTTTGGATCAGAAGATACATTGAGTCAGTTATATCATACCATGAGTCAACTTCTACACAGTAGAGTGTTGACTTTTGCACTGAACACTATAAAAGGAATAATTTCAAGTTAAATGATGTTTACAGAATATGAATGCAATGCTTTATTCCAATTTTACTTAGGTTTAACTCTGTTACGTGTTCAATATCACATTATCACTAATCTATCATTTTGTTGCTGGAAAATCATCTGAAACCTATATCTGACTTCAAGAATAATTTACAAACTCTAGTGTCATGCAGAGCTCCTGGAAGGTGCTAGACTTATATTCCAAAGAAATGCTAAGATAGCTTATAGCATATCTTGCTATATAGCACCAGTGCAAATAGCTTAGAATATACTAATATATTCATTAACACCTTCATTTTGTGCCCAAAACCAAGCAAAATGGCCGACTCAAGGTACCTGGACGACTCAAGGTCACTCTACCCTATAGCGATGTCCTGTTCCATCTAGCGACATGTGTGAGCCACTTCACACAGGTTGACAAGGAGTCACGACAATTTGCTGGGAATGTAATTTGGACATTTTTGCAGACAATTTGGAGCAAGAGCTTGTGGATAGAATAGAATCTGGACACTTTTGGTGGACATTTTGGAACAAAAACTGGTGGACAGAATGGAATTTCAAACTTTTTTTTGGATGTTTTGGAACAAAATCTGGCAGACACAATGGAATTTGGACATTTTTGCAGATATTTTGGAATAAAATCTGGTGGACAGAATGGAATTTGGAAATTTTTATGGATATTTTGTAACAACAGCTGGTGGACAAAATGGAATTCTGAACTTTTTGTGGATGTTTCGGAAAAAAACCTGGTGGACACAATGGAATAAGTAAATTTTAGTGGACACGGTGGACGAAACGGAATTAAGGATCTGGCGGATACACAGAATGGGTGGACATATTGGAACCCAACAGGCCCTGTAGCATTCCGTCAGTGGCCAGCGTCACATGCTATGAGGCATGTGATAAAGGACTTTCAAAGATTTTGGATGGATTATGAATCAATACAACATACTCCAAAGTCTAATAGAACTAGAAAGCGGGGGACCCTCCCTGTGCTGTCCGTCAGTGACGGCCGGCCATCAAACAGTGTGTCAGTGCACCGTCAAATGCCTTGTCGGCCGCCAGTTTGGAGTGATAATGGAATTTCTATTCCATTATCTATGACATCACCAAAAGATCATGTCACCAGGGCATTTAATAGGAACCATACATATTATACCACCATGTAATATGGCCCTGTTATAGATGACGTCACGATTGCTAAAAACCATCCTAGTTGTGCTTGCACAACACTGTAAGTGTAGAACCAGGTGCTGTTTTTTTCCTTACATCATGTGCTATTTTCCTAAAGAAATCTCAATAAATAACCCACCGGAAGTTACTTGTGCAGTATCATAACCCTGTACCATTCATTATTCTAAATGCAATATATTTTGCAATACGCACACAATGCAGCACCTCATGCATTTTGGCAATTTAAGAGAGAAATGCCTGCAATAAACTTTTAAAACTTACAAATTCAGTCTATCAAATCGAGGTGTATGTCAGATATACTCCTGTTACTTGAAGTCAATATCATGTATGGGAGTTGTTGGCTTCGTCCTTGGCTCCTATGAATGTAATATATGATGATTATGCTTGCACTAGTGCCTTTTAGGTAATGATAGAGTCAAGAGGCAAAGCCGAGTGCCTCTATCAAGTACCTAAAAGGGACGCGTGCAAGCATTATCATCACACATTGCATTTATACGATGGTCTGCACCTTTAGGGTGCATGAGAATGCATGACAATACATTCTGCATTCACTGACATACAAACATATATATATGGTATCTATAGGGTCCCACAAATAATAGTCATCTAACCCAGCACCATTGTCTAGCCCCGTGGCCTAATGAATAGCATGAAGCACTTTGGATCAGAAGATCCCAGGTTCTAGTCCCACTGAGCTTTTCCTGTATGAACCACTACCAAAGCTAAACCTGAGCTGCTGGCACATAAGAATAGTATAGAAAAACAACACTGTCAATATTCAAGTGTCAACTCTCAGTGCCTATATCCTGTGATAAAAGCACTCAGATTATCCAGTTTGGGCACCCAAAATCGTTCTGAAATCTGATAGCTGTGCTATATTCATTTATAAAAGGTATTGCCTTTTGGAGTACATCTCATACATAAATGAAGTATATCATCATATAAAACAAGGTCCTGTGACCTTCAGCTAGAACAAGTGCTATATACAAACTACCATGCGGGGATAATGACTCCATTGCTTTCTTTCCTCATTTTTTTATTTCGCTCATGCTGACTCATAATAATGACAGTTCTCATGATTATAATTATGTGGTTTATTCTGTGTTATACACTATACATGTGCAGTAGTACATCAGCTATGAACTTTAACTCATTAAGAAGTATTGGAAATGGAGAAAATGTGATTTGATATTACTCATTAAGTACTCATTAAGTATCACCCGTATGCCTCAATTACTGGCACTCTGCTTATATTTGAATAATATACTGTCCGATATAAATTCTACAATTTACCAGATATACGAGCAACAAGGACAATATAACTATATAATGACACCATTATTTACCAATGAATATAGATTACTGTCTGGCCTGTATATAGTTCCACATAGACTCATAGTCATACCAAGTCATATCCAACATGGAGAAAGTAGCTGTTTTACTCCTATTCCTCCTTCACTATGGGAATACTCAAGGTAATACTTAAGTTTCTCCTTACCCTTTAAGGGCGACTGATGCATTAATGCCCATTGTCTATATACTGGTCATCATGATTGGTCGTCATTGGCTTGATACAGTCCCCAAGGTCCGGCATGATGCTCCAATGAAGAGCTACCGAGCAAACTCGCATATTTCATGGTTTTCTTGTTAGATACATCTATGTCTAGCTCCCAATAACTTAGGCAAAAAAAAAAAACGATTTGTTTCCAGTTACCCGACCGACCCTAGGCCAACAGACCCTAATTCATTTATTTTTATTTTTTTTAATTTTGAGAATTTTGGGGATTTTTAAAGCTATTTTTTTTATATTTTTCATAACTTTTCTTCCGTTCTTCATGAAAATCATCTATGGGTCTATATTTATTAGCTTTATAAAGCACAAATTTATTTCACATGTCACGTTTGTCATAAATCTGAATCTCAAATCATGAATGTGATGGCATCAGCCCAATACTTTTCTATACAAAATCAAAAAAACAAAACAAAACAAAAAAAAGAAGAAAAAAAGAAAAAAACGTCCTACCGACCCTAGGTCTTGGAGGCATGTAACTGGAAACACATGATATTTTTTTTTGCCTTATAATATATTAGAAAACTACTGAAATTTAAATTTAGTGTAATCCAAAATATCTGTGTTGATAAAATTACAAAATTGTTTCAAGTCGCACCAAAAATCCCATAGGAATTGCACATAATTTGCAATTGCAGTGTTGTGTATGATTGTAGTAGTCGACCTTAACCCTTTGATCAATGCATCATGTCCATTGGTCGCCATGATCATGAATGAAGTGCTGGCGAGACTGTATTGGAGCATCATGACGACCCTCCAGAAGTATATATACGTGTACACCGACCCTATAGAGTTGGCATAATGCTCCAAAGAAGTGCTGGCTAGCAGACTTGCCATCACTTCATTGGTGCATCTTGTCCACAGTGATACACTCCTGCATCAGCGGCCCTTGAATTTAAGAAAAAACCGACTTTTTCTTATCAGCTTGTTTGTAAACCTATCTTTGACAGACTGGTATATGAGGATGGGTAAGGGCAGTCCTTGGTTCATAGAAGCAGAGAAGAATGTTTCCATCTCATGTTCCCTTGTTGGAATAGAGCGGCGGGACAACATCCACATGAGATGGTACACCCCAAACATGACAGCAGTACCAAATGATGACTCCCAGAGGTAGGTACCTAGGAAGTTTGTCTAAATACTTCAATGTCCTGTCCGGCACAACATTGGTCTCAATTGTATGAGTGACATTCTGTTTCGTGTTTGTGTGTTTGCATGTTTGTGCATTTGCATGTTTCGAGTTTGCATGTTTTAATTTTCATGTTTGTCTTTGTCTGTTTTGACATTTCACACTTTGTGTGGTTCCAAGTTTCATGTTTGCATATTTGGTCTTTTCCTGTTTGGTCTTGTCATGTTTTACTGTTTCTCTTTTTTGATGTTTCGTATTTGTGTCTTGTCATGTTTGCATGTTTGGTCTTTTCCTGTTTGTTCTTGCCATGTTTTACTGTTTGTCTGTTTTGAGTTTCGTGTTTGTGTGTTGTCATGTCTCATGTTTGCATGTTTGGTCTTTTCCTGTTTGGTCTTGTCATGTTTTACTGTTTGTCTGTTTTGATGTTTCGCCTTTGTGTGTTTCCATGTTGCATGTTTGGTCTTTTCCTGTTTGGTCTTGTCATGTTATACTGTTTGTCTCTTTTGACATTTAGCACTTTGTGTTTTGCCTTTGTGTGTTGTCATGTTTCATGTTTGCATGTTTGGTCTTTCCCTGTTTGGTATATTCAAATTTTACTGTTTGTCTGCTTTGATGTTTGGCACTTTGTGTTTCGCCTTTGTGTGTTTCCATGTTTCCATGTTTGGTCTTTTCATGTTTCATGTTTTACTGTTTGTCTCTTTTGACATTTCACACTTTGTGTTTCATGTTTGTGTGTTGTCATGTTTCATGTTTGCATGTTTGGTCCTTTCATGTTTGGTATGTTCATGTTTTACTGTTTGTCTGTTCAGACATTTGGGTCATTATCATGAACTGTTGGCAAATGGCCTGAGGGTGACATGAAAAGGGCTAATTTTTAGAGCTATGAGCAGATAAAAATCCTTTTGTCTTGAAATACTATGGGTCTTGGCCCACTCATATACCAAATTGGGAACATCAAATCAGAAAACTGTGGCTATGGCACCTGGCTAAAGATAATAAATTAATTCTTGTAAGACTGCATGAGGCATTGACTAACGCATTTACTATTTTAGGCATGACAAGGGTTTATTTTCTATAATCCAGGTATGTTATGCCTTTGGAGTTAGTTACTTTAGGTAGGGGAGAGGCTATGCCTCATATAAACAGAATTTTCCTTCATATCATGTGCTGAGTTGCTCTCTTTATATATTCTTTATACAGGTGGATTTGTGCTATCTTTGTTTGGTCAAGAGAATGTCCAGTGTGTGGCTCCATTGCTTGATCTGGTACTGGCAAGCTCATCACATATAACAATTTGTCACACAGCTTGTACAAGTTGGTCCCTAAAAGGTGTGCAGTGAATTGGAGAATTACTTGGTGGTCTGAAATCTATCGCATCAGAGATTTATAGGATATTTTGATGTTGAACTTATTTAGGGCCTTCTAGAACCCTTTCTGCACTATCACAGAGGATATAGTATGCTAGTCTGTGAAGACATAGTATACAATTATAGGTGATGTCCTGAGACCTTACACTAAACTGAAAAGTTGTTAGGGTCTTCTAGTTAAACAGAATAGAATAATTGAGTCAAACTCAGTCAAATTTGAATTGTCAGTCCTCGGTCAGACTTTCCATCCTGATTGCTTTAGATGTTCCAGGCACAAGACCCTAGAGTGACAGACCATAATTATAGTCAACATAGGGAGATAAGCTTTCAAGATGAAGATTCTGTGCCAGGTCTGACAAGATTGCGATTTTCTAGTTCATTACTTGTTTTACTCTTGCACTAAATCAGTCTTTAAATGGCTTATCATGGCTGACTTAGAATGAATGAAAAACATATATATTAAAGATCATGTATATGAAGAGTTCTGGACTGGGAAAACCTGATCTTAATCAAACATATAATTCTCCCTCTTGGATATTAAGTCACTAAGTGTTCATTACCATGCTAATAATGATATACATGCATATCTATATACATACAAATTAATATCAGTGTAATATGTATAAAAGGAACTGTGACGAAAATTCAAACAAAGATACTTGCATAACAAAATAATGTTATCTTTGTGCACAGTTCATTTATGGAGATTTGAGACAGTGGCAGTTTACTTTGGGTATCTACTTAGGAGTAAAGGCCCTAGTTCAAATGAAAGTGTGTCCACTCAGTGGAACGTGGCTGTTCAATGGCCTTTATTCCAGACCTGGTGAGAAACCTTGGAAATACTAATCCTTAATTTGGCTCTCCCCTGGTCATAATAATTGAAGGAATTAGCCATTTCAAACATTGGATAATTTAAACTGGCTTTCTAGTGGATGATATGAGGAAACATCAGGTTAAGACCCTTTTTAAATATGTTATATAGAAATGATTTGATTACAAAGTGCTCAGGTGCTAAACCAAATTCAGTGCCAGTATTTAGGCTAATTTCTATATATCATGTGGTGGTCTCATTCATATTTTGCTATCCAAAATACCATTTTGCAGTTCATACAAAACCCACCAGCTGCCAGCTATAGCCGGCTAAATGTCTGACGGACCAGCAGAACAATGAATTCTGCCAGTCAAAATGACTGCCTAGACTTTGGCCCATATGCTAGTTTTTATATATAGATTATTCAAATGATTAACCATTAAGGGCGAGCTATGAGGGTACTTTGGATGCCTAGAGGACTAGATTTTGAGCAGTACATTGACCAGGGGCGGGGGATTGCAAAGTATAATACACTGCCCATGTTTTTGATATTATTTTCAACCATTTTCCAATGTCTCTATCACTCTAAACATCGTCAGACTAAAAATAGCAGCACACTTAAGTCCATCTCAAATTTCAAAACATGGTTGCCATATCAATATATCTATGTCAATTATACTCAACATCAGCCCCTACATGGTGTTGAGTATACTCAACATCCACCCCTACATGGATGTTGAGTATTCTCAATATCAGCCCTTAATGGGTGAAAACATGTAGGAGAACAACAAATTGATATTACCGATGAACATACAAAGGTAACCAGTCCTGCAGAAATCAAGTCAGGCTGGCAGAATAAAATAGCTGTGAGACAGAATGTCCTGCACAGTGAAATGTTTTTCATATGCACTGATTTTGATGGATGGAAATTCAAAAAAATGATAATTTCACCACAATATGCTCTACTACCAAATTTCTATAAATTGAAGTCATCGAACAATTACAACATAATCATATAAAGGCAGCACTATGTTGGGCCTGAAATGATGATATTACAGCTGTTTAAAGCCCAAGAGCCAGCTAAGATGAAGAAAACAGGGTTAGAGAAATGTATATATTCTGGAAGGAGGGTGTTTAGTACTACATTTAACGATAGAAGAAAAATCATCCAGGTCTTAGGAGGTCATGCGTGAAAGTTCTTAAAATCTGTCCATTTATAATGGAATGACCCAAACATGAAACAAAGAGTGAAAAATTTCAAAACAGACAAACAGTAAAACATGACAAGATGAAACAGGAGAAGACCAAACATGGAAACACACAAATGCGAAACATCAAAACAGACAAACAGTAAATCATGACAAAACCAAACAGGAAAAGACTAAACATGCAAACATGAAACATGGAAACACACAAAGGCAAAGCACAAAGTGCGAAATGTCAAAAGAGACAAACAGTAAAACATGACAGCACTGAAAACCTGGAAGATCCGAAACTAGTCAGCTGTGACCACTTTAGGTCCTCAAGTTGACGATACCTAAAACTACAACTTTAGGTAGTCAAACTTTAGGTCATCATCCTGACAACCTAAGTCATCAGTATGACAACTCTGTACTGTCAGTATTGTCATACTGACAACTCAGGTCGTCAGGATGACGACCTAAAGTCATCATTTTGACTACCTAAAGCTGTAGTTTTAGGTATCGTCAACTGGAGGACCTAAAGTCGTCACCGCTGACTAGTTTCGGATTTTCCAGGTTTTCAGTGAGGACCAAACAGGAAAAGACCAAACATGCAAACATAGAAACACACAAATGTGAAATGTCAAAACAGACAAACAGTAAAACATGACAAGACCAAACAGGAAAAGACTAAACATGCAGACGTGAAACATGGAACCACACAAAGGTGAGACACAAATCGCGAAATGTCAAAACAGACAAGGATTAAAACATGAAAATACCAAACATGAAAAGACCAAACATGCAAACATGAAACGTCAAAACAGACAAACAGGAAAAGACCAAACATGCAAACATGAAACATGCAAATGCACAAACATGCAAACACGAAACACAACATCACTCTTGGGCCACCGAAGTACGTGCTTAAACATACTACGCTGGGAAATTCATAGTCATATCTTAGTCTGCCGGCAACTCTGGTTATAGAAGCTAAAGACACCATATGGCATAGGCATTTACAAGTACACTATAATTATATAGGCATTTGTGAAGTGCTTTCAGATTTTCAGGAATCCTCAATATATAGCATGAGATGTCTTCAGAGCTCCTTCCAGCTATTGGAATGCTCATGGGAATATTGCTCACTTTGCCAATGCCCAGTGTTTTGACTACAGTAGCACCTCTATATAATGTATTTAAGAACATCCTAGATGGAGGGCATAATTTTTTCATTTTTTGCTGTCTAGAATCTTCTCCAGGAAAGCAGGTCCAGTCACACGTTTATACATTAATCCTGTGAGAGAGACTGATGTCGGCCCATACACATGCGCAGCAAATGTAAATGGTGTTACTAAACGTGTGGAAATACAAACGCAACTATATAGTAAGTTAACTTCAATTTCTAAATCTAATTTCTACATATGATTCCATGCTGACGTAAACATGATTATAATGTAACCTTACTGTTTTTAGATTCAAAGTATTCTTTAGATATATAGCTATGTGTTTGACGAAGTGGTACCTCTTGAATGATAAGTCTTGAATGAAGACAAAGTTTTAGTGTTCACTGGTGTGATGTAGGAAAAGGTAATTTTTCTGGAAAGCTGATGCTGTGTAAACATTTTTTTTAAACTCTGAAAGAAAGCAAAACAATTTACATTGAAGAGAACATAAGTGACTTATGCCATGGCTAATATCGATGACACTATAGATTAGTACTATTTACGCCATATTCAATAGGGGGATGGAATACGATCCTTGCATATTTTGACCATTTTGAAATTTATACAGAGCTAATTAGTTTCGTATTTAGGTATGGTTATTAGAAGTTTTATGAAGAAAGAATGATTGAACTAGTTCAATAATTTTATGTTATGACTTGTTTATGTAAATAGAAGAGAAGGCCATGTTAAAAATGGAAATATCCCCGTGCATAAGACTTAATACGAAACTAAAGGCTTGAGTTCTACTGCTAGCTCCCAACCAAGCCAAGCAAGGTGTCATGGCAGATCAAAACAAACCACGATGACTCTGCATCTTCAAAATCAGTAAATATTGTTGTAATTCTTTATCTAAAAGCAAATTCATCTTGTAGGGCCATGGCATAAATGCAAATGTCAACTCACAGTGAATAATTTTGCACCGTATTCCCCTCGGTGTATTCACTGATCATTGACATTTGCTAATATATCTTATAGCTTGCTTAATAAAAAAAAACGGTACGGGACCGATGTGCAGAAAGTTAAAGGTAACCAAGCCAGTGGTGTCCTTAACTACAACCTACTATTTTCTAGTTCCTGCAATACTTGCATTAACACAATCAAATCTATACAAGATAAAAATTAATGTTACTTTTACCTTCTCTTTCCAGAGGAAATAACCTTTACAAATGCCCCGAGGAACCAAACACAGTACCCGGGTTCACGAGGCTTCGTTGTGTGTGAGGTAGATGGAATGCCTGAGCCTGAAGTAAAATGGTACTTGAATGGTTCACGAATAGGTACTGACGGTAGGTATTGAGGTCCAAGGTGTCTGTATAAGCACCTGTTTTGAATGAGTTCTGCAAGGGTTTTCTTAACAGGATATGGCTGAAAAGCACCACTAGAATTTGAATCCCTGAAAAAAAGAGTGGGTTATTGTAGGTAATAATATTATGTTATTACTGTTCTGTGCAATCGGCACTTAATGTAGCAATGATAGCACTAGAGTGAGGGATCCCACTTTGATTTGTAGGGGTCTAGTCATACCATTCTTAGAACTACCTTCTGGAGGGTGTTGCTCCTATAGTAAAAGGAAGAGCTAGCTAAAAATGCCCTCTTTTCCAGTCCTTTCTTTCCATGTAGCTATGACTTTTCCCTTTTGTTGCTCACAAGTGGTCATTCAAGTACGGTGCTAAAAAAGGGGGATTTGAGTAGGTACTTAGTTGGCAGAAGTCAGTCAGTATAATAAACTATAAAGCGTGTGACATGAGTAGGTACCTGGTAGTGCAGCTCTCTCTATTTAAAACAAGGCAGGTGACTTTTCAGACTAATGTGGTGATTGCAAGTACTTAGGTGAAGTAGTGCACGACTTGTTTAGAAAAGAGGGCACATACTCACAGCTCTTTTTACAATAGGAGCAACACCCCCCTGAGTTCCAGTGGTGTCAATATTCTCAATTGCCCTATAACCCTAGTCTCTAACAGGTGTCAAAATGAGGGGGTGATACACAACTCCATTTCCTGCTCCCAATAACGAATTGTCACAGACCATCCCAGACCTGTCACCAATATCAAAAGAATCCTTCAATTGCATTGCTTGCTGCAATTTTGTGGGTCTGCTACTGTGCCTTTTTGTGTGCTTACTTAGGTTTTCTAAAAGCCTAATGATTTTATAGAATCCAAATTGCCATTATCATATTATTCTGATCTTATATATCTTAATCTATTTAAACATGGGTTTATATATTTTTATGTATTAATCCATTACATTCGTCTAAATTACATTTGGACCCTGAAATTATGAAAATAACTAATATTATGATACCTGTGATTGAGATATTTTTTCATACCATTCCAATACATACTCCAGGTTCTCATTACAAAGTAGAGGAAGATGGATTGGCTATTAAGAATGTGTCCCACTTAGATGAAGGAGAATACATCTGCCGAGCAGAAGTGGCTGAACTGGGTATGGTGAAATCTGTGCGTATAGCTGTGACTTTACACAAAAGTGAGTATTGACAAAGTCTATTTGATGTGATTATCTTCAGCAATGTATACCCGACCCCATAATATTTCATGAAATATGCACCCATCATATAAAGCCCTGGTTCCACTGCCGAGAGTCAGGTAATTTTTTGCCCGTCCAACTGATTTTTTTCTATACATTTGTAATATTATATATGATTGGATTAGCAAAAAATGATCGCAGTGAAAACAATGCTTGAAGCGCTAGTTCCAAAACCGTCAGTGGGGTGATTTACACTAATTGAACGATTAATGATATAGCAAAAGCATGGAAAAGAAATCAGCTGGATTCACGCAATTTGCAACTAACCGCAATTGCAATTAGCGCTTAACTTAAAGCACCCCCTGATTTCACGGAAGACTAAAAATGTGATTTCCCAGTCACATTTTTGGCATTTCGATATTAGTCTATAGTATGTATTGCTTATGTACAAGACCCACTCCTAACTTTGGCTGACTCTATTTATCAGCTGCAGTGGGACTCAAGTATAAGCTGCACCTTATACTTGATTGTGAGTTTTCTTTTTGCCACAAGTCACGCATTTTTTTAAATATGACATGTACTGGGAAAAGGGGTCTTAGGGCCCTTTGCACTAAGCCCCATTTTCGCAAATCGTGTCACAAATAATCATAAAGCTGATTATGTACATATCTAATACAAGCACCTACCATTATACATGTTTCATTTTGGGGAAGAATTCAAGATAAAATGGGAAAATTCTAATAATTAGTTTGTCAACCTTCCAAGACATCCCAGCAAGGCCAGGAGGTGTCACTGCATCTGAGACAACACCAACATCAGTAACACTACAGGTCCAACCACCAAACACAGATGGAGGTAGTCAAATTACTGCATATGAATTTACGTATGACAGAAAAAAAATAATGGCTTCAACTGAGCATCCAGGCACTGGTAAGGTTTTGATTCATATTTATCTAAATATAGCTTATAATATTATGAAATATGTGAGAGATGTACTACATGTGTGTCATTTATCAATAACACATGCACCTTAGGCATCCTTTCACATATGACCACTCCAGGTCAAAACTTTCATGAGTGGGTTCAAAGCAACATGTAAAAGTTCTTTTTCTCCAGTAATTCTACTCTGATTTATTTGGCGGCCAAAAAGACCTTATCTTGTAACCTGTGATATAAATCATTATGATCTACTAAATGTTAAGAGGTCCATGTGTCTGTGAATTTGTTACAATTGGATACTAAATCTTGTACTATCTATAATATCACAAAGAAACGTCTAGGTATATTGAACAGATGTTTGAGAAAGGAAAACACAGCATCCTCACTAAATGAAAGTCTCTTTTACAGTATTCACGTTCACACTAAAGGTTCTCAGGCCTTCCACACAGTACACAGTCTATGCAAGAGCAGTGAATGCTATTGGTGTTGGGCCAGCAGTCATAATTTCAATTACCACCGATTCCATCAGTGGGTATATCCTTGATATTCACTTATCTGGGAATAATTTCTAGTCAGTAGCTTTATATTCCCATTTCCACCTTTCCTTGTTCCTAACTTCTCTTATTATACCTAACTTATTCTTTTAAACAACATCCACTGCTCTCATCATTCGATGCATTATTGCTGCATTTAGTTTTCTCAAATCCAATCAGATTCACATTACAATCCAACAAAAGATTTCCTCAACATTGTTTATTTTACCCATCGTATGTAATTTGGAAGTGTTACAGTTACTACAAAAATTGATGTACATTCAAATAACCAATTTGGACAAATAGAATGAGAGAATTTCTTATTTATTAAGGGGTTCCATACCCGGTAGTGATATCCTCAACACCTGAAGGGAATGGCTCAGATTCATACCCACTAACATGGGAGAATCCAAGAGATGGTGGTTTACCTATCAAAGGATATAAAATCAAGTATGGACTGGTAAGCCTCAATCATATCCTAACAAAATCAGTTGTCTAGCATTCATATAAATCATGACCAAAAGATTTGAGAGAATATCTCAGAAGGTTAAAAGCCAAAAACATCTTCCTTTTTTTTATTTGTGTAAAATTAAGATTTAGATGAAGACAAAAACATCTTCCTTTTTTTATTTGTGTAAAATTAAGATTAAGATGAAGACATTGGATTGTTAAACGAAACAACAATAATAAAAAGTAAAAAAAGCAGTTGTTTCATCTGCCATTCAAATTTAACCTTTTAAATTCCACTAATGCTTTGTTGCTGGAGAGTCATGCTGACTCATGCTGACTCACCAGTGTATAACAGCGACGAATGGCCATGATGTACTCTCATGCAGCATCAGAATTCCTGAAAGGGTTAATAATCCGCTCAATAAAACATAGCCAAGATTTTGATCAATGTAAAAAGGTTATTTCTTATACTCTATAGGTTCACAGTGATAGTTTTGAAGAAGTAAGAGTAGAAAATGATCCTTCGTCACCAATAACGTCCTACAGAATTGGCCATCTGAAAGCAAACACAACTTATAGGGTTTTGATTCAGGCGTATAATGACATAGGGTGGTCTGCTCCAAGTGAGGATTTCACATTCACCACACACAGTCAGGCAGGTTAGTAAAAGCTGGGTTTCTGAATGGATGTGATTTTTGTTTGAGCATGTTTAAGATGAAATACGAAGTTTTGTATAATCAGTTTTTCACCCTTCATAGACTTTCCAGGAAGGCCAGGAGGTGTCATTGCATCTGAGACAACACCAACATCAGTAACACTACAGGTCCAACCACCAAACACAGATGGAGGTAGTCCAATTACTGCATATGAATTTACGTATGACAGAAATAAAATAACCGTTTCAACTAAGTATCCTGACTCTGGTAAGTAAGATTTTGATTCAACTTTGTCTAATTTGAATAAAGGTTGTAATCATCATAAAATAACTGAAGACACACTTATCAATTATGCATGTATGTATACCTTGGGTACTATTTCATGTTTGACCTGGATGTTTGACCACTTTAGGGTCAAAGCTTTCATGAGTGAGTCTAAAGCCACATGTAAATGTTCTTACAATAATTATTCTAATCAGGATGGCATTTTCTTACAACCTGTGTCAGATGTTATCTTAAATCTAGTATTATATGACTGTACAGCATTCTCCCTAAATGAAGATCTTATTTTTACAGTAATCAAGTTCACACTAAATAATCTCAGGCCTTCCACACAGTACATAGTCAATGTAAGAGCAGTGAATGCAAACGGTGTAGGTCCAGCAGCTCAAATCTCAATTACCACCGATTCCATCAGTGAGTATACTTTTAAATATCAACTTATTCAGTAATAATTTGTCACTGCATATAATCATTTCCACTTTTTGTTTTTTCACAACTTGTCTTAGATACAATTTGTTATCCTTTCCCTCTCACTTAATTCATTAATTAATGCACACTTGCTGCATTTAGAGTTCCTATAACCTCTCCCAGATCTGATCCAAAGCCCAATAAAACACACATTATAACAACATTGTACATTTATCGTATATAAATTGGAAGAAAGGTGTTTAAGGTTACCACAGATATATCCTTTCAAATAGCCTAAATGCGACAACTAAAATGACTGAGACAACTAAAATGAATCTCTAAATTTTCTAGGGTCCCCATACCCAGTAGTGATATCCTCATCACCCAAGGGGACTGACTCAGACTCATACCTACTAACATGGGAGGAGCCAAGAAATGGTGGTTTACCTATCAAAAGATACAAAATCAGATATGGACTGGTAAGCCTTAATCATATCCTAGCAGTGTCAGCTGCCTAGTATTTAAATAATGTTAGCCTAGACTTCTTTAGAAAGTGCTCAGAAAAGTGAAAGCCTAAAACCTCTTTTATCAAAATGTGAGAAGCAATTACAGTGGCATCTTAAGCAAATGGACTTAATAAAGCAAGTAAAAATACAGATTTTTTCATCCCCAATGTCAATTTACCTTAGTATTGCTATATCAGTTTGATAAAACATATCTAAGCCTTTAATTATGCTTTTCTTATATTAGGTCCACAGTGATACCTTCAAGGAGATAAGAGTGGACGATGATCCTTCGTCACCAATAACCTCCTACAGAATCGGTCATCTCATGGCAAACACAACTTATAGGGTTTTGATTCAGGCGTATAATGACATAGGGTGGTCTGCTCCCAGTGGGAATTTCACATTCACCACACACAGTCAGGCAGGTTAGTAAAAGCTGGGTTTTTGAATGGCTATGATTATCTTTATCACAAATTCATTTCAGTACATAGATTTGAAATGATAGCTGTACATGCTCACCGCTGAGATGATTGCTATGCAGGGCTCGGGGATACAGTCCAATGGGTGTGGAGAGGCTCCAAGTCCAACGCGACTCAGTCATCAAGACAGCATTTTGGCAGTCGGTTCTATATGAGCAGCAGATAATTTCCCAAGAATATCTGTGTTGTACATAAACAAAACGGAATCCCTGCTTTGTTCACTATATCTACTAATACATACTGCTCATTATTGTCTAAGCTGGAAATATATTAATTATAAAGTCTGAAAGATGATTAAATTTTACTATATATTATTCTGTTATTTTGTCATTACTGCCATCTTTTCTTATTAAATCAGTACAAAAGTTTACAAGATTTTAAAAAAGGTTCTGATTGATAGCTTTAGGTGATATGTGCTTGCCTCTCCAGGCCACACTGCAGAAATGGTGTTTAGATCCTAAACACAATTCTAAACATATTCTTGCAACGTTTTTGTAATCACATTAATTTCCTAAACATGTTTACAAAATCACATGACCTAGGTGTAAGTCATGGAGCTCATTGATCATTTTATGGTAATGATGGTGGTGTAAGTTGAATTTAGTTAATTTTATATTGTTATGTCTATTTTCATAACATTTAATGAAATGACACTATGATAAACAAGGAGTTTGGGGATGTTTGTCACAACAATTGATTATAACTTTGTGCTGATAGTCCATTCAGAGGTAGTGCTGCTAACTGGTGTGGATTTGACATCCACGTATCTAAACATATTGATGTTTAAATCTAAACACCTAATATTCAACTGTTTATACTTTAAACGTCTGAACATGTTTAGCAAAAATGTTAATGTATTTAGAATAAAAGTGTTATTTTCCTAAATGTGTAGACGATGATACACCTAACTGACGTATATGTTTAGGTTTTAAACATGTTTAGACCTAAACATGTTTAAAATCTAAACACCATTTTTGCAGTGCAGAGTTTAGCATTATTTTCCAAAAGAAGGTTAGATGGTGTGGCCAGGGAGAGCCAGCAAACAAATAATGCTATTCTACTTGAGTGGGTTGTGTACTCCAAATTTCTGTTTTTTGTCTTGCCAGATGAGGAGTCTGTAAAACTGATGTTATCCTTGAGTCCAACAGACATGAGCATCCAGAAATGGGCAGGAGCGTCATTTATGGTGGAGTGTTCTGTGACAGGATTGTCTGATGGAGAATTGGTTGATATAAGGTGGTATGCTAAAGGACAGAGAATAGAAAAAGGATCAAGCAGGTTTGTGGTGATATATTTCAGAGACGCTGATATATTTCAGAGACATCTTTTTATCCTTGTTTTCCCTCACCTGTGGCCAGGTGAGGGAAAACATGCCTCCTGGGGGGAAATGGCTTTTTAAGGTTTACGTCATGGGCTTTAAAATGAGATATCTTGAGCTAAAATATCCCCAGTAGTTTTGCTGTAATTGCTTGTCAAACATAGGTTGGTGTGTACAACTGAAAATGGGAAATAAGCTCTAAATGCATTATATCCTAACATAAAGACTAATAATGCAAAATATACAGTTTTGCGAAAAAATAACCAAAGGAATGTGATGTTTTTTTTCATAAAATTGGTTCTAGAGGGAATTTTTTAGCTCTGTTTTCGGTTCTGGGTTCCTGAGGGATTTTCAAAAAAAAATTTGGGCAAAAATTCCTAATTGGAATAGGGGAGTGGTTTCCATGGCAACCAGAAATAGCCTTATCTACCTATTTCCTATGTTTCCATGGCAACCAACATTCCAAAAATGGAACATTTTCAGTGGAGATGGAATGATTTTAAGCATACCACTGGATTCCTTATAAAAAAATGGTCTAAAGCTATTTTTAGCATATTTGTCAGTGTTTTACCCATATACTACCCCCTGGTGGCCAAAACCAGTACTAAAAATCCCCCCCCCCCCGGAGGCACGTTCTCCCCCGTTGGGCTACATATTTTCCTTGTTCTTTGTAGAAAAAGTGAGAATTAATCTCGAATTCTGGTTTTCTAAATTAGTTAGTTAATTCAATGAAGGTAGTTGTATTTTATCGAAATTGTATCATTTCTGAACCACGCACATTACTATGGAGTCCTGAATAAGATCATTCTGGTGAACAGTGTTTTTTCAAAGCCTTGCCAACGATCCGACAACGTTATCACTGTGTTTCGGAGATTGAAATGTAGCTTTGAGTAACTCATTATATGGATGATTATTGCTTCAATCAATTCATATTGAATTATTTATGGAAGGCATTCTGGATTCGGGCAAGAATGACCTTGGTTCAATATCATTTCAGAGTCTTTGTTCGTTCACCGACAAATCAGTCACAGAGGCTCTATGTGTTTGATGTTATGGTGGAGGATGCAGGGAACTACACATGTCAAGCTGTGAAAGATGGTGGGACTGTCAACAAGACAGTTTACCTTAATGTTCTCAGTATGTGTTACCATAGTAATTTGTGTTAATAAAAAGTAGCATAAGAGATCATGAACTTATAGTAATTTTTATAAAGTCAATACTGTATTTCTCTCTCATTTTTAAGAGAAATATCCTTCTATGCATAATGTCAAACGGTCGTCAGGGAAATCTATAGAGGAGCATATAAAAGAGATGTATTGTTTCTGTACTATTATTATGATGGTATGATATTCAATGGCAATTAGTTAATTACATTCAAATCAAAACAGTATTTTCTGGAAATAGGCTGAGTGGAAAATTGTCCATTTCCAACCAATAAAGCAGGAGTTTCACTCTGGTCATACAGGGATTTGATATCATAGCAAGAGGAGAAAGGTCTTCCTCAATTAAACAATGTAATACATAATGTCCTAGAGGAGCTCAAGATTTATTGATGATTCATACTGACAGAAGACATCACCTTCGACAGTGCACCCTTGACGCAGTACGCATGGTGCGGTACAGATGCACTCATCCAGTGTCAAGCTTCTGGTGATCCTGTACCTACCGTGTGGTGGCGCAAACAAGGGGATGTCATTGAGTCAGGTTTGTAGCTTTTTGGTGTCTACATTTACCATTTCTGAGTGCATATATCTTTCATAACCATCTGTGCAATGTTAATTGGCTTCCTCTTGTAGAACACTTCTAATTCACAAATTCATGCAAGCCATGATCATTATCATTTTTCCCTATAGATTAGATTCAAATAACTGCTTATAGCTTATACAAATTACACCCACAGGTGGCCATTATTTGTATGAGCCTGCAGGTCTGAGGATCTACAATATAACGAGGGCAGACACTGGTCTGTACACATGTGTGGCAGAGGTGGCTGCAGAGGGTCGTGTCAAGGAGACTCTAGTCTCTGTTATTGTATGATAGACCTAGTATGAACACCTATCCCCCAAAAAATAAATGATCCAAATGTTTGATATTTGATCATTATTGATTTGGAATATCTATCAATTATTTTCACTTGACAATGAATTTTCCTTTTGTATATTTACCAATGACAAGTCTCTAGTAATATTTAAATAAGCAAATAAATAACATTATGCAGAACAATTCTTTTTGGTGTTTTTATTCATTTTGACTTTAACATCTTATGATATGTGCTATGCCTATTCTCTAGGCCATATTCAGTATACTCCAGGATCTTCACAGATATATCAATCAACATGGAAGCCCTCTCAGGGGTGTCGGAAGCAATGTGACTTTGAGGGGGCCGACGTGGGTCAGGTGGGGCGCGTTGACAATTTCAAGCACAACAAGTGAAGCACTTTGATATTTTTAGGATTAAGCGGCATTCCCCAAAGGAAAAATTTGAAAATTTAGATATTGATCCTGCTACTTTGGTCAAATTATGAGCAAATGACCAAGTTCACCATAAAAGTGTAAATTGGTTTAAAAATTCTTTTGGAGGGGGGCAAAATATACTCTGCCTCCCCTGGTCTGAGATGGGGGTGGGTGGCATAGCCCCCCCCCAGCCCCCGCCCACATTCCAACACCCCTGGGCTGCTAATAGAGCTATCACAATATAATATATTCATTCCTCTGCAATCCTACATACAATTTCTGCACTGCGTCTTGCCTTACTGAGTGAGTGGAGAATATGAATTAACATGGGAGGCAGTATCGGCAGCAATAAAAGTCAATTTCAATTTGAATGGTTATTACTTAAATATATATTCTTTCCTTATTTGAATTTACAACACAGCTGTCATGTCTCTATTCAAGAATACAAACAAAATTTTTTCCCAATCGTAGGCATACAGTGATGGGAGATGTGATTGGAGAGTGACCGGTTTGTTTTCTTGTCATGCATTATATTGGGTCATAGATGCACATCAGGCCAATACATGCTCAGCTTCTCAAATTGCTCTGGAGGTCATTTCTTAAGCCACTACAACTGCACATAGCCACTACGATTTTAAACTCCAAAACTTAGTGTCAGTGATCGTAAGAAGTGTCTTATGACTGCTCAGTACGATCAGCCGTTATATAGCTATTGCATAGAGTTTGGTAGGGCAGTTGTACTGCTGCAGGCTCAACATGACCAGGAGGCCATTTCTTAACAGGCTACGACTGCTCACTTTCAAGTCGTAGTGGTAGCCCTAATTTAGTGACATTACAGCCCAATAGTATTGGCCAAGTAATGCCTGCAGCACTACGACTGCCCTACCAAATGCTATGTGATTACTACATGAGGAATGATTGTACTGAGCAGCCGTAGTGCATTCCCTACAATCACTGGCACTAACTTTCAGGTTGTGAAGTCGTAGTAGCTGTATGCAGTCGTAGTGGTTTAAGAAATGGCCTCCATTGCTATTAGGCTGTAATGTCATTAATTTAAGGGTCTTCACTACGACTTGAAGGTGAGCAGTCGTATTGTGTTAAGAAATGGCCCCCTGATATGCAATTATTGGGTGGCTGTGCATCTAAAAGCCAATGATGCACAGCAGAGATATTTCTACTGACAACGTTTGATAACAGGAAAAACAGGAATCTATTTCCATGGTCTTTCATTGATGGTAGATATAAATGGACCCTGCCTTCGGTACTCTATTTGATACACTGACAAGATTTAACAAATTGAAATACAGCTAATATCATTCGGGAGGAGAAGGTATTTTCTGTCGGGCACAGATAAACTGGAAGTAAGAATTTATGAAAAACAGAATGGGGGCCACTGAAGGAAACAACATTCAATTAAAAAAATTGTCATAGAAATAAGCATGACTAAAACCCATTGACGGCTAGCATCGACTATAGTCAACACCATGGTAGGCCTAGCATAGACTATAGTCGACACCCATTATATAGGATTTGGATAGGAATTGAAAATAGACTCGTCCTTAAGGAACTATACTTTTTTCAGAGGCAACCATTTTTGCTCTGCCCTCAAAGGGTTTAATGGATGAGTATCTTGCTGTCTATTCATGATCAGAAATAACACATTGATGATGCATAAAAGGCAATGTCAGTCAGTTTGCCGACAATTCTACAAAAAACATCTTCACTCTAGCTTAGACTACTTGATCTATGGTGATCTTTAATTTGGTTCATGTCCATAACATCTGGTTCCATGTGACCACAAATAGAATTTCCCAAATTACCACCACTCTGAGTAAATGAATGTACACATAATGACCCTATCTCTGGAGGCAATTTCTTAAGGCACTACGATCGCAAACAGCACTACGACTACAAAATGCCAATGCCATTCCTATGAGAATTTTGGTACGACTAGGAGGGTGTAGTTGTTGCCTGTTAGGAAATAGCCTCCAGAGGGTCTAAATGTCAATAGCCTTTGCCAATCTACATATGTAGGTCATGTGAGGAGATGCCCTATAGATATAGGGCATTTAGTACAGGGGCAGCTTATTTCATCCTACACACAGCAGACATAAAGAGCCATTCAGCATGGAGAATAAGACTGTTTTACTCCTACTCATACTACATCATGTATATTCACATGGTATGCTATTCTATTCTGCTTGATGATATTTTTTCCTATATTGGTAAAACTCATTATATTACATTTGGCAAAATATAATTTTCAAGCTCAATGGAATAACCCTTTCATTTCTATTTTTGTGCCCTCATTTCAAATGTTACTAGGAGGTAGTGCAGAGTATGGTTGTTGTCTGACATTTCATGTAAAAGTATGAGTAGAATCTGTATGCCCTGTGTATTCCATATCTACTGCCCAGTCATTGTACTTACAAAATGTTATACAAATTTCATCTTTAGATTACATTCTATGGATATAAAAGAGCTAGAGATGGTGATTACTATTTTTTTATCTTAAATATTTGCTTGTAATTCTGAATGTAGTCTTGGATGTTAGACCATGATCAAGAAAATATGGACCATTTGTGTTTTTAGAAAAAAAAAACTGGCTGAGTGTTCTCCTTTGGAATTAAATTTAAACACGAATTATGACCCCAAAAACCTACCCTCAAAGTGATATTTTGCCTATTGTTGAGGGTTTATGCTAATGATTATCATTGTACATTACAGTCTTTCATTTTTATCTGTGCAATTGTGTGGTTTATGTATCATATTACAATATCTGTATATGTGTTTCTTTGCAGTTCCACCTAGGAACATCCTGGGATCCCAACCCCAGCGATCTTAGTGTAGGCACATATCATAAGACCTGGCTGGTCTACCCTATGTAATGCAGTGGTTGCAGGCCTGTCCAGAATAGCTAGTCCTGGGATCACTTCACTATTCCATTTTCACCACTAAGATTACTGTGATCTTAGTGAAAGAAATGCATAGTGGTTTCACCTGAGTACAAGAGCACTTACAGGGAACACTCCTGATTGAAAGAGTGAATAGCCTGCTGCATACATAAAGAGGGGTGGGAGGACGTTTGCTGAGTGTCCTTGAGGGCTCTTAGGGCTACTCATGCGTTAAGTGCACTGTAAGGTAATTCTTCCCTTCTCTCTCTTTGTCCTGGGGGGAGGGCACAATGCTTCTTATAGGCAAGCATAAATCATACATTCATGGGAACAACTCTTGAATACTGTATGGGGGTCAACTGCACCCTGTGCTCTTTTGTTAGCCCATATGGGGACGGGGAATGATAGTATAAGCACTCTTGTGAAGAAGAGTGACTCCACAGCTATTCCTTTATTTTGGGACTCTTACCCCTGTGCCTAGTCAGTTCTTCTTGGAATAGTGTAGGAGGGCTGAGGCTAAGATCGATGCGATCTTAGTGCTGGCTAGGATATGTGAACCCAGTCAACTCTTAAGATCGCTTAATAGGATAAGGCTGATTTATTCCTAAGATCGCTGGGGTCGTGATCCCAGGATGTTTTGAATTAAGCTCCTGAGCTGGAGTGTGCAGGCCCAGTTATTACTTAGCCTTAACTGGCCTTGTCATACATAGATCACCATGGGTAGCCAGAAGAGCTGTAAGCTCGTGGAGGGGGGGGGGTATGTATATTTTTATAACGTGTGGTCTACAACGACCTGGATTGATGTAACATGCATCAATGGAATGAACATATATGTATACATTGTGCAGCATGTTGACAACATAGAATTTATATCAAATTACCAAATACCAATATGTCTTTAAAAAATAAATTCAGGAAAGGTTTCTCAATAATACATATGAATGCCAGGAGTGTGAGAAATAAGTTTACAAAGATGAAAGAGGAGCTGAATAATATTTTCATAGATATTATATTATTTTCTGAGACTTGGTTGAATGAAATGGATTGTAGTAATTTATATAGCTTCCTAAGGTATAATCTCTTTCGTCAAGACCGTATTAGTATATATAGAGGAGGTGGACTTTGTGCGTACGTCGACGAAAGTCTATCATGTTCAATAGATAGATTCAAAGCTTTGAACAGGATTAATGAAAATATAGAAGTTCAATGGTTACTGTCAGCTAAAGGTGCAAATAAAAAATGTATTGTATGTAATATCTATAGACCACCTGCGGGGAACCTTATGGAATTCTGTAATACCATGCGAGCCCTGCTACTACAAATTGACAACTTGGATAGATATGATATTTTTATCCTTGGGGATTTCAATGTAAATGTATTAAGTAATACCCCAGATAAGCAGCTTCTTATAGAAACCTTTGATCATTTTAATCTTGTGCAACTCGTTAATGAAGTAACAACCACATCAGGTACCAACACGTGTATAGACTTGATCTTCTCAAACTGTGATACTATTACCTCCAGTGGTCCATTGAACATACACCTATCTGACCACCTACCGGTACATATCTTAAAAGCCCAAATACACACAAAAAAAAATTTTAGGATTTTCTTGGAAGATCTTATAATAAACTTAATATAGAAAAATTTTATTTAGACTTAGAAAATTGTAACTGGGACTATTTTAATGAATCGAATGACCCAAATATTTGCTGGTCTATACTAGAAAACATGATCAAAAGAATGTTAGACCTGCAATGTCCGGTAAAAAGTTTCAAGGTCGTAGACAAACCTAGCCCATGGATGTCTAATGAGTTGCTTGAAAAGATCAATGATAAAAATGCATTATTAAAATTAGCCAGAAAAAACAGGGATATCATATCGTGGCATAGAGCTAGAGAGAGTAGAAACCAGGTAAATAGAGACATTGAATTGGCTAAAGAAACATATTATTCCAACTTATCTGAGGTATTTAACAAAGATTCTAAGAAATTTTGGAGTACTATAAAGGATATCATACCTTCTAACAAATCTAATACTAAGTCGATCATGTTAACTGACGAAAATGGCCAGGTAATTTCAATTAATGATACTTCTACTTATATAAATAATTTTTTCGCCGAGATTGGTCCTAGACTCGCTGAGCAGCATAAAACTATGTTTAATTTTAATGGCACCCGGTGTGAGGTGGATATGCCGGAGATGTACTTTACAGATGAAGAAATCATAAAAAGCTTATCTGATATAGACACGTCTAAGTCATCTGCCATTGATTATTTATCTACTGAAATATTAAAAAAAACTATGTTAAAGTTCCCCCAAAAATTTATAAAAATTATTAACTTAATCACAAATACAGGCCGAATTCCAGACAGTTGGAAAATAGCTACGGTGACTCCATTACCTAAGGGAGGAGATCCATCCAATGTTTCAAATCTTAGACCGATTAGTGTCTTACCTGTACCAGGTAAAATTCTTGAGAGACTTATACATAATAAATTAAGTGAACACTTAGAAAGATATGATAAATTATCGAAAAATCAAGGTGGTTACCAGAAATGTAAATCTACACTGGACTCAATCTCAGTACTAGTTGATGATGTATTAAAAATAGAAATGAAGGTAATATAACAATGGCTGCTTTTATTGACATAAAAAAAGCTTTTGATTCTGTAAATCATTTGATATTATTAAAAAAACTTGAACAATATGGAGTCAGAAATAGGAATTTAACCTTAATTGAAGATTACTTGTCAAGAAGACAACAATGTTCTATAACCAACCATATACATTCTGAAAAAGCAAATTTATCATGTGGCGTACCGCAGGGCTCAATTTTGGGTCCTTTGTTCTTCTTATTGTACATTAATGACTGCATATCTGATAATGATACACATAAAACTTTGTTATACGCCGATGACTCTGTACTATATGTATCAGGTAAAAATTTAGATGTATTAACAAATGAGCTTGCTATTGCACTTAACTCCTTCTCTCTCTGGTCTTCAGCCAACAAACTTACAATGAATGAATCTAAGACGAAAATAATGACCTTTGCCTCAGCAGTTAAGTTGAAAAGAATAGAGAAGCCTAAGATTGTTCTTAATGGTAAAACTTTAATGAATGTCCAATCATACAAATATCTAGGAGTTACCCTAGACCAAGAAATGAATTTTAATATGCATATGAGAAATGTTATTAAAAGTGTTGGGTTTAAATCATTAATTCTGTATAAAACAAGAAAATATTTATCAACCGCAGCAAGAATACGAATGTATAAAATGCATATTATACCTATTATTGACTACTGTGATATACTATATAACGGAGCTAATGCTGAGTTGCTACAAGTACTTCAGAGATTGCAAAATAAGTGTTTAAAGACCTGTTTAGATGTACACGTACTGACTCCAACTGATCTTGTACATAAAGATACAAGGAGCCCGAAACTTGAGGCTAGAAGATTACATCATATAAAAATGTTTGCTTTTAAAAGATCTACAATGGAAGAATATGTTAAGTCAACTGTTAGGACAACAAGATTCTCTAGTGCTCCAGTATTAAAATATATGAAAATTAATTGTACAGCTTACACAAAATCTCCTGAATGTCTATGTGCCCAAACATGGAATAATCTGGATATTGAAACTAGAAATATTAAAGACAAAGTTAAATTTAAAGCGTTATCAAAAAAATGCATGCTAGAATCTATTGGATGAAATATTCTGTAAATAATTATACATATTGTATCAAAGACGGACAGTGTTAAACCTACTCCATATATAGGTACAATGTGAACGGTTGATTTAAAGACTGCTTGTGATCATCTATGTCGACCGTGTCAAATCCAGCATAATGTTATTTATTATTGGATTATTTTTGTGTATGTGGTAAAATTGCTTATATGACATGGGGGGGGGGAAATTATAACTATTCTGCACTTAAAGTAGATTGTAAGTGCCCCAAACTGTTCAAAATAATTGTTATTGTATCTTATAAATGTATGAATACCGGTAATGATTTAAATGGCTAGATCATAACAACATTTTTAAAATGACGATCTGGTCATTAACTGTTTGGTCATGTTATTATAATAACAATTTACCTCATAAAAAGGGTAATCGTTCAATATACCAACGTATGTACTTAGGCCAATTATACAGAAGTCATAACGTGCATAATCACAATACACGGCATGCCTATGTTTACATGATGTATGTACTACTAGACCAAATAAAGTTTAAAATTTGTTCAAAAAAAAAAAAGACTGCCTGCAGACACCAACTCCCAGATCACAGTTTCAGATACTATTCACACTATAGACTAGTGTTCCCAAAACACCCATATCCAATATTTCCAATTTGTTTTCTCAGCTTCTAGGTAACTTGAAACCAGAAGAAAAACTGATTTGGACCATGGCTTGCATATACAAACAGATATTTTGACATCGGAATTATTAGATGGATTCTAAAATTCCTCTCCTGTTCCTACCATTAGTAATAATAGTGCATCCCTGAAAAGTAACTTGCTAGTGCTAGTAATATGTGCATGTATCATTAATTGATATACTCCTGAAATATCAGAATTGGGATATGCTGCTGAGCAAGGCACATTATACTGCATACATCATACTAAGTTAGCATAGAGTATATTTGAAATACTATGTAGCCATTTATATCTTAGAGACTGGATTCTCTGAAATTTGTTCAAATTCATTGTCAGTTGTTATAGTAGGGAATCAAATAGGTCTTCCAAAATTCCTAGAGGCATTTATGAGTAAAGTTTTGCAAGTTAACTTTTTAAAACCAGTTTTTTTATGTAGTTTCTGTAAAACAAACTTGCCAAGCTGAAGAATCATTGCTAAGAGGCCAAACCCCCCATTAAAACATATCATAGATAGACCCTAATTAGTGCGATTTATCATCATGAAAGGGATGTTCTAATGAGAAAAATTAATCATTCAACCAAACTTCAAATTGTAATATCTCAGCAATCCCTTCATCAGTTTTGATGAAATAAAGTGCATTTTGTGGGAAATATCCAGTTCTACTTGAAATTTGGCAAATGGAGAATTCTTGAAAATATTCTTTCTGGTTACCATGGCAAGCAAGACTATGCAAAATCTTCGTTTGCCATGGTAACCAGCCTACGTTTTTCATGACGTTTTTCATGATTTTTGGCTTAGATATTGATCAAATCGATGCAAAACAATTAAGGTGAATCCAAATTTTGTCTCAAGTTGGCGAGTCTGCCACATACAAACTATAAGAGGTAGAGACTAGTTCTTTGGACCCTCAAGATGGAACAAAAATCTAAGCGTTTCAGTCAATTTTCAGGAAGTTACAGGGTGCTCAAAGTCGGCCCAAATCGGCCCAAACTGATTGGTTAAGGAAGTTGAGTTTAGTTTGTAAGGCTTGATTTGACAACAATTGACACATGATCCTTTTCATTTGTGGTCCCTAGTTATAATTTAGAAAATATGTTACAAGTATAAATCTAGGTGGTGTTCACTAATTTTTGTGCTCTTTAGTAGATGAGCAAGATGCCCTTATTTCTATAGACATTGCTAGGTGTTTCATAACTATTCTATAATATTTTGATGGTGTTCTTTAATTTATTTCTGGTGGTTGTAAAGGGGTTTATCCAGTGTTACATAAATGAAAGATATACAGACCTAAATGGGGGTATTAAGTTTTTTAATAAATTGAAAACAATGTAATATTGTTTTATTTATATAAAAGGAAGTCCCAAATTACACACATAAAGATAACAACTTGTTTTATTAGGATATTATTCCAATAGTTTTGGCCCTATAAAAGCGCCTTAAATTTGCACTATTTAGTGTTCTTTAATTTATGTTTAATATCATACTCTTTAATATTATGGGCTTATTTTAAATTGTCGTTAGGGGCCATTCAATGTCAATTTAGTTGTTGTAGAGGGCCTTTAAATCTATATTTAGCTTACATCTGTATAGGTTAATTAAAAAAATTTTAACATCATATGGGGTTTGTATTTATTTTGCAGGTGTTCTGGGGCCCTGTGATGATGTAGTACACAAAAATGAACAGCTTACCATGTACCCCATACTTTATGAACGAGCACCAATATTAACTAGCAGGAAATAATTAAAGAACATGAAAATTAAGTAACATGAATGTATTTGGAACTCTTCCAGACGAATACACATTATGAAACAGAATCATTTCTTACTCTGCTTCATGATCTTTATTTTAAACATTTTATCAGTTAAGAGCACAAATTAACGAGCATCATTTGTGTAACAGACCCCAGGAGTCAAAGTTATAGAATGCAGTTTACATGTTGAGATGTTCCAGAACATAAATCAACGAAGTCCAGGAATAAAAATTTCTTATGGCAAATAATATTATAGGAGTCAATAATAGACCAGGATGTGATAGTAAATGATATAACAACACAGTTAAAGATGTACAATAAAGCAAATCATGGTTAATAGTGTGTTAATTTGTAGGTAAAGGCAAGATGGGTAGGTATGCAACATTTGCATAGCACATTTTTATCATTGTTTTTATCTAGTCATTTCACAACTTAGAATAGGGATTGTTTGCAGGAAAAAACATTGTCACAAGGATGGCAAGAAACAGGAAACAGGTGGAGTTCAAAAGATACAAAGTTGGGAAATACCTAATTTAATTTAATCTATTCATCGACATAGACATAGACAGGTTCTAAGTAGGAGATATGGGAAGTGAATGTCTCAGAATGACTTACCTAGTCTTTATCTGATTCAACATGTTTCAGTTTGATTGAATTATACAACTGGACTTTTGTTATGCTAAACTGCTGGTCATGAGATAATTTTCCCAATCACTTGCACCTCTGTATACAGGACTTTTGTAATGAATATCCTTCACTGGTCTATTCACTTTGAACTTGATTTTGTTTGCATCTATTAATTCTCGCACAGGCACTACAGTCAAGTCTTTATATTTAGACAAGCTATGCATAAACAGATGATAAAGCCAAGTATATGAGCACGTGTCCGTTTTACAAGCTTATCTATATAACAATTGTCTTGCAATACATCAATATCAATATCCTGTGCATGTCTTATTCTTTCACAGATCCTAAGACCATTATTTTGAGGCACCTGTATCTTTTTCCAGGGCCAGTCAGGGGAGAACCTACAAACAGGTCACCAAACTCTATAATAGATAGTATCATAGATTTATCAATTTTTAGGCTGAGATCTCTATCAATGAAATTCCTTATACGCCAGCAGGATACCGATGACGGCGGTCTAGCTAGTCCTGAGGACTAAGGTGACTGGCGCGTCCGCTCTGACCTAAATACGCAGACTCTAAAAGGAGCCTCCCGCAGTGCGCGTAGGTGCGCGGGCGTAGTGGTAGTCCTCAGGACTATAGCTAATAAAAATGTGATGCTTAAGTCCTATAAGGACTAAAGCCTAGTCCCCAGGACTAAGAATATGAGGATATTGTCCTAGGGACTAATTGTACATTCCCATGAATTACCCTGCAGACCACATGACTTTGTATAAGACTGTGCTGTTAGTCTCCAGGACTAAGCTTTTAGCCCTGGGGACTAATTCGTAGACTCAGGGACTACATGTTTAGTCCTGAGGACTACAAAAACATTTGCCTAGTCCTCAGGACTAATGCATGTGGTGGGTCAGTGTCAGAATAAGTGTACAAAACCTGGAAAACCATGGTTTTTGGCCTTTATGCAGCCATAGAATAAATTATGCTTATCCAATCTTGTCTTCCATGGTCTCATCTTACAGAAGACATTCTAGCCTTTCAGAAAAATATCCATTTGTGTCTGTCGGGTAAAAATTCTTTGAGTTAAGGTGACCCAAAGTCCCAAAATCACTAAAGATTCTGTTTTTCGCAGTTTATAACATTTTGCACATGTCCTATTGTCCACTCAAAGACTAGAAACCCATCCAAAATTGCCTGTGGTATTAGGCATATATTAGGCCTACACTATTTATGTCAGTTTAGGTGGATGTTGATTGAGAATTTTTTACTATGGTCACTCATGTGTGGAATTTTACTCTTCGAGGCATCTGTGACAATAACTCTTAGGTCAGAATAACTCTATCAATAATAGTGATATAATGTCTCTATTACATGTCACATAAAGAACTTATAAAGGGGTGAAGTTGGTAAAAAAATTTTAGCCATCGGTCAAATGGTCCCTGATTTGTGGGTCTGAATGTCCATGTGGACTGGGTTTTTGTCACAGACGCCTCAACTAAATGTTATAATGTTGCTAATTTATTTAAGTATCTATTTGTGTTTCTTACATGTCATATCAACCATCACAGCCAGCTTATCAATTCTGACAAGCATTGGTAGGCTGTTGGCCTCCAGTGTAGCATTTTGAGTACCATTTCTCATATAGGGGGTTTTCGTCACAGACGCCTCACGATTTTGTTTGTTGCAAAGTCAGAATCATCTGTTGTTACCCAGTGGAAGTCAATTACTTGGGAGAGCCTTGTTTTTGTCAAATAAGTGTTACAACTGGTTGTTTATCAAAGATTTTCTGAAGATTCTCTGCAGACTTTGACAAATTTTGCCATCAAAGTTTAGGAATCCGATCAAATTTCTTTCGCAGTTCAAAGATTATATCCCCTAGTACTTGCTGATGTGGTTAGATTTGGTTAATTTGGTCTTATTTTGATGAAAACAGTATAGCTTGATTGAATCAGCAAGCCTCTTGGACTTGGCAGGTTGCTGCCATGTTGATTTTGGGCGATATTTGATACAGACTCATATTGGTGAGGCGTCTGTGACGAAAACTCCTGTTGAACAAAATTCTCCCTGGCGAGCACCATATGCTGCCCTAAGGTCAAAAATGGATTGAAATGTGCAGAAATGATGTGCCCCAATTATTTTAGGGCATTTGCTACATGTTCTGTTGATTTTATTCAAGAGTTGGTGGGTCTAAAATTGTGTTTGACCTAAAAGTGCCTCAAATTGCTCCAGAAATTCCTACCTGTACATGAAATGAGGGTATTCAATTGACTTTTCTGTGGTTGATATGATGTTTTGTACTCCTCTTCATTAATTGTGTGTGTTATAAATAAAATCCCATTACGTATTTGGCCACAACAAGCACCAAAGCGCAGAAATGAGTTTTCGTCACAGACGCCTCCGACAGAAATAAAATTCTGTTCTTGTAATCTTGCAAAGCATCATCTATACAATATTTATTCTTGGTAGACTATGATACATTATTATTCAATGTCCTGACCTAAAATAATTACATTTCCAGCATATTTATCTAAATTTATTGCATTTTTAGTTTTCGTCACAGACGCCTCATTTCAACATTTTCCCCCAAAAAAAATATTTTCAGTCCATATAACCAACTAATACTTTACCACAAGATGCCCCTAGGCTAAGTCCATTTTGGTACAGAGCAGCTTTGCAATTGCTGAAAAAAACCTTTTGGGGGCCCCTTTACCTGTGTGAAATTTGGATTTTCCTCATTTTTTTCCACTTCAGCAGACATTCAACACTCAAGAGTACAAAATTGGTTTTAGTGAGGCCTCTACTGTTTTATTTTCCCCAAACTAGACATAATAAGGATTAGTTAGAGCAATTCTAGAGCTAATCAGGGCATTATTGACAGAACTACATTAAAGTTAGTGATTTGAAGATAAAATTGTCCAATTTTTAAATATTTTGATAATTATGTCCGGGCTCTCACAAAAAAAGTTTTAAAGATACAGTTTTGTATTCTTGTATGCTTAATCCAGTTAGTAATAGCTACTTGCAGCCAAAATTTCAAGTTGCTGTGATTGTCCTAACTTGTTTTAGAGCAATCCTAGAGTTTTCGTCACAGACGCCTCACAAAATTCGCTGATATCCAGTTGGCCATGAATAAAAACTGCAGTTCTTGGAGGAAGCCAGTCCATCAGGGGTTTTCATGTGGCCAAGATGTTGCATTATCAATATAATACACTTTTGTAATGTTATCTTGACTTTTATCTTTCTGTACTGTGTGCACCAGATATGTGCACTTTTTCTGACATTCACCCTGGTTCTGAGGACTAATCCATTGATTGATGTCTAATGTAGTTGTGACTAGGGATGTAGTCCCCAGGACTTCAAATTCAGTCCTGAGGACTACTTCTTAGTCCCCAGGACTGCTCTGTGTAGTCCCAGGGACTAAAGATACAGTCCTGGGGACCAAGGACTGTGTCTCTAGTCCCAAGGACAATGTTGCAGTCCCCAGGACTGTATCTTCAGTCCCTGGGACTGCACAGTAGTCACTGGGACTACAAGTAGTCCAATGGTGACTAAAGGACTGAAGGTAGGCCTATGGTCCAACAAAGGCTTCAGCTAGTTGCGACCCAATGGTAGTATAATAGTTGTGAATATTATGGTCAGCAACTTTATCCAGATCTAGGCCATAGATTTGGCAGATAATGACGCCCGCGCACCTACGCGCACTGCGGGAGGCTCCTTTTAGAGTCTGCGTATTTAGGTCAGAGCGGACGCGCCAGTCACCTTAGTCCTCAGGACTAGCTAGACCGCCGTCATCGGTATCCTGCTGGCATATAAGGAATTTCATTGATAGAGATCTCAGCCTAAAAATTGATAAATCTATGATACTATCTATTATAGAGTTTGGTGACCTGTTTGTAGGTTCTCCCCTGACTGGCCCTGGAAAAAGATACAGGTGCCTCAATAATGGTCTTAGGATCTGTGAAAGAATAAGACATGCACAGGATATTGATATTGATGTATTGCAAGACTTGCTTCATATCATCAAATTTCTTCTCAATTAACTGCATGATACCAGAGACTGTACTGTTTCAGTAAAGTCATTACTGATTTTGGTCTTCTCCTGACTATCTAATGACTCAGAATTCTCTCTATATTGCTTCTTATCTTTCTGTCTAGATATGCCCTGTTTATTTGCTTATCTAGGATAAATCTCTTTCACTTGGTGGTCTATTACATATAGTAGCTCTACATCTACTAGTGTAGATGATAATGGGTGGATCTTGGGATTCGCGCAGTCTACCATGACGTCTGGTTTCTACTCGAGTTTTGGGATCTACATAAATCATATCCCTATGCTGAGATGAAGCAATCATCGATAGAACCATCAGTATGACTGTCACATGACTGGTCTCTTTCATAATACATTGCACGATTCATGTTGTCTGTTGACAGTGTTGTCAAGGTGGGCTATGGCAGTGTTTACATTGACAGCCACTGTATGCAGCGGCGGGGCTACTCACAGTTGATTCCAGCAGTGAATGAATGCTAATAATTCCAAACTGATCAAGTACTGTGATTGATCAGTGGAGTTTATCTGGAGGCCATTTCTTAACACACTACGACTGCTGACCTTTAAATCGTAGTGAGAACCTAATAATTTGGCCATAACAGTACCATGCACTAGTAGTCCCTAATGTCTGCACCAGTACGACTGCCCTACTAAACCTTATGCAATTACTGCATAGCTGCTAATCGTAGTGAGCAGTCATAGGGCAGTTCCTACGATAGCCTGGCTTATTCTTGGCATTTGTAAATTATAGTGACTGTGTGTATCGTAGTCCATTGAGAAATGGCCTTCTGATCACTGAACATTCATATCCTTTGTGATCACATTAAATCATCCAAGGATGTCCCAGTAATCGATCTTACCCTTCCGTTAGTGTCCTGTATATCACCAGTCTTGTATCTTATGCATCCTGTTTGGTCCTGTATCTTATATGTCCTGTATCTTACCATGGTTGAGTTCTGTTTACATATTACTGAATGTCCCATCTCCAGCAAAACATGAAAAACAGGATTTTGGAGGGGTCCCATATCTTTTAAACTACACTTATGCAATGCCTTTCAATCATGGTGGTCCACTGTTTAGTTTTACGAGGATCCCTGATAGACTCAACAGGTTTTTTTTACAGTGTTCTTTAAGAAGATTAGTTTGACTGTATTGAAATGGAGGATGTTTTATGAGTTATCCTTTGCTGATGTTTTCTAGCATCATGCAGACTCAATGGTTATAATTATATTCATAATGATGGGGCCTAAAGCACCAATACTCCTGGAGGCTGTTGCAAAAAGATTGGGGTTTGTATTCTCACACTAGCTAACTCACCTTCCAGTTCCCAGCAATTCTCCACCATGAGAAGCCACTTCCCGCCTTCCTGTAATGGAATTGACTTCCTCTGAATCAGGCTGCAATGTGAAAAGTTTGGGGAACTGGTTCAATGATTGGTTCCACCTTAACGCTTCCCATAGTAAGTAGGCCAGGGTTTTGGAGATGGGAACTAGCTGGGAATTGGTTCTTGCTGTATTCACCAATTCAGCACCACTCCTGAACCACTTCTCTGACCAATTACCTTTTGGCAACACAAAATAGAATTGATTCGCTGAGGTCAGTGAGTTCCGTTTTTGGGGATGGCACCTCCAACAGAACTCAATTCCTATCATTTCACAACACGCTCGTGGTAAATAGACTTTGCACTGCATTGCTGCACTGTGATGGCCGTGGGACATAACTTGAGTTTGAATTTGAATATTTTTATTTGGCTTAACGATATTTACAGGGTAAATATAACATGGAGGTCGGCCACAGACATGTCTCTAGGGTCTCTGATGCCCAAATGCAGTGGTGTTTATATATATCACGAACAAAAGGGGACCAAGCACGGAGCCCTGAGGCACTCCATACTCAATCCTCATGTTGTCAGAAAGGTCAGCAATGACTCTAGCCCTTTGGTTTCAGTTATGTAGGTATGATGCCAACCATGATATGCTATCCTCATGAAAGCCCAGCTCAGTTAACCTCTCCAGTAACAGTCTCAAAAGCCTTTCTCAGATCAGGGGAAACCTTTTCTTGTTGGGCTGTGTTAGAAAGTGCTGCACCAATGATATATATGGATGGAACCATGGTGGAAAACTCTACAGGTCTGCTTACATGTACCATACCAATGATTCTACTAAGCATCCTCATGAGTACTCAACATTGAAGTACCGTAGTTGTAATGCAGTGAAGAAGTGTAGTTTCTACAGTGTAGCCCTGGATGGCAGTAGAGCAAAACACAGTGTTACAAGGAACCTCTGTGAAATGAAGGTGAAATCCTTGTCCAAAAGCTGTCAGAGATCCATCTTTATTTTGCTGTTATTCTTTCTTCAGTGCCAGCCCTATGGACAGAAATCACGTGCCTCAAGTCTACAACACTGACGAAATTTTGACACTGTGCAGCAATGCAGGGCCAGGTTTATTTACAAGGAGCGTGTTGCGAAATGATAGGAAATGAGTTGGGATAGAAAGTTCCAAATTACTGTTGCGTGCATGAGGCGGGTTACAAAGTGTCCATAGGGGACTCAGTGCAGCTGCATAGGTGATAATGATGTAATAGAGCACAATTCAAGAAAATAAATTAAATATCTTTAACTCCAGGTACTTCACCCAACACTGGTGTGCGCATGTCGAGTAACATCATTAATGACGACCGTAAGGCGGCCCGCCCGATGTTCTCCTACATACTACATCAGACTCCATCACATCCACCGGTCACTCACAAGTTGGAACTTAGATGGAGTAAGATATTATGATTCATTTGTTATTAAGTTATATTGAAACATACCAAGTAGTAACACCCTAAACCTTGTATTTCGTAGCAGCTACATCACTCACTAGGTGGCACCTGTGTTGTCAACCTTCCGGTGGAATCTTCAGATATCAACTAATGAAATAGTAGGGGGGAGAGGGGGGCTTGAGATTTGGTTAGCAAGAAGATTTAGATCTAATAATTTCACTGGCATACATGCACTTTCAATGTATTTTCACACGTTACTCATTGAAATATATTGGTACAAAAGCTGTTTTTGACTATTAGATGACTAGTGTGTAGTTTATAGGCAAACAAAGAGTGTTGTTGTAATATTCTCACTCCCAACACATCTATTGAGTATGCTACAGGAGTATTTTAACTTAAGTATAGCTATCAATTGCAATATGCCAAATATAATGTTCTGTTCTTACTTAAGGACCACAACAGAGTAATTTGATATTGGAAACTTATTGTAATTCCCCACAGGATATTATTCAAATTCCATCCCTTTTCCTCTAACCTCCCATATATTCTCCACGAATTTATCAATGATGAGAATAGAGCCCATACACCCTGACTTTACCCATTTTAGGAAATGGATTGTCAGTTGGCATCAACCTAAAGGAGAGTAACCTAGCACCAGTCCTCCGGCCAGTGGACCATTTAGAATTTAATGACAATGAGGGATTCCATGGAGATGTATCCATCATAGAACAGTATTGCCCATACCCAGTACCACAGAAATACCAGCTCTCCATGGTGATGCATCAGGTAAGGCCCTCTGAAGGGAATTTCAAAATGTGCACAAAATTGCTATCATTCTAAAAAAAACATCTAGACTTACATATTCAGTGACTTTTTTATACGCACAAGGCATTCTATGTATTCAGGCTTGTCATTCGACTGTTTTACTGTAGAAAAACTCAACCCCAAGCTATTCATTTTGGGTTTTAGGAAATTCAGAATTATCATCAGGAAATGGTAAGAATTTTAATCTAGTGTCTCTAACAACAAAATGGTGATGGATCTTTGACCCTGTATGAAGAGTCGACTTCATTTTTCACCCCCCCCCCCAGCACTTTCCTTTTTGCCTGGAAAAGTTGCCTTTTTTGCTTACTCAAAAGTGGTAACAGATTTATTTTAGTGTCCTGTTGACCACTCCCTCGGGAACTACCTCTGTTGAAACCATTAATAAAGGAATAGCTATAGAGGCAATAAAATATTATAAATCACCGGTTGACAATAAAACAACAAATTACTTTCAATAATTGTAATAAAACAACAACAGAAGAAATTGCCAATTCACCTGTTTCTGTCATGACTATTCTTCTCCCTAACACAAATATTAATTTCTCTTTATCCATTTCAGAATGTGACAATGCAGTCCAAGCATTATAATTGCAATAATGATAAGAGGGAGGTGGATGGTGAGAATTGTGGAAACTATCTGGATCCACAAGAACCGTGTGAGACGTACAAAATGTTTGGTCATCAGCCAAATACCAACCCTATGGGGAGTGTGAGGTGCACCCGCCCGGGCAGTCTCACTGACACATTTGGTGTTAGCTCTAACCTGGGAAAACATGTTACCATGTTTGTCGACAGGACAGCAAGGTGTGTCTGTGTGCTATATCTAGGCATTCGTTCTGCATATCATTAATTGGCCAAAAATTGACATACATGGGAAGTTGATGGAAAGAACTATAAACATAGTAAATACGCTATTATCAAGGCATGTGGCATTTAGCTGAACAGTTTGTTATCACAGTCTCAGTTCACAGAAATTGCCCATGGGTTAAAAATAAAATAGTTTTGAGATGATTCATAGGAATTTGGATCCATGTGCTGCTGTACGACATTTAGTTGGTTCCAAGGAGCACTTGCCATGTGGGCCTACTTAGATCTTTTGAAAAAGCAATCCTGCTCTGAAGGCCATTTCTTAAGATACTATAACTGCATACCACCACTACGATTTGAGACTCCAAGAAATAAGATAGGTGATCTTAGGTACTGTCCTATGACTCCTCTGTATGATTAGCACCTATGCAGTAATTACATAAGGCTCGGTAGAGCAGTCATACTGGTGCAGGCATTAGTACCCACAACTGCATAACACTGTAATGCCTAATGGCCTTATTTTAAGGCCTCGTGTGTTAAGAAATGGCCCCCTGCTTTCTGATAAGCAAACATCAAAGAACACTGTAGTTTCTTTCTAACATATATACTAAAACTGCCCCATTGATGACCAACATGTCCAAGGGAATAGCAATAGGATCTGTGGTGGTATTGTTATGTCCAATTGTAGTACCTTTGGAAATAGTCTCCCAATCCATCCTAGCATTGTTGTATTGTTGGGCTGGATGAGCAACACTTATCATTTTGTGTTGTATCTTTTTTTAAATTCTTACACTCCTCTTTGATTTCATAGTTGCAATGAAGAAAAGGCCAACTGTATTGAACCAGGATTCATGTGCAACCCTACAATGAGATGTGTCCGAGGATCACCAGGGTGCGATAATTCTGTATCTTCACAGCCCGAACAATGTAAAAGGTGCCGCAAAGTTACGGATGGCCCTGAGAACTGTGATGTGTTCAAATGTCAGTGTGAGGTAGTCAGGTATGCAAATGCTGTAATTGCAACCATAGAAATGCAAATGTTAGAGTGGACTCGACTAAAGGTGACTTTGTTTCAATTCCATAATGCCAAGGCAAGAATCAGAAAGTAAATCACACTGCAATGACCAATGAATGTTTGATAAGTAACAGAATGTTAAAAATGGAATAGTCATATCATATCATAATACAAACTTTGGTTCAAGAATATTACCCTTGCTTTACGTATCTTAGATATTGTATATATTTACATGTTAATCATGAATCATAATTCTGAACCAGTCATCAGTGATATTTTCAAATAAATAAAACAATATTTGTCCCTTGACAATTAGGTGTTTGACAGGTGACTTGGCAGAGTTTCTCATGTCTCCGGTGTTCCCTACCCGGAATTCATTGTTCGGGTGTCATGTGCAGCTGAGACCCAACTATAAGATTTACGACATTGAATACACTGTACTAAACAAGGGTAAGCCTATCAACAACCGCACACTCACAGCACAGAAGTATTCACAGGGACACCAGCCTGACATGGTTATTGACAAGTGAGCATTTATAATACTTTTTTTCATTTGTTATTTTCATTGATTAGAAAGATTGTGCATCATAATATACTGAATCTACCACAACCTGGTGAGTTCGACAAAGCCCCTGGCTAATGGACAATCCGCTACCTTGGTGTACAAGGTGCAACCTATACATGAGGAAAGAACCTACTGCACCTTGAAGAGTTTGCAAAAGCTTGGGGTGCACCTTGTATAAGGTGCACCCCAAGAAAAGTACCAGAATGACCGCACTCTCTGCCCACATGCACCCTAAAGGATGGCCCTAAGTTTGGAGTAATAGTAATAAGTGACAGCCTTTCTATACAAGGGACATAACCTGTGTACAGAACACTTTGTGTTTGAATGATAAAATGATGTCCACCTTCAACTTTATCCTTCATTGTAAAAAGAAATATGTCAAAATAATGAGGGAATCCTCATCCAAATTTTCCAGAGATCCATCATTATTTTCACAGAGATTCCTTGTAAGTTTGTGTACAACCATACTGGCACCTGAGGCTTCTTGTGAAAACTACATTGGTTCCCTGCCATATAATCACCATGGATCGCTGTTAAGTTTTTCTGAGAATCCCTGGTAGATTCAACAGTTATTTTTTACAACGTGTTCATTCTCTTCCATACAAACATAACTTTTTGGAAGTGTACTATGGCTCAGAGGTGAAGGACAAAGTGGACTTCATTGAGGGTGATGTACATGAGCAAATATTCTCATCGGGCTATTACTTTAATCAGAATACTCCTGTTGCCGAGGCAAATATTACCTCACCCACACTCTTTGTTCAACCCAGAAAACCATTGGGAGTCAACACAGAATATTGGAGTGAGTATCAAACGGAGGCATAGGTAAGGGGAGGGGCTGCCTTACCTTATAATGGAGAGGTCCTCTATATAAGCATATATGTAAAGGTATAGTAGGCCCCTCCAAACAAGAACCCTGGACGCTACGTGAAGAAGAATTTTCCTTCCAATGCCTCTCAGTGTGCCATATATGTGAGGTGTGTCTATATGATGTTTAAGAGGGATAAAAAGTAACACAAGTTCAATTACTGGACATTAGTGGTGTTTTTCTACCTTTAAGCTTATTTTATATATATACAATAGAGAATTGTATGAAAACCTTAATCGATATAATTTCCAAAAAGGTATGCCTTTTACTGATGACAAAGCATTAGCCAATCGACCTTTTCCGGAATGGATATTTGTCTCATTATTCCACGGCTTTTACAAGCATTCCTGAACCCTGACAAATCCAATTTATCAATCATAAGTATTTATAAAATATATGTAAATCTGCTTGCTGGGTATATTCTTGAGCTGTGAAAGAAATATTCTCCCATGTGTATTATTCCTTATGTATCTTAGACTTGTGGAAATAACTGAATATAATGCAAGTATTTTATTTTGTAAATGACAATTTTGTTTATCTTCCCTTATCTTTTTTTTTATTTAAGAGATGCAAGATTGTGATACAAATGTGCTACCGGAGTTACATTTGGCTACAGATAGTGCCTACCACCCAAACTCCCAAATAAGTGTCCAATATGTCTTCAAACATGAGTATCGCATATTCAACAAGACTACACTGCCTTTTATGTACTTTGGGGTACCACAAAATAAATCAATTCTAAAACCCATGTTCGGGGACACCAGAGTTAAGGATGACAGCACGCTGAAGGCAGAGCTTGTGTTGTCAGGAAATACAATGAAGCTCAGTCTGAGAGGAGAAATTGAACAGTGTCCTGGTAAGTTTAGCACTTTATGTCATGGTTAATATGTTGAAATACTGGGGTCCCATAAGTTAGACCAAAAACCTCCGTATCACACAGGAGGTGTGTGATATGACATGGTCGTATTACACTTCCCAGTCATGTTACTCTTTGATGACGTCATTGATTAAAAATGGCATTATAAACAAATCTCTATGGCGAGTCATGCATGTGAATTTTGGTAAATTCTATTGTATTGCCATGATAAGCCATGAGATCAATACAAAGGAGCACTCGTGGGTATCTGTATCAGGATTATTGCACTTGCAGTTTGGCTGACACATTGCATTCCACCCTGCGGACATTGTGCGATACGATGGCCAAACTGTGAGTGCAATAACCCTGATACACATTCCCACCTTTGTTAATTTATTTCATGTTGATAATAACTGCCCATAGACTTAACAACAGAGCACCGATCTCCACACCCAAATACAATTACATGTCTCAATGTTAGAATTCAGTGAATTCATGCAATTTTAAAAATACAAAAAGGTACATTTTTATCGATCCACCAATCCAGGGACTGCCAGCCCCCCCCTCAGAGTGGATCGATAAAAATGGATCTCATGGTCATTCAGTTCTGCCTATAATGCTGAAAGCTGTAATCACTGCACCTCTTATTCCTCTCAACCTGTTGCAGGCTTCTTTGCCATCAAGGTGTCTGACCCGGGAAGTCCAGAGCAGCCTTTGGTTGAGCAGGATGTGGGGGTCATGTGTCCAAGACGTTTCACCATTGACATCACCAAGACACCAGCTAATGATATGCACAGCCTGCATGTCGAGATTACAGATACTTTCCGCACAATTGACATGATCGTCTCGAGTTCAGGTTTGAAAAAAAAAGTTTACTCAGCATTTTCTTTTGTTCATTGGTGAATTCATATCAATCTTGTATGAAAAAGGAGGATGAGTAACTAATATCAGATCACATAAACTGACCATAGGCCATGGCAGATCCTCTTGTGTGTCGGTGTATGGTACCCACAAGAATATCAGGAGTTCTACCATAGGCGAGGACAGAGGGCACCTTGATCCCATAGAACTCATTGTTAACCAAAACGAGTCCAGCAGGGCTTAATCCTGGGATAATGCCCTGAAGATAATGCCCTCTTGGCCACTTTGTTTTGTTGCTAGGCAATGTCGCTGTGTTGCTAGGCAATGTTGCTATGCAACGTTGGCAATGATTTCACACTCGTCAATAATAGAAGAGAGGGTTAACTTAGTGGTGTAAAAAAATCGGGAAATGATAGTGATGTAAACCTATGGCCAAGACCGAAATTGAGCCTGCTCTATCGTGCATTGTCCCAGAATTAGACCCAGCCTGCGGTCCTGGTTGGAGCTGCTACACACTCTGTTAAGTCTGGGACAATGCCCTCCAGACCAGGCTCAATTTCTTAGATATTCAAAACTGCCAGGGCTGTGCGCACACTGTCTCCTGAATCCTCACTAAATGTCACGCTAGTTATGCTAAGCTAAAATGTCTAGATAGGGACATCTTTTAGGTTTCTTAGACATGTTGCCATCCATAAGAGCACTGTCAGGTTTACTTTGGAAAATCCGTGCTCAAAACCAATGAATCCCTTGGCTGGGGCTGATGTATTCCGGTTATTTACAGAGAGGCGTAACCGAATGTTGGACATCCTCCGGAGAGCAGGAGTAGAGAGAAATACGAAACGATGATGAACTACTGGCAACCCTAATGAAACTTAGTAAATACTATTCAAACCATGATCTATCTTCGTATTCTCAAAGCAATTATCTTAATGTGAAACATTAATAAATTGAGCTACATTTTGGTGGTTTCTTTCACTAATCAGTTGTTCACCTTTTTTTAAAAATATTTGTAGGTAGCCAGTGCTTGCAATTATCATCAGCTGATCATGTATCTAAGATCAGGGATCTATGTCTGCAGGGCATTTCCAAACATATAATGACAACACATGGCCAGCTATTGTACTGCTTAAGGCTTTTGTCTACAGTGTTGTGTTTCACAAGTTGGCAATATTTACAACCGGATTGGTTTTAAGGTTACAATGCCAGGTGTTTCTATAAAAGTCATCAGTATGTTCTAATGTATTTCTCTTTATGACCATGCCAAGATAGGAGTGGTTGCAACTTTGCAACAGTCATAGTTTGGTTTTAGAAATGGATATTTTATGACCATTATTATTTTTGGCTTGTGAAACACTCCACAGAATGATTGAATTCATACCGACAAAATTTCCACTGACAAAAATACCTTCAGCATCCATTCGAGATAGTAAACCGACTTTTGTCATCCATTTCCGATGACAAAAACACCTCCCCCATTCATTTCCAATGACAAAAATCAAACATGTTAGATATTATCATCGTAAATGGAGGAGAATAGTGGTTTTATTGTCGGAAATAAATGGCGGATTTTGTTATTACAAATTCTGTCGCCTGTGGACACACGGCTACAGTGGCAGATTTAGAATTGGAGCAACAGGGGTGCGGGCCCCCTTCTTTGTGCCAGTGATCACAGACCAAGATACATATATTTGGCTTTAGGTCTGTGCAGTAATGGAGAGTTCGTTTGCTGTTTTTGAGACTCAAATCTAGCTAAAATATATGATACATAATGGAAGCACCTCCTCCATGTCAAAGTCCTGGATCCGCCACTGATGTGGGACCTCTTCTTTAAAAATGCCCAGACTTTAAAGATGGTTTTTGTAAAATTGTAACGTTATCCTAGAACTCTAATAGATTATATGTATGCTGCAGAACCCCTTAACACATAATAGATATGAGGAAGGGTTTTGTACTTATTTACCCACACCCATACTAAGTTTAAGTATGACGTAAAGTGTACGACCTAATGCACGTGATATATTATATTTTATCTCACGATTCTGGCCTCTACAGTGGTTTTTTCTTGATAATTGGCATTCATTATCCTGCCATAATTGCACTGTGAGACCTTTTAATCGTCTTCAAGAAGGTGCAGGTTTCAACCAGGACATTTGAAGATTTTGGAGAAGGATACAAAGTCACCCTCACCACACATCTCCCGTTAAAACCATTCAGGGCTCTATGGGGAATCGTTCCCCGGCCGCTGTGGCAAGAGACAAACTCGCTGTCCACTATACTAAGCCGAACAGTACTAGAAATCAATGTACATGAAGGATTTGAAAAAGTTGTCCGACATACCTGATGTTTACACATCTCATTAATATAGAATCAAACTGAGCCATGTCGAGTTATCAACAGGGAAACATCCTTAGATAACCTATATGAACATGCCATGCCTAAATTCTCAATATTATTCAAAATAAATAAGAATCCAATGATTTTCCAAAGCGATACATGTCAGCACACGCCCAGTCTGGCCATTCCTTGCTCGACGCGTATATGATCCAGTTCTTCAGCCGAAAGTATGTCAGTTACATCTGGGGACCTACCCGCTTCGTCAACAAGCCGGAATGGCCGTGTGATGATAGATCGCTATGAAAATTCATTGGATTCTCATTTGTTTAGAAGAGACAAAATATAGGTGAACACCAACTAGAGATCGTATATTTGCTGGCATTTGAAGCACAGGAGCTGGCATGCTTGGATTCTACCCAAAAAAGCTGCGTGGGTCGTGGAATATCGAACCCTAAACCCACGAGTGCTGTCTCATAACATTGATTAATAGCTTAATACCTCATAGTTAATATAATAGAGTGAGTCTCTAGCTCCCATTCCAGGATATTGATATAGCCGCTAAAGGAGGGCATGAGGATAGACTAGATGAAGGTCTCATGCTTAAAATGGTATATATCTTGTAAACTATGAAGCCTACATTAGAGGTCATGTGCTTACTGGGATTCAGATTTTTTGACAGACTACCTACATGTGTTCTCTATAAACCAAAGGCTTGTATATAACATTGCTGTTTAAAAGAATCAATGTATTAGTGACTTACAATAGGCTTATACAAAGACCTGACAGAGAGGATATTTTCTCAATTGATATTGATCATGCCTTGAGAACCACTGGATTTGTGAAATATTGTTACTTTTACTTGGACTATAAAATCAGCCCATCCCTAGCTCTCATGATTCTAAATGTAAAACCAATGCGATATGCCAAAAACGTCAATAGTTACCATACTACTCTATGTTCATGAATGAAATTCTTTCAGTTTAAGGACTTTGCACATCTTGTGCTACAGTATGAAACTCAAGTCTCTGTTACAAGGGAGGGAATTAATTAATGGGATATGTGCATCACTTCATCATGGGACCTACTCATGTATGGTTTGTTTCTGTCATAGTACTGGGTATCTGTGCCGCTCTGCTTGGACCTACCATGGTCAATGCAGAGACGATCAGTGCACCTAATGCAGGTAGCAGTATGTTAAACATTACAAGATTAAACAGTAAATGTTCCCCACTACAGCAAAGACAGGACCTTCTGGATCAGCGACTGAATGAGAGAGATGCCCGTCTCAATGCTGTGGATCAGCGTCTTAATGAAAGAGACACTCGTCTTAGTGCACTACACAACCAAATCAATGGTCTTAGCACACAGGTTAATACATGGCAGAAAGAGGTGAATACGCAGTTTGGCACTATCAACAGTCATCTTGGTGGCATCGAGACAGCAATTACAGTGAGTATTAGTATATTCTAATAACATAATCTAAATAAGTTAAGAGCTGTAGGTTGCCAGTCAAAAGGGGAAAGGGAAATTGTGAAAGAAAACAGTCTGCAAACTTGCATCTCGAGAAAAGATATCATTTCCATAATTATCATACTAAAGGGCCCAATCCACTGCATGTTTTGGGTGAATTCTCAGCTCATCCGACCATTCTTTATGATAGCAAATGCATAGACTATCAGAAAATCCATCCTACCAAAACAGGGAAACCAGTCCTTGGTGTAGAGCTGATCAAATCCTCCTGGTTTCTATTTCTATCATGTTCGTCCTCACTTCTGTTTTGTTTGTTTCTTTTTTTCTGAAACAAAATGGGTCATATTCTGTGTTTTGTTGGAGGTGCTCTTGCCTATACTGTACATAGGCGATACAGTTGGATTATTAAATACAGGCTTAGTAAAGGTCTTCTGTAAATTCTCTGTACTATGTACTACTCAGAATGTACCCTGCAAATTCTCGTTAGATGATATAATATTTGGTGATGCCTGCACTAGAGTATTTATCGCTATAGCACATCTAGTGAGGTATGGTGAGCCTGGGTGAGGTTTACTGAGTTTGGCAACCAGTCAGCCTTGTTCTGTAACACATATAGGGAGGGTATGCCTAATAGGTGATAATGATATGTGAAAAACTTGGGAAGTCAAATCATAAGGGGAAAACCCTTTTTTTCAAATTCATGTCTTCAGCTACATTTTGGTACTCTGCATAATATGGAGAAATTCAGGAGAGCCCTTAAATCAATTGTTTATTGAAATATTGTGGCATAATGCATAAAAATACCATAATTGAAAAAAATACAATTTTTAAACATAATCATCCCAAATTCTGAATCTAGAAGTAATTATTACCTTCTGTTTTCAGTTATGAAAACCATATATGCAGGTTAATAAGATTGAGTAATTCTTTATTCAATACAAAAAACAGAATTATGGTTTCCATGGCAACTAAATGTCAAACAAATTTATAGTGCTAAATTTAGTGAAAAGCATTCTTTTTGGATTCTAAATAAGGTCATTTTAGCATGGAAATAGAGCACTGGCTATAGCATAATCAGAACCTTCAGGAAAAGTTACCCTAGCCTTGTTTTCACCTTTTCGTTATACCTCCTTAAATATCGTATTTACAGCATTTGTAGGTATTTCCCTTAATGTTCCCTTAAAGCTGCTGAGAATCAAGTCCCGGGTGCGCCTTATAGGTAGACCTGGCTTGTACTCAGGACACACCTTTTATTAGGGACCAGTCTGAACTTGGGATGTGCCTCATAAATAATTTGCGATTTATATGTGAGGTCTTCCAGTCATTATGTTACATAAACCTTTACTATGGTCTTGGCAACTTGCACATTGTATAATAACTCCGAGGAGAAATGACACAAACCTTTCAGCTTAGAGGTAAAGCCTCCCCCTCCACACTGTCACATTTCAAAGTGATCGTTATTCGGGGTAGTATTTATCTATCCTAAGTAAATGAAAAGAATATAACTGACAGAGTTTTTCATTCATTCTCTGTAGGACATGAAGGAATACCTGCAGCAACAAATAGCTGCTATCGACAAAAAGGTAGAGTGGGCACTGGCCGACATCAGGTCCCAATCTGGTGCCACTGTGCACGAGGTAAGTGGAGTTTGGAATGAATTAAACATGCAATAAGGACATACACATGTATATTAAAACCCTAACATCTAAGAACATGTAAAGTACCCTACAAACACGACTCGAGATTTGCACGTTCTCATGAACCAGGAGCTTAATTCAAAACATCCTGGGATCCCAACCCCAGCGATCTTAGTGTAGGCACATATCATAAGACCTGGCTGGTCTACCCTATGTAATGCAGTGGTTGCAGGCCTGTCCAGAATAGCTAGTCCTGGGATCACTTCACTATTCCATTTCCACCACTAAGATCACTGCGATCTTAGTGAAAGAAATGCATAGTGGTTTCACCTGAGTACAAGAGCACTTACAGGGAACACTCCTGATCGAAAGAGTGAATAGCCTGCTGCATACATAAAGAGGGGAGGGAGGACGTTTACTGAGTGTCCTTGAGGGCTCTTAGGGCTACTCATGCGTTAAGTGCACTGTAAGGTAATTCTTCCCTTCTCTCTCTTTGTCCTGGGGGGAGGGCACAATGCTTCTAATAGGCAAGCATAAATCATACATTCATGGGAACAACTCTTGAATACTGTACGGGGGTCAACTGCACCCTGTGCTCTTTTGTTAGCCCATATGGGGACGGGGAACGATTGTATAAGCACTCTTGTGAAGAAGAGTGATTCCACAGCTATTCCTTTATTTTGGGACTCTTACCCCTGTGCCTAGTCAGTTCTTCTTGGAATAGTGTAGGAGGGGTGAGGCTAAGATCGATGCGATCTTAGTGCTGGCTAGGATATGTGAACCCAGTCAACTCTTAAGATCGCTTGATAGGATAAGGCTGATTTATTCCTAAGATCGCTGGGGTTGTGATCCCAGGATGTTTTGAATTAAGCTCCAGTAGATTCTTGTGGAGATCACATGTCATAAAACATGTAGATTTCTTAAGTAATTCCTGGGAATGAACTGAGTGGATTCTCGGGGCATTCACAAGTCATGACCCAAGTTCACATCTCGAGTTATTCCTCCACACTAAACATATTCTCAAGAACCAGTGGATTCCTATGGGGATCAAAAGTCATGACACCAGTTGACATTTTGAGTTATTCCTGTGAATTAAATCAGTTAATTCTTGTAGCAACCATGAGTCATGACACAATTTGTGCAGAATTGTATCCTGCTGATTTGGATATATACTCCTTTTCTGAAACTTGGTTTAAAAGTGAGGATGACGAAAGTAGTTGCCAACTAGCAGGTTATGTAAGATACAGATTAGATAGGCAAGTATTAAATGAAAAAGGGAATATTAAGACTGGAGGAGGAGTTGCCCTATATATTAAAAACTCGTTGAATCATGATTATCAAAGGTATTCTCATCTAAATATATCTGACAAAAATATTGAAATACAAAATATTGTAATATCAAAACAGCATATGAAACAAATCATACTATTCAATGTGTACAGACCACCGGATGGAAACCATGCTGTCTTTATCGATTCTCTAACGGATGTAATTTCTCAGATTGAAAACAGGAACAACACTGAAATTATATGTATGGGTGATATGAACTTCAATATAAGTGAGGACTCTGATATGGTAAATAATCTTCTAAATAGACTAAAAGGGTTTGGACTGAAGCAAGAAATTAAAAATCCCACAAGGAAAAATGCAACCTTGGATCTTATCTTTACAAATATACGTCCAAACTTTATAACAACTGGAATTACAAATAATTTTATTTCAGACCATCTCCCCGTCTTTCTTATAAGAAAAAAATGGAAAACCGACGAAGAACTTACTTATATTGAAGGCAGATCCTATAAGAAATTACCTGATGAATTATTATTAAGTGAATTTGATGCGTATGACTGGACAACTTTTGATAGAACAGAAAATGTAAATACTGCTTGGAATGAAATGGAAAATGCTATAAGAAATATACTAGACAGATTTTGTCCCCTACACAAGTTTCTTGTCAAAAAGCACAGAGACCCATGGATGACTCAACATGTATACAAATCCATAAAAGATAAAAACAAATTACTATGGTCTTCCAGGAAATCTTTAGATGAACAAAAGTGGACCCAAGCTTCCACATGTAGAAATAAAACAAACAAAATAATAAATAAAGCTAGAAAAAATTTCTTTAAAGAACAAATTGAAGAATACAAAAATGACCATAGAAAATTTTGGCGAACTATTAATAACCTCATACCTGGGCATCCTAAATCGAAACAAGTAATTAACCTAGTAGACCATGAAAAGGATAATACCCCCGTTCCGCCTGACCAAGTTCCAAATTTTATAAATAAGTATTTTACACAGATTGGTCCTGTACTTGCAAAGGACCTCTACATACCTTGGAAACCCTACGACAACATCTGTCTAAACTCAATTGAACCTTTTACCACAAATCCACAAGAAGTGTCTAAGCTGGTTCACGATATAAATACCATAAAATCCTCAGCAATTGAAAATATATCAACCAAAGTCTTATAAACTGTGTTTAAACATTCACCTGAAAGACTTACAAAAATTTTCAACCTATCATTTAAGTCAAACACTGTACCAGACTCATGGAAAATATCCAGAGTAACCCCTATTCCAAAAGCAGGTGATACCAAACTTGTAAACAATTATAGACCAATCTCCCTCCTACCACTACCATGTAAACTGCTAGAGAAAATTGTACACACTAGAGTATATGGATTCTTGGTTAAAGAAAATATCCTGACTCCTAGACAGGGTGGCTTTCGAGCAGGCTACAGCACAGTGGATACTCTATCAAAATTTACAGATGATATTAAAAGGGAATTAAATGTTGGAAATTCTACAATTTCTGCCTTTATTGATATCAGGAAGGCTTTTGATACTGTAGACCATTCGGTCCTATTAATTAAACTACATCACTATGGAATTCGTTCAGATAATTACCATTGGTTTATAAACTACCTATCCAATAGACAACAACTGGTATTTGCTAATGGGCTGAGTTCTGACCTGGAAAACATAACCTGTGGAGTACCTCAAGGTTCTATACTAGGTCCTTTGTTATTTTTAATATATGTAAATGATGTAATCAAATGTATTAAGACATGTAATATTAGACTATATGCAGATGATACTGTGATATACTCATCACACAATAGCTTTATTCAAGCTAAGAATGAACTTCAATGTGATCTGGAAAACTATTATACCTGGTGTATCCAAAACAAACTGTCGATTAATATTACGAAAACAAAAATCATGCTATTTACCTCAACAAACCAGAAATTAAAAACTCTGGAAGCAAACATATCCATGAACAATCAATTATTACAAATTGTCCCTAGTTATAAATATCTCGGTGTGACCCTGGACCCTCTCCTATCTTACAAATTTCATCTAAAAAATCAGGTCAAAACTATCGCCTATAAAACATACAAACTGTGTTTACTAAGAAAATATCTAGATGTCAAATTAGCAATAAAAATTTATAAAACAACGATACTTCCCTATATGGATTATGCAGATATTTGTTTCTCAACAACCTATAATAAATATTTGGATCCGTTACAATATGCCCAAAATAGATGTCTGAAAATATGTCTGAAAGTTCCTCATATTACAAATACAAATTTTATACATAATATTACTGGTTGTAATAAATTAATGGACAGAAGATTTGCACACATTGTAAATTATATGTATAGTCGTTCGAGATCTATGGATTATAAGGTTATACAAAGGCTCCAAACAAGACAACATGATGCTCCCCTATGTAAAACTATTACACCAAACTGTTTATCTTATATTAGAAGTGTGGAGTTTCATGGTGCCATAACTTGGAATGCCCTAACATGTGGTAGAAGGAACGCTGAAACTGTGGAAATATTTAAAAAAGAAACTAGAATACATCTTAAATCCCTTCTACCCTATACCTAAACTCTAACTGATTATTGTACAACCTACATATATTTCTACAGACTCTCTCCCTTACCCTTCAAATCTCTAATTATTTGTCATAATAAGTGTCTAGTTTCCTACTCTAGTAAAATGATTAAATAGCTAGGACCAGAAGGATCAACCCAAAACACTAAACTAGTGGGGATGAGGTCCATAGCTGTCTTTTTGCCACATGAAATCACCAGTGACAATATGTACCATGTCAAATTTCCTGTTGTCTTAGGCATTATGTATCTTGATATGAACTTAGGCAGAAGACTTGTGAAGCTTCTCCTTATCATATCATATTATATCATTAATTTACTACAGCATATACACTCGAAATTATGGCATTTTACAAAGAAGTAACTACTTTTGTACCGGTAACACACTTTATTGGCAATAAAGATCTTTAAAACAAAAAAAAGTTTAAATCTCAAGTTATTCCATGGAACTAGACATGTTCTCATGAACCAGTGAATTCTTGTGAGGATCACAAGTCATGACATGAGTTCACATATTGAGTTATCCCTGGGAACTAACTGATTAGATTCTTGTGGCAATCACGAGTACTGACACAAGTTTACATCTTGAGTTGTTCCCAGGAATTAGATATGTTTCTTCTAAACAAAACTCGAGAATCAAATGTTCTGATGACATGTTGGATACTCATGGAGAAAACATGAGTAAACATCTTGAGTTATTCTCAGGAATTGAACAAGTGCATTCTCATGTGGATCACAGGTGATAACACAAGTTTGTATCTCGTGTTCTCCTCATGAATAGATCATTCTTATGAATCAGTGGATTCTTGTGAGAATCAAAAGTCAAAACATGTGTCCATATCTTGTGTTATTCCCCTAAAAAGAACATGTTTAACTGGAGCAAATCTGTGGTATATGCCATGACATGAGAAAGACACAGGACATTCTTGAGAATTATAAACATGTTTCTTTTCCTGTGGAAATCATAAGGGCAAATCTCGTGCAGTGAACGTCTAAAATTCTCGCAGGCATCACAAGTAATGACGCGACAATGTCTCGAGTATGTCTCAGGATTGTGTTTGCAGGGTATGGCCACCCAAGCAACATCTTGACTAAGTCAAGAATCCCTCTAAATCTATATATCAATGCATTTATAATTTGTGTAAATGTTACAGTAGGCACAGCATTGTTCACCATACTCTATAGACAAATATTAATAGATTCTCCTTTTTCCTTTTCTTCATTTCAGATCTCAAAGGGTATGTGTGACATCAACTTTTTATGCTAAAAAAAGAGATTTGTAAACTATCCCATTCTTATTTTGGAAGGATCTTGATATAAATTCATATTGATTAATGATTCTGGAGTGTAAAAAAGGTAACAGGGCCAAAATGTAGAAGATACATGTGCACCCCTCAGAGACTCCCATCACCTATCTACCAGTGTGAAAGCGATTTCCTGATTTGAATAACATGTAATATTACTATGTTTTATGTATTTGCAGATGTACAGCACACAAGACGGGTGTACCACTGTCCAGCTAACTTTGTTCTATATGATGGATACTGCTACTTCAGTGATGGCACAAAAGACCTGACTTGGGACAATGCAAGGGCTGAGTGTCAAGCTAAGTCATCCAGTCTGATGCCGACTGATCTGGTCTCAATACTTTCAGAATCTGAGAATGATTTCATCTATGATACAATGAAGAACAAAAGCTACTCTTCTTACTGGATTGGACTAAAAAGATCTGCCGATGGTATGACATTGCTTCTTACCGATTATTATCAGACAATAATCATATATACTGAATATTTTACATGTTCTGAGAGATGATCATCTAATTTTTCACCGCATAATAGTCAAATGTCTGGAGACAGTTTGTCTTCAGTTTGATTTTCAATATCCTGTATTTACCATAAATCTTCTGGTATTAGTCGCATCCCTGGTATAAGCCACATCCCCGACTTTGGATAAGCTATAGGCCATAGCCAAGGCTTGAAATTGAAGGTTCAGTACTGTTTCATAGTGTAAGAAACCCTCATATAAGCCATACCCTGATTTCAGGCTGTTTCTATAAGCCGAATTTTGATTTCGATTTTGGTATAAGCTGCGGCTTATACGAGAGAATTTACGGTAGTTATTATTTTATGAAAGATGCTGCAGACTGACATTATGATCCTCTAATGATAATTTCAAACAACTCTGGACAAGATTACTTTCATATACTAGAAAGATGAAAATAAAACAAAAAAAAAAAAAACTGGAAATATGTATGAAAGAAAGAATGAAACGTAGTACCAGTAACAATGTTTTGATAGGTCAGTTCTGATTTTGAAACCTGGTGGCTTCCCCATACCTGGTAGTATTTGGTTTTGTCTGACTTATTACATTCAAATTCTGTCTAGATCTAAATCGCACATTTCCTTTCAATATCAGATACATTTGATTGGGTGGATGGACAGGCCAGCACTTATCGAAAGTGGTATCCAGGTGAACCAAATAATTCAGACAACAAGGAGGACTGTGTAGAGGGGAGAGTGTCCTATAACACAAGATGGAATGATCTGAACTGCGGTGCAAAACTATCCGCTTATATCTGTAAAGCTAAGGCTTGTAAGTACATCATATTACATCATGTTAGGACAAACTACCTTTTATCACCCAAAGTGAGGTTTTGTTTTCATCTCTTAAATAGGTAGTCTTAAATTTAGAAAAAAAAACAAAGTTTTTTTTTTTTTATAATGATGTTATCTAAAATAATTACCTACTTGCTATCATTGTAAACAGAACAATATTGGCTAGTATGAATTTACTATTTTAAAAGCATTGAATCAACCACCTACTAAAGAATGAATTTCCTTTGTAAAAGCATGTACATGTATGTGCTATCCTTATTTCAGACATTACTGGTACAACAACTGCATCAACATCACCATAACCAACATCAGGACATCTAGTACATCTAGACCTAAATGAGAGACATTGCTTTAGGTTCTTAGCACTGCAGTTTTACCTGCCCTGACATACTTCCTTTATGAAAGGACTGTTTTACACAGACCTAATTATAAGTCTAAATACTGAAGATTTCAGAAAATTGTTTCTGTATGTAATGAAAAAAAAGAGCTTGCATGAGAATCCAAGCCCTTTGCTGTTGTGAACAATGCTGCAATAAAGAAATTGGCAAACTTGACAATTGTTATTCTAATCCTTTTAAGCATTTAAACAGGGAAAAAACAATAATCCCAGCATCTACATACTGATCAATGTGGCATTCACACTAAACTAGTCCAATAAATATTATTGTAGGGAATTATCTATCTATTGTGACCATTACGGAATGAGTTCCAGACCTTTCTTTAGTACAGGCTTACCTAAGTAGGATGCAGCTGTACCACTACATTATCTGAGGGTTACTGAAAGTGAAGCCATGTTCTACACATATATCATATGTGTACAATTTGATAGTTTCGTATCCTGGAGAGAAGGGACCTGTAATTGTAAGCTTATCAATTGCGTGGATATAAAGATAATTCTTAAGACAGCCCTAACGCTGTCATTACCCCTGACACCCTTGGCTGTTAATCGGTTGTTACAGACGTCCTCAGAAAAAAATATGGGACAATTTATGATAGGAGGTTTATACAGATACGTTATGTATCACGTCATCCCCATGATATCTGCTAATCTATTCTCCATCTCCAGGATGTTGGGAAGACTCATACAGGGGGGGGCAGGAAAATAGACTTGAACAAGGTCTCGTATATATTTTGTAGAATTGAAGGTCATCAAGTCTTTTTGGACTTAATTCAGTTACTTTTTCCTTTGACAGAATGAAACCCATATACTCCATACACGCAATAAGAATATTCCTTTCATGTAGACATTCATCTTCAGTTAACTATCCGATTGACACCATAAAGCCGAGCTACAACAGTTAAAAAATCAGATGTTCTATTAAATATATATGGAGCACACTTTAACCCAAAGGTCAAGCGAGTGCTCTCATAGAACTCATCTCCAACACCAAAATTTCACCTGAAACCTTGATAACCAACATGTGGGCCATACACACTGATACTCCTATAAGCAGATTTTAAATCTACAACGCTCATATAGTCGGTCTTGTCCAATTGCCATGTTACCGTATTTATAGAGTTATATGAGAAACTTTTAGAAGTTGTATTCATGTAGTTATTGATAGAAATATCTGCTGGCATACTAGAGTCAGTGATGGGTCTCAATTTACCATTAGACTTCTCTACACCAACCAAGGAGTGAATACACTTTGGTTTGTTGGTAGTTTTAGTTATCAAACCCTTGGTCAACTCGTCCAGGATAATATCTAACATCTCGTTATTATAGAACGTACCTTCTACAATTGACTTATAATTTTTACAGTCATAGCTTGTATCACATTCAGGGTCAACTATTTTAAAACCCTTGGTGAATCCACACCATATAAAATCAGACTCTGTCTGGTGTATATTAATAAGATCTGACTGCCTAAGGAAACTTGCTAGTCTGCAGGGTAAAATCTGAGCTTTTTGACCATAAATAAAATGCTCACATACACCATTTACATCCCTGTCATAGACCCTGAAGCTGGGTCTATTTACACACTCCACTGTATATAGTGGATGAACCTCGCCCTGTACTGGGTTACTATGTGTTATAAAAAGATTCTTTTTATTATTACAAGACTCAGAACTATCATTATCATTATTCTCACCCGAAATGATCAAAACGGGGGGCTCAGGAGGATCTACCACACATACAACATTAAAATCAGGCATCAGATTTTCAGATTCTAACATAGGACCCTACCTAAGTACAAAATCCTAATCCTTCTTTTTCTTCTAGAACTTGTCCTTACCATAATTTGATATACCACATAGCTCACAAATGTGACGATATCTACACGGGTCCTCCCTGCAACCCTCAGCCCTATTGAATGCATAACAAGTGCAGGTCGACTGCTTTGACTTGAAACTTTAAGGCTTGGCTGCACTAGATTTTTGGGCCTATACTGTCCCATCATAAGATAAATGTCTTAATATATCCTCACTCCTAACATCACTGAAATCCTCTACACCATTGGAGTTTGCTCTAGTCCTTACAGAAGAATCACATGCTACTAATGCCCTGAGAGTGTATATTTTCGTAGATGATTTCTCCACCAACACCTCTATATGTTTTACCACGGCGAAAACATCTTCTTCCTCTTCAATAAGCTGTTTCATCATTCTCATGTTTAAGAGTAACAACTTTTCGATACTGTCAAGCTTTTCACCCTTCTTTAGAAAATTCCTCTTGTCAAACATACCTTTATCTTCATGGCTATGTCGATGACCCACCCTAGAGGTGATCAAATCCATAGAAGACGAGGAGTTTGATGAATCATTATGGTAAGAAGTGGACTTGGAATGACTTGCCCGGCTCAATTCAACATGGCGTTGCATCCTCTGGTTGCTATGGAGCCCGCGGTAGTCAGGTGACCTCTGTCGGCCACGCCCCCTTCACCTGTATACAGCATCAATGGAAGACTGTTGACAAACAACACCATGTGCATGGTCCCTTTTCGACTCACTGCTCGCCACTGTCGTAGTTCGCCTGTCCCTCCAATAGACCCTTAATATCAGCTAACTGCTGCTCTATACAGGCCGTACTGTCTTCCAGGTCCAAAATGTTCTGGTCAATGGGTGAATCTAACAAATCCTCAATAGCATTTGAGGTAGGTGGGTCCAGTCCAACAATAGTAGCACTCACACCGCTCAAAATCCTCAAATTGGCTTTATTTTTTACCTTCTTAGGCGACTTCTTGGTCTTGGATTTGGATCCGTTACCAGTTGTTCCTTTCCTACCCATGTTGTAGGTATAGGTGCTGTATTAACTTGATTAAACCAAAAAAGTTTAAAATTTCCCAGCACCACCTAGCGTGGTATGTGCCGCTCGAGCATATGAAGCTAATGACCGTTAGTTTAACTGTTGGAGCTTATATACTGGAGGAGATGTTATGATGATGTCAATGATATCCATGCGCCCTGGTGAAAAGTAGTACCTTCACAGACAGAAGAAATGGAGTCGCAACGACTCCAAAATGGGAGTCCAGCTCCTATCACTGAGGTGACCCCCTTTGGGACTCTCAAGTGACTCCGAAAGATTAAGGAGTCCTGCAGCTTTGACTCCCTTCATAGGGAGAGTCAAATGGCCCTGATGCCATATAAATAGAGTGTTAATCAGATGGGACTCTATCACTGAATAGAGTCATATCTAGCAGACTCCATACAGAGAATAGATATGGAGTCACTGTAACTATGAAATGGTTGTCTTGAAATAGGGAGTCAACATGTTTAGTCCCTAGGAATACAGTTAAACTTAATTATTGGGGTTTATACCATAGTAGGAATTTGTCTTGTCCATCTTTTGTTTGTACTTTACCTTAGTCATCCAGGTTGAATTTATTTTGACCATGGAGACACAAAAATGGTGTATTCGCAGTACTCCAGCCTTTGTTTACTTATCCCAAAAACTTGAGCATATCCCCTTCTATTTAATGTGTGAACATTTGCTAAATGAGTGATAACCTGAAGCCAACTCCTCCAGATGACTATCTATGCTCATCATCAAACCAAATGAATGACCATATGATGAGCAAAATTGCACAAACAGCATTGTGGGGCCCTCTAGTAGAAGCACTGAGAAGCACTGGCTGGCTAAAGCTCCATTTCAAAGCTGAGTCAGTAAGACTCTCTTTCAATTGGTTTGACTCCATTCCCTCCCTCTGTATTGTGTTAAGTAGGTCAAACATTGCAGGGAGTCAATTTGGAGTCAGCTGACTTAGACTCCACTTTGAGCTCTGTCCCCTGTGACTACCCCTCCTGGAGTCCACCAGGCTGTGGCACTCATTCTATGGGAGTCAATTCAGTAGGACGCCATACTGCAAACATGGTGTTCAGCAGTTAGGAGTCTATCAGCTATGACTCCTTTAAAAGGGTCCTTTAAATGAATGCCCCTATGCCCCTATGAGCCTCCCAGCGCCCCCATTGTCCCGCTTGGTACTGCATCTTCGGACGCCCATAACTCAATCGTTTATGTGTCTAGAGCTTTCAAATTGCGCATGCGCAGAGGTAAATATGTCAAGTTTTCACTCCCTGCTTTCTGGGCACGTAACTTGCGCCAGTTTGTCTGTGGGCACATTCCAGCTTAAGTCTATCTTTTCATGTCCTCAGATGCAATTAGTTCATATAATGCTGTGTAATATATATAGCATAATGCGAATGGTTTCTAACAAATCCTGACATCTCAGAGATATTTTTCATGTGCATTGATATGTTTTTATGTGATATTTTTCCTGAAGAATGTAAGTCAAATCATGGGCAAACAGTCAAAAATGCCTGTCTTCAACTGAAATTTTCATTTTTGAAGCATAATTGTAAAATGATCATTGATAGTAATACCTCACATATGTGAATAGATCAAATCATTATCATTTCAATTCTCTTATACTTTTTGAATTTTGAGCCTATGGTAAATAGATGATTTTCTATGAATTTATTTCTGATGTCATCAGATTTCAGTTCATTTCCGAACGATTAACTATATATTGCCTTAAATATATTATCTTAATACCAAAAGTGATTTGTGTTTAGATAGAATAAAAGTACTTAGAGGATGCTACCTAATGGCCTATGGCATTTTGGCAAGGCATACATTGTAAAAAAATTATGACCATGCAGAGTTGTCAAAAAAACATGGATTTTTTTAAGGGTTTCATTTCCAAACAGTTAATTAAGGGCACAAACAACTATTCAGTACATAAAATTATTGTTATACAACTTCCCCTTAATCATATCTATCTCAAAAAAATTATTAGAGGACGAAATGAGACATTTGAATAAATGTATTGGAGCTTTTTCATAAGATTTTCATTTCCGAACATTTAATTATACCATATAAAAATTACACTTTTTCTTATGAGAAAGCTTCTAGAATGCTTAATATATGCTATACAAAAACCGGATGTCCACAATGCCGTCCCTTATGTAACCCATTGTTCAGTCTTTGGTGCTCAGGCACCCGTGACGGCATCAGTGGTGCTCAGCCACCCATGACAGTCGGTTGCATTCACTTTAAAACATATACACTATTGTTTGTGCTCAGTGAACCATTAGGGTCGGTATCTTTGACCATTAGATAATTGTATATACCTTTGTTTGGTGGTCAGTGAACCATGAGGTTGGTCCTTTGGTCTTATAACTTATTTATATTTGACATAGCTGGTGTTCAGTGGAGCATGAATGCTCATATGCAGTTACAATGTATTAATGCCTCATATTTTCATGCATTAATATGATCATATGTTAAGATTATTGGAATAATAAAATGGTACGTCATAATATCATGCTCCATGCTTATATATAATGGATGATTTTGGTTAGAGGACTTAACATACCTAATACTAGAGGATGAAACCTTATGCCTATATAAATAGGACAGAATGTGACATGTGTATCACTTCATCATGGGACCTACTTGTGCGTGGTCCATCTCAGTGGTAGTACTGGGTCTCTGTACTGCTCTGTTTGGACCACCCGTGGTCCATGCAGAGACAACCAGTGAACCTAATACAGGTAGCACTATATCTAACATCACCGGATTAAACCCTCAATGTTCCCCACTACAGCAAAGACAGGACCTTCTGGACCAGCGGTTGAAAGGGATACCCGACTGACTGCACTACACACCCAAGTCAATAGTCTTGATGATCGTCTAAGCACTCGGTTTTCTTTCCGACAGAAAGAGGTTAATTCACAGTTTGGCACCATCAACAGTCGTCTTGATGGCATTGAGACAGCAATTGATGTAAGTATAATAATTTTACCTGTATGTTTTTCCTCAGCAAAGATGTACCATATTTCCTACATGAAAAAAACAAGAGTTATCAGTCATTAATCAAAAGGCGGGAGGACATTGTGATAACTGGTATGCAAACTAGCATCTATAGGACACTAGGGGATGCCAGTTGCACCTGGTTTCAATTGCTACCATGTATATATATATATATATATATATATATATATATATATATATATTCTGATGTGTTTGTTTCATTTCTTCTTTTTTTCTGAAACAAACTGGGCCCTATTCTTTTCATATCAGGAGGAGGTAGATTTCGTACTGTAAATAGTCGACACAGTTGTAGAATTGAATATATACAGCACACTTTTTATACTATGCGAACCTCAGAATGTGCCAAGCAACTTCTCATTAGATGATGTGATGTTTAGTGATGCATGCGCTAGGAAATTCATCAATATTGCTCATTTGGTGAGGTATGGTGAGTCTGAATGAGTCTTACTCAGCTTAGCAACCATTCACCTATGTTGCTATAACACGTGTATAGGTAGGGTGTGCCTTATATTAATGGAATAAAGCATAAATATGGCCGCACAAGGGTGGTATATTGACGAATATTGCACAAGGCCGTTAGGCCGAGTGCAATATCGTCAATATACCACCCGTGTGCGGCCATATTTATGCCATATTGCATTTATACCACCATTTCCTCCATATTGTATTAACTTCTTACCTGCTATCCAAAGATTATGGCCACGAGAAGACATTTTGTAAAAGCAAGCGATACGGCCCGGGTCAGCGCTCTGCGTGAAGCCATTGTTTTTGTTCCTTGCCGGGAGAGGTACCGCCGTGTTCACACTCACTTTTCGTATAAAAACCAACCATGACAAGTTTTCAAAATTAAAACATACATATCCTTAGACATTCTAGATGAGTACTCCGTGCTTGATATGTCCGATATATTTAAAATAAATAAGAATCCATTGATTTTCCAAATACGGTCCGAAATTTTCAGCGTCTTTCTTGTACAATGAGAACTTGACCTATATCCACATCCAGGCCACTGACACACTTTCGCCGGACAAGGAGGCGGAAGGGAATGGCCGGCCTGCGACTCGCGTACATTGGGAAAATCAATGGATTCTTATTTATATCGAAGAAAATGGCGAAAATTAGCACGCATTCCTCTTCTATGGATCAAAAACTTCTTGGGATTTCGATATTATAACATGACAAGCTTGGAATTAAGACAAAAACTGAGTGCAAACATAGGACTAGGACCTCAGGTTAGAACTTATTTACTTTCTCATTGGATTTCATCACCGTTCAGTGTGGCGCTATGGCTAATGCCTTCGCCTACCACCACTGCGGCCGGGGTTCTATTCTCCTACGAGTTGGCACGATTTTTCACAATGGAAAATGGCTAAATTAACTTTGTATAGCTGCCATAATTTCCTAAAATATTCTAAGTCCAACTTGACCTCAAAAAAGTATATCCAAAAATCCCAAAAATGCACATGTGCATATTTGCTCTCATAATGCACTGGTAGGAGAGGGCATAACAGTAAGGGAGGTGCCCGAATAGTGGTATAAGCGAGGATATACTGTAGCCCTATTATAGAAGAGTACTAAATAGCTGAAAATCAAGCCCCATGAGTGCCCTATAGGTCTGGCATGAACTAAGTGTGTGCCTTATATGCGGGGTTTGTCTATCACTTATCTTAGTTAAGGTAAATAAGTTAGGTTAATGAAAATGAGGTAACTGACAGTGTTGATTTATTATTTGTAGGACATGAAGGACTACTTGCAGCAACAAATTGCTGCTATGGACAAAAAGGTAGAGTGGGCACTAGCCGACATCAGATCACAACCTTGTGCCACTGTCCGAGAGGTGAGTAGATTTTGATTTAAATCAATGAGAATATAGACATGTATTGAAGCCCTGACATTGGAGTTTATTTTTAATCAAAAACTACCCCAACCCCAAATTCAAGCTCCAAAATTCTTCTAAATCTATGTGCTCTCATAATACATTCACAGACCATGTATATTTGACAAGACAAAGCACTGTTCAGTATAGGTGTAGAGGCAAGGAGAAAAGGTGCTCCGTGCTAAAAGTCAACTTTAAAATTCAGATCACTAGCTTCCCAGTGATATATTGCAAGAGAAGATACTCCTGTTAGTTTCAGGGGAATGGCTTGCTAAATATGGGTAGGTATGACCATTTCCTGAATGGCAATAAGCTCTACATCTAATTAGTGATGAGATACATCTATAATTAGCATAATTTATGCTAATTAGCTAAATTAGTATAATTTTCTTATACTTTTGCCTATAACTTTTGATCTAGAAATCGTATTTTTGCTCTGTTTTCACCATAGTAAACCTGGTGAGAAATTCTTTCAAATGGGATCATTAATTTTACTATTTAGAATGAAAATCATGTTTCCATGGCAACAGAAATCAACAAAAATGTCTATTTACGCCCAAAAACATTCTTTTTACAAGCCTAATTTGGAACCTTTTCACCCAAAATAGAACATTCCATCAAAAATCATTGAATTCTACATAGAAAATACCCTATAATAGTTTTGGGCATATCTTTCCTATTCTAGCCCATAGTGGTGCCCCTGGTGGCTAAAACAGGTACTAAATCCACAGGAACCCCCATTTCTGCTTGCTGGCCCATTAGGTCCTAAAGGCTGACAAATATTAACAGTTTCTCCTTTTTTTCTTTTATTTCAGAACGCCACTGGTATGTTTACAATTACTTTTCTTTAAGCAAAACAGAAACAAATCAAAACAATCTTTATCATATGCCAGGGCTGTTTCTGCAAGACTTGAATCACCCATTCACTGGAGGATTTCCAATCACTCATCTTCCTTTGGGGGAAGTATGAACCCATTTACACATAGCAACTGAAATGGTTTTTTTTTCTAAAAATCATTAGTCTAAAAATTCCATGATGAAAGGTTTGTCTTCTACTGAGTCCTTATCTTAACTAAAAAACAATTGTAGTGAATATGAAAAGTATTTTTCTCCTTCAGATTATATAACATTAATATTTTCTATACTTTATGTATTTCAAGATGCACAGCACACAAGACGGGTGTACCACTGTCCAGCTAACTTTGTTCTATATGATGGATACTGCTACTTCAGTGATGGCACAAAAGACTTGACTTGGGACAATGCAAGGGCCGAGTGTCAAGCTAAGTCATCCAGCATGATGCCAACTGATCTGGTCTCAATACTGTCAGACTCTGAGAATGATTTCATCTATGATACAATGAAGAACAAAAGCTACTCTTCTTACTGGATAGGACTGAAAAGATCTGCTGACGGAAGAAGTATGATCGTACCTTTTCAATGCTTGCAAGACAAGGATGATGAACTCAATTAACGTCCCCTCTGAACAGATTGTCACCCGCCTCTGGTGTCGGGATCAGTCTAATAGCAATAGCAATGCAAATGGGATCAGTCCCTCATGCTAGAGGCACCTGATCTTAGCGATGTAAACACAAACAAAAATGCCAATTCACGGCCGACTGACGGCTGTCAGTCACTGATGGACGGTGTAGGGACAGTATCATTAGCCCTTTAATTGTTTCTAGTTCTATTAGAGCTTGGAGTATGATTATTTGGTTCACTATTCATCCCTAATCATTTTAATTCCACTATCATTGCAAACTGGCGGCCAACTCCAGCTGACATCTGGCCATCATTGCTGCCTGTGATGTCATGACCTCATTATCTGAAAACGAGGCTCACTGAGATCAGGTGCCTCTAGCATAAGGGACTGATCTCATTTGCAATGCTATCGCTATGGCACTGATCCTGACGCCAGAGGCACATGATTTCTGTTCAGAGGGGCAAATTAACATGCCTTCAATAATGATAGTAAATCTTTTCTAAGTGTTCTGAGATGAAAATAGATGTTGGTTTATCATAATAATATGATCTTGCCAGGAACTTATTTATAGATTTCTTTGCAATTTCAGATTCATTCCATTGGGTGGACGGAGAGGTTAGTGCTTTTCGTAAGTGGTTTACAGGTGAACCAAATAATTCAGGCAACAAGGAGGACTGTGTCGAAGGGAGGGATACCTTCAACACAAGATGGAATGATATTTCATGCAATACAAAGAGAAACGGCTACATCTGTAAAGCTAAAGCTTGTAAGTACACCAGATAAGCACATTAAACTCAATTTTAGCAAAATAGAAAACTACCTGCATCACACATACTAAGGCTTTGCTTTCGTGTATCAATTGTATAACGATTCGAAAAAGTGAAGTTTATCTAGAAATATGTGCAAGGTCCACCTATATCGCCAAGTTCTGTACATAATTTGACAGCGTTTGGAATAGATGGCTATTGCTTATCTTGGGATGGGTAACTCCCATGGCAAATGCATTCATTGTGAATATGCAAGTGAATCTATGTCCCTGAGTACCTTTTGATGAACAAAATATAAAGAATTGTCTTCGTCAACCCATGCTCATTGATAGTGACCTTCTTTTTATCTAAGTTGTTGTAGACGTCACTGAGGCTACAGCTGCTGCGCCTTCACCATGACCAAGCCCAAAGGCAAGCCCTGTGCAACCAGGCATCTTACAGGAGAGACATTGCTTTAAGATTTTGCACAAGAGAATTTGCTTCAAGTTTTGACAGGGGAGAAATACTTAATGTTGCTTTGCCAGGAGAAACATTGCTTTTGAAGGTCTTTGCAGGAAAGACATTGCTTCACGTTCTCGGTATAGTTTTACCTTCCCTACAAACTGCTATACTTTTCTCACTTCAGCATATATAACATGTCACTAATGTGTGTCTATTGATACAGGCCTATTTTCAATTCAAGATATATCGATGGTTTAATTTCTGCAAACATCTTATTTGTTATTCAAGGTCTAAGAGATTTTATTAGAAATGTATCAATTATGCTTTCCTGGGATAAATAAAATGACTGTTTTGTAAACAATAATGCAATAAAAAAAAGCTCATGCAATATTGTGTTCATATAGTGAACAAGTAATCAATGGATAATTCATGACTTGTGTGTGTTAGCAAAGGATAATTACATGAGGGTGCAGCCTGAGTGTAATTATCCTTTGCTAACACACACAAGTCATGAATTATCCATTGACTACTGATTTTATTACACGAAACCCCCCTCAAATGAAAATAATTACCTGATATCCATGTTTTCAATGTCATCGACCAAGCCCAAGTGACGGCGCCAGTCGCCATTTTAGCTGTGCACAATGAATCGGTATGAAACGCATTGGATTGTGAAGCATATATACGTTTCCAGTAGCCATCTTTAAGATTATCAGAAGTAGATATTCCATATTTGGTGGTAGTGTCCATAAATAAGCTTGCCATTTCATAATTTTAACATAGAATCCAATAATCCAACAGTAAATATAGAGGATAACCATGTCAGCCGTTTTCTTCGTCTTGGCAAATGAAAATGAGGCTGACTTCGAAAGAAGCTACTTCAAGGAGGAGGGCGAACGCAGGGAGCATATATTGAATTTTTGTGTGTGTAATACATTATAGAATAAAATTTTAACATCAGGTCTCTAAGGATTGAAAACGAATAACACTCACACAGTAGTAGAAACAGAGAAAATATCTTTAATAAAGATTATTTTAATAAGTAACAACAAATCATGTATGAAAATTTAGGATAATAAACAAATGCGTGGTTACATCTAAATGAACAATTGTAACCGTTGCGCATAGATGCGTATAGTGTGGACTACCACATTTATGCTTATATATACGCGTTGAGTAAAACTAAACCTAATATATGAAAAATTATACATATGTTTACTTGTAATTCACAGTGATAGTACAGTCTTTGAAGGACACATTAGAAAAAATTGTGGTGGCCTGAGGGTTTTGTTCTACGTTGACATTTTTACTCACATCAGTGGCACTGTTGGAGGTACATGGTACCTCATTTGGAGGTTTGGTAACAGTACCACGAGGTACGATGTCAGGTGGAGGCTTACTCACAGTAGAAGCTGGTACTCTACGGGACAACTTAAGACTCATTTTGCGTCTTTGTTCATCCGGTGTTTTTGAGTAATACTTGATGGAGTTCTCACTCTTGTGTCCCATCACAGACTTAATGTCCTGTGACTGGACACCTTCTTCGCGTAGGGTCATGACACATGTCGCTCGAACACAATGATTGGTATAGACCTGAGACAATTTAGCTTCCTTTGAAATGTTACTCATGATTTTTCCCAGCGAGTTTATACCAACAGGTGATTTTGTATACCAAATTGGATGGTTTGCAAATCCCTCATAATTAGGCGTTTGATAAAAAGATTGGTTTCGGGACACAATTTACTCAAATAAAGCTTAAGGCTCGTCAATGGGCAATTCTGTACATCGGAAGTGTACATACGCTGACTGTGCTCATTTCACCCTTGGCTTAACCCTTGATGATTTTTTCTCTTGGGTTGAAAGTGAGGGTAACATATTCTTTTTCGTTTTCGTCTAGTTTGAATACAAAATGGTCCTTCATAAGGTCATGCATACCCTCGCAAGCTCTTCGTCCCAAGTGGAGGGTAACTTCATAAAAGACCTTGTACAATAGGTATTTTGGTGTATTGTGTGACAATACTCGAGTAGAATACATTAACGCTAAGTCTGCTTTTGTGATAGACGCGTAATGCGTGGACACATCAAGACCCTTTTCTTTGTTTATTTTAATGTGCCCTTTCATAATGTTATTTGCACTTGTAAACATTTGATCAGTGATTATGTTATAACCCACATTATGTGGCGGCTCTTTTAGGTGGTGCTGGACACAGACTCTTATACACAGTAGGCTTTTTTCTGAATATTCCAATCCCTCTTTTGTCCTTACATTAGCGTAGAAGCGATTCAGCAGCTCGGAAATCTTTTCCTTCCCTTTGGTTTCAAATTCACCCTCTTCTCCTACGTCTATCAGCCAAGCTGAAAAGGAAAAAAAGAAATTTATATATATATTATATTTTTAATAGGGTAGGGTAAGGTAGGGTAGGCTATTGGGTGGGGAGCACCCCTCAAGTATTTTGTGGGGGGAAGGCCACACATGTATAACACATGCACACCCTATATAAACTACCTCCCCTACCTCCTCCTACCTACCCCTACCTACCTACCTACCCCCCTGTTGTTAATAATAAATGCTCCCTAACATTTGGCTGCCAGTTTGGATTTAGCCTATCTCTGCGCATGTGCAAAGTTGATGACAACGTAAGTCAAACGTTTTCACTGTCCGCCATTTTGAATTTAACCTATCTCTCTGCATGCGCAAAGTCGAGGTCAAAATGTCAGATCCGGTTTGTAAGTAGGTCAAATCGATTTCAGTAGCTCCTCCAATGCGCTGAGTTTGCCCCTATATACTACTCATAGTATACTCCATGCATTAAGCTAAGAAAAACTAGGTAAAATAAATATCTTACATAGGATTAGCAATTACCCTAATTCTGCTGCACATTGTAAATGTCATTGACTACCAAGGCAGTTTACCAGCTATCAAATATATGCAACGCTAATATGAGAATTAATCTCAGCCAATGGGAGAGTGAATGCTTAAATATCAAGTTTTAGTTGCGCAAAGCATTTCAACGGACACATACATCACATTTCACGACTGGATCCAAGATGTATTAGTTATACTTCAATCCACTAGATAGAGCCAGGGCTCATCCTGGGGAGGAACTGTCAGGGTATACCTCACCAGGAGGTCATTTCCTAACAAACTACAAGTGCCCATAAGCAATTCGGAGTGAGCACTCCCGATATAGTGGTATTCAAATATCATACAGCAAGAGTTGTCACTAATGACTCCACTGTATTATACTGATGAAGTACCAATTACGAATAGCAATTGTATTGAGAGGAGGTGTGTACAACTTTGAAGTAGAATGCGAAGAATTCCTGATAGTAAAGTGGCTGTGTGCAGTTGTATCACATTATGAAAAGACCCCCCCCCCCCCAGTAATTTCTCAGAATCTAACTCGGTGAGTCACTTAGTTGTGCAGGGCCAATCTTTGATGGTGCAAGGCCTGGGCGTCTATGGATTGATTTCTTCATTTAAATCCTGGATGATATTATTGAGCATTGAAGGTAAGTTTGAACTATCATCACCTCTCTTTCTGTTGTATGTAAAACTAAAGGCAGGGTATTGAATGAGAGGAAGATTAAACTTAGTTTATGGTGCATAAGGGTGATTCAAAAGTTTCTAGTCCTTCTGGACTATAACGTCACTAAATTAGTCCCCTTTGTCTTTCCTTTTAGATATAGATGAAGAAAGAAAAAAAGAAAGAATGGCAAAAGGGGGAAGGGGGAAATAGAAAAAAAAAGAGTCAAATATGAAGCACTGCACCACAGTAATGGATGAGATTATCCGTGGAGCTGCTACGGACAGTTTATGTGATGAATTGAGTCTGAATTGAGCTACTTAACATTGACCTAGTTAATATATAACCTCCCAATGTTTGTATCTTGATCTTATCCATGTTGATTTGGACCCGGGTGGATCCTAAGGCAACATTGCTTATCAAATGTACAAATATTTGTACTCTTTATACCCTCTAAATAGCTGATGCATTAATGCATCGCGCCTATTGGTCGTCATGATGCATAAATGTAGCCCTGGAGAGTTACTCGCCAGGGCTGCATTCAAGCATCATGGTGACCCTGCGGGGGAGGTTCACACACTCCTGGAGAGTCATCATGATGCTCCAATGAAGTGCTGGTGAGCAGTCTCACCAGCACTTCATTGGTGCATTAGATGACCAATGGGCATGACGCATTGGTGCATCAGCGGCCTTTAAAGGGTTAATGTAATGAAAGGAAGGATAGCATATGCATGTCTGAAACAAGCATTAGGTGAATAAGCTCCCACCTTGAGGATGATTCATAAAATCTCATGACAATTTTCATCAGTATTCAAATATCATATTCATCAATAGAGCTGATTGAGTGGATAATTGATATTTCCACATCATTTCTAAATCCAATAAGGCATATATATAGCACAGGGAATGCATGTAATATCTGATCAGACTGATCCACATTTGATAATGCTTGCCTCTAAATGCTTTATTTGACTGCAGACGGATCGTCAGATTTTATAATCATCGTGTAGGACATTTAACTTACTGAGTTTTGACCTGCAATTCTAGAATGTAGACTCAACAATAGGCAGGTTTAGCAACCACTACGTTGGCAATATAACGCAGACGTGTAGCATACTGTAATGGAGTCGGCTCCGGTGGAATACGCGGGCGAGTTCGGCGGAGAGGCCGGACGTTAGTTGCAGCGGCCGACGCCGGGTGGCGCCGCGGCTAGCGAGTTAGACCATATTTGGTAGTGTGACGTCACCGGAACATCGGGGGGGTATATAAGGGCGAGCTCAGGAGGAGTCGGGGGTCGGACTGACTAGGGAGAAAGCGGGGAAGACGTACGGTGAGGCAGCAGGAAGCCAGTAGTAGCCGAGACGCCGGGATCCGACTGAGAGTGGGTTCGCCGCCGGAAGTGCTAGAGAGGGTTAGCTGCCGCCGCACGAGCCGTCGTCACACGGGATCGGCGTACCTAAGCCCACAGGGCGGGCCGGGATGTGGCCCATGAATAAAAGTATTTAAGTCGTTAACTCGCAACTCGGTGTTCATCCTTATTTATTACATTGGTGACAGCGGTGGCGCGTATCCGGTGGTTGCTGGTTCGAACCCTGGGGCTGCGCGCTATATTTGAGGATGGCATCGAAACGGACGCCGGGGTCGGCGGGGACCCGGTTGGAGGAGTATTTGGGGGCGGGTAAACGGGGCAGCCTCCTCGATGTATCGGAGGAAGGGGTGGTGATACGCCGCCCGGGGCTGGGCGATAATAAGGGAAGTTCGACCGGAAGCGAAGAGCCGGGGCCTCCGCCGGAAAGGCGGGAGGGGAGTAGGAGTCGGTTTCAGGAGGTCTATGAAGCGTGGAAGAGGGGGCCCACCGATAGCCCAGCTAGACGGACCTGGCGCTCCGGGGAGACGGTCGACCAGGGGGATGGGGCCCCCACCGACAGTGAAGCTGATCGGGTCTTGTCCGGGGTGAGTCGGTCACAGAATGCGGCAGTGGGGGGACAGCTGCTAGCGGCTGTCCCACAGGGACCCGCAGGGAGACTAGAGGAGGGGTTCGTGCCCCGACGGGTGGAGAAACCGGCGGTTATGCCGGGAAAGTTCGATGGGACTACTAACCTGGACGAGTTTCTGGCGCACTTTGATTTGTGCGTGCGTGCCAACAAGTGGACGGACGAGGAGGCAGGAGTGTTTTTAGGCATTAGCCTCTCGGGGGTTGCTCGTCGCTTGTTGTCATCGGTGAACCCCTCGGAGGGGGGAGGTTACGCTCGGTTACGGGCTGCCCTGGTTAACAGATTTCAGCCCCCCAATCAGGTGGAAAGCTATAAGGCTCTCTGGAGGACACGCTACAGACAGAAGGGCGAGACACTGCATAATCTGGCGGATGACGTTGCACGCCTGACCAGGCTGGCCTATCCGGCGGCCGATGCGGCGACCCAGGATACGATGGCGAAGGATCGGTTCCTGGAGAGTCTTAGGGATCCCCAGTTAAAGGCGTGGATTTTCCAGACTAGGCCGCGGAAGCTGTCGGAGGCACTGGAGACGGCGGTTGAGGGTCAGGCGTTTCTCGACGACAATCAGACAATGGATAGTCGGGTCAGGTCGGTGGAGGATCCTCCGGGGGGGCCTACCGGCGGGCCGGGGTCGGCTATGGAGGAGTGGCTGAAAACCAAGCTGGATGGCTTCATGGCGTCTCTGGAGGCTCGGTTCCAGGAAAACACCACCCGGCCCCGACCCCCGCCACGGCAGAGGGGATGCTTTGAATGCGGGGACGAGGGACATTTTAAGCGCAATTGCCCCCAGTTCAGGGCGAGGGTAGCTAAGGAGAGGGCGGGGGCCGGAGACAATGCCGCGGAGGTGAATCAGGTGTCGGGAAACTGGGGAGGGTCTCTTCTGGTGGCCGAGAAGAGGCCTCTGTAGACAGGCCGAAGGAATGGATCGGGCGCCGGGAGCGCACGGGTAATGGCTTGGAGCTGACAGGCGGGTTGTGGGGTAAGGGTATACAGCTCCTGGTGGACACCGGAGCCACGGTGAATTTGCTGTCGGCCAAGTGGTGGCACGGTGCCGGATCGCCGGGGGAGCTGCAGCCGCATAAGGGGAGATTGACGACGGCGGACGGGACACCTATTGAGGTAGAGGGTAAAGTGACGACATTGCTGATGGGAGGAGGAGCAGAGCGGCCCGTTAGTTTCCTGGTAGCGGATATTGGGGCGGAGGGTATCCTAGGGGCTGAGTTCGTCCGGCAGGAGAAAGCGGTCGTGGATCTGGCCGGCGAAAGGCTGCTGTGGGCGGACTTTGGCGACACCAGATGTCGGGTCGTTAGTAGCGGTACGGCGGTAGTACCGGGCCGGCGGGAAGTCATAGTGGAAGGAAGGGTCGAGGGGCAGTGGTCCCCCGGTAGGACGGGCCTAGTGGAGGGGCTTGACGGAGTAGAGATGAATCGTGGATTCCGGGTGGGGCGCACTCTGGTGAGCCCCGATGAGTCTACGGTGCCGATACTGATCTTCAACCCCGGACAGGAGCCGGTGACCCTTTACGAGGGGATGGGGTTAGCCACGCTCGATGGGGTGGAGATGCCGTCGACGGTGGACCGCGGGGAGGAGGTGCGGATGATTGCCACGGCCGGGGGACCCACGGAGGACGGAGACGCCTGGTGCACCGAGTTGTTGGCCGGCTCTCCGATAGAGGATAAGGGACCATGGGTGGCCATGCTGCGTCGCCGCCGGGCTTCCTTCCAGTTGTCCGCCGGCGAGTTGGGGCACACCACCCTAGTCTCCCACCGGATTGATACCGGGGGGGCGGCGCCGGTCAAGTTGCCACCACGGAGGCTGGCACCTCACCGCCGGGAGATAGTGGACGCTGAGGTGGATGCCATGTTAGCCCAGGGGGTGATAGAAAGGAGCCAGGGGCCGTGGGCCTCCCCCGTTGTGCTGGTACGGAAAAAGGATGGGCGAATGAGGTTCTGTGTAGATTACCGTAGAGTAAATGATTTGACCAGGAAGGATGCATACCCGTTGCCTAGGATCGATGATTCCCTGGATTCCATGGCGGGGGCCAAATGGTTCTCCACTTTGGATTTGGCATCGGGATACTGGCAGGTGGAAATGGACCCTCGGGATAAGGAGAAGACGGCCTTTTCCACACACAGAGGGCTCTACCAGTTTCGGGTGATGCCATTCGGGCTCTGCAATGCGCCCAGCACATTTGAGCGCCTTATGGAAGTGGTTATGGAGGGGATGCAGTGGTCGGAATGTCTAGTATATCTGGACGACATCATTGTGTTCTCGCCTGACCTCCCCACTCATCTCCGGCGGTTGGAGGCCGTGTTGGAACGTCTGGAAGGCGCCGGCCTGAAGATCAAGCCCTCCAAGTGTCAGCTGGTCCGTCCCAGCGTATCTTTTTTGGGACACATAGTGGACGAGCGGGGCGTGAGCACCGACCCGGAGAAAGTGGCGGCGGTCGCCGAGTGGCCGGTTCCCACCTCTATTTCGGAAGTCAGGAGTTTCCTGGGGCTTTGCGGGTATTACCGGGGTTTCGTGGCCGACTTTGCGTCGGTGGCCAAGCCGCTGTCCCTCCTCACCGAAAAGAACAAAACTTTCCGGTGGGATCGGAGTTGCGCGGAGGCTTTCCATACCCTGAAGGCCAGGCTGGTGGCGGCGCCAGTGTTGGCGTACCCATCCGGCGAGGGGCCCCTGGCACTGGACACCGACGCCAGTGATCTAGGCCTAGGAGCGGTGATATCCCAGGAGCAAGGAGGAGTGGAGAGGGTACTGGCCTACGCCAGCCGTACCCTGACTAGGCCGGAGAAGAATTATTGCGTCACTAGGCGGGAGATGCTGGCCGTGGTATTCGGGCTTAAGAAGTTTCGACACTATCTGGTGGGGAGGCACATAAAGATTCGGACCGACCATGCGGCGCTCCGCTGGCTGTTGGGGTTCAAAGAGCCGGAGGGGCAGGTGGCCCGTTGGCTTCAGCTGATAGGAACCTACGACTACCACATTGAGCACCGGCCGGGCCGGCTACACGGCAACGCCGATGGGCTGTCTCGGCGCCCTTGCCGCCAGTGTGGGTGGGGTAGGTCGGAGGAGGCCCAGGGGGAATGTTGTCGAGTAGTAACGAGAGCCCAGGGACCGGTGGAGGATGATACGGAAGGGGGCTGGAGGTGTCAGCAGCTGAAGGATCCTCTCCTCTCGCGGGTGAGTGCCTGGTTGAAGGGGGAGGAAGTCCCCGGAGCAAACGATTTAGCGAAGGAGCCATACGAGGTGAGGGCCTTGGTGGCACAGTTGGGGCGGTTGGAGACGAGGGCCGGCTGCCTGGGACGCATCTGGTGGGAGCCAGGGGGGAGGTCCACCTTCCAAATACTGGTGCCAGCCTCTAGGAGGGAGGAGGCGATGCGAGAGTCCCATGGCGCACCCTTGTCCTGCCATTTCGGGCGAGAAAAGTCCATCCGGCGCCTCCAGCAGTCGTACTACTGGCCGGACTACCGCCGAGATATGACGTTATGGTGTGCCACCTGCCCGGACTGCCTCCGCCGGAAGAAGCCCACCCACCCTGTGAAGGCTATGATGAGGCACCAACCGGTGGGAGGTACATTGGAGAGGGTGGCTATGGACCTGCTGGGCCCCCTCCCGAGAACCCCGAGAGACAACAGGCACATTCTAGTGATAATGGACTATTTTACTCGATGGGCGGAGGCCGTGGCGTTGCCGGACCAGGAGGCAGCTACGGTGGCCAGGGGTTTCGTTACCGAATTCGTGTGCCGCCTGGGCCCCCCGGCGGTCGTCCACACCGATCAGGGCAGGAATTTTCAATCCGCCCTATTTCGAGAGGTACAGGTCCTGCTGGGGACGGCCCAGACTAGAACATGCCCATACAACCCCAAGTCAGACGGCTTGGTGGAGAGGTTCAATAGGACCTTGGAAGCCATGTTGGCGATGACGGTGGACAGCAACCATAAGGATTGGGACCTGCAGCTCCCCTTTGTGATGGCAGCCTACCGGTCCTCGGTGCAGGCCTCTACCAACCAGACGCCTAATTGTCTGATGTTGGGGAGGGAGACTCAGGCGCCTTTGGCTTTGTTGTACCCGGACCGCGCCCCGGGCCGGCCAGTGGATCCGCAGGACTTTGTGGCCGAGTTGCAGTTCAGGATGGCTCAGGCCCATCAGTATGCACGGGAACGGACTGGGGCGAGCGTACGGCGCCAGGAGCGCTCATACTCCGGCCGAGTGAGGGGGGAGACTTTGGAGGAAGGCGATCAGGTCTATTATTTGGTACCTAAGAGGGAGATTGGGAAGTCGTCTAAGCTCCTGCTCCCATACACCGGACCGTGGACCGTGAGTAGGGCGCTGGGGGGGCCGGTATTCGAGATCCGGGACGGCCGGGTAACGAAAGTGGTACATAGGGACCTACTGAAGAAGGTTCCACGCCGGGAACCTGCGCGGGAAGTCGTTCGGGTGCTGCGTTCCGACCCGGACTCACCGGGGACAAGCGGAGATCCGGGTACTTACCGTTTTCCCGCCCTGCGGGGGGTGACGTCACTGATGGCGGAGACAGACGGGGTACGAGCAGGTCGAGGACGGCGGTTGTGGGCCTCGTACATTCCCTGGTTCCTGGAAAGAGAAAAAGGAGAATTAGCAAGGGTACCGGAAATCAGCAACAGAGGGGTAGGAGTGGAGCCCGGAGGGGAGAAAAACAGACTTACCGTGGTGCCCGGTGGGGGAAGGGGACTGAACAGTAGAGGGGTCGGAAAAGGGCGCGGGGCCCCCGGAGGCGGCTGGAAGGATCGGTGCCAAGTTGGGAAAGGACACGGTGCCCCCAGAGGCGGACGAGGGGATTGTTGCCAGGTAGGGGGCCGGTACGCCAGGACCCCTACTTCTGTCCCGGTGGGGTTGGTCGAGCAGAGGTGGGAGGAGAGCGACGAGGAGTGGATTCGTTTCAGGCCGAGGTGCCGGGGTGTGGAAGTGGTACGGTGGATTCCGGTGGAGCAGCCGCCACAGTTGCGAGGGGATTGGTATATGAGACAGGAGGGAGAGAGCCCCCGCACGATGTCTATGAGGGTGAGAGACATAGTGTTAGGAAAGAAGCGGCGCCACGAGGAGGAAGACCGCCGTAGGCACATCTGGGACCGCCGGGAGCCCTATCGGGAGGACGTCTGGCGCCGTGACCTATTTCCGCGGGCGGATGTAGGTCACCGCCCAGAACGAGGCTCGCGTCCATCTTCATTTTCAAACCGGCCAACGGTGCACGATCGGCGGAGCGAGAGTAACACGGACTTTGCGACAGAAATGGGGCCTAAAAAGGGCGAAAAAGGACGGAGTGGGGTGGCGAGGACCCCCAAGAAGAAGTCGCCAGCTAAGAAGCGGCATACATGCCCGGAACCGGGGTGTATGGTCACAACGGGGCGGCTGGACACTCTGAAGAGGCATCTGAGCCTACACGCCGGGGCAGGACCAGGATGGGACTGCCCGGCGGAGGGCTGCGAGTTGCAGGTGAGGGGGAAGAGGCACAAAGAGCTCTGGAAGCACATGTGCGCCAAACATCCAACGCACCCCTGGAGCATCTATGAGAAGATCCCGGACCCGACGGAGATTCAATACCGTCGGAAGCTACCAGAGGCCACCCAGTCCGAGGGGGAGGAAGAGGATGAGGACGATGGCTCCAGGTCCCCCCGCCCGGCGGTGGCGAGTAAGGTGGTGGTGCCGGCCCCTGGGAAATCAGTGGAGGTGGGTCAGCGCAGCAGGGGTGAGAAGAGGGGCCCGTCCACATCGCGGGAAAGCAGCTGGGAGAAGGACTCGGTCTGCGACATCGGGGAGGGCAGTGACGCCGACGACCTCCCTCTGACGGCAAGAGTCGCCGCATCCCCGAAGGGATCGGGCTCCGGAGGGCCTACGGCCGCAGCGCCAAAGAGGCCGAAGAGGGACGAAGCCGCGGGGGTCCCAGCCGCGTCGGTGGGGGGAGGAGGACCGATAGACGAGGCGGTCCTGAGCGAGATGTTGGGGGGCGGGGTGACGGACGTGCTGGAGGTGCCGGCCGAGGCCACAAGCGGGGGGACGGCGGTGTCTGGAGGCACCACGGAGCAGCAGCATCGGGAGTGGTTGGCGGCCATGTACCACCTGCCGGTGGACCACCCGATCCTAGCCATGGTCTCACCTCCCTCCCCGGCGGGGGCTCCGGGCGCGCGGCCTCCCCAGGAGATGACTCCGCCAGGGACCCGGCCACGGCTACAGAGGCGGTTTACCTCGCCGGTACACCGGTCCGATTCCCAGCAGGTCACCCCGCAGCTGGAGACCAGTCCGGTCGGCCCAGCAGGCGAGCTGGACGCGAACCTCATCGGCGGGGAGGACCGCAGGAGGGTGGTCACTGCAGAGGCCCCGGTGCTCCCAACGCCGGAGGAGACGACGCCGGTGGAGCCCACACGCCCGCGGACCCCCAGAGCGAGAGGTGACCTCGCTAAGGAAGTCCAGGCCAAGAGAGAAAGCTACCAGCGGAGGATGGCCGGGGGGGACGACGACGAGGTGGCGACGTCAGCGGTGGAGAAGAGGAAAGCCCGGCCCCTGGTAGCCCTGGAACAGTCCTTCAGGGAGGCAGAGGATGGGCAGGCGTCCGCCGGGACAGGGGGCGACCGGTCGGCGGACCAGCAGTCGGCGGGGGAAGTGGCTGGGCCTGAGGCGCCACGGGAGGAGAGAGAGAGACAGAAAATAGACGAGAAACGAGTAGCGGAGGCCGAGAGGAAGAAGAGGGAGGAGGAGAAGAAGGCAGAAGCCGAGAAGAAAAAGAGGGAGGAGGAGACCGAGAAGAAAAAGAGGGAGGAGGAGAGGAGAGCGGCGGAAGAGGAGAAGCGGGCGGCCGAAGCGGATAGGAAAAGGAAGGCGGCGGAAGCCGAGAAGGCAAAGAAGGAACAGAGGAAGGCAGAGGAGGAAAGGCGGGTGGCTGAGGCCAGTAGGAGAAAGAGGGAGGAGGAAGAGAAGAGAAAGAGGGAAGCAGAGGAAAGCAAAAGAAGGCAGGAACAAGAGAGCAGGAGGGTGGCGGAGGAGAAAGAGGAGAAAAGGAAGAGGGAGGAACAGAAACTGGCAGAGGAGAAGGCGAGTAAGAAGAGGAAAGAGGAGAAAAGGTTAGCAGAAGAGAGAGAGGAGAAGAAACGAAAGGAGGAAAGAGAGGAAAAGAAACGCCGGGAAGAGAAAAGGTTGGAAAGAGAGAAGGAGGAGAGGAAGCGCCGGGAGAAAGACCAGGAAAAAAGGCGGAAGGAGGAGGACGAAGACAGGCGTTGGGCGGAGAGGGAGAGACAGAGAGAGAGGGAGGGGAAAGAATACTGGCCCTCCAGTAGCGATGAGTCCCAGCTCGACGCCGGGTCGCGCCACGCCGGGGTCAGGGGGCCAGCGCCGAGACCACCGGGAGGGCTGGCTGCAGCGGCGGGGGTCTTACCAATGGGCCCGGACATCGGAGGACAGCTCCCTAGGCCATTCCCGGGGTGGGGAGATGGGTTCCCCAGGGGCCCGGTGACCATCCCGTGGTTAGAGGAGGGAGGCACGGCGGCAGAGAGGTGGAGGACGGGAAATAGGCCCAACGAGGAGTGGGGTCCCACTGTGCCGGTTTCAGGGCGCCACCACCGGTGGGAGGACGTGCTCGGGGGAGATCTGGTTCAGGTGAACCAGTTGTACCAGACGGTCTACCGCCGGAGGGTGAGTACCACAAAGAATACGCTTGTAATAGACCAAGAACGGGTAGAGAGGTATAGTGGTCAGCAGATACGACAGCTGTCAGTAGACGAACGGATCAAATGCATGTTGGCAGAGTAGAGCAGGTGGCGGTATCCGAGTAACAGGGAACGTGGGAGACATGAGGGTAGCGGGCTGGAGGAGGGGGTAGCAGTCGAAGAGCGGGGAACGTCGGGAAGGCCTCAGGAGCGGGAGAAGAGGGGAGACAAGGAGGATGGCCTAGGGTCCTAGTCTGACGGTGTATCTTGTGTTGCAGGAGAGCCGGAGCCGGGACGGCCCGCCGGAGGGAACGGTTGGAGGGGAGACGGCCGCCGACGGGCAGGCCATCAGGGGACCCCCAGTGCCGGAGGCGAGCCAGGACGGTCGGCGTTAGGCAACCCCGCTAGCGAGGACGCGGCTACATCCGTCCGCTGCCTACAGATGCCCGCAGTGATCCTGTCCCAGGGTGGCACCTAGAGTGCAGGAAGACTGAGAGTGTATATATGTTGATGATTATATATCGGTTAAAAATATCCAAACGTTAATTGTTATTGTATATCGGTTAATAATATCCAAACGTTATTTGTTATTGAGACATACATGTTCGTGTGATCTGAAGGATTAAGATGGTATATATATGCTGATAGTATCGAGATGTTAAGTGCTGTGACAACATACCCGTTCGTTAATCCGATGAGGGCGATGTTGTGGAAACGCCGTCGTAAGAGGAATGCCAGACGCCGGGCGGGACGGCTTAGAAGTTAAGCGTTATGGAGCATACCTGATGTTAATAGAGTCGCGATGTAGATATAGATCTGACGGGCCGGTGAGATATTGTTTGATGTTAATAGAAGTTACGAGGCTGATACGGACCTAACGGAACATCAGGAGGATATTATTCGGTATTATATAATATGGCTGTTATGACGTTTACTGTAAGAAGTTATCAAGGTCGGCACCCCGGGATACGCCCGTTCCGTATTGATCCACCGGTGGTTGTGATTAAGGTGGGAGGAGTGTAATGGAGTCGGCTCCGGTGGAATACGCGGGCGAGTTCGGCGGAGAGGCCGGACGTTAGTTGCAGCGGCCGACGCCGGGTGGCGCCGCGGCTAGCGAGTTAGACCATATTTGGTAGTGTGACGTCACCGGAACATCGGGGGGGTATATAAGGGCGAGCTCAGGAGGAGTCGGGGGTCGGACTGACTAGGGAGAAAGCGGGGAAGACGTACGGTGAGGCAGCAGGAAGCCAGTAGTAGCCGAGACGCCGGGATCCGACTGAGAGTGGGTTCGCCGCCGGAAGTGCTAGAGAGGGTTAGCTGCCGCCGCACGAGCCGTCGTCACACGGGATCGGCGTACCTAAGCCCACAGGGCGGGCCGGGATGTGGCCCATGAATAAAAGTATTTAAGTCGTTAACTCGCAACTCGGTGTTCATCCTTATTTATTACAATACCTACAACATTGCTACGTCTGCATTAAATCGGGAGTAGGTGACGTACATCTTGCTTGCTAAACCTCCCTAATATCTTTGCTCATCCGTATACACGTCAATGTGTTTCATGCTTATCTTTATTAATCCCCTACTCAAACAATTTGTGAACATTGCCAATTTGTAATTTTATCTTTCTTTTTGCAGACCTCTATTACAACCGGTCAACATGTGGCAACTGGTTGCTTTAATTCTATTTGGTCTTCAATTTGCACATGCTCAAGGTAAAAATCCAACTGCCAAGTATAATTGTAAACCCTAGGATATTAACTGAAGAGTTGAATAAACGTCTTATAAGCTTCACCTGTGGGCTGAAAAGGCTGTCATTTCTAATTGATTGTAGCCTATTTTGAATCTCATGTATAGGTATCTATGATTATACTCATGAATCAAGGCCCTTCACCTCCAAGAAACCCCTCAAGTAATCCACGACCTGAGTGATTCTATGATATGCACCAAGGGTCTGGAGGGTCTTGCCAAAAGATAATGAGGGAGAACCTGTAGAGTAGTGAGAAAATCGTGTAAGGCCTAATTTGTTTTCATAAAATTGACAAGAAAATTACAGCAGAATGCATGATTAACTCTTTTTGATGTGTCAAAAAACGAGCACGTTGTATCTAATTGAATACCAGGACAATATTTTAGCGGCTTTTATTCTTTTTGGTTGACGTTTTTTGGCAAGACCCTCTTGAACTGAATGTGTTTTTATAGTCATAGATTTATGTATCTAAAGCCTTATGTCCACATGCCGATAAAATGACTTTTCTCTGCCACCTGAAAAGTCAGCCAATGAAGTGAGTTTTCTCGGCCGACTTTTCAATTGTAGGCAGATAAAAGTCTTTCTGTCACCCTATTTTGGTGATAACATCTAACAAGTTTGATTTTTATTGTCGGAAATGGACGAGAAAAATGGTGTTATCGTCGAGAATTTTGTCGGCACCAACTTCTATCGCCATGTGGACATATAGCTTAACCTTTGCCTTATCATAGTTGCACAAAGAATTTGCTGATTCTCGATTGATTCAAAGTTCCATTTGGGAACAATATACATTGAGAAAAATATTGATTCATATTCCACACACTGATAAAATTTCAGGGGACTGTGAAGGGCGCCGATTTGAATGTGCCAACAAAGAGAAATGTATTGTACTCTCATGGAGATGTGATGGTGAAAACGACTGTGAAGACAAGTCAGATGAAGAGGGATGTGGTAAGAATCTTACTTTTTGAAGGCCGATAATGCATTGCTGCATCATGCCCATTGGTCGTCATGATGCATAAATACGGCCCTAGCAAGTCATGTGCATCATGCCAACCCTTAAGTGGTAGATACACCCACAGGTGGTCGACATGATGCGCAATTGAAATATTGGCGAGCAGACTCGCCAGCACTTCATTAGTGCATCATGATGACTAATGTGCATGATACACTCCTGCATCATCAGCTAAGCGAATGATTTGTGAGATTCGGTGTAGATCCAGTAATTATTCAACACCCTTGACTCTTTGTTGAAACTGGAATAAGACCTGGAAGCTGTTGCAAAAAAAAAAACTGGAATTCGTTCTGTTGGAGGTGCTATTCCTAAAACTGAACTGACTAACCTGAGGGAATCAATTCCCTGTTGTGTTGCCAAAAGATAATTGGTCATAGTTTTAAAGAGTTTAGGAGTGACAGTCAGCAAATTCCCCAGTCTCCCCTGTGTTTACACAACCCACCTAATCCACATGGCTACTTTGAATATGCATTATTCCTAGGGATCCAGCATCTGACCATAGCACTCTTACACTGAGCTAGGTGATAGGACACACTTAATCATTGTTTCTGTATAGGCCACTTCAGGCAAACAATTCAATTAACTACATTGCCCTCTGGGTATGTGTTGGGTAAGGTGGCAATATCTCACCCTCTTGCATTTCATATACACATGATAAATAGGCTCGTAAGGCCTACTTTTTTAGGTTCAATCATATAACTTCCTTAATTTCAGAATAAAGTTAGAAAATGTATTAGTATACCTGACCATACATAAAGGGAATGACTGCCTACAGCTTACCAGCCTCTGGCATACTAACTACAATTTACACTCAAGAAGCTAAAGGTTAGCACTGGGGCAGTTATAGGACAACTATAGACTTCAGCTATGTGTACTGTGTGTTTGGATACCTAGGAATAATGCATATTCAAAGTAGCCATGCGGATTGGATGGGTTCTGTAAACACAGGGGAGACCGGGAACTTTGCTGACTGTCACACCCTGTCTACATCTAGAGGGGACTACACTAAGAATGTGGTTGAGACTAGTTTTCCGCCCATGTCCTTGATACTATGATAGTATTTAGGTCATTACAGTGGGTTCCTTCAATGTTAAAAAGCCTATTTTCAGTATCAAACAATATTGCCGTTTTAACCATCTACATAGCTGGCATTATAGCCCTTGACAGCTTCCTTTCCCTTTTAGAAAAGAAAACATGCAAACCATCAGAGTTTGCTTGGCGGTCGGGGTTTGGATGCATTTTCCAGCAATGGGTGTGTGATGGTGCTGCAGACTGCCTGGATAAATCAGATGAAGATGGAGACATGTGTGGTAAGGAATATGCATTATCTATTTCACTGTATTGACAGTGTAAGAGTTGTAAAAGCCGCTGATGTGTAAATGCATGATGCTCCAATGAAGTGCTGGCGAGCAGTCTCACCAACATTTCATTGGTGCATCATGGCGATGAATGGGCGATGCACTCCTGCATAAGTAGCTTTTAAAGGGTTAAATAAGCGCTGGTCTGAATAAACCACAGGGGTAGAGGGCTTTTGAAATTCTAAATGATTTAAGTCCTAAATAAGCGTGAGTTTTGAATAAAGGCCTGCGGTATTTCTTGGTGTCTTTATACAGGTCAATGTACATTATCAATGTCGAAGGGTACAATTTCTCCATTCTGAGACTGGCATTTAAGCCTTTGCTTTTTCTGTGAAAGATTGGATGTCCTTTATTATAATCATATCCATTTACAATCATTTCTACTTGAGGGCTAGAAATATGTGTCAGAATGAAAAGATCTTACATAACAGGGGTCTAAAGGATGGATTCAAGACCAGTCTTAGTATTTGGTCAAAATGACTTGCATGCAAGTTATATTGATTCATTTCAGAAAATGTCTGCAATACTGTGTCATTAAACACTTTTACTGATTTTACATTCTTTATATCTTATTTCCCTTCTGACTATCATCTGTTTAATCAGAAAAGAACACCTGCCAGTCTGATCAGTTTACATGCCAACTAGGTGGTATGTGTATTCCTCAGACGTGGAAATGTGATGAGCGTGAAGATTGTCCCGACGGATCAGATGAAAACAGCTGCAGTAAGCTTTCACTTCTTTCCAATTTCATCGGCGTAGGTTGTTTCCCATCTTGTTGACACTATACAGAACTATTATGCCATGCAAGTCCTCAATTTCTTTTTGGAGACATATTAGAAAATAGTTTCTTAAGAATTAGGATTAGAAATATTTGACAAATAAGTCCTTTTTGGTTGTGAGGTGCACCGTTGGATGTCAGTTTATAAACAAATGTGAACAAAACATGGAAATTAGGTTTCTGGCATAAAAGAGATATGTGTTGCTCTGCCAACGGTATTGTATGATAAGGACTGCTCAAGCCCTGGAAAATAATTTACATTCATTTTGATAGTATGTTATAATGTGGTCATTGATTGATTGATATACAGCCGTGCAGTGCTAAAGCACTGAGCATAAGAATACTGAGAAAATAAAGTATTGATCCTAAATACTGTTTATCAATATTTTAGTCACTACAAACACTTCAACATTGATGATAACGAGCCCAACAGAACGGACAACAGAAACAACTATCATACCTGCCACTAACTCAACCACAAAACCTATTAGTAAAAGACAAACAATGCCGGCTACTACAAAACTTCTGACAAAGCCAACATCCACTCAGAGCACTAGACCGACAACACAGAGTAGCATTTCACAATCAAGTACGGAGTTGATAGAGAATCTGACTTCTATCAATACTATGGAACCAACTACAAGACAAATAACGAGGACCACAGCAAGACTAATAACAAGAGCTATGACTACTACAAAACCTTCCCCAAAACCAGCCGAAGGTATTATTTCTAATATAACACATACTATTTCTAATATAACACATATTATACAAGATAACCAGTGTGGTTACCCAACTAATTGTTACTTGTTAAAACCTATTTAAAATTATTGTTAAATAGCATTATATTAACATCATGTATGATTAATTCAGAGTGAGTTCCAATCTTTCATAATCCTATATATTAGGGCTGGTTTACATCATATTTATGTAGGAGGAATTTACAATTTACAAGGATTTGAGGAATTTACAATCCACCATTGCTGTTGAAGGAACAACTGATAGTCATAGTCTGAGAGTTGAGATCACCCCTGAAGACACCAAGATGATAAGGAGTGTGGGCTCGTCTATAGAGCTGGAGTGTTTTGTACATGGACTACCCAGTGGTGCCATCGCAGATATCACATGGTACGCAAATGGCAATGAAGTCGGTGAACACAGCAGGTAATTATACTTACCATTGTGTGTAACAGGTTCAGAACAAAAATCATAGTCTAGTACAAACCTTTCATAAATGAAAGTGATTATGTGATAGCACTATTAAATGAATAAAAGCAAGAATAGATTTGATTTATGCTTTATAACTTTTCTGGCTGTTCCATGAGGCATGAAATCATGAAATTGGTGACAGCCTCCTTATATGCATTGACATGTCCTACCTAGGACTTTGGTGGGGTAAACTTAATCATTCCATGTGTATTTAAGTTAAACTCTATGACTAAAGACTAGAATCCTCCTATAGCTCTGTGTCTTACTTTTACATAAACTATTTTTGTCCATACAGAGTCTTTGTTCATTCTACAAGTCCTCATTCCAAGAAACTGTATGTGTTTGATATTGGTGATACAGACAGGGGCACTTACTGGTGTGAGGCATCCAGTGGTGGTCATGTTGTCAGGAAGGTCATTAGTCTAGCAGTATTTAGTAAGTTGATGTTACCATGTCACTATTAAACATCAGCAATACACAACTGCAATTTCTATCCTTTAGAACCCAACCTCTTTTCCTCATATTGTATAGTCAGTAGACTGATACAAGTTGTAACAGTTCAGATTTTCATTTAGTATTTTTCAAATATCCTCAACATTTCTTCTGCAGATTTCCGTCAATGTAATGTAGTCCAATAAAGAATTGTTGATTGTTAAAGGAATGTGTACCTCATACTTTAGGCCTCCTTTGCTGTGTGATGTGCAATATGCAGATAAAGAACATAATAGTCCACAATGAATGTGAATCATCTAGATAGGTTGCATTTCAAAAATCATATTGCATATTTTGAACTGTTTTGTTACAGATGATATCACATTTAAGAATACCCCTTTGACACAGTACCCTTGGTCTGGTACAGATGCACTCATCCGGTGTCAAGCTTCTGGTGATCATGTCTCTAATGTGTGGTGGCATAGACAAGGACAAGTCATTAAGTCAGGTTTGTAGTGTTGTATTTAGATTGATGCTCTATACTATATTTGTTGGATTATCCCTTGTCCAATTCAGTATTTCATATTTCATTCCTTTAGGATTTAACATAATCCATTTTCCATTGAGAATTCATTATTTTGATTTAAATGATCACCAAACCATACAGCATGTAATACTATGGATATGGAATAAAATCACGTTTAAAAAAAAGGTGTAGTTATTTGTAACAAACACCAACCCACTTTCATGTCCATTGATCAAGTGAAGATGATTACACAAATATCCATGCTTTGGTAATTTTAATGTGACACTAAACAGTCCCTTGATTAATCTTAGATTCTCTATATTCATTTTATCTACAGGTGGACGTTATTTGTATGAGCCTGCAGGTCTGAGGATCTACAAGATAATGAGGGCAGACACTGGTCTGTACACATGTGTGGCAGAGGTGGCTACAGAGGGTCGTGTCAAGGAGACGCTGATTTCGGTCTTTGTCAGATAGGCTGCTTATAATGTTAATGGAGTTGAGAAATATTGACCATGAATATATAAAATGAACCAATGGTACCGAGAGTTCAAAGTTTGATTATCTTTATCAAAATTAATGTTATGTTTTATTTGAAAAATATGAGTGTAAAAGTAAATTTTATATGCCTAATGTCCTGTGTGTTGTTTTCACTCCATTCTGTTATCGGTCTATATATATTTGACAAACATCCTCTGATGATAAAAAGAAACCATGTTAACTTCTGTAAACATACTTTATTTTGCGCTGTACATATTTTCGTGAATTTCATGGAATTAAAAGACGTGATTTAAGTACATCGTGAAAATGTATCCCTTGCAGATGGTCTAATAGAAAGGACGGGGATGGGTGGATGCATTTGAAACTAAATCCTGGGAGCTGGTATGGAGGGAATAATCTAAGCTCTAACACAAGGAGGAAATAACATACATGTATTAATAACAACGTACACCAGCTAACACTAAGCAGACGGTACATAACTGTAGTGCATGGGCACATGTATTTGGAAACGTGGCAGTTGCTTTTTATATATATCACTCAGTAATTTACAACCTTCCACTATTTGGCCTAATACTCATACAATGTGGATGTCGATCTAGCAGTGCATCATCCTGACTCTGAAGGAGAGTAAGAACTCCAAAAGATCGGCATGATGTCAACATGCAAATGAACATCATAAGTTCATATCTAGCCAAGATTCACTAATTTCATCGTTACAATTTTATTTTGCATCAAGCCTCTACAAATGAAACAGTGTGAGAATGTGGGAATGTAAATCAGCATGCTGCTGCAAAAGGGCAGAGAGGATCATTATTATCATAATGAGGACCAAGTCATTTATAGTTATACAAACACACATGTAGGTCACAGTGTGAGGGACTCAGTGGTCTGTACACTCTCAGACCCCCACCAGGAGCTGCTCACCATGGAGCTGTTATATCTTCTACTACTAATGGTCATCCAGTGTGGATATAGTAAAGGTAGGAATCACATTTCTAATTATAGCCATCTGTGTAGTTTTACCGCATGTTCACCTACAGGTGTTTTAGGTTGAAAAAGTTTATTTTATTTGTCAAACTTTAGTTTCCTCAGATTTTATTGTGGAAATGTTCAAAAATATATATGAAAAGGTTTACTTTTAATTACACCGATAAAAGAAATCATACCAAAAAGGACAATAATCAGTTAACTCGAATATTTCTGATAAGGATATTAAGATCCACATTAATTTCTTCATACTTAAACATGATATACACATACTAACGGCAACTGTTCTTTGCTAATTTCAATAATAACAAACAGAACAAAAGAAATCATGTGCTGCATGTAATTAGTGCTGGTGCGGGTAGTGGAACTTGGGCATAAGGAGTAGGCGTTAATCTCTTCAGCTGATGACTACAGCACTATGGGTATGGGCTCACTTAGTAGCTATCATACTTATAGCGTTTGGTGATTAGTAAAGGTCCTTTTCCAATAATGTACTGTTGTCCTCTGGTTCATATGGGCTATTTCACTTTTCAATGCATATTGGGCTAAGAACTGATGAATTAAAAAACTCAGTATTACTTAATAACACTTTATTTTATTTGAAACCCTATATCTTGGCTATTCAAAAAAAGTTGATTCAACTCCAAACGGGTCAGTTTTTATAGCCCGCAGTGTAAAACCCTTCTAAACTTGTTCAGCATTGGTCACATTTTTAGATTTAAAATCAAAACTACACTGAGTAATGCTTGGATTGCCACCAAATTTTGTCCCAGTAATACTACAATTAAGTAGTTTATATGTACCAAAAATCTAAAACCAAGGATCAAGACTTTTGGAATTGTGGGTCTTGTGTTATATAGTGCGAGGTCTAAAATTTGGTGAAAATCAATCCACAATTTTAACTTTACCCTCAGTTCATCAAGAAACAACATATACTCTTAAGAATCACTACACCTTCCCTACAGTGTGTGTACTACACAACACAGTTACCCTCCGCCACCTATAAGTTATTAAAGAAGCTTAGAAAAGCCCTTGCTGAAAATGATCTTTGGCCTTTTTTAGACACACTTCCGACTCACTGCAGGCCAGCCCTTACAGAGAAATAAATCAACATAACTCATTTTGTCATTTTTATCCAGCCAAACATGTCTACTAACCAATACAAAACAGTTCAACATCATAAAAGATGATTCCTTAGACTGGCGACCATTCTACATAAACAATCACTTTTTGTGACCTATGCTGAATTGGCCCAATTCAGCGTAGGTCACACCTCCGGAGTTGAAAATTGGTTCCAAGGCTGTGGTGATGTAGGGTTTATGGGAAGAGCCAAACTTTTTTTCTGCCAAATAGACCCCTATAGGAACCCCTTTGATGGTGGGTATTAAACAGATTAAAGCTGATATATTAGCAGGCTAGCTAGTCTATATATATGATATGCTTAGTGAGTAGAAAATCAGTCATTTTTCATGAGAAGAGGTACCTTGAAAAGATTATGAACTCCAAACGACATGGAAATGTTAGATAGGACCCGCCAACTAAGGAAGAAAATAGTTCATGATGTTCTAGGCCTACTTAGATAAGCAGTAAATTACTTGGAAATTTGAGAAAATTGCCCAAAAATGCCAAATTTTGGCAATTTTTCACCTTTGACGCCCAATCTTTCCAAGGATTATAGGCCGACATAAGCAAATTTGTCATTTTTTTGAAGCTCCAGATGTTTTCTATCAAATATGACTAGATTAAAGAAGAAGGGAGCTTTAACTTGTTTAATGCAGCTCCCTGAAGGTAAAAAGACCCCAAAACATTGTTTCTTGAATCAGCCCACATATCATTGTTGAGAAGGCCCATGACATAGTAGGCGCAGAACATTTACCAATTTAAACTTAGTTTTTATGCTATCCGGTTAATTCGCCAAGTAATCTAGAAATGAGAACCAAGCTATACTTGGTTTTCCAAAAAATACCAGTATACTTGACAATTACCCGTTGATTTTTCCCTTCTAATCTAGGGACCAGCACAAGTCTGTATTTCACATGCTGTCTAAATGTTAGAGAATCAACACAGAAAGAGAGAGAGAGAGAGAGAGAGAGAGAGAGAGAGAGAGAGAGAGAGAGAGAGAGGGAGAGAGAGAGGGAGAGAGAAAGACAGAGGCAGAGGGAGAGAATAGAATAGAATAGAATAAATGTGGATGGAGGATTTCCTCGACACAGTAACTGGAGGAATGTGTATTTAAACACCTAGCCTAGGCCCAGAATCTAATTGAACCATTAGAAGCTAGTACACTGTGTATAAGGTGTGTATATTGACAACTGCCCCTCATAGAGTCAGTTAAAGTTGCCTAAAGTCAGGGTAAGCATAGCAAACAATAGATTAGTAAAACAGCCAAAATGTCACTGAATTTTTCCAAGTTGCAGTTCAGCTTTATCTGTGAGGTACCTAAATATGTAGGATAATCGCAATGCCATTAAAAATAAGAGTTTAACCATTATAAGTGATTCATTTATAATGTGAACTCATGTCTTATTTTTTTATTTTATAATCAGCACTATGCACTGACACAGAGTTCTCTTGTCAGTCAGGGAACTCCTGCATACCGCAGAGGTGGGTGTGTGATGGGGGCTCTGATTGTGATGACCAATCAGATGAAGCCTCAGAACTTTGTGGTGAGTACCAACTAGGCTTGTCTGGGACTTTCTGACTAAATGTATACATGCTAAAGTTAACTAGCCCGACAAGCTAATGTACACTGTAAACAATAATGTTGTCAAAATACAAGGACATTCCTCGCCCCAAAGTTGTCAGAGTCTGTCGTAATGTTCACAGAAATATCTTGTACATTTGTGTGCAATCCTTCTAAAACTACACTGTTAATATACTGTTCCGTTTTATGATGATTCCTGGTAGATCCCAAAGAAATTTCTACAGTGTAGAAGCTTTTTTTCTATTCAATGTGAATGTTTAGAGACAAAATGGAAATATGTTGATGCTGTTCCTGAAGAGAGCTTTACTTTACTTTTCTCTCAAAACTGATTATTATGTGTGTAATGTACTACCACCAACACCAAACATATTAAATCAAAATCAGCAAATCTAAACCTTCATTTGCTTGCAACGAGATTTGCAGGCTTGGTTAATAATCCCAACCAGAAATTTTGTTCTGGAGTTGGAATCAGAACCTCCTCCCCATAACAATTATATGATTTCATCCATCATTTCTCCTGATATCAGCCCTTTTTTGTAAATTTTTTTCAGTGAAGGCAGTGCTTTAGAGAGATATATGCCTAATAAATTGGATAACCAACCTATTGAAGAGCAATAAGAGTCTTGACTTATCTTTCATAAACATTCCTTCTCTATTTTGTTATATTATAAGACAAGAGGGCATGCCCATCAGACCACTTCCATTGTGGAAAAGGGGCTATGTGCATCTTTCGGAACTGGTTCTGCGATGGTCAGTCGGAGATGGGTCTGATGAATGTAATTGTAGTAGGTAGAATAGATAGAGGGCAGTACTAGACTACTGAAAGTCAAACTATAAGCTGTGTGTCCACACGGCGATAAAACAGCTTTTGTTGGCCAACATTTGAGAAGTCAGCCCACAAAATGACAAAATATCTAACACATTTGATTTTTGTCGTCGAGAATGGACGACAAAAGCCGTTTTGTCATCGGTAATGGATGACAAAAGTGGTTTTGTTGTCGGAAATTTTGTCGCTCACCAGTTCTGTCGCCCTGTGGACACAAGGCTTCAGGCAGACCTTTTAGCTTTTCCTTCAACTAAGAGTGCACCTGATATACATAGTAGAGATTATATATGCAGTGCATGAATAGTCCACTGCCATCCTATTGCAGGTAGCCAGGCATGTGCTGCAGATGAGTTCCAATGTCAAAATAAAAAATGTCTAACTGCTCTGATTCTACACCAGGTTCTCAGTGCTCAGATGGACAGTCTGCCTGCAAGTCTGGGCAATGTATTCCTGCAACGTGGAGGTGTGATTCTGAGTCCGACTGTGAAGACGGCTCTGATGAAGAGAATTGTAAGCATCTATAATATATGCAGCACTGTAGTTATTTGTACACCCAATGTAGATACAGCTGTAGAAGTTCTTAAAGGGGGGGCTAGCATGGCAAACCTCATCATAGGTACCGGATCGAAGATAGTTGATAAATTAGCAGGACCCAGCGGAAAATTTATGACGACCTGATTGGTCAAGGGGTGGCCACGTGACTTTTTAATGCAGGTGTGCATTTGCATGCCTGCAGGGCATTTCTCAACTTGGTACGACTGCATCCAGCCAGTACGACTTGTACCTTTCAAAATTAAAGCGGGTGAACGTAGGTAATCTTCTACAACTATCCTGTACGACCAGCACTTAATGTAGTATTAAAATTTTACATAGGGTTTTAATAAGGCAGTCATACCAGTGCAGTCATAAGTGGCCATTAGATTTGGAACTGTAATGGCATTATTGGGAGGAATCCCACTACGATTTAAAGGGGGTCTAGTCGCACCATCTTGAGAAATGCCTTCCAGGACCCATTTAAAGTGGTTCTCAATATGGATAAACTTGAAAAAAAGAGATTATTTACGGTCAAAGCGATGCATGATATGCATGGGTATTAAACACTTCTAAATTATACAGGATATATAGTCAATCCACCCTACTTTGCCCTGCTAATTTCCAACATGTGGAGTAGAGCACAGAGGGGAAACCACATACAAATCACATTGCAGTTTTAATTGGGGTAAATATCAAAGACAGAAAATGTTATCATAATTTTAACAAATGTGACCCTTTACTCAAAAATATAGGTGGAGTAACTGTTAAGCCATGCCCAGCAGGTAGATTTCAGTGTGAGACATCTAGCGATACTGAGCCCAGATGTATTCTCACCATTCAGCAGTGTGATGGTAAAATGGACTGCAATGATGGCTCAGATGAAAAGAACTGCTGTAGGTATTCATCAACTAGGCCTATAATCTCAAAATGAGATGTGTATTAATTTTGATTAAAAAAAAAGGAGTGATAAAAAACAAGCATATCATTAATTTTCAGGAAAAACATTAATGAACAAAATCAGTGAAAGCTAGTTTATTACAAAAGTTTAACAAATGCTCAGTGAAAAAGTTTTATGACTAGAATGACGTTCGCAGCCACGCTGCACGCGGCTGCAAAAACATCTCAATCCCCACAAGTTTAAAGAGTTATGATTTTCTTTAAATGTCTTTGGTCCACTCTACAAGATTAATTGTTTCACATATTAAAAAAAACAGCTCTGTGTGTTGTGACTGGATATGTAGGTGGTGCCATCTTTAGACAGATCACATTCTTCTTGAATATGGTTATAGCGGCTTACAGACTTTGTTCAAAAACCTTTTTCATCGCCAGCTTCCCCAGCCCTAAAAAATGTATGCGACACTCCTGGAATGTGTTCACAGATCTGCCAAAGCACCAATGATGGCAAAATATGTAGTTGCTATAAGGGCTTCATGATTGATCCAATTAATACCAATATCTGCAGGGCATCCGGCCCTGAACCATCACTAGTATTTTCAACCACTAGCTATGGCATTCGTGAATACAAGCTCAACACCCGGGACTACTTCATTTTGGTTGATGACGAGCACGGTGGAGTGGCCCTTGACTTCGACTTCAGAAATAACCGTCTTTACTGGTCAGATACTACTCAAGAGAAGATTCATGGCATCAATCTGACATCCAGCCACAAAAACCTCACAGAAAACCCTGTCGACATTGTGACGACAGACATCAGTACTCCAGATGGTATTGCACTTGACTGGATTCATGGTAATCTGTATTGGACTGACACAGGGAAGGACAATATTGCAGTGATAAATTTACAGACAAATTACAGAAAAGTTCTCATAAACTCTGGACTAGACGAGCCGCGTGCACTTGTTCTGGATCCACGTGAAGAGCAAGGGTAAGTATCTATACATCATCAGAATAAATCAGTGCTAGTAATTATGTGATGGCCTAAATCAATATAGACTCCATAATTTAAGGCAACCTTAATAAAAGTTTACAAAAAAATAATGTTTTTCCAGAGCAATAGCCTGAGGCACAATGGATAGGATTCATCACTATTTCAAAAATTGAAATAAATGGTTTTTAAATAATCTCAGGGCCGCCTTACATAAAGTCAGGTATACATGGATGAAAATGACCCTAAGAAAGTTAAAAACAGATTATCAGTGGTATTCCTTTTTATAGTTAGTTTGTTAGACAGCACATCAAATTTGAAAAAAAGAAAATGAATCACAAATGGATTTTAAATATTCTCAGCTTCATGTACTGGTCAGACTGGGGGGATGTTGCCAAGATTGAGAGGGCTGGTATGGATGGCAGCCATCGTACAACCATCATTACATCTGGTATTAAATGGCCCAATGGACTTGCCATAGACTATCAGGAAAACCGTCTCTACTGGGTGGATGCTAAGCTCCATGTGCTCTCAAGCTCTGATCTACAAGGCAACAACCAGCAGGTCATCATTTCATCAAGTCGTTTCGTCAGCCATCCATTCGATCTCGAAGTATTTGAGGACTATGTATACTGGACAGATTGGAGGAATGAGGCAGTCTTCCAGGCTAGCAAGTTCAATGGCTCTGATATCAAAAGCTTAGTATCAGAACTGGCTTCACCGATGGTCATTCTTGTCTTTCACCCATTGAAGCAGCCTTTGGCTTCTAACCGCTGCGGTTCCAACAATGGCGGCTGCTCGCACTTCTGTCTGCCAGCACCGTGGATCAATAACCAATCAGCTCTCTACTCCTGCCACTGTGAGAGTGGTATTGTATTAGGAGAAGATAGTCAAACCTGTTTAATGCCTGGTAAGTAAAATAAGTCAACAACTTAAAATTTCACACAGCAGACTTAATCTTCTTGATATCTTAAAAGAATCCTTCCGGATAGCCGAAGTGACCAGTCACAAGGTTTTCAATTTCTAAAAACATTAATTCATCTTATGTTTGTAGGTTAAGACAAATAGATTTTGGTATGCAGGCACAGTTACCTCTGCCCTCCCCTAGTAGAACATCCTATGGTAGCACCTTTAGAAGATTGTTTAAATGGAACAGAGGGTAGAACGTAATTATCAAGTAATTTATGCACCAGACAATTTAAAGGACCTCAGCCATTCAATTTCTGAAGACTGATAACGTTGCCGTTTTGTCAATTCAAAAACAAAAAGAATCCCAGATTGTCAGGCAGTGCATCTTATATAAGTCATACTTAATCCCTGTAGCTGAATAACCAGATGCAGGTTTATATTTATATATGATTAGAGTTAAAACACTGTTTCTAAGTGTGGACATTTTTCTTTTGGTGATAAAAACCCTCTTATTTGCTGCACAAGAAACAACAACAACACTCACAACACCACCTATACCAGCAACTGGTGACTACAACATGACAGTTGAGATCATCCCTGAAGATGTGGAGATAACTAAGACGGTGGGATCCTCAATGGAGCTGGAGTGTTCTGTTCATGGATTACCTGAAAGTGTCAAACCAAACATCACATGGTATGCTAATGTTAATGAAGTCAGCGAAAACAGCAGGTGATGATATTCATTATTTCATTCCTATAGAAACGGCATTGTCACTAGAAGGGTGTTCTGGGTCATAGTTCCACGGTTTATGTCTTGTTCTTAACAACTGCATAATCATGTATCACTCAATCACTATAATTCATTCTGTCATCAATCTCCGGTACACCAGAAATGAGCAACTGCTCCCTATTTCATTGACAGCAACACCGGTCGCTGGTCATTCTTTTAATTTCTTTTGGAAGGGATAAAGTGCCCTTTAAAATGTAGAAATAGATGTATTTGACATCTCAATCATAAAGATATAAAGGCCATCTACAGTCGTCACACAACAGGGGGTAGGGGGTCCATGCGTCCTATACATTTCTGTAGTAAAACTGTGACGAAAGGGGGAGGGGGGAGGGTAAATGGTCAAAAAAGTGTCACGTCATTTATAGATGGCCCCTTATTATATTGCAGAAATGGTGTTAATTCATGTCCCGCCTTTGAAATAATCTCCAGTTATCATGCTACAGTAATGATATTTTATTTGCACAATAAGGGACAAATTTTCATGTATAGCAAAATAAAATAAAAGCAACATTTTTTGCACAACACTTTTCTTTGCAATTGGCAATGACAATGTTAAGATCCCTCTTTTTGCAGGCACTCCCTGGGCTGCTTCAATAAACATAATGAATGATAATAATGTAGTAACTGCTTGTCATAGACAGTAACTCTGACCTTTACTTTTTTCATCAATACAGAATATTTGTCAAGTCTACAAGTTCTCAATCCAAGAAACTGTATGTGTTTGACATTGGTGACAAAGATGGCGGCACCTACTCATGTGAGGTATCCAGCAATGAGGAAGTAGTCAGGAAGACCTTCAGCCTAGTTGTAACCAGTGAGTAGAATTAGTGTGCTCCAATTGTATTTAGACTTGATAAGAACCATGCAACATAAATTGCCAGAGCTATATTCATGCATCATGCCAACCTCTTACACCCCAAGGGTTGGAATGATGCACCAATGAAGGAGTTTTGCCTGTACTTAATTTTTGCATCATGATGACCAATTGGCATGATTCATTCTTGAATTAGTGACCCTTAAAGGGATAAGGATATAAATGCAGTGCCCACTGTATCAATTTGATCCATTGTGGTGGGCTTAAACCAACATTTATTTTATATCACAGATATCAAGCATAATACAGGAAAGGTTTTCAATATCTCATCAAAGTTTGAAAAAAAAAATTAGGAAGTGATATAAAGGTGTCCTCATTTCAAATGAATTTATGTAAATTATGTTTGTGACAAAATGCAATTGTGTTCTATCAGAGGACATCACCTTCTACCATACACCTAAGACACAGTACCCATGGTCTGGTACAGATGCACTCATCCAGTGTCAAGCTTCTAGTGGTCCTGTTCCTACTGTGTGGTGGCGCAAACAAGGGGAGGTCATCAAGACAGGTTCGTTATTTAGTTTACAGACTATTTTAGTTCTTGATTACTACAGCATTTGTGAGTAACTTGTAAGATGTAAAGGGTCTCATTATGGGCCACAGTTTTCTTCAATACTGGAATAAAAGAAAAAAAGGCAATATACAAATAATCAAAATTGCATTTAGTGGCAGGGCAAGATTTGTTTTGCTACTGACATTGATATTTATCATTCTATCGAAATCTATGAATTTATCTAACCTAGTGTGTAGGATTTTAACTCACAATCTGTCCTCCAGGTGGACGTTATGTGTATGAGCCTGCAGGTCTTAGGATCTACAATATAACAAGGGCAGACACTGGTCTGTACACATGTGTGGCAGAGGTGGCTGCAGAGGGTCGTGTCAAGGAGACGCTGATTTCCGTCTTTGTCAGATAGCCAGCACACCAAAAGTTCACAAATATAAAAATGATCAATCGGATAAAATGAAAAGAACCAATGATACCTACTTTGTAATAAAATTGTCCAAAGTAACATCTTTATCAAATAAGATCATGTAATACATTGCGCCTATAAATGCTTTTGCGTTTGCTTCTTGATTATAGCCAACTGTGCTTGCTGAAGACAAGCATTGAGTTGAGCTAGACTTTTAAAAATGTTTCATATGGCTGAGAAGATGTCATACATGCACATAATTATCTTTTCATGAAAATCCAAAAGGCAAGAACACCATGTGTTGATAGTATCAAAATAAATCACAGTGGTCCATAATTAGTATGACACATATCATACACAGAAGTAAAATCCTTTGCAATATTGGCGATTTAATCATGGTTATCGAGTTTCAGAACAATTTTACGGTGCCTAGATCTGATAATACAGTAGTATGCTCTAAAGGCATTGGGGAAAATGTTGATACAAGTTGTTACGTTGGCTTATGCTCTGAGGATATTCTGCTTGCGGCGCATGTTGCTTGCCCCCATGGGTAAAATTGACCGCAGTTCCCCTCTGCTGGTCATCCGGTCTCATAGTGGATGAGAGGCATGGTGCTGGCCCTCTCTGGTCAAATAGGTATAGACGGACCGATGCCTATCTGAACTGAAAGGAACAAACAGCATACGAACACATCTCTTGAAAACCTGCACTAGTATAATAAGGTGATGCCGGCCACAATACTAGCAACTAATGATATAAGATCATCAGCATAAAGAAATGGCTTGCTATTTGTCGTCACTTCTGGTAGATAATTAAACAAAAAATATAAATATAAGAGTCAGAATAGCTGGCTCTCCTGTGACATGGCAAACCTTTCTGCACATGCGTCAGATGTTTTATTACCACAAATTACAGCTGCTTACTAATGTTCGAATCAATATTTTTTAACCTTTTACTCTATATACTAAACATGCAGACAGTAATGTGCACTATATTGAGGAAACACAGGGATGGAAAGGTTTAACAAATGTTTTTTTTCCTAGTGGGACTATCGATCGGGCCCTATACTCACTCATAAAAAAAAACTAGGAGTGTCCTTTTGGTGAACATTCAGAGCATGGACAAACAGAAGGATGTAATTGTGTCTGTAATTGTTGCTCACCACCAGAAATATTATTGAAAATGGTTGTGTCACTGTAAATCACTGTGATTAAAAAAACATATTTTGACATAAGTAACACAGAGCAAACAATGATTTTTGCTGTAATCCATAACCTATGAACAATGTACTTCGGTAATGAGGAGGTCAAGTCTTTGAATGCTGGGGCACATAAAAGTGACAATATGGTAACCTAAAAACATATATCGTTAGTTTGAGAGAGAACGTGTCTGGTACTAGATGACACAGTGAGTCTTATTCCCTCCTCACTTTTTTTATGTTCTCTGCATGTATGCAGAATATGGGTGATATTTTTTTAACAACATGGAGGGGGGAGGACGGTGAGTTTGACTGGGGTTTAATTTCTTTTCAACAACTTGCCCAGCATCGATATTTTGTCAACCCTGTTGAATTTTGGGGGGTTGGTAGTTCTCAGTGGAAGACCCTGTGTCCAGACAGGGGGGTCTTCTTTTGATGCATTCATTGTAAATGCTACTTCACTATATTGAGGAAAGACGTGCTGTAATGTCACTCTTATCTACAAGGTTTGCAGGAAATGTACCATATTCTGCCAATGTCATATGTGGGAAAGTATTTATAAGGGTATTTTTAAATGTCCTCTGAAACACTAATGGCAAGAGTAGCTGTCTAGAATAGCTCTCTGGCTATTGGGGTCAGTCACGAACGGTTGTGGTGATAAGATGCATTAGTGCTAAGAAAACACTGCCCTAGATACGTACCGTATTGTCACCACCAAGAAACACTTCATCTGCAGTATCTATGGGGGGATAGACCTGTCTGTGTCTAAAATCTTACTGTCCTCTGTGATGTTATATGAATAACACATTTGTCTAGTTTTGTTTCACAGCCTATGGAGTACAAATCATTTAGGTCTTAAGTCATAAAAAAGGTGTACATCTTGTTAAGCCCTTATCTCCCCCCTTTAAACATCATAAAAACAAGTTGGGTTCAATAACTGCAGCCAGTTGATTAACTTTGATCATACTTTTGATCAGGAATGTACCAATGCAGATTGGAATATCAGCAAAGTGCAAGATGAGACCCTTTGTGTTTGAGGTGAGAACTACCCAGGGGATATAATTATGATGTATTATTGATGTCATATTCTTGCTTGAATACAACATCTTAAAATTCATATCATGATGACGTGAATATCTTACGTGACAATTACTATGCCTGAATTATAGAATAAACATATCTTTGTAGTGTTGCCGGTTACACATGATTTTGTCTAAAGCAAAGAGACATAAAAAAGTGATGAGTCTGGTTTGAGCAAATTAAGATGTCACATAGATATCATTCATGTGTCCCTATAATTAAGACATTTCAGAATAACTAATACAAGATGTATTATTGATGTTGAATGGTACACCTGTTGTTAACATTTGTCTTGTGACATCTCATTGATGACAACATATAATGTGTGTGATTGCACCTGATAAAGACATGATTTTGATATCAAATACCATACGTCTTCTTTACATCCTATATAGGATGCATCTTCTACATCAATTTCTAGTCAATTTATTATGTAAAAAAGTTTATTTCCTAAAGACATAATTCTTGTGTCGGTTTTACGTAATTACATGAATATGACCAGTTTTGAACATCTTTTGCATGTTATGCGCTAGCTGGGTACCTCTCTCAGCCGACAGTTGCACCACACTACCACCTCAGCCGATAAGGCTACCGTAGGGTCCACCAGCCTCTGACCCCAAGCCGGTATTGCAATATTCCACCTGGGCCGGCCCTGTACTTTCGCTTTCCATGCCCCCACTGCTCCCACCCTGCCAACTACCTGTGCACTGCAGTGAAGGGCCTGGTCACAGCTGAGTGCACAATACTCCAAGAGCCAAACCAAACTAAACTATTATTTTCAGGAAGGCAAACCTGTGCCTTTTTTGTCCGGTGGGCGCTGACTCTTACCTGACGGAAGAGTCAGGCTTCCTGCATAGGGCTCTTTTGTCAGGTGGCTGGAATTGTAGGACATAATTTTTGTATGTCGATTTCCTCTTAAAGATGGCTTCCTAAGACATGTTTGCTGCCATTTTGTGAGAAACCTTTGATACGGGGGCCCAGATTATTTGGTTCTCGCAAATCTGTTAGCCTTCATATCAAGTTTAGCTGCCACGGTCGGCCATGTTGGATGTGGTTTCAGGTCTCACAACAGAGGTGTGATTCATGAAATAATGCTATTCATGAGAATCTGCTTGGAGAGTGGAGATTGACTTCCTGTCTGGCAGAAAATACACCTGCTGATAGCTACCCGTTGCAACCCACACGGCATATGCCAAATCTTGGAAAAGGGTGCGATCTAAAAGTTTCCAACAAAAGACGCTCTTCCCACTCACAGACAGCAAAACTAAGGTGGTACTCTTGTCAATACCATAAGCTGATTGTTGGGGATTTATTTCTGTCAAATGTTATTCTTAGAAACTTGCCGTTTCTAGAGCTCCTGAAAGATTTAGGTATGCCAGTCCCAGCGACTCAGTCCTTAACTGAGTTGCGCCCAGTGACTATGCCTTTTCAGACTTCCTGTATTAGCCTGTATAAGCACCGGGGCACTCATTTATTATAAGTAGGGCTTACCCCCGCCCTTATTCAAGACCAGTGTTTATTAAAGACTTAAATTATAGTGGATTTTCACATTTCAATACCCCTGTACCCCAAGCACTTTTTCAAGACCGGTGCTTATTTGAATACCTGCCACCTATACAGGCCAATACGGTATATTTGTGAGTGGAAGTTGAATGATGGAGCAGAGTGTAACTTCTTTCCAAAAGAGGACACCTGTATAATAATGACAATACAGCTACAAAGCCCAAGCCTACTTGTGCCTAAAGTCAAAACATTGCAGGCTCAGGTGAGTACAAAGAGAAATAATTTTGAACTTTTAGTCAGTATTGGTTGAATATCCATCAGTGAGCTATCTAGAGGATTTCTATGAGTGGATGTATCAGTATAATGACTCTAGATTTGGTAGTTCCATACCCACATCTCAGCCAGGATACCATGTCTTGTAAAGCTTTAAGGGCCTGTGTTTTTATAGAGACAAGTAGATTCGACTCATTTTATTTTATTCTTGTATTAATGAACAGCAACCTCCGATGATCTCAGAGCAATCTCGGAGTAATTACACCTTGAAAATCACTTATGGAAACTGTGTATAGGAGCTACCAACTTCCCGATCTAATCTCTCCTATGTTACATATATGTGCTACATTTATGCAAGGTTTTATGGTAGAGGCAATGACTTTTGTTTCTTAAGGAAAAGTTGTTTTTGTGATGGAAGGAATGGACCCTGGAAGTTGAAACAACCAGAGACCTGGAGGTTAATTCAAAACATCCTGGGATCGCAACCTCAGCAATCTTAGGAATTATTCTACCTTATTCTATTAAGCGATCTTAAGATTAGACTGCGTTCACATTTCCTAGCCAGCACTAAGATCACATTGATCTTAGCCTCAGCCCTCTTACACTATTCCAAGAAGTACTGACTGGGCACAGGGGTAAGAGTCCCAAAATAAAGGAATAGCTGTGGAGCCACTCTTCTTCACAACAGTGTTATACCATTGTTCCCCGTCCCCATATGGGCTAACAAAAGAGCACAGAGTGCAGTTGACCCCCGTACAGTATTCAAGAGTTGTTCTTATGAATGTATGATTTATGCTTGCCTATTAGAAGCATTGTGCCCCCCCCCAGGACAAAGAGAGAGAAGGGAAGAATTACCTTACAGTGCTCTTAACACATGAGTAGCCCTACACTGCAAAAAAGGTGTGTGTTTATACATACCACACTATCTACATGGTGTGTGATTCCAACACATCTATGATATTCAATACTCCAAGAGCCAAACCAAACTAAACTATTATTTTCAGGAAGGCAAACCTGTGCCTTTTTTGTCCGGTGGGCGCTGACTCTTACCTGACGGAAGAGTCAGGCTTCCTGCATAGGGCTCTTTTGTCAGGTGGCTGGAATTGTAGGACATAATTTTTGTATGTCGATTTCCTCTTAAAGATGGCTTCCTAAGACATGTTTGCTGCCATTTTGTGAGAAACCTTTGATACGGGGGCCCAGATTATTTGGTTCTCGCAAATCTGTTAGCCTTCATATCAAGTTTAGCTGCCACGGTCGGCCATGTTGGATGTGGTTTCAGGTCTCACAACAGAGGTGTGATTCATGAAATAATGCTATTCATGAGAATCTGCTTGGATAGTGGAGATTGACTTCCTGTCTGGCAGAAAATACACCTGCTGATAGCTACCCGTTGCAACCCACACGGCATATGCCAAATCTTGGAAAAGGGTGCGATCTAAAAGTTTCCAACAAAAGATGCTCTTCCCACTCACAGACAGCAAAACTAAGGTGGTACTCTTGTCAATACCATAAGCTGATTGTTGGGGATTTATTTCTGTCAAATGTTATTCTTAGAAACTTGCCGTTTCTAGAGCTCCTGAAAGATTTAGGTATGCCAGTCCCAGCGACTCAGTCCTTAACTGAGTTGCGCCCAGTGACTATGCCTTTTCAGACTTCCTGTATTAGCCTGTATAAGCACCGGGGCACTCATTAATTATAAGTAGGGCTTACCCCCGCCCTTATTCAAGACCAGTGTTTATTAAAGACTTAAATTATAGTGGATTTTCACATTTCAATACCCCTGTACCCCAAGCACTTTTTCAAGACCGGTGCTTATTTGAATACCTGCCACCTATACAGGCCAATACGGTATATTTGTGAGTGGAAGTTGAATGATGGAGCAGAGCGTAACTTCTTTCCAAAAGAGGACACCTGTATAATAATGACAATACAGCTACAAAGCCCAAGCCTACTTGTGCCTAAAGTCAAAACATTGCAGGCTCAGGTGAGTACAAAGAGAAATAATTTTGAACTTTTAGTCAGTATTGGTTGAATATCCATCAGTGAGCTATCTAGAGGATTTCTATGAGTGGATGTATCAGTATAATGACTCTAGATTTGGTAGTTCCGTACCCACATCTCAGCCAGGATACCATGTCTTGTAAAGCTTTAAGGGCCTGTGTTTTAATAGAGAAAAGTAGATTCGACTCATTTTATTTTATTCTTGTATTAATGAACAGCAACCTCCGATGATCTCAGAGCAATCTCGGAGTAATTACACCTTGAAAATCACTTATGGAAACTGTGTATAGGAGCTACCAACTTCCCGATCTAATCTCTCCTATGTTACATATATGTGCTACATTTATGCAAGGTTTTATGGTAGAGGCAATGACTTTTGTTTCTTAAGGAAAAGTTGTTTTTGTGATGGAAGGAATGGACCCTGGAAGTTGAAACAACCAGAGACCTGGAGGTTAATTCAAAACATCCTGGGATCGCAACCTCAGCAATCTTAGGAATTATTCTACCTTATTCTATTAAGCGATCTTAAGATTAGACTGCGTTCACATTTCCTAGCCAGCACTAAGATCACATTGATCTTAGCCTCAGCCCTCTTACACTATTCCAAGAAGTACTGACTGGGCACAGGGGTAAGAGTCCCAAAATAAAGGAATAGCTGTGGAGCCACTCTTCTTCACAACAGTGTTATACCATCGTTCCCCGTCCCCATATGGGCTAACAAAAGAGCACAGAGTGCAGTTGACCCCCGTACAGTATTCAAGAGTTGTTCTTATGAATGTATGATTTATGCTTGCCTATTAGAAGCATTGTGCCCCCCCCCCCAGGACAAAGAGAGAGAAGGGAAGAATTACCTTACAGTGCTCTTAACACATGAGTAGCCCTACACTGCAAAAAAGGTGTGTGTTTATACATACCACACTATCTACATGGTGTGTGATTCCAACACATCTATGATATTCAAACACTTATAGCTAAACACCATCAGATTCTAAACACTTATCTTGAAAACTATGCACCTACTTCTCACACACCTAAACACTTACACACCATAGGGTTTAGGTGTTTGAGTTTTAACACATCCAGTCTCTATGTGTTTAGTCTCAAACATGTATTTGAAAGATAAACATCAGGTGTTTAGCCATCTAATAAGAATCATAAGCAGATAAGATAAGTATAATAGGTATGAAATTAGTAAAAGGATAGTATCCTCGTTTTTATAGATGTGTGTCACCCAGTTTCCCGACGACTCAGTAGTTTTTTGTGTTTTTTCCCCTGTTTGTTGTTTGTTTTACCTAAGGGCATGATGCATGGGAGGAGGGGGTATAGGGAGGTATGGGTGGCCTACTCCTCCTCCCATGTCCAAGCCGTGTCCCTACCTCCCTACCCACTCCTGCTACCTCTTCTCTCATATACAAGCCTCCAGGGACCGTCATTACCTCCCTACCCACTCCTCCTATATATATACTCTCCTGGGGTATTTCAAAATATACCGAACATAAAAGAAGTGACAGTTTATTCTCCCTCCCATGTAAATACCTCTGTAGAGCCAAGGGTCCTTAGATCTGATTTATTTATAGCATAAGATCAGGAGGTTAATTCAAAAGATCCTGGGATTTCTACCCCTGCGATCTTAGTGTAGGCACATATCATAACATCTGGCCAGTCTACCCTATCTAATACAGTGGTTTCAGGCCTGTCAGGAATAGCAAGTCCTGAGATCACTTCACTTTTCCTTTTCCAGTGCTAAGATCACTGCGATATTAGTGAAATAATTGCATAGTAGTTAAACCTGAGTACAAGAGCACTTACAGGGAAAACTCCTGATCGAAAGAGTGAATAGCCTGCTGCATACATATAGAGGACATTTGCTGAGTGTCCATGATGGCTCTTATGGCTACTCATGTGTTAAGTGCGCTGTAAGGTAATTCTTTTCTTCTCTCTCTTTGTCCTGGGGGGGCATAATGCTTCTAATACGCAAGCATAAATCATACATTCATGAACTCTTGAATACTGTATGGGGTCAACTGCACCCTGTGCTCTTTTGTTAGCCCATATGGGGATGGGGAAAGATGGTATAAACACTGTTGCGAAAAAGAGTGACTCCACAACTATTCCTTTATTTTGGGACTCTTACCCCTGTGCCCAGTCAGTACTTCTTGGAATAGTGTAGGAGGGCTGAGGCTAAGATCAATTGCTAAGATAGATTGGATCTTAGTGCTGGCTAGGAAAAGTGAACACAGTCTAATCTTAAGATCGCTTAATAGGATAAGGCAGAATAATTCCTAAGATCGCTGAGGTTGCGATCCCAGGATCTTTTGAATTAACCTCCTGACCACTTGACCCGAAAGGCACATCTTCGAGGTGAGGATACAGAATTTATATTCGCCACATCTAGTTGACAATAGAATCGTTATACGCACCTCATCAAGGTAACCATATAAGACTGGTTATACACATCGTTAAGATGCATACTTGTATATCACTGCCCTACTTAGCCCCTGTATGTTACCCACCCTCTACCCTGCACCTGTATTTTTTTAATACCATTTTTTCAATCTTCTATTAATGAGAATGTAGTGGATATTTACTATCCAATATTTAGTGAACTTTATCCTTTTCTGAAATATGTATTACCTACTATACTTAATACATTCATGAATATCTAAAACCACTGATCAGTACTTATCAGCAGTTTTCTCTTTGTTGATTTAGATAAGCTGACTATTTACGCTGCATTAACATAACACACCATACAGATGTCCTACATTTGATAAGGTGCATAACTTCTGCAGGCCACTCTCCAAGATCCCATATAACTGGATGTACCCAGATAAGTGGTCACTAATCTACGCACCGCTACAACAACTCCAGCGAGAATATGCACTCCAGTTGTTCTGCCCAAACTCAGGTTGCTTCTTATATAGGTGAGGATATCTTTCTGCTTACATAATTATCTAGCTGCACCCTATAGCTTTCCCTTCAACACAAGTTGTGCCTTATTTGGGATGTATCAGATTATAATATCTACATAGTCTTAATGAATCTAGTCTTAAAGATGGAACGCTATGGAATGCGAATGCGGATAGATTATGAGAATGCTACATGTGGATAGATTATGAACCGCTGTACCTGGTGATGTGTTACCTCATATTACATTTTGATATGTATACATGTATGTCTATGTGGTCTACATATTATATATTTGTATACCACCCCAGTTAAAGAGTCAGTCTTAAATGTCTCAAATGTCAATAGTCTGTGTCTCATTGTTTAAGGGGCGAATACAATAAGAATTGGGATAGATTACCGGATTCCTATCCTTTCAAAATATTGTTTTAGGCTAGCTTTAGAACTTGGGAATCTGATACAGATACTGTTGCATCCTCCAGAATACAAAGATCTTCTACCGATCTACCTTAGAGTAATAATGCTGAATATTTCCTTATTGGTAGTTATCCATATTTCAGACAGAGTGTTGTGACAAACTTCCAACCAATTACACCATGCCGTATGGAGATTTCATGAAGGCGTTGTGTCTTGCCGATGACGGCCAGGTGGCACTTCAGTCTGTACCCGTACCCTGCCCTCTGGAGGGAGAGGCCCTCATTAAGGTACTGAGGGCAGGTATCTGTAACACAGACCTGGAGATGGCTAAGGGTTATAAGGGGAATCAAAAGGTGAGTTTCCTAATATTGTGGTATTTATAGGTTCCTAAAGCATTTGTTCCAATGCCGTTGGCCGGGCACCCGACCGACAGCGGTGGTAGTTGCACTTAAAGTGGGCGTACCACCAAAGCCGATTTGCTTCTGATGAAAAATTGAGAGTAAATCTGGTCCTGATGTCTTCCCAAATTTGAAAAGATTTTATCAAAATGCGTTAGAACCATTTGACTCAAATCTGATTTAAGGTGGCTGGCGGGGATTATCAATTCAGACTTTGGACATAAGGGGTCTCTGTGCTAGATTGGCATTATGGATAAACAAAATCTGCAAAATACAGGGAGCTTGGCATGCATGGATTTGAACCCTGGTTCCCTCAGAGCAAGACAGAGAACTTACACATGAGCCACAGGGGCTACTGTGTATGAAGAACTAGAAAAAAACTTCATGATCTACATGTCACAAATCTAGCTATATGTACATTTGCTATCTCAATCATCCAAAATAATAGAAATATGGCCAGGACTATAATGTCAATATTGTATCTACTGCAAAGATATTCTAAAATCTAAGTGCTGAAGAAGTAATAAAGAAATCTAATAACTTTTGGACATGATTCTAGGGATTTATGTGAAACATCACTCCATAATCCTATATCTAGGACTGAATCTTCAGTATCCCAAAAATATGCATGAGACTCCCATATCATTTTTGCACACAACATTATGATAAGTACAAATTCATCCTTTTGGTGCCCTGGTGAGAATAGGCAGAAATAAAATCTAATTACTTTCCCCGTCAGCGAATCTTTTTATGATGTGGTGGAACAAGGGGCTCAACTTAAACCATGACATCACAGCCCTAATCTAACCTTGGTTTGGAGACAACGGTAAAGGTTTCAAATCATATTGTATAAGCCGATTATGGGGCTACTTTCAAATGGTTTTTACTTACGTCTGATGATAAAACCCTGATCACAATCAAAATGCCATATCAAAGTTACAGTGATTTTAAGTATTCAACTTACAGAAAGGAGATTTACTGGCGCCAATGGGTGTGGGGCATTCTCCATTATTATGGTAATTTCAAAACAACGGTGACCATAGTCTTTTTTTATGAAGAATAGCAGTCGCCTACTGGTGCCAGAGAATCACCGTTACTGTAGAATAATTCTTTTACATGCCTTGACCTAGATCATAGAATTGACCACTGGTTCAATCTAAGTGTTGAAACTCATAAAAACACATCTAAAATATACATCAGTGGAGTACACTGTGTTTATAGCAAGAACACCCTTCATAATTCTTTACATTGTTTTAATCTTGCAGGGTATGATAATTGGACATGAATTTGTAGGAGTTGTTGAGAGCATCAACAAAAGCTGCAAGAACAATCTTGAAAATACAATCCAGGTTAGGGATAGAGTGGTTGGTGATATCAACATTGTATGTGAGCGGTGTGATGTTTGCAAAAAAGGAGGAGTGCGGAAGAGAAATCATTGTCCAAACCGTATAGTTGTAGGGATTCTCAATAGAAATGGGACGTTTGCTGAATACCTCACAGTACCAGTGTCCAACCTCTATCGGGTTCCTGATGATGTCACCGATAAAGAGGCAACTTTTGCTGAGCCACTTGCTGCAGCTTTCCGTATTGTCGAGCAAATGAAATTTTCACCAACTGATATAGTTGGCATCATCGGAGATGGAAAATTAGGACTTCTTATTTCAGAAGTTCTTGCCTTGCAACATGTGGAAAGGGTAATCCTATTTGGCCGCCATAGTGATAAGCTGGCCTTAGCACCAGTAAAGGTGGATAAAGTTCTGTGTAATGAAAACACAGCGATCGATTATGAAAACTATTTTGATGTTTGTGTTGATGCTTCCGGTTCCCAAACTGGAGTAAAGATGGCTGCGAAGATCACTCGTCCTCTAGGAACAGTGGTTCTCAAAACAACTTGTGCTGATAAGAACTTCATATTCAACCCATCCGTAGTTGTAGTGAAGGAACAGACATTGATTGGATCAAGGTGTGGTAATTTTGAAATGGCCCTTGAAGCCCTCTCTCGGGTTACCACGGTGGAAGTTGACAAACTCGTTTCTGGGGTTTACCCAATGAGTGAGGCAGCGGAGGCTTTCAAAATGGCTGCAGTCAAAGGGGCCCTCAAAGTGCAAATTATCATGGGTCAATAAACTAATGGTATGTTCTGAGAAGATAGGATGCAGACTTAGCAAATTTTGTGTGAAAATAAACTTTAATTACACATCCGACTGGATTGATTATTGCCGACCAGAACAGAAATAGCTTATAAAAGATGCATTATATCTAGAGTCGTGAATAGTGAACTAAGTAGCCAATCAGAGACCAGGAATGGCTACACTGTAAAAGAAAATATTGTCAAAATAACGATTTTTATCAACATCTCTATTTTCATGGAACTTCCTTGTGCCACTGTGCTTATCTGGGGTTTCATTGTGCCAAATATACTAAAAAAATTAAGTATAAAAACTGCTATATTGGAAAATAAAATCAGACCTCACAGAAGCCTGTGCAATGGTTGTTGTCCTTGGTAACCATCAATCATATACCTACCTATATGTAAAGATTCTTATTTATGAATGCATTTCTAATGTAATGGGAATTTTGCTGGCCTTTATGATAAAGAATAGTGTATTTCTCAAATCATGACATACAGACTACAAAAACATCCAACTTATTTCTACCACACTTCACCTGACCAAAAGAAAAAGCCACAAAAATGGAGGAAAAGAATGTAAAGATAAGCAGTTGAATTTAAAGAGATCTTGCAAATGAATTCCGAAGTCAGCCGAGTTAGGCATGGCTAAGTCATGCAGCTGAGAATAGTTTCATTGACATTGCCATAGAGTATGCATTGAACACAGAAACGTGCACGTCTGAACTTGAATGAACATAACAATTATAGTCTCTAGGGTAGGCCTTTTTTGCTAAAACCATGCAGGGTAAGTATTGTATGCCCACTCATGAGGGGTCCACCCCAGCAAATTGTCATGACTCCTCGTCAACCTGTGTGAAGTGGCTCACTCATGTCGCTAGATGGAACACAACATCGCTATAGCACAAGATCACCAGGAATAGCAATGGTGGTGATCACATGGCCTCACCTCAGATGGCGAGGATGGTGATCACTCAGACTCACCAGGGATGGTGACATGGGTGATCACTCACCTCGCTAGATGAAACACGCACCTTGTCATAGCGCATGTTCACCAGGGATGGCGAGGATAGTGATCACTCATCCTCACCAGGGATGGCGACATGAGTGATCACTCATCCTCACCAGGGATGGCGACATGAGTGATCACTCACTTCGCAAGATGAGACACCCACCATGTCATAAAGCACGTTCACCATGGATGGCAAGGATCGTGATTACTCACACTCACGGGGGATGGTCACTCAGTGATCGCTCACCTCGCTAGATGAAATCCGTACCTCGTAATAGCACAGGTTCACCACAGATGGTGAGGATCTTGATCATCCACACTCACCAAGGATGGCCACACGAGTGATCACTCACCTCGCTAGATGAAACGCACCCCATGCCATAGCGCACGTTCACCATGATTGGCGAGGATTGTGATGACTCACACTCACCAGGGATGGCAAGGCGGTTGATCACTCACCTCGCTAGATGAAACGCGCACCACGTCATAGGGGAGGTTCACCATGGATGGCGAGAGTGGTGATCACTCGGACTCACCAGTGATGGCGACGCTGGTGAACGCTCACCTTGTTAGATGAAAAGCTCATGATCATCGACATTGGTAATCATGCAGCCTCATATCTGCCAGATCAAAGTATGTTTTGCCAGAGAAGGTATTGCCATATGTATCTTCCCTCTAACCACAGACAAGGTGTTCATGTAGATATTTCCCTATGTATTTTTACTGTAACCAGAGAAAAGATGTTTAAGGATAGTTGCTTTCATTTTAGAGATACCTCTATATAAATTCAATTGATATTTTCTCTATATAATCTTGTTTGATTCAACTCAAGTATTACATGATAATCATCGTGAAACAAAGCACATTTGATATGTATGGGACTTATACTTCATGCCCACACTTCCTAGATAGGCTACATGTTAATCATTGGTGCTGTGTCAACAACTTTGGCAATGGTGGTGATAAGTTGCCATTCCGAGTGAGAGTGAGTGACAGATGATGCAATTCACAAAGAGCATTGACTTGGAGTGACACAAATTCAAGCATTGAGTGAGACCAATGTTGGCAATGGTGGTGATAAGTCGCCATTTTGTGTGAGAGTTGATGACAGTGGCACACACTCACACAGTGAGTGATATCCATGTCAGCGATGGTGGTGATAAGTCGCCATTTTGAGAAAAGATTAACTAGGAGTGACACAAACTCATGCAGTGAGTGAGAGCCATGTGGCAATGCAGGTGAAAAGTCGCCATTCTGAGTGAGAGTTGACAGACAGTGGCATATATTGACGGACAGAGTGAGACCCATGTTGGCGATGGTGGTGATAAGCTGCCATTCTGAGTGAGAGTTGACTGGGAGTGGCATATACTCACGCAGGTAGTGAGATCCTTATTAGCGATGTTGGTGATAAGTCTCCATTCTGAGTGAGACCTAACTGGGACTGGCACATGATAACACAGTGAGTCAGATTCATGATGGCAATGGTTGTGATAAGCTGCCATTCTGAGTGAGAGTTGACAGGCAGTGGCACAGACTCACATAGTGAGTTAGATCCATGTTGGCAATGGTGGTGATAAGTCACCATGCTTTCTGAGGGATGACAAGAGGTGGCACATACTCACGCAGTGAGTGAGATCATGTTGGCGACTGTTGTGATAAATCGCCATGCCATGTGAGACTGACACACAGTGGCGAAACATGACGCAATCAGTTATCACTCAAAAAGGAGTCACCATTGATGACCAATAGTAGTATATACATGCAAAGTCAGCGCAATGCTTCAGCTACTAACTAGGTCATGACCTACTCGTAGACCGGAAGTGACCTAGTTTCAGCCAATCAGAGGGCTGGATTTGACAGGAAGTGACGTCATAAGGTTATGACCTAGTTTTTTCGACCAATCAGAGAGCTGGATTCCATTTGACCTAGTCACCTGACCTAGTTGCATAAATTAAAAGAATTGCGCAATACCTAGGGTTGACCTACTTGCAAACCGGAAGTGACCTACTAACCTACTTGCAAAAACGTATGACCTACGTATGAGGGTGCATTGCGCAATGCTTGTAAGAATTTACACAATGTTCTGATGCAATATTTCTATGGATTTACGCAATACTTATGACTCATTTTGTTATGTCTCTTCATTTCATGCATTAAAATAAAACACAACTCATCCATTTCACATAACAGATTATATTTTTATTAGACACAATATTTACAGATGAAGACAGATTTTCCATTTCCGGGGCGTGCACATATACTACAGAAACATTTGTTGTGTGTGAATTTACTTGCTTGATACCAGCTTTGACCAGTGAGACTAGTTTTCCATGTGTTGTGGAAACAATAACTGTTAATTTTGGCTATGTTAGATATAGCATGCTCGAACAAAGCCTGGGCCAGGAAGTAAGTTTGACTGTTTTTGGGTCCAGGTAAAAGACCAGATAAAAAACCATCCTTAAAGTTTACCTCGAAGGAGAAATGATTTCTCACTCCAGGTATACTTAAGGCGTGAAGTTCCAGTGAGACTTGCAGACATGTGAAACAAATAGTTTTAGCAATAGCAGATACTTCCAGTTTACAGTTACACTGACAAAACACTCCTACTATGGGATTACATTCTAACTCTTGGAGAGTAAGAGCAAACTTTCTTACACTTCCTAAAGTGTACCTTGTGTAGTGTCTTGGGCAGCCAGGTTCAGTGTGCAATTGATATACTCCTATACACCAATCATGCAATATCAAGTTAACTTTTTTCACTCGACAATAGTACATGCAGTTTCTGTAGGCGTCCCAAAAAGCTGAAGAGAAATATTTGTACATTTTAACACTAGTTATACAGTGGTCAACAGTGTCTGGTTCAGCTCCTCTAAAATAACCAATGTTTTCTGCAGGTATTATTTCCCAAAAGAAATTCTCTGAACATCCACATGCTACAGAACTTATATCATTGTCAGGTGTTATAGAAGAAGCTTGATTATATGAAGCAACACTTTGTAAAACTGGACGCATGTAATAGTCATAAGGTGGAGTTTCTGTGGTTTGCTCCACAAGCATAGCTTCTAAACTTTCCATGTTAAATGGATGCTTAAATCTAACCAGATACTGATAATCTGGTGAACGTGACGCTATGAGTGAAGAAATCTGGTACCACTTTTTTCTGTTCCAACTTAATTTCTTTAGCGCCGGATTTTTTTTATTTTTGTGGTGAACATGTACAGCGTTCACTTTTGTGAAAAGTTTTTTTTATTTTTTGGGTGATACAGTTCACTTTTTTTACTTTTTTGTCAGTTTTTTTTTCATGATACAGTACACATTTTTTACCTTTGTTGTTTATTTGAAAAATGTTCATTTGAACAAAAAATATTTTCCAGTTTAACACTGTTTTCTATGGAAAAAAATGTTCATTTGAACAAATGTTCGTTTGAACAATTGTTCAAATGAACATTTTCCAGTTTAACACTGTTTTCTATGGGAAAAAAATGTTCATTTAAACAAATGTTTGTTTGAACAATTGTTCAAATGAACATTTTCCAGTTTAACACTGTTTTCTATGGGAAAAAATGTTCATTTAAACAAATGTTCGTTTGAACAATTGTTCAAATGAACATTTTCCAGTTCAACACTGTTTTCTATGGGGAAAAATGTTCATTTGAACAAATGTTCGTTTGAACAATTGTTCAAATAAACATTTTCCAGTTCAACACTGTTTTCTATGGGGAAAAATGTTCATTTGAACAATTGTTCGTTTGAACAATTGTTCAAATGAACATTTTTCATTTTAACACTGTTTTCTATGGGGAAAAATGTTCATTTGAACAAATGTTCGTTTGAACAATTGTTTAAATGAACATTTTTCATTTTAACACTGTTTTCTATGAAGAAAAATGTTCATTTGAACAATTTGTTTAAAATTTTTTTCTTTCAACAAAATGTACAACTGGAAGTGAAACTAGAAAAAGAAACCATTTCTTTTATATAGAAAGGGGTAGGGTGCTTACACCGTCTTCACATACTTGTCTCTTTATGTACTGATAGGTTAGACCTTGTTTCCTTTGAGAGTAAGTCGTAATGCTGTGGTTAACTACTCTAAATCCTTTGTTGACTACCGTGACAACATTTTCACTGTCCAGTACTTCTTTGTACTTGTCAGTGGTCAGGGGGTTTTGTTTTTGAATTACACCTTTGCAACTCATTTTAACGGGCACATTCACTCCTGTTCCTATGTAACATTTGGAGTTCAAGGCAGTCATTTCATCACCTTCCCACTCCACTTTGAATAACCCGGGGGTTCTCTTGTCAAACGCCAGACGGCTCTTACAGCATGGTTGAGGCAGCCACAGCTCACCCAAAACTTTGGTCTGAACATAGGTCTCTCTGTGGTGACTGTTGTCACATGATTCAGAGGGCAACCATTTGTGACGTTCTCTGAAGAAAGCTTCATGTTTCTCAGGAATAATTACGTCTTCTATGTTCTCTGCACTTAAAGCAAAGTAAAAACTGTCAGTGTCCATTTCACACATTTCAAAATCTTTCTCGTCTATGTATTCAAGGAGAAAGTCGTAATAGAAAGCCAACATTTTAAGTTTGGCATATTGGTATACCATGAAACCTATTTGAACTGGGAGGTCGTAGGTGATGGAGGTGGGCAAACAGGACAGTTCTACCGTGTTGTCACTTATGTCTTGCACGTCTTGCACTGACCAGTGCATGGCCAAACGTCTTGCCTTAGAGGGGTGAAGATACTTTGTTTGAACAAAGTTTTGTTTGTTGCATATGGTTTTTCCGTATGAACCATTTCCCAAAAGTTTGTACAGATCTGACAGAATCTTACAGTCTATGTTTTCATCTCCCTTCCTCCTAGCTTCGGTCACTTCGTCCATGAAGGGTTAAAAAGTCTGTTCTGGTGTGTATTCTATCAGAAGGTGTACTGTCGTAACTACCAAACCTTTCTCCAGGTACCACTTCAAGAGAGGAGTTCCCAACAAAATTCCCTCTGCGTGGTAGCTGCCTATAAGTTGGCGTTGCGGTTGTTTCAGCTTACCTGCTGCTTCCAGGTAACGTTTCATATGTTCACCTACATCATTTTTTCCTACTAAACAGTTTTTGAAAATAGGTGTCATTTCACTGAATTTTTCTTTCAAAGATTCAGGTGTTTCTATGTCTACCTGGATAAGTCCAAAAGTTGTTCCTCTAGAAACACCTCTCAGTATTTCATCCTGACTTTTTCTGCCTTGGCACGATGGTCTTTTAATTTCCCATTCACTTTTTGTTTTTCTGCACGAGTTTTCAGTTTTTTCTTTCATCCACATACACTCATACTTTTCCTCTACTTAGTAACCTAACGACTGAAGATATAGGGTAGTCAAAATGGTATTTTGTTTTTTTTCTTCTAACCATGCCTTTCCATTGGGGTCTCTCAAAACTGATTTGGTGAGGTGACATATGTGACCATGCCAGTAGCACCCGTGAAACTGGTATACTTTTTTTGAAGCTGGATCATAGCCGTCCACTTTTATTTTCCTTGAACCTAATACTACTTCCCCGTAGTTGTATTGGTGTAATATCTTCACTTTGTCTGTCACTGTTTTGTATCGCAACCATTCTGTGGCTGAGTAGCTTATCTGTTGACTGCAGACAGCTTGAAAATCGTTTTCTTTCCTGCGCACCACATAATAACCTGTGCAGTGTTCTTCACCCATGCACTTGAGGTACAAGCTGTTAGCATCTACCCCTACTATGTGTCTGCATACTTTGCTTTGTGGCCCGTATTTTTTTTGTCTTATTCTTGTTTCTCCACTTTTGTGATGTCTGTGAAAAATAATAGAGGGACCCCCTACTAAGTTGCGTCTGAGCAAGGAGTGAACATCCTTTTCTTTCTCACCAAAAAGAATGTAAGGTGTGGCATTAGGTGCAGTGTTGTTGAAAAGAAACTTCAAGGTTAGACCTGGCAAAGTTAAACCGTCTTTGAACATGTCTACCCCACGATCTATAAAAAATTTTGTGTGCTCGTTTATGGCTAAAACAAAGGGTTTATGTCCAGGTTGTTGTAATATATCAAGTAGTCCTTCATAGTTTTCATTTTGTTTTCTGTCCAGACCTTTTTACATTCAAGATAATCTTCTTTGCTTATTCCACCACCTGACAAAGAACTGTAGAAGCAGTGATGTGGAGGAAGAACTTTGTTGTTCAGTTTTCTTATGTTGTCCATCCACTTGTAGGGAAAAAAACCTTTTTCAGCTTTCCCTTTAAGAAAGGCTTTCAGGTAGTTTGCATAGGAATAACCTGGTGCCAAATAGTTGAACATGTCAAGGAAAAGAAGATGGTCTGTGTACACTGCTATGTACTTGTTGCATTTTTTTATGGTTTTCATTTCTGTCTTGTCTGTGTCTATAAAAAAAGAATGAAATTCCTTTTTTATCAAATTAATGTCATACTTTCCAGAGTTGAAACCTAGGACAGGGACTCTTTCTATGTAGGTAAGAAGTTTTTCCTTCACTTCAAGAACATGGGAGATTTTTTTTTTTTGGATTTTTTTTTGTTCTTTGCTGGAAAAACTTTGCTAGCTTTATGTTCTAGTTCCTTTTGTTTTTCTTCTAAAGAGTCTAGTTCGTCTAAAACATCTCTAAAATTCTCTTTCACCTCTTCTCCTATCAACTGCCCCAAGTTGTTTATGTGTTCCAACACATTTTTCACCAAAGGATCGTCGTCCCTGTTGGAATTTCTGACAAAACACACTGGTTCTGTATGCCCAGGAAAATCAGAAGCTACACTGGCAGAAAGGGGTATGTGAGTTTTTTCTATCACAATGTTAGCATTTTCTGGGGACGAATTTTCAGGTTGGACGAAATAGCTTTCAAAGTCAAAAACAATTTTATAGGGGTATATTTTTTTCTCAGGTGAACAAACTATTCCCAGTTCCTCTAAAACTTGAAAAACTGTTTTGGATGGATTGTAAGCTCCACCTTTGTACCTGAAGCTGACTTTTGTGCAATCTTTTTTCACCCCATTGTGTTGTTTCAAAAGGAAACTACGAGTGAAAACTTTATGACACTTTTCACAGGGGTACATTTTACCATACAGTCCCATGTTAGTTATTAAACTTACATGGTTCCTGTGTAAGTTCAAGTTCATGATTTTTTTGGATGAACACATGTTTGACCTTATAATTTTAGGTCGCCCCTTTTTTTTACCAAAAGAGGGAAGGTAAAAAATACTTATGTTAACTTCAAACAGCTTTTCTAACCTGTCTAAATCTTTTATGTCAACGCCCTCAAAAGTCTCCTCGTTCACCCCTGGATAGGCTTCAAGGAAAAGCTCTTGAGTTTTTTCTAAAGATCCATACAGGAAGAAAGACAGACATCTAAAGAAACACAAGTTGTCCTTGTATGCCCTTTTGGTTTTAGGGTCTCTGTGAAAGTGTTGCATTCCTCTTTGTCTTAAACCTGGTGGAACAGTTTTCATTTTACCTAAGAGATATTCTCCTCCCGTAGCCCTTATGAGGGTAATGTTGGCGTTCACGTTGCCTATTACACTCCATTTAGTAGAGGGTCTTTGAGTGTCTTCTTTAATGTTGTTTTCAATTAAATCTAAACACTCTGCAAGGTCTTTGTCGTCCCTTATGAAAATGTAAGGGTCTCTATGACTTTCACTGTCAATAGACAAAGACGAATTGTTGGCAGAAGCATGGAAGTACATAACTTTCTCTTCTTCTTCCTCCTTAGAGGAAGACAACAACCTTCCAAAAGAAACAGCCACTTTGTAAGCCATAACTTGATTTCTATGAATAAAGGTAAGAGCCTCTGTTACCTGTTTGGCTCCCAAGTCGTCTTTGTTAAAACTTGTCATTCTGACGTTGAAAATGGACTGAAGCTTACCAAGCACAGCCAAACCTGAAGCTATGGACTTGAAGTTGTCACGGTAACTGCTTTTATGCAAAGAATTTATTTCTATTTCTTTTGGAAGTTCTAAGCTGTCGGAAAAAGTTTCTCTTCTACAAGGATCTGAGTTACATAGAGTTTTTCCACTGTTTTCTACAGTAACCAAACGTGGAGGTCTAGGGGTGTTACACATTGGACAGTTGACGGTGTAAAGTTGTTTTACCTTTTTCGGAGGCATTTTTTTTTTGAGGTTTCTTTTCCTAGTTTCACTTTATATTCAATATACAAACTTATAACTAAAACCTAACCTAACTATACATGGAGTACATTTAGAACTTAAACCTACGCTGGACTATGTAGACTGAAGATGGAGTACATTTAAATCTAACTACGAATTAGCTAATATACATGATAATGTGAAAGCACTGAACAAGGAGCTGTTGACCAGACACTATACAAAGTTGACCACTTACCCAGAGTAGAAATCGGTCGTCTCGTCTAGGAAGGGACCAACTCGTGATTTTATGTCCTCCAGAATGAAGGGGGACACAGTGTGTCCGCAGTGTGTGGCTGAGGGGGGCATCCTGTAGCTGGAAGACACCGAGGCATTCATCTCCTCCACGTAGCTGGTTGTTCCTATGTGAACTTTAGGAGTTCCCTTGTACAAGTTTACCAGGATCATAGCCCGGCCTCCACTGGGGTCGGTGCAGTCTTGGTTCAAGGACAACAAAAGATTATCCACCTTCCTCTCTCCAAGGGCAGCTAGGCGGTGTAACTCCTTGTACTTTCCAAGGATGCACTCTATCTGGTCCACTAAGTTCCTGAACTCACGCGCCTCTAGGTTTAAGCACCGCTCGTAAGGTTTGTCCAGGTAGGTCCTCAAGCATACTCCCCTGATGCTAGGTTCCCTGTATATTTCTATGCAGGCGTTATTATCTCCTTCCGGATAAAAAACTTGGTCGGGGGCAGGTGACTTTTCTTGGAAACCAAATCGAGCAGGCCATTTCTTTGCCACCAAAGGCACTGACCTGAAGCCCACAAGCTTGCTGGAAGAACTGGGGGCAGTGCCCTCCCCAAACTTTTGCCTGTGTGACTTGTCTTTAGAAGAAGGAACACCTGGGGCAGAACCAATCGGCTCGGCACCATAGGATGAAGTCGCTGAGGAAACTGAAGCAGATGTAGAGACAGGGGTTTTCTTGTTGTAGGCGCGCTTCTGTCTTTTCTTTTTAGGCTTCCCTTCTCTCTCACCGGGACAGTTTCTTTTTTCCGGCGGGCTTTTAAGGAGCTCCTCTACCGGAACCGGGAGAGAGTATAGGGGAGAAGGGCCTGTCAAATCTATAACCTCTACCTGTGAATACCCCCTTCGGTGAGCAGGTGAAGGTGTCCCTTGAGTTAAATCCACCACTTCTATGGGGTTGACTGCCGGTGATGAGGTTGTGAGGTCTATGACCTCTATTGGACTGACCTGGGGAGAAGGTTCCTCCGGAGTCACTGGCGAGTAAGAGGCAGCCGTAGGTGCTTCAGTGGGGGGTTGGTAGTTTAAAGGTGCCGAGGGATTAATGTATTCCCTGATGTCAAAATCGCCGTCGCCAGCTTCCTGAGGAGTGCGATCCCGGACGCGATCCAGGAAATCAGTGATTTCGCCATGAAGAGCTGCAAGAGCGGCTTCCTGTTCTCCTGCATCAGGCACTTCAGTTGGAAGCCGAGCAGAAGTTGCAGGTGGTTTATCAGCTGAGGCTGGAGAGGTAGGAGGAGGGGCGATGCCCGACGTCTTTTCCACTGTCTGTTTAGAAGTAGTAAAAGTCAGTGGAGCCAGTTTTTTAGCTCCTCCTCTCCTGACACTAAGTCCCGTCTTCATGCGACCAGGCATTGTTCTCCTTGAAGATGAAAGGGTGGCAGGGCTGGAAGGTGCAGGAGCAGGACGGCGAACAGCAGACAAACGTTAGAAAAGGGTTGATGAAGATTGAGAAGCTCAAGCCTTCTTTATAGTAACTATCCTGATACGATCCTGGGACGTTCCCTTGTCGTTCAGATAACGTACAACCACATCCATGAGTCGTAGATAACCGTGCTTTTCCATTCATAGTATGTTTTACGCTTAGACAGCGTTGTTTTGGAAAAAAGTAAAAAGCTTAACTCAAATAAAAAAAAACGTGATAACGCTCAGTCAACGTTCAGGGTGAGGTGTGTAAGACGAATCTTGTTGTTACCATTCTGTGATTAACGCAGACCATTTCCTCATTTATCAGAACTAGCTTCTCTCAAGCAGACATGGCTAACTTTTGTCCTTTGCCTTTGTCTTTGACCGTAGGTCACAAAAGGCGTCAGGAGGTGTTTATTTCAGACATCAGGAGGGGCGTAGAAGAAGGTAAGGTGTGGGCTGTGTGGAAATTCTGTCCTGAAAATTTGAACAGGGATCTTTACATCCCTCCTAACTGTAACTTCAAACAATGCTTCTTGCACAACCAAACCACTGCATTGGTTCCTAGTGGGCCCTCTGTGAAAAAACTTATCTCAGAAAATGGGGAAAGTTTTTTTTCAGGTGTTCTTTTGGTACATGGTGCCATGGTACACTTAATGTCGAGGCATTCCATTTCCTCTGGAAGTTCAAAAAAATTCATCTCAGACAGACAAAAACCCTTTTTTCTAAGGGATCAACCTTTGGGGGGAGGGCCTGGTAATTCAGTTTTCATCGATTCTACTATGGTGAAGGCTTTAATTAAAGCCACTTTACTTCACCCAGACAAAATTACACACTCTCTAGGTTCAAAAATTTTCTATGAAAGAGGATTCAGGACAGAGATTGGACACAATTACCATGGGTGCTGTCATGTTGTGAGAGTTATAACTGAAATAACTGCCTCCCATGACAAAGGTCAGCTCAAGGTGGTAACAGCCTACCCCGTATCTCATTTTTGGTCCTCCTAATAAAACTGAACAGAAATAAACGATGATCCTCCGGGTAAGGCCCCTGGGCTGAACCCACCCTTTCACATGTTTTCCCCTCTTTTCAAAACGCTCAGGCACTAACCCTGACGTTTGTTTCGTCCTTGAGCAATAAATCATTTCAGGAAAGTGCAATAAGGAAAAACTGACAGGTTTCCTATAAAGGTTAAACGGGGACTAAACTATCATTATTTGACACAACAACCTTCGCCCTACCATGTCGCGTTACTCCCTGCAGCGTGTATTAGAACAACGTCACCCCAACGACACTCAAGTTCTAACGTACGTGAGGGAAAGAAAGGAAATTATATGTTACTCTTCAATTTGTTTCAGGTACATGTGCAAATACTTGAAAGAATCTATTCTTCACCGAAAAAAATTATACTTAGTTTTTTCTTCAGTTGAATCAAGTTTTACATCCAAAGACAGAAAAACCTTGAGGAAAATGGTTTTGAGTCATAACTTGTCAAAATTTTCAGCGGTGGAAACCTTGGGTTATGCCCTGAAGCATGGAAGAAAGGGAAAGGGCCCACTGAAAAACCCCTTCCATTTGGAAGCATTGAAAGCGGCAGAAGAGCATCACGCCAAAGAAAATCCCCGCCAACTTAACCAGCGTCTTCATTTCTTCATGTCTATTTTGGAACTTCTAGCTAAAAAGTTTGGTTTTATCTGGCTATGTGGTGCACCCAGCTTATCTCCCTTACTCACTGTTTTCACCACAATCAGCTCACTTTACACTCAACATCATAACAATCTCACTGATTATTGTAGATGGTACATGGGATATTACAATGTAGTGGACCATTGTGAAATACCTCCAGAACAGTGGAAAGTTGATACTTTGTTCGTCAACCTGGCAGACAAGTTAAGAATGCTTGACTGGAGGAAACTTGGAACTCAACTTGGATTGACCGACCACGAACTTGACGTCATATCCACCCCTGTTCCAGGGAAAAAAGGTGTCACAAATCCTGTTTTCGAAGTGCTAATGGTTTGGAAACATAGAGAAATATCTCATCCAAGCTGTCTTATAGCCAGTCTGAACAACATGGGACTTTTTGACGTAGCTCTTTACGTGGAAGGTTTGAACGAGGGTTCTGCTGACTTAAAAGAGGGCGAGGTCGCTCCTTTGGTCACTTTGGTTTAAGATTTCGTCCAACATGGATCACAAGGAAAAGGAGATCATTTTTGACCCACGTCTACAAAGCCCCTTCACAATGATCATAGCTGGACCTACTTCTTGTGGAAAAAGTCAACTTGTTTTCAAGTTGATTAAAGGTGTAGACGAGCCTGTAACTCCAAAAATACACGACATATACTACTGCTACAGTCAATGGCAAGATGGATTCGACGAAATGGTAAAGTTGGGGGTTAAGTTCAACAAAGGTCTTCTTTCAGAAGACTTTTTGTTTGAGGATAAAAGAGACATGACTAAACATGGACTGGTCATAATAGACGATCTCATGGATCCCGAGTACGTTCCCACCATAATGAAACTTTTCACTGTGGGCTCTCACCATCGCAGTTTAAGTGTAATTTTTATTACTCAAAACTTGTTTTTTAACAATCCTGCCTTCAGAACCTTGAGTTTAAATGCACACTACCTAGTTGTTTTTAAAAACCCTAGAGACATGAGTCAAATAGGACACATCAGCAAACAGGCCTTTCCAGGACAGAAATCCTTTTTGACGGAGGTATATAACTCAGAAACTAAAGAGAAACATTCATACATCCTATTGGACTTTAAGCAGAGCACACCTAACGAGCTTAGGGTAAGGAACAGCATAACAACTCCTTGGAATACCTTGGTTTTCATTCCTCAAGCTTCAGCTTCGAAAAGAAAAAGATAGAATGGTGACCAAAAGATCTGCTTCTGGAGGAAAATTTAAAATAATAAGGAAACATTACCACTTGTTAAAACACATATCCAAGTGTTCCTCGGAAGAGTGTTCCCACATTATTAAAGGTCTCAGCGATGAGGTCATTAGGTTGATGAGTCAAATTTGTGTCAACGTGATGAACAAAAACCTGTTGCGTAACGAGTCAGACGCAGTCAAACGTTTATCACCCTACAAGAAAGAACTCAAGTCAGTTACAAGGCACAAGGCTACCGTTAAGCAGAAGAGGAAAACCTTTGAGCGAAAGGGTGGATTTTTGGGAACCATTTTGGGTCTAGCCTTACCCCTCACAGGTCTCATAGGAGCACGTCGATAAAAAAAGCATGTCTTATTCAAGGATGGCCCTCGTAAGGGCGGATCTTGTTCCCCGAGAAAAAAGCCCTTCTTTTGTTACTCCTTCCTCTCCTCCCCAGCCTGGACCTAGTGTTCAAGACCAGTACTACAGCACTCAACTTTTAAGAGAAGGTTTAACTCCTGATTCCAGCCTGGTTCAAGTCCTGAACCACCTTCAAAGTAAAGCACACGAGGTGCTTAACTCTCCTAACCTCAAACTGAAGGAAAAGTTAAGACAGTACAATCAACTTATGATAAAGTCGGGAATTTTAACTAAAAAAGCCAAGACAACGTAGGGAAGGTCCCTATCCTGGTCGAGCAGTAGGACAAGGACCTGCAGCAGCAGCAGCAGCTAGGGGTGTAAACAATTCTTTAGAAGACACCGACGACGGCGACGACGATGACAACACTTTCACAGAGACTAGAGACGATCCACCACTTCCTGACGATTCAGACGGAGAGAGTGTAGACGAATTCAAAGGGGAGGAAGGGTTTAAACCTCGTGCAAGAGACAACACAGTGGGTATGGACACTGACATAAAAGAAAGAATACCCGCAACTTACAGAACGACTGCTAAAAATCTCTACAGAGAATTATCTCGTCACGGAAGTCAAATATTGAATTGGAACAGAGACGGAGAAATATATGTAACGGGGAACGTGTGCCTGGAACTGACATAACAGATTTGTTAGCTTTTGCTGCCAGACCAAAGTCTTTGAAAAAGGACCAACCTAAAGGAAGCCAGGTCTTCATGACAGCAGTTAAAAGGCTGAACCCCACCTTAAAATTTGTCAAAAACAAGTCGGCTTTTGCAGGGCACAGTCCTTCCTTTGCTGCCAGTCCCTTAAAAAAGCTTCCCCTATTAAGAAAAGGAAAGTAAGTCAAAAAGGAACTGGACGTAAGTTTATATGGCGCACAAGGCTTTGAAAAAAGATGTTCTCAGGTTTTACACAGATCCTAAACAACCTGGAAGTTTTACCAGTGTATCTAAACTTCAACGTCATCACTTCAAGAAAACAAAGAAAAAAAACATAGAACAAGCTTTGGAAGATGTAGACGCTTACACCAGACACAAACCTTAGAAGAGAAGATTTCCTATAAGAAAAACACAAACATGGGGCATAGACAAACAGTGGCAACTTGATCTCATAGACATGCGAGAATTTTCAAAGGAAAACAAAGGATACCAGTACATTCTAGTGGGAATAGACGTTTTTTCAAGGTATGGTTTTGGACAACCTGTGAAAAGTAAGAGAGCTGATGCCGTGACAGAGGCTTTCAAAAAATTAGCAAAGAAAGAAAACCTCAACAAATTCAAACTGACAAGGGCAAAGAGTTCGTCAACAAAATTTTCAAAAAACACTGTGAAGATCAAAACATCAATTTTTTTCACAGGAGAGAACAACGACGTGAAGTGTGCCTTAGCCGAAAGGTTCAACTCTACTTTACAAGGAAAAATGTGGAGATGTTTCTCTCATTTCAATAACTACAAATGGGTTGACTTGCTGCCCGACTTGGTTAAGTCCTACAATCTGACTTACCACAAAACCTTAGGAGCTGCCCCTTCAGACATAAATAAAGACAACTCTGAAGTCTTGTTCTACAGGTTGTACGATCAACCTCAAAAGAAAAAGGTTCCTGTCCTTCAGTTGAAGAGAAAAAATCAAGTGCGAATGTTGAAAACAAAGAAAACATTTAACAGAGGGTATGAACCTAACTGGACTGAGGAAATATACACAGTCGACGATATTTCGCCCAAAGGGTACCACCTGAAAGATCTCCTTGGAGAAGAGGTAAAAGGAAGCTTCTACGAACCTAAAGTTCAGAAGGTGCAAGTCCGTCACGGAAGACACTACAACATAGAAAAAATAGTAAAATACAGAGGAAAAGGCAAGAAAAGAGAAGCCTTGATCAAGTGGAAGGGTTATGTAGACAAGTTTAACTCTTGGGAACCTGTCAAGAACATAGACAAATGGCGTTTACCTTAACTTTACCTAGTAACTCGTCTATGAACGTGTTTCCTGACAACACTTTAACTAGTTACAATACAATTTTGGCAGAATACATTAACTCTCCTACTCAGTTAGAGTGTGCTCTTCAAGAAATAACCTGTCCTACCACGTGGTACAACGTCAAAGAAGAACCCATTCTCTTGGCAGAGGGAGAAAACGACCTGACAAACAACCTCCGCACTGTAGTAGCTTTATTAAACAAACGCAGAAGAGAATTTTTTCCTCTGGGAAAACCAGGAGCCCATAGTGTCTTCAGTAGAGCTTCAAGCTCTACATCAAATCTATCAGCCCAATCTGCTTTGAAGAGAGGAGTAAAAATAACAAAAAACCTACGTCATGTCAACCCTGTGGGATCCACTGAAACCATTTCTCCTGCTGGTCCTGAAAGTGAAAGTCCACCAACTCCTGCTGCTGCGACTGAGACGCCATCTGAAGGATTCACTCCTAACCAACCCACGCCAGAGAAGGAGGAGAAGGAAGAGGAGGAGGATAAGGGGGAGCGTGACACGGCAGGCAGAGAGAAGAGGGAAATATCGTCGGCTGTGGCTGAAGTGATGTCTATGGATGACAGGGGAAAAAGGTCTGTTTCTTTTTTTGAAGAAAATGCCGTCTTCACAGACTCTGCTCATGTTTCTCCTCTCTCTCCCAGTCAGTTACAGGCTGTGAAAATATGTACACGCTTCAAAGAAGTTAGGAGATACCTCTCTAAGTATTACTTCAAGGAAGGTAGTACCTACAATATGTTTGCCTTAGAAGGTGTGAACCTGAAAAGCAACTCAGAGTTGATAGGATACTTGAACAGGACCATAAATAAACTACAGAGCATGTTGGTGAGAAAACTAAGAAACTACAGGAAAAACAACAAAGCCACTGTGTTTCACTACAACAGATACACAATGAAAAGTGTAGTTTTCTTGCCTCCTGGTGTGGTCATGCAACTCCCAGAAAACTTAGGGAAACAATTAGGTTTCGACGGAAGTGTTTTCCTAAGTGGAAAAACACAAAGCCCCTACGTGGTAGACCTTCAGTTCAAAAGTCGATGTGCTTTTGTGTACTCTGACATAGTCAAGCACAGTCTTGTGGGTGACTCTAAAGCACCCCTTCTGAGGCAAATCAACATAAATCGCTACAACGGTGACATGCAAACCATAAGTTTCCAGAACTTGATATATCTGCCAGTCACTAAAACCACCTTCAGACAGATAGGGATATACTTAAGAGACAAGACTGGGGAACCGATACCATTTGAAAGCGGATCAGTGTCGGTGGTACTTGCCTTCAGACCTCTTCAAGGATACGAGTATGTCACCATGCTTCACTACTATGGAACACCTCCATACCTGGCCCCTAGGGGTCAGTACACTGAATATTACAGAAAATCACAGTATGGGAACGGTGCTTTACCAGCGTACGGCGGCAGGGGCAGACAAAGAGGGCACGGACTTGGCTCTTTAATAGGTGGTTTACTGAGAGGAGCTGTTCCCCTCTTAAGTAAAATAGGATGCTCAGCTGCCAAATCTGCAGGCAAAGCCTTGCTTACTACAGGAGCTGGAGTCTTGTCCGACGTGGTATCAGGAAAAGGCTTCAAGAAAAGTGTAGTTAGGAGAAGTAAAGCAACGGGCAAGAACTTACTCAAAAGGGCTGCTTCTTCTGCTCAAGGATACATAAGAGGTACATCTGGACCTCCTCCAGTCAAACGATGAGCAACCGGCAAGCGCGGAGGACGTAAGGGGCAACGCGGCAGAGGAAGAGGACAAGCTAGAGGAAGGACCTTGTTCTAGTCATGAGTCTCCTTCATCCCAAGGGTCAGGTATGTGCAGTAGGTGAACTAGACCTACACACCTTGCCTGTCACTCAAAAGGACATATTAAAGTGTCAAAAAATAACCAAAACTACCAACAATGCCCTCACTCCACACACTGAATCATTTGACTTCACCTTCGAACCAAGCAACCTGTACACAGACCTCTCAGAAACTGAGTTGTACATGGAACTGGAAGCCGTGGCGGCAGACGGAACAACTCACCTTGCCGTCGGCATAGAAGCTGCTCCAGTCAACAACTTGGCACACGCTCTCTTTGCTTCCTGTCAGTTGCTGATAAATGGGGAGAAAGTCACCGGCAACAATGAAGACTATGGTCTCAAGGCCTACATTTTGGACACAGTTTGTTGCAACAAAGAAGACAAAGAGACTCGACTGAAAGGGTGTCAAAAGTACATGTAAGACACCTGTGGTCACATGGAAGCCAGAGTGGGCGACAATGCAGGATGGACGGCACGGAGAGCAGAGTTCAGTGCCCGCAACAAACATGCCTTAGTAATGAAGCCGCACCTGGATTTAATTAAACAGTGCAAGTGCTGCCTCCGAACTGTGAAATCAAGTTCATATTCGAAAAAATTCAGCCCAATTACTACATGATGCAAGCAGCCGATCAAAACTACTGGGTCAAAATCACCAAAGCTGAAATGACACTTCTCCAAAAATGTGTCAACGACGAGGTGGTAAAAACTCACGTCAGCAGTGTCAGGAATCCACATTGGGGCCCTTTCAACTATCACATAGCCAGGTGTAAAGTAACTAAACACACTTTGGACGGCGGCTCACAAGACTACAGTTGGACTCAACCTGACACTACTCAGATCCCCACCAGGATAGTCTTGTGTATGATAAAGGAAACAGCAGCTGCTGGGACTAAGACAGAAAATCCTTTCAACTGCAGACATTTCAACGTGAAGGAAATATGTGTGAGATATGACGATCAAAAGTTTGAGTTGAAGACCGACTTCGAAACAGGCAACTGCATCAGAGCCTACAGTCAAATGTTCATAGACAGTGGGCTGTCGGCTTTGGGGCAAGACTGTGGCATAACTTTGGAAGATTTCAAAGATGGGTATTCCTTCTTTGTTTTCGACCTCACCCCAGACAGAGCACCTGAAGACAGTCGTATAAATCTCATCAAGCAAGGAAAGCTGGGCATTTCCCTTAGGTTTGCCGCCCCGACTACTCATGCCATATCTGCCGTCTTGTGTTCCTTCTATGACAACAACATCCAACTGACGGCTGACTGTCTTCCTGTCACAGACTACCACAAGAACTGAGAAAAAAATGAGAACTTCAGACATAACAGGTGCACTGGGAAACCATCCACACACAAGGCGTTTCTACCTGGGAACTTTTGCCAGTAATCAATGTCCTAAAAAACCAATTCCCTCTACATGTTTCGTCAGTAACACAGATCCAAGCTCTAAACCTGGTCAGCACTGGGTGGCATTTTACGTTTCTCATGACGGGAATGTGTTCTACTTTGATCCCTATGGCTTACCTCCATTAACTATATATCACCAGAGGTTCATGCAGAAGTCGTCAGATGGTCACGGGTCGTTCAGCAGAAAACAAGTGCAAAACTTTTACGCTAAAACGTGTGGAGCCCACTGCATTAACTTCCTCATACAGACATGTCGGACCAAGGACCCACACCACACTGTGAAAAGGTTTTCTCAGGTCCCCTTCAACTTAATGGACAAAATAGTCAGGCCCTTGCTGAGGAAAAGAGAGAAGAAGAGGCAATGAATTTCGAGATGAGTCCAGAAGAAGTAGCAGTCAAAGCAGACGTGAGCAATCTTTTGGTGAAAGGGAAAGTTAAGCGTGAATTGGACGTGATAGACGGGCTTCAGAGCACGGCGGAAGTGATAGACAAGATTCTCATGATTATGGCCGAGTTAATGGACAAAGTGGTAGCCCTGGAGGAGAACGACATAGGAAGAAAGGCCTTGAAGGATTTAATGGAGAGAATGCGGGCCTTAGAGGACCGTAGTCAAAGTCCTACTCCAGCTAAGACCGGGTGCAGTTGGTACTGCAACAAGAATTCATTTTCCATATAATATCCATGTACTCTGCTTGCAAGCATATCTAATTATAATGATTCATACCTAGCATGTACTCTGATAGGAAGAAATAATAAAAAGATTGAATTAAAAACAACCGAGTTGTGTCTTTGTTGCATTTAATCTCATATCAAAATAACGAGTCATAAGTATTGCGTAAATCCATAGGAACATTGCATCAAAACATGAGTCATGGTTATTGTGTAATTTCTTTCAAGGATTGCACAATACACCTTCATACGTAGGTCATACGTTTTTTGCAAGTAGGTTAGTAGGTCACTTCCGGTTTGCAAGTAGGTCAACCCTAGGTATTGCGCAATTCTTTTAATTTATGCAACTAGGTCAGGTTACTAGGTCAAATGAAATCCAGCTCTCTGATTGGTCGAAAAAACTAGGTCATGACCTTATGACATCACTTCCTGTCAAATCCAGCCCTCTGATTGGTTAAAACTAGGTCACTTCCGGTCTACCAGTAGGTCATGACCTAGTTAGTAGCTAATCCATTGCGCTGACTTTGCATGTATATACTACTACCAATCATGGCGACAGATAACGACAATTTGCTGGGACAGGTTTTTAGACCCCCCCTTCATTGATGGATAATGACTCTGTTACCGGGTAGCGCCGTAATGGCCCATTTAAGCACAGGGGCGCTCATTAATTTCCATAGCCTTGTATCCCTGGCCCTTATTTGAGACCGGTGCTCATTTAAGACCCTGGCGCTTAACCGGGCCACTACTGTACTATGACGGGAGTGATGATCAACATGACCTGGAATCCTCTCTTTATTGTGCTACCACCTAGTGTTAAAAATCTGTACTACTTGTTATTTATTTCCTATCATATTATCATATTGTTGTATATCTTGTATTATTCTGAAGTCGACATGACGACATGAGCCTTTTTTTGGCTTAGTGACATGAGACATGACCAATTCCATTTTCTTAAAATCGACACAAGGACATGGCCATTTTCTTAAAATCGACACAGGGACATGGCCATTTCCTAAAATCAACATGTTGACATAGCCATTTCTTAAAATGGACATGGGACATGGGGACCCCTCAACAAGGACCCCATCTCAGGCCATGCCTAGATGTAGCACCCTATATATGAATTATTCACACATGCACTCTTTAACTTTTAGAGGGGTTGAAAAAAGAATTCCTCCCCCTGTGGTCAAGGGGTAAAAGAATTGTTACCGCTGTTAAGGTCCCTTATTGAGCTAGATAGGTGAATTAGTATATCATACAAGGATAAAAGGTAACTATAATTGTGTATGGGTAGAGACTAAAGAACACTAAGGTTGGAGAGTGCTCTGAGGTCAAATGGTAATTAAGGAGAGAGCTTGGGTCACATGAACAGGCATGAACTATGGGTCAGTGATGGACTGGTGACTCAAAGCCTATGTTGAACTATGTGCTTGGGATGAACTTATGACTCGAGGCCTGTATGAACCCATGTACTGGTGATGAACTCAGTGTGACTCACAGAAACCTGTGAACTGTAAACCAGGGACTGGGCCATGACATGACATGGGATGGTGAACTCACACAAGCTGAACCTAATTCAACCCTGAACTCAAATCTATGACATAAATGGGGTCATGACCTCTTGGACTATATTAGATAGGCCAGACTGCCAATCTGGAGGGGGAAATTAAGTGAACATATTGCTGGTGAAGACGAAGAGCAATTGGACCTGGGATTGCTAAATGTTGCTGAAATCAGGGTGAATTGCTGTGTGTGAGACTACCCATGGATAGTGCCGCCACTCAGTAGGACAGTAAGGACTTATAGATATCCATGGCCCATGAGACTGGATATTGGAGCCTTCTCTGACTTGGACATTTACCACTATTCTGATCATTGTGATGTTGTGCATACCAGTTGTGAATATCAGCAATAAAGTGTAAAAGCTTATTATCTCTCACGAGTGCTCTGTGGCTAATACAGATGAGCGCGTATTGGTCAATTACATACAAGCATTAGCTTATCATTCTGGGGACATTACTGCTAACTACATCAGTGGTGCTGGAGACAAGGTAAGCAGATAAGACCTTAATATATGTGCATTCATCCCAGAACACAGACACGCTCAACATATGGTGGAGAACCCGGGTAATTTTGGAAAATCTTTACAATTACTATAGAATTACTACCAGAAACAAGGTAATGAAGGAACCCAAACATGACTAAAAAAGCTGAAAGTCAAAAAGTCATGTAAGGGAAGTTGTAAAAAAGCAAATTCTAAAAGATATGAAACACATATAAGTAGATGAAACAGAAGTATCAAAGTAATCGAAAGCAAGCATCATTATAACGCATATATACACATACAGGTTAATCAATGTAATAAGGTAAAGTAGAAGAATGAAGATGGTACTCATTCTCTAAAACATCGGGGGCTGTGTTAAGGTCCCTTATTGAGCTAGATAGGTGAATTAGTATATCATACAAGGATAAAAGGTAACTATAATTGTGTATGGGTAGAGACTAAAGAACACTAAGGTTGGAGAGTGCTCTGAGGTCAAATGGTAATTAAGGAGAGAGCTTGGGTCACATGAACAGGCATGAACTATGGGTCAGTGATGGACTGGTGACTCAAAGCCTATGTTGAACTATGTGCTTGGGATGAACTTATGACTCGAGGCCTGTATGAACCCATGTACTGGTGATGAACTCAGTGTGACTCACAGAAACCTGTGAACTGTAAACCAGGGACTGGGCCATGACATGACATGGGATGGTGAACTCACACAAGCTGAACCTAATTCAACCTTGAACTCAAATCTATGACATAGATGGGGTCATGACCTCTTGGACTATATTAGATCGGTCAGACTGCCAATCTGGAGGGGGAAATTAAGTGAACATATTGCTGGTGAAGACGAAGAGCAATTGGACCTGGGATTGCTAACTGTTGCTGAAATCAGGGTGAATTGCTGTGTGTGAGACTACCCATGGATAGTGCTGCCACTCAGTAGGACAATAAGGACTTATAGATATCCATGGCCCATGAGACTGGATATTGGAGCCTTCTCTGACTTGGAGTGAGTGAGTGAGTAATGGTTGTTTAATGCCAAGCCGACAGCTAAGGTCATATTCATGGCGGAAAAAGTACATTAGACATCACGTCACAAAGGAATACATGTGCCTGTGCCCATGCATATGGACACCAGACACATGTAAGAAAGAGGGGACAGGAAAGAGGAGATTCAAGGAACATATATGTGCCAGTGCCCGCGCATATGGACACCACCCACACTCAGAAAGGATAGAAAAGCAAGACATAGACCCCTTTTAAAGATGGCCTGGGGCTGAGGAGGCCCGTCTCTGACTTGGACATTTACCACTATTCTGATCATTGTGATGTTGTGCATACCAGTTGTGAATATCAGCAATAAAGTGTAAAAGCTTATTATCTCTCACGAGTGCTCTGTGGCTAATACAGATGAGCGCGTATTGGTCAATTACATACAAGCATTAGCTTATCATTCTGGGGACATTACTGCTAACTACATCAGTGGTGCTGGAGACAAGGTAAGCAGATAAGACCTTAATATATGTGCATTCATCCCAGAACACAGACACGCTCAACACCGCTCCCTCCCCTCAAACCCAGCGGCACTTTCCTGATGTTGAAATATAATCACTCCCAACGGTAATTTCAGTCTAGGCGGAAGCTAATACATGGCCAATATCTTGTCTGACCTGCAAGTCTATGTATCAGGAAAGAAATGCACCATTTCTCATGCATGACTAAAATTCCTATTCAGCATGGGCCTAAAGCCACTGGACCAGAACGCTGTGGTGCACCAGTTTCAAACTAAGATTAAATTTATCACAATGCTTCCATGAAATGCAGAGGCCTTACCAACCCCCAACCCCCCTCCATTTGAAAAAAAAAAATAATGAACTGCCTTGAGGTTAATTCAAAATAATGCCAATTTAAGTTTGAAATGAGAGCCAGTGTAGCACTATGGGCAAATATATGGCCATAATTGACACTGGCGTGCCACTGGTGATAGTGGTTAGAAATTAACATTGGTGACTTTGGGGCTTCAAACATATGGCTCTAGACCCCTAAAATCGACATGGCGACATGGACCTTATTTGGCCTAGTGACATGGGACATGAACCTTTCTTTAAAATCGACATGGTGTCATGAACTTTTCTTAAAATTGACATGGGGACATGTGATTTTCTTAAAATCGACATGCAGACATGGCCATTTCTTAAAATCGACATGGGACATGGGGACCCCCCACCAAGGGCCCCAAACATCGACGGATAGCCCCAAAAGTAGTCAAATAATGAAGATTTGACAGGGTCAACACAGGTATTAAGCCATTTCAGAAATCAAGGGGATGGCACAGGCATCCAACAGGGGCGACACAGGCACTTTAAAGCTCGACAGGCAGTAAATTTCAAAATTAAAAATCAACAAACTTCAAATCATTTACTTTTTAGTTAGGATGGAGCATCACCCCATCACTATTTATGTACACACTAAAGTACTGGGAACCTTTGAAATTGCTGCCGCCTGTCATTTTCTAAAGCCCCTGTGTCAACCATTACTTTTTGAAACTCCTCCATCACAAGTGTCATGAGCGTCACGTTTTAGCAATGTATAGGGCCATTTTACTAGTGTTAAAAAAAATCTAAATTACTTGACAATTGCAAGTAAAATGATTCTAATAATTGTATTCCATGATGAATAAAAATGGTTGTAAAATTGCTATTAATGTTGTTTGTCTGAAAAGGCGTACCATAACCTATTAAACCAGTTACCATTAAACCCTTTTATGGTCTCTGACACAGGGGTGAACCCTACCGGACGGTCTTCATGATGCCCCTCTTACCTGCATGTCAACCACTCTGTATGCAAGTACTCCATTGGAGCATCATTCCGACCATCTGGCAGTGCATCCCCCCCAGTAGTGTCAGCCAGATATGTAAATTTAGGTATATTTGTGCTCGACAATTGGCAATGGCAATGGTGCACCCCTGCATAGGCCCCCCCCAAAGGGTTATTGACCTATATCTTCCCCCATATATCCTGTAGACTATACACCATGAACGCCAGGATTACCAGCACGTCCTCATATAAATGTAAACAACACTGAACACAATCTACTTCAGGAATATAGCTGGTACTTACAGAGCTGCTTTTCAATATAGCTGGTACAGAGGTAGGTACAATAGTTACTAATGGTTCTGATTATGAATCCATATTATCATTGTCGTGTCTATGCATCACGATTTAAATAAGGGTCTGTGTCAAATAAGGGAGTGGTCATTATTTATCAACGGGGAGGGGGTGGGTTTGAGGGGGGGCATAAAATTTTCAGACCCCTCCCGAGGGGGGGCTAAAAAGATTTTGACCCCTCTTGAGGGGGGGGGGGCTAAAAAAATTTACCCTCTTTTTAGCATAAAGGCTGTGCGCTACTATAGATCAAAGAGGGGCGCAAAAACTCTCCGGGCCTCCGGCGCGGGGGACACAAAAAATTTTGACTGCCGTCAAGGGGGGGGGGCGTTAAATTTTTTTGTGCGTCTGCGTGAAAACCCACCACCCCCCTGTTGATAATTATAATGACCACTCCCTAAGAACTGTGGCTGATTCGGTAATGAAATATCTCTTAAGCACTAAAACTGGATCTTGAATAACCATCCACCAGGAAACACTATAATAGCAGAAAAATGGGTTCAAATTTTATTTGCATTTCACCCATATTTCATATTATATATTTCGAGTACATGTTATTTGTGTAGTCACAGAAGCAAGCATTATGGTGGATGAAACTATGTTTTCTACTAATAGAGTAATTCATTTAGATGCTGTCTGTTAAGTAACAGGTCACAGAAGGTCATGTTAAGGTCAGGGGAGTGTGAAGAAACATATCTTCGCAGTTTCCTGAGCATTTTGGACACCAAATACTATACCACAATGTCAGTGTTTGTGTTATAAGCTGGCTATACTAAACGACCCTAAGTCTAAAGGTTCAGCACTTTAATCCAACTGTGAGCACCCTTTTTGCTATGTTAGAATGTTTGTCGCTATTAAGTTTTAATTAGGTCGGGATGGAGACTCTAATCAGGAGGCCATTTCCTAAGATACTATATCTGCATACAGCCACTGCGAATTTACAGTCTGAGAGTGAGTACCATTGATTGTAGGTGATGTCCTACAACTGCTCTAATTGATTGGCACTTACCGTGGCCTGCTTTAGCACCCCGGCTCCGATAGATTTCAACCCATCTTTACCCCAAGCCTTTATTCAAGACCAGTGGTTAATCAAAGACCCGGCACTTCAACAGGCCACTACAGTATGTATAGCAATCACAAATAGTTTGGTAGGGCAGCCATAGTGCTGCAGGCACCACATGACCAATACCGTTGGGCTGTATTGTCACTGGCTTAAGGATCCCCACTACGATTTGACAGTCAGCAGTCATAGCCTGTTAAATATGAAATGGCCGCCAGGGCCACTATTTCCTTTACTGTCAGTCAGGCCCTAGAGCAATCTGGCCCCAGCTCGACCACTAGCATGAGTCATCTCTGGCGACCAGCGTTTCTGGGTAAAAGTAGTTCTGGGCGCTGGTTGCTGTAGTGGTTAAATGTAGGCAGGTACACTGCGTAGTAATATTCCCCAGAATATGGGGACCCACAATCCCCAAACATGAGAGAGGGAGTTCCCTGAATCCCGACCAGACGAGAATGGGCCTACAGCAGCGTTGGCTATAACATACGCATGAGAGAGTAACACCCAGTAGGTTGTAGCCATATAGATCTGTACATTCACAGGTGTGCCTCTCACCTGGCTGCACTAGACTGCGGAGAAACCAGGGACACAGGTAAGCTATACACCACATTATACCACACTAATGTGGAATGACAATGACAAAGCCTGTCTAATACATCGCATATAGCATATAGCTCTTGTAAGTCGATGTGGTCCACTGGGCACATGCAACCTCCCCCATTCCCCATAACGTTAATGGTTTGAAAGGGTGTCAAGGGTGGAATAAGTATGCCCCTACACAGGTCACGGGAATTCTGTGTGTGTCGCAGTGTCGGGTTTTACGGGTAGGGCTGTGTCATCGTGTCGATCTTTAAAAGTGGCGTGCTGCCAATGTCAATTTTTATCCAATGCAATATATCGTCTCCACCCGTGTCTGTCGATGTCTAAAAGTGGCGAGTCACGCATGTCGTTTAACTTTTTTATAAACCCCCTGTGTCACTGTGTTGTGTGTGTTGTTTTTTACCCATGTATAGGCATTTCTTTGGGCAGTGTAGTCAGTATGTTGACAACACGCTGTATGAAAACCTGTTACTTATAAGACACATTGCTCAATTCAAGTGATAACAACAGCACGGAAACAAGGGTTGCATCAATGAGATTTCTTTTGAAACCTTAGATCAAGAGTATTATAATCTACCTCAGTATCCTGTGACTCTTTTGGAGTGGACTAAACTACATTTATATTTCAGGAAAAAAACTCCAACATCAAACCATCCAGCAGCATAATGTCAGGGGACCATGCAATGAGAGCACTATGTCTAGCGGGGGACGGCCAGGTGGCACTTCGGTCTGTGCCTATACCCTGCCACCTGGAGGGAGAGGCCCTCATTAAAGTATTGAGGACAGGTATCTGTAACACAGACCTGGAGATGGCCAAGGGGTATATGGGGAGTCATGAGGTAATAATCCCTACATGTTATCATATTTGATTGGGTTACATCAAATTTGTATTTTCAGCTAAAATTAGTAGACTGATATTGATATCATTTTATCAGATATACATTACGGTGATTATACAAAAAGGTGGTAGTGCATCTGAAAATCGCTCGATGAATGCATACATTTTCTACAGTAAAAGAATTACAAAAGTTCTATTCATATAGATGTATCACCGTTAGGAAGCTGTCTTTAATGTGCCAAAATTTCTTCCCACAGGACATGATAATTGGACATGAATTTGTTGGAGTTGTTGAAAGTATCAGAGAATTCAAAAACAGCCAAGGAAACTCCACCTCTATCCAAAACGGGATAAAGGTTGGTGATCGGGTTGTGGGTGAGATCAATGTAGCATGCGAGAATTGTGAAGTGTGTGAAATTGGTGGCATTCGCAAAAGGAACCATTGCCCTAAAAGATCAGTTTTAGGGATTGTCAACAGAAACGGAACGTATGCCGAGTACCTTACACTACCACTGTCCAACCTATACCAGGTCCCTGATGAAGTCACAGATCAACAAGCTGTTTTTGCGGAGCCACTTGCGGCAGCTTTCCGTATTGTTGAGCAGATCAAATTCTCACCAACCGATAAAATCGCAATTATTGGTGATGGAAAACTAGGCTTACTCATTTCAAAGGTTCTTGCTCTACAAAATGTAGAAAAACTTGTCTTATTTGGTCATCATAATGACAAAATGGCTTTAGCACCAGAAAATGTAGAGAAGGTTATCAGTGGTGAAAAAACAGCTGACCATTATAAAGATTATTTTGATTTTTGTGTTGATGTGTGTGGTACATCGAATGGAATAAAGATAGCCGTTGAGATCACCCGACCTCTGGGAACTGTGGTATTCAAAACAACATGTGCAGATGACAAATTCATATTCAATCCTTTTGAAGTCGTTGTGAAGGAGCTGACTCTACTTGGATCAAGGTGTGGTAATTTTGAAATGGCACTCAATGCCCTCTCTGGGGGGAATGTGACTGTGGACAAACTCATATATGGAGTGTACCCGATGAGCGAAGCAGTAGAGGCTTTCAAGATGGCTGCTTTCAGAAGGGCCCTAAAGGTGCAAATTATCATGGGTCAATAAACTGATGCTGCACTTGCTACTTTTCTTTGACTAAAAAAAGTATTTTTTAGGTTAGAATAGTACTAACTATGTATAGTAGTTCAATCGGGAAAATTCCAAACTTGATTTCTGAATTCTAATACAGCAAATTTTGAGTTCAACAGAATTTTATACCTGTGAACTTTAGTGCACGTAAATGCTTTAGCGCACATAAAAAAAACCCCAAAAAAACCCAAAAAACATTCTACATCCAATGCTCATACTGTAGACTGTAATTACAATGTCATTAAGTTCTGAGGTTGTTAATAACCGTTCTAAATATCGGGTTAGAGCCTGAATGAGAATAATGTCTGGCTACATTTTCGTTTAATACGTCTAAATTCATGTATTGATGGAATACAGACAAAATATTTATGGTTAGAGAATAGACAACGATCTTTTTCACATCGAGACTGTCTGTTGTCCTATAATGCACGAATGCATCTGAGTGCATTATAGGACAACAGGCAGTCAAAATGTGAAGAAGGAGTTGTCTATTGTCTTTATAAAACATTGTACATTTCATTCCAACCAATCAAGTAGCCAATTAACGTAGTTTTAGACCAATTGATGATACTTGACTGGTTTACAGCTATGGTGACCTTGCTCAGGCGTGCGCTGTACTCCAATAATGCACTCAAGGTCACTTCTATCATGCAGCAGAGTACTGCTTTATAATGAGTATCATTGCATGATGAGTGGTTAGTTGTATAAATTATCGTAATTTCTATTGTGTGTATATCATAATGAGAACAAAAAGATATAGAACTGAACATATTGTCCAGAGTTACTATTGTTTTAACGTCACACAGAAAGGAAGTAAAACCATATATAAAAATGTCACTCTAAGTATGTGTTTGTTCATTATTCATTTATAACCCCCATGAGAATCGGAGAGTAAATCAAGTTCTGGGCATAATGAATGAATTGTGATAACGAGGTAATAGTTTATAACAGAAATCAGTCAGTTAGTATTTGTCCCACCTGTAAAGCAGGTATTCCACTGCAGTCGGTTGCCCGAAATTTTGCTAATCCGATTATTTTTGACTATGCAAAAAACACAGAAAAAATCTGTCTGATTAGTGAAAACTCGGCTGACCGATGGCAGTGGAGAACACCTGCTTAAAGCATGGATGCAGATAAGTATTTCAACTTTTGCCTTTCACCGATGTTAAACCACACAAAAGGTTAGGTGTTCAGACATATTTTTTGTAATGCAACAATTTTTTTTGATTCAGTCAAAGAAAGCAGCACGCCACCATCTGGAAAAAGATCAAATATATTTTGGTGTTAAAGGATCTGGGGTATAGTCTGGTTTGTTTCCTCCATTAGGTTGACCGTCATTAAAATCATACTCTAGGTCACCTGCAAGCAACCTAGCCTTCTTCGTCTTTGCTATTTCTGGTAGTTCATTTACTGCTTTGTGCTCATCTGGCACTGGTCTCCAGTAGAAGGTCTGAAAACCTTGTGCTGGCCAATGCCTTGTAGTAAGTAACTCTTTGTACGCTTCTTTCTTCCGTGCCATTTCATCCGCATTTGCCCATATAGCAGGGGCCATACATACCAAGACTACATAGCGCCACCTATTAGGGTTCTTGCGATTCTTTAGCGGTTTTGACCCTGAATGTACAGTGCGTGAATCCCATATAACCATCCCACCTTTTGGGACCGCAACTTTCCTGATATGACACCCTTTCCCTTTATACCACTCAATATCATCCTCAGTCAATACCATCTGCTCCGTTGTTCTTGGTCTATTTCTCTCCTCAAAGAACTCTTTGTGGTATTTATGTGTGCCGTTAATGACAACAAAACACCAGTCATCCTTGTCAGCATCTTCAAGGTATACTGCTGCTTGGTAGGCATGGAAGCCCTGCTTCTTTTCACCTTGGTCTAAATGCAGCCTAACATGCCTCTCATCACCTGGAGAATTTAAGATGTTCATTTCCGGGGGTGGTCCTATGGCTACTCCATCTATACTAGAAGTCAGCTTCTTTGTCCCCCAAAGGGACTCGAAAACTGGGGCGGACTTCAACCTTGTCATCCAGGCCACTGGATGGAAGGCAATGTTGTATAAATGAATTATGGAGGATTTTGATTCAGGGAAAGCATTTGGACCAAATTTGTCCAGCCATTTATGGAGTTGAAGAACATAGTTGTCACATTCATCAGATGTTAGGACTCCCGGGACTACAGCTACCCCATCATGTGCAAGCGCCTGCTTTGCAAGATTCATCTTATCCTGGAAACTTTGGGAGAAGAAAAGGAGAAAATAGATATGTACAAAGTTAGGTATGGCAGAGAACTAAGTTAACACTCCCCATACTACACCCCTTATGACCCATGTGCAAATTGCTTTTAAGCATGTCATGTGATTACATACAATGCCCTGATTGGTTGTTTGCGATTTTCAGGACTGTCAAAATGCCTAAACAATTCCTTTGCCTTTTTTTATTCATACAAGGATATATAAATTTATAATGTAATCCAAATATCGAAATCTTGGTTTTCATCATGTTCTTGGAGCTTGGATTTATCTCTAAAAGGTTTGAATCTGACATGTGTATAAAAAATACCATCACGACATGATAGCAACCCTTTACTCATCAACACAAGGATTTATGATAATAGAACAGTAGAAAATGCCTAATTTTGTACTATATAATCGTAAATCCTCGTGTATAAGGCACACCCCTAGCTTTAGCTAACCTATAAGGTGTATTATATGTCTGTCCTCCTATATAAGCCACAACCTGTACACTGTAAAAAAATAACTGTTGAATCTACGAGGGATTCTTGTAAAACTTAACAGTGAACCACCGTAATTAGATAACATTGGGCCAGTGTAGTTGTCACAAGAAACTCCATGTGACAGTGGGGTGGCACAAGGAATCTCTACAAATATAATGAAATCTCTGTGAAAATAACGATGGATCTCTGGCAACATTGAGACAAGGAATCCTTCATTATTTCGACGACATTTTTTTACAGTGTATGTGAGATATTGTGGTAGCATTAACTAACCTAGTGTCTCTCAGGTTGCAGGCTCCTGTCTCTTTCTCACAATTTCCATTTGGCACTTCTGGCAACTGACACTTGCAGCATGCAGTCAGTAAACTCAAAATATAAAGGGCGAGGATGGAGCTGACTGTATTGAGAATTCTGAAAAGAAAATATCACTTTCCCACTTTTCTAATTTCGGTTCTCCTCTCTCACCTCTTCGTAATAGCCTTACATTATATTTAACACTGTCAAATGCACCATTAAAAATGCTCATATGCGTTTTACTAGATTCACATTTGATATTTGACCATAAAATATTAAAGAGAATATATGTAGAGAGTCACATACAATGTCCCAAATTGAGCTTGCTTCTCCTAACTTAACCTGGAGATTGGTTGAAAAAAATCCTGCCATCGCTACCCCTGCGATGGTAGCGTAAGCAGATTTTATAAGACCTAGTCAGTCTACCCTAAGTATAATCGTGGTGGTAGCCTAGTTAGGCACAGCAAGTCCTGTGGATCATTCACTATTCCTTTTCCAGCCTTACCGCCACTGTGATGGTACCAAAAGAAATGCATATTGGTTTCCCCTAAGTACAAGAGCATCTATAGAGAACAGTACTCCTCTCAAGAGTGACTGTGCCTGCTGTATACATGTATATATAGGCAGGGAAAACATTTGCTGAGGGTCCTTGAGGGCTCTGGAGGCTACTCATGTGTTAAGTGCACTGTAATGTCATGCCTCCCTTCTCTCTTAGTGCACCTTATGCCACAGTTATCACATTTCAGAACAATTTTGGGTGCCCAAACTTGATAATCTGAGTGCTTTTATCACAGGATTGAGGCACTGACAGTTGACACTTGAATATAGACAGTGTTCTTTTTCTATACTATTCTTATATATGACAGCAGCTCAGGTTTAGCTTTGACAGTGGTTCATACAGGAAAAGCTCAGCATGGGTGAGACTAGAACCAGAGATCTTCTGATCCAATGTGCTTAATGCTATCCATCAGGCCACTGGGCTGGACAAAGGTGCTAGGTTAGATGAGTCTTATGTCTGGGATCCTATGGATACCATATATATCTTTGTATGTCAGTGAATGCAAAATGCATTCTGATGCATTTTAATGCATCCTAAAGGTGTGATGATTATGGTTGTACACCTGCCTTTTAGGTACTTGATAGAGGCACTCGGCTCTGCCTTGTGCACCTATTAGTACCTAAAAGGCGCTAGTGCAAACATAACCATCATATATTACATACCTATACTCTATAATTAGCTCATGCATGGAAGGGGAATGCTTGTGTAATCACTGTTGTGAAAAGGAGTGTTTCCACAGCTATTAATTTATTTTGGCCCTCTTGCCCCTGTGCACGGTGTGTTCTGCTTGTAATAGTGTATGCAGGGCTGAGATTACCACCACTGAATATATAGAGCTGGCTGTGATAAAGCAAGGCAGTCACACCTTGCCACCACTAAAATGGATCAGGCAGAACAATTCCTACTGGGGTAGTGATGGTAGGGCCTTTTGAATTAACCTCCAGGTAAAGTACCCATAGCTTGGAAATTGGGATTGTGAACCTCTGTCTATGGATTCAACATTATGCATATGGAGCAAATAAGCTTACCCTATTTTGCCAACCATCATGTCTCTCAGTCGACTTGCTGTCCTAGGTCACCACGCCTCAATATCATCTCATCCGAGCCCTATTTGAATACACCTATCAAATGATAGCTACTTGTAGGCTAATAGTTTTATCAGTATTCCAGATGTGTCCCTTAGTCTCTGATTTAATCTATACACCATATATATTGGTTCGCCGGGGGCTACTTATTAACAAATATCAGCACATGGGAGTACAATGAATGTCTAGCGTATTTGTACCAAAGGAGAGGGAAGGAAATGAGGTCTTCAGGTCAGGCTATCCAAAATGGGTCAAATGTATGTATGCACCTATCATAAAACTCCAAATCTAAACTGTGGTTTATTAACCATTTCAGACTCTTGGTGCGGGTTGAATATAAGCAGGGTTTTACGGAAAGGGAACGTGCATTGGACGCTTTAAAAGTTATGGCCCACCGGTGTAGTAATTAAATTTTGGCCATGATGTTATAGATATTCTAATAGGATCCATGCCTCTTTGCTCAGTATGATGCACTAATACAGAGCTAAAGACTCCACATTAGATTCCATTTCAAACAACATCAGATTGGCTTTTGCATTAGATTAAGGTGGGTTGTTACCATTGAAATTGAGCGATGTATATGTTAACTTCATTAGAATGGCTAAAAACTGTGCATTTTATGACACTTTTAAATTTTGGCATATTAACATCTAGATGTTTTCCAACATTCTTTTGTACCTTGAGATTATATTCCCCATGTTATTAAGGAAATGCTGTAGAGGTGGTAGGCTGTTCACATTGACCGAGGGCATATAATGAAGCAATTTTTTGCCAAGGATGTATACATTTTACCCATGATGCAGTGCTTTGAATACTTTTTTTTTATTTCAAATGGCCAAAACTCCAAAATTATGTGCGGGACCCCATATCAAAATTACTTTTAGTTAAAGGCAAATTATCTGAACAATATTTTAAAAAAGTTTGAGAAAAATCTAGTGGTTAGATCTAACTAATCTAATCACTTTTTTAGAAATGATAGAAAATTTATCGTTCTTTTGGTCGAATCATGGTTTCATATTTCTATGTTTGTTGGTTATGATAGAAAAAATTTCTCAAAGAGGAGTCAATAATTTTCTTATTTTCAGGTAAAAAAAAAATACTTATATTTTTCAAAATTCACTATTAAAAGAAAGTAGTTCGGGACCCCCTACTTTTCTTCTCAAAATCGTATTCTAGATAATATAAAGTACATTTGACCAACAAATGGAGAATTTCTAGGATCTTTGATTCAATGGTAGCGATCCACCTTAAACAAGTTTCCACTAAGCTAGTTGGGGGACACAAAACATTCAAAAGCAAATATTATATGATGATACTTTTATTGACATTCCACGTTAAATGTAGACAGGGGAAGAAATAAAATTATTTTTATGAGTATCACATGAGCATGAGTGGCATATTTTGTCTTCTTCTCTTATCTCCATACCATTGGACAAATAATGTCAGATACAGTATAACAGTATATAATGCTGTCGTGTTTCTATTCAACAATATAAGAAATGGTCCTTCTCTGCCAGGCTATTGGTACAAGTGTTAACAAATATATATTGTCCTATCACAGGTATGTTAAAACCGTAAACAACCACTTATCTATTGTAAATGTGAACACAATATCAGTTCCTTTTGAAATCACCACAATTATTGCAATATGAAAGAAAATATAATTAATGATGACATATAATGATCATATAGTCTGTGGAAGACTTGGACCTTGTGGCTTGCCATCAGTAAAGTCATATTCCAGGTCACCTACAAGCAATCTGACTTTTTCTGTCTTTGCAATCTCTGGTAATTCATTTACTGCATTGAGTTCAGCCAGCGTTAGACGCTCTTTGAAGGTATCGAATCCCCTGGCAGGCCAGTGGCGTGAACATTGCAATTCATGATAGGCCTTTTTCTTTTTCGCTATGTCCTCCTCACTCGCCCATATTGCAGGCACCATACAGACAAACACAACATAACGCCATCGATCTGAGTTCTGTCGTCTCATGAGAGGTGGCGCCCCTGCATGAACAGTCCGGGAATCCCATAACACAATTCCTCCTTTGGGCACAGCCACGCGTCTAATATCACACCCTCGCTCTTTGTACCACTCCACTTCCTTTTCAGTCAATCTAAGAAATTCACTTCTCGGGGGTTTCTTCTTTCGATTAGCAAAGTATTTGGCGTGGTATTTATGTGACCCATTCATGACGGCAAAGCACCAATCATACTCATCAGCATCTTCAAGATATACAGCTCCCTGATAGGCATGAAGGCCTATTTTATTACCTCCTTGGTCCAAGTGCAGACCCAATGCTTTACCATCAGCGAAGCTATGATATCCAAGCTCAGGGGGCTGGCCTATGGCCATACCATCCAGACTTGTTGTCAGTTTTTCTGTCCCCCACAATCGCTCAAACACCGAGGCTGCTTTCAGACGAGTTGCCCAGGCTACTGGATGGTGTGATGCACCATATTTGTGTAAAATTGAGTTGATATTTTCAGGGAAGCCATGTGGACCAAACTTTCCAAGCCACTCATGAAGTTGAGAGACATAGTCATCACACTCTTCGTGTGTGAGAACACATGGTAGAACAGCGACACCGTCCTCATTGAGGGCCTCTTTTATTGCTGCCATTACAGGGTCAGCTGGAGAGCTGTGAAAAGAGATAAATACAGATCTTTATTGTCTCCAAGGTTGTTCCCTTTTCTCTTCACCATTTGATTCTGATTATCATCAAAGAAAAAAGAAGCGTAAACCCCCACCCCAAAACAAAGAGAGAAATTATGACGACTGCTTTAGATAACTTGATACTAGACTTGATTTCTACATAAGAATAAGATGTCAGCCGCAGACTACAACATCAGATTTCTAACCCCTAATACTGCTTTTATCATGGCATAAACCCAAAGAAAGGATGTCCACCTCTACCCTAGAGGTAGACCTTATAGGTTCTTCCAAAGTCTTAGCCTATCGAGGCAAAGAAATTTGACATAATTGGTATCCTTTTGATGGGAAGGGTCAGACTTTTTTACCCCTTATCAAAGGTGGGGGGGTCAAAATAATTTCACCTGTTTTCAGCGAAAAAGCCACACCATAGGTGAAAAGGGGCATTCTCACGCGATTTTCAGCCTTGCAGGGGGTCAAAACAATTTGAACCCCCGAGACGGGGGGGGCAGAACTTTATTTCCGTGTCCGTGCGCAAACCCACCAGCCCCCCCTTCTTCAAAATTGATCACTCCCTAACACTGGTTCACCAGGACCCTATTTCAATATAACTGGCCATAGATCTGCAGAATCTCTCACGATTTAGCTATCATAGCGGAGATGCATAATGTTATCATCAATTGGGGCTGCAGACGTCCACCAAGCAGGATTGGGTAGACCTGTCATAACAGTGTAAGCAATGATAATGGTTTGACTGAAATGGCATATATTGGATTTCCTGATGACTTGAATGATGTGGTGTCGTCAGATATATTGATATAATTAAGCCCCAGATGACTGTGACTGGCGTATAAAAAAAAAGCAAACATGTGTCCAGGCAAAGTCTCACCACACTCTCTGTTGATAAATAATTCCCACTCCCTTTTACTGTAGAAAAGACAATTAAAAGAAATCGGATACAAGACTTTCAATGTGCCTATTCTCAAAGTGCTCTATGCCTTAAAGTGACTATAGACCTAGTTGATACTTGAAATTCCCTTTGAGTATCATTTGTGCCTAGACTTATCTAAAACGTGAAATTCCCTTTAAGAATCAATCAATATCCATAAGTATAACCTACCTCTCTGGTAATGCTGAAGCTCCTGCCAATAGAGATTCTGTTCCTCCTGTGGCCATATCCCTTGAAGTTATATTAACTTGTTCAACTTTGATTCCCTATGGGTTTTATTCTGCTTACAGCTTTACTTCTTGGGTATGGATATAATGATGATGATCCTGGTACTAGTCTCTATATATGTAATCGTATAGCACTCCCTACACCTTCCCATAGCACTCCCCACACCATATATGGTGGGCCACAAGCCATATCAACCTGTTGTGAAATACCTGGGACGTTTAGGTATAAACTGGTGGAGCAGAAGAAATGGTGGAGGGAGGGGGAGGTACTCTACACAATAATAAATGGACAGAGGTTACCATGAAAATAACAGTAAATTATAGCTGACATTATTAGTAGCGGTTTCGTCCTGAATACATTGATAATGGTCACTAATCTGAATATTGATAGTTTACTATTGATCGTTATAACATTGCTGGGCGAAACTAGAGTGCATTTTCCTGAATGCTGCGTTCTGATTGGCTGATTGACCATGCATTATCTAGATGGGTAATGCACTCCCAGCACAGGAGGTCAACTTCATCTCACATTTAGACTTCACAATTGATATTCATATGTTGTCAGGTGGCTGATGGGTTATTTTTCTGTATCATAACGGGAATAATGCACTTGGTCATGGCTGCCGTCGTGCTCTAGACTTCATGTCATGGCTGATACGAACGTCACTATAGATTAGTACTAGAATCGCAGTATTCAATGGGGGGCATTGAATACAATGTGTCCGTATTCAATGGGTGTCCGCCATCTTGGATTTTGAACAGATCTGAGCTGTTTTTCTTTATTTAAAAGCAAAATAACCCCCTAGGCCATGACATAAATGCAAATGTCCACTCCAGTGATTAATTTTACAGCGTATTCACCTCGGTGGGGCTGCCCGCATTCAACTCAGCCGTATAACGGCTTTGTTGAATACGGGCAGCCCCACCTTGGTGAATACGCTGTAAAATTATTCACTGGTCGTGGACATTTGCTTATGTATTGAGACATCTCGAGGCCCATAAGGCCCCTCGATGTCTCAATACAGTCTAGAGCACTCCCACAGCCATGCCCCGTGCATTATTCCCTAACTAATGTGTCATTTCAGTGCTTGATATTGAATGATTATAGAATAAAACATAAATTTAGAAAGGTTTAAATCTCAGTAACGGACCAGTTTTCAGGAAGGGAGACTGATATGTTTTTTTATAACAAAGGGGGGGGGGGGATTCCCACCTCTGACAGGGGTACTATCTTATCTGTTATTGGAAAGGTCTGCACACTACTAAAAGGGTGCAAAATTCTAGGTATTGTGGGGTGCAAAAAAAATATCACTCTCGAGATTTGGTTGCGGGGAGAAACCTTTCCGCACATCCATACAAAAGCCCATCCCCACCTGTTCTTAAAAATAAATAGTCAAGTTGTATGAATTAGGAATATAGATACTGACTGACGCTTCATGTACACTTTTTTGGATTATAGTATCCCCCTTCCACCTTACCATAGTGTATGCCTGTCATGGGTAAGGACATGTCCAAAATATTGTGCAATAGCCACTACTGCCGAGATAGCGTATTGAATTCTGCCTGTGCTATTTCTGCTCAGGCACAGAAAACCAGCGTGGATTGTGTAACGTTTACCAGCTCACTCTCCAAACAGATATTGAATGGGGTAAAGCGCTGGTTCTACAGGCGTGGAATCTGTCGGGAAAGCCCTAATCCGACGATTTATGATATATCAAAAGTATAAAAAAAATTGGTCGGATCAGTGCTTATCTGACCGATTTAAGCCTGTGGAACCAGTGCTTAACTAGATCGATGTTAGGAGAGTGTCTGTGCTTGGATACCTGCCAAGTACTGACTGTCTACATACACTTGTACCTATAACTTCTCACTCTGCAAGGATATACATTATGCTTTGCTGCTTCCTGTACTGTGGTACCCTGAGGGTTTATACCTCAGGGCACCAGAGTAACTGTTTCCAGTCAACTGTTTCCGGCTGTTTCCTACTATGGAACAGCGGTTGATCAATGGCCATAACATGTATCTGTCTGCAGGTATGGCAGTAAAGGCTAGGATGGAGTTGGGCAGGGGGGGGGGGGCTTCAAAATAATGATGACTCTCATGGTAAAAAGAAAGGTCTAGTAGCCATTTTGATTAACATAACTTAGCAGATGGCCTAGTTCTTATACTCTGTTTATTATAGTGACCCACTAACCAGTTTGGTATTTTCAGCAGTATGTGTACAGCCCACCATATATTAAACATTCACTGGCACGTTTACACACACACTACGGAGGAGGAGTACTACCTGTACGACCTATAAAGAAGTAAGTCTATATGGAAATTCTTCAATTACAGCTAAGCAGTAAAACTACTATGTACAGCTTCTCATATTCTATTAGAACACTCCGCAATAGCTGGACATACTGGTATAGCATGGTTGTCTCCTCGAAGGGGGCACAACTCTCATTGTTTCTCAGCATTATGGTTGTTCTACGCACTTAAGATGCAACTTATTCAGTCCTCTCTAGACTTGCTCAAGTCCATAGATTTTGATATGAGAGAATTGAAATAAGGTGGAAAATGAAAATGAAAAACATTTCTAGTGAATCTAATTCTAGTGAATCTGAGCACAGCAGAGCGAGGAGAGGGATGGGTGGGGGGGGGTAGTGACGTTGGGAGGAGAGCTCAGGGACTGTGTCAGTGTAAGTCCTCTCTTATACAGACCAGTATGCATAACTGTAAGCTGTACCCGGAAGTCTTTCCTTTAATTAGTCTCATGATCGATTTGTGTTTTACAGCACTTTAGCGGCACTAAGTGGCTATCCTGTTAATTAGTCTCAGTCTCATTTGCTGTTGGTCATTCCGTCATTCAGGATTCCATCATCAGCATTCCGTCATGATTCCCAACGATTCCGTAGGTCATGGAATGATGATGGAATTAGCAAAATCGCTGGCGCCATTTGATTCAGACCTTTATTGTCAGATAACAGTGGCAGATTTAGATGGGGACGCGGGCACGCCACCCCCTTTTTCCAGTACTTTAGAGTTTAAATACATATTTTGAACCCCAAAATTTGCTCAAAAATAAGGGGTGCACCCCCTGCTTTTGGTCCGCGCCCCCTCCTTTTCCAGATCCTGGATCTGCCACTGAGATAGATGAGATCAATATTCATGGTGCATGAACATAACCATGGTGAGTCTGATAACCAATGTTGCAACCACCCATGCATGATGCCGACCCCCACCCTGAGTTGTTGTGAAGCACTTCTTAAGAAGCATCAGCATCAAAACTGAATGCATCAGTTGTAAACTGCCAGGACAGCATTCATGCATCATAGCAACTGGGAATATACATTAAAAACTCAATGCAGTGCTCATTAAAGGGATGGTTATTAACTATATTATTATATATACCTTATTTCAGTTTTCTGCAATACTGATGAGGCCCATCTGTTAGGCCACCACATAGGTCTGTACCCTAACCCAGAGATCACAATACTTTTATCATGGAGATGTCCTGTGGGACAGTTTGGTAAGTCACTCTGTATTTCCTTTCTAATTGAGGTCACCTGTATACAGAGAAATTTATTGAATGATCAGACTCATGTCACATAATGTACAGCTTTATTCACCATTAACGGCCATAGTTTTCAGTATTGTATTAAACTTCTGGCCATTATGCCTACCAACTAACTCAAAGTCTTGGGAGGCTTAGCGTTACGTAAAAAAACAAAACAACTTTATGGTTAGAAAATGTAGCTCTTCAAACGGAAACTTCCTGTATGATCATTGACTCCCTGAAGCGGTAAATCCACTATGACGCATAGGCCATGCGTGCGTCTGAAAATGGACGCATGAGAAAAGGACACATAGGGTTGAGTCTGGATCCACTGTCCATGCGTCTCCCATGCATCCTCCATGCGTCTACAGATGCACGGCAGACACATGAGTGGAAGCAGATTTTTGTCATGCGTGCGTCAATAAACTTATGAAAGTCAGAAACAAACAGACGCATACCTCTGTATTTAAATATCAAAAGCAATTAGATATTTCCATGCGTCTGCCTATGCATCTGCCGAAGGGCGCTCCATCTAGTGTGAGATAAACACAACTTCTAGTTCCTCTCCTTCATGCACGTTGGCGCCACTGTAGTGAACGTATCATGTGACCTAGTCTGTCCGTACAAACAGAAAACCAAAATGGCTTCCCATCAGACCAAACGTGCCTCCAAAGAGGAAGAAATCGATGAAATCTCAGACAGCCCGCCTCAAAGACACAAAGAAGGCAGGAAAGAAGAAGGTTGGTTCTTCTAGCACTCCCTTAAAGGCAAGGAAGGCGGCTCCTGTGCCTACTAGAAGTTCCCCGTGGTTTAAGAAGGTCGGCAAATCAAAAGCTTGGGTGGGTGTCCCTCCTTCCAAGAAGAGGGGTAGGCCAAAGAAGTCGACTCCACCTTCTGCTTCTGTACAAGAGGACAGCAAGAGCGATGAAGAGAACGTTCCTGGTACACCCCAGTGTGATAATTCTGTGACAGGTCGAGGTAAGCTGTGCATATCCCCCCGCCTGAAGGGCCAGACAGAAGACATTCTTTTACATGGAGAAGAAACTAAACGTCATAAATCTAGTAAATCCCTGCAGTTTGAAAGACTGTCAGAAGAGTCAGGAGAGGGTGAGTCAGATTCTCAGTCGCAGTCCCTTCTGCCTGAGATGCCTTAATCAAAACGTTCCCGCAAGAGGGCAGCTAAATCCAAGGAGGATGAGCTTGATGTCAACAGTGAGGACAATCCAACCTAGGAAGAAATGGAAGATATCTTGAACCGATCTCAAGGTACTATGGAAGGTGAGTTATAAGTTTGAGTCTGGACCCTAATATTGATGTCAGAAGCCATCCATGAAAGACATCATGCAAAATAGAAATTTATTGTTTCCCAACCTAACTGGAAGTTATTTCTGTTGGCTTTTAAGAAAAGGTTAAGCAAAGGTCTATTATAAAAAATTAAATATTTTCTTTTCACCTTTACTTCCCCTGAAAACAAATAAAAATGTACCAAATGCCTACATATTAAGAACCTTTTGTGCAAAGACGGTTTAATTTTATGTTTGAGCTTTCCTTTGAAGTCATTTTGCTGTAAATTGTTTTTTATGTGAAAAAGTGTGTTTTTTCTCTTTTTTTCTCTTCTAAGGTCATGGTGATTACACAAAACATCCAGTTCTAGACCAGGATCAACAAGACAAAGAAGGCGAAGAGGTAGACCAAGACGCAGAGGACCTTGCCAACCTCCAATCGACTATGATGAAAATGACTCCATCCAAATTTGACTTGAGATTTGAAGACAAGGATATGGAAACTTGGTGGACAGAAGACCCTACCCATGATGAGACTCTATGCAGGCTCTGGGAACAGGAGAGAGCTCACTATGATATAAGGGCTAATGGCTATCGGGTGGCATCTGTGAAGCATTTGATCTACGCCAAAATGGCAATTATTCTTAAGGTTCCACGTGAGTAATTATTTTATTGTTCCTTTAATCCCTGTTTCCTATATGTTTTTTTGTTATTCAATACTTAACATAGGCTATTCAATAAAAACCTGACCTTAAGTATTTGGTTGACAGTTTCATAACTAAAGTATTTGAAATAATACAAATTTAAAACATTGGTTCATTTTATACAAACATCTGGCTGCAAGATATTGCTTGTCCCTTTTTCCAGCAAAGAAAATCGAAATCAGGATGAGGAATCTCCGAAACATGTACTCCAAGATACTGAAAACTGCTAAAAGTGGTTCAGCTGCTGTAGGTAAAACCCATCGACAGAAGGAGATATGCAGGTTGGTCGGGTACTTAAGAGCTTACTTGAACCAGAACGAAACCTACAACACCTACTCTTGACGCAGCCCCGGGAAGGCCACCTTCACATCTACCCCTAAGTCAAAGGGAACAGCTTCCCAGGGTATCGACTTAGAGGTAAGAGTGTGCTTTAATTTATAACTTTTAGCCCCCTTCTGTGTAAGTCTATTTTCCCCCAAAAAATCTCAATCAAGTTCCTATATATATAACCTTAAAAAAATAATTAAGTCTGCATTTTTGGTGAAAACAAAGAGGTCCCTTGTTTTTAGTCATGATTTATAATTGTAGTGGTGTTTTTTTTTGTTGAAGCTCATGAAGGGTTAAGATGTCATGGTAAATAATATTAGACAGAGAGTGCAAAAATTTCCTTTTTTTCAGACTGACTAGAACTTGGAGGGGTTGTCTCAGATACCATTCCAACCTAAGCTCCGGAAGGTGAAGCAGGAACAAGAACAACTAGCTCAAGAGTCGGATCAAGATGAGGATGAAGGTGAAGGAGACGGTGAGGGTGAGGGTAAGGATGAGGAAGACGATGAGGGTGAGGTCCTGTGTTCCAGTCTAGTGAAAAACATTATAGCAGAAACCAACACATTGAGACGCAGGCTGCAGCACACCGATCTAAGCGTCTGAGTCCACCACGCAATCCACAGAAGAAACAGAGTCAGCCTGCTAAGTTGGGACAATCATCCAGCTACAAGGATACAGCACCTGCAGCTTCTACCTCCAAAGACACTGTGAAAGGTGCAGGCAAAGGGCTGCATCAGACCTCAAGCAAAGGTAAGGGCCAGGAAACAGCCTTGGATAGGTACAAAAGGTTGTTTAGCAAAGCAGAAGTGAAATCTGGCCTGCATTATTCTGAGGATGGCTCCTCCCAGAGAGCTTCTCTCTACCAACCATACACAGGAAAGGAGTCTTCCATGGAGGACAGGTCTACTGACTATGGTGTGGAAACCCCGTCTGCAAATTGGTACACCAAGCAAGGACCTGACCATAGTCGTGCTTGTGAGGCTGAGCTGGACAAAAAGAAAGCCGAGAAGGCCAAGAACGACCCAGTATTGAGGATGATGGAAAAAAAAATCCGAAAACCTAGAAAAAATGGTAGAAGTTTTGTCTAAACCCAAACCCACTAGTCAGCCTCTTACCTCAGACCCTGTTTCATCCGTTGCCCAACTGTGGGCTGACTCTTTAGTCTGACAGGTAGAGCAGATGTCACCGAAACTGCATAGAAAGTTCATGCACCATGTCACTAACATGGCGTATGATGCATTAGATGGGGACTGGCCTTCTAAGTAAACTTGATTCATGTTTGTCGTTCATGATGATTATGCATAAAAGACGGAAGGTGTCAAATAACACAAGACAACACAAATTTGTTTGAACATTTTGTATAAAAAAGGAAAAGAACTTTGTGTTTATTTATATAATTCTGCAAGTAAACCTTGCGCGGTGCTTAATATGGAAAATTACATGTTCATGTCTTATGTTACTATAACAAGTATTTATCCAAGTTTTTACAGTTGGTGGTCAAGAACCTTTTGTTTTAGATGAATGATGCATGATTCAAACTCATGATTTTTCTTTTTTTGGTTCTCTCGACATTCTAGGACTTAACTTAAAAAGGTGAGCGTCTGTATATTAAATGACAGTACAATCAGCGTCTACAAACTAAAAGTGTACATGTATGAAAGACTTTCCCTCAAGGATCACGATCTCATGACTCTGCATTTAAACACATACGGGTACTGAAGTAAAACATAAATAATTAAATATATGCTAACACACACACACACACACACACACACACACACATATATATATATATATATATATATTGTTGTTGTTCATGTTTGTTCACTTAGCAGGGCTAGAGTTCCTTATATCCTGCCTTACTGAAGGGAGAAGCGTACACATGTATCACAAAAGTGCCTTAAGCGACAGTATATTCCAGTTCAAGAACTTGTGTTGATTTCTTTAATAAAGGTTCATGTTTTTGTTGTAAATCATACTATTTCTTTATTTCTATCTGAATGATATGCATACATAAGTTTGACTCATGTACATGTACATGACTTACTTAGATGAAAAGGAAATGTCTCTGACATTGTCATTACTGCCCACACACTAAAGTTAATTGACTCCGGGGTCCACACTTAGCGCTCTAAGTAGAAGTCATGTTGCATCACAACATCCCACTGTTTGTGAAGTTCTCCCTCCTTGGTCAGTCACCATCCCACGAGATTGTTCCTCATTATCTTGACCCTGTCTGATCGGTTGCTTACAGAAGTAGGCTTTCCGCCTGGGAGGACCTTCTCTGCACGCCACAGACCTTTGTGCTGTTTGTAGTCTTTCCCCTCCCAGTCGCAAGCTTACTTGGAAGGTATGCTCCTGGGGCCACCGTTCTAAGGTAATTATGCAGAGCCACACATGCCAGTACTATAATGTCCACATTTTCTGGAGCCATTTCTATTTCTCGGCGGAAAATCCTGAAACGAGTGGCCAGGATCCCAAAGGCATTCTCCACACACCGTCTAGACCTGCTGAGGCGGTATTTGAATATCCTCTGCTGGGGGGTGAGTTTGGAGGAGGGATATGGCTTCATAAGTCTCTAACTCATCTCAAATGCGTCATCAGCAAGAAAATGATAAGTCCCCGTTGAAACCTGGAAATGTTGAGGGTTCTGGCACATTAAGGGGGTTACCTGCGGCATCAATATCCTGAGCAAAAGAGGAGTTCTTCCAGATAGTGCTATCTGATGCTTTACCTTCCACTCCGACATCCACATATGTGAACTTATAGTCTGCATCAACTGAGGCAAACAGAATTATGCTGTAATATCCTTTGTAATTGTAATAGTTCGAACCAGACTTCTTTGGCTTCTTAATCCGGATGTGCTTCCCATCCAAAGAACCCAGAACATGTTGCATGTTCCACTTGTCGTGGTACCCTTTAGCTATGGCTAATCCACTCATCCCTTGTGGTAGGCGGCTGAAACATAAAAAAAAAATCACAGTCAGATAGAAGCAGGCTTAGACTTGCGCTTGTCCACATGGGTAATTCTTTTACTCTCACAGTCAGACTTCAGGAATTTTTTTTATTGAAGAGTTTTATATGGAATGAAAGGTCTATTACCATGTCACAGACAGTATTAAAGTGGTTCCTTTTATTACATTTCTTAGCAGAGATATACTTTATTTTCTTTTTTTTTGGGGGGGGAACATCAACATAATCTAATGACACATACATTCAAGTAGGTTTCATGCAGGGCTGTGAAGATGGCTTTGCAAGTGTCTCTCACTATGGGTAGCACCGTCGACTCACCTACAAGGTAACCCTGGTGAAGAGTCTTAACACTGTCTCCTGGAGAGGAAAAACACATAATTAAAAATAATTTCACCCTTTTATGTCTGTACAGACTCGAACTGCTTACCTCGTGTCAGATACCTAATAGTCAAGCTCAGCCTCTCCTCAGCTGTGACTGCATCACGGAGAGATGTGTCCTGGTATGTGATGTACGGTCGCACCATCTCTAGCAGGTCCTTGTACACCTCTGGTGACATGCCTGTATGGTTTATGGTTTTCAAAGAGATAACACTTTTTACATAGGGGTCCATACAGACTCCATCTCATGAGTGTGCATCTGAAATTGTTTTTGAGGACATGGCCAATTCTTTTTATGGATATGTTTTAATTACATGAAAATAAAAAATAACAGAGGCATAAGACTAGGCCTTATGTCGACATTGACCTGTGACATGGGGATGACAATAAATGTACTGGTAAAACAGCATAAAAAATTCTCACCCTCAGAAAATCCTCTTCCAGCCTGGCAAGGGATCTTTTCATCCTTTCCTCCTTCCTTGAACGCAGATATGGGTGCATCCAATCCGTGTGTGACCTCTGCACCTTGTGGTTGCGCAAGATGTAGTCGTCATCCAAGTCATCATCCATGATGACATAGGCTGCCAGGTTCCTCAGATTCTGCAGACGTTCCTCTTCTATAGACTCCGCCTGTGCCTGAATCTCAACCTGTTTTCTTTTGCGTGACATAATGTTTTCAGTAGCAAAGATTTCCAAACACCACCGACTTTCCTCTCCACGAAGTAGTCGAAGTAGTCTCAGGCGTGCGTCTTCCACACGTCTGCTACAGACGCACACTCTGTAGACGCAGACCCATGAAGCTGAGTTTTTTTTTAAGACGCACGACCAGACGCACGGCTGAGACGCATGCGATTGCCCCCATAACAGATGCATCGCTGACGCATTAGCTGTGTCCTAGTGGATTTAACGCTTGAGGCACCATATACCAAATTTTAAAGCTCAACTCTGATTTTTCTGAAGATTCTTATGTTTGAAAAATGTGGGCCCTGCATGCAAGCAACCGCTGACACTGAATGTGACTGCACTTGACATAAGTTAGCCTCCATATTGACAAATTGAATGTGTTTTCTCTCCAGACTCTACAACATGTCTAAACAATGTTGTTGCTTACTGGTTTTACTAATCCTGCTCGTCACTAACCGTCAATGTCAGTCTACAGAGGTGCCCAATGGTAGCTGTGACAGCACCACGCACTCATGTGAAGAACTCACTTCTTCTCATAATGCAGACAGGTTAGTCAGGAGGCTTACTTCACAATGCAATACCAGCCCTACAAACAGTTGTCACAGGCCTGAAGCATGCAGGACTGGAGGTAATTTCTTAGTGAACTACGACCTCACACAGCATTACGATTTGAAATGTCAATGCTATGCCTATGGTAATGTTTGGTACGACTTGAATGTTGCAGGAGTAGTTAATGAAGAAATTGCCTCCAGGCAAAAATCTCTGTCATCTGACAAAAAAATCCCTTAGCTTTAACCAAGGGACTTTTGTTAGTGCTGCATGCTTCACACCTGTAACAAAGGGTCCATAGGGGACGTAATATTGTGGGGCATATATCTTAACATTGCATGACTTGAGTTTTTCTAGTGATACTAAAAACACCTGTACAGCAAAATAACCGCCTGGTCATATAAAGTGAAAGTTTGCCTTAGGCCTAGAGCAGTGTAACTTCCTCAACCTAATTGTGCAAGATATTAAAAGGCTATTTGGTACAACGTACTGCACTATATGACAGATGGCCTTCTTAGTCATATCAGTTATTTCTATAGTTGTACTTTGTTTTAGGAAATGCACTCCTGACCACACATGCATACTGCTATGGTTGCTCTATTTAATCCTATATGCACGATGTATATAACCTTATCTTATGGAGGAATCTGTGACGACAGCATTCCTCTCAGCCTACATAGTTAAAATGTCTGTGAATCAGTTATTTTGAGTAAGAACTGGGAATTCTCAACAGGTCACCTACATGTATAGAACATCATGCCAGCCCAGTTTAATTGGTCCAAGGCATCATAACCAATGTATGATAGTGAGGAATTGTGAGTCTTTAATTGCAGTTTTTTTTTTCCTGAGGCAGTTTTCAGGATAGGATTATCTTGGCAAAGGAAGAATTAGCACGTGATGGTGTTGCTGTTATACCCGGAGTCCTAACTCCTGAGGAATGTGATGATTACATCACCAATCTCCATCAATGGCTTGACAAATTCAGTCCTAATAGCATGCCTGGAAAAGGCTCATCATTAATCCATGCATTCAACAGTGGTTTCCACCCAGTAGCTTGGATGACGAGATTGAAAGCAGCCCCTGTCTTCGAGTCCCTCTGGGGAACTGCAAAACTAATGACAAGTGTAGATGCAATAGCCATTGGACAGCCACCAGAGATGGGTTATGAAAGATTTGCTGACGAGGGTGGAAGTATGCGTTTACATCTTGATCAAGGGCCACAGAAAGAGGGCCTCCATGCCTACCAAGGAGCCGTATATCTTGAGGATGCAGATGAAGATGACTGGTGTCTTGCTGTCATGAATGGCTCACAAAATTTCTTTAAAGAGTTTTATGCGGCAAGAAATAAACCGACCCCTCCTTATGAGCATCTGGTCTTAAAAGAGGATGAAAGGCAATGGTATAAAGACAAAGGGTGTAGTGTGAGAAAAATCTCGGTACCTAAGGGTGGGATTGTACTTTGGGATTCACGCACTGTTCATGCAGGGTCGAAGCCAGAGAGGAACCGCAAGCACCCGGGGAGATGGCGTTATGTGGTATTTGTATGTATGGTGCCAGCCATATGGGCAAATGCTGAAGAAATAGCTGCAAAGAAGCATGCATATAAGGAACTCATTCTTACAAGGCACTGGGCAGCACAAGGTTTTGAAACATTCCGCAAAATACCCGATCCACCTGAGGTTAATGCAGTAAATGAACTACCAGAAATAGCTAAGACTGAAAAGGCCAGGTTGCTTGTTGGTGATCTTGAGTATGATTTTAATGATGGCAAACCAAATGGTGGAGACAGACCCATTATTCGATAAAGACACTGACAATATTGTTAAAAAGAAACCTTTTTCTATTAACATATGAAAAATCATGTATTTCAAATTCTATGTATTACAAAGTAAAATAGAAATCGCAATCCTTGACAGCGATAAAGGGAGTGCAAAATCAGCTTTGCATAGAGAAAATTAATATCAATTTTCCCAGGTCCATGCAGAATTCACTTAAATTGTTAGACAATGATTAGATATCTAGAGCTTCCACTAGACATTGCTAGATGATTACAGTCTGAAACACTCTAAAGGACTGGCACACCTGAGCTTACTTAAAATTGATAATCCTGATCTCTTTGGCCAACATTACCTGCTACTGATTTCCCTTTCAGCTAAAAGAATCCATGATACCCAGTCCCAAAACAGACAATCAATATTTCTGTGTTATATTAATTCGCAATCTAATGACAATGTGGAATATGGAATTGTGATATTATGTGATTCATAAAGTTTCTTAATGTATCCCCAAACTCACTCTATATTTTGTACTCTCATTTCTTAAAGACTATAGAATGATGATGGAGGTATGCTTAACTGTGTCATAGTATTGTCATCAGCGTTCAAAGATAATAAGCACCAAATAAAGAATTGATTGTCTAAAAAGCATTTCTCTGTATCAATATCATTATGAAGATATATACTATAACAGAGAAGGTACTTGTAATGGACATGAAAGACTATGTGATTTGGAACTACATGTATTAAAGCTGGAATTTTTAGCTAATCTTGGTGATTTTCTGTTGTCATGATGGATGTGTCCATCAAGCCAATATGTACCTATATTCTATTTTTTAAAGCAATCTGATACCTCTAAATCAGTGCAAACATAGTCATATCTCTCAGATAGAGTTAGTGTCCTCCGGGCACTAACTCACCTGTCCAAGTTACACACCATTTAGACAGGGAACCAGTCTACAGGTATTTAGACCAAGGATCGCCACCTATAGGTGAATGGCATGAGGTAGGGGGCTTCCCTAAAGTATGCATCCATTTCCTCACACAATATTGACCCCAACACCCCATGTTGCATTGTGTATGCATGGAGGAGACCCCCACCCCCTTAGTACATACTCAATTGACAAACTGATCCCCCTTCGGTCATCCCCCTCCTTGATGCACATACACTAAATGATTACAAGAACTACTATTGTGAGATACATTAGAAGTAGAAGCCTTGGAATACATTAAATAGAGGTATATATCAATGATATTGGGCAAGGGACTATGCAAATGTGTAATTCCAGTGTTTCAGACCATTGGAATATCTATTGCTAGGCAACTACACAGGTTAGCAACAAAGAAATAATAGCATTGGAAGCCATATGACATTGAGTGGGTGTAGTATGTATCAATGAAATTGAGCTACTAACTATACAAACATATGTTACTGTAAATTCTTTTGTATTAGCCATGGGTTGAGAACCAGATGTTTATTATGGCTTATAGAGTGTTCTGAAGGTCAGGGTGTGGCTTACATAAAGATATTTGACACTATAGAATATCACTGCACTACCAATTTCCTAGCCTGAAGTGAGTCTTTAAGCTCTCATCTCAAGTCAGGATGCAGCTTATACAAGGGTGTTGCTTATACAGGAGAATTTACAGTGCTAGGCAAATTAATGGGCAGAAGATCTGTTGCTAGGCAACTGTGCATCTCAGCAATTACTCTCAGATTCGATCTTAAGATTGTTGCATGTTTAGATTGCCCTACCGGCATTTTTGGTGCTCATTATGTAGAAATACATGAAAAAGTATTTTCTTTGTATATACATGCCACTTTTAAGTACTAATAGCTCCCCATACACAAAACATATGCATGATTCTTTTAAAGAAAATAATTGACAGTCACCTGCTGCACTGAAATGGATACATGTACTTAATAATTCCAAATTTCGATACCAGGGATCCCAGAGCTTCTGCAGGTGTTAAAGCTAAATTGCCCCAGATGCATGAGAAGGCTCATTGATCTCACATGACATCTCATGGAACTGCAACCCATCACTATTGTAAGCTCCTTAAATGGATGAAACTTACTATAGCAACCAGTTGCAGTACCACTTAAGCCTGATATCATGAACTGGGGATAAGTAAACCTTATACCGAGGCCTCTATCAGGAGCTAAATGTGTGTCCCTAATCCCCTAGAATTGCTGGGTGTTAGACAAACGTTCATACTATCACCCATCAAACATCAAATCTCTTTATTGAAAAGAGAAGCATGCCTGGTACTGAGCATTTCAGTTGGAATTAAATGGTTGCTATGCAAGCATATTCCCTAGCATCAAAAGAAAACAATGCAACTGAAATCCGTGCTATCAATTTAGTGGAGAAGGTGAATGGTCATGGACCAAAATACCCATTGCTTAGAATTTTAGTTAAAATTAGCTGGAAATAGATGCCACTGATATCAGCAATGTCAATTAAGTGGGGGTAGGTGAACTTTAAAGACATCTATCATTGACCAAAATGACCATTACTAAGCATTTTAGTTGGAATACGGTGGTTGTTAGGCAACCATATACCTTGATAACAGAACATTAATGCCACTGAAACCCCTACTGTCAATTTAGTGGGGGTAGGTGAACTTTAAAGCCTTCTATCATGGCCAGTTGCTAAAAATTTTGATCAAAATATGCTGGTTGCTGGGCAACCAACCACCCTAGCAACCATGTGTTATTATCACTGAAATCTGTGGTATTGATTTAGGGAGGTTAGGTAATCTTTGATTTCCATTACCTTACATAGAAATGGCCGTAACTAAGCATTTTTGGTTAAAAGTATGGTTGCTAGGCAACATGCAAATTGGGCATAGTTTTCCAGGGAGGATCGTTGAGGACGTTTAATATGTGATTCTAGGGACCTTAAAGAAATGCATTGTGGTGAGAAACCTTTGTTTGCAATTTGTTTGAGGTCGAATGCTATGTTGCCTGGACTATAAACCAAATGGCGGCACCAGACATATTATTTGGTAAAGACAAGAATGATAGCAACTGTGAAACAGAAACAAAGTTCCCTCATAATAATTGTATAAAAATAATCATGTTTCTTAAACTGCCTGAATAGTTTTATAAATTCCAAATTGATAGCAATCTAGGAAGGAAAAAAAAACTATCTACAGGTTAAAAGGAATTTTTTTCATGTCCATGTTTAATGTCAGAGTATAATTATATTAGACAGTGGCCATTTCTCTATGACTTCAGCTGTTGAGCTCATGCAAGTATGGGTCGCTCAAACATGATTATACTATAACTAGTTGTGTTGATGCGGGGGAGACTGGGGACTTTGATGACTGTCACACCCTGGGAAGTTATAGAAAGAACAACACTGATAATGCATGGGAGACTAGTTTTTTGCCCATGCCTGCACCTGGATGACTCCAGAGTCACAATAGATATATCAAAGTGAATGTTATCATAATCCAAGATAAAGGTATTAGAACAATATGTGCTGTTATGTTAATGCAGATAGCAACATAGTTTCCTTAAAAGTTATTATATAAATTTCTGCTTTGATTTCTGAAGACTAATTGTATCATCGAGCTAGAGATGACAGATAATATTAGAGAATTGTGATTAGCCTCGTACGATGACAAGTATGAAGGAGAATGTGTATCAAACTACATGAACACGCATCATTATCACTATGTAAACATGGCATAAAGGAAATGCCACTTGTTATGGCTTGTCTTGGGCTGATTTATCACTGTGTAATCACGAGTAAACAACTGAATACAATTGGACGTTTTTATGTTGGTTATTGCTAATCTATGTATATTCTAGTACACATATAAACAACAATTTGATTCATAGAAAAAGAAATCGATCACAGCTTAATAATTGATGAAGTGAAAGAACCAGATTTAAGAAATCTTAATGGTCAATCTCAATTATAATGCGACATTACAATATCACCCCTTCGGAATAAGAACCAGCATAACTGATTAAGCTTTGACGAACATATTACATGATGATATATATATATATATATATATATATATATATATATATATATATATATATATATATATATATACAACTGGCCCCAATATCAATTTATAAATGCTACCTTTGATGACCTTTCACTGATCCCAATTGGCTGGATACCAGCCTGTATATTGAGGTCATGCATACAGGCAGGCCATGCCTAAGAAGTTGCCTGTCAATCATCCCTTGTTGTCACACTTACTCACAAGGGGGCACCTTTCACCCAAAGTTACACCGTGAACCCTTTCGGGGAGAAACGGTATGATCGGAAGTGTGTCCCTGGTTCCGGTGGTGAATATGCGAAAGTCTTTACAAGCGAAAATGGCGCCGCGTTAGCGCTTCTCCTCCAAAGACGTAACCAAGTTACACATCCCTCACCTATACAGATGTTAAGATATATTGCCTGTGATTGGAGATCTAAAACTGCCATCTAGTGGAATTCAAGTGAAGCTCTCCCCAGGACCTGAGGAAAAAGCTATCAGACATGGCCTGCGAGTATACATATATGCCCACAATACCTGCAGGGCACCAGCGTATGATCCCAACCAATCACCAATGACTGTTTTGTGTCACATGTATGTTGTATTTAAACAGGAAGGGGGTGTGTGTCCTCCTTCTTCAGGCTCTCTCTCCTACAAAAACAAAAAGACCTGTCCTTAACTCACAAAGAACTTGTATAAGTTCAGGTTTTGATTGATAAAGTTAATTAACTTAGAAAACATTATCCAAAGTACAAACCCTCTATGGGGTCCTTAATTTGTTACATATACAAAGAATTCCTCTATGAGGAATCGTGAGTGTTTCCTACGCAAGATAATGTTAAGTGTTCTTCTAGATAGTGACCATTGTTGACAATTAATGATTCAGAGGGAGTTTGTGACAACTTTCAAAATGACGGATCATTGGTCATATTAATACCTACTACCTATATTAACCAGTATAAAACATTCTGTATACTGGAACTGATCGGGTATCATTATTACGTGGAGATTGGATATTAGATCATATACCATCTTGAACTCACAAACCTATTGTCTTTTATATTGACTATTAGAAGGAGGACTGAAGCCAGGTAACCTAGCTGTATGACTGATGTGTTATTTTGTGTGTACCAATCCTTCAGGAAGTACCTCAGGTAATGTACAGGGGAGAAAGCCTCTCCTGCTGGGTCCATCCCATCGCGGATCATCCCGAACACGCTGACCTTGCCAAAGTTCTGCATGGCCATGAGTCCCACTGTTCCCACCACATGGTTCAGCCAGGCTACAAGGGCCAGCTCCTATATACATGAGTCCCACTGTTCCCACCACATGGTTCACCCAGGCTACAAGGGCCAGCTCCTGTATACATGAGTCCCACTGTTCCCGCCACATGGTTCACCCAGGCTACAAGGGCCAGCCCCTATATACATGAGTCCCCCTGTTCCCGCCACATGGTTCACCCAGACTACAAGGGCAAGCCCCTATATACATGAGTCCCACTGTTTCCGCCACATGGTTCACCCAGGCTACAAGGGCCAGCCCCTATATACATGAGTCCCACTGTTCCCGCCACATGGTTCACCCAGTCTACAAGAGCCAGCCCCTATATACATGAGTCCCCCTGTTCCTGCCACATGGTTCACCCAGGCTACAAGGGCCAGCTCCTGTATACATGAGTCCCCCTGTTCCTGCCACATGGTTCACCCAGGCTACAAGGGCCAGCTCCTGTATACATGAGTCCCACTGTTCCCGCCACATGGTTCACCCAGCCTCCAAGGACCAGCTCCTATATACATGAGTCCCCCTGTTCCTGCCACATGGTTCCCCCAGGCTACAAAGGGCAGCTCCTGTATACATGAGTCCCCCTGTTCCTGCCACATGGTTCCCCCAGGCTACAAGGGCCAGCCCCTATATATACATGAGTCCCACTGTTCCTGCCACATGGTTCACCCAGGCTACAAAGGGCAGCTCCTGTATACATGAGGTAGGAAGATAAGGTTAATCAATGAGATAATCAATCTAAGATGATATGATGGGTTTCCTTAAGATCTAGGCCAGGTGGGTAAGGCTGTTAGGTTGTTTTGGGTCTATTTTCATTCAGGTCTCACATTCCACAATGACCCGATCATTGTAATTATCTTCGAGAGCTTCTAGAGTAAGATTTCCTTTGACTAGAAGAGGCCAGAAGAGCACACCTTGGTTTGGCCTATAAGTTCAAAAGTTAAGAACATATATCAGTTATTTCATGATATGGAATGAAAATTTAAAGCTTTTTAAAATACGTAGTGCAGTAAAAGAAACGTGGTTTTGCAATAGATTTCATACTAAGGCCAAAAAAAATGTATGTTTCCAGTTACATGAACTTAAATGCTAGGGTCGGTAGGCCGGATTTTTTTTTTAATTTTCTGTTTTTAGCTCAGAGGAACATTCTTCCTTTCCAATATAGGCATGTTATATATCAAAAGAAAGGTAATTACGAGCTGGACTTGTTCTGACCGAATTCTAGGGTAAAATGAGGTAAACAAACTCTTAAGTACCAGGTTCGGGGAAAAAGGAGGAGAAACAGAAAGGCTTCAACCCCTTGACCGGGGGATCAAAATAATTTCACTCATTTTCAGTGAAAAAGCTACTATAGGTTAAAATGGCGCACAGCACACGTTTTTGGCAAAGCAGGGGGGGGCAACAAAAGTTTGACCCTCAAGGGGGGACAAAATCTTTTTACAGGTCTGCGCGCAAACCCACCAGACCCCCTCCCTGTTAAAAAATTATCAGTCCCTTAGGGAGAGTCATTTATTACCAGCTGGTGGTGGGTCGATGGATTTTTGTTTACCAACAATATTTTTCCAGACACCCTATCCATATATATGATAAAAATTATCATGACCCACCCCTCACCCCACTGAGAATGACTGAGCTAAATGCCCCCCCCCCCTTCAAATAAAAAAAATTGTATATGGGCAACTTTTTTTTCCAGGGGTCTCAACTTGTGAGCCAAGTTGTGACATGAAAAAAGTGCTAAAACCACCACTTTTCATGCTCACCCCCTGCCTAAAGTATCTTAGCTACATCAAACGGTTTTTGCAAAATGACAAATCATGACCCTAATATTAAATTTACTTCACAATTTATTACCTAAATTACACCACTTTTTTCCTCTGTAGCATTTACTGAAGGCCTTTTAGGTGTAAGATCCGGCAAGTGTACTGTCCACACCATATTTTGAGCCATATAATGTACTACAGAGAGCAGAATATTTAAGCTCATTGATATTTTGTATGGTCAAAATACTCACAGGGGACGAATGACTTGTGATTTAAAAAAAAAATCAAAGAAATTATGACCAAATTGCCAGATCTTACATTGCCATAAATTCACTTATATGCAAAATAAGGGTGAAAATACTAAGATAATTCCTTCAGATATATCAAATATATTTTGTTTATCTAATTTTCCAGCCTAATGTGATTGATTGAAATGGATAATGACCCCTTAACTGGAGTCTGCATCACATTATACTCCTGAATATATGAAAAAGCTGTTTGTGTCATTTCAAAAAGCTCAGATTTTCATGATATTTAGGGCTTAAACCCACTAAAAATCATCAAAATGGACTAATTAAAAAAAACACACTTTTAGATCTATGTGTCTCCTATACATTGGTGATGGGTAATACAGCCAATATGACATTAAGAATTTTCCACAGAATTTTACGCATCATGTAATTATACATGTGTGGAATGACATGTTGCGATGAATACTAGTTGTTGGATCACCCACATTTAGTTTTGACCACTACCTCCACTATCAAGTTTTTTTTTTGGGTCCAGGGCAGCAGAAATGGGCAAACTGCCGGACAAAATGTCTGACTGCAATCTTTGGACCCTGAGCTGGGCAACATTTTGGTTTTTACAGCAAACAAAACCGTTATTAAAGAATTTACAGCCTAAAACAAAAGGCTGTAGTTCGTAGTACTAAGTAAGTCTGCTAAAAAAATTTCGAAAATTGGCCCTGTTTTGCTAGGGTCAGTCGGGTAGCTGGAAACAAACCTTATTTTTATGGCCGAATGAAATTAGCTCCCCTATCGATCTGAATGGAGATTTACACATAGCCTGTATCCAGAAATGTCTAAAGCAACAGAAATAAATGATGAGCCAATAATAATTATAATCAAGAATAAAAAAACTCGAATCTTCATCATCAGGAAAAAAAACTTAATCTTGATATATCAAACATTTGTTTTATTAGGCCATTGCACTAGATGACGCTCCAGAAGCCCCCTTGCTTACAAGGGCATGTACAGCATCCACTCCCAGGACTCCATAGGTTTACCCTGAGTGCCCAGACACCCCTTACTAAATATCAATTTGCAAGATAAAAAGAGTTCAAAGTCTTACAAAAATGTGGTTATACTCACTAGACCAAATAAAAACAGGTTTGTTTCCAGTAACCCTACCGATCCTAGCAAAACAGGGGCAAAACACCTTTATTTTGAAGAATTTTGTCTCATTTTTTCATATTTTAAAGAAATTTTTCATTACTTTTTGCAGATTTTTCCTGTATCCCTTTTGTGTTCTTCCCCTTTCTCATAGTTGTCATTTTCCCATCATTATTTTACAATGAAATCAAGGAATTCGATACATCCATGCGTATGTGCCCTAACACTTCCTATATAAATCTAAAAATCCTACCTTTTCAAGTGATGTTACTGGAAACACACCCCTTATTTTTTCCCTATTAATATCTAAAGAAAATGTTGAGCCAAACATAATGTACACAATTACAAACATGTGGCCCTATTACTAATATAGGCACTCTGAAGTCAAGCTGTTGTTGTTGTTGTTGTTGTTGTTGAAGAATTTTATTGACAAAAAGTACACACATACAATTGTGCTATTTTCATTAAGGTCAAAAATAATATTCACAATACACCATCATAATCAATATAATAAATATGAGTAGAGACATTAAGCTTATCACAAACCAATAGGTCAATAAGGACAGGTAACCATCAAACCATCACCCATGCTAATTTACAATCTCTAGGATCATAGCTGACAACATCCATCTAGTTGTTAATAGCCCATTACAGTACATACATATGCATTTATGAATCAGTTCTTGGTACAATCATTTTAAATTACACTTTTGATTTAGTGATCTTTCCATGAAGATAGAATCACCATCCATTTTGTAATGCATATTATTTACAATCACTGGGATCATAGCTGACAACACCCATCAAGTTGTTATTAGCCCATTACATTACATGCGTATACGTTTGTGAATCAGTTCTTAATACATTCATCTTAAATTACACTTTTAATTTAATGATCTTTCCTTGCAGATGAAATCACCATCCTTGGTTTCATTTTGTAATACATAGTATTTCTATTGATTGATGTATAGCCAGCCCTGACACTCAATGTTGCCAACACTTATATGCAAAGTAGTCACGTCTTATTACATTTAATAGCTACAACAGCAATTTCATTTCAGTTATCATAACATTACACATTACTTAATTGCAATTCTGAATTTACTTATATCAAGTGACCGCTGCTGAGTAGCACAAAGGGCCATCCACAGTTGATTGCCTCGGTACAGTGGACTATTTCTAAACAGTGCACTCCGTGGCATGTCAACCAGAAGACGGACCTTATTATTTCCAAGTAGAAGCCTTGGTGGCGGGGTTACATTCCTAGCATCACAAGAAAGCCGGTATATGAGACATAGCAAATGCTCTTTTCTCCTCAGCAGAAGTTTTTTACAACCACACACCTCATGGAGTACATCTCAACTAATATCTCGAGGATCTCTTATCTGCATGCATGTCCCCAGGCAGTGATTTTGGATGGTCTGTAGGCTCTTAGTGCCACCCACCAGGGATCCATCAACAACAATGTCACCATAATCTAGTATTGGTAACACCATTTGTTTGTAAAGCCGCAGTGACAGTACCTTTTCTATAAATTTACGTAGGTTTCTGAGATGTTTCAACCTGCCATGTGCTGATGTCATTACCTTTTCACAGTGGCCAGTGAAGCTGAGGTACTTGTCAATAATGACTCCTAAGTAATTAAAGGACTCAACCTTCTCCAATACACTATTACACAGGGTAAAATTACACCTAGTCAGATCTGGGATAGCTCGATCTCAGTACACCAATAACACTTTAGTTTTTTCGGCATTCACCGTTAGTTTAAAGGTGTTACACCAGCGAGTGATCCTATCTAGATCATCTTGTTGTCTTGTGCTAATGTCATGTTGATCAATACCATAAGTGACAATTGCCAAATCATCAGCATACATGTAGTATTCTGAGTTATGTATAACCCTGGTTATACTTTTAATGTATGCCAAGAAAAGGAGGGGGCCGAGCACTGAGCCCTGCGGAACTCCGCACCCTATGCACCTACGCACCACTGGCTTCAAAACAGCAGTCATGGGAGAGAGTGAGACATTGGTGCCCTTATGACATACCACCTACAATGAGCGGATGGATTTTTATTCTCATTCAGTGAATAACATAGATACTAGGGTGGGCACCAGTTAATTCTAAAGGTCTTGAATCAGGCTATGACCCAACAGTCTCTAAAAATTAGCCTGTTTGGGTCGAGTAGATCATTGTTAGGGTCAGAAATGCATTGATGACACACTAAAAAGATTCATCAACCTTAAACATGTTTTCATACTGATACCCCACAATGGTCGTAATGGATTTGATAAGGATTGAGAAGGCAAATTGATTAGGCATAGGTAGAGTATTTGGGTCAATATCCTTCAAACGCCCATTTCATGAAACGCCCGTAATGGAAAATAAAGGTGTCCTTTTTTCAAAACCTGTCAAATTTTCTGAAAATACATCTATTTACCTCCAAAAAACACTAAACGGGAGGATTTTGGTCCCAGCGGTTCAGTTTTTATTAACGGCAGAAGGTGGACATGTCTTTTCGAGAAAAACGTCCGTAATTTTAATTCATTTCTCATGTTCAATCACTTAACACATATCTACAACCTGCTGACCATGGCTTCTTTGGGTTCATTTTACAGTAGTCAGTTGTGGTAATTGTTTAAATAGCTTTTAACCTTGTATCATGATTTATTTAACAGTAGGACTTCTCACAAAAAGGACAATTTCACTAGAAATTCTGAAAGTCCATGTCATGCCAAGTATGCTGCATGAAAGTTCTTGCTGTTTCAACAAGAAGCAGTCCTTGAAATATCTCTTTCTTATCATGAAACTCCAACTCACTATCTTTCATTTGGACCCACAATCAGGTGTAATGTTCATATTTATATCAGTCCCACACACTCTCAAAGTTGGGTTAATTAATGAATTTATATTATGGGCGTTTGTCCACGGACCATACATTCACTAGCCATGTTTTTGTGTCACCTTGATGGCCACAGGTCCCACCAGTTATTCCTCAGACCCCCTATCTTCCACATATAGGTAGTAAACACATGTGGCATCATAATCTATACCCCATACCTCTTGCAAATCTCATTTTCCCTGACATCCACCCAACTTTACTAATGTTAAAAGAAAAAGTTGTAGATCCAAAATATTTTTCTTTTCCATCAATACCTAAGCCACGCAGAAGCATACACTGACTTATCATTCAAACAACTTTCAACATGTAGGTATATGTCTTTACTTTCACTTTGACCTTAAAATTATTGGATATGGTTTGAATTAAGGGAGCTCAGACTCACATATTTCATCCCATAATTAATCTTACGGACGTTTGCCCTCACTCCCTATTTTGTACGGATTTGACAGCTCTATCCTATGTGGCCTCCATGTCCTTCCTAATCCCCTCAGAGCTTTCATACATTAAAATGCCAAAGCAGGGACATGTGGCTGTGTCCTGCTGGCCCCAAATCAATTGTAATCAACCATTAGACCATACATTCTACATCTGAAAACCAGCTTCTCCAAAAATTATAATAATTTTGAAAAAAGTCTAAACGTGTTCCCTACCTTTAAACCTTGAACACCACTTTACATTTCATCCCCTCCCCTTATTTACTGTTTCTCTATGTACCCAGTTATATATCCTATTAAACCCATGAACCCAAACCACCCTGCCACCAATTTTTCATTCATACATCCCCTCTCTACTCACCCACCTATTTAAATTATGGACGTTTTCTGTCGACCTCTGGCAAATTGGCCAAAGACCATGTCCTGCCACACCGCTCACAGCTCCCCTATTTCTAACTCCAAACCTTATATTCTGCCACCACTTATAAGAGACACCCTCTGCTATCCCTTCCTGTTGTTATTGACCTATACCTATCCATTTTCCTTTAAAAATTACACCCCAACTAAAACTTTTACCAAAAATTTTCCCTGTTTCAACCATGTAGCCTGACTTAGTACTTCAACCACTGTACAGTGACGTTCCCCGGGAACCTAACATATGCCCCTACATAGACCCAAATATGTTTTTGAGTAGAACCCCTATGCTGAAACCTCATGTAGGCCACAGAACAGGTACCCAGCAGCTGTCAAGTCAACATCCAATATTTATTACGGGCGTTTTCCGCGGACAACCACTTTTCATCATCGCCTTCCTAGCTCCCCCAAAATAGAAAAAAAAAAAATTTTTGCTTTCAGACAAGGAAAACAGTTATTCCTGTTCCTTCAGCAGAGCTGAAACAGTTATAAAAACTAAATCATTCTGAGTAACATGTTCTGAAAGTTGTTTCAATGATCTAAGCATTCATCTCTCATCAATTACCAACCTGAATTTTCAAATACAACTCCATGTAGCATTACCTGTTCTGGTATAGAGATCTATCATGTCCAGGCCCACTGCTTCACCATTACAAAAATGCCTGAACTTACTAATGTCACTTAAATTATCACTGTAACTTCTCTTATCTAGTGTACTATAATAAAAATTACGGACGTTTGCGTCGTTAAGCAAACATTACAAAATATCTGTGTGATATGGTTTAAAATGGTTAGTAGTCATCAACATGCAAATAAAGGTTCTTGGGGTCTGCTCTTCTCCTCTCTGGCTCCACCTGTACCTGCTTAATTAACTCTTAAACCTACAAAACCAACTGTGAACCAACTGTGTTAATTAATCAATTTTAAAAGTAGCCTTTCCTATATACAGTGTTTGAACATAAAGTTTGATATTGTCTAACATATATACATTTAAAATAATGGGCAAAAATCAAACACTGCATAAGGAAGGACTGATAAAGAAATTTGTCTGGCCTGTTCCTACATGCGAAGACTGGAGAGGAGGTGTGAAGACGGTGGTGCAATGTCCTTGTACTCCCCTCGGCTCACATGGGTTCGGCTGTGCAGACAGGTCAAGTCCGGTTGGTATGTACAGTTCTGTAGCCTCAAGCCCTTGCGGGCGAAGCTAGAGTCCATAGTAGTAGGTATGTGTCTCTAGACTGAGGTGTAGGTACTCTACTTGCTGTTGGCTCTACCTATACGCCTAGTAGGTAGCCGAGGTCTGCAGTCTACCCTGACCTGGTAAAGGGCCTGGACTGACTGAAACTCTTCATGGGTTAGCAGTAGGTTCCGGGAGCGGGCGTTGCTGTAAGGGGATGCCACAGGGCAGATGATGTCGGCCTCGGATATTTCTTCTTCATCTTTCAACTTCGGCCAGGACAACTTGATGTTCTTGTCCCAACTGCTTCCAGCTCTGAAGCCGGGTCTCAGAAAGTTAAGGTTGTAATAACCGCGGGCAAGCCTCTCGCTGGTCACTTCAGCGACATACCATGAATTCCCCCATACAGCTGCAACATAACTTCCACGCTCATACACTTCCTGCCGCACACAGTCATGGTGGACATCAGAGGTGTCCTCAACATAGCGAGCACCCACGTGCTCTGCAGTGTCGACTTCCTCCGGTGCTGCAGGTTGCTCAGTCTCTATCTCTTCCTCTATCTCTTCCTCTGTCTCTTCCTCTGTCTCGTCCGGGATAAGTCCGCTCTTGATGGCCTGGGCACGCGCTCGTCTAGCATCTTTCTCCGCCTCTTCCTTCTCAGCTGCATTATGGGCTAACTCTGCAGCTTCCATCTGCTCTGTCTCCAATTCACCAAGGCGTAGCATAATGTCATAGTCATATAGTAGGAACTCCTTCCACTGGGATCTTACAGGGGTGGAAGCACACTCATTGTCAAGCAGAGGGATGTTGTTCTCTCTATCCCAGCAGCACTCGTCGAAGCACGATGTTGCACGTGTGCAGATCTTCTCCGAACGGGCAGTGACTGCTACTGAGTGTATGGTCATGGAGCCTTCTACAGACTTTGGGGAAACAATGAAGGGCAACCGGCTGCATGCATCATAAGTGTTATTCATGGACATACAATCATACTGCACGGTTCCCTCTCCATCATTACAATGTTCAACAAACAGCTGGGCAGTGTAGATGTCGTTACCCTTCTTCACTTTGTAGTCCACCTTGCGTTTCGCAGCTGCACCAACGCCGTCACATGGACCTTTGCCATGATTGGTCTCGAAGTAATTCCACGTGCCGTCGAGTTGATACAGCTCATGGTGGCGACATACCAGACTGTAGATCGAGATATTCCTATACTGGGATGATGGTGAATCCGTCCAGTAGTGCACGATCTTGATGTGCGGGTAGTTCTCGGTGATGTAGTTGCACACTTGCTTCATTATATGGCTGATGGTCCCAGCGTCATGCTTGCGGTCATCGCTCACGTAGCAGAGGCACTTTGATACTGTCAGGCCGTCCTGCTTCAAGTGAATGACGACTGGGTGGACAGTGATTCCATCTTTGTTGAAAAAGACAGACTGAATCTCACCGCCCTCACCAAACCCTTCTAGCCAGTTCTGGGCAAAGTCCATCTGTATCGTACAGTCTGTATTGCCAAGCTCTTCACGCTGCTGGCGGACTTTACTGTGCTGATGTTTTGCACGGTCGGAGTGGTTCTTGGTAACGTCAAAGTCCTTGATCAGCTGTTCTATGAAGTCAGTCTTGTCCAGGGTACAGTCCACAGGGCGCAGTCTGTTCACCCAGACAGTCTCATTTACCTTCTTGGTGGCAAGCAGCACTGGTGTAAACTGCCACTGCTTGAAGGTAATTTGATCAGGTAAGTTAGAATAAGTGTAGTCCTTGTTCAGCCTTCCGGTGTCATCTCTCAAAGCCTTCTCAAATGCTGCCTTGGTGTACTCCTTAAACAGGGAATCAGGATTGACTGGCACAAACCGGGCATAAGCGTTGATGGCCTTCAGCTTCAATGAATAGTTCTGATGGGTTTTACAGAGACAACACTCAACCTTGTGCTGCCGTAGGGGGACAATCCACTTACACTTCCTTAGCACACGAGTGAAGTGGTTGTACTGGCACTGGTACTTCGCGGGAGCACGGTCTCTGTAGGTAGCATGGATCTCCTTAACATCCATCAGTAACACACGCTTTTGCCTCACTTTCTTTACCCCGTCTGCCTCATCCTTTGCGAAGAGAGTCACCTTCTCCTTCTTCCCTGGACACAACCAAGTGAACTCACCATCCTGGACGAAGGCTATGATAAAGGCTTCAAGTTCTTTCTTATTAACTCCACGGTCGGTAATGTCCTTGTTCACATGTTTGGCTGCCTTCCCAGTGAGACCGAACTTCTTAGCCATAACAGCCATAAGTTTCTTCTCGGTGAGAACTTGTGGGTCTACTAGGCTGTGCAGGATCTTCTTCCTCTTGTTACGGCTCAAGGTCTCATTGACATGCTGGGAAATGACATCCACAGCCTGAAGGATGCGGTTGTCACTCACTGATTTCTTACGAGCTTCAGCGAGTTCAAGCTGTCTCTCCTTGCGCTCGAGTTCTGCTCGGAGAGAAGCAATTTGAGCATCAACTTCCTGCTTCTCATGCTCAAGGGACTCAAAGTCATCAAGTTGGGTTCTGAGTCTCTTGTCATAACCTGAGCGCATCTTACGGGCGCGCCGCTCGTGGATGCGAGCACACTCTGGGTGAGGGAAATGCTCCACCGAGCCTTCCTTCCCTGGTGCTTGTCGCACTTCCAGCTCCGCCTGGGGGTCGCTGGATGGTCCAGGATGAGACGTGTCACCTGCGCTGTCGGGTTTGTTATGGCCACTGAAAGAATAAATTTTTTATGCAACAAGAATGAAAATAAAGAAACACTAATATAAATTATGGGCGTTTGCGCGCGTACTTCAAAACATTGAATTAAGAGTGATTAAGTTAATGAATTCACATAAATGTGAGATATTGAAACACTATCTATGTTCAGATGAATTGATTTGGTGTGACTAATTTATAAAGATGCCCACGATGCTCCAATGAAGTGCTGGTGACACTGCTAGCTCCAGCACTTCATTGGTGCATCGTGACGACCAATCATTTTTCAACTTACCATGGTGTTGGCGAAGACATGCGGGCAGACTGCCGTAGAGCTGGCGCTACTGGTGTCGAGCGGGATCGCTTCTCTGTCATGATAACCATGCTGCTTAGCGCCCTCAGCTCTTTCATAGCCGGTCTCCGCGGAGTCGTCTTGCCATCGTTTAAGTCACTATCAAATTATATTCAATTTGTCACTTATTCTATACAAAAGACACAAACTCACAGAAAAAATGAATTAATTTGAATTTAAAGAAACCTTTATTTACTTGTTATATAGATCTATTTCACAGAACTTGTCTTATGTACAATGAGGACATTTATGTTACATGATAACTTTCAAATAAATCTAGGACTTCCATTATGTATTTGTATGTACATGTTGGTCTAGTTGTCTTCGTCGGTTGAAGAGACTGAAGAGATGGTTATTGGACTCCAGATAGGCACGGTTGAGTACAAAACGGGGGGGAGGTCTTCCACAGCAGAACTGCCAACAAGAACAATTGAACAAATGTAAGAAAAGAAGATAGATTGCCGCTAAACATTGACCATAATAAAAATTATGGGCGTATGGACATTAAAGAGAAGTGTGTTTTAGTTTCATTACTTAACTCTAAATTAGGACAGATCTGGAAAACACTTACTTTTCGGTGGCGGGTTTTGCGGCTGGTGGCACCACTGGCCTTCGGATCACCAACTCCCGTGTGGCAGGCGCCACAGCTCCACGGCCCTCCCTTCCGGGTGGTGTGAGGCAAAGGGGGCGACGAGAGGTGCTACAAGAAAAAGGTGAGTCTGTAAAGTAACTATTTTTTTATTTCAGATTTCTGGAATACCTGAAATACACCCTTCTTCTTTTATTATTTACTGAAGTATCTATTGCAAAAAAAAATAGTATATACGGGAGTAGGAGTACTTACTTTGGGGTGGTAGTATCCTGCTGTTTCTCCTGCGTTGAGTCCTCCTTCGTCAAGTCCTCCTGGGCCGTCTCCACCTGGGGCGTCTCCTCGACCTGCAGGGCGGCTCCTGCTGCTGCTGCACTGGCTGCGGTACGCCTCTTCCTCCTGGTAGGGAGTATGAAATAAAGTTATTGTCAGTGAATTGGGATACAGGCCATCATAGTATATATATACATGTACATACATGTAGAGTAGGAGTACTTACTTTGGGGTGGTAGTCTCCTGCTGTTTCTCCTGCGTTGAGTCCTCCTTCGTCAAGTCCTCCTGGGCCGTCTCCACCTGGGGCGTCTCCTCGACCTGCAGGGCGGCTCGTGCTGCTCTGGCTGCGGTACGCCTCTTCCTCCTGGTAGGGAGTATGAAATAAAGTTATTGTCAGTGAATTGGGATACAGGCCATCATAGTATATATATACATGTACATGTACATGTAGAGTAGGAGTACTTACTTTGGGGTGGTAGTCTCCTGCTGTTTCTCCTGCGTTGAGTCCTCCTTCGTCAAGTCCTCCTGGGGCGTCTCCACCTGGGGCGTCTCCTCGACCTGCAGGGCGGCTCGTGCTGCTCTGGCTGCGGTACGCCTCTTCCTCCTGGTTAGGAGTATGAAATAAAGTTATTGTCAATGAATTGGGATAGAAGCCATCATACATATACAGAGGTACATTTACATGTATACATATATATATATATGGGAGTAGGAGTACTTACTTTGGGGTGGCCTTGACAGCAGACTTAGGGCGGCTCGGCTCAGCTGAAGCATATACTGCTTTGCGGGTCTCATCCGAAACCTTCATAAACAGTAGAATAAGATCAATATTACGAAAGAAAGACAAGGTAAGTGACAATAATCAAAAAATTATAACATACAGCAAAGTTGTTTTTGAATTGTGAATGTTCTTAAACATTTGTCCATGAGATGAAGATTCAATATGAATTCATGAAATAACATACAATATACATTCATTTAATTTTACAACATCTATAGATAGAAAGTGGGGAAAATGAATAATTCTTTTCTTGAAACTGATACTCACTACTAGAGATCTACGCTGCTGGGGTGCGGCATCCTCGGTCTGCTGGGGTGCCTCATCGGTCTGCTGGGGTGCCTCATCGGTCTGCTGGGGTGCCTCATTGGTCTGCTGGGGTGCCTCATCGGTCTCCTGGTGTGTCTTGTCCTCCGTTGCCTTGGGTGCATGCTCCTTGGTGGACTGCTCGGGGGCCGCTTGGACCTGGCCGGGTGCCTTAAACTTCCCCCTACCCCCATGGCCTTGAGATCTCTTCTCCAGATGAGGAGGGAGAGGGGAGTTGGGGTTCTGTTTTAGAAAATTTCTCCTTTCGCGGTCTAATTTACCACGGGCTGACGACAACTCTCTCTCCCTTTGCTTCTTTTTAAAAGCTTCTGATCCTTCACCCCCTGCCTCGGCCGCTTCTTTCAGTTCTCTACGCTTTTTTACCGAGCGTTCGGCATCTTTTTCTAGTTTTTTGGCATATTCATCTGGGTCTTCCTGAACTTTGTCTCTTTGCCTCTGGGCACATTCTTTCCCGGACATCTTGTCGTCACCCTTGGATGGCCTACCTACACTCTTCCTTCCTTGATCGTCAGACATTCTTCTGTTAGAGAAAAGAAAAGAGAGAAAGTTTGTTAAAAGGAACGCCCGCAAACGCCCGTAATATTAATTCGAAAATAAAGTGGCAATGGGATTCTGCAAAAATGCCAGTTTGAAAGACACAACAGAGGTGCATCTTCACCCCTGATATCAAGTCCCTATCTACATTTTTTCCCCTGTCAACAGAGGATTTTCTATTATGCTTACGGGCGTTTGCCGAGAGAAACGCCCGTAATTGTAATTAAAATTGTACTTTACACTTAGAGAGTAAGGGAGGAAATAGTCCATTTTGGGCAAGAACAAAGTACATCAGTAGGCCTAACTTTGGACATATAGAACAGGTGGGCAGGATATGGCTGATAAGAGAAATGCACAAATCTATGTCAGCGACAAACGCCCACAAACGCCCATAATCAATATCACCACATGGTCTCCAGAGTGAAATGGAGGGGTGTAAAAGCAGTTTCTTCATAGAAATTTCAGAACTAGGTGTAAGAAGGGGGTCAGGGGAAGGACAGGAGGGCTAAAAAACAAGATTTTAGAGAATAATGACTTTCACATATATCTTTTTGTGAGCTAAGTGTACTGTTTCGGACAAGAAAATGGTTTTTGAAGGTGAAAACATACTTCATATGACATTAAAAATGATCCAAAGAGGCAGGGGAGAATAAAGGAGACTGTTTTCTAACATAAAATGGAAGTTCATTGATGTTAGGGGCACACCTTTGCATAGTATAGGTCCACGACATAAATGTAAACAACAACCGAAACTTTACGGGCGTTTGTGGGCGTTCGCGAACGCCCGTAAGATATATTACGTCACATTCTGGAACGTCGTGGAAATGGTCTTAGCAGACACGCGGGCACGTCGCTGCCTCTTTTAAAATGTTCCTAAAGAACTAATTCATCGATTAAACACACAATTTTTACAGCCAGGTTGATCTATGGTCCGAAAAGTATGCCCCTAACATACAGAGATACACGAAATCTTACCTTTGGTCAAGTTTGCAGCTAGATTTTCACTTCTGAAGACAACCCAGTAGGACTCCAAGGATGAAAGATGGCGGCCGCGTCATCGGCTCACCCTCCGCCAGGAACCAGCTCAGCTAGTACCGAACGCCGGCTGTAGGGGTCCCCGAGAATTCCCGCCACTATAAAACTTATGGGCGTTCGGATAGGCAAACGCCTGGCAAACGCCCTACATCGACTCGATGTATATTCGAGGGTAAAGAAGAGGGAGAGGGTTCAGGGAGGGTAAGAACTGTTCTGTAGGAGAGATTTTAGTCTAGGGTACACTTCTCCACAGGTTAGAAAGACGTAGGTGTGGTTTTAATGGGAGATATTGCCACTTCTTTAATTTCGTTTGGACAAACGCCTGTAAGCAAAACTATTTTATGAAACTCTCCCAACACACATTTTCATGGGAAAGAGTGGCGATGGGGGTCTGTTTATTAGTTAAATGGGCAGTAAATGAAGGGAACTACTTTCCCAAAGAAGAAAAATGGATATAGGGGTACTAGTCTCTGACCAGAAGTACCTGGGAAGGGCAGGTTGGACCTCCCCGACAGATGTGGTATGTTTCGGTATATGAAGCCCACTTGGTGGGTATTACAGATAGAGGGTCAAAATTAGCTTGAGTTAGGCCCAAGACTTCATGCTATGGGCTAAAAAGGAGAAAAAATACCTGTGGCTATCCATGTCACATTTATTGGAGACAGTTCATTGATATTTCAGTGTAAAAAGAGGAAAAAACACCTTTTCTCCGACTTTCAAGCTGATTTCTGCAGCATAATTAAATATAAATAACGTAAAACTATACATTTTTATAGCCCCCCATGTTAACAGTACATCAGGTATAAGAAACAATAGAACTCATTGGTACTACCCCAGGGCTGTGTGAATGGGACAAGTACCCAAACGCCCGTAATATAAATCAAAATGGACGTTCGGTAGATATTGACCCATTTATAATATGAGAATGAATATTGTCAGATGAGCGTAGAAATCAAACCTCCTTTAGGGAGGGCTGTTTTGAAAAAGAGAAGCATGTGCACATATTCTCCACATAAACAGCTATAATTAGCTATCTAACATTAAAGACATGGCATGCAGTATCAAAGGCTTGACAAGGTATTTGTCCATTTTATCCATTAGCATTATTAAGAAATACCCATATCAAAAAGTCATGACTCTTGTACTAGATGTGTGTACTGTCAGTACTTATAGTGACACAATTATACATTATCCCTTGGAAACCTTAAGCGTTTCCGGAAATCTACGAAAGGTGGATTCGCGCATGCGCAGTCAGTTCAGGGAAACGCGGCAACAACAACAGTCAGTTCTTACAATTCACCACTGTTTTTAGCCTGGTAAGTACAGTTCTTCTTATTATCTAGCTCTCCCTGTTTCAGGGAAGCTGTATAAAAGTACTCTGCAGCCCTTGTTTCCCCCTGGAACCTCGGATGTTCAGCAGATTCTTAATTTTTTAAGTTTTTTGTACTGCCTCCCCTCGTGCCCGGATCGACGCCGGGAACTAGGTCATGGTGGCATCCTTCTAGCTGGGCTGCCCCAGCTCTGGACTAACCTGCACCCCCTGGTGCCAAACTGTCCAGTTTTACACTTATTAGAGCCTTAATGATCGATTTGCTGCCCCCTGGCAGCTCACAGATCAGCCTAGGACGAGTTATTCGCCCTGATAGCCTCTAAATCGCTCACATTCGCTCAGAAATCGCTCAGTTTACCTCGTCCTCTGACGACCTGAGCTGGAGCGACACCCCTCACGCACGGCCGGGCCAGACCCTTGCCGCCGTGGCAGAGCGGGTTAAGGCGCTGGAATGGTTCCTCCATTCGCCGTCTTTTGGCGGGGGCGCTAGTGTACATCAAGACGTCATGGGTTTGAATCCTGCTGGCGGCGCAGTTAGGCGCACGGACGCGTTTCGCGGTCGGAAAACGCGGGTTCGAACCCCACCCTCGGCGCACATAAGAGCGTCATGGGTTCGAATCCTGCTTGCGGCGCAGTTAGGCGCACGGACGCGTTTCGCTGTCGGAAAACGCGGGTTCAAACCCCACCCTCGGCGCACATCAGGACGTCGTGGGTTCGAATCGTGCTGGCGGCGCAGTTAGGCGCACGGATGCGTTTCATTGTCGGAAACGCAGGTTCGAACCCCACCCTCGGTGTACATCCAGGCGTCGTGGGTTCGAATCCTATATATATTACATATCTGATAAAAAATATATTTATATATATTAGAAAACTCATTGTCTTCAATTCACTGATAGAGCCTTCTTTCCTTGGTTACAGAAAATGAGTGGAAGGAAGACCGGTAGACATGCTACCCGTAGCCACGCTATGAGTGACACGAGCTCCACCAATGGTGACGCCGCCATCGAGACGCCGGTGACGACGAACCCTAGCACCGACACCACTGACACTCAAAGTGTCAGGGCTGGGAGTAACACGGCGACACCGTCGACCTCTCGGCCATGCTTCAGGGTCCGAACTCGGGTATGTTCATGGGCCAGATGCTGTCATCAATGATGATGCAGATGATGCAGGGTCAGGCTCAGGCCACGACCCAGGAAGAGGAAGACGCGGCTGAAGAGTTGGAGCCAGAACCAGCAGCTTCCAACGCGCTGCCACCAGGCAAGCTCCATGACCTGATGACGGAAAGGATCGTCAAGGAGAAGGAGAAGTCCAAGAAAGGGAAGGACCTCTCGCCACTAGTGAGTGACTTCCTGGGGTGGCTCTTCTCGGAGAAGAGGACACGGGCGGACCTCGACCTCGTCCACGGGTCGTATCCGCAGTCGGACAACGCGGCCAAGCTAGTAGCACCTGACCTGGAACCTGCACTGCAGGCACTGCTGAACAGGCCGGGCAGCGCTGAATACCTCAAGAGGGACGAAGCACTGAAGAAGCTCCAGATGCATCTGGTGAAAGCGATCCTAGCTTTCCAGCCGGTGATCGAACTGTGGCTCTCTCGAGGGTCGTCAGACTCTAAGCTGGATGACTGCGGAGAGTCATTCATAGATGGCTTGCAGCTGATCGTCAGCACGATCAACGCTATTAGGGCTCGCCGGAAGGATCTCCTCAAGCCGGTCATTATGCCCAAGTATGGGGAACACCTCCTAAAGAAGGCAGGCAACGATCCTAAATACCTGCACGGTGGTAACCTTGAAGAGGCCATCAAGGAAGTGGATGCAGCCCATAAGATTGCGGAGAAGCTGGAAAAGTCCCAGCCGAAGACCGCCCCCGGGAAGGCCAAACCCACCCCGAAGCCGCAGCAACGAAGACCGTACCCACCTAAACGGCCCAACAACGCTCAAATGGCCATGGGCATGCAGGGGATGAATTTCCCCCGAATGCCCGTAGTCTTACCACAGATGGGCTACAACACGGCACCATGGTTCAGCGCCCCGCGCAACCCTCGGCCCCCTGCCCCACCCGCTGCAGCAGCCGGAAAGAAGCCGGGTTTTCAGAAATAGGGTCCTTGGATGAGCAGGCAAGTCCCCTTATGTTTATTCACACTGCTAAAAACTTTGTAGCTGGGAGCATATCTAGATATGTCAGCCAGTGGATGGGAATAACTAGAGACCCCTGGGTACTGGGCATGGTGAAAGGGATTTCCATACCGTTCGAAGACTTCGTACCCTGTCAGGACAGAACGCCCTTCCCTTATGTCTTAGGACCTGATAAGGAGGTCCATGTCGACAAAGAAATAGCCAAGCTGCTAGACAAAGGGGTAGTAAAAATGGTCGAACCGACAGAGGGTCAATTCATCTCAAATGTCTTTGTCAGGCCAAAACCAAATGGTGACTTTAGACTCATTTTAGATCTCTCGAAAATGAACGAATCGGTTCAGTATGAACACTTTAAAATGACCAGCCTGAATACAGCGATAGAGATGCTGAGACCCAACTGTTACATGTCGTCCATTGACCTTAAAGACGCTTATTACTCCGTATCAGTCAGAGATGAAGATCGAAAATTCCTTAGATTCCTTTGGAAAGATAACCTCTATGAATTCCAAGCTATGCCCAATGGGCTAGCTTGTGCCCCTCGCATATTCACTAAGATTCTTACCCCAGTGTTCTCCAATCTCAGGGAGATGGGACATGAGTGTTTCCAATACATAGACGATTCCTTCGTACTGGGGGAGACAGAGGCACAATGCAGGGAGACGACCAACAAACTAGCCCAAGAACTAGATAGGTTGGGGTTCGTAGTGCATACAGGAAAATCAGTTTTTGCGCCTACGCAAAATCTAATTTTCCTAGGGTTCCACCTGGACACCGTCACTATGACAGTCCGGCCCACTAAAGAGAAGGTTGAAAAATTCAACATGGCTATCTGGAACCTAGCCAGTACTGATGACCCCTACACGATCAGGGACATAGCGGGGATTGTGGGCCTCATGACTTCTCTCTCGCCGGGGGTCCAATATGGCCCGGCACATATTAAGGGTCTAGAAAGAGAAAAGAACCTTGCTCTTGAAAGGCACAAGGGCAACTTCGACTCACCCATGGTTATTGGTGAGGAAGGCCTAGAGGATATCAGTTGGTGGCTGGAACACCTCCCCACAGCTTCCAAACGCATTCAAAATGAGGGGGCAGATTTTGAAATCATAACAGATGCCTCTGGTACAGGGTGGGGCGCCCACAGGGGCGCCACTTCCACCAAAGGTATTTGGAAGGAGGAGGAGGTAGACCTCCACAGTAACATTCATGAGCTAACAGCCATAAAATTAGGCCTCGATGCACTAGTCACAGAGAACGGGGTCAATGTGAAAATCAGGACTGACAACACTACATCACTGGCTTATGTCAGGAAAATGGGTGGGGTTAAGTCTGAACCATGCAATAAGATAGCCAAAGAAATTTGGGAATGGTGTGAAGAACGGGACATTTGGCTAACAATAAACCACATCCCGGGGAAGGATAACGTCCTGGCTGACTACCTATCTAGACACTTCTCGCATGACCTAGAGTGGGAACTAAGTGAAAAGATTTTCAAAAAGGTGTGTGATATCTTTAGCAAGCCTGAGATAGATCTGTTCGCTTCTCGAGCAAACAAAAAGTTAGAAACTTTTGTTTCTTGGGGGCCTCAACCAGGCGCCTGGGAAATTGACGCTATGTCAATAACTTGGAGGAATAGCTATATGTACATTTTTCCTCCTTTCAGCCTCTTGGGGCCCGTGATACAGCGGATCCGGCTGGAGCAGGTGAGGGCTATCCTGATAACACCAGACTGGCCGGGACAGCCCTGGTACGGCGGACTACAGCGGTCCGGGTGGCGGACGCTCAGGTTCAGGAAGGCCAAGGGCAACCTCTGTCAGCCGGGGAAGCCGGCCAACAAAGAGCGACTGTCGGCGACCCCACTCCTGGCATTTCGGACATTCTGAAAGCAGAACTATCTCGCCAGGGATTTGACGGACATGCCATCGAACTTATCACGCAAGCCCGTAGACCTGCCACAAGGAAGACGTACAACACATACCTTCGTAAGTGGTACGCCTTCTGTGCAGACACTAACACACAAATCCTCCAACCGTCGATCCAACGAGTGTGCAAGTTCCTGGCGAAATTGGCCAAAGACAAAAACGGCTACACCGCGCTAAACGCTGCTCGTTGTGCGCTCTCGGCCATTCTGGGCGACTTCCAAGGCCAATCGGTGGGCCAGCACCCCTACGTAAAGCTACTTCTGAAGGGGGCTTATGAGATGAACCCACCGGCACCTAGATACCAGGAGTTCTGGGATGTGAGGAGGGTTCTAGACCTCCTGCAGACCTGGGACAATGGCACCACCGAACTCAGGGAGCTCTCCATGAAACTGGCCACATTGCTCCTCTTAGTCACATCACAAAGAGGCCAGACCATCGTCAACCTTTCCATCCAAGGTTTGAAAATGGGAGACAAGGTGGAATTCAAGATGACAAGACTCCTAAAGTCTAACAGGTTGGGGGACCCTCTCAACACGATAGTCCTGAGGAAGTTCGACCAGAACCCGAGGGTGTGCGTTGTTAGGTGCCTTGAAGAGTACCTGAAACGCACCCAAAACAAAAGGAAGAGCGAGAAAAACCTCTTGGTCAGCTTCGTCTCGCCCCACCGCGGTATCTCCCGCGATACACTTAGCCGTTGGGTCATGGTCGTGCTTAAAAAGGCTGGCATTGATGTCAACCATTACAAGCTACACTCCACCCGAGGGGCCTCGGCCTCAGGCATCCTTAAAGTGGGAGGAAACCTCAACACCCTCATGAGGAGAGCGGGTTGGAGGCAGGCGGAGTCTTTCGCGAAGTACTACCACAAACCAATCGAGGACGTGGTAGGGGGAAATGCGCTCCTCGAACAGTGACTGTTTCTAGAGACTGCATATAACACTTCTTTCAAGCTACACCTTCTGTTAAATATAGATTGGATACTAAAAAGATTGTGTTTGGTTTTCTGTTGGGGGATTCAATTGCTCTGAAACTCTCGTAGATTTCCGGAAACGCTTAAGGTTTCCGAGGGATAATTTTGAAATTATTCGAAACTTACCTGTAAGTTGAGGTATAATTAAGATTATACCGAGGGAACCTAGCGGTTCAGGGAATATACGCCCTACCCACCCTCCCTCAAACTTACTCGTACACTCGTCAAGTAGACATTATCTATAATAATGAATATATTCGGGGGGGATATGGCTTACACATCCCAGTATATTTATTTTATCAGTTGTAGGCTTTCATCCCCCAACAGGCTCTTAAGGACTGACTGCACATGCGCGAATCCACCTCTCGTATATTCCCTGAACCGCTAGGTTCCCTCGGTATAATCTTAATTATACCTCAACTTACAGGTAAGTCTCGAATAATTTCAAAATTATCTTATCTTATCTTATCTTTCCCTTTAACACAAACAGATTATAACACCTCTGTAGTTGTTGACCAACGTTATAAGTGCCTAAAAGTTACCTTTGTGTTTCCTTTCCAAGAAATGAAGAGTAGCACAAAGGTTCCCCTACTTCTGATTGAGTATAAGTTGTGTCTTATTTTTCAGGTTAAACTTCTGTCATAGTACTTACTGGTGAACCTACTCTATTGGCACATGTGAACAGGTCTGGTTTGTCTATACCAATGAAGAACAGAGGCCACATGGTTGAGCGACATCCGCCAAGCAAAATTAAACAGATTTGTGAGGCAATCAGCTGAGCGAGTTCATAAAAATTTATTACCATGATGTGCAGATGTAATAATTCAAAAGTTCCCAACATAATTATATACAAGTGTATGAAGGTACATGAAAACCCTAGTGCAAATCCAGAATTTGACCTTTTCAGAAGGGTTTAGATACTTTCCGATGAGTGGTAGCATCATTAGTCCGACCATCTGGAGCATCGCTATGGTGGTCTGAACTCAAAGAGTCAGGGGTTCTTGGTGACGAAGCACATAATAACCAATAAGATGCCATATTCTGCGCCAGTACATCCAGGCAAATGGAAAAGTTAGGAACAACCCAATTGCTGTGTCTGCCACTGCGAGCAATTTATACCATCTACCATTAACAGTTTCCATGATTGTCCTCTACAAGTGGTTACTGTTCTCTGCCCTCCCATTCTAATCTGAAACACCATTGAAGCTATTGAAATTGAAAAACCTTTTCCCTTGCTGAACCTTGTAATGGCTATCATCAACAGAGTGGCTACTGATAACCAATACTGTATTCGTTCTAATAAGCGCACCTACTCTAATAAGCGCACCCCCTTCTTTTGGGCCATAAGCACATCCCTCCCTGGTCTACAACCATTCAAATGAAATCTAAAAATCAAGATTCCTTAGGCAAAAAACAATGATTTTATGCTTTAGGGGGTGTGCTTATTAGAATGAATTTTCTAAGAGTTTCCTCCAGGTGCACCATATAGGTTAGGTTTAAAGTGCTGATTCCACAGATATAAATGGGCCAGAATCCGAATAGCACTAATCCGACCAATTTTTCCATACTTTTGCAGTTCACAAACCGTCAGAATTATGGCTGTTCCGACCAGCGATATGCCTGTGGAACTAGTGCGTGCTTCATAGGCAAGGTGCACCTTATCTATGGGGTGTAATTGTTTTATTTTTGTAAATAGAAGTATGGCATTCTTATATCATTTTAGAATTTGTTAAAATCTTTTATATGAGTGTGACTCCTCAGTATCAATCTACAAGACATCTAGATGGCACACGTGTAAGAGGAACCCTCCTGTCCTTAATGGATCCACGAGATGTCGCCACTAGAGCTTCATCGTTCTATCATACTCCACCTGGCAGTGGACCTCATTCTTCTTACATGCATGCAGTTTATTTCTGCGCATATTCTACAGTTGGGGGCCAGCAGTAGGTTTTATGAAGTAGATCGGGACAGGGAGGAAACTGTCAGTGGCCAGGGCAAGTTTAGCAGTTTTTTTTTTATAAACTAGGTCATTTTGAAACATAGAATGAAATTATGACTATGAATGAGCAGTTGACCATGTTCTATAAAATCTGCTGGTCAATATGGGATTCGTAACCATGCACGAGACAGTGCTGGGATTCCAGGTTCTTATAGGGATGGGTATAAGTCAGGAAAACCACTTGGATCTTTAGGATTTGACCAGACGTTTTATGGTGAATCTTACAGATCCGAGGAGGTTTCCCATTACCAAACCTAAATACTCTAGAACAAGGAGGATGTAAATACACTAAATGAAATCCAATGAGGACCAGTTGTTGCAACTAAAATTCATCATATTTTCGCAATTCTTCTGACACATTGTAAATGTAGGAGAATGGATCAATCTATACTGACTCATTTGCCATATGCTATTCTACAACACCAAATTTGGTAGCAATAAAGTCAATCAGTCAGTTTACTTGTAGTAGAATAACCCTTTACTTCATGATAGTTTACTACCACCTACAGAATATCTACATACATAGGATATCTTAATGATGAGAGCGCAGGTGGATGGAAAAAGTAGGAGAGGCGCAGGGGCCGAAATTTCGACCAATATTGTAGTGCAATTGAGAAAGAAAATGGGAGCCTAACGTCCTCTGAGAGGTTAAAACCAGTGCAGTAATCTTATTAGTAGCATCACTATTTTGATGAATTTGTTAACTTTCCAAGTACATTTGTTATCCAATGTAATATTTAAAAAAAAAAAACATTGAAAAAAACGCAAACAATACCAAGCTGTCCACCATTTTACACGCATCCAATTGGCACTGCAGGATGGATGTCATCTAGCATGCATGTGTCCCTGGGCACACATGCGCACAGGAAGCAGCTACAGGGCCTTATGGGGGCTCATTGTTCCATATAAACTATTAATCAGGAGAAACCAGTGCTCTGTGAATTAGTCTGCACTGTGGAACATTTACTCATCCTTTGTTGATGGAGCTAAAACCAATCAAACCCAGCACCGGAATTAACAAATGCATAGCCTGTGCTCTTAAGTACTGTAATGGCCCGTTTACGCACCTGGGTGCTTACAAATTCCCAATACTGTACTGCTGGCCCTTGTTTGAGACGTGCATCTACCTGAATACCGATTTTAGTACTTGATATTAATTTCAGAACCCGCTAAGCCACCCCCGGTGCCTATTTAAGACAAGTGCTCTGCAGATAGGTTTATACTCTGCTTCCAGACAATCGCTTTGTTTGAATTAGGATACTCTCTGTAGCTATTTTCTTTTACTCTTGATAAGTGGTTTAGGCCATGATGAGAGCCCATTTAAGCTTTTACCTCTGCCCTGGTTTTGCAAAACTTATTTTCTCCCCATCAGCACATTTCTCTCATCATAGTTTATCAATAGAATTGGTAAATAACATCAACAAGTTGAACCATTTATAGGAATTCATGAGAGAACCTCAAGGATTAGTGGCTGATCAAAGATTTTCAAAAGGAGGGGGTATGTCCTTTCTTTGGCATTACCTCTAGCTATATGCTAGATTTTAGTTTTGAAATAGGCAAACAATATCTTACTGGTAACCTCAGGCAAGAAGAAGGTGGCAAATACCCCCGCACCGAGGATGGGCCCCGTTTGAATCTGCCATTGTACATTAAATCTCTAAGGCATTGTAGACTGTGTAATTGACACCTTCACCCCAGAGTCCACTTGTGTGGACTTTGGGAACTAATCTGTGTCTGACACTGGGTCTGTTTAAACGCTGCTGCAGGTGTGAATTATTAAAGATGCCATGAATCAGCTTCAAGCCAGTAAGCTTGCAGTTTGAATTGATCATAATCAACATCAATCTTACATTTCCATGTATCTCTGCTAGTGTTGTTCCAGCTTTGATTATCGTGACAATTAGTAACAAACAACCACATCAGCTATAATTGGTATCAATGTCCTTTAAATTGCACTCTCCTGCCTTTCAGACTTTGGAATGTTTTGTGTTGTGTAATAGGCTTGTACACATAATGTTGTATTAGAACAATTTGTAATGTAATAAACTATAGTCAAAAGGAGAATAAACGATGTCTTTTATCATAACATGGCTTAATACATCATTTCTGTATGGTATTTATTTAAAAACCATAACCAATAAAGGGTTCTCATAGAATATATTCCTGCATGGTTTGCATGCAATTTAGGTGTGCAAAGCCTACAAAATCAGTAAAGTCTTGAACATGAATTACCATAATACAATTCAAACTCCTGTGCCTAGTACCCCCAAATACACTTGGTACTCAGTTTGGACTAGTTTGCTGCTAATTCAGTGTTATGCAAAGTTATCTAAGCCAAAAAGGTGCACCCCCAAATTTTAAATCCTATAATGCAGATATTTCAGTGCCCTCATGTTTAAGGTGTTCTGTATGTGGGAAATAGGGTTTCCTTTAGATACAGCGTTATCCGACACTGTAAAATAGCACTTGTAAAACTGAAAAATGGACCATCATAATTGAATTGCATTGAACCAGTGTATTTATTTTTTACAAAAAGCCCCAGTTGGCAGTATGGTGGTACATAAATTATATACAAGGAATATCCTTGAAAATAACAGGGAGTCTCTGGCAATTTTCTTAAGAAGATTGCACCATTATTTCAACAACATTTTATTACAATGCATATTTGCGACCAACACTTGTTGATATCCTGGTGCTACCATGGGTTATTAATACACGTCATGGTGGCCATCTTGTCCTGGGTCCAGTACCTTTTCACGACAAAGCCCTTTTGTACCGAATATGAACTATCAGCAGGACTGTCGTAAATAATAGATGGGGAGATGAGTTTCTGCTCGACAATAGCTAGGGAATCACACCGGATTGAACAGTAAGCAATGTTTGCGTGCAGGCAGTTTGAAGTATTTTAATAGTATGGCATTAAACGAGATGGAACAATGCACAGAACTCATCATTAAGGAATCCCAGTTCAGAATGAAAGGGATTTTCTCAAAGGTATTCCTTCACATTTCTCTTACTTAAAAAAGTATTCTGCTGTCAACCACGAGGCTAATCATCATTTACAAGTTAGAATTGTCTTCCACACACAGAGCAAATTATACCAATGACTTTGTCTTACAGTCAACTCTTTCTACATATCACTGGATAAAATATAAGCATCTATTCCCCTAGACTGAAGACCAACCTAAGGATGCTGATCCAATGATTTTAATGTAGTAAAAGTATGACATTTGTTAGTTGTGCCAGACACAATCAATGCAGGCAAATACCAACCTTAGACAGAGAGATGGTGTACTTCACCCCTAACCTTTATTGAGGCAAATATTGTGCATCAGTTTGATGGGTTTTAATTCCCCAACAAGTGTGAGTTCCTATCAGGGGCCCATTTAACAGTCATCTATTTATCTACTATTTTGTCCATTGTTCTGTTCTCCGTTACCCGTTTCAGTTTTTACATTGCTGAGAGAGGACTATGAAAGTCCTAGATTCAGTGTTTTAAAATTCAATTCTTTACACAGCGACTAGTGCCTTCGGCACTGGGGGGGGGGGGCAGCTACACCCCAGGGTACAGGTATATGAAGCACACTCATTCCCCTCATCAGTGTAACCCCTGTTCACCAAACTGGCGGTAGCTGACAATCTGTGGCCGTATCTGTGGCGTTTTTTAGCTGCGCATAACCTAGCAACAATGCATAGCATAGCAATGGCAAACAATTTCAACTGTCTCCCAACAGATTCTCTCTGACAGTTGAATTTGACTTTTCTCTAGAACTACTGATCAGATTTTGATGTATGACATGGCAAATTGAAGGGATTTGTGAGGTATATCCAGATCAATTAAGATCAAGTAATTTGCAAAATAAATAACACTCATGTAGGCACCATAACCTTTGAATGGAGATCCAAGATGGCCGAAAATGCAGAAAAATGTAGTCTGACGATTTGGAGTTTAGAGGCTACTGTTTAAGATATACCTTTATTCACAATTGAATCTTTTTATTTCTTTGATTAGGAGTAGCTATAACATAAATGCACCCCTCAAAAATTAAAAAGTTTTAAATGTTTGAGAAAAATCGAGTTAACTTTGAAAAAAGTACATGATTTTGGTAGCCTCTTTTGGTTATCTGTTCCAGGCGAGCACTGAAGGCTATTTTAATGAAGGTGGCCCAGCAACAAAGCAACCCCTTTATATATATATGTAGTGTTCTACCCCTCGATGTTCAATCGAATCTTTCGATAAACAACGAAGAACAACTATTCAGGTTCCAGTTAAAACTTTATTGTCTAATAACACATAGGCATCAGCCGTTCTCGATCACAGTTACAGGTGGCAGAGTTTGAACTCTATAACAGGTTCGACACTAGGCCTTCTAGTGTCTACAGTTGATATTCCACATACACCTCCTCTATGCAGCAGCACAGAGGAGTATTAGAATATGGTAGCCGGGCAGCCGCCAACCATCGCTCACGATGGTCAGTCGGGGCTGGACTGACCCTGAGGAAGGCCGTACAACGGCCTTATATACACCGGAGTCGAGGGCCACGTGACCAAGTGGTGATGTGGCGCTGGACTCCAGCGCCCCCAGGCGTCGGGTAATAGAGGTGCTCTCGTGCTTCACAGGTTGATAATTTAACAGAGGAATGTGTCAGTGCCCGTGCATATGTGCACCACACACATCCTGAGGGGATAGGAAAGAGGAGATATAGACCCTTTTAAGTGGGCTAGGGAAGCCCGCCGTGCATATGTGCACCACGCACATCCTGAGGGGATAGGAAAGAAGAGATATAGACCCTTTTAAGTGGGTTAGGGAAGCCCGTGTAGCCTAGGTTAGTAACTTGCCATGGTTACATGATGCTTAAATGCATTATGGGCTTAAAAGGGTTAAATGTATTTTGTCAGCAAATTGGATGAGTGTGGCATCTACATCTATAAATCTTGACTTCTTTTGATATATTCCTATTTGAGACCCACAGAGCCACATCACTGCTATGACATAGAGAATGAATACTCTTCAAAGGCTGAGATGTCATCTTGTTTATCTAGTCCAAGTGAATTGTATACTATTGAAATCCCTCAGGGGTCAAACAGATATTTATAGAACAACATCAGCCACTTTGTTATAAGAGACCCCCTGGGGGGAGATTTGAGCAGTCTTCACTTATTATATTGATTTATCACAGTAGCAATCAAGCATAATGTAACAGAAATATACATTAAAAGTATGGTCTTAGAAATTTAAGATGAATTTCAAGGCTCTTTAACCACAAGTGCTTGTAGATATGAGACCGGCTCCCGATTAGAAAATGCAGTTTAAATGTGACAATACATAACCTCCTCTTTATAACTACAGTTTTGCTTAAGCTTATTGTTCACCTCCATAATGATTTCAAATACCATCAAATTTCTGATACAAATCATCAGGGAACCTAACGGGGTAGAAATAACCTATATAAGGTATGCCGTGGTATTTTTCAATAGCTGACATGCATGGGTTTTCTTCCACATCCATTAAATCAGCTGTCATCCTGTCAAGGGCTGCTAATTAATTCATCATGCCAATTGGTCACCATGCATGCATGAAATAATGCAGCAAATTTGCCTGACTGATGGCAGTGGAACCAGCGCTTATAATGAATCTACATTACCAAAACAGGCTAACCGGGACAACATGTAATATGCTAGACTACATATAAGATGCCTTTATGTCAATTTTGTTCGGCTCCAAATCCTTTTTCGTGAAATCAATTCTTTTGAATTTTGTCTGATAAGATCAGGTAAACTATTTAAATGGTATTCATACACAGTTGTTTATGATTAGATCACAATTGTCATATCGGATTTGGTTGGATACCCTTTGTAGAAAGTTAGAAACATTATGTAATTCAAATTAAGGCCTTATGATCTTGTTGATTTCCTTGCAATTTGGATCTATTTTCACGTCCAAGTGTCCAAATGTCTCCCAGTGGAAGTGAAGATCCAGCCTGAACTAGTTGAATTGAATTGAATTTTTATTGACAAGAAAATTCTCATGTCGAAAGGAGTTTTTCAACTATTGTCAACCAGGCGCACACAAGTGTAATGCATCTGAACATACATAATAGATAATAAGAAATATGCTCTCAAAAACAATCTACTCATATACCATGGGTTTTATGCAGCCACTTAGATTAATTTGATAAATTCTTCATAAGTGTCAGTGTTCTGAATTCTACTACTCAGAGCCTCCCTGAGTATATTTCCCCCATAGGTTGGACTTTTCTCTTTACTCTCTTTACTCTTGGTATCTTCAGTCTAATTTGGTCATTGTTCCTCAATACCCTTGCGGGTAGGAGTACATTTTCTGGTTTCTCTGATGTTTTGTATAGTAGTCCAAGTAGTTGTTTGTCCCTGGATTTGTTCAGCTTTGTGTTATTGCATCTGGAGTGTAGATCATCGACACTCATGTCTCTCAACATCCTCATGCTTTATTTATGAGTAACCTTTTAGCTTTTTAAAAGGAAAGACCACCCTATTTTCATGTCGCTTTATTTCAATGGTATATGTGTTAACCAGACAGATCCTGGCATGCATGTATGGTATAATAAGGAGTACTCTAAGGGATAAAAAATGAGGCTTCTCTGCTGCATTGTATGACGTCACAATTGACTAAATGCAGTAGGAGCTGCATTGATCAAGCATTGGGACCCCTTAAAAATACATTATTGAATAAAGGAGTGTCCTCTCTCCGTCATGTTATTACAGAAGACCTCTCTCCAGGGTTATCCTGTATTTATTAACAAAAGAAATAAACAATCAGTTTAACACAAAATCTAATATTGCTGTGCAGTCAATATTGTGCTACAGTTGGTCAATGGTGACGTCATACAATGCATCAAAAATGTCTGCTGCTCTCCCATAGGGTGGTGCATATTATTCTTTGTCAGAATCCTTTTATTTAGCACAAAGTCCACTGAAATAAGTCAACATGAAAATAGTGTGGTCTTTCCTTTTAAGGGCAGCTGATGCATTGATGCATCATGCCCTTCGGTCAGCATCATGCTTGTAAGCAGCCCTGGTGAGCAAGTACCTTGCAGTTTCTCTCCCCGAGGATTGGCATGATGCTCCAATGAAGTTCTGGAAAGAGGTTTTGCTGGCACTTCATTGATGCATCATGTCGACCAATGGGCATGATGAACAAATTCAGTAATGATCCTGAAAGGGTTACAGGCCACATCATGAATTACCCCTATTAGTTTCTGTTTATTATGCCAACCATAATTATGCACTTGATACACTCCCCAAGGGTTTGTCTAATGTCCCACTACAGTGCCAGCAAGGAGGTTCACAAGCACTGCATCTGTGCATTATGACGATTAAGAAACATGACGCTGGAGGTACCATGCAGTCCTTTAAGAGCTATGCTAAACAAACAACCACCTATCGATCTTTATCTTTGCTCTCTCTCGACTACCTTGCATTTGCAGTGCAGGCTGAAATTATTGTGATTTGATTAGTGTGTTTGGAAGGGAAGGGCAAATCATTACCATTGCTTACTCAATTCAGTCAATACGGAAAAAGGCAGGTTTTAAAATACCTTGAATCTGTCAGCCTCATCAATGTTATGACTAGGCAGTCAATTAAAAGTGTGGTGTAGGCTTAAGGTGAATTTAAAGTCTTTACTTTTTTTTTCATAGTGCTTTAATATGTACCATCACTAAAGTCCACTTTGAGCTAAGCCCATATAAGTAGTGATAACAGCTTTCAGAATAGGTTTGCCTTACTCACTATAGGCCCTAGGTTTTACTGTAAAGCAAATTTAAGGGAAAACTAGTCAACAGTCTACTTGACTACTGAGCTATATATATATATATATATATATATATATATATATATATATATATATATATATATATATGTATAGCACTGATATACCAATGTTAGCAGCCAGTCAACTACTTCACTGCTAGAGTAAAAGCAGTTTCAAGTTCTTGTGGTACATAGCACACTTCACCAATTCCCACAATGTTATTGATGGTGCTTTGGAAAGTCTGCAACTTGTAGATTCCGAAATTGGAAGTCTCTCTCTCTCTCTCTCTCTCTCTCTCTCACTCTCAGTCTCTCTCTCTGTCTCTGTCTCTCTCTGTCTCTGTCTCTCTTATTTCTTATCTTCTCTAGTATTCCATCAAGATTACAGTTTAAGTCGACAGATGTTCAAAGTATATCAAATCCCTATTAGTGAAAGACTCATGTCATGGCTCCTCTAAAGGATACATTTTCTCTTTAAAACATTTATAGGTTAGAGATAAATATATTCATGCTGGGATTAGTAGTTCACTTCATTTATGTTTGTCCTCCGACCTAACTTTCAATTTGGCATCATTTAGATTATATGAATATTTCTAACCACACATAGAAGAAAATATCCACATATTGACTTATTTATTACAATGCGTATGATTCAATAATGGGATTCCATGAAACGATCATTTCTGATGTCAGCTTCTTTCTAATCTTTCTATCAATTTTCAGAATCCACTGAGGATAGTAGGAAAAAGGTGTTAGTGATGTTGACCTGGATATTGAAATAACATAATGTGGGTTTGATTTAATTGAATTGATCATATTAGTGGAAACAAACTAATACCAGTCCCTGGGTTAAAGCAGATTATGTTACAAAAGTAATCAAACTTTAGTTTAATTGCATTATTTCTATCAATTAAAACTACCACTTGCCCTCATTCTCTAGCATGGAGACCTTATTTACTACGTGCAGATAAGTTCATGCTCTGTTTCAAGACAGTCATTTTTATTTTGTATTTGATACTTTCTTTGGCTAGTTTTTTTATTCTTGATGAGTGGCTGATGCCAGAATGAAAGCCCATTTAAGCTTTTACCTAGGGCCTTTGCAAAGCTCATTTTATCCACAGATAATCAATGGAATGGGTAAATAAAATCAACAAGATGAACCATTTAGGGGAATCCATGAGAGAACCTTCAGGGTCAGTGGCCAATCCCAGTTTTATTTAAAAAAAAGAGGGGGTGTATCCTTTCTTTGGCCTCTATCTCTATAAATTTTAGAGTTCAAAATGGCAAATAAAATCTTAACTAATGGCAAGAAGAAGGTGGCAAACAATCCCACACTCGGGTGTGCCCTGTCTGTATCTGTCATTGCCTAGTCAATCTCAAAGCCATCACAGACTGTGCAATAAACACCTCCACCAAAGAGTCCTCATATGTGGACATTAGGAACTAATCTGTGTCTGGCATGCATTGGGTCTGTTAAATGCTGCTGAAAGTGTGAATTATTAAACATGACATGAATTAGCACTGAAGCTGTTGGTGTGGCGTTGGGATTTATCACAATTTGTATTTATCTCGAATTTCCATGTATCTCTACAACAGCTTATCGGCTTTGATGATCCTGACAATTAGCAACAAACAACCATATTAGTTATAATTGTTAGGATATTAATTTATTTTAAATTGCACTCTCCTGCCTCTCAGCCTTTGGAAATCTGTTGTGCCATATAATAGGCTTGTACATGAAAATCTGAATTAGAAGTTAGCAATGTAATCTGGTAATGTATTCTGATAGTTATATTCCAAGGAAGAATGCTGTCTTTCATGATGGCTTGCTAGATATGTATCAACAATAACCATTGCCAATGGATGGTTCCAATAAAATGTATTCCTGCACGATTTGCATACAAATTAAGTTTGAAATACATACAAAATAAGTGAAAAACTATGAAAATAAGATATTTTTTGCAATTCCCTAATAATTGTCACTTGTGTAAATCTGGGGTTTTAGCGTTTCTGCAGGACATGGGACATCTCTTTAAGAATGTATTTGTGTAAAATACCATAAAACCTCAAGTATAAGGTAATGCCCTGTGTGAAGTGCATCACTATCTTGAGGAAATCTTTCAGGGCTCACTGGCTCATGGTTAGGACCAGATTAGTGCTATTTCTAAGTTTGGTTTCCTATCCAAAAAGGTGCTTTCTCCATTTTTTTTTCATACCACGCATATATGTGGCATACCTCACATCTGGTTCCTTATCTATAAGACATTCCATATAATTATATGTGGGCGATAGAGTATAATTTCTTATCCTATGTTCGTGACTTACACTCAGTTGACAGCCTGGTGCTGTTATAGGATATTAATACAGTGTGACTTTTTTTACAACCCTTGCAGAATGACATCATGACAGCCATCTTTTCCTACTGCTGGTACCTTGTCATGACAAAGCACTTTTGTATTTGATATGAATGATCAGCAGCATGAAAAATAGATGGGTTGATTAGTTTCTGCTTGACAATAGCTGAGGAATCAAACATGATTGAACACAAGCGATGTTTGCATGCAGGCAATTTGAAGTATTTCAGTAGTATGGCATTAAATAAAACCAAACAATGCACAGAACTCATCATCAGGGAATCCCAAGTGGGAATGAAAGGGTTTCTTTTTTCAAATGTACCAAACAACAATGTTATTTTAACATCCTTTGACACTGTCACCTGGGACCATGATCATCATTTATAGATTTAGAGTAGTCTTGCAAATGAAGAAGGAATTATAACAATAATGTCAACTTACAGCCAAATCTATACAGAGGCAAAATTACATATTATTAGAATGCCACTCTAGAACATTCCATTGACATAAGCATTAATAATCAGGTTTGATTGTTTGTAGCTTTTTCTTGAACCTTGAACTACAGGATATGTCTATTCCTGTAATGGAAACCCAACTTGTAAATCAGTCACATAGCACAATCGCATAGTACCACATTACCTTATATATCAGGTGCAACCAATAGATAAGGCATACCATGCGTTTGTGCCAAACCTACAAGGCATACCTTTATTATAGTCATTCTAATTGGTCATTCTAGTTCTGTTCTATAGCACAAACCCTTGCCATATTATGTATCAGTTTGACTGGTTTTAATGCTGCCCGGCTAGTGTGACTTTCTAACAATCCAAGTACAGAAGCCCGTTTGACAGACATCTATTTATCTTCCATTTTGTCTATTGTTTCATTCTCCGCTTCCCATATCAGTTTTTACATTACATTGCTGAGGGAGGATGAAAATATGAAAGTCATAGATTTATTGTTTTAAAGTTTCCCTCTTTACTCAACAGTTATTGGATAGCAAGTAAAATTGCTGATTGCAGGTTTTCTTTTTTTGTCCCTTCTACAATGTCTTTTTGTGGTAGAAATTGTAGATCTATGCTTGTATTCAAGCTTCGATCAAGTCATTTTTTGTCTTTAAGTGGCTGAGGTGGCATTTCCGTAACTAGTGCTGATGACCTGTTAATAGATTCATGGCTATGTGTTAGCTTAGACTCAACGCTTTGTTTTCAATATTAGTGCTTTAAGGGTTGCCAATAGGGGAGTGCATTTATGCCCTTTGATGGGCAAAATGCACCAATGATGTGTGCATGAGTCCTCCAAAAGTGTATCAACCAATGGAGTCAGCTTGATGCATATGGATGAGTAAGTGGTCACAAATCATGGAAAGTGTGCATATGGGGCCTTACATGTCATTCGCCCAGACATGTGCCCAGAAAAAGAATTCTTATAAGTATGCTTCTTTTACAATAGCAAGGACACATCTGACATAAATGATAATGTGATTTTCTTAATCCACAGGTCAAAATAGTCTGGACCAGAGATTTTCATCGAGGTATGAAGATTGTTTCTGTAGGAAATTAAGACCTCAACATGGCTTGTACCTTAAATGTCATTCTCCCAGACACAATTTTGCCCAGACAATTTTGGTCATTTTGGGCACATTTTACCCCCCTGCAGCCCAAAATATGCATATTGGACCATCAAAACCCATATGTAACATGAAGATCTCATCCAGCCTGACACTTCGAGCCAAAGAAATAGAGGGGGAAACTAAAATTCGAAGAGTAGGGGCTGGAATACCTCCAAATTCATCATATGCATACCTTCTATGATTTTCGACCAAGTGAGTAACTTGTCAGGGTTACATTCATGCATCACACCAACCAATGGGCAGGATGCAGCAGTATCAGCCTTTAAAGGATTTAATGCATTTGCTCAGCAAATTAGATAAGTGCAGCATCTACATCTATCTCTCGACTTCTTTTTATAGATTTCAAGGACCCACAATGTTAGACCATTGCTATGGCAGCGAGAACATAATACATACTTGTCAGGGGCTGAGATGTCACCTTGTCTGATTGGTCGAAGTAAATTGACCTGAAATCCCTCAAGGGTCAAACAAATATATTCATAGAACAACATCAGTCATTATGTTATTAGAGGCCTTGTAGGGGGGTTTGAGTAGTGTTCACTTATTATATTGATTTGTTATTGGTATGTATACATTGATTGAGTTTTGATTAAAGAATCCCACTTTTTCTGATTGCACCATACCCTTGTCGTCTGATGCCCCCTGCTGTACCAGCAAAGAGGTTCACTAGCACTGCATTGGTGCATCATGATGGTCAGGAAACATGAACCTGGTAGTATCATGCAGTCTCATGCAGTCCTTTAAGGGCTAAGCTATACAAACAACAACTGTGTGTTTTCAATCAATCACATCTTTACTGTCCTAACATTTGCTGTCTCTCAACTTCCTTGCATTTGCATTAATGACTGAAATTATTGTAATTTGATTAGTGTGTTTGGAAAGGAAGGTCAAATCATTACCATTGCTTAATAAATTCAGTCAACACTGAAATGGGCGGGTTTTAAAATGCCTTGGATCTGTCAGCCTCATTAAAATTCTGACCAGGCAGTCAATATAAAGTACTGCAGAGGCGGAAGGTAAATTTGAAGCCTTTACTTTTCATAATGCTTCATATGTACAGCCATTAAAGTCCACGATGAACTGAGCCCAAATAAGAAGTGATACCAGCTATCAGAATAGGTGTACCTTGCTCAATATAGGACCTACGTTTTACTGTACAGCAAATATGAGAGAAAAACTAGTCAACAATCTACTTGACTACTGAGCTATATATATATATATATATATATATATATATATATATATATATATATATATATGTGTGTGTGTGTGTGTGTGTGTGTGTGTGTGTGTGTGTGTGTAAAAACTTGGATAAATACTAGTCATAGTATCATAGTAACATAAGACATGAACATGTAATTTTCCATATTAAGCACCACGCCAGGCTTTCTTGCACAATTATATAAATAAAAAGTTCTTTTCCTTTTTCATACAAAATGTTCAAACAAATTTCTCTTGTTGTGTGTTATTTGAGAACTTCCGTCTTTTATATATAATCATCGTGGACGACAAATATGAATTAAGTTCACTTAGAAGGCCAGTCCCCGTCTAAAGCATCATACGCCATGTTAGTGACATGACGCATGAACTTCCTTTGCAGTTTTGGTGACATCTGCTCTACCTGTCTGACCAAAGAGTCGGCCCACAGTTGGGCATCTGATGAAACAGGGTCTGAGGTAAGAGGCTGACTTATGAGTTTGGGTTTAGACAAGACTTCGACCATTTTTTCTAGGTTTTCGGATTTTTTTTCCATCATCCTCAACACCGGGTCGTTCTTGGCCTTCTCAGCTTTTTTTTTTTTCCAGCTCAGCCTCACGGACCCGACGATGTTCAGGTCCTTGCTTTGTGTACCAATTTGCAGACGGGTTTTCCACACCATAGTCAGTAGACCTGTCTTCCATGGAAGACTCACCCCCATGCAAGGAGGTGTCCTTTCCTGTGTATGGTTGGTAGAGAGAAGCTCTATGGGATGAGCCATCCTCAGAATAATGCAGGCCAGATTTCACTTCTGCTTTGCTGAACAACCTATTGTACCTATCCAAGGCTGTTTCCTGGCCCTTACCTTTGTGTGAGGTGTGATGCAGCCCTTTGCCTGCACCTTTCACAGTGTCTTTTGAGGTAGAAGCTGAAGGTGCTGTATCCTTGCAGCTGGATGATAGTCCCGACTTAGTAGGCTGACTCTGTTTCTTCTGTGGATTGTGTGGACTCAGACGCTTAGATCGGTCTGCTGCTGCCTGCGTGCCAATGTGTTGGTTTCTGCTGTAATGTTTTTTACTGGGCTGGAACACAGGACTACCCTCATCATCTTCCTCTTCCTTACCCTCACCCTCACCATCTCCATCACCTTCTTCCTCATCTTTATCCAACTCTTGAGCTAGTTCTTCTTGTTCCTGCTTCACCTTCCGGCGCTTAGGCTGGAATTGTATGTGAGACGTCTCCAATATCTCGTCAGTCTGAAAAAAAAAGAAATTTATGCCCTATCTGTCTAACATTAATAACCATTACATCTTAATCCATCATGAGCCTAAAAAACAACCTATACAGTGACAAATCAAGAGTAAAAAGAAGGGACCTATTTGTTTTCACCAGTTATGCAGACATTATTATTATTTTCATGTTATATATATAAAAGAACTCAATTGATAATTTTTGGGGGGAAAATAGAATTACACATAAGGGTGTGCACATTAAAGACTCATCTAAAAGTTATAAACTAAAGCACACTCTTACCTCTAAGTCTATAGGCTGTGAAGCTGTTCCCTTTGACTTCGGGGTAGATGTGAAGGTGGCCTTCCCGGGGCTGCGTCCAGAGTAGGTGTTGTAGGTTTCGTTCTGGTTCAAGTAACTTCTTAAGAACCCGACCAACCTGCATATCTCCTTCTGTCGAGGGGTTCTACCTACAGCAGCTGAACCACTTTTACCAGTTTTCAGTATCTTGGAATACATATTTCGGAGACTCCTCATCCTGATTTCGATTTTCTTTGCTGGAAAAAGGACAAGCAATATCTTGCTGCAAGATGTTTGTATAAAATGAAACAAATTATTTTTTAATTCAAATACTTTTGTTTTGAAACTGTTAATACTTAAGGTCCATTTTTTATTTAATAGCCTATGTTAAGAATTGAGTAAGAAAAAAGTATAGGATTAAAAGAATGATGAAGTAATTACTTACGTGGAACCTTAAGAATAACTGCCATTTTGGCGTAGATCAAATCCTTCACAGATGCCACCCGATAGCCATTAGCCCTCATATCATAGAGAGCTCTCTCCTGTTCCCACAGCCTGCAGAGCGTCTCCTCACGGGTAGGGTCTTCTGTCCACCAAGTTTCCATGTCCTTGTCTTCAAATTTCAGGTCAAATTTGGATGGAGTCATTTTCAGCATAGTGGATTGCAGGTTGGCTAGGTCCTCTGCGTCTTGGTCTACCTCATCACCGTCTTCGTCTTCTCCCTCTTGATCCTGGTCTAGAACTGGATGTTTTGTGTAATCACCTTCACCTTTGAAGAGAAAAAAAAAGAAAGAAATTCAATGAAACACACACAGACTTTGCTTAACCTTTTCTTAAAAGCCAACAGAAATAACTAACAGGTAGGTTGGGAAACAACAAATTAATATTTTGCATAATGTCTTTCATGGATAGCTACTGTCATCAATATTAGGGTCCAGACTCAAACTTATAACTCACCTTCCATAGTACCTTGAGATTGGTTAAAGACATCTTCCATCTCTTCCTTGGTTGGATTGTCCTCGCTGTCGACTTCTAGCTCGTCCTCCTTGGACTTAGCAGCCCTATTGCGGGAACGTTTGGATTTTGGCATCTTAGGCAGAAGGGACTGCGATTGAGTGTCTGACTCACCCTCTCCTGACTCTTCTGGCAGTCTTTCAAACTGCAGGGATTTACTAGATTTATGCCGTTTAGTTTCTTCTCCGTGAACAAGAATGTCTTCTATCTGGGCCTTCAGGTGAGGGGAAATGCGCGCCTTACCTCGACCTCTCACAGACTTATCACACTGGGGGGTACCAGGAACATTCTCTTCATCGGTCTCGCTGTCCTCTTGTACAGAGGCAGAAGGTGGAGTCGACTTCTTAGGCCTACCCCTCTTCTTAGGAGGAGGGAGACCCACCCGAGATTTTGGTTTGCCGACCTTCTTAAACCGCGGGGAAGTTCTAGTAGGCAGAGGAGCCGCCTTCCTTGACTTTAAGGGAGTGCTAGAAGAACCAACCTTCTTCTTTCCTGCCTTCTTTGTGTCTTGTAGAGGCGGGGAGTCTGTAATTTCATCTATTTCTTCCTCTTTGGAGGCACGTTTCGTCCGACGGGAAGCCATTTTGGTTCTCTGTTTGTACGGACAGACTAGGTCACATGATACGTTCAGTACAGTGGCGCCGACGTGCGTGAAGGAGAGGAACTACAAGTTGTGTTTGTCTAACACTAGATGGAGCGGCCTTCGGCAGACGCACAAGCAGACGCATGGGAAATATCTAATTGCTTTTGATATTTAAAAACAGACGTATACGTCTGTTTGCGTCTGACTCTCATAAGTGAGTTGACGCACGCATGACAAAAATCTGCTTCCACTAATGCGTCTGCCTTGCGTCTGTAGACGCATGGAGGACGCATGGGAGACGCATGGAGAGTGGATCCAGACTCAACCCATTGCGTCTGTCCTTTTTTCCCATAGTCTGACGCATGAGACTGCCTCCACTGCCTCTGCGTCAAGCTCATGCGTCCATTTTCAGACGCACGCATGGCCTATGCGTCGTAGTGGATTTACCGCTTGAGATACCCACATTAGCAGCCAGTGAGCTGCTTGTGGCAGCTTCATGGCTAGAGTAAAAGCAGTTTCAACTTCTTCTGGTACATAGCACATTTCATCAATTCCAACATTGCTATCGATGGTGCTGTGCAAAGTCTGCAACTAGGAGATTCCAAAATTGGAAGTTTGATTCATACAAACAGATAGGATGTGATGGAGAACCAGATCTCTTTCTCTTGTCAAAAGGCTACTTCCTTCACTTTAATTTTAAATTGTTCTGGAAGGCATTTCTCAAGATGGCACGGCTTTTCATGGCTGTTTTGAGGTCTCAATGGTTATATGGCACAATTTGCACTCGGTTTAGCCCAGTTTGCTGCTAATTAGTTATGGCAAGTTATCTGGGCCAAAAAGGTGCAAACCCCAATTTTACTTATCCTGGGAGACATCTACATCTGGCATACCCCATGTCTGGGTCCACATGTATACGACATTCCATATATTTATTCTTCTAGACACATTTTTATCCCATATTTGTGGCTGACACTTAGTTGACATCATGGTGCTCCCATGGGTTATCAATACAGTGTGACTTTTTACAGACCCATCAAGAATGACGTCCTGACAGCCATCTTGTCCTACGTCCGGTACCATGTCATGACAAAGCACTTTTGTGCCAGATATGAACTATTAGCAGCCATGAATAATAGATGGGTCGATGAGTTTCGGCTTGACAATAGCTGAGGTATCAAATATGATTGAATGGAAAGCAATGTTTGCGTGCAGACAATTTGAAGTATTCAATAATACAGTGTTAAACGAGACTGAACAGTTCACACAACTCATCATCAGGGAATCCGAGCTGGAATGAAAAGTCTTTTTTTTTCAATGCAATAAAAAAACTGTGTTATTTCAGCATCCTTTAAAATTGTTTCAACTAAAACAAACCATTCTACAATCAACTAGGATGCTCATCACCATCACTTGCAAAAACGGAGGAAATTATATATATTTTTTGATTTAATGCAAACAACCTCAGGCAGTTTCTTTGCTGTAGCCCTCGGTAAATAATAAGCTGCCGAAAAAAGTAGAGCCTGACTTTCACAGTTTCAAGGTAAATCACCTCCTCTTGATATACATAGGACAAACAGGACAAAATCAAGAAATTTGGGAAGTGGTAGCCTTATCTTCTCACAGATGTTCTAGTACATGGGATATTTCTGAGATGGAGTTGCAGGCGGAGTTAAGATCCCATTTCCCAAATAGCCTGGCTTCAAATAAAATAATTATCCTGTGTGCTAAAGATGTCCCTTTCCCCAAATAACTGGTCTTGTTTCCCAAATAACTAGTCCTGTTCCCAGAATTTCTTTGCAGTCCCGTTTCCCAGAACTTCTCATGGAATCCTGTTTCCTGGAATTCTAAATCATGTGTACTAGAAAATCCTGTGCGAATAAGGTACACCTTTTTGGACATTCTAGTTCAGGTCTATAGTATGGTGTCCTTCTTGTATTATGTTACAGTTTAACTGGTTTTAATGCCCCACAGGTGTGACTTTTGAACAATCTGAGTGCAGGGGCCCATTTAGCAGACATCTATTTATCTCCCTTTCTGTCGATTGTTCTGTTCCTTTTGTATCCGTACTATTTTATACTTTACATTGCAGAGAGAGGATGAAAATATGAAAGTCATAGATTTATTGTTTTAAAGTTTCAGTCTTCACTCCAAAAAAAATTAGAAAGAAAGTAGAATTGCTGATTGCAGGTTTTCCTTTCTTCCCCGTGCACTGTAAAAAATGTCTTTGAAATAACAATGGAATTCCCGTCCCAAAGTTTTCTTGATTCAAGTGAATCTTATACAAATGTACTGCCACCTGGGGCTTCATCTAAAAGTACACTGCTACCGTGCCATACAATAACAGTGATTCACTTTCAAATTTATGAGGATACGTGACAGCATTCAAAATCATGTGCCTTCAGCTCACACCACTGATGAAATTTGGACCTTAATGCTATGGGAGTTTTCATCACTGCTTGGGCCACAGGCAGCTGATTTCAATCAGGCTGCAGCTACAGGCAGCTGATTTCAGCGAGCCTAGTTGTCAGGTCCAGCTAGGTCATGAGGTCATGAGGTCACACCCAGTAATGGCGACAGCCAGTTGGTCACCTGTGTGCAGTGATAGTGGAATTAAAAAGATCTAATAGAACTAGATAGCCGTGGAGGGCTATGGATGCTGTCCCTACACTGTCCGTCAGTGACTGAAAGCCGTCAGTCGGCCGTGAATTGGCGGTTTTGTTGTATATGATTGCACTATCAGCCTATAAAAGGTTTGAATTCATTTTGTCAGCAAATTGGATAAGTGCAGCATCTGCATCTAACTCTCGACTTCTATTGATAGATTCCTAAGACCAACAGCGTGACACCATTACTATGATAGAGAGAATAAATACATGCTTGTCAGAGGCTGAGATGTTGTCTTGTCTAATTGGTCTAAGTGAATTGACTTGAATTCCCTCAGGCGTCAAAGTGAAATTCATAGAACAAGATCAGCCATTATGTAGGAATAGTAGGAACTAAGGCTGCACAATTTCTCAAAATTCATATTTCAATCTTACTATTTTTTACCAGTGCAGCACTGGTAAGTTTAGTCACCAGGATCTTTTTAAACCTAAAGAATCAGAACAAACTGATACCGAATGTTGGCCGACCGACAGTCAGCACCCATTGACAAATAGAGTAGGGGCAGTATCACTAGGGTTGCTGTTTTTTTTTCTAGGTCTTTTGGAGCTTGGAGTATGGTTCCTACTATTCCCAAATAAAACTGGCAGCTGCCAGCTGACCTCATGACCGCATAACTTAGTTTACACATTTATATACATATGGACATAGATGACCAATCTCTTAATCTTATCAGCCTATTGCTAATCGGTTAGTTAATTAAGAACACTAATCTTGTAAATTGAACATTCTATGCCATTTCTTATTGTGTTAGAAAGTGGACCTATGTACGGTGATGCATCCTAGGCATGAGCAGACTAAATAATTAGCCTAAGTATCAAATAATTAGCATGATATTGAATATTATAAGTCAATATAGCCTAAATAATAGTTGACATATGATATCTTTGATTTCTATTGATCATGATTGGTGATATGTTCACTTTGATTATACCCACTCTGGCAAGGGACCTACCCATGACCATGTACCTACGTACGGTGATGGACCATGGTTTCTGCTTGCCATGAGTAGAATGCTTTAGGGAAGTGATATTTTTTCCTGCACAAATTGAATGACTGGTCATCTGGCTATATTGAAAAAAACATTGCACCTTCACCATTACTTATACTACTTATTTCCTTTCAAACCCCCAAGAATTTATTGAAAAATGAATTTGAAGTCATCAAAATTTTCCTTTTGTGATTCTACAATTGTGCATACAAATGATTTTATTCTCTACCTTGTATTTATCTTAGATATGACATCTTATGTATTTCATCTTTTTTTTTCTCACCTTGAAACATTCGAAATACAGACATTTCACCCTATATTCGGATAGATACTGATGGTAGACATGCAAAAGTATGTGCCCACAGCAAGATATTACTGACAGTAATGTAAAATTATGCACAACAAAGCCACCCCCCCCTTATTAAGTGTTTGTGACACAAGAACGTTATGGTGACCCTGTGGTCCATTTTCGTGAGAATTCTATGCAAATTTAGGCCTTAAGATCTATTTGGGGTCCTTGCTATTTGCATCTTTTTTTTCTGTCCAAAAATGTCCCTAAGTGAATGGTAAGTTCGAGCCAGAATTAGTTCTAACCATTCTGATGCTTTATGCATGATTAACCTTTTAACCATTTAAAAGCAGCTGATGCATTATACACCATACCCGCGGGTAAGCATGATTCATCAAAACAGCCCTAATGAGTAACACACACGGGTAACATTCATGCATCGTGCCAACACTTCAGGGTCAATACACTCCAGGAGGTTGATTCAAAAGATCCTGGGATCGCAACCTCAGTGATCTTAGGAATTATTCCGCCTTATCCTATTAAGCGATCTTAAGATTAGACTGCATTCACTTTTCCTAGCCAGCACTAAGATCGCATCGATCTTAGCCTCAGCCATCCTACACTATTCCAAGAAGTACTGACTAGGCACAGGGGTAAGAGTCCCAAAATAAAGGAATAGCTGTGGAGTCACTCTTCTTCACAAGAGTGCTTATACCATCGTTCCCCGTCCCCATATGGGCTAACAAAAGAGCACAGGGTGCAGTTGACCCCCGTACAGTATTCAAGAGTTGTTCCCATGAATGTATGATTTATGCTTGCCTATTAGAAGCATTGTGCCCTTCCCCCAGGGGGCTTTTTCTGTTTTAGGAACAATTATTTTTCACGAAGTCGTATAGGAAAAGTGTTTCTATATTGAAGATCGTGACAGTTTGGGGAGTATATATAATCTCAAAAACGATTTTAAAGAGATTAAAAACAATATTAAGGAGAGTCTCCAAAGTAAACGACTTTTGTATCTCTGAAAGGATTTTCACAATAATTCTGAGCATTCCAGATAATCTTTGATAACTACTCTACGACTTTAAAGTCTTTCTGTACAGTGCTAAAGGAGGGGGCTTACTTTTTCTTCTGACCTAAAAGTAAGAGACTCATTTTTTTAACTATTCCTTTTATATTTAAAAAAAGTTACTACGTGTTTCAAGACAGATATTTATAGCCCAACATAAATTTAATTTGAATTTTATTCATTCTATCCATGTTGTTTTAAAACGGGACTATTCTATGATCATGACAAAAACAATCAATAATCGTGAAATAATTGATTCAATAGTAAAACATGTCTAGGAAATTCTTCGGATTGACTGAGATTATATAAAGATTATCTGATGATTATCTCCAAACCTCCACAACTAGCCATTTCTAAAAGGAAAATCGTGAGATTGTGTTTCAAGCTACCTCTCAGAAATTCTCATGATTTTGCTTTTAGAAATGGCTTCTAAAAGAAAAATCGTGAGATTTCAAAATAATCGTCAGATGATCGTCAAATAATCACAATTAATCTGAATAATCGTTGCAAAAACAGAAAAAGGTCCCAGGACAAAGAGAGAGAAGGTAAGAATTACCTTACAGTGCACTTAACGCATGAGTAGCCTAAGAGGTCTCAAGGACACTCAGCAAATGTCCTCCCTCCCCTCTTTATGTATGCAGCAGGCTATTCACTCTTTCGATCAGGAGTGTTCCCTGTAAGTGATCTTGTACTCAGGTGAAACGACTATGCAATTCTTTCACCAAGATCGCAGTGATCTTAGCGCTGGAAAAGGAATAGTGAAATGATCCCAGGACTTGGTATTCCTGAGAGGCCTGCAACCACTGCATTAGATAGGGTAGACCGGCCAGGTCTTATGATATGTGCCTACACTAAGATCACTGGGGTTGCAATCCCAGGATGTTTTGAATTAAGCTGCTGAAGGGTAAGCATGATACTTTAATGAAGTGCTGGCAAACAATCTCCCCGGCACTCTTCTGCATTAACAGCCCTGTTCAATTTCAAGGTCACATTATGCACTAGTGAATTACACATATTTGCCATATGGAATGCAGGCCTGTCAAATAACTGACCACTGCTGCATTCAATCATTATGTGGACCCTAGACAGTTAATGCACTCCCAAAGAGTTTGTCTGATGCCCAATACTATGCTATCGAGAGGATTCATCAGCACTGCATCATGTTGATCAGGAAACATGGACCTGGTGATATCACACAGGCCTTTAAGTGCTAAGCTATTCAAACAACCAACGTGTATTTTCTATCAACCACATCTTTACCTTCCTAACATTTGCTCTCTCTCTCTCTCTCTCTCTCTCTCTCTCTCTCTCACCCAACTTCTTTGGATTTGCAGTGATGGCTGAAAATATTGTAATTTGATTAATTTGTTGGGAAAGGAAGGGCAAATCATTACTGGGGGCCGTTGCACAATCAGCGTGAAAACCGGTTTCCTCGTTCTGCTAGTGTCTAAGTGTTGCACAAATGTTTTCTCGCTCTGCCATTTGGTCCGTTTTTGCAGAGCGAGAAAAAAAGTGTTGCACAATCTTTTCCTCGCTGTGCGAAAGTCGCTGTGCTAAAATTTTTGGGTGCACAGCGAGAAAAAAAAGGCAGTTACTCTGGAGTCACCGCCTTTTTGGTTTTTAACATTGGTCCCTATGGGGACAGTCGTTCTGTGATTTGGAATGGAACCAGAGTAACATTTTGGAGGGAAATTTAAAGTGTGACAACTACACTGTGTCAAAATGGATGTCCCAAGAGACAGTCTGGGAAGAAGAAAGCGAAAGTGCAAGAAAAGAGATACTCCCTTCACTTTATTCTCTGATGAAGAGTTTACAGCAAGGTACAGGCTCAGCAAGGAGGTAGTGAAGGAGCTGTGCCAGGACTACAGGCTACACAGCAAGTTCAAGGGGAGCAAACGTGGGGGAGGCCTCTCCTGCATAGACAGGGTAAGCTGAAATACCTTCTTTTTTTTTCATTGTGGTCTGGATGGGGGGGGTCCCCCTTCTGACATGTCGACTCGATGAAATGGTAATGTCACATATCACTTGATGTCACATGTCACCTCTGTCATGGCCCAACATGTCAATTTTAATAATTTTATGTCAATAATTTTTTTAGTCATGTCAGTAAATCCCATGTCACATGTCTGTTTCAAGAAATGAGCATGTCACCAGTAGAATTTTGTAGTCGACACCCATGACTAGACGACCTTTCATCAGGAAGAAAGAAATTTTCTTAATTCATTTATTTTTTTCTCCCCTTTTCCTAATACTCTGACATTGATTTCCTTTTTTTTCTTTCAGTTCTGTTTAGTGTTACGGTATTTTGCCACTGGGAGTTTCTTCGTGCTGACTGGGGACTCCCAGAAGGTATCCAAGTCCGTAGTGTGTAATTCAGTGAAAGATGTCGCTCAATACTTCGTCAAGAACCGGCACAAGTATGTGAAGTGGCCCCACTCTTTTGAATCGAAACTGCTTGCGGCCTTGAAGTTATACCGCCACAAAGTCAAGAGGAACCAAAGAGAGGTCAAACAAGAGACACCGTTTGTATTTGGATACGTGGATGGCACCCACATCCCAATCAAGTGCCCCTCCAGAAACGAGAGCGCATACGTCAACAGAAATCAGTATCACTCCATCAACACCACTGTGAGTTTTTCACCTTTTTCTTACCTTCTGTGGAGTCCTCTTGATTTTTGTTTCCTTAATAAAATAAGGTTCATCTTCCTCTTTTTTTGTCCTGCACCTCTAGAATTATTATGAAACATATCATCTGTAACAGAATATGGTTAGATGGAATTTATTTCCCTTTTCCTGATTTTTATTTCTTTCTTGGTGCAGATTGTCTGTGACTATGACAAACGGATATTGTTCATAGACCCTCGCTTCCCAGGATCGGTGCATGATGCCTACTGTCTCGCGGCGAGCCCCGTTGGAGACGAGCTCGACCAGGAGATTTGGGGGGATTTTGTTCTCCTAGGAGACTCAGGGTGAGCTTCCTTTCTTAGTCTTTGTCTCTACTTTTCTTTCACAGCATGCAAAACACTATAACATGTGGTTATCTTCTACTTTTGGCAGATATGGGTTGCGTCGGCACCTCTTCACGCCCTATAAGGACGAGACTTCACCCAAGAAGACCGCATTCAACAAGTGTTCGGGTTCGAGTCGAGCAGTGCATCGGTATCCTGAAGCAGCGTTGGAGGTGAGTGTAACTCTTTCCCACTCATTAGAAAAAGAAAGGAACTAATAATCTGCGCTTTAACATATTACCTTCCAATATTTTTTTTCTGTGTCATCCTTTGTCCCTGTCTAAAGCTCCTTTTCTTCTGTTTTTTTTTGTCTTTCAGGATCTTGGACTCCTCCGCAGGTTACATGAGGCACGAGCCAAAGAGGTCTTCAGACATCATAACCAGTTGCGCCTGCCTTCACAACATGGCCATGGATCATGGCATAAGGATTGTAGATGACCCTGCTGATCCCTGGACACCAGTCCGTCTTCCCCTTCCCCAACCAAGACAGCTTTCCCGAGAACAGGAAAAGGAGCGTATCAAGTGCTTCCGGGACGAGTACTGCAACAAATACTTCTGAAAAGTGTGGCACCTTGCATGCTTCAAGTTACAACGAAAGTACTTTGGCTCTTTGTCTGTGATACCTTATAATTAGGATGTGGTACACATGTATGTCACAACGAGAGAGTTTCAGCTTGTCTGAGATATTTACCTTAATGTACATAAAGATGTACCTGGCGGACAGGCCTCACATGTAATATTTTTCTCTGACATTTTTTCCTCTTCCTTTTGTGAAAGAAAACTTGAACACGCGCCGTGAAAGAAAAAAAGTTTTATTTATGTACATATACATAATAACCTGTAAATAAACTGTATTTTTGTCAAACTTGTATAAGATTGTCCATTTCTCTTTATCATATATATCTTTGTCACATTTAATCCATACTTCATAACTGATTTTTGGCTTGCCTTCTCTGAGCTCTTATGGCTTCCCTCTCTGCCTTCCTCCTTTTCTTCTCCTCACACAGCTGCAGGTATTCGCTTCTGGTGCAAACCACAACTTTCTGCCCTTGTTTAGGTCTAACTTTGGGTAGAGCAGTCTTTGACTCGTCTTTCTTCCTCGCTGCTGCTTTCTGTTTGGATAAATCCTCCATTTTCTTCCTTAATACTGCTTCTTCTTTCTCCCTCTTTCTCTCCTCCTTCATCTTTGCCTCATGTTTCCTCCTTCTCTCCTCTTTCTTCTTTCTTTCTTCCTTCCTTCTCTCTTTGTCTTTATCTTTTGTTGGTACTTTAGTGGTCTTCATTTTGGTCTTAGCCTTGGAGAAGTCGGCAGTACCTGGTCTCCACAGATGGTTTTCTGTTATGCCTGACTGTGTCTTTGGTTTGGTAGGGTCCAGCTCCATGGGAGTAACTCCTGGAATACCTGAAAACATACAGATGTTTCCTGAGTCTCAAAAGTACATAATATTTTTTTTTTCTCGCTGTGTTTGAAAAAAACATTAGATGTCTTTTATTCTAAACTCAATAAGAGGTTGAATAAGGTAGGGTACAGTGACTACGGTAGTCCATCCTCACCTCGAACTGCCTCTGGTTTCAGATATTCTAAAGCTTTCTGCTGGGTCTTGGACAAAAGCAACTTCTTTGCAGGTGGTCCGCTTCCTGTCTTTTTGATCTCCCTTCTTAGTGTATTGTACTGTAAGTAAATAGATTAGGATAAAAATTTTGTTATTTTGCTTATTTCTCTTCACTAACTTTATTGTTATGTTGAAAAAGAAAAATTTCACTTCTCTCCTACCTTTTGCTTCATCTGGTGAAATCAGACGCCTTATCAGAGCACTGTCTGACAGTCCGGTGAGTGTGCCCTTCCGAGTTAACGTACACTGAAAGAATTAAGAAGAAAGTATTAAATTTATAAATTCTTTTTTTATGAAGTAACTTGCCTTGAAAAAAAAGGGGAAGATATAAGATTATTCTATCTAAGTAATAAACTTACATGCCACGTCTCTCCATGCTTGCCGCCTTATGTCCCTCCCTCCTCCTGTGCCGCTGAAGTGGAACTTTATAGCGTCCCGGTTTAAGTTTATTGCATCCATTAGGGCTTCTACTTCTTTCGTCTTCCACCTTTCTCTGGAGACAGGAAGGTCGTTTCACATAGGGAGATCTTCTGCTTCACTTTCGGAGTCACTGGCGTTGGACTGATGGTCAGCATAAGAAGCTCCTACCAAGGTATCGTTTGCTTGCTTTTCTCGATGTGCATTTTCTGGCTGGTAAAGGACTGTAGAGGCCTCTGAGTCAACCGAGAAATCCTTATGCTTCAGTATCATTTGTGTTCTTTTCTTAGGTCTCTTATCAGGCTGACCCTGCTGTCATAACATGGAATAAAAAAATTATTTATTAGCCTTTGCCAACCGGTGTCACAACGAGAGAAGTAAGGGACAAAGCACAGCGACTATTGGCTAACTTTTAACGTTGTGCTACGTCGTACGTGACCCGCCATTATCCTCTTATTAAATTAACTTTTAGGCCCTTTTTTTATGCTCTGCATGCTCTCCTTTGTGTTCAGGACTTTCTCTGATGTTCAGACTTGAAGTTGGTCAAGCTTTTTTACATACCTTGTGCTTCTTAGGAGGCATATCACCTGTAGATTTGGACATGTTGTTCCACGACGTTCTGTCAATTATGACGTCATAACATGAAATCGAGAGTGCTGCCCCCTACGCACAACGACCTTTTTTCTAAAAAGTCGTTGTGAAGGAGGGCATAGCATTAGAATAGATAAACAAAGCTTTTTCAGTCTTGTACTTTTTTAACTTCAAACTAATATACTATTCAGTACGTTATCAGAGGAACAAGAGGTCACACAGGCTTTCACTTCAAACTTTTTATTACATATCATGACCAGAAAGTGACTAGGAAAAGTGGACTTCAATAGTGTGGCCACTGTAGCACCTTATTGCTTTTCAAATGGTTTTGTGGTCGAGGAAAAGCCGATAACTGTTTCAAAGGCATAAAACTCTTAACTACACTGTACCTCATGACTTTTCAGACTACTTAGTGAAGGGGTCATGGTATAAGACATCAGTGACTTATTATGTTAGGAAGAATCTGTTTTTTTAAGCTTAAGTACTAGTAAAGTAAACCAAAGTGGGTGTTCTCTTTTGTTCACCCGAAAGAAATGTTCCCTACATGAAAATATGTCTGTCCACTCTCCAACCGCATCATGCATTACAGAAGGAGTCTCGTTGTGGCCAAATAAAAACATTCCTCTATGTAGGTTGAAGTCATAAAACATACAGCGTCATAGTCAGTTTGTTTCTCTCTTGAAAAATTAGATTTTCTTAATCTGAAACCGTTGTATCATAACAAAGTGGAAAACGAACATGAATACTCTGACTGTGAAAGTCACATGAAAGTAACATTTTCTATTTCTTTTTCGATCCATTCTTTGGGGCCTTCCTTTTTTTCTTAGGCTGTCCTTTGGTAGCCTCTGCTACCCTTTTCCTGGTCGCAGGACCCGGCTTAGGATCAACAGCCAGGTGAAGGGAGTGGAGAGTTTCTGCCGCTGTGATCACCTCTTTGTCAGGTTCAGGCTCTGTTAGTTCCTCTAGAGGCTTCTCCTTCTTCAGTACCCCTTCTATGTTACTGCAGTCGAGCACTACTCCCCCCTGAGATATATCTATGTGGACCCTCTTGATTTTACGCGGAGGAGGGTGTGTTCTGGCACATGTAGAAAGAACCACACATAAACCAAGTCTTCCTTCTGGAACTTCTTCGTCTACGTTTATGAGAGAAACCTCGAGGTCTTCTTTAGTCTGAATAGCGCCTTGCTGCAAATGTGGCTGTTCTTTTCCAGCCTCTTTTCGGGTGTCTTGTGCTACCTCTTTCACTGTCTCTTCACCTCCATCTTCTTTAAGTTTTGGACATGGTACTACTTCGCTGTCCTCTCCTGCCTCACAGCTTACACCTTCAGTTTTATCTCCTTCTGCCGCCTCTTTCTGTAAGTCAGTTCCTCTGAGAGTTTGGCCATCTTGACCCCCATCCTCAAGGACATCATTCCCTCCCTGTTCTAGTCCTTCGTTATGAGCCTGCATGTCAGTGCTTCCCTCTTTCATAAGATCACTTCCTCCCTGTGCTTCTATGTTAGAACCTGCATCACCCGCGTCATGTTGGGAGTCTTTTCCAGGCTCTGAGAGGTCAGTATGCCCCTGATTGCCTTGCTCAATAAGCTCGTTATGCGGTACATTCAATGGCTGAGTGACCTGATTTTGAGGGTCATCAGCTGGCGGAGAAGGAAGTTGAGTCCCTTCCTCTCCCTCCTCTTCATAAAGAACCTCTTGGTAAACAACCTCTCTGTTCACGTTGTTTCCCGCGTCTCCTTGATCGTGCTCTAGAGGCTCGCTTTTAACCACACAACCAGCATACGATCCTCCCTGCTGCTCTTCCTGTTCTTGGGCTGCAGGTTCCCCCGCTAAAACCAAAGTTAGAGGGAAAGCTTGGTTTACGGTGGGACCTGTGACTAGTTCTCCATTGCCATTGACATGAAGGAGGTTTTGGGCCACTGTTGACTGGTCTGCAGAGGGATCGAGCGTCAAAACTGTGAAAAACAAGGCAAAAACTTTTTTTGTGCTTTCTTCAGAACAAGAGTGATACATAACTATACACAGGTGAGAAGAAAAAGACCTTCGCCCCTTTTTCTTTATGATACCAGCCAGATTTACCTTACAGCTCAGTTTCTCTGTCTTTACGGTGTTTTCTTTTATTCTGTTTTTCCAATAACTTACAACTTCCCAATCTTTTTGGACTAACTATATGAAGAAGCACAGATAGGCCTGGAGGTCGTTGCACAAAGAGCGTGCCTTCGTTCTGCTTTTTTCTCTCATCAGTACGAGATTCACAAAGAGACTTATTGGATAGGACAAGATACATTTAGACTATGAAAAAAAAAAAAAATACTTACCTTTCAAGGCACCTGAAGACGAAGGTTTAACAACAAGTGGAAAAGTAGGAAACTCAGGAACAGGCGGGGTCTGCGTGGTTTCACACATCATCATGACAGGCCTCCTTTGGAGCCCGTCGGTCATGTGAATGACCTTACCGGAAACTGTAGGATATAAAAAGTTGAAACGAATAAAAAAACTTATGCCAACTGTATAAGTCACGCTGTGACGATCTGTCTCGTTGTGCAAACAAATAAATATAAGTATTTTTGTTGGTCAAGAAAAACTTCAGATGAGAGTGAAAATGAAATAAAAAAAGGAAATGCCAGACACCTAGACACTTACTGCTACACATATATTTTTTCTCGATTTATGACATGTCCACCCAAATAAAGCCTTACCGTTTATAAGTTGAGCCACATTATGGCTGCAAGTTGCCTGAGTGTCAATGATAGACTGCAAGTGACGGCTGGTAGTTTCCTGCGTTTTCACGATGGACTCCCTGTCTGACACTATCCTCTCAAGCACTGTTCCTAGCCTCTCATGCACCTCTGTGCATCGACTCAGGAAGGACATCATGTTATCCACGTTGTCCCGTCTGTGTACTTCCATAGTGGTCATAAAAGACTCGATATTGGCTAATCTGATTTCTTGGTTCTTAACCTGATTTGCTATTTCTTCTTCTTTACTCGAGGCATCTGTGGTTTTTGATTCAAAGTCTAATTTCTTTCCTCTGCCCCCAGAGTTTTTCTTCTCAAGAATCCGTGGACTACGCCGTACTTCCTTTTTGACTTCCGACTTTGGAGTAGAAGTGAGGGGGACTTCCTGTTGAATACCGGTCAAGTCCACTATGTCGGTGTCTGTTGACACAACGTCTACTTGCATGTCATCAGATCTGTCGTCTCCTGTCAAATCAACGTCAAAGGCAGCAGCGTTCCTGACTGCCCGAACACCTGGTTTCTTGAAAGGAGCCTTAGCGGTACCTCTTCCAGAGGGAGAAGGAGCAGGTTTAGCCTTCGCTTCCTTTGTATTTGCAGCAACTTTGGCCTTTGTCGCTTTCGGTGTGCCAGTGACCTTGGCCCCACCTGCTGCTGCTGCAGCCTTACCCGGTTTCTTGAAAGGCACCTTGACTGCCGGAGACACAGGTCCTTTCCCTTTTTTAGGCATGGGACACTGAAACTGTGCCAACAGCTCCTTCTCTGAAGGCACAACCAAAACTTTAAGGGGAGACGGAGCAGCACCTTTAGCTTTAACTCTAGACTGCACAGCAGGGGACTTCTTGGCCTGTTGCCTTCGTTTCTTTTCCTCTTCCACGGGATCCGTGTAGTAGACTATTTCCCCTCCTTGCCCTGAAAAAAAAAAAAATACTATTGTTCAAGGGAAATTGTGGTCCAAGAAAATACACATTGTCAAGAATAGAACAACGTGAGGTATCGCTATCGAAGAGAGAAAGAAGAAGAAAATAGGTCAAAAGAACAAACAATATTAGGTCTGCTGTGTTTTACTATGAATTTTGGGAAAGCGTAGACCCTTCCTAATATTTATGCATGTTTCTTGAAAACATTTATTTATTCAAAGGAAAAAAAATGCCTGTGCTGAAAACACAATATTCAATTAAAGTAAAATTCAGGACGCTCACAATAAGTTAAAGATAGGGCCTAGTTTCATTCTTAAAAGAAATTTCTTTCTGTCTTACCGGCAATTCTCTCGACTCCCTTATACTTCAACAACATCATGTCGGTCAAGGAGCATCCTTCACATGGTTTTCCTTTCTCTATCAGGTATAGATATTCCTCGTTCTGAAAAGCATGAGAAAATAATGAGGACAAGAAAATGAAAATTAATGGGGAAGGAGGTCAGAAAGATACAGAAGAAATAAGACATCAATTTAAGTTACACTAACTTATATTTTGAAAGGAGTAGCAAATCACTATCAAGAGTATAATATATTTTTTGTTCGCTCACCTTTGCCTTAAGCTTAGAGAAATAATCATTCACGTGATGCTGCATTTTGTCTAACTCCCGGTTCGCATTCTTGATGCTGTTCACTGTGGCTGCAAGAGATCAAAGGAGACATAAAATATCTGAGAAAAAGAACAGCTCTCTTCATGAAAAACACACAGAAGGCACATAGTTCTGTTTAACTTTGAGGATAAGAGAAAAGATAAAGATTTTTTTCTGTCATAATGTCAAACTTAATAAAAAAAAACTCACCTAGAACTGTGTCCCAACCTTCTCTCCTCAGCTGTGCTCCATTCTTCCCCCTAGCCTTGATATACGGCTTCTGATTGAGGAGGGCAAAGAAGAGCGCTCTATGCTCAGCTTCAGTCCAGTATACGTCTCTGGCCCTCTCTGTCCCCTGGGAAGTTAAGTTCGTTTCAGGCCTGCTGGAGGGACCCGCCTTCGGTTGTTTTGCCTTAGCCTTTTTCACCTTACCCTTTCGAACAGGGCTATCTTCCTCGGGTGTTAGTTTTCAAAATTTCTGGTAACTCGAACGACCTGCTGCCCGCTTGGGTCGCAAGATCGTACTCCTCTTCCTCATCGTCTTCGTCGCTTGAAGACAAAGCATAACAACGGTCGTACTGAAAAAAGAAAATAAAGAATATTTATTTTCAGGAAAAAAGAAAATTAGGGGGGAGGAGAGGGGGACTTTTTTTCAGGTACTGTTAATTATGAAAAAATGAATCTAAGAATGTCTGAATAACTCGATTTTTTCTCTTCTTTGCCGTAAAATTCGAAGAGAGGGAGAAAAAAAAAGAAAATGAAAAGAAATAACAAGACAGAGAGAGAGACACGCTCAAAAGACGTTAGAGCGAACTAAATTACCCTATTATCGCCCGACCCGGCAGAGAAAGAAAGCTAACAGAACGACGGAAAAGGAATAACAGTCTAAGAACAGCATGTCATTGTCTTCTTCTGAACAACATCTACCTTATAGAACACTATCTTAAAAGAAAACTTACTTCTGAAGCGTAGTGAGACATGATATATCCCTCTGTTTCGTTGATCGAAGCCGGCCTCTTGTTGACATCAACGCGGGCACCGGAAGTGACGTTCTGCCTAACTGGGTCAAAATACGCGGGTGCCCTGTCGTTTTTTCTCGCTGTGCTAGAGTCTCGCTGCAGCAGCGAGGAAAGCACAGCGAGTCCTGTTTTTTTTGTCTCGCTGTCACAACGACTCTCGTTGTGAAAAGGCAGAACATATTGTGCAACGGTCAGAAATAAGTCTCTTTGTGAATGTCGTACTAACGAGAGAGAAAAGCAGAACGAAGGCACGCTGTTTGTGCAACGACCCCCTGGTTGCTTACTGAATTCAGTCAATACTGAAATAGGCAGGTTTCAAAATACCTGGATATGTCAGCCTCATCAAAGTAATGACTATGCAGTCAAATTAAAGTACTGCGTAGGGGACAGGTCCTCAATTTAGATCAATTACTTTTCATGTTGCCTTATATATGTACAGCCACTATGAGCTGAGCCTATAAGTAGTGATAACAGTTACCAGAAAAATTCTTTCTTGCTTACTATAGGTTATACTGTAGAGCAAATTTGAAGGGAAACTAGTCAACAGTCTACTTTACAACTAAACTATATTTAGCATAGATATCCCTGTGTTAGCACAGGGATATCTATCTGTCTTAGCTTCACAGCTAGAGTGAAAGCAATTTCAAGTTCTTTTGGCAGATGACATGCTTTGCCAAATCCCACTATGTTAATGATGGTGCTGTGCAAAGTTTGCACCTTGGAGATTCCAAAATTGGAAGTTGATTTTTTTTCTCACTCTTCTTTTTTCTCTTCTCTATAGTATTCCATCAAGATTACAGTTAAAGTCGAAAGCTGTTCAAAGTATTCTAAATCCCTATTAGTGAAAGACTCATGGTGCTCTCTAAAATAATTTGGTAAAAAATAAATACATTCATGCTGGAATTAGTAGCTGACCTTTTTTCTTTTTTTTTTTTTTTTTTTCGTTTCAATGAAGTCAGGCGACTTCTTTTATTCAATGTAATCTCACGTGGAAGATGGTCGTAAGGTAATTCTTACATTGAATTGAATCGAAATTGGTGGATTGCAATCCATTGACTTTAGTCATATGGTATTAACTACTTTTCATCAATGATAACATGTGTATCACTCTCTGAAGGGTCCTTTACAGTTCAGTTTTGTCCAGGCATTCTATGCCGTGTCTATTGGTTTGGCACATTGTGTGTGCATGAGAGTCACTTATCGATATGTATTTCATATAAATGTGAGATACAGCTTAAAACTAGGAAAGTAGCTCATTAGCCATGTGGCAACAATCATTACAATCAATAGAGCTATAACATATAGTAATACATATGTACCATTACCAATATCATTTTATTTTGTGCAGTTGTGGAACCCCTCCCCGGCTTGCCTCGGTTTTACCTATTGTCAGTAGACCGTTATAGGTATTGTACTTATCATATTTATTTTTCACCTTTGACTCTACCATGTAACCCAGTGTCCGAGTCTACCCACAAGCCAAGCCATACCCATAGACCAAAGGCTGGCGGTGTCAACTGCACTCAGTGACCCCGCCTCCTCCCACTGGAGGATACGCCGTCAATCACAAGCAGCCCACTGCATGCTGGAAATTCCTAGCAGACAATGTTTAGAAACAACTCCTCCTGCTGGAGGACATGCCCATTGATCATGAGCAGCTCACAGCATACCGGGAGTTCCCAGCAGCTATATTTAGAACCACACTGAACTCTGTGAACCCCAGTGCTATGTTTGGGATCCCCCCTACATACCTGCACTGGAGTTCCCCAGTTACTATATTTAGCTCACCTGATACTATTTTTAGGATGAGCTGGGTGAGCAGCTCCTACTACAAATACCTGTGGAGGGAGCAGCTCACTCATCTTTCCACCTTCATACTTCATACCTCACACACTCACGTGAGATCAAGGCCCTTGGCTCAAGGGCTAGGCTTGGACACTGTTGGGCACCTTTATACTGTATCACCATCTATACCTCGTGGACTTCTATGAATAAAGTGGATATCAAACTGGATTCCTGATTCGTCTGTATTCATCCTTATTCAACATTTACGGACTCGTTGACAATGGTGGAAAACCCTCACGTATCATCCCACAGTTACCACCTCTCATGAGCCATGGACAACAGTGAGACCCTACCAAAGGAGCCAGCCCCACAACGTATCCCTACATCTCAAGACAGAGACCAGCAAGAAGCCACTAGTACACAGTACGCCGCCCCGATAGACTCCTCGCCAGACGCGCTCCAGCTGGACCCAGTGCTACCAGCCCATAGACGCACACATAAACAGACACCTGTGAGTTCAAACACCTTACATTTCTCATCTACCATAGTGGACACCAACACAGGTGCACCTACCAGTACACCAGCAGGAGCCCCACCACCAGGTTTAAACCTCACCCTACCTGGCTATTCACCCTCAGAATCACCACCCCTAAGATTAGGTGGTCTTCAAAGTACCACATACAGCACGCCTGAAAATCAATCACCTGGTTACCTCCACCTAGATAGCCATCTAGAGGAAAGATCCAATAGCCTGCAGGAAGCCCTGGAAGCTGCCGGACGGTCACCCTCATCCAGCAGTGATTCTGACCCACAGTGTACACCTGACCTAAGTTGGGACAACCTTACTGTACCGGACATCCAAGCCCACCCATCAGTAGCAGACAATTACTGGAGGAGCAGGCTAGACTCAGCAATCCACAGGTGGAGAGAAAACAGACTCAACACAGGACGTGTACAACTGATACCAACCGGAGCTACACCAAGCTACCAGTGTGGTGAGAGTCCCTCTGTTTTTCTAGACAGGATAAACCGTATTCTAGAAGAGCAGTGGCAAGACAACTCCAATCCCACCAATTTGCTAAGGCCGCACCAAAACCCACAGCCTGATAGCAATCCACCTGGAGGAAACCCTAGGCCTTACTACCCCTACTCTACCTCTGAGGAAGACAGGGCGACACCTCCAGCACCAAATTCATCCCTGAGCACGCCTCCAAGAGCCAGATCCTTTGAAAGGCCATACCCCACCCATAGGCCCAGGAGAAGAGTGCAATCATCCTCCCCTCAAAGGCCAAATACACCTGTATTTTACAGACTTCAAAGAAGCTTGGACTCTGCAGCTAGAAGAGGCGACCTTGTGGCCACTACTCCCATACTACACAGAAACAGTCACTTCCCCGCCCATTTACAGACAGAATCCACCTCTGAAGAAGACACAGAAGTAACCTTCCCCCACCTGCACAGAGCACCTGCCTACCCAAACATGGCCACTGCAGCTCCACCTCCAGAGTACAACCAGGATGACATGACGAGGAACATAGTCAGAGAGTGCACCCAGGCAGTCAATGACTCCCTCTCCAACCTATTAACAGGACAAATGAACTTATTGTCCGCTGAAATAAAAAGGATTGGAGACGACTCCTTCTGCCAACTGTCAAGAATAAATGACAGGTTAAATGACATGGACACTTGGAAGTCGCACCTGGAGAATGACATTGGCCAAATACAAAGAAAAGCAGCTCAGGACAACGCTGATGTACTGAGAAGGTCTGAAATAGCGTCAGCCAATCTGTCTGACAGAATCAACAGAAATATTGATGGAATGAGATCTGAAATATTCAGGGCCATTGATAGGACAAGAACACCTACCAGCCAAGGCCAAAACAGCCTTTTCTCACCCACCAACACTAGGCTACCCCCTTCAGGCCAACCTTCACATGTTATGGGCACCTCTACCAGAATGCCGACATCTGTACCGGTAGGATACAGGCTCAGCCCACCAAGCCTTTTCCAAAATACAACCCGAATGATAGCGACAGGTGCCACGCCCACCCAACAAGGCGCGACACATGCAGGTCTTGGTAATTCAGCCACAACCCACCAGATGGCGCCCTCTACCACTCGTCCATCACCGGTAGCCGCCACATCACTTTCAGGCAGTGTTTACAACCATGTATACATGCCCCACCAGGCGCACACGCCCTACAACAACCCTATACCAATGTATAGCTTGTTTACAAACACTCCACCTGCCCAAGCAGCTGCCCACCAGCCTGCAGTGCAGTCCACACCAATGATACCAAATCTAGGACAATCCAATTTCTCCGCTCCTACTGGATATAGGAGTTTTGAACCTGAGCGACTCACATCTGCTCAATTAAGCTGTTTTAACAAGCCAGAACCCTTTGACAAACCCTCGCCCTACAGATCTGCAGCCAGATTCCTGGCAGAATTCAAATTCTATATAAGAAATGCATACCCCCGCAGCCCAACAATGCATGCATCCTGTATGTATACCTTTTTAAAGGGCAGAGCAGCACAATGGTTTTTCACAAACATTTTCGACAAACCAATCATGTATGACACTGAGGCAGTCTATGCCGCTTTTCTCAGCAGATTCAACCAGCCTGACCCTGCCACAATAATCAAAGGATATAGAAACAGAAAGCAGCAACCCAAGGAGACTGTGGAGGAATACATAGCAGATATGACCTTATTGCTATCCAACAGCAACCTGGATGAATCTGTACAAGTGGACTATCTCATAAATGGCCTCAAAGATGAAATAAAAAATGTCGTACTCTCAGACAGCCCCAAAAGCATTAGAGAAGCCGAGACTGCAGCATTAAAACAAGAATTGGTCATGGAAGCAGCCAAAGCAGCCCATGCCTCAAATCAAACTTCAGACTTGTGCGCCATGAACTATAATAACTACAATGGGCAAAGGAACAATAACAACAACAACAATAACAGATCCAGGAAGGACCAGTACAATAACAACAATTATAACAACAAGCCCCCTGGAAATGGCAATATTAAGCAGTATGACGATAAACCTAAATCAGGATACAACCAAAATCAACAAGGTTATAACAACCCCAGACCCGGCTCAAACAGCAGATCAGGCTCCAAGAACAGGTATCAATCGCCAGGCAGAAGCAAATCTCAGGAGGGAAACAGAAGCAGGTCCAAATCCAGCGACACAAGAAATAACTTTGTTTTCATCCCTGTTGCCTCCACCCCCACCAACACCCGCCAGGTGTCCTTCCAGAAACTACTGGTCCCAGCAGATTTCCCAATCCCTGATGATTGGACCCAGCAACAAAAGAAATCCAGGGACCCAACACCAGGCAGAAATGACAACAAAAAGACAGGAGACAACCATCCTGACAACCAACCTCCTGATTCTGGACAAGGAGAACACTACAATGACAATATTGAATAGGACACAGGGGAGGGCCACCATGCATCTTACAGCCCCGCCCCCACCTTGGACAACAAAACTGGAACGTCCCCCACATGCCATATTTCACACATGAATGATGGAGCAGAATTAAATTCAGCAGAACAACAGAACCACGACCCCCAGCCTGTGAATTGTGACGAAGACTCCTCATCAGACAGTGAGGACTTCTATGAGAACCAGAACAAGAGAATTTCTACCCTCCAATTAAAAGTCGAGACCAGTAAGTATGGGCAGCAAGGTAAGACCTCTTACATTAATACTGAATTGACTAAAGGCGCAGTTAATGTTGATATCAATGGCAGTTCTTACAGAGCCCTTGTGGACTCTGGAGCCTCCCTTTCCTTTATCAGCCAGAAAATGGCAGATAAAATTATATCAACCCCCAATTTCAGACATGGTAGGAGATCTCGCATGGTTATCCTACTAGCTGATAAATCCTCAGTTCAGGTCAACAATTCCATCACCATAACCTTCCTAATCAATAACACAGAGCTTAAAACAAGACTACACGTTGTTCCAAAACTAAATCACCCCATAATTCTTGGCGTAAATTTTATGACCAAATATAGGGCCAAAATTTCCTTTGGGGCCAAGTCCCCTTCACCACACTTCATAAGAGCAGCCAAAGGCCTAACCATGCCACCAAATTCTGAATCCACATTCAATGCAATCGTCATAGGACCTGATTCCTTAATAGGTAAAACAGGCATCACAGAAAATGTTGACACAACATTACCGGTACTAATCAAACACGCCCTTGTTGAACCAAGGTCAACAAGAAAGATCATACCGGTAACAGTGGCCAACCCAAATGATTTTTCCATCAATATCAAAAAGCACATGAACCTAGGCATCTTTGCACCTAACAATCTAGACAAAGCCATTCCCATTGGAAAACTGAACAGCCAACACTCCCTCAACAGCATAATCTCTGACAAAGAAATGCTCCCCATCAATTGTGGAGATGATCCCCTAGATCAGCTACCCAAAGGGGACGACCCTCTAAAATATACAATATGTGACAAGCTCTCTGAGGCCCAAAAACAACAAATCAAAAACATTGTTGAATCAAATAGAGAGGCCTTTGTGTTAAATGAGAGTGCTATAGGATTAAATGTTGAAAATGAGGTCAAATTAGAATTAATCCCTGATTTCAAACCCTGCAACAGACCATCCTATAGAATGTCACCCAAAAAAGAGATTTTCCAAAGAGAGCTGTTAGATAAACATTTACAGCAAGGCGTCATTGAAGAATGCACCAAACCCTGTGAGTGGAACTCCCCAGCTTTCTTAGTACCCAAACCCCAGGGAGACAGGTCTGTAGCCTCAGGATGGAGAATAGTCGTGGATTATAGATGGGTTAACCAAAACCTAAAATCTTTTTCCTACTCCTTCCCCAGAGCAGACGACCTCATGCAACAAGTTGGCAGAACAGGCGCTAAATATTTTTCCAAATTGGATGTATACAGCGCCTACCATCAGATTCCTCTAGCTAAAGAATCAAGGCCCTTAACGACCTTCTCTGCCAATGGCACAAGGTATATGGCCAAAGTATTACCCATGGGTTTAAAAACTTCTGGTTTGTCATTCATGAATGTAATGGAACAATTGCTCATGAAGTGCAAATACAGAAATGCAGTAGCCTATGTGGATGATGTGGCCATATACAGCCCCACATGGGAAAGACACCTGCAAGACCTAGATGAAGTGCTAAAACTTTTCATCAAAGGAAACATCAAATTAAAGTCAGAAAAATGTGAATTTGGCACCACCAAAATGGAATTCTTAGGTTTTACCTTAGATCAACACGGCATCTCACCTTCCCCAGACAAAATCTCACCGGTCAAAACCTTCCCAGCACCTAAAAACATCCACGACCTTAGGTGTTTCAATGGAATGGCACAATTCTATAAGAGATTCATTAGAGGTTTTGCCCATATAATGAAGCCCTTATATGAAGCCACCAAGGGTACTTTCAAATGGACCACTCAGTGTCAAACAGCCTTTGAGAAAATCAAAGCATCAATTTGCACTGAGGCAATCCTAAAATTCCCAGACTATAACAAACCCTTCATCATCTTCACAGACTCCAGCAATTTCAGCTTAGGAGCAGTTATCACACAGGTAGATGAACATGGTTTTTATAGGCCCATTGAATTCTCTGGGAGAGGTCTAACACCTCAGGAAACCAGATATGGAATAACTGACAAAGAGTTACTTGGGATAATCTTCGCTGTCAAAAAGTTCCACCATTATGTAGACGGCACTCACTTCAAGGTATACTCAGATCATACAGCCCTAGTCTCCCTCTTCAACAAGAAGGAAAATATCACCAATGGCAGATTGGCAAGATGGGTAGATACTGTCATGTCTTATGATTTTGAAGTGAAATACCTACAAGGCAGAGCTAATCTAGTGGCAGATTGCCTGTCCAGAAGAAAATATCCCCCTGGCTCTGATGATCCAATACCAATTAGATCACAAGGAAAAATTATCCTCCCACCAAAAAGGGTACAATTTTCAGATATATCCATGACAAAGGTTTTCAAATCAGACGACCCAATTCCCAATAATCCCATCTGTTTGGGACCTCCTAGATCAATATTAAAAGGAGGCAAAATTTGGGGAAGCACAAATAAACCACCAAAAGGCGTCATAGCAAGGAAAGGCACCCCAGAGAGGCAGCAAAGTGTGAACCCTGACCTGTGTGTACTCACTCGAGCACAGTCCCAGTCCCAGGACGACACACCTCCAGCAGCCAGCCAATCAGCACCCAGTAAAAAGACCCGCCCACTCAAGCCTAAGTGCAGCAGTCCTCGCCCCAGAGGCAGGCCCGCCAAATCTAGGTCACCTAGGGTCTCCATCAAAGCTGCAAACGCCAAGAGAGCTAAGCTCTCCCGCCGTGTGCTACCTCTAGCTGAAAGGGCAATTCAGGAAATCTGTAAACACCAATCCCTGACACCTTCTAGAGAAACACTGATTAAAAGCCAAAAAGAAGACCTTTTTGCATCCTCCATGGCAAACTACATTGAAAAAGGTAGCCTGCCACACGACTCAGGATTAATGAATCAAATACTACGTAACCACGACCAATTCATCTTACTGGATGAAGTCCTCTTCAGAATTACTAATACCAATTTGGGTAAGACTTTAGAGCCCACACTGCAAATTGTAATTCCAGAAAAGTGGACAGAATCTTTGGTGGAAGCAACCCATTGCTCTCCCCTAGGTGGACACCTAGGTCCAGTCAAAACCTATACAGCCATAAGGGCTAGGTATTACTGGAGATCAATGTTTAAAGAAGTTTTTGACTTCTGCGGTACTTGCCACACATGCCTGACCACCAAAAAGAGACCCAAAAACCTGAAAACTCCAATGAAACTACGTGACCCAGTGCTTACAGCATACTCTCATGTCACCATGGACACAATAGGCCCTTTTTCCAAGGCCGCTGATGGCTCCCACTACATACATGTGGTGACCGACCATGCCACCAGGCATGTGACTGCCTGGACAAGTGAAGAAAATACTGCTGCAGTTGTAGCACTTGGTTTCTTCCAAAAAGTCATATGTATCCATGGCACTCCCTCAGTACTAAACACAGATAATGCCCAACAATACGTCTCAAAACTATTCAAATATTTTTGTGAAAAGTTCGGCATTAAACATGTGACAGGAAGTGCACATTGGTCTAGGTCTCAAGGTCTCTGTGAGCGCCAACATCAAACCATTGAATCATCCCTCAGGGCTTTTGTATCAAAATCACAAAAGCATTGGTCAACCTTCCTACAGGCTGTAGTCTTCAGTATTAATAATACTATAAGCAGCGCCTTAGGCTACTCACCAAATTTGTTAGTCTTTGGCAAGCAGACACACCTACCAACTGAAGCAGCTTTGTCCTTGATTAAAGCTGAAAAAGACTCAAGCACCAGGGAGAAAATTATGACCAGCCTACTACAGTTTAGGGATGATATTCAGATGAGAGCTGCAGAAAACATGATCTCTGCTCACAAAAAGATGAAAGCCAGACATGACACTTCAGCAGAACTGAGCTCATATAACACAGGCCAATTGGTATATTTACATATACCCACCCTGCTGGTCAAATGCACATCAAAAAAGTTGCAACCCACATACTCAGGCCCCTACATCATAATGAGGATGACTTCACCAGTCACAGCTATTCTAAAAAGGCTACAAGATGGAAAAATACTGAAGAAATCAGTACATGTATCAAGGCTAAGGAGACCAATCACAAGAGCTAGCGCCAAAGCCATTATAAAAAGGCTGCAATCAGGGCCCACAAGCTCACTTCACGACCCCGACCAGGACGACCCCTCCAATGTGAGTCTTACCACTCCCAAAATAAAGAAAAAGAGAGGAAGGCCAGCCAAAAAGGGAACAATCTCCTTCAGCCCCATGCCCTCCAGAAAATCAAGAAAAATTTCTAAGCGTCCATTATAGGCCATAAGTCGCTGTGTCAAACACCAAACATCCATATAAACAACCCTCCTTCATTCCCCACAGGCGCCACGCGCCCCAACCAAATTAATCAACCATTAATACACCAACCACTTAAACACACTGACAGCAACAGTCACAGACCAACGCCCAACCTATTTATACTAACAGCCATAAAAATTCCTATGCATCCAAAATCAACACCGCCTTGATTAACTGTATATACACACACCTACCCCTTCTAAGTGGAACGCCAAACACTGGCAAATGGATTATCAAATAATTAGGTTAGGTTACACACGCCACATACCGACCGCCCAAGGCAGCGCTGTATCCTCGGTTTGTGTATAAACTTCAATACACACATGCGACGGCTTGTTACCACTTCAAGACCACTATTTCCAATGATAAACCTATTGTAGGAAGATGGACCTCTGACACCCACACCCCATGTTTACACCGCTGTCTCCGCCAACCCTTAAGTGCTGTGGTGGCACATATACAAATCAATAACACACTGCCCTCAAGGTCTTTAAAAGCTACAGGGACGCCATAGCAACCATATCACCTTGGCCAGGGATAAAACACCCCCGCCAAGCTTCCCAATATGCTATCTTTAGACAATATCTCTCCACCAACCAATCCAGGCCAGGATAACCCTAATTTGCATATGGGACCGTCAACCCCACTTGCATCCACCAATAATATTTGGCCTACGCCTCTTTCAGGGCAAGACATACCACCTATGGGAGATCTCAGACTGAGAAATAGCCAAACTCAATCTCAGGTTTATAAGCGCTTGCCCACCCACATCTGATCACAACACAACCCACAACCAATACCACCACACCTTAAGCACGGCAACAAGTGTCTGGGAAGGGACCATGGCAGACCCATCATGCAACCAGCCCAGGTAGGATTATCTTATGGGTCTATTTTAGCATTTAGGATTTTTAACAGTCGTTCTAGCATTGTACATGATAGCACTTTATTATCATGGTGCCCAGGTACCCCTATTAACCAATGGCGGTGTGAGCCTTAAGTGTGTGTAAAATGTGGAAGAACTTCTCCACTACCCTATAATTTTTAACATTGATAATCCAATTTACTAAACCTCTTCAGCCAAGCAAATTCCCCACCTTTACCTCTCCCCCCATTCACAGCCCACTTAGACCCCTTTTTCCTTTTATGACTTACAGCCTGGACCCACCGGCAAATAAGCACGGCCCAAATGCTACATGGACCATACACAGCCTCCTTGGACCACATGGGATCAGGAGTGATCTCATGGATCCTTTTGAAATTAGGAGCATAATCATGGAACAGCAACACCTCATCACCTTCCTCGCCCAGGAAGATATTAAACATTACCTCAGCAGCCCTGTGCTAAGACAGGAGCTGGACTTGAGCAATCACTCCACAGCAGCAACCATCAAAGCCTTCATGGTCGCTGTAGCTGGGGATAATCCCCGCCGGCCTCCATGGGGCAGGTTTAATCATAGATCTGCATCATACATAGCACTTTTATGTGCTCGCACGCTTATAGCGTCGGAACAGCCCCTCAGGGACTTACCCCGCCAATACTCCAGAATTGGACGTGAACTGGCCATAAGGAATACGGCCAGCATAGTATTCCAGTTTGCTGTCTTCGAGATAAACAGATTCCATGCTCAAGCTCGTGTGCCGCCCTTGACGGTGACAACAGGCACCAGTCCATCTGCATAAAACTTTTCATGTGACAACAACCCTACCACCCACAGATTCCCCGACCCTTGTAAATACTTGACCATACTAACATCCCATTTGTGACTGAGCTAATGTTATTTTTAAAGTGAACCCCACCATCAAAATTTTCAAAATCCTCAAAATTTTCAATTTTTTCTCATTTTTCTAGAGCAGCAGCCATCCTAGCAGTCTGTATATTCCTACATCTGCTCCTCGGCTGCACCTCAACATCAGACAACAATCTGAACACCATCTTCAGACCCAACTATGGCGCACTGTTTACCAAGTTACCCCAAACATTACTAGCCAATTACATGGACTATCCATTGACCTTCAGCCTTAACTTGACCTTTGATCAGAACCTAAGTCAGCCAAAACTACTCAGCCCTCTCATCAGCACTGATGCACCCCAATACATTAAGCACACAGCCCATGCCCTAGACAACATGATACAGAGCCTATTCTCCAAGTCAAAAACAACACTAAAAACTTTGTCAAAATTGATTTCACCTCCAAATATCAGAAAAGCCAGAAATGCCCCCGGCCAAGTCATTGGTGACATTTTAAGAGCTTCAATAGGCCTCGGGACTCAACCAGAAATTGATATTTTAAATTCTGAGATGTCTGACCTGGATAAAAAGTTAGCCACCAAAATGCACGTGGTAGAATTAGCCACACATTTCTTGTTAAATATTTCGGAATTCAATTACAATTCTGTCAACATCTTCTCAAAATTCCAAAACGACACTGATGATGCTCTATCTTTTATTTCCGGAAAATTAGAGCATTTAAATTCTAACATCTCATCAATATTATTAAAATTAGAACTCCAATCCAGACAGGACACCTTCTATTCAATGTTATTCACAGCAGCAAATTCTCAAATAGAGTCTTTAATTGACCTCCAAAGCGACTTGGAAAATCTGCTCTTAACCATTAATAATCTACTTGAGGGTACCCTACCCCAATCCATCATCACACAAGACGACCTCAGTTTAGGTTTAAACAATTTGTCCAGCCTCCTGCACGAGGCACACCACGGCATTATTTTAGAAGGCCTACCCATAAGTTATTATTATCGGCGCCGAGTACATGTGCACTGGAGCCATAACTCGAGCCTGTTAATAACCATACCAGTACCCATAACCAGAGGGGGAAGCACCTTTTCTATATTTAGAATAGAAACCTTCCCCGTGCCTTTCGACACCTCCGACACTAAGTCAGTAGGTCACACCCAGGTGGAGCCACTTCCCGGCTACTTGGCTATGTCCAAGACCCACTCACACTATATACAGTTTACACAAGCTGACCTGGATATGTGTGACCTCGGCCACCTTATCAGCTGTAACCTACCCCTACCTCTGTTGTCGGCCACACACCCCACATGCACTCTATCCCTATTTTTAGACCTACCAGAGGCGGTGCACCATACCTGCAGTTTTAAAGCACACATGGCAGCACCCATACCAAATCTTATCCAACCCCTATCTCACAGCACTTTCCTATTAATAACCGACCATCCCACTTCCATGCTCCAATGCACAGATTCAGGCCAAGTCGAAATTAAGAATAGAGCATACTCAGTCATCTCAGTCCCATGTCTGTGCTCCATTAAAAATGCCGGCATGATTTTAACCAATTCTGATTTATCTTGCACCCAAAATTTCACCTTAGAACCCATATCAAAGGCCTACTTCAATTTACCACTGTGGCGACATTTCGGTCAACCTCCAACCAATGTTTCCGGCATCACCATGGCAACCACTACCCAGACCCTTCACCTGCCCAATTTTGAAAAATTAAAACACCTACACAATCAAAAAATAACACCCCTCTTCCAAGACACCCTAACCCTTAAAAGAGCCGCACAGGGACTTAAAGACCAATCAGCCCTCCTATCCACTAACTCCCTGATGCATCTAGGATATCACCTCCAGTTCTCACCCTGGATACATTTGGTATCACCCCTCCTGGCACTACTTTGCTGCGCATTAACCCTTAAGAACCATCTTCGTGTCAATCAATTGGCGCGCTTTATCACACTAGTCTCAGCAACCCGAACACCCAAGATGGCTAATGCGGAGAGTTGGGATCGTTTTAAAGATCTGATACGCCAGGCTAACAAAAACTGGCCAGCTCCACAAACGACCCCAAACACAGATCTGGATTTTGTACAATCGCCTGACCGCTACCAGGACATGTTCACCTGGATCTTAATAGCAACCCTCCTGTACATCACATGGAGTACCGCCAAGAGGTGCCTGCGACACTGGCCCTACTGCAAACAGGACAGCCACAGGACACCTTCGATTGTGGCCAAGATCCATGCTAATGGTCAAACCTTTGATTTCACCGTTGGCAAAATGATCTATGGACAGAATCTCTGGGCCCCCACCATCACAGCCCCTAAGGTCTCCCCAGCTCGCCTTACGGCACCCCTGGGCAGACACCTGGATCTCCATTGGAAGTCTGACATCAGGACAATAATCGGGGGACAAGTCCGACAGATCCCGCTGCAGCGCTATCCTCCGGTACCACTTCTATGGAGAATACCGCTGTACGGGGTCTTAAAAGGAGCTCACCACATGACAGTGGTCATCTCCTCAGAAGGACAACCCGATTTTCAACTTGCCTCTAGTGACACTGACCCCGCCATACAACTACCTTGTGAGTCCTGGCCGGCTGATCGCCATGACTCCCCGGCCGAGCTCACAAAGTACACCCCACTCCGGCATCAGCCAAAGAAAGACAAATACATGTACAAACAACCGGAAATGATGCTCACACCACCCTCAACATCATCCAGCGGTAAGTTTTCATCACAAACCTACTTCGATCCTCATGTGGGGATCAATTAACCGCCGGCCACCCCCCATATAACCTGGTAATGGACTCTCCCGGTCGCCCAAATCCACCGGATAGCCCAATCTAACACCTTCATGTGGGGATCATCCCCATCCTTAATAGCTCTAAATCCGACCCCACCCACAAATAAAACCCTTTTTAACAACATCTCCAGTACCATAGCACAATTTCGACCCACAATAACACAGTTATTTCGACTCACTGTGAAGGCCCACCGCACGATGAGACGTCGCCATCTTGTTTCTGACGTCGCGTCTGGTTCCCCGCCAAACGCTGCGTCAGAACGCCGGCGCAGCGTCTCACCACTGCCGTCGGCCTCCCCAACGTCAGATCTCTTTCATTTTTCCCACGTTGGCATGACAACTTAACGTCAGTCAGGACACCCGCACTCAATATCTGCGTCAAAACAATAACATAAGCACGTGTTAGCAATATCACTAGACTTGTTTTTGACCCAAGTTAACAATAACAACCCGCATGAGAATTGAAAGCCCGCCCTGGCCAATTCAGAAGCCCAGAACAAACAACATAACTTCTAACTGGTGGTGGACTTTCAAATATATTATTGGCATAAAATTATCACAGTGAATCAAGCTCTGGCATATATATTGATTATCACAGTTTTTTCATTGCACAAATCATCACAGAATCATCTCCCCGCATCAGGCCGTGCCACCTTCTGGAACCAGTCCTTTTCGTCTTTGCCTTTCTCGCTCCATCTCAAACGGCAATCTCAGCTGGGACCCCCTTTTCTGATGGTTTCACCAGCACCTCAATTCTGAAAAATAATATTTACGACCCCTCTTAATAAAACTATCATTCATTCGAAAACCAAAATCCAGAACACAAACCAAAATTCAAGTTCTAAGAAATTCAGATAAGTTTTGAATCAATTCACTCAAAATCAAACGTACCAGCCATAGAGCTTCAATACACATGGCAAGGTCCACTAGCCCCTCCTTCAGGGCCATCGTTGGGCCCACGGACTCGGTGACAGTGCACCGGCACCCACCCGACCTCTAGCCACAGGAGAACGACCCTGAAACAAAAATGCACAAGTGTCAAACCACCGAAAAACCACACCCCAACTACTCGCCGCCCAAAAACACCAAAATACCCATCGTATCTGTACTCACCCATATGGTCCTGCCACCACGACCGCCAAGAGGACGATCCCAGACGGCATCACAATTATCGCCGTGCTGACGATCATGTTTTCTTGTCCCTTTTTGTCTCTCCTGGCAATTACTCCTCCCTCATTAATCATAAGTCGCTTTCTGATCCCAAAATAGCCTCCGCCCTCTTTTATATCAGGATCCAAAACGGGAGCATAAAGTTAATTTTTGGACCTATTTTTCCGAAAAAGCGCATCATCAAAATTCAAAATTCCAGCCAACCAAATCCCACCTTTGAGACCCAGAATCGCCTAACCCAGAGTTGAGACAACCCTTACACATGAACCCAATGAGTCCATGGCAAGTCTACACCATTGACCATGCCATTTGACCATGTCCTTACACGAACGCTGAACAAACGCCAGCTCAGTGGCGCCAGCCAATGTTTGTCGCTCGAACTAAATAATAACAGATCCCCATACAGTGGCGCTAGCCGTGCCGCGCAGCAGAACTAACCTGGACCCTGGATATCCCAGTTTCCCGCTCACATTTGGCCACGAGTCTACACCGGCCCAATGACACTGCTCATCAATATGCACTGCCTAATTCACTGCCTTACCTGTCAATTTGGTATTTTTGTTGGTCGCCTTGTAATCCATGCACTGTTATCGACCCCACAACTAAAAATACCCCTTCTCTTGTTCTATTTTTCAATACAGAGGCCAACGACCTAATCGAGGAGGCGGAGACCGCATTGACAGGCCAGCAGGAGATAGTGGCAGACCAGGCACGCCCATACCAACCGGCCTGCCCCATTGGAGCACACGAGTCTGCTCTCCAATAGGGCCACCTACTAGATTCGCCACCCTGGGAAGAAATTGTCCCCACCTAATGTATAGCTACAGCTGCCCATGCAGCATGAACAAAGACAATAGACCAGAAACTTTCAAAACAATTGGCTCGACCCAGGTCTGGAGACCCCTACCCAAAACATACCAAGCTTCATCTGAGGAGGACAGTGACTCTGACACCTCCCTCTCAGCAGAACAAATAGACATGGACCCTGCATACAGTTCCGATCTAAATTTGCAGCCTGACTCAGGCAAGCCTAGCAGAATGCATTTCAGCAAAATTGTAAACTTTGTCCCCAACACCAAAAAATCCAGATCCAGGAGAAGACCCTCACTAGGTCGCTCCCTCAACCCACATGTCTTTAACCACCAAGACCCACCACCAAAGGGTCTTGCAAACCAAAGTCGCCATAGAAGGAGAAAATAATTTCATTAACCATCCTCTATTTATTTTATTTATTTTTAAAAAAAAAACTGTATTTAATATTATGGACTAAAAGTGTAGAGACACACTTCACTCACCGACCGCCCATGGACACTATGAACACTGACTCAGTCAGCCTAGTCAACTGATTTTTAAAGCCAGTTTTTCTTGTTTGCATAAGGCTATGATACATAACCATGAAAACACGCTGCATTTTTACATTTATTTTCCTTTATAAGAACATTATGAAGAACACAAGCCAGGCAGCAGGTTTTGTGATCTTAAGATGCCATAAGGTTCTTTTCTTTTCACACTGTACCTTTTTCAAACCCAACCATGTCAAATATTTATGGGTTTTAGCTAGTTTATATTTTTCTAAAAATTTTACAAGGAAGCCCTGGCAACCAGTATCTTTGCAGGATCAATTGAGATCCAAACTAAATATCAGCCAGAGCCTCCATTTACCTTTGTATTAACCTCGTCCTTTCAGCAAATGATAACCCCAGGTAGACTGAAGGCTAAACATGCTAAATTTTCCATTGACTAAGACAAACCTTCTACAAAATTAACAGAAACTTCTACAGATAAATAAAAGACCAAAAATCCAAAATTTTTTTTTTTAGAAAATTCCTTAAACATATCACCTAAAAGCCTTCAGACTCCCTAAGCCTTACCAGTATTATAAGGAATGATTGATCGACTTGCCAGTCATCAATTACCTAACCTCTGTTTTTATTTATTATATTGTATTGTATATTGGCTCAAGACCTAAATAATAAGTGCCTACCGGTACTGAAACAAACTTCAGTATTAACGTGTCTACCTCAAGGTCTGCCTTAAAGCCAATAACTGCATGTTTTAGGATAGTTTTTATTCCTCTATCCTTGCGTGAACTTTAGTACTAGATAAATAATCCAGCCCTTGTATCCTACCACGACCTGAATTTTTCATATTCTTCTTTGTCAAAATTACAAACAACACCTCTTTAGCACAGTTTCGTTTTGTACTGTTTATAAATTATTCATGTTCAATCAAAAACCAATATTAAATATCTCCTTAATACTGTAAACTTTCAACTTAAATGATAAGATGTAATACCTATTATTACACATCAAACATATTGTCAGTAGACCTTTTTTCACGAACTTCCTCCTTAAAACCTCGCGTGGAATCGAGTAGGAATGTGGGGATTTGTCAGTAGACCGTTATAGGTATTGTACTTATCATATTTATTTTTCACCTTTGACTCTACCATGTAACCCAGTGTCCGAGTCTACCCACAAGCCAAGCCATACCCATAGACCAAAGGCTGGCGGTGTCAACTGCACTCAGTGACCCCGCCTCCTCCCACTGGAGGATACGCCGTCAATCACAAGCAGCCCACTGCATGCTGGAAATTCCTAGCAGACAATGTTTAGAAACAACTCCTCCTGCTGGAGGACATGCCCATTGATCATGAGCAGCTCACAGCATACCGGGAGTTCCCAGCAGCTATATTTAGAACCACACTGAACTCTGTGAACCCCAGTGCTATGTTTGGGATCCCCCCTACATACCTGCACTGGAGTTCCCCAGTTACTATATTTAGCTCACCTGATACTATTTTTAGGATGAGCTGGGTGAGCAGCTCCTACTACAAATACCTGTGGAGGGAGCAGCTCACTCGTCTTTCCACCTTCATACTTCATACCTCACACACTCACGTGAGATCAAGGCCCTTGGCTCAAGGGCTAGGCTTGGACACTGTTGGGCACCTTTATACTGTATCACCATCTATACCTCGTGGACTTCTATGAATAAAGTGGATATCAAACTGGATTCCTGATTCGTCTGTATTCATCCTTATTCAACATTTACGGACTCGTTGACACTATCAAGGAAATGCTTATGGCTGCAGAACATTGGGACATATAGGTGTGGGCATAGTAAAGAAGAGTTTTTTTTTTTTTTTTTTTTTTTTCTTTTGTGGCCGGTTTGACTTAGATTTGACTTTGATTCCATCCACCAGCAACAATTCCCTCCACCCGCACATATTTACATATAATAATGAGCAGTGTAATGAAGAATGAATATAAATAGTATTCGCTTGATAACATCTATACCAAGATATAACTGCAGAGGAATATGTAGTAAAAGGCATCAAGTATTAAAGTGACAAAAGGTATAACAGTTGTATGACTACATACCAGTAAATAGCACACCCATTTACTATTTATTCCTGCCCCCCCTCTCCTTCAGAGTCAAAGTCAGAGTCCGTCTCTGGCTCCAATTGTGTTTTCCTGAGGTGCCTCTGGAATATGTTTTTGGACTCAGCAAGTTGTACCCGTGCTGGGATCCTGTCCCATAGCTTTTTACCTCGATACAGCGGGCTTCTCTTGTATTTTTCCAACCTGGGCCGTCGCAGCCTGATCTGTATCTTATGATCAGCCCTAGTTCTAGGGTTTTCCGCTGGTCTTAACCCTAATTTATTGACATATTTATACATTACTAATAATAATTGCTCATCCCTCCTATCCTGGAGCAGTGGCACCTTTGCATCCTTATGTAAAGTAATGGTTTCAATCTTGGAATAATCCCCTTTACAGATTTTAAGCCCCCTTTTTTGCAGTCTCTGCAGCTTTTGTATAGAGGCAAGGTTTGCACTATTTGTGAGAAAACTACAATAATCAAAGAATGGCAACACGGTTTGTTTATAAATCTGCAGTGCTGTATGCTTGTCAACTAGGTATCTTATTCTACCTAAGGTATACAACTTGTGACTGACCGTTTTAATGGTGTTCTTAACATGTGGTTCCATGCTTAACTTGCTATCGACTATCACTCCTAGGTATTTGTAATTGTCGGGGTTACCCAATGCTGTATTATTGACTATAATTTCATGCTCCTGGCATTTCTGTATCTGGGACTTGTTGCCATGCCACACTACTTTTGTTTTACTAGCATTAATGGTTAACCCGTTTACCTTACACCAGTTAGCAACTTTAGACACATCGGATTGCAGCTTTAAAGCTGTTCTCCTGGGGTCTTCATCTTTTGCAACCAGTGCAATATCATCAGCGTACAGTTGAATAGAGCATTCATCTATACATTCCTTAATGTCATTTATAAACATTATAAAAAGTAGGGGCCCCAGGATTGATCCTTGGGGCACCCCAAATTTGACTGTTTTGGCTTTTGACTTATGATTGTTAAGCAGTGTGACCTGGCATCGGCCCTGGAGATAACCACCTAGCCATCTGGCAAAGCCAGTGCCAAAACCGTATGAGTGAATTTTACGAACCAATAACGTCTGGTGGATGGAATCAAACGCCTTGCTGAAATCAACATAGCACACACCTGCTACTTTCCCTTCGTCACGTGTAGTGTATAATTCTTCAGTGAGATTAAGAACCGCCTCTGCGGTGCCCCTCCCTTTTCTGAAACCATATTGCCTGTCAGATAGCAAGCCTCTATTATCAAGGCTGTTTGTAACGAAGCTATGGACCAGTTTTTCTAACAGCTTGCCCGGTATAGGCAGCAGGCTGACTGGGCGCCAATTAGAGACCTCCGAGAGGGAGCCAGATTTGGGTATCGGGATGACCATGGCTTTTGACCATTCGTCTGGGAAAATTCCCGTACTTATACTACAATTGAATAGATTTCTCAGTTGAGGGGTGATAACAGTGAAAGCATCTTTACAGACCCTGGCTGATATGAACTCCAGTCCTGATGATTTATCAATGCAGATGTTATTAACAACTTTGGCCACCTCTTCATGAGAGAAGACTGGCTTACCCTGGGGCCAGCCATTCTCCCCCCTGTCTAGTGTGGCCTTTTCAAGTTGCTCTAGTAGCTTATCTAGGTTCAGCTCTTCATCTGCCGGTCTGGTATAGCTAGACTCATTAGCTTCAAACAGCTTTTGACCAATTTCAGCGAAGTAGCTGTTGCAGTAACTGTCATTTCCCTTTTTCCATTGATCTAATTTTTTGGAGTTGCAAGCCGTGGCCGGGAGCGTAGCGACCTTGCAACTCCACTATGTTTTTGGTTTGCCTATGACTTCACTGGTGACGTCATGCAGCCGCTGTGACGTCATCCGTGACGTCATCCATGGCAACTCCTATCCGTGGTCCTTGTCACATTTTTCTTGTTGATTTAGCATCATTTAGCTTATATAAATACCTCTAACCACACATAGAAGGAAATAGATACCAGTATATTGAATTATTTACCATTAAGTGTATGATTCAATATCTGATTCATCGAAACAATCATTTCTGGTGTGACCGTCTTTCTAATCACGTGTGATATCCATTTTCAAAATTCACTAAGGATAGATAGTAGGAAAAAGTTGTCAGTGATGTCGACATGGATATTGAAATAATGAAATGTGGGCACCTGGTGGGCTTAATCTAATTAAATTGACCATATTAGTGGAAACTAACTAATACCAGTCCCTGGCTTTAGGCAGATTGTGTTGCAAAACTAGTCAAACTTTACCTTAGTTTAATTGAGTTTCATTTATAAACTAAATGAATTAACCTCTTTCTATTTTCTGAAAATGTAGTCAGTTGTTTGATTTCTGGTAGATAAGGGTTTTACTATGGCTGTGATGTAGGGATATTTTAATCGTCTTCACACCTTTTTTCTGGTGTAGGACGTACACAAATTGGCACAATTAGAGCGGTAATTAGATGAGACACACACCATAGGCTGACAGACCCTCTGGTCATTATGATTTGTGGATGAAGTTGGGCAGTGCTACATTCATTTTTCATTCTGGTTTTCTGGGAATCATTAATTCCATACATATAGGCCAAATTCATTATCACGGCACTAGATTGCTTGTTGTCAATGTGCACAAGCTGATAGTTTGTGAGGGGAAATCGGACCTCTTTCTCTTACCTAAATGCAAGTTTCTTCACTTTTTTTCTATACATTGTTATGGTTGAGATTGTTATTTTCCGTGTTTTTAGCAGTCAACTAGAGGGCCATGCACCCACAGTTTGAGCCTTTCGCGGGGAACCTTTTCCAAAATACAATCTGTGGTTTTGTGGTGTTGGCTGAGGGCCTGGGTAAAGCTGAGCATCAGTATCCTGCATTTATATATATATATATATATATATATATATATATATATATATATATATATATAAATGCTATTTTGATTACGTCAACACAGAAAATGGGTATGTGACAAACAAGATTTTTATTTCATGGTAAGAATGTAGTCTACTATTGAAATATACAGAAAAGCCATTCCCGATGTAAGCATGCGGAAAATCTCACCCATTCTGCATGCTGACAACATTCTACATGTGCATGCGCAGTACACTAGGTTTCAAATCCAAGATGGCGATCATAACATTGCAATGCAGGCAATAATGGTAAGTGAAATTTCGTCTATTTAACACCCCAAAACTATGAAATAGATTTTAATTTCCTTACTCATTCCAGGGGGGCATTAAAAAACCATAGCTATAGATATCGTTTTGAAATGCCCTGCAGAGTTAGGTCTGAAGTCAAAGGGAATTTTTATACTTGTGTTCAAAGAATTCTCACTTTGAGTGAGTGTGGGGAAAAACAACGTTTTTGGGTGTTAAATACGGGTTCGTTGGGAAGAGACTGGCAACCACGCGTGAAGAAACTGGTTGTAGAGAGGGAACTTGTACCTGTATGGGAATGGCAAGGTCTAGAAGTACAAGTTCCAGTACAAGTTCAGGTAATGTGGTTAAGAATTCCCTCTATATGTGGGCCTTGTCTGTGCTGAAGTACACTATTAGCACTGGGTGTATGTTAGGCTTCACTGAGTGAGTAATTACAGTGTTATACATTTACCCTACCACCAATTAACACCTCAGAATAATGCATAAGAACCTTACAATCATGTGTCTTTAGTGATTTTCTTTAAGGATAGATTTAAAGTAAAATATAATTACATTCTGCCTAGAAGCTTTAGGTGTACTTGTAGAGAGGGATCTACAAGTTTAAAACTTCTAGTCTACAAGTTGTATACTGCTAGTTTGTTATTCCCTTACGTGACCTATGACGTTACACGTTGCAGTAGCGGTACACATTCATATCTTAAACTCCCTTGTGTGGACACTTTACCGTGTAACTCTGTCTATCAGCTTGCTCACCCCCTGACAGGGAATGGTTTTTTCCTATGCTTTACTATATAACTTTTTCATTCTCAATATGGCATAAAACAGAAAAGCTAACACTTTGTTTCTCTACAGCAGTTTAATAGTAGCAACACTTTGTTTCTCTACAGCAGTTTAATAGTAGCACAAGATGTACACATACAGTCCACAAAGCAGGGTTCCATTATCAATATACAGCAATGATATAATTAGACATGGGTCAACAAAGATTCTATCTATAAATGTGCTCATTTTGACCATTTCTTTGAGGGTGTGTAAATTTCGTGAGTTCCAATAATATGCAGCAGCCAGCAATACTTTGCTAGATTTAATAATGATCCATAGCAAACTGAAAGCATTTATAATGGCATGTCAGACTCCCTTGCCTAAATGTCTTATGGTTCCAGAAGAAAACTTGTTTGCATTTTTAAGGATATTGCCTGCTTTGTTTGCATTTGTAGAGAAATGTTAGATTCAATTATGCTTGAGTTATAATTATAGGTTTTACATGTTGAGCAAGTGTAGCACTGAATATTCAAGTTCCACATTAATGTTATTCATTGTGGCATAACAAAATTTGATTCTTCTATTAAGGATCTAAAAGAGGTTTACTATAGTTCATACAATCCAATTCTTCTCAGTGTTGAGAATAGTGTACATAAAACCCATATTCAACTAGCACTCTAGTCCCAGATTATATTTGATTTGTACAACACACTTGGCTGACAGAGGCATAATGGTATATTGGTCAAATAATAGAATTGCATTCACAATTGCCCAAGTTCCACTACGCGACAGTGACGGCAGCGAAATGCTGCGTTCCCTGAAAGCCCTTGTTCTACTTTTGTTTGGCAAGCAGAAAGGGTACCCCATGCATTCTATGAGGTAAATAATAATAAATAGAACAAAAGAAAATCGGCACCACATGCAATGCTGCCGCCCCGTGCAGCCTATAGTGGAGCTCGGGCTCATGGCTGGTTCGCTCTTAATCAATTTTCTAAACACATAACCATTTGGAAAAATGCTTGTGGGAGTCTTTCTGAAATCACATCATATGCAAGAACCACCTGTTTATAAACGGTTATTTGAAATTCACTGTTGCCCGACCGGACGGATTAGTAGTCCTCCATTGACTTTCAACTGATGCTACTGGCCAAGGGCTACAACAATGTACCAATAAATCACATATTCTGACAACTAAACGATAGTGGCTTCATGTGACAACCATAGATACCTTAAATATATAATTCATATTGATAATAGAAACACTTCGTCTGGAGCTATACCACTGAAATTGCTGCCAATAGACATAACACAATATTCCATGATAATCTATAGCGAGGACACGGGTAACGTGGCACGCAAAAGTTGGTGCCAGTCTGGCGCTGAAATCAACATGCCAATCACTGTTACCAGCCGATGCGGTGCTAAAGTCTCATCTTGCTGCTTGTTCCCAAAATGTACAAATGATTATGTAAGGGGAGGTTGGTCAATTTTTCACGAGAGAATACGAGATAGCTGGCTCATGTCTGCGTACACACAGCCTCCAGATTGGTCGATATAGTTATGAAATATTGCACAGACAGCTGGAGGGAGGACAAACTGGGGGAAAAAAATTGTTGATATATATGTCATTTAATAATTTAATTTAGACTGCTGTGCTGATCCCACTATATGGTTTTTAAACTTTTGCAATATTAAACCGAAAATTCGCCCGACTAACAGTAGTAGAACCAATGCTTAACAGCTGCAATTTTAAATCATAGACACTGGTATGACTACCAATTCTTGGCTAATCTAAAGAATCATTGTATACATATTTCCTTCGATCTCCAGGCACTTCAATGATATTCTAATTATCAAGTTCGATGTGCATGAAATGATCACCATGAAGTTTATATATTGAATTGAAGTAAAATCTGGGATTTGAGATTCATGTCGAACCTTGCACACCTAAATCTGAATACACAGTAAGAAAAGGTGTGTTTGGGACCCAAGACTTTTGGGAACCACGTCTTTCTACCGATAAAGGGTCCAAGAACTTTCTAAAAAGAGGAATTTAGGATAAACCAGTGCTTTTAGGTGAGGACCCAATTATATACATTTTCAAAGTTTGTTTGGATAGATACCCGTGCCTATTTAGGTATGGCTACTAAGGTAAGACTAAAATCTGTTTTGTGGTTTGCAGTGGACCTGAAAGTTGATAAGAATTTATGAGATGAAATGTATTATATCATAGTAGTAACCAACTGTTAAAGTCATAATCATACAGCATGTGCCAAACATTATATTTGATATAATATAATAAATATAATGATCCACTTCAACTTATTTTCTAACAATATTTACACAAAGATTATAGTTATACAATAGATAATGATATAAAGCTACTTCTTGCTAACATACGATGTGTTCTAGTAATTCTATCATCGACCGTCCTGAGACCGAGCATTTTAAGCTTAAAGTGACAGAATCGACTTTCCATGTCAGCATACCATTGACAATTATACTTTCATCTAAAGAAGCAAAGTACGTTATTCTATCCAGTGTGATAATAAGTGAAAACTTGTGAAAAAAAATACTACACTCTGAGAAAAACATGAAATTTCCGGGCCATCTTCATAAAAATCAACAGCGAGCCATCTTCATTGTAAAGTTCTACGGCACAAGTAATCTCTTGAAAATAATGATCTATTGAGCCGTTGTTGAATCCAGATCTCTGGCATGACATTCCAGCATGCTAACCATTACACCATGATCCCTTGCCTGATATTTCCACCCTCCAACTACACCTGGATCGGTATGATACACACTAGGGGAGCAGTGACTACCAGATCACTGACCCCTGAGGGTTAATCTACTTGGCACAGGGATTTCTGGTCCCCTACATTATTATGACAACATTATTTTTACACTGCAAGCAATTTAGATGGATAAGTGTGCAAATCCTTACCTGTTTGATTCATTGAGCACGTGTTTATAAATTGTAACAAATCTGTTTGTTTTACTAGTAACTAATTATATCTAGCTCTACTAGTAAGTGCTCTGAAAAAGCAAATTACTCTAAGTACTATCTTCAAGAATCATTTACAAAGCTCACAGTTATATTTCATAATTATCTGAGAGAGATAAATGTGAGAGGCACCAATTAATATAAAGTCCATTTTGCTCACACCTATTACATTCATATTTCTGCATCCAGGACAAATACTATCAAAGTTTTTTTTTCTTTCAACCAGCTTAACAGGAAGATCTATTGTTCATAAGTCATTTAAAAACAAGCAAATTGAGTCTCTACATGCCTTGGTTATGCCAAACAGAGGGGTCAACTGACAGATGTAATGGGCGTGATTGCAATGGGCGCGAGTGTAATGGGCATGAGTAAAATGCAGTGCAAGAAAGTTGGCAGGCTGGATGCATTCCAAATGCGTCCTGTATGTATTCTTAAATTATTTCTATTACCTAGATCAATGCTGGTTGAGGTTATATTATTGAGTGGTTGTCTGAAGCCTGGAAAAGTTGTTTCACCCATGACCATTATGCTCACACCCATTACATTCATACTATTTCCTTATGTATTGTCAATATAGATATTTTTTTTCCTTTTTTCTTCATAGTGTTTCTTTGGGACCTTTTGTCAAATGTGCTAACTGAAAATCATGTAGTTCTGACAAATATTTCTGTGATTTAGAGAAGAATTCATCTTGCTCACACCCATTACATTTTCATAATTTTGAATATCTGAAATAAAAACTGACCACTTAGGAGTTGGTGACTTGAATGAACCTTTCCAAAGAGCCAAGATATAAGGCTATCAATAATTTAAGTTTCATGATCTTATTTTGAGTTTTCAAAAATGACCCTCTACCATAACAATGACAAGTGCCCACTTTCAGTGATTTGACCGATATAATCAACACTTTACATATATCCATTTTCACAACCATACAGTTCCATGCATTTTCTTCATTATTTTACATAATCACGAAATTCCTAAATGTATCTGATTATAATATAACAATTGTTGCCACGTCAAATATAATTGTACAGCAAGAATTTGTGAGACTCGCATATGTCCAATCACAAACATCACAATAAGGTCATATACAAATTGTATCCACTTCATCCATATATATAAATATAAGATAATGAATAGGTTTCTAGCAGCCTGGGGCCTGAATCCAATCTTGGATTCAACAATATCATATATGATAATCAAACAACTCACCTAGTACAATAGCTAAAGAGAATTATCACCTCATTAGGTTTAAGCTCACAATTTGACATTAAACCAGAGGCACTGGCAGGTGCACATGTATGGAGGTTACTTTACACCTAGTAAATAATCTGTCAGTAGAATAATTCTGACAATCATGCTATATAATTACCTCTATTGGGGATCACCTAGTGGTTTTAATGAAGACTTTTAAGTACAGTTAATTCCATTTCTGGGTCTGATTAACCATTTAATGTCTAAACAATGGCTTTAGAATTATGCCTAAAAAAATTGTTGTGTTCAGGTAATGCTACCTACCCTAATTTTTTGCCCTACCCTTAATTTTATTTATGCGCGTTTGGGGAAAATCTGATATTTTGGCACTTATTGAGATCTGGAAGTTTTTTTCAAATGATCCTACCTACCCTAATTTTTTTGACCCGTTACCTGAAAACAAAAATTTCTTTAGGCCTTAAATAATGTAATGGTTTTAACAATTTTGCATTAAAGCTGCATAGAGAGTTATATGTAAAGTATTAGTGTTCTCCATTGCCTTTATCAACCCACTGGCTCCTAATGTGCTGGTTACTTCTTCTTGTATCCAAGGGGCTGTTTCACCCCATTTGAAGTGTTTTTTTACAAACTTTATTGATTATAGATCTATGATGAGGAATTTATAAGCTGATCTGATAAAGGTGTTTTCCAAAACTAGGCCATAAGGGGAAACGATAAATCAACAGGTTGTCATCACGGCTTCAACCACTAACTAAGATTCAAAAACTAGCACAGAGAGTATTTAGAAACAAACAAAGTTACAGCATTCATCTTTACATTGCAATTAAAGGCCTCCATGCTATGGAGACAGTTTCCATTGATGCAGGGTGCTAGGAATTCCCTCTGTAATAAAACATATTACTCATTTCTGCTGATGAAGCAGTCATAAAGAGTGAGGTTTAATCATTCCGAGCAAATTGTTGTGAGTCCTGGTCAACCTGTCTGAAGTGGCTTACACATGTCGCTAGATGGAACACAACGTCGTTATAGCACAAGATCACCAGGAATAGCAATTGCTATGCGATGTGAGTCTAACACACAGTGGCGAAAGATGATGGAATGAGTTATCAAAAAGGAGTCACCATTGATGACCAATCATGACGACAGATGACGACAATTTGCTGGGTTATGGTCCAATAAACATTTAAGGTCCTAGGTGGGCTTCCATATTTCAATCAATGGATGCAATATCAATTTCAATTTGTTTCCATTTTCTCATAATATTGTTCTTCAATGCAGAAGGGTACTTCAATGGCATACAGGTTATCAATTATAGTCGGATTTCCCCCATGTTATCTAATTAATATAGAAACTTCTTCTCAGATTGACAAATTTTATACTAAGGGACTTTCACACAGCTATCGATAGTTCAAAAAAGGTACGTTTTTTAGTGAAAAAAAAATGGTTCATATGGTACTACCTTCCAAAGTGTTGTAATGCTAGTATGTGGTTATGTTATTTGCAGGAAAGGATTACCTTTCAAAGAGAAAGCTGAACAATGGATAAGATGCAATATATATAAATTCAATGCACCAGCTCGGAGATAACTCTGCTACAGGTCGAACAACTCGAGTCATAAAACTGTTAGGAGCTGAGTCCTAGGGCTTTGTGTATTTCTCCATTGGTGTAAGTCGCACCTATTTCATATCTCCATCATTACAGCCATTAGCGTGTTAGGCCAATTATATACTCACACTTAGCGAATACCTACTCATTACGCACTCTGTATTATGGTTGGAGCAGGCTAGACACTGACAGAGGTAAAATCAACACCACTCTGCTAATACTGCTGACATTACAGCTGAGATATCTGTCTTGAGGCAAAGTTCACAATGATCATACTAGATACCCACTTCTTTCTCACTCCTAGTGCAAACAGCATGGGAGGCAAGGGTCCACCATACCTAATTTTGTCTATATTCAAACATCTGTACAGTTTTTCTACTGATCTCAAACATGATGATATAAATATTCATTATGACTTCAGTTATCACAAAATATATACTCTTCTTTTAAATTCATCCATTCCTAAGGGCCGTTTTCCACCACCCGATATGGTCCCTCTGTCGGCTGACAGCTGCACGAAAGTACCACCTTGGCCGACAGGGCTGCCATAGGTGTCAATGGAGAGGCATTGCCGACAGACCCACAGTGGACAATACCGTCGGCCGATACAGGGCCCATATCGGTTGGTGGAAAATGGGCCTTAGCTATTTTATCTACATGATTACCCTTTCGACTTTTCGTTACACCAATTTAAAATCCTGATTATCATTCCTTTTATGCTATATAAAACATGTACATACATCTCTCTTCAATTGACATCATAAGCACAATGATTTTTTATCATCTTGGGACCCCTTCTGACTCAGACTAATGTCTGAGCTGTCGTAGCGTTCCGAGAAATGGAGGCTTGACTATAGAGTGCCATACGCCCAGTCTTTCTCGAACTCACCTTTGGGTCTTTACAGCCAAACAGCTTATTGATGATGCTATAGAACATTTCCCGTATAGCCTGTCGGAAATGCACATTTAGCACAAAATAGAGCACAAAGTCGCAGGCAAAATTGATTGTCTGCAGAATGTTTGTTATTTCCACTGCAGTGGAAAGGGTCTGGTAGTCGCCTTCCCCTTTGAAGTCCCGCATTCTGTCGCTGATGAAGAGGAGGATCTCAGCAGGTGACACAAACAGAATATACATGACAACAATTGTAACCAATATGGATGTAATCCGGTGGTTTGAGTCAACGTGCGCAGCAGGGACGCGATAGCGCCTCCGCAGCTTTGTCGACTCCCTCAGAGCTTTCACCAGGCAAATATTGCAGAAGGCGAGCATCAATAGAGGCAGGAATATCCCCACCCCAAAGTAAATCCAGATGTAGATTTTCTGCTTAATGTCATCTTTGTTGGCCATCAGGCCCAGGTTTTTGTAGTATACATGGCTACCATCTTTACATTCTAGGGATTGGATGCGGTATTTGAAAAACCTTGGAATGTTGAGAAGAATGCTAAAGAGGAATACCAGTAGTATACTGACTCTGGTGCCAGTCAAGCCAATCATGTGGCGGGCACGGAATGGATGACATATGGCCAGGTATCTTGATGTTGCCATGGTTACTGTAACCCATGTCGATGTCAGTATGAATGTATTGATGAACACCTCAGAGTATGTCTTGTACAAGAGTTGAAAGTTCACTGCAGGGTAGTTGAATGTATTCTCAGTGAAAAAGCCATGTGGGAATAAGCATACACAGACTAGCAAATCAGATATCGCTAATGAGAATAACCCAATGTGGACAGTTCGCTCAGTTCCATCACAAGATGATGTTAGGCGTTTGCGGGTCAAAACCAGAAGTGTCATCGCATTTCCAATGATGCCTAGGATACAAATACTAGGCACTAAAACAGTTTTGAGTAGCCTACGGAAAGTCTCCAGCCCAGAATTATCTCCCAATCCGCCATTGCCTGGGCGCCCTGTCGCATTACTGAACAGATTCATCATCCCAACTACACTGTTACTGTTATTACTGATAATTGCATCATCTGTAAAGTTTCCCGTGAAGCTGACATTTTGGTCATAGAGAGGGGGTGAATTGTTGTAAAGACCCGCCATCGGGTCCATGATGCATTCGTACATCAGCTTGTAACCCTCCATATTGGCAGATCAAAGTCTGACAGCAGTCCTAGAAACTGAGCATACAGTTTGTCCTTCCAGTATTGTAAGATTTTCCACGAAGGGATTGTTACTTGGGAAGTACTCACAACCTCTGGACCACATATGTTAGGACGTAGAACACAAGAGAGAGGTGACTATGAAAGGTGAGTCACTTCTTATTTTGGAAGCACACCTCTGACAGAAAGGACTATCAACAGTTTGGAAATGGCCTCCTGCCAAGACATCCAATTTGTTCACTTGGCTATGCAGCATGAATCCCAACAGTCCCTACCAGAGTCTGGTCCATGATTTAGTCATCGAATGTCACCAAAGTTACATGATGAATATAATGCTCCACATTGCAATATTCTCATCAGCTCGACGGTGAACCTGAAAAGAGAAAAACAGAGAGAGCTTAGTGTTTGCTGCTTCTACAATGTTGTCACTGTCACTTGATTACTGTTCATCTGTGATCGAGACATTGCCATTCTGTAATTCATTTTGTTACAAACTGTACTGGGAAATTGAAGTGTCTGGAGGGCATTTCTCAAGATGGTGCGACTAGACACAACCAGTACGACTTGAAACCATCAATATCAGAGTGGATGATCTTAGGTAACACACTACGACTACTCTGTATGATCAGCACAGGTAGATGCAGGGCTGTAATGACATTTCACCGAGGGATCTCAATTCGACTTAAAGGGGGTCTAGTCATACCATCTTGAGAAATGCTTTCCAGAAATTAGTTTTTTTTTTTTTGTAGAACCAATTATTTGAAGTAGCTTCATGATTCTCAGGAAGGTATTTCTCATTATGGTGCGACTGCAGACATCCACTATGATTTGAAGCCCTCAAAATTACAATGGGCGATCACAGGAAATGTACTATGACTGTTTTGTACAATCAGCACCTAATGCTCTATTCACATAGGGTTTGGTAGGGCAGTCGTACCACTGCAACCATTAGTGACCACTAGATGTAGGACTATAATGGAATTACAGCCAGGGATCCCACTACGATTTGAAGGGGGTCTAGTCGCACCATCTTGAGATATGCCTCCCAGCTCACATTACTTGAGTTCTGTCCTTCTATGCCAAGATGCAAGCGTGTAATTACTGCAGGAACAACAGAAGAAATCAAAGGATGAAGATGGAAAAGATCTCAAATTTCAAATGTCCCAGCTATGTTTAATAAGGTGTTATCCTTCCATGCCATGCCTCTGTTATGTATAATTTTAATCTTACACCAAATGTTAGAATACATTGCAGACAGGTAGACTGCATGAAAAAAAAACAAAAAAACAACGCCGGGTACACTTCTGGAGGCTGTTGTGAAAAGAATTGGACCCGACTTCTCTCTGTAGCTATTTGATCTCCCAATTCTTTGCTCTTCCCCACCCTGAGAATAGACTTCCCCAGAGAATTGGTTTCTACTTGAGAATTACACTGCAAAAATGGTGTTTAGATCCTAAACACAATTCTAAACATATTCTTGCAACGTTTTTGTAATCACATTCATTTCCTAAACACGTTTAGCCAAACAATGTGCTTAGCTTAAGTGTTTAGAAATGTAGGTGTTTAGGTTAAAACTTTGTGTTTAGATATATGAATTTTTGTGTTTAGGTGTTTATGAATTTTTGCATTTAGATCTTTAAATGATTTGATGGAGAGTTAAGGTTTGCAGACATATATTTTGTTTGTTTTCTCATTTACTGAGGGGGGACATCAGCAGGTATTTACTTGTCAAAGTCTCCAAAGATGTCAGCCACAGCTATATATACGTGTACATGTATTACACACTGCATCAGAACAAGAGACTTCAGAAAGTACAACAGCTTGGCAGGAAGGACATTGCCTCATCTATTCCAGAATAACATCAAATAGGTGTCAGTCATGGAGTTTATTGATTATTTTATGGTAATGATGGTGGCATGAGGTGAATCTAGTTTATTTTCTATTGCCCTTTCTTTTCACATGACATTCTATTAAATGAAACCATGATAAACATGGGATTTGGGGACATTTGTAACAACATTTGATTATAACTGTGTGCAGATAGTCCAGTCAAAGGCAGTGCTGCTACCTGGTGTGGATTCAACATCCAAGTATCTAAACATATTGATTTTTAAATCTAAACACCTATTATTCAACTGTCTCAACTCTAAACATTTAAACATGTTTAGCATAAATGTTTATGTAGTTAGAATAAAAGTGTTCATTTCCTAAATGTGTAGTCGATGAGACACCTAACTGACCTATATGTTTAGGTTTTAAACGTGTTTAGACCTAAACATGTTTAAAATCTAAACACCATTTTTGCAGTGTACACCTCGACTCTAGCCACGCCTATACCATTCCTCTGACTGATTCGCTTTTTGCAACACATAAGGGAATCAATTCCCTGAGGTGAGTGACTTCCATTTTGAGAATAGCACCTCCTACAGAACCTATTCCAAATCTTTTTGCAACGGCCTGCAGCTGACGTGATTGGATAGGGAATCAACAGTGTTGGTAAATTACTGCATTGGAACACTATGATGACAAATATGTGAACATGGGTGCATCATGTACTCTTTAAAAGACAAATAGCTGGTTCACACAGTGTCATGTTATGCCCAGCTCTCACCCTAGCTATCTGTCATCCTTTCCATACTGGTTTCCCTAACCCCCCATTAAATCACCCATTGCTTACCCCTCCCTGCGTTTTTGCATGACTATCCTTTACACTTCTCCCTACTCAACCCAATTTTTTCTCCTCCCTTTCCCTGGGGAGCCACAGAAAAGTAACGAAGCCTCACCTATTGAGTCTATATATTTTTCTGGGCTAACTTTAAGGTAAAAGGTTCCACGGTGAGGCCCCTGACACAGGTCCCTTTCAGCTTCTCTTTAGGAATAAACATCACCCACTTGTTCATGTCAGAGATCTGTCTGTGTTGGACGTAGTGTGTACAAACCCGCCACCGAGCCTTTATGAGCTACTCACGCAGAGGTTTACCAGACTCTGGTGAGTTACTCAGTACCTGAATGACCCACGGTCTGGTACTGAGACAGGGTGGCTTCTTTTTATTTTACGCTGCTGTTCTCCCTTATCTTTCATCTGACAAAATGGTTCTCTGTTGACCAGCCCAAAATGTAGGCCAACCAAATGATATCTAACAAGCTTGTCTGCTATTATTTATATTTCATCTGTATATCAATTTCTTTTATAGGGCCCCAGACGGGTTACAAGGGGGCAAGGCCACATTATAAAATCTACGATGGTCAGGCGTTGAGAGATACGGGACAAGGCCACTTGTAGAATTCAATAGAGGGACAATTTATCCAAAACTAACAAGGGAGTTTTGTATTTCACATCCCCGTGTTATAGCCCTCCCTGAAGTTCATGGCCACAATGACATTGAAGATTCATTACTACATTATAAATTCACTTTCTCAAAGAAAAAAAATGCCTGAGGCCAGAGATCTAATATGACAGGAAATTCTGAAAATGTTCTTTATATGTACATCAATTCCCCACTACTCATCCCCTGCAACAGGGTCCCAATACATCCCTCAGTGGGGGGGGGGGGCAGTGATTTAGGTTGAGGGTGGAGTGTCAATACTCATGGTCAATAGGCGGAGTATAAATCAGCACGAACAGGAGTGCTGTGTAAATAGGCATAAAGAGCCTGACATGGAACCAATCCACAGTTTAGACATTCAGCCATGCCTAGATAAGGACTTTGATGCATGGTCTAAGGTCTAGTGGTTGTGAGTGCCATCTTGAATAACTTTTACCAAAAATAGACACTGTCCAGAATAAACTCCACTGCCATCGGCTATTCGGCCAGCCCCTTACAGTCATCATTACGCCATCGTTCTGTCAAATTTTCAGATGGAATGGGCATTTCATCATCATTCGGACACCGTCCGTCGAAAGTCAGAGTCTGTACGACCATCACTTAATGTGGTATTTACATAAACAGTGATAGAGTTTGGTAGTGCCGTCGTACCAGTGCAATCATTGGTGACTTTGCTTAGATGTAGGGCTGTAATATCATTAGAACATATATACAAGTCAATGAATATTTGCATTTTCAATAGGTTCAGAAAGGTCGGACAACTTCATCAACAACTTTCCTGACAAGTCATCCTGTTTCGCTGTATTGATCTATGCCCCTTTTCGGAAGGTAAAGTTTGAAGTGGAGTGGTTGACTTAATGGCTGCTCACCAGCGGGAGTAGTGAATGCTTTGCAAGGCCTCAACCTCTTGAGCCAAAAAAAACTCTGATATCGGTATAACTAAAAACTGCAAGGCTTTGGCAAGTTTGAACCCTTTACAAGCTGTATAATGTGGGTTACAAAATGTCTCCATTGTGCTGGTCTTCAAAAGTTGTGCTGGTCTTCAAAAGTTTACCAGATGCATGGATGCAGTACCCGTAGACAGATTGCTAGGATTGGGTTTACAATATCCCGATAATAAATGGCAGCAAATGAAAAAGGGGTCAGGTACTCTGTATACATTTTAGACCATGTTCTATAATATTTACATATACAGCAACCGTACATTGACTGTATACATACAATTAAAAACATCCTTCAAGAGCAGGATTTCCAAACTCGTTGAGTTGTAGCTCATTTCCTAAACTGCACACATCCTGGTGTCAAATCGTGTGAATGAAGAGTAAAAAGATTTTAGGGCAAGAACAACGTGTTTCAGGCTTTAGGGGGTGCGTTTTTTGGACCTAATCTTCTATTCAGGTTTTTGATCATCTAGCACCTAATTTTCAGAACCAGTGCCCATATCAGAACGAAAACAATAGTCACATAGTGCTAATTGCGATCTTAGTACCTCTTGAAATAGCCTCTGGGTTTGATTGAAATACCCCATTAAAGGCTCAAATTAGTGCCATATATAAGCAGAGCGATACAGTTATCGTACAATTTAAAAGACTTGGACAGCTGAAATGGGCCACCACGGTAGTAAGGTTTTACAGTTGACTGTGGAAGGGGAATAGCAGTGAGAGTCTGCAATAAGTTGACTTTGGGCAAGGGAATATTGATGTTTTAGAGCTAATCACTGGTAATACGCCCACTTCAGTGGAAAGTATGAGGATAAAATGGGACGCAAATGCCATGCTTTACTAAAGGTGGGAAGGCCTTGGGTGAAACTTACATCCCCAGTAGGTATCACAACACTGGAAATCCCATCTAAGAGAGCTGCAGTCTCGACTGGCCCAGACTGAGCTGATTACAGTCTGGGAGAGAGCCTAGGACAGTGCTGCAATGTTATCGTTTGGGCGTGATTTGATCAAGTAGACTTATTGATTTGTGTCCTATCATAAGGCTCTTTGGTAAAGAGAAACAGTACCCAATTTTCATGAAAGCATATTTTGATGGTCTTTACATCAAATAAAAAGATTCTGGAGGCCATTTCTTTGATATATATTTGATCAAAATATGCTATCATGAAAATTGAGTAGCATTTCCCTTTAAACTGCTGACAGCGAACAACCCTCGCCCATTTTAGTGTAGGGCATGTCAACGCCAGCCTATACACCTACCTACTCATGCATGGCAATCACATAAAAGCACCAGCATTGAGCCCAGGTATAGCCTCTACTAGAATTGTGAAATGATCCAGGATCCTGGACTAATATTAAAATGTAGTTACATTGATTTGATAAGGAATGGTCCAGTCCCGCTGTAGCCCTTATGTTTGAATTAGAAACTGGAAGATCGAGACTGAGAGGGCTGGGGCTCTGCAGATTTGTGTCAAGTATAGTCCTTTTGCATGAGACCCTAATACGGAGCAGTATACCGGGCGTCTGGAGTCAGGATAACTGCCCCATTGACCTTTGCCTGTAATCCTATTGGCAGTTCATTCTATTTCATCCGGCCTCCCCTGAACTTACCCTGGTCCGATTCCCAAATCTGGGATCCCGTCACCTCACTTTGCACATCCAACCAAAAGGCATAAAGCTCTATAATAAGACTAGTGAATCTGATTATGTAGAGCATAGCCGTATTTCTCCCTACATTCGATATGTTCACATGGAATTTGATAGAAGTCTTGTGCTTTTTGTAAAAGACTGTTTGATGAAATTTATCAAGGACAATGCCTCTTGCCTTTACAATGTCACATCCCCTGGCTCTTTATTCCATTGACAGAATATAGCATCCATGGCACATGGAAAAGACTACAGAGATTCATAGAAATTACCTACAATGCTACAGATCGGAATAAGTTTTCTTTGAAATAGCAGGTCACTCTGAGCATGTCATCATCAAATATATTACCCTACATTGGTGACCTGATGCTCTTACTTGAGGCACTAGAAAGATATTTGCAGGAGGACATGGGCAAAAGTGAAAACAGTAGGTTACCCTTTTTTAAGGACCTTGTAAGGAGAGTGGAGATATGAGCCTTAGAGCGAAATGGCGAAAGGACCGCATTTCGGAGTGAGGAAGAAACATGATGCATTAATTGAGATGCATTAACCTTGATGGGTTAATGGGTCCCTTTACCTGCTCACATTCAGGAGTCTGTGTCTATGGTAACCATGGCAACAGGGGCTTGTGGTCTTAGCACTGGGTGGCCAGGTACTCTAAGGACCCTCCATACAGCAGTACAGGGTGTGGTATATTGACCATCTCTTCAACTACCCCTCGCTCACATTTTCTTCCCACAGGAGATCAGACTCTGAACCATACCCAATATCAACCAAGGTGAATGTGAGTTTATGTCATGGCTGATACGAACGTCACTATAGATTAGTACTAGAACCGCCGTATCCAATGTGGGGTAGAGAATACAATGTGTCCCTATTCAAAGGATAATTATCATGTGACTCATGTATATTAAAAGAAATTTATTTGTCTATTTAAAGACAAAACAACCCTGTAGGCCATGCCATAAATGCAAATGTCCACTCCATGGGATATTCCTGCATCGTATTTCCATATAATGGCTTTGTGGGATGCTCCAGTCCCACCTCTGGGTATTTATAAGATGCAGGAATATCCCATGGTCATGGACATTTGCTTATATATTAGACAATGGACATTTGCTGTAATACCCTGCATATAAGGTGCGTCTTATACACACATGTATATGGGCCTTATAGGACCAGGAAAGGTTGAGGGCAAAATATCCCTTAGGTTTCCTCTGAATTCAAAAGTGGTTGGAGGCTACATGCGGACATCCTAGCTAGCTTTGAAAATCCATTGAAAAGAACAGAAGTTACCTTATTTTGCATTTTTTGAAAGATTTATAAAGTCTAGGTGTGCCTTATTTTTTTAAATCAAGTTTAAATTGCATGGATACAACCTTGCACTATCGTTGCTGGTTCCTAGTTTTAGGAAGACTAATCACTCACAACAACTCCAAGTAGGACTTCCTTGGTTTTCATGCAAACTTGTGCCAGACCACATTTGCATAGCCATGGGGACACGTTGGGTGAGATAATCGTCTGTGGAATGCAGAGACCACAAGCTTTGGCCCTTGATCTGACTTCAGCTTTATGATGCACTATAAGAACAATGTCGGCAACATAATGTTCGGCAAAATCCATGAGATATAGATAAATTTAAATCAAAAATGTACTTCTCATCTGTTTCTATTTAAGCTAAACTGTAAAAAAGAAATCTCGTTGAAATAACGAATAATCTTTCGTCCCAAAGTTGCCAGATATCCTTCTTTTTTTTTTAAGAGATGTCGTTATTTCCGTAGAGATTCCTTATACCACCGCACTGCCACCTGTGGGTTCTTGTAAAAAGTACACTGTTATTTAATTACGGTGGTTTACTGTTCAGTTTTACAAGGATCCCTCGTAGATTCAATAGTTATTTTTTACACTGTACCTAATGTAATAAGTCGTATTGAATTTACTTTACACACAACCAGCTTGTCGATAGAGCTTATGCGAGCAGACTTCTTAGAGAAGAGACTAAAAAATAGCAACAGCTGGAAAGAGAGTTGGGCTAATGCAAGCCACATCCCACGCTCGGACCCCTGAACAAATTGACCTGCTCCCAGGTGCTTGGACCGGCTCAGTAGCTCGATCTCTGGGTGGGGATTTATTCATTTGGCTTTCTTTTTTGTCCAACTGTCTGGCAGAGTCTTTAATACTAGGTTCACATTTCGGTGGCTCAAGTGGACTCTTAATGGACCCAAATGGGTCCTTCCAATTGACTGCAAAATGACTGCTGCAGGCTTTCCTATTCTCTTTTCTCTTCTTCTCAATCACTTGATCTAGCAAACTATTCAGTGTACTGCATTGGGCAATGCCAAACTGTCAAGGGAAATATGCAATTACAAGTAATCATTTTAAAAACACCCCAGGAAGTCAGACGCTAAGTTTTGGGTACCCCCACATCGTACTGATCTGGCCTGGATCGGAAGGGAATTCTTGATTGCACAGGGTCAATCACTATGACTGTTGTATATATATATATATATATATATATATATATATATAGAGAGAGAGAGAGAGAGAGAGAGAGAGAGAGAGAGAGAGAGAGAGAGAGAGAGAGAGGGGGAAAGGCATGCATTTGAATGGGCAATCGTAGGTAATACTTGATCACCTAGGGCCAATCACTACGAATGGCATGGTTCGTAGGGGGTGAGCAGTATGTAGTGGGGAGGCTAAGATCGTAGTGTTTGAGAAATACATAGCTGGTTCCTGTCTTCAGATATCTGCTGTTGCATACATCTATATTTGCAGTGGTATTTATAATTGCCTTTACGAGAGTTGTATCACAATTTGTATTCACACAAGAGAATAAACCAAATAGAAATTGTGCTTCCTTTTTTCTATTACAGAATTCAACAGGCATGGTCTGAAGTTTTGATTGTTATCTAAAACAATAGATAGTGGGTGACCATTCAAAACCAGACAATAATACTAAATTCATCATTGATCTTAAAGCAACATTTCAGTATACTTCATATGACTTGACCATTCTTACCATAAATCAGAGCATTCTACATAGACCACGTTGACTAGATTTGCCTCAACATATATGGTAGCTGTACTTTTCATAAATATATGCAGGTTCTGGCAAACTGAGGGCTGCCTCTTTTGAATTTCCTATATATTTTTGCCCCTATCTTGGGCCAAGGTCTATAAAGTTTTGCCCCTCCGCCATGAGGTGATCTTTTTCAAAGTTACCCTATAGCTAACAATTAATGACTCAGCTCTCACTATAGGAAGTTAAGGGACTCAACTAAGCTCCAACACCACTTCTGATGAAGGGAAATCTGTTTTCCAGGAATTGTCTGTACCATGAATATCTCGTTTGTTTCCTTGCCTCTAGATCTGATTAATCCCCTTCACTATTGTAGACATGCCGAAAGTGGAGCCTTTGTTTGCATTTCTTCTGTTAAATACATTGACCAGTGATGGAACCTTGACATATTGATTACCCAAATCTCACCTAAAGCCATGTGTCCATAGGGCCACAAAATTGGTGGGCGACAGAATTTCTGATGACAAAAGCACTTTTGTCATCCATTTCCTATGATGATATCTAACATGTTTGATTTTTGTCATCGGGAATGGACAACAAAAGTCGTTTTGTCGTCGGGAAATGGATAACAAAAGTGCTTTTTTCATCGGGGAATTCTGTTGCCTACCAATTTTGTCGCCCTGTGGACACAAGGCTTAAGACATGTCTCTCTACAAAGCCTTGCATTGTCTACAAGGGCAATTTCTTATCTCTTTAAGAACTATATAATTAATCCTTAGGAAATCATGTTCATTGGTTTTCATAATGCATTGACTTGGTGCTCGTGGCTGACCTAGCAAAGGTAGATCATGAGAGGTATAAAACCACTACACCTGTACAAAGGCTGCGTGCCTTGGCTAAAAAGGTATTCATGTATGTGCGTTATACTCCAGATAAAGCTAGTCTGAAAATTGAAAAGACTTGGAAAGATTATTTTTTCCAGGTTATAAAACCAACAATATCATTCAATGATACTTTAACTTTGTCCATCAAGATAAAATATCTGTACCCCTTGACAGAAACTGAATAGACTCCTCTGCAATTAACTTTATCATTCTTTGATTACTATTTTCTGTCTTTTTAGGCCATATTTCAAATGTTTAGAGGCATCTGTTCTCCTTCTCTCCATGCTCTTCTATTTATTTAGATAAAAACTATTAATTTCAGTCTTTCTTTTCTGCAGCATTTACCTTATTTTTTCTCACCTTGTTGAAAAAGCTTTTAACCCTTATAAGACACTATGCAGTCCTTAAGGTGATAAAGATGTAACCCTACCCCATCTTGTTAGTGGAAAAGAAATTAATATTTGTCATGGGACAGCCATGTGCAGAACCAAACAACATCAATGTATATTAGAGATTTTGCAAACAGTTTTCGGTGACGTACGCTAATGATTATTGGTACACTGAAAACCCACCGCTATTAATAAGTCATCATAAGTGACGAGTTTAGGGTCGTCAGAGGGTCGTCAGGTCATTATGACGACCCTAAGTCGTCATACTGACCACCTTTGCTCTACTGCTAGTCCGGGATTGTGCCATGAGAAGTTATCTTTGCCTTGCTCTAGTTGTATAGTCTACTATGAAAAGGAAAATATGGGCAATGTTAGACATGAATGCAGCAGTGAAAGATAGGAATTTCTAAGTAGAAAAGGTTGGAAAAGATGGATCATCCTGTTAATCACACCTCTTTTATGGATATTGCAAGAGTATGACCACTTTTTTCTGATTGTGCCTAAAATGTAATACATGGAGATGAGTGTACTCAAAATATATTACACCATAATGTTTCACTGAAGCCATGACAGTGGGTTGTGATTACCCACAGTTAACTCTTTAAAGATGGATGAGATAACAAGATGTAACTAAAGAAGTAATATTGGGAAAATGGAAAAAAAATACAATACATACTGTAATTTCTACCCAGGACTACAGGTATAACGGACAGCAATAGTGACAACTTTAGGTCGTCACTGACGATCAAAGTCGTCACCTATGATGACCCACTGATGACATAAAGCTGTAGTTTTTGGGTATTGTTAACCTGAGCACCTAAGGTCGTCACTGTTGACGAGTTCTGGATTCTGTAGGTTTTCAGTGTAAACCACACACATGCCATCCGATCTCTCTTTTCATTAGAGTGTTAGGGTAACGATTCATCATGGATGATCCTGTCTTCCATAAGTGAAGAATACTTCATCCATCCTGACTCGTTGTCAAGGCTGATGGCAAGAGTACATTGGTACCTATAAGTCCCATGTTATTTACCATTATACCTCATGTATCTTCCTATGTTTCATCTTGTAGGTAGGGGAATTAACTTTGTTTTTCCTAAATGGTTCAAAGACCATTATCCATACCATGGCATAATGGGAGTGTGTGTGTGTGGGGGGGAAGGTCTGAGATGCTCATATTTTTTAAGATTTCCCATTGATTAGTACAAAAGTTATGTCAATATAAATTGTCCACCAAACCCACAAATCCTGGTTGCCCATTTAGAGGTTTCTCCTGACTGCATCTTTAAAACCAAGTGCAAATGGCATGACTGAACATTATGATATAATTAGCTGCATACACTCTAAGAAATAACTGTTCATTATACCAGGGATGCCCAGAAAACAACAAACCACAATAATTGTAAGGCAGTGTTTACAAGGAATCTCCGTAAAAAATAATGGCTAAATCTTTGTCCCAAATTTGCCTATGAACTGCATAATTTAACCGCATTTTTATACTGTACAATGAGCCTGCAACCACAACATGTGCCATATCATTATCATCATTAACTGTGAGGTGGGAACCACATCATCAAGGACAGACCAACCTGCCAGCCTGCAGCAACTCCTTGCTGTAGATATGATACATATCTATTACCCTACATCTTATAAGGCTTCAGTTCTTGTTGTGATGCCTTTGGTGTGCTGATACACCTTTGGGCTATTTTATCATGCCCAGGCGGCCATTAACCTATCATGCTATATGTCGCTCCTATGGAAGCAGAGCCGACAAGGGATGTCTTTCATGTAACCCAGCTCGATAGTGCCTACAATTCTTTGTTGGACCTCTGTATGACCCTTTTATTACATGTTAATTGAATTGGATCACCTTACCACAGTCATTTTCTATGTTTTTTTTCTTTTTCTCGTTGGGCCCTAATTATTCTCCCTCAAAAATCAGCTCCTGAACTGTTTTGATGACTTTTGACTCAAGGTAGTGACTCGAAGATGACTACACTGCAAAAATGGTGTTTAGATTTTAAACATGTTTAGGTCTAAACATGTTTAAAACCTAAACATATAGGTCAGTTAGGTGTCTCATCGACGACACATTTAGGAAATGAACACTTTTATTCTAACTACATAAACATTTTTGCTAAACATGTTTAGATGTTTAGAGTTGAGACAGTTGAATAATAGGGGTTAAGATTTAAACATCATTATGTTTAGATACTTGGATGTTGAATCCACACTAGGTAGCAGCACTACCTTTGAATGGACTATCTTTACACAATTATAATCAATTTTTGTGACGAATCTACCCGAATCCCATGTTTATTATAGTTTCTATTCATTGAATAACATGAGAATAAAAAGGGCAATAGAAAGTTGACTAGATTCACCTTTCACCACCATCATTAGCATGAAATAATCAATAAGCTCAATGACTGACACCTATTTCATGTTATTCTGGAATAGACGAAGCAATTTCCTTCCTGCCAGGCTGTTGTACTTTCTCAAGTCTCTTATTCTGATCCAGCGTGCACATATGTGCACACGTAAATAGGTGTAGCTGACATCTTTGGAGACTTTGAAATGTAAATACCCCCCCCCCAGTAAATGAGAAAACAAACAAAAGGCATCTGTTTTTTTAATGTATACATGTCTGCACACCCTCTCCATCAAAGCATTTAGACATCTAAACACAAAAATTCATAAACATATAGACACAAAAATTCATAGATATCTAAACAGAAAGTTTAAACCTAAACACCTAGATTTCTAAACACTTGAGCTAAGCACATTGTTTGGCTAAACATGTGTAGGAAATTAATGTGATTACAAAAACGTTGCAAGAATATGTTTAGAATTGTGTTTAGGATCTAAACACCATTTTTGCAGTGTACTTGTGAACATATATTATAGTGGAAAAATCTGAAATAAGAATAATTATTTAAAGAGAGAGGTATAGTTTTGCATTCATGGTGGACAGGTTCACTTAATCTAGGGAGGGATGTTAAGAGTTTCTATGCAGGCCTTTCTTTACTGATTCAAGTTATAAAGATGTAAAAGTGACGGCAATCAATTCAAGGAATTCACAATGAGCATTTGGGCGAGGATTAATCCAATTATATTTAAACTGGTATTTGACCCTCATCTGCATTCCTTCAATGACATGGCAATTTTATTCACCAGGACTCATGTTCAATCAATAATGGAGTGATTTAGCAGAGAAAAAAAAAACACCACAGGTTCCACAAAAGCCATATTCTACCAATCAGTACAATTATATGGTCATATTGGTTCACATGGCCATTGAACATAGAAAGAAAAATACTTGGAAATTATTTGCCCTTTCGACACGAAGAGAGATAATGAGTCTTAAAAGGATGAGTCTAGAATCCTTTTTTATATACCAGCTGTCCTCTTCCCAATTGTGTGTCCTTTAATCTTAATCAATCTAAGGGAAAGTCACTTAACCATCAAGGAAGTGGTTTCTACTTTATAAAAAAAGAAATATAGGACATTTGACACCATTAGAAATAACTACAGTGGTTTCTGCAAATTAGCTCAATCTTACTTATTTCTATTTAGGATAACCAATGAAGTTCTTTTTATAAATTGGTATACTCCCAATGTTCCTCAGTTTATGGCTTTGTTATCGTGAGCAGTTTGCTTTGTTCTGAAACTCAACTCTTCAAAACTTTTCTAGATTGATATCTGCTGAGTTGCCTTGATAATACATGAAACGGGGGAGTACTTGATCTGATGATTCCTAAAATTGAATGTACTATCTACATGGGTACTCTACCTATTGTTCAAATCCATCTAAAAGAAATTCCCATGTTTTCTATCATTTGAGCTATATCTGAAAAAGAATCAGCTCGATTATATTTTGACATGTTCCTATTTGTAGGATATTGCCAATAAACCCTGATGTCCTAACAGTATAAAGAATGGTTTTATGGAATTCCAACTTTAACCTGAGCAAACAAGAACACTGTCTAGCTTATTATAAGGGGCGTCAAACTAGTCTGTATTGTGGTCCCATTTGATGTTTTTGCAACATAAGTAGACAGACAATTGCTATAATCAGCAGTTTTAAGTCACATAGAATTATGGCTATCTCAATCCATAGATAGCCTTTTGCCATTGTGTATCAGCCCAGCAAATTGTCGTCATCTGACGCCATGATTGGTCATCAATGGTGACTCCTTTTTGAGTGATAACTCATTCCGTCATCTTTTGCCACTGTGTGTTAGACTCACGTGGCATAGCAATTGCTATTCGTGGTGATCTTGTGCTATAACGACGTCGTGTTCCATCTAGCGACATGTGTGAGCCACTTCACACAGGTTGACGAGGACTCACGACAATTTGCTGGGAGATGTCCCTAAATACCATACACTAAATACACATAGCTGGCCAGGCTGAGGCAGTCAAGATGCTCTGTCAGAAGTTATTGACAAACAGAAGAAATACAATGAAGAGTTCCATCTCAGACCAGCTCCATTAGTATTCATCTTCTTTTTGTGTCTGTTGTAAGTTTTAATGTGTCTGGTAATTGGGCTGTTCCATAAACGTTATTTACAGATCTCTACCGTGAAGCGTCAATTTCAATTATCCCCACCCACTATCTAGATGACTCTGATGTGGGGTGAGCATAACAGTATTTATAAAACTAGTCTATGTATTACTTTTTTTGCTGTCATATGTTATGGTTTATTTTCGAATTGATGAGTCTTGAAGTAGTGCAAAATATTAGCTAACCATAAGTTCCAGTGATCACATACAACTGCACTGCAAGACATCCAGACAAGTTGCCAGACATCCATCGTTATTCCGAAGAGACAATAATGATATGTACCACAGTACACCAGGAGCTTCTAGTAAAAACTACACTGGTGCAATGCTTTTCAAATACAGTGGTCCACTGTTTAGTTTTATTGGATCTCTGTTAGTTTCAACAGTTACACTTTTACAGTGGGATGTAAAATAATCTATCTTTAGTTGCCTTTAATCATACAATTATTATATTTGAACAATTAAAGGTTCTTGAAATAAGCAAATGATAATGAATAAAAACTTAACCTTAGTTGTTACTTGGAACCCAATCTTTAATAAGGGTAAAATGGTCAATTGAAATGTTCTCTGATTTCTTCATGTAATCATGACGGCTTATCTTGTGGACATACATCTATTCCTTCTTTGATGTGGCTGTGATATGTAAGCCCGCAGTATCCTCCTCTATTGGACTAACACCCAATTAGCCATGGGCGGAAAACTAGTCTCAACCACATGCTCAGTGTAGTCCCCTCTAGTAGGATAGACAGGGTCTGACAGTCAGCAAAGTCCCCAGTCTCCCCTGTGTTTACACAACCCACTCAATCCACATGGCTACTTTAAATATTAGCTGCTTACATTCTTCAGCATGGGTGCAGGGAGAGGACGGCAAAGAGCTCATTATAGGGGAAGACACACATGGCTACATGGTTTGGTTCCTTTTTAGCTGAATGACAGTGGCCTACTGGGGGAAAAGGAACGTGAGACACTGGGCCCTTAATCACCAGAAGGTAGGTTATAGACTAGGAGTCTACCTAAATAAGTAGCCTGCCTTTTGTACACTGTCTAAAGTCTGTATTCCATCCTAACATCAGTTTCTATGTTTTCTCATCATTGATACATTAGCAATTATCAAACCATTTTTTACACCCATGTCATGAGAGTGAAAAGTCACCTGCCTTGTTTAAATATAGTTTGTATTGAACAATGAGGTGCGTTCCTGTCTGCCTCTCTCTTGTCTGCTATACATTTGAGAAGCTGTCATAGTTAGAGGAAGGTACTTGACTACTCCTGAAAACTGACCTACTCACATCACATTTGTCTGTCACCTGACGTTTTGGCCACTTCTGTACAACAACTCATCAGCAACCATTTTAGAACATCAATTTATAAACACAACTGTTGGTATAAAATACACTTTAAATAAAATCAGAAAAAGGTGAATAGATGTTATTCACATTTCTTTTTATTTTATTTCTAAACTGTATCCTTCCCCTTTCTAAACTCATTATAGACATTTCCCCTGTGTTGTAATGCTTCGCATAGTAAAAAAAACACCAGATAGTATCGTTCCATAGAATGAAAAAGAGAAAAATGACCTTCAGCATGAAGGGAAACCTCGTTCCCTTCTATGAAAATGGTCATTTCTCGCAGGCTCATATATGAACTACCCAGGCTTGAGACAGGATTACTTCCATATCAATGATAAGGGGGTATATTGTGTCTAGCTCAAATATGTGAGGTTCTGATATCGTGAATATGAATTATGGAAGAAGTAATCGTAGGGTATCCTACCCGCTATAAGAGCTACATCGTATCCTATTGTAGAGAAAGTGGACCCTGTCCCTGTTCTCATGAATACACTTTTCTTGCTTTCTCTTTCTTAATCTGTTTCATGGCATTTTTTTTTTACTCAGAGAATACTTTCTGTCTTCCAGGAAGCACTTCCCTATACTCCCTACCTCTTCTCCATCTCGTTCTTATTCTTGCATTTGTTTAATTTGTGAACTCATTCTGGGATGCATTTCAAAATGGTAACTGCTATTTTAGTAGCAGTTACTCCCATTCTGAAATGCTCCCCTCCCCCCCCAGAGTAGCAATAAGGTCTCTATCCCAGTGGGCACACAATGTTGCATCAACATTGAAAACCAGTTGATGTTATGTTGATGGTGTTGATCAACCTGTTTTCAACACTTTTTCAATATTTGTATTTCAACGTTGTCAACCATTACCATTTCAACATCCAGTCAACAGTTGACATATCAATGTTGAAATATTGTTGTCAACTCAACGTTGATTCAACATTGATTTGTCAATGTTGAATCAACAATATTGATTTCAATGTTGATACAATGTTGATTCAACATTGATATGTCAACAAAACAACTGTCAACATTGTTTCAACATTGTTGAAACAATGTTGAGTCAACATAGAAACACAAACATTGAATCAGCGCTGATGGTTAGATTTTGAATCACAGTTGATTTTGAGTATGTTGTTTCAACTTTCAATTTCAACTCTATTTCAACCCTAAATCAATGTTGATATGCAAACATTGCAAACATTGTTTCAACGCTGAATCAACATTGATGTGCCCAGTGGGTAGGCACACCTCCATAGATCTCAAAGTGTATTCCATCGTATCGTCCCTCTGGAAGGTACTACCATGGTTCGAAGAGGTGTATACCTTATCCCAGTAGGAGTCCTGGGGACATGGTCTGCACAGAGCTAAGCGAGGTGCCAGAATGCAATAAAAATAACTCATAATTCTTGCAAATAAGTGATTTGGAGCACTGACGCTCTTACCAACCATTCAAGAACAGTATTCAAGACCAGGAAACGTTACAGGTCCAGCTCTTTTGGATCAATGAAATACCTAATACCTCCTCCCCTAGCTTCCATGTTTTTCCTGCTGAGCACTGATTCTTCTTCCATGTTCAGCTTTGCGTGGGCAGATGGGTTATCACCAATATGCCATATCATGTTAAGAACCATCCATGGTGGCCTGAGACAGTACGTATGGATAGTGCATCTTAGAGAAAAGTAGTTTTGGTTATTTGTCAATTTAAAATTTGAATTGCAGAATCTGAAGATGACTACATGAAGTGTTTTGCAAAGCACCTTTTATAAATTTATGTAACTTCTACAATACTGAGGCGACCTGATCTTATTTTTCTGATGGGATGCACTTACCAGTTTCCTCCAAATAGATCTATAAACATTACGTGAAGAGCATCACCATAGGGAAATATATGATATAGTTGGTATCTGCATAACAACCCTCCACCCACGCCACATACCCAAAGCAAACCTGCTCTTTTAAGTGCACCTTCTTTGTGGTGCTTTTATCTTACAAAATTGAATTTATCATGCAAAATAGTATCACCTTGAGTGGTAAAGGATTACCCCAATGCCTTTAAGTCACAGAATTCGCTTTAAGGCACAAAATCCTTCATCTCCCATTTCTCGTCTGAAATGATAATATGTACTTCATCTAACAAAATACATAAGACGTCTACATACTGCTAACTAGTATCACCTTGAGTGGTAAAGGATCACCCGATGCCTTTAAGTCACAAAATTCGCTTTAAGGCACAGAATCCTTCATCTCCTATTTCCTATGTCTGAAATGATAATATGTACTTCATCTAACAAAACACATAAGATGTCTAGATACTGCTAATTTAAACATCTTATACCATAAGATTGACTTGCTCTTATTCCATTGGGTTTGGTGGGGGGGGGGGAATTGATTTAAGGTTTTATGCCTTTAACAATGTATTTTCTGCACAGGTGCACTTACTATAATGAATACGATATGGCATATCCTGGTGTAATCAACTGTGAGGGAGGGACCAAACCATAAACCACAGTCCACTATGGTAGCTTACATCAACTTCTTGGGATACATATCTATTACCCTACATCTTATAAGGCTTCTGGTCTTGATTGGGCAGCTTTTGGTGTCCTTATCAGGAGATATCTCTCTCCTTCTGGGAGCAAAGCTGACAAGGCCTATCTTTTACCTAACCTAGCTGGGGAGTGCCTATCATTTTTTCCTTGGACCTCTATAGGACTCTTAAATGTTTAAAGTTTAAATGGTCATGCTATAACTAAGAAGGGTTGTATAATGTCTAGGGTAGGTGCGTCATTTTCTGTTTTTCCTTTTATTTGGCTCCTAAACAGCAACACTGACTTGCCACTCAATGATTAAGCTATGAGCTTTCATTCATAGTGAACATACTCCCTAAATCTAAGAGCAGATGCTACTATACGTGAAAGGACTGTACGCAGATTTTCCTTTCAAGATTACATTGGGCATTCCCCAGGTGTCCTTCCGTTGTTGCCTTCATCTGACGTGTCTACCATATTTCCGGAATACTATGTGAGCTGCATACGTCCTGCTTGACCTTTCCTCCCAAGGTTTGCCAGTGAAGGGTGCATCAATCTTAGCCATTTTGTGCCCAGGATTATTTGGCTATTTCTTGCTATTTCCCTTATAACTGTTTTGAATCTGATAATAATATATTGTTTGCCTTTTGCTTTTAATAAGTACAGTTCTTTCTGAATGTTCTTTGGGTGGACATTTCTTATATTTATAAACATCAAGACATAATATTTTTGAAGACCTGTGACAACATATATACATTCTATTTGATGATGTCAGTATATTGCTCAGGTGTTCACAGGGCAGGTCATCTATTCTTTAACAATGTCTGGTAATTTGTGAACAAAATAATTTATTTTGATATCGATATGGAAGCTTTTTGTACTAGGGATAGAATGATATTAAAACATATTCAGGATCTCCTGCAAAAGTTAGGGTAAGGTGGCAAACCATTATCGTGCTTGTCTTTTCTAACCTTTTCGTTTTCATTAGCCTTCATATATTTGGAATCCTGCTCTTGGCAGCCCCCCCCCCCCTTTCAACCTAAAATGGTAATGATGGTGATAATGGTGATTTTCTATCCTCAATTTTTCAATTTGGCACCCAAAAGACCTCTAATAATGCATATTCAGTAGTACAGGTAGTGTCACTTCATTTGTTAGGTGATACCATTTCTATTGGTGGTCTAACTTTGAGAATTGACCCAGCAGAACTGTCTGGGTGGTTATATATGTCCAGATAGCTGTGTTAAGGCCCAACCAACGCTCATACTCTGACTTTTAATTTACTAGATATAGACAAGAATCACCGAAATAGGCCTGTTTAAAATCATACTAATGGAGTATTCCTTATCTGCATTAACAATAGTGTGTTAGTAATGAAGATCAATCCAGAAATCACTTAATTCAAGAAAGGAGATTGATCTACATATGCATTGGGCCATGAGCAAACACTGATGCAGTCCTGGGATGCAGTAAATATTTGATGTAAAAAGGGAGCTAGAGATGAGGATTGTTAAGATGTGTATGTTTGCCATATGTACATGCCCTTGTTGGCATGCCAATATTATTTAACCAGGTTAGGCCTTCTGGTTATGATCCAGAGTGAAAATATTTGATTCAACAGAAAAAAAAAAACACTACAGGTGTTGCAGTAGTTTACCCATCAGCATGTTTAGTCGTAATAGTACACTTAGCCATCTAATAAAGAGAAGAAAAAGTTTAGAAATTGTTTGTCCTGCCACAGATAGACGAGCAGTACATCTATAAGGGACAAGTATAGAAACTTTACACATGCTAGTCGAGCCCTCTATCTCAATCTCGGTTACTTGATTTAAGCCAAGATGTTTAGTTTTTTTTTTGTTTAAAGAAAAGAAGAAACATAGGAATTTCTAGCCTAGTAGACATATCTGGATTTGGTTCTGGAAAAGAGGTAAATCAGCTATTCAGTAAAAGAGGAACACATTGAGTCAGTCTTTCTTTTGTCTAGTGATGCTCCTAAATTTCCTCTGGGTTCTGTTCTGTCAGTTAAATCTATTTTCACTGTCAATATTTCTGAAACTCTACATGGGTAGTGTTGTCTGTAGAATTGTTCGGATATTACAAGAGGAGGAAGAGAGTTTGATCTGATGACTACTAATTCCATGTTGAGAGTATGGTATCCTCCACCATCTTTTTTTTTAATAATTCTAAGGTATATCTGAAAAAGAATTAGCTCGATTAAATTTCGACATGTCTTAATTAGTAAGATATTGCCAATTATCTCTGATAACTTCATAAAATATAAAGATTGGGGTTGATGGAGGACTCACTTTGATCTGAACAAATTAATGTGAACAGTGTCCACTGGCCAGCTGTAATCTTAAAAGGTTGTTTATCCAGTCTATATCCTGAACCCAGTCGATGCTGTTGCGACAAAAAATATAAAGATTAAAATCGCTCTTACAGCAATAGTCAATCAGCAATATGGCTCATTAAAATACTACCTCAAGCAGCATTTTCCGATATTTAACCCTTGGTGAAACATGCCTGGTGAGATCAGATGCTCCTGTTATGGTTGAATATTTGTTCACTAGCCCCGAGATCTACTCAGCTCAAGATAGCTTCCCTTTTGCTTCTTGTTGACTACCATGCAGTGCCACTTCTAACAACACTGTAGACGTCCCCAACGGGGAGGTCACGGTCTGTTGCCCCCCACCCTACCCCTTGCCCCACCTTCACACCAGGTGGGTGTAGTGGGGCTCTATACCTTTAGTAAGGTAGGTCCGTTTTTTGTTGTTTTTCTTTCCATTCCAGGAGGAGGAATCAATGGTTATTTCTCTGTTATATATTGACTAATTGTTGACAGATTGTGAGTAAATACTGACATGTATTGATAATTGCTGACATAGAGTGACTAAGCACTGAAGTATATTGATTAATTACTGACAATTAGTGAGTAATTACTAATATATATTGACTAATTGCTGATAAATGGCGAGTAATTACTGACATATATTGGCTAATATCAATAATGCACTATTTGTCAGTAATTACCATAATCTCCCGCGTAGAAGACGCGTTGCGCTTATAAGACGCACCCCAAATTAGCACATGCATTTTGGCGTATAAGATGCACCTCTTAGGTACCAATTTTGTAAATTCAGTACATTTCTATAGTAAAAGTACCCCTCGTATAAGACGAACCCCCAATTTCAGTACATCCTATAAGACTCCCCAGCATTTTGTTTGGCATAGAGGACGTGTCTTATACGCGGGAGATTATGGTAGTCAAATTATATCAGTAATTACTCACTATTTGTCAGAAATTAGTCGATATAATTATGTCAGTATCTAGTTAACATTTCTCAGCAATTAGGGCCACACCGAATTAAAAAGTTGGTCTATGGATTTTCATTTTGAAGGAATGGAGAGGGAGGGCGATTCTTTTTTTTTGTTGATAACCAAAGATTTCCCAGGAAAGCAGTTGAAAGGAGTTGGCCAGTGGACCCTACTATCAGCACCTTAAGGTTAAATCCTTAAGCAGATGTTAGGTTTTAGATATATGAAATCTAATAGATGCCAAACATGGTAATTTTTCGGAATTTTTCTACTCTGTGGCCTTTAGATATCATAACTGTTCAGTCAACATTTGTTATTTTTCTGACCTATTCTGAGCACCTTTTATCAGCACCTGTCTCCTATTATCAGCACATTGACCTACATTCCTTCAGATTTGGCTCATTAATAAAATAGTAGGATATTGGTTATCTTTTCCAGTGTACAGATTACAAAATATATGTGTATTGACTTTTTATTGACTAATCACACTGTATTAACTAAAACACATGACTTCAAAAATAGACATGATTAAAATCAATTCTTCTATAAATAATGAGATAGGAAAATAAGGGATTCTGACAAAGAAAAATGTGAAATAGAATATATTTTGTGCTAGGTGTTTCATTACAAAAGCTCTTCATTGGGATGGATATGATATGAGTTTTTCTTCATTCTACATGCACTAGTGCCTCTCTTTTTATGATTTCAAGATTTTGGGAAGAATATTTATTCACAGATGCTGATAATAGGGTCCTTTGGTCTTTTTTGGAGCCTATTATCGGCACCCCTTTCAAATAAATGGAATTAGGACATAGAATTCAAAACAGACCTAAATATGTTAAAAGAGACCATATATATGTGTCAATACCCTTTTCTAACTCATAGTTTAGCACATTTCTGCACAAAAATATGTTCTAAACATTCATGAAATATTAATTATCTTGTTAATCGAGGCAATTAGGCTGTAAGGGATTTGACCCAGATAATTTTCAAAGAAGAAAAAGTCTGCTTTATATGTGATTTATGTGAAACAGCTATTTATATGTGTGCTGGAAGCAATCAATTAGCTTTTTACCTTTGGTGCACTCTCCCAGGACTTAGTAACATTGGTTTAGGACCTCAGATTGATCAAAAATGCCAATAATAGGGCCCTGCCGATAATAGGAGCCTCTACCATTGTGATAGTTTGTTTAAAAATTATGGCCCCAAAAAGAAAAAAAAAAATCAGATTTTTGCAGAAAATGGTGCGGGCGCAATCCATAGACAAAATAATTAAAAAAAAAAAAAAAATTTGTATTTCTGGAAATATGATACGGGAAATCCATAGTCTAAATATTTAATTTGGTGTGGCCTAGTCAATATATGTCAGTAATTACTCACTATTTGTCAGCATTTAGTTATAGCATAGTTTAGCATAGCACATAGAACACAGTTGACCATAGGTATCTTAGGGCTGTGCCCTAGCCTTAACCTTTTTTAATGGCATGCATTACCATGCTAGGGCCCTTTAAAGATAAATCCATACTGGGTAATCCAGTGGCCCCCAATGCAGGTATCAAGAAGCTCTTATCTTTTCTTATCTCAGATGCAGGTGCTGGGTCGACCGGCGACCCTATCACAGCTCTGCGTTAGACCACACACTGCATGTTCAATCTTTTGGTTATTTTATGAACCTCTTTCACTCTTAACCTCTAGAATAGTTTCAATAGTCAATTAAATGTTACATTAACCAAACCTGGTACCTTGTTGCTTTTTGTTCAATTTACATTAAGTTTCTAAAAGTCTTTTTGTCTCTGATCTAACTAACTGCCATCCGAACTGGCCCCTATCTTCTCAATCATAAAGACAACAACATTTCTTCTCCATCCAACTAAAGAAATGACAACCAGACGGGGATAAACCTGGACAGGAAAAGGTGTTTACTGTTAGGCTCTCGGCGGACACTGTTGGGGTACCTGGAACTACCAATGTGGCCTGTTTAAGTGCTGGGGTCTCAAATAGGTGCCGGTATTGAATAAGCAAAGGGGGTAGAAGGGCATTGTAATCAATTTTAAGCACTGAAAACAATATTCAATTACACTGAGAACATGGAAGATCCGAAACTAGTCAGCGGTGACCACTTTAGGTCCTCAAGTTGATGATACCTAAAACTACAACTTTAGGTAGTCAAAATGACAACTGTAGGTATTCACCCTGACGACCTGAGTCGTTTCGGATCTTCCATGTTTTCAGTGTAAGTGCCTGTCTTGAATAAGCGCCGGGGTAGAGATGTATTGAAAATGATAAGTGCCCAGGTGATAAAATGGGTAACTACGGTACTGTGTTGTCATGCTAGTCATAATATCCTACTGTTATGTATACTCATCAGGCACCAAGGGAAATAATCAAGGACAAGACAGTTGTTGCTGATAGATGAGGCCAGGATATTAGGCTGGAGGATATCTGGGAGATCAGACCTGCAGTTTTTCGTTTCAATTTTATCTTTTTTTATTCCTTGTTCTCTAGTGGTTTCAAATTACACTTTACAACGACCAAAAGAAAAACGGAGACCAAACATACCAACTATACCTAATTTGAGGCTGCTGAATCTGAAAATGAGGTTAAAAAATGTCTATTGGCTCTAAATTTTGAGATATCCATAAGGTGCCATATATATGCTGAAAACACCTCCTAGGGCAATTATTGCACTACGTTCACCTATGTAGTGTAGCCCAAACATGTACAAGAACTTTCTTATGTCATTCCTGGCATTTCTCTGGGTAATATCAATAGTTTGGACACTTGTGCAAATCATGTTTCACCCAAAAGTGGCTCCTAGGCTTCTATCATTACAAGCATCGGAACCAGGTTTATGGAATATTATGTGTTCGGTGTTAGCACATTCCATATGCATGGTTGTAGCAGTTTTGGTAGTTCAGAAGCAAGAGTCCATAATGGAAAATATGAAAAGGGGTCAAGATGTATATATATCCACACCAAAAAGGTTCGATTTCCTGTACATTGCTTTAAAACCACTTGTTTCTGGGATATATTGTTTCATTTTGGTACAAGGGCAATCATCTTAAAAAGACAGAAAATTTCCACGTTTACTTCCTCGAGATATTGACTTCTGGATCATTTAGAGCATCCAACCATGATTTATGGTTTGTAAGGCTGCATCTAAACATCAGGATTATCCATACTCATGAGATTAAAGTGAGGGTAATTTGTTATTATAACCAGAAATAGGCTACATAGTAAATGGAACTCATGGCTTGACCTTGGTGCAGTCATAGCAGGATTTCTGGGAAACAAGCAGGCTGAGGACTTTGTAGAGTGTGTAGATACACTGCTGCCACATATTAGAAACGCAAATGCAAGATGTCCTTGAAGATCCACTTTCTGCATCTGACCCCCAATCATTTAAAAAAAAACTGTGGCTCGGTAAGTGACATATATGAGGAGAGATTTAAACGGGACCTCACAGAGATGGAAAAATGCTACATAAGATAGTGGTTACCTTTTCTTCTAGCAGGCTAGTAATAGGGTCTGATGTGGGATGAGCCCGAAGATGTACAAGAGACAGGTAAGGCAGTCCCGAAAACAAGTGTCATCTAGCTAATGTTTTCGAGCATAATTATTTACTACTTTTACTGCATGTTACTGAATCAACGAATGAATAATTCATTATAATATATGGGTTTGTAAATGGTAATCAAAAATAGATGAACCAGATTTGATGTGAAATCTGATGTTTGTACAGTTTGCACTATTATGGATTTCGCTACTGAGGATGAAAATGGGCAATTCTATGTTTTTTTCGAAAAGTGAAATTTTGTTGTACGGTGTTATCTTTGTTTTATTAAGGTCTGCTGCACAATTTTGATCAACGCAATCATAGAATCTCGAATCACAGTTCAGGTTCTCTTGTCCTGATTTACAGCATTTCACAGAATACTGTCAAAAGCAATAGCCGTATTAAGCTAACAGGTGCAGAGGAAAAAAATTCCCACGGCATTCAAGCAAGCATTATTAGGGACATTGACTTATCAGCAATGTCTCCCATTTCGGCTCCTCCCATGAACTTCTAAATTTTAAAACAGAGAGGTTATTTTTAAGACAATGAAAATCGACTGGTAATGGTGCAATTCAGCATTACTAGTTTTCCTAAAAATAACTCGTGCCAGTTTTTGATGGGACATAGTTGACTATGACCATCGTATCTTCTTTATGTTGCTAACTACTAAAAGCCAGAGAGAGGCAGAGAGAGTTGTTACAGAGCATCACAGTCTACTGCAAGAAAGGGAAAAAAAACAACAAAAAAACAGTAGTGATAGAGACAAACCTTGAGTCCCTTTCTGGTTAGATTGGTCCAACAAACTGTCAAAAAAACCAACTCCTCAAATCCTCCTCATATGAGAACATGTCTCAGGAGGGCATTTCTCAAGATGGTATGACTAGACACAAACCAGTACGACTTGAAACCCACAGTGTCAGAGTGGGTGATTGTAGGTAACACACTACGTCTACTCTGTAAGATCAGCACTTAAGGCAGTAATTACGTAGGGTTTGGTAAGGCAGTCGTACCATTGCAATTATTAGTGACCACTAGATGCAGGGCTGTAATGGTATTTAATTGAGGGATCTCACTACAACTTAAAGGGGGTTTAGTTGTACCATCTTGAGAAAAGCCTTCCAAACATGCTTACTCAGTCAACTAAAGGGTCAGTCATGAAAAAATAAGAACTGGTATAAGACTCTAAACCCATAGGTTATAGAGTTTACTCACCTTCCATGGTAGCTATATCCCACTCCCTCAGAAGCCCTGAAACCATACAGAAGGAAAGTTAGTTTAGTCAGAGTTGGAAGACATGGTTATTGGTGTGAAAGGTGCAACACATTGTTTAAGTTATACTTAGAGGACATTGGTCGTAATTATAAATGACTAGTGGTAAGTGGATTTTACCTCAATGTTCCATGCCCCCCTGACTAACATGTAGATTCATGGAAAGGCTGTATCCAATAGATGTCAGGACACTTATAATAAGTTGAGTTGAGTTTGAGTTTTCCAAATTTTATTCACACTTCACTGTGAATTGGGTCGACCAGTCCCTCAGGAGGGCATTTCTCAATGTGGTATGACTAGATACAACCAGTCCGACTTGAAACCCTCAATATCAGAGTGGGAAGACAGTGATTTTCCATTTATGTAAAAAAAGAGATTTTGTCTTTCTGCAGTGAAGACTTTATTTAACATTGTAGAAAGTTTATGTTTTATAATATCCAGATTAAGAATATTAAGAATTCAGGTATTTTTCTATGTTTCTTAGCTAGATCTGTGGGGAAACCACAATGCCTCAAAGTTTTCTAGAACTAAGTTATTTGATACGTTACCACTACAGTAACAGCAAGCATACCACAAAGGTATGCCTTTGCCAATCATACTTGACACCATAAGACACTTCCCTCATATAGATCATTGAGTGGTTAAAGTCTTTGCTGCCTAATAGGCCTTGAGTAGACAAGGTTTTCCACCCAATGGAACTTGACAGCTCAATGGGACCTTCCCCATGAGCAGCCAAAACCTAACCTTAATCCTTACTCTCACCCTCACCCTCTCTGTGCAATGCCCATTAGATGGCTAGTAGTACACCTCTCCATTGAGTCATACCAGATTTCCCATAGAAATAGTATTGGTATTTAAAGTTGTAGGGCTGTTTGGAGTGGTATTGCATTAAATAAGAAATTCCATGCTGAGAGGGTATTATAAATGTCCCTTTTTAACCTGTTGTAGCACCCTGCCTAAAGCTCTTAGCAGTGCTATAAGATTACCCTAGGGGAATAAGGAAATGGCCATCGTTATTGCCACCTTAAAGGGCAGATGTAAAGGGGCCAAGCAGGGAGAGTTGGAGAATAACGGTCATAGCAGATGTTAAGATATAGTCAATCAGGTGGAATGAATTATGTCATATCTTACAGGATTCATTGCATATTTATCACTCAGTGAAGGGTCAGTTGTTATTGAATTTCTGATATTGTAGAAATTAAACCACATGAGGTAGGCAGTCAGACTCCAAGAGTTTTCTGCTTACCCAGAGGTTAAAGCTCAAGCTACCCAGTAAGTAATTTCCACTTGTCATTTTAAAAAGTCTTGTCCCACACTCACTTGTAAGGTGACTGCAAACGGGCCAGACTCTATTGGTAGGCCTATCTGAGGAAAACAGTCACGATCAGATCGGGATATTGTCAGACCCAATCGGACACATGTGCAGATGTTTCCTATCATGACAGTGGGCTGATCGAGTTTGGTCCATCCACGGTAGCCTGCGCTGGTAAAATATAACCACAAGGTTCTTTGAAAAAGAGCAACTTGTCATTTTGAAATTTTGAAATGAGATTCATGACAGGAGCCCTCTTGACACTTATAAAGCACATCCTACAGCTGATATTCCCTAAAAGTTACATAGACAAAAGTGCAAGAGAGTGCATTAAATGTACAACAATCCAACCGAGAATGCCAATCTGATTCTCATGAGGAGATTGACATTCTCTAATCTAAATGTCGATCTAAATGTATTTCAAGGTACATCTCTGTATTTTCATGTCAATATATCTCAAGAAGGACCAACAATTACTGGATATAAGAGTTGTTCACACAATAAATGTGAAGTTGCTATGGTCTTCTAGCTTAACAGAATCTTGATGACATTTGATGATGCCTGCACGTGCACGTCCCTAACTGATGAACTTAGAGTAACAGGCCATCAAGTTGTCAACCCAGGCACATTAGTTTTCAACATGAAGAGTCTGTGTCAGGTCTGGCAAGTTAAATCCAAGATGCTGTGCCTCGTTTATTTTATACTCCTACATACGGGAAGATCGGCACTCCTTGGTAAAACCTATGGAGCTGTGCTATCCTCAGAAAATAAAGTGATAGACCTCCCTCTGCTATCAGTCACCAACTTATTAGTTAGAACATCTTTTTGGTCTTTAAATATTACTGGCTCGTTCATTAGCCCAGTTGTCTGTCGGTGAGCCATATTAGCTTTCACTCGGATGTGTGGCCCACAGAAAATAGTACTGTTGCAATAGTACATGCTCATGTCATCAAGACTCATTACCATAGTGATAGGTGAGAGTAGGACTTCAGACAGGAATGTAATTATATTCCAGCGGCCCCCATAGTATGAAGTGCAAAATGCAAAGCTGGTTTCGCATAGTCAGTTGAGAAAAAAACCCACAAACATTGGTATACCTGTAGAAAAGTCTAAATTAAAGACGTAGGTATATTTGGAAATAGTTAGGAAATGAAAATTCCCAAAGTGCAAAGATTGTTGAAATAGAAGATCCAAGTTGTGTGATGACTGCAAGACCCATATACCCTTGTAAAGTGGAAAATATAGCTTGGAAAAAAAACATCTAGATCACATGTACATCTCAACCCCAAAAGCGACTGCTACAAATTGCAATTTCTAGCCAGTATTTTGTACATCCTAGTTTAAATATTAATGCTCAACAGCCTCCAAAATGCTTGCAATATAACTACACCATAAGAAATGACTGTTTAATATCTCCTTAAATGTTTTTTTTTATAACCACACGATCCCTCTTATTCCCCTAAATGATAAATCAGGCTAAGGTGTTTTATCCATTATCCTTTACAATAACTATCTGAAATTATAATGACTTCCTTACTAGCTCCCCTGTACAAGAAAACTAAATCATCATACATGTAGGAATGACTGGCTTCATTCCGTGCAGTGACAAGGGACTTGCATTATTTCTTAGCCTTGCTGACAGTTATCCCATGCCCAATAAGGATCTTCCATCTTGATTAAGGCTGACCTTACATTCAATAGTTCACATGATATGGGGATCATTATTGGGGAGGGTAGCTTCTGTCAAGACATGCTGCGTCAGGTCTTTGCTTCTTTCACTCGCCTGTAGCAGAAATGATGATGATGGGTCATAGGGAAACCCCGCAGGGCTATGATATGGGTGCATTGATACTTATTAAGTTCAAAAAGCTATCACTCTGAAATTTTACTTACAATTATTCTACTTTTATGCATGCATACATTTCTAGACCTTCGAGAAATAATAAGCATACAGGCAAGTTGTTCAAGTCCACCGTTTCCAGCAGCATCACTCAAGGCATAAAGTACCGTTGTTATTAGAATATAAAATTTACAAAACAAATGTTCAATGGCACTCAATTTAAAAAAAGGCTAAGTATCCAAATTGTAACAATAGTGAATGAACGCTCTATTGAACGAGCAAAGAAATTATTTCCATAGTAATATATAGCCTGGACGACAGCAAGCAGTAAAGGGAGAATTAATACATTGTCGCCTCAGTGTAACAAGGTTGTACTGGCATTTTCACAAAATTGAGTTTCCTTCTGTTTCATATCTATTGACCCTTATGTAGCTATTATTACCAGGGTTTTATTACAATAGATTAAAGAAAAAGTGTCAAAAAGTCCCTCCAAAAGTCAACCCCCAGCTTATGACTGCGGTCGGCTTATGAGTGGGGTTTTGCCATAGAATATATTCCCTAAAATTAGGAAATATTCATTGCTGCAATACTAAATAAGTAGGTCTGCACAAAATATGTATATATCTGTTTATGATATTTGTGCCCACGGGGCCCTGTGCAATAAAGTTGTGTCAAATGTGTGCTATAGCACTTGTAACACTTCTTTTCATTCTCCTGCAAACCTGAAAAATACTGATACAACCTTGTTGTATTAATGGGGCCACATACAATAGCAGGGATCATACACCTTACCCGAGTTCTGCCACAACTACCATCTGCCATACCCAAAGTCTGAAGCTGGTACATTAACCCTGAAATGGCTGGGAGAAAAATCAATGCTTTTGTATATTCATGAATCACCAGGAACCATCACTTTCTAGGCCAAATGGGCAAGGATGAGGAATAACTCTTTAAAAAACTTTATTTGTAAAGAGACATCTCCTCTACTTAAAACATATTAAAATACTCTCAAACTCCTAGCAGTTCCGTTTTTGTTGATGTGCGAAGAATGCCTTATGTGAAAATGTCCCCTCTGAGTCAGGAATAAAGGAAACATCAAGATATCAACTTCAAACACTGTGAATTCACTTCAGAATACACAGATGATTTGCCAAAGCAATCATATTTAAGATTAAGGTGAAGAAATAAGAGTAAAGGCTATTTCCAAAAAGGAGTTGAGTCACTTAGTGGAAGCAAATCAAGAGACCTAACTTTAGCCTCATGCACTCAATAATGCTCTCACATTCATTAAAATAAACACACACTATATCTTCAATGTATTTGTTTACTAGAATATGTGTGCATATATGTATATTACCTGCTTTTTACAACATGCTTCGAAGCATGTTCCTATAAAACACTCAGATGGGACAAAATACTTTGTATTTTCATCATTCAGTCATGGCTTAGCTACCATTTAAGTGTTCAGAGTGGTCCAATCATCACCAAACATAACATAGATACACAAAACACTTGTATCTTCTGTTTAAGCCAAATGAAATGATATTGTTTTACATGCCTACTATCTATCTAAAAGGTAATAAAGACAATCCTATAAGTTGCATACATACAGCAGCCAAATTCAGTTTTGTGGATAAAACACTTGGAGAGGACAGGACATGTCCCATCCAAGTGTTTTTTTTTGTATTACTTTACTCAAGTAGCCGTAAGTCAAAAGCAAATAGTGGTGGCATTAGGATTTTTTTTACCAAAGCGAAAAATAAATCACTCAGACACGACATAATGTGAAAGACCAGGAGTAGAAGGGTGCGGTGAAAAAATGTTGATCCACATCATGTTAAAAGTTCATTGTCATGCTAACTGTGCCTATATACTATGGAATAAAGCAATCTAAGATACTCTAACCCTATTTTGATAAAGATTATGTTAATGTAAAAAATGCCATTTTCAGGCCCTTTTTCAGCATTGGAAGACCATAACTCCTTGATGGAATGTTAAGAATTTGTGTTTTTCTGGTAGCCCTACCTGTGCCTGGTGAAATTGGATCATTGAGGACCAGCTTCGCTCATGATAATTTGTTACAGAACCACCATATCCCAAAAAGAGCCTAAAAACCACCAAATGTGATGGTTTGTGACGACCTGACCTGAATATGTTTGCCAGGGTTGCATTCATGCATCATGCCATAATTGCTCATCTACTCCATCACCTTATCCCATATCTATATCTGCAAGCTGCAACTGAGCCTACATACAGTACCCTATATTAACCTCACACCCTGAGAACACAGTGTATAGGGTACCATTGGATCAGGGTGTAGCTAGGGCATGGGGTTGTGATACAATGGTCATTGTAAATTATGGTCAGGCCAGTTGTTTGGGTGGGATTTGCATCACATGTCCGGACATGTCCATGATTAATTGAAGTTATACCATGGTTATGGCTGATTTGCATATTTTTGCATTCAAGTTTAATGATACAAGGAGTTCATGGCTATAAAGAACGATGTTGACACTGGACCGCCACATTCATTGACAGCGAGTTGACTCATATTCTTGACCATAGCGGACAGCGGGCTGCGCATCTACGCCGTAGTGTCAACATCCCCCACCGTGCTGCAGACTCACCGTATGGTGTATAGAGAAAGAACTCCTCTGAGACGAAGGCGTGGCGAAACAGACCATCGTATTTTCCCCATTTTGAGGGAATATAGCCTATTTACTTTTAAAATCATCTATTGAAACATGAAAGTAATAACAAGAAGGTCTATTCCTGGTTCTGTGAACACCAGGAGGACTCACATGCTTATATAAATGGTGGAAATTAAATGTTATTTTCAGCACAGCATATTGACAAACAGAAATCCAATATCACTGAATATGGTGGAAGCCCTTTTTTCTCATCAGCATCAACTCACATCACAATTCATTGATTTTAAAGGTAAATACTTAATATAGAGGTCTATGGGGGGTACCATGGTATGAAGACGATATTTAATATTTATTTATGCACTTGTTGATGTTATCCACTGGATTGTATCCGTGGCTAACATCAACGCGTAAATGTTATATATCCTCTAAGTATTATACTTCTATGGATAATTTCCTTCTTGCCTATTTTATTCTGCCATAAACCTCTTAGTTTATCCTCACATTGGTCCACTTTTGGCCATCCCAGTGTTGCCTTGTTGCAAAATTGCCAAGATCCATAATTATTCTTACCAAGCTTCTTTGCACCACCATACTGCAATGTGGGGCTTCTTGGAAAACCTACACTGGTTCACTGGAAAACGATTATGGTGGTTCACTGTTCAGTTTTACAGGGAGACCTGGTATATTCAACAGTTATCTTTTACAGTGGCTGCATTTGCCTTCTTCTGAACTTGTGTGTAATGTAGATTTTGAATGTCTGGGCAGTGGATAGGACAAGGGAGGAAATGGTGCTTGCTATGAAGATCTTGGTGGACACTAATCTGGTCTCTTTTTGTCTCCCTCTCTCTATTTGTCTTGGGTTAGGGGTAATTGGGAGTGAAACATTGATACCCGCATCCTGATATCCTGCTGTAGGCAGCTCAGCCATTGTAGGAAATGGTGGGTTAGTAGGGGACAAGTTATAAATGAGAGTGAAGGATACTTTGAGTATAGGACAGGCTTTCCCTTGTTTTAGTTTCTTCAGTCTAACAGTATTCTGCCTTTATAACCACTATGTGTTTCAACAAAATCAGCTACAGTTGATCTTTTACATTGTGGAAGATTTTGTTTATGAGATGACCAGACTCCAGACAGTTAGATCAATCCTCCTTTATTGTAATGTCTTTCCTGTGTTCACTGAGTATATGGTTAGGAAGTGGCAGCCAGAGGGCATTTCCTTGCAGGCCACAACTTCCAGAGATTAAATCATGGTGGCAGCCCTAGTTACAGTTGCTTGTAGCTCTGAATTGATGGTAACTGATGTGTGCACAGTAATTGCAGGTCTACAAAACCACATGTGATTTATACATAAGGGAGTGGTTATTCATTAACAACAGGGGGGGGTGACAAAAAAATTTCAGACCCCTCTAAGGGGGGACTAAAAAATCTTCTCCCCTTTTGAGCAAAAAGTCTGTGCGCAACTATAGAATAAAAGTGGGGGGGGAATTTCAGACCCCTAGGAGGGGGGACGAAAAATTTTTGCCACGCTCGCGCGAAATTTCACCAACCCCCTTGTTGTTAAAAAATGACCACTCCCTAAGTTTTAATCACAAAAAAAAAACAGTTGGACTTTACTGGCATGGCTCCTCTGCGTTGATCAGGTTCCTTTTCTGCTGATCTGACAGATTTTTATATAGCAAGTTTATTGGAAAAAAAAATCGGATTAGCAGAGAATGGACCCAACAAATGCAGTGCAACCTGCCCTTATGACTTACGTTTTCACTATGTGTAATTGATTTAGAGTGTTTCAAATCATAGTCTGCTGTTGTAGCAAGTATGGAAAGGTCCAAAGAGCCACGTTCTGTAATGAGTGGAAGATGAATTAAGGCAGGGGTGTTTATAACCTGTCGGCATTATGCATCAGGAGGTCATTTTTTAAGGCACTACGCGCACACACAGCCCTACGACTGGCAAGTCCGGTATAACTTGAAGGGTGCAGTAACTATACTTGTTAAAAAATAACCTGGAGGCAATTTCTTAACACACTACGACTGCTGCCCTTTAAATCGTAGTGAGAACCTAATAATTTGGCCATAACAGTACCATGCACTAGTAGTCCGTAATGTCTGCACCAGTACGACTGCCCTACTAAACCCTATGTAATTACTGCATAACTGCTAATCATAATGAGCAGTGATAGGGAAGTTCCTACGATAGCCTGGCTTATTCTTGGCATTTGTAAATTGTAGTGGCTGTGTGTAGTCGTAGTACATTGAGAAATGGCCTCCAGAAGTGCTGAATGCTGCAGCTCCTTTCTGGTCTGGATGAGAGTCTAGCACAACGTGGACCGCCTCAACAATGGTACTGGTATGGTATCTTGAAACACCACTCCTGCACAGAGACCACGACCAACTGAAACTACGCATCATATAATTCAACTTGCGGGATCCTTAATTAACTAATGAAGCAGCTGTAAAAAGTGCAAGAAGAGTAAAATCAATTCATAGTCTTTCTCTTTGTCAAATATTCCCTGAACCGCTAGGTTCCCTCGGTATAATCTTAATTATACCTCAACTTACAGGTAAGTCTCAAATAATTTCAAAATTTGCTATTATCTTGCTCATCTATCATAGTCGAATACATCAGCTCTACTCTATCTTGAAAAAAAGAAGAATGAACACCAACTATCTGCTCTCGGTCCCATACATTATCTCAGCAATGACACTTTGAAATTAAAGGGCACGCTAAGTGCAATACAATTCTGACATCAGTGACTGATATTTACCATTGTAAGTATTTTGCACAATTGGTCGAATTTATTTAGTCTTCCCTATCAAGTTACATACAGTTATTTCCTACACGGTCTATCATATATTTGTAGAGTTACTGCCTTTAGTACACTGAGAGAAATTCTTACTCCCTTCAGACTGGATCCAGGCAATGTCGCCAAAATGAGTATGGTTTGAGATTCAGCCTGATCGTGCGATGAAACTCAGGCACAGCCAGAGTATCATCCCATGAACAGCCAAAGGATCTGCCAAAGTATCAAAACATATACTCATTTTGGTGACATTGCCTGAGTCTGGAACAAGACTCAAGTGAGAAAGAATTTTTTCTCTGTGTATGTATAAATAGATGTGGTCCTTTTGTTAAAATGTCTGAAACCCCCAATTAGCATAATAGCAATAACTTTTAGGCATTATCTAACTGTTGTCAATCAGTAATCATTGAAGTGACAACATTTAAAACAGTTATACCCATAACTAAAATAACTGGGAAATCCCTCACATGGCCCATAGCAGTGCTCGAAATAGACTCTAAGAACCACTTCCGTCATCAGTATTGCTATCTAAAAGGGCAGATAAGGGACCCAAAATGGGGAATTGTGAAGATAATGCTCACAGCTAATGGAGAGATGGTACATAATAGAGGAATAGCCTCAAACCATACCTACCGTAAAGCCCCACTTTCAGTAGCCTACACTGAAAACCTGGAAGATCTTAACATGGTCAGTGGTGATGACTCGAGGCCCTCAGGTTGGCAATACCTAAAACTACAACTTAGGTGGTCAAAATGACAACTTTGAATCGACTAAGAGTCGTCATTTTGACCACCTAAAGTTGTAGTTTAGGTATTGTCAACCTGAGGACCTCAAGTCGTCACCATTGACTAGTTTCAGATCTTCCAGGTTTTCAGTGTACTATAGCTTGTAGTCTCCCTGAAGACAGGGTGTGGTTCATATGCTTGGCTATACACATGTAGATTATAGTAAAGAATCACAGCCATTTTAGCCCCATGTGCTGGTTTTAGCATTCTCTCAAAGTCAGGATATGCCTTATGCATGGGGGCGGCCTGTATGCGGGGTTTACTGGTAATGACAAAATCATCTGTCTGTAATGGTCTTCTGAAAGCATACACTTTACCCTACCCATAGATAAGCATAACATATAATTTACAGTAAAGTGGCTTACATCATTCTACGCATTACATTCTACTCATTTGTGCTTTAAAGCCCAGACACCGTTTTAACAATGTACCGGGGTAATATATATAATAGAAAATTATATGCAGACTTCATTAACACTGATGTACACTGCATGTAGTTTAGCATCAAGGTTGGTTTAGTCACTTATATCCTAGCCACTCTCTATAGTGGTTGATTTGCTATGCATAGCTTAAAGTGATGGAGTGACTTTTGTGCCATGTTGATGCTATCTACCATAGAATGGGGTGAGTCTTGGTTTTTGAGAGCATATGGACATAATAATGAACAATGTGTTGATGGCATGTTTATCATTACCCTACTTCTGGTATATTGTGAAAGACCCTCTAGCACTGCAAAACAGCGCACATCAGCCCCTATTTTATGAACTAGAGTGAAGCGCCAAACTATTGTTCACCAAAGTTTGTCTGTTTTTTATTACCAGGTATGAAAATTGTGGAGAAAGTGAAATAGTATATAGGTAGTGGAGCTGAAAAGATAGAGGCAGCATTCTCTGAAATAATTAGTTCTGTGCAAAAGTGTGTTAGGAAATGTCGATAATATATAAATTTGAATATATTCATTCCTCTTCCTGGTATCACCATTATTGGCAACCATGATCAACATTCTTTCAGCGTTGATTCAACTGTCTGTGCCCACTAGGCAGCAGTGATGGAGTTAAGCATTAGGAAATGGCCACCATCCACCTAAGGGGCAGATAAGTAAGTCAAAGAGAGGTAGAGAGGGAAGATAACAATCAGGGCAAATGGAAAGATTATCCACTAGGAGGAATAGATTCGAAACCATACCTGACGACAAATTGCAGTATGTCAATCGCAGCATTTTTCAGGCATTATTTCATATCTCTATACAATCGATACACTCAAAGAAATAACTGTTGAATCTACCAGAGGACCTTGTAAAAGGAACACTGAACCACCAAGATTTTATTGCATTGAAACAGTGTAATTTTCATAAAAAGCCCCAAGTGGCAGCATGGTGGTACAAGGAATCAAAGAAAGATAGATCTCTTGCAGCTTTGGGACGGTGTTTTTACTTTAAATTATATGATGTTTATTTTACAGTGTATCTATACGTTTTAGCAAAAAGTTTTGTTTAATTCAACTATTACATCCTGGTTGTCACCTGTCATTCATAAGGTATATTGGTGGTGGGCTGACAAAGAAAGGTAGTAACACTCTATCAAGATCTTTTCTGTCCAGTGTGAAACCCCCAGGTAATTTTGGGTTTCTGATTTAAGATGTTGTGCAGGTTCAGAACAGCAATAGTACCCTTTACTTGCAGAATTAAAGGGAGTAGACACGATCCAGCTGGTTCAAAATTGACCAACAATTTCTCTTAGTAACTTTTAGGGATGTTAGATTGATGCTCAGGTAACATGAAGAAGGCATAAAAACCACAGGTCACGGTGTCTGTTTTTCCACCGGAAGGGATTAAATTTTGGTGGTCTTAACTATGGCCTCCTATGAGAATTTGTTTTCTCACATTTGATTCCATAGAAAAAAATCTTTTAACAATTTCTTAATCAAACCTCATGTATTTATACCTGAGATCATTAGAATTATTTTGGAAGCAAAGAGTAGGGGGTCACAAGCAAACTGAAATTTTCCTTTAGTATAGGAGTCCATGGGTACAGCAAATATGAATTCCAGTGATAAGAATTATAGAATGCCAAGGTATCACACCTAAAGGGTTGATAAAGAAAGGTTATGTCATATAAATTAGGAATATGAGCAAATATTGTCAAATTTGGCAGTTTCATTTTTTGCCACCAAGTGCCGTTTGAGTAGATTGTGTCTACTGTATCAAGCCGTCATACACATTTCAACACCCACACCCTTATGCACTTAGATATACTGATAAGGAACCTTGAATTTATATTTTCTAAGCCACACAGTATTTCCCTACTCTCGGTTACCTGGAGGTTAATTCAAAAGGTCCTGGGAATTTCTACCCCTGTGTAGGCACATATCATAAAACCTAGCCAGTCTACCCTATCTTATGCAGTGGTTGCGGGCCAGTCAGGCACAGCAAGTCCTGAGATCACTTCACTATTCCTTTTCCAGCGCTAAGATCACTGCAATCTTAGTGAAATAATTGCATAGTGGTTTCACCTGAGTACAAGAGCACTCACAGGGAACACTCCTGCTCCCAAAACTGAATGCCCCTGCTGTATACATATAGAGGGGGGGAGGACGTTTGCTGAGAGTCCTTGAGGGCTCTTCAGGCTACTCAGGCATGAATTGCTCTTGAATACTGTACAAGGTCAACTGCACCCTATACTCTATAAGTGGCTCATATAGGGGGGGGGACCTTGTGTAATCACGCTTGTGAGAAGGAGTGTTAACACTGCTATTCTAACAGTATAGTCCTCTTGCCCCTGGAGGTTAATTCAAAAGATCCTGGGATTTCTACCCCTGCGATCTTAGTGTAGGCACATATCATAAGACCTGGCCAGTCTACACTATCTAATGCAGTGGTTGCAAGCCTGTAAGGAATAGCAAGTCCTGAGATCACTTCACTGTTCGTTTTCCAGTGCTAAGATCACTGCAATCTTAGTGAAATGATTGCATAGTGGTTTCGCCTTAGTACAAGAGCACTCACAGGGAACACTCCTGCTCCCAAAACTGAATTCCCCTGCTGTATACATATAGAGGGGGAGGACGTTTGCTGAGAGTCCTTGAGGGCTCTTCAGGCTACTCAGGCATGAATTGCTCTTGAATACTGTACGAGGTCAACTGCACCCTATACTCTATAAGTGGGTCATATGCGGGGGTGGGGGAATGCTTGTGTAATCATGCTTGTGAGAAGGAGTGTTTCCACTGCTATTCTAACAGTATGGTCCTCTTGCCCCTTTAGGCTTGTCAGGAATAGCAAGTCCTGAGATCACTTCACTATTCCTTTTCCAGCGCTAAGATCACTGCGATCTTAGTGAAAGAATTGCATAGTGGTTTAACCTGAGTACAAGAGCACTTACAGGGAACACTCCTGATCGAAAGAGTGAATAGCCTGCTGCATACATATAGAGGGGAGGGAGGACATTTACTGAGTGTGCTTAGGGGCTCGAAGGGTTACTCATGCATTAAGTGCACTGTAAGGTAATTCTTCCCTTCTCTCTCTTTGTCCTGGGGGGGGGGGGGCACAATGCTTCTAATAGGCAAGCATAAATCATACATTCATGGGAACAACTCGTGAATACTGTACGGGGTCAACTGCACCCTGTGCTCTTTTGTTACCCCATATGGGGACTGGAAACAATGGTATAAACACTGTTGTGAAGAAGAGTGACTCCACAGCTATTCCTTTGGGACTCTTACCCCTGTGCCCAGTCAGTATTTCTTGGAATAGTGGAGGAGAGCTGAGGCTAAGATCAATGCGATCTTAGTGCTGGCTAGGAAAAGTGAAAGCAGTCTGATCTTAAGATCGCTTAATAGGATAAGGCAGAATAATTCCTAAGATCGCTGAGGTTTGCTATCCCAGGATCTTTTGAATTAACCTCCTGTGCACAGTGTGTTCTACTTGGAATGGTCTAGGAGGGCTGAGGCTAAGATCACTGTGATCTTAATGCTGGCTGTGAAAAGGCAAGACAGTCTAATCTAAGATCACTTAATTGGATAAGGCAGAATAATTCCTAAGATCGCTGAGGTAGTGATCCCAGGACCTTTTGAATTAACCTCCTGGTCTTTGCCCATGGCCGTTTACCAATAATGCCACTGTTGGCCTTCGCTCTCAGCTTATTGGCCTTCACTCTCTGATGCAGGTGCTTTCTTGTGGAGGAAATATTGCCATTCCAATATTGCTTGCTCATGTTATTGAGACATTTTACCCGAGTGATAGAGGTCAGTTACCTGAGAACATGTGTGCCATGCTACAACCCAAAGATAATTGTGCCAACCTTTAAAATTGTTATTTGAAGCTGAGATGTTTTATGCTCAAATTTGTATGATTTGGATCACACAAGCTCATCACGAATGGTTTCGAGAACAAAAACTGGGTTTTTGCACTCAAAAACTCAGTTTTTGGCCCTGGAATACATGCCATGTGCATAAACTTGGTTTTTGCATGTGAAGACCAGAAATCTCAGGCTAAAACTGGGTTTTTGAGACAAAAACTGGGTTTTAGAGGCAAAAACCGAGTTTTTGCACCAAAAACCTGGTCTTTGATTCATTACCCAAGCTTTTAGAACATAAACTTGGTTTCAAGGTCAAGAACCCAGTTTTTGATCCAAAAACTAGGTTTTTATCTGTGTCTTAGTTTTTTGCAGGCAAAAACTTGGCTTTTGTGTCCATGTCTGGTTCTTAACCAAAGATCAAGTTATTGTACGAAAACTTGGTTATTTTCAATGCAGGGGTTGCAATACCCATGCATTGGTCTCCCTTTCCCCTCCCCTTCCATAAACCAGGTCACTGAGTCACTCCCTCCAATCCAGAAATACCCAGACATTGGTGCAAATACCAGGTTTTTGTCACAGAAACCTGGTTTTGGTACACTGTTACCCATGCTTTGTTACCAAAGTATAGGGGTTCTGGTATGTAAACTATGCTTTGGAAGAAAAACTTGGGATTAATGACAACGAAACCCAGTCTTTGTACAAGACCTACTTTGAGGACAAAAACTGAGTTTTAGTTACTAAAACCCGGTTTTAGGCACTAAGACCCTGTCATTAGGCACAAAAACATGGTTTCTGTGTTAAAACATAGTTTTAGGTTAAATAAAAACCTTAGGGTGCAAAAACCGGGTTTTTGGTGCAAAGATGAAGTTTTTATGAAGTTTACCCATTTGGCTTGCCATATTTATCACCAGTGCTCTTGTTTTGAGTAGCTATCATCTTCATTTACATGTATATGTACCTGACTCACATGACCACGTCTGTGCAACATGTAAAAAACGTCAGGACTGAAAAGAATGTGACTGTTCCAGGTGAGGCACTCCTTAGCAAACTACCTTTTCCCCTATGTGGAACACCTTCTAGAATTAACGTTGGCCCTACTCTGCCCACACATAACGCCCTCCCCATACTCAGAATTAACACCACAGAAACATGAGTCTTCTAATTAGTGTCAGCCAACATCCCCGAGGCATCTTGAATATTTTGCAGAAATTCCTTCTCTGGTTCCAGAACCTGATTGAATGAATCTTCTGCTTGATAAGTAGGGTGGTGTTCATTTTTGGGAGTATTTCTTTACTAAGTAATTCGGCCTTGATCTAGACTGAATATTCTCTTATTTGAAAGTATACTTTTCATTAATTTAGACACTAATTAGATTTGGCTTCTTTTCATCTAACACTGTTCAAATGTTGAAAGGACAACGTTAGTTTCAATAGCTTCATTCTTATATCTGATCTCTGTTATATTACCATTGTTAAGCGGGTTCTCCGATAAAGCTGATTTTGGCCCGATTTTGCTTCAGCTCACATTATGTACTTTTGGGGACTATCAAGTGTGAATGATTTGTAAGCTGGGTATGGTGGTGGAGCTCTACATTATTTCATCTGGAACCATAGGGCACCATCAGACATGAAATAATCAGAACAGATGGTGGCCGATGCAAATCCAGAAATACCTAGCATGCTAGATCTCACCAATGTTGAGAAAATGGGACTGGATAAAAAAATGGACCACTGAAAAAAAGAAGAAAAGAATCGGACTAGTGGAAGAGCTTTGATTAGGTTACCCTGAAAAGCAATTCCAGATTCTGCCCCCCCCCCATCCCTCATCTGGCAGCGTCAGGCAGCATCATGTATGAGCAAAATATCTGGCAGATTTGGCATCAAAATCCAAAATTGTGCCCGCTTTATTCTGTTATCTATAATGTATCAGCTCCCTCCACAATTGAGGAACAACTTTGCACTAAAGGGATGAACATGAGTTTTTTAGTTCCTCTAACTTTAGTTTTCAACCACAGTACTTTCACTGAAAACCTTGAAGATCCGAAACTAGTCAGCGGTGACCACTTTAGGTCCTCAAGTTGACGATACCTAAAACTACAACTTTCGGTAGTCAAAATGACGACTTTAGGTCATCATCCTGTTGACCTGAGTCATCACTATGACAACTCTGTTCTGTCAGTATTGTCATACTGATGACTCAGGTCGTCAGGATGACGACCTAAAGTCATCATTTTGACTACCTAAAGCTGTACCAGACCAGTACCATGAGTCAGCCTCCAGTACCTTGAGTCGGCCACATGATATCATGAATCAACTACTGTGTAGGAGAGTGTCTATTGTACTGATGCAAGGAAAGGGCAGATTTCCAGTTAACTGATAATTGACAGGGTGTGAACGTCATCCATCTACAATATTAATTTAATGTTAACTCTGTTCCTTGACTACTACACTGAAAATATAAGGCTTAAAAAGGTACTCTCTAGTGATCACTTTTTGTCATCTTATTGATGGTCCCGAGGGGGAGTACCCCATGATCTTTTAGGTGATCACATGTGATCACCCCGGGTGATCACTACAGAGTACCTGTCTGAACTGATTAGAGAGGAGTTTGTGAATGATTACGTTGTCATTAATTAAGATTTTCGCATAAATTTGCACAATTATCCCCTTCCCTTGCCACATACAAGCATCCATTGAGGGCACTTACAGCTGACTTATGATGCCTTGGTGAGGCATACATGTAGTTGTTTGTATAAGGAATATTAGCTCATCCCCATGGTTATGATTATGGTTTGAGTGACAAAAGAGGTGTCAATTATTAAACATGCTTTTGTCTTTGAAAATTTTGACCAAATGACTTTTTTGATCAATTAACATTACCTTGTGGTGACATTTCTTACATCATTCACCCTATAGACACTGATGATCAAGAGTATAATAGATACACATTCAAGATAGCTCAGATAGTAAACATTGCATATCCTATTGTTGTATACTAGGGTCCCCTGGTGGTAGAAAAATATCATCAAAGTGATGACCTTGGGCAACTGTTTGGTGATCATAATGAATACCTTAGGTCATCAATAGGGAAAGAGGACCTTAACTCATCAATGGTGATCACCTTAGTAGAAGCCTATATTTTCAGTGTACGACATCATTATAAGTTTTTCCTAATTTACTAGTTGGATTTCAATATAAGTGGCTTGCATGGATATAATCCCAAACACACTGACATTGACAGCCTGTGATAGAACAACAATAACCAGAGATGATAGGATAGCAGGTGCAGCATCTTCCCATCTTTTATCAATATAAATTACTTAAAATTCTCTAAGGTGGTCATTGATTATCTAAATTTGGCACTATACACATGCAAAGTGGCCGACTTAAGGTACATGGACGAGTCAAGGTCACTCTACACTATAGGCTGCTTATTCTTGCAAGTTAGTGTGAAAAATTTAGATTTCCAAACATTATATTCTAATCTCATAGAAATTGACAATAATCGTGAGATAATAAATCTAATGATAAAAATGTCCTGGAAATTATTCTCTTTTTTTCCAACAATTATTCGATAATAACCTGAAGATTATTTTCAAATCTCTGCGATTAGGCCTTTCATAAAGGAAAACCGTGAGATCGTGTTTCAAGCTCCTTTTGAGAAAATCACATGCTTTACCTTTTGGAAATGCCTAGTTGTGGAGATAATCCTAAGATGAAAAATAATCATCAGATAATCGTCAAATAATTGTTGAAAAAGAGAAACATGTCCTTGACATGTTTTATTATTCAATTAATTATTTCATGATTAATGCCCGTTTTTAAATCTTAGTCTTTTTTTTTGATAATTTCTAATCTAAAAAATAAGTACCCTATAATCATTTTATGTAATTTTTTGAAAGATTTATTTTGTCTTAAAAAATACCACTTATTTTTAGGTCTAGACCAAAAGGTAACCCAATCCATCAGCAAGACTGTATAGTCATCATATAATTGTCAAACTTGGTTGTGGAACTATAACATTATCCTCAAAACCATAATAGAAATGAAATAATCTCTAGCCTTTGAGAGTCTCATCATGCTCATTGAGACTCTCATCATAATCTTTGTGATGATCATAAATGGTCCCCATTTTTACACGCTTATCAAAATAGAAACACTTTTTCTCTATGACTATGTAAAGAATTATCTTTTCCAAAACAGAAAAAGGCCCCAGGTCCTGTAAGGTCGTTATACTCTATGCTAATCCCTAAAGATTGCCGACATATTTTCTGAAGGCCTTAAAGCAGCCCTTTCTGACTATCTATTGTGCCATTGGGAAATCTAGTTACAAGTTCTCTAGTGGCTCTCAATCAGTCCATGGGATGTGTTACTCGCGAAATCATATCATTGAAATCGTGTTGGAAGATTGTTGATAGATGATGAGGTATGATTAAGTGGCCAAGTGACAGAGTGGGGTACAAAAGAGTCTTGACTATATCAAACCACCTGACCTGCAGTAACTGGAGGATTGCTAGATAGTGATTGAATTGAGGGTCTAAAAACACTTACTTGGAAACATCTTTATCTTGAATCAGTACAACTATTTGAGGTTAAAATATGTGCCTCTTGTGATAAGCAAATACAAATTGCCATATCCCTTGAACACATATAACAGCTAACCTTAGATATAACTATATATCATAGCATTTAACACTTAATTACCTCTGATCCTTGCACAGTGTAGAAGCTATTCAAATATATGTATTTACTTTAAGAAGTTACTTTAATGACCCCGAACATCCTCCTTCTATATATTCACAAGGCGGAGCAAAGGTGCAACACTATAGTGCACTTTTCCTTCTCCATCTGTTACAGGAGCTGCTTTGTAGATGCTGAATAATCACCTCATACTGATAATAACACAGGAAGTATATTACTCACTGATAGGATCGGCTATCAATACACACAGTATTGGGTTGTGAGTTCATGTAGAGTACTGCAAGGGTGAGCCGCCGGTGAGCCTATAGATAGTGCAAGATGGATTGTAGCAGAGATTGGGGATGGGGACGGAAGGTGTCATGAATTGATTCACTGTAAATAATTGGTATGAGAGACTTAAACCTTTAAGGGGCAGAACACACATTAAAGCAATATTCTGATCGATCAATTTTCTTTAAATACATAAAGGCTGTCCTGGTTAGTAAAAAGCCAGCTTTTTGATGAAATACATGCCAAATGAGTCGTCCTGCATTATAGCAATAAGGATAGGTGGAACTGAAAGCAGCACATGGCCCTTAGTGGTTAAAAAAGCAGGACAGGTCTCTGCCTCGGAGAAGATGAGCATATATTAAGCGGCAATGAATCATTATTGATCCATGTTCCTCAGGGCCAAAGAAGGCTTACCCCAAAAGTACTGCACATGTTGAGAAACAAGCATTTCCTGGTTCCCAGGTACTGGGAGGTTGCCTGTTCTGGGAATACACATGCCACACCATGATAGTCCCTCTCACTATCATTGTCTGAACACTGCATTGGTGATACAACCAAGGTTACTGAAATAACCCCTTCTCTGTCAAACAACGGTACAGGAAAATACATGGATTTCCTGGGGTCCTGTATGTACTACAACTAACCAGTCATTTTTTCAATTCTTTTCATTTTTGCACTCATCTATTTTCAATGGCAATTCAACCAGCTGGACCGCATGTTGCTAGGCCACCATCCATACAATTTTAGAGTATGAATGCTTTGATCGGATAGGAATATATGGCTTTCACAATATGTTCAAGGTGGCAACAGAGTAATTGCTCGGAGATGAAAAGTAAGTAAAAAGAGAACAACAAAAATAATGCTATACTATCAAATCCTGACTTTTCCTAACACAATCACTGCCAAGACGGTTTGGTTAGGGAGAAATGATTAGCATGGATCTCCAGTAGGGCATTTCAAAATTATAGCTATAGATATCGTTTTGAAATGCCTTGCCGATAATATAGGGAATAGAGCGACACCTTTCATAAAGATTCCATATTTTCTTCCCAGTTCTTATCTTGACAAAGATCTCTTGATTTTTATAACCCGCATTTAGAATTTTATAAAGAAGGTGACTATAGTATGACATCCATTTTGGGATAAGGGTGGGTCTGGAAAATAAGGATGATGTTGGTAACACTAAAGAATCATCTCTTGTGTTGAATGATAAGCCATTATACACCTTCAGTTGGTCAGTCAGATAGGATCACGTGGAGGTAAATAGAGAGAATATAAAAGTGAATACTCCTATTATTTCTAAGGGATCCATGGCTACGATAATGGAACTTATAATTTGTTTTCAACCAAATTAACATCCGCATGAAAATACCTGGTCAAAAAAACGTAGCTTCTTTCTAACGAAATGAAACAAAGTGAACACTCTTCAGCATATTTTTAGGCTGGGAAATATGGTGTTTTCATAAAAGAAAATTCTAGAATGTTATAAAAAAAGTAACATATGGAGACTACTTGACATATATGATAAAGATTTCGCCCCTTTTAAAATAAACACCAGAAATAAATTTCCCTTGGCTGCCTTTTTTTTCTTCTTAGAGTAATTTTTTTTTAAATAAAATTTTCAAGAGTAGGAGTGTTTTGGGGAAGAGGGCAAAATAAGGGAAGAAGTATGCCCTTCAAAAGAGAAAGGAGTTAAGTTCTAGTCACCCCTTGACTCAGAAATAAATATATGGGACTATATACACCCGTGTATATATATATAATTAATATGTGCAGTGGTTGGATCTACTTTTCCTCCAGGGCGCGCATTGGTATGTGTGACGTCACCGTAAACATCCAGCGCCTATATAAGCTGCGGGATCCAAATTTTCCTCATATCGGCACACACCACGCTGGGTGGTGCCGGAAATTTTAACGGTTTTTATCCGTTTTTCCAAGTTAATACGGTATTTAACCTATCATTATGGGTAGGAAAGGAGCAACTAGCGGCACACAAAGGTCCAAGACCAAGAAGTCGCCTAAAAAACCAAGGAATATTGCCAACTCTAGGATATCGAGCAGTGTAGATTCCAATGGGGGTGGTCATGGATCATCTTTCCCCAACTGCTACTGGGGGTTCATTGGATTTGCCTGTTGACCAGACGTATATCGGGGAACTGGAGGAACGTACTACTCGTATGGAGCAGCAGCTCGAAAACATCCGGTCCTTATTGGAAAACCAGGCGGTTAAACGGACATGTACTTCAGCAGCGCCATGCGAAGCTGAGACGGGTCGTACACGTGGTGGTGTTGATAAACATTCCACAGTCAACATGGTAACCAAGCAACGGGGGCGTGGCCGACAGCGCTCGCCTGACTACCGGGGTCTCCACGGCGACAGGGCAGGTCGTCGCCATCTTGGATCTTCGAGTAGATCGTCTTCATACCGTAGTATTTCGACGAATTCATCGGTCTCTATTGGTTCTAGTACTTCAAGGAGTAACCGCTGACATGCTACAAAGACTAGAGGTACGTTTGATCAGAGAAATTTCTTGAAAAAGGGTGAAAAAATGGATAGCATCGAGAAACTACTGATCGTTAACGTCAGAATGGTTAAGCAATTGTTAGAGGAGGGTGAAGATGTGTTCGATGTGGTTAAGCATATTGAAGTTCTGGTAGAAAAATCCTCTACCAAGATATACACGTTGAAGGCTCTCGTAGCATACGACTCAGCAGTCAAAAATAGGGCTAATTTTGAAGGTGTTGGATCGTTTGGCGATGTTAAAAGTGAGGATATTCTGAGGCACCTCTCTTATGACGGAACGGTGCAAGCGCAGAAGGCGGGTGGGTCTAAACCCAAGTCTTTCAAATCAAAACAATCCAACCGAACCTGTTATGCTTTCAACAGGGCCGAGGGTTGCAGGGAAGACCCGTGCAGGTATCGTCATATTTGTGAGATATGTAGCATGTCAAACCATGGTAAAGACAAGTGTCAAAAGAACAAAAAAGACTAGGAAAGTTCACTTAGGCAAGGTCCTGCATTGGATTCTGATAGTTTGATGCCTGATTCTAGTGTAATATGTATGGTAGACCTTCCTGAGCCTCCCGTTTCTATCATTCCGGGCGATAATGTTAATAATGATAGTGTAAATATTTATAATTCTTGTGATTTGTCAAAGAATTTATTTATTTCTCATAGCTGCCCAGTACAGGGCGAGGTTGAACCACTTTTTACGGTGGAATGTTTAAATAGACCCAGCATCAGGGTCTATGACAGTTGTGTAAATGGGGTATGTATGTGTGAGCATTTCATTTATGGTAGAAAGGCTCAGATACTCCCGTGTCGGCTGGCTAGTTTTCTCAGGCAGTCAGACCTTATTAATATCAATCAGATTGAGTCTGATTTTCTATGGTGTGGTTTTACCGAGGGTTTCAAAATTATTGACCCAGGGTGTGATACAACATATGATTGTAAAAATTATAAGTCTATTTTAGAAGGTAGATTTTATGACGAGATGTGTAGCATTATTGTGGAGGAGTTGAACCAAGGCCTGGTTACTAAAACTGAGTGTAAACCTAAATGTATTCACTCCCTAGGGGGTGTGGAAAAATCTAATGGTAAGCTTCGTCCCATCACTGATTGCAGTATGCCAGCGGATATCTCTATTAATAACTTTATGAATACAACGTCCAAAAGCTTCTCGTATAACTCTATTAACACTGTTACTTGCCAACTTGATAGAAATGATTTTATGTGTGTGGTGGACTTGAAGTCTGCATATAGAAGTATTAACGTTTATGGCCCACATGTAGGCTATCAAGGCTTCAGGTGGAATTTTGGCAATGGAGATGAGTTTTTTGAGAGTAATCGGTTGACATTTGGTCTAAAGTGTGCTCCATATATATTTAGTAGAATATCTGATTTTTTGACTATTATTGCAAAATTTTATGGTGTAGATAGGATAGTAAACTACCTAGATGATTTTATTATCATAGCTAAAACTGAAGAGGATTGTTTACGTAAAAGGAACACCCTAATTGAGTGTATGGAATATCTAGGGTTTGTTGTGTCGAAAGAGAAGGTGACTGAGCCCAACCAGGTGTGTACTTTTTTGGGTATAACCATTGATTCTACGGCTATGGAGTTGTCGCTTCCACAGAAGAAGCTAGATAAAATGAGCTCGGCTATAGACGAGTGTTTGGGTAAAAAATTCGTATCTAAGAAGACGTTGCAGAAAATTGGTGGTTTGATGTCCTTCTGCTCCCAAGTAGTACGTGGTGGAAGAACTTTCAGCAGGAGATTGTTCGATCTTTGTGCTAAAGCCAGGAGTAGGGGTGTTATTAAACTTAATGAGGAAACTCAAAATGACCTACTGTGGTGGAGGGATTTTTGTAGAATTTTCAATTGCAGAAATATCATCCTAAATGATAATGAATGTACTCCTATGTATTCCGATTCCTCTGTACAGGGCTTTGGAGCCTGGTTTGATAAAGACTATTTTTATGGTACTTGGAACGACTCTAATCCTATGGTAGACTGTACAGATCATTTCGTTCGTGCCCCTAGCCTTGATAATCTCAAACTTCACCATAGAAATATAAATGTTTACGAGCTGTATCCAGTAATGGTAGGCCTTAAGCGCTGGGTGAAAAAGTTTTCTAATACCAGAGTTCATTGCATTACGGATAACATGCAAGTCTTGGCCATGTTGAATACCGGTAGGTCCAAGAATAAGTTGTGTATGTCCTGGTTGAGGGAAATTTTTTGGCTATGCTTTATACATAACATTGAAATATATTCTACATATATTAGGTCGGAGGAGAATATTTTAGCTGATCATTTGTCTAGGCTAAATTACAGAGGTGTCCCAAAAAAATGTAGAAATGTTTTAACTGAATATAACATGTGCTGTTATAATTCCAGGCCTGAGGGAGCTAGAGCGGAGAAGGAGAAGGTTTTTGTATAGGGGCGTGGCTGAGTCCACACGTAAGGTTCGCAGACAGCAATTTAGTAGGTACAAAAAATTTTGTAAAGTTTTTAACTTCATTCCCCTACCTTGTTCTCCTTCTCAAGCCTCTTTGTATAGTGTATACTTGTCAGATAAAATGAAACCTGTATCTGTTCGGAACTATTTGTCCGCGTTATGGTATTATCAGAAATTAAAAGGTTATTCTGATTATAGTAGTAATTTTATTGTAAAAAAGACACTGGATGGTATTGAACGTAACTATAAATGTTCTTCTATTGAAACTAATCCTTTTACTCCAAGTGATATGCTGAAGATCAAATCTAAGTTGGATTTGTCTGTGTATGAGGATGTAGTCTTCTGGTCAGCTATCCTATTGTGTTACCGAGGTGTGTTCAGGGTGGGTCATGTAGTCGATTCCCCTCATAACTTTAAAGCCAGAGATATTTCTTTGTCTGTTGATTGCATTCGCATTGATGTTAGATCCTCTAAAACTGGCCAGTATGGTAGGAAGCCTTATGTGGTATATTTGAAGAGGAATGATTATTCTGTTCTATGTCCAGCTAGGTATTTGGAAATTTGTAAAAAGTCTAACAGTAAATTATTGTTCACTATAGGTAACAAACCTTTGACTTATAACTATGTTAATACCAGGTTGAAGTCCATTTCTCTAGACTGTGGTATTCCTTACAGAGTTTCAACTCATTCGCTCCGGCATGGTGGAGCAACTTTGTTAAAAGATTCTGGTTTAAAGGTCGATGATATTAAAAAGAGGGCTAATTGGAAATCTAATGTGGTATATAATTATTTGCATGATTCTAAGCAAGACCTACTAGCTCTGGATGTGATGTTATAGTGTGGAATGGTGTATCCATTGTGTTTGGCGGTTTTTTGGCATGTATAGAATTGGTATTAACCAGATCAATTCTCACCAAACCCATTGTCTCCTTCCTTATTCCACTTGTGATATTATTATAATATTATTATAATATTTGTTATCGTTACTATTTACCCAACGAACATAATTAACTTATGGGACTATATACACCCGTGTATATATATATAATTAATATGTGCAGTGGTTGGATCTACTTTTCCTCCAGGGCGCGCATTGGTATGTGTGACGTCACCGTAAACATCCAGCGCCTATATAAGCTGCGGGATCCAAATTAACCGTCAGTTGGCGTTTTCCTCATATTGGCACACACCACGCTGGGTGGTGCCGGAAATTTTAACTTTTATCTTCTTGTATATTGTATTTACATTGTTATATTGTATCTATTATTGTATATATTGTATTTATATTGTTATGGTATTTATGTATTGTATTTTAAATTATTGTCTATTAATAAAGGCATGTATAGAATTGGTATTAACCAGATCAATTCTCACCAAACCCATTGTCTCCTTCCTTATTCCACTTGTGATATTATTATAATATTTATTATAATATTTGTTATCGTTACTATTTACCCAACGAACATAATTAACTTATATATAAATATAAATATATATATATATATATATATATATATATATATATAAATGATTCCATAATAAAGTATGCATATTAATTGAAATTAATTTTACTCCCCTAGGTTTCCGTAAAAATACTGCTTTTACAAGGTGGTTCTGTATGATTTATGCCTATTAGAAGCATTGTGCCCCCCCAGGACAAAGAGAGAGAAGGGAAGAATTACCTTACAGTGCACTTAACGCATGAGAAGCCCTAAGAACAAGGACACTCAGTAAACATCCTCCCTCCCCTCTATATGTATGCAGCAGGCTATTTACTCTTTCAATCAGGAGTGTTCCCTGTAAGTGCTCTTGTACTCAGGTGAAACCATTATGTAATTATTTCACTAAGATTGCAGTGATCTTAGTGCTGGAAAAGGAATAGTGAAGTGATCTCAGGACTTGATATTCCTGACAGGCCTGCAACCACTGCATTAGATAGGGTAGACTGGCCAGGTCTTATGATATGTGCCTACACTAAGATCGCTGGGTTTGTGATCCCATGATGTTTTGAATTAAGCTCCTGGTCTTATGATTTTGCCTACACTAAGATCGCAGGGGTAGAAATCCCAGGATCTTTTGAATTAACCTCCAGAAATCCTTATCTCTGATTCCAGTAGCCGGTTGAACTGATTTTCTGATTAATTAATAGCCCTGATCTTGAGCTGTTTATTTATTCATTTAACCATGATCTAGACCAAAGATTGTTATCGCTTTTAGTATACTGAGCCTGTGCCATATTAATATTTACACTAATTGAACATTTTATTTTTCTTTAGTCTTACCTTTATTCTCTCATTTCGTATTTGTGTATCCATGACTGCCTATTTGTCTCCTTTTTCTCGGCCTGATTAACCATTCTTTCTCTTGCAAGTATTGTTTCTCTCTGACCCAAAATGTTAAACTATTGGTAACTCTCTCTTCATTCCCTCTCCCTCCCTCTCTTTTTTTTTCTTTCATTTTAGATATAAGAACCTCTCTATATATACACATTCTGATATGCTGAATCTTATTTTTCGTCGTGTCCCAAGTTTTTATTTGGATACAAAATGCAGTAGATCAAGTTATTAAATTTATCCTGACCATAATCTCTGGAGAATTACTAAAGTTTGGAGTTGACAATATGTACCCTTTTTCATCAATGGGACCCTATCTCTGTCTGACTGTTGCAGTGTCATCATTATGAGACACATGCCTGGCAGCCACTGTAGTGTCCGTTCACATGACATGTCTCTATAAGGGTCTCCTAGGGTCGGTACCTTTTGACCAGGCCCTCCTTAGTCACCGATACTCATCCAATATCAATGGCCATTGGACCAGGTGCATTGTGTGTTGCTAGGCAGCAACCAGTACAGATAATGGTCTGATCAGTCAGAAATACATGTCTTACACAGTCTATAAAGGTAGTATATGGTTCAGTCCACCGAAAGTGGGCACCTTGGTCTTCTTTGGGTTTTTTTTGGGTACAGGGTGTTATAGAATAAAAGGTATTTAACCATTCTTCTTGTTTCTTGTTTCATTTGAAGGAAAACACCTTGGGCTTCAAAAGAAGCCCATTATAACATTTTCATCATTTTGAATATCTGTAATAAAAACTGACCGTTTAGGACTTGAATGAACCTTTCCAAAGAGCCAAGATATAGGGCTATCAATAAAATTAAGTTCCATGATCTAATTCTGAGTTTTAAAAAATGACCCTCTACCATGGACAAGTGCCCACTTTCAGTGGATTGGCCCATATATGAAGTGAAAGAGCAATACATCCGGCAGCTGGTATACAGATTGAAGGACTGCTTTTACCAGGGACAAGAGCTCTCCTAGTTCAATCAAATTCAAGTTTTAATCGAATTACTTTGCACCTGAGACTAGCAGCTGCCTTAGTCAAGATGGGTACCAGCAAACTCTCCCTGTGGCTCATCGGAAAGTGGCCTTAAATGAGATGCATGAATCCTGATCCTGGCTAATATCAATCACTTTTCAGACAAAGTGGCCTTTTTCCACATGCATGAACATAGATTTGGGTTCAGTGAGCAATAATACCCCAGTTGCCTATAACAAAGGTTTGCTTTGATTGTTCACTACCTGATATGCATCATTCATGGATATGCAATAATGCATATATGCAGGACGACCTACTGGTGGTGAGTGTGGTATTTGCAAGGAAAATTCTGAATATGAATCTTACATGTTGGGGTGACAAGTGACCACCCAAGACTTTATGTGTTGTGCTCAGGCACAGCTCAGTCAAATTAGGTATGGTTATAGTTGTATAAGGGATTGTAAAAATATACCATTGAAATAACAGTGAGATCCTTGTCCTAGAGATCCATTGTTGTTTTCATTGAGATCCCTTGTGCTGTCATCATAGTAATTATAGAAACTAGAATATTTCATTTCAATACAATTGGGGTGGTTATCTGTTAAGTTAACAATTCAACAGTTTTGTTTTTGGCATTGCAGTCAGTAGTTGAGAATCTCGCAAAGACACGCGATGGGTGTAAAGTGCTTTACAACTCTCGATTTGCTTCAGTGACTTTGGACCTCCTATACTTTAGCATTGTAAATGATGTATTGTAAAGCAATTTGTCAGAATTGACTAGGATCTACGTAAAGCATTTCTCCGAGTGATAAACATACACAAACTCTACAATTATGGTTCTAAAAGGCCCAATGAAATGCAAAATAACAGAAATATTGATTTGATTTTGACAATTTTATTCAGTCATGTATATCCAACTGCAACCGCCCATTATTCCCAAAGGAATAGCACTGACTTTTTTAGTTGTAGTGTTGTGGGCGGGCGTAGTGCCTTGAGAAGTGACTTTCAGAGCTAATGAGCTGGAGTTACCTCTAATGGTAACTTTGGTTATCCTGGTTATACTCTGTAGCTCATAGAGGACTCAGAGTGGGCCTACTTTTATTTACTCAAGTTTACAAAGCCTCTGCCAATGGGCAGAAACAAGCTGTCTGGCCTTAGTGCAGAACATTTTCAAAACTGCTTCTAGGCAGTACTCTATGACATGGCCCGAGGAGATTGAGGCTTTGTCACCTTTTTCTACACTGTATCACCTCTATCTGCCAATGGTTGACACTGCAGGATGCATGACAGGGTAGTTTATACCACGATTTCTGGCTTACACAGTGCTTTTTGGGGTCTATTCCCATCCACATATCTGTCGATATTGCACACCCTGTAGGCTTTACCATCGATTTTGGAAGGCGTGCTGTTATCCATCTAAGGCGTGCTGTTATCCTGGATAACAGCACACCTCTCATGTCCTCCCATGTCATATGTTACATGTTAAAACCAACAGAATATTTCATTGCAGGGTAGGGCTCGAACCTGCAACCTAAGATTCTTAGTCCAACCCCCTATGCATTGCGCCACAGGGACTGATGATATACGCTCGGTTCGAACCAAATCTGGACATGATACAAAGCCGTGTGCGCTGTCGCTGTCCGCTGCTGGGCGATGAGGTGTTTTATACACAAACATAACCGCGAGACACAGTCAATGGAGAAGGCGCGGTGGTCTAGCGGTTAGCGCTTTGCGCTCAGCTGCAAGAGGTATATGGATCGAGCCCCGGTCCGGGCGCATCTTTTTTCGCCGTGTGCGCTATCGCTGTCCGCTGGCGGGCGACAAGGTGTTTTATACACAAACATAGCCGCGAGAAGCTTTTTTCGCCGTGTGCGCTGTCGCTGTCCGCTGCTGGGCGCAGAGCTGTATTATACACAAACATAACCGCGAGAATCATCTTTTTTCGCCGTGTGCGCAGCAGGGCGACGAGGTGTATGTACCGATCGTGTACAAACACTATTCTTCGCCGTGTGCCGCTGCTAAGCCTAGCCAAGACCAGGGCTGTCGCTGTCCGCTGCCGGGCACCGAGGTGTATGTACCTGTGTACACACACAATGGCTGGCATCGAGTCCCGGGGAGGGGGAATAATTTTTGTTTTCAAATTGAATTTACTGGTATAATATTGTTTATTTATTGGTTTCGTGGTATAAAATAAGTATACAATGGATAACTCATGACTCGTGGGTGTTATCGACGATAATAACACTCGGCCTACGGCCTCGTGTCATTATTTGTCGATAACACCCACTCGTCATGAGTTATCCATTGGTTACTTGTTCAATATCTTATGCTGATCCCTGACGATCGCCACCAGATTTCCTATAGACCCATAACAGCCCCTTCTCAATACTTATTGCACCCTTGGGAATTCAACCATAAAAATGCTCTCTAATAGTTCTAAGTCTGAGCATGGGATATGTTCCTACTGAATCACATCATTGAATTCTTGTTATAAGATAGTTGAGAGATGTTACTGTTTGATAAAGTGCCTTAGTGACAGAGTGTGGTACAAAGGAGTCTTCAGTTGATCAAACCACCTGGCCTGGCCTGCGGTAGATAGATGGTTGGTGGATATCTATTGAATTTAAGTGCTCTGGTAATTTTAGCTTCTGATCCATGTTCATCCCTGACACCTATACTGGACAGGAGCTTATTCATTTTCTATTTTAAAGACACCCTTACTCCTTGCACCTATATAAAACCAGCGCCTGTTAAAACTGCAGTGTGCTCACCTTAACGGTTAATACAAAGCAGGATTAGTTCCTGGACAAATAGGAGGATATAGGTGCACGATGACTTGTTATGGATCCATTTACCCACAGAGCTAAAGAAGACTTAACCCAAAAGTTTGTTTTTTATATCGGGAAGGAGGAATTACCATTGTTCCCACGTTTAGATACCATTCCATAAATATCCTGAAATGTTACCTAAGCTGAGGATTCACATTGACAACAATGACCCCTCAGCCTGACATGCACTGGTCACTGCATTAGTGATATAACCCAGGCTCCCTTATTCTTCCCCATTGAATATCATCATTAGGTAGTTACTCTGGTTCCCAGGTTTGGATACAACCCCATGAATGTTGTGAAATGCTCTCTGAGCCAGACAATGATAACCCCTCACACTGACAAGCCCTGGTCACTGCATTTGTCATATGGCACAGGCTCCCTTAATCTTCCTAATTTGAATTAGATACCATTATTTGATAAAACATCGGTTTACAGGTGTCCTGCATGTACCGCAACAAAACCCAGCTTACTATTAACTAGATACTTTGTATTGCATAAGGTTATAGCTGTTATCTCATACTGACCTTCTTCATTCAATATTTTGTTGTAAATTTATCATTCTGCCAAAGGACTGTAACTATGACAACTCCAATTGTAGTGGCTGTAGTAGCCCAGCCAGCAAGGCCCACATGGACCCCAGGTGGGCTCTCTGGGCTAGCCTTGATGGTGGACCGTGGGCTCAACCTGGTAAATGTCAGGGCATCCAGATGGGGCAAGGGTGGGTTCAGCCCAGAAACCCCTTTTCACTGTATGGATATATGTATATAGGTCATGTTCCCCTCCTCTCATAGCATTGACTATATCCATAAATACACACCTATCAATAAGACTTGGAAAAAAAACAAGCTTATAGAAGCATATTAATTTTTCTGCATTCTATAGAAGTGGGCTAGGGCCTCTACCTGATACAAAATGGTGAGAACATGCAAGAATTCAAAGCACTTCATCATACTGAATAGAGCAAGGCCCAAATATGTTAGCTTTTGGATGATATGATGGATATCATTGAATTGTATTGGTGATGTATAGATTCATCTGATGACGGTTTAAATATGTAAAAGAAAGATGCATCATTGATTATAGGCTAATATCATATAACAACTGGGTCCCATATGGCAGCCCTGACATTAAACAGTTTGAGCCAAAATCTGGGCTAGCCTAGGGAACCCAGAGGAATCCCATGTGAGACTCATATGCTGACTGGGGGGCCATCCTAGGATATAACCTCCAGGGATGACATATGGTTGCCTAATTCTGTGCAGCATATGTACCTTTGTCCATGGAAATGTATACATTACACTCTACCTATATCATGAGTCTAGATCTAATCATAGTTGCTGCTGTTTCACCCATCCTCAAAGGACCGCAGAGAGCTGAGCTACACTGTAGGATGGGTCTACTTTTCATTTTTTATTGTTTTTTATATTGTTTTATATGTACAATATAATTTTAAACAAGAGTCCCGAGAGGCCATTCCAGTAGGATACACTGTGCATAAAGCTAGCTTTGATCCTGAGTATACCTATAATTTCTAGAATTAGAGAGCTGCCTATTTGGACATTTGTTTCACGAATGAGTATTTTTCTTCTGTCACACCGTCAGGATCTCCTGGTTACAGTTGAGGCATTGTTTCCTCATTATCTACCAGATCACCTAAAAAAGTATTCTATGACTCAGTGATTGCTGCCATATTTCCAATGCCAAATATAAAATCCCCCTCTGAGTACCTTTTGGGTCAGTGTGAAAAACAGCAATAAACAGCGCTTTATGCATTTATCCTAGACTAATTATTGGTATTTAGCTGTCTAGGCATTGTTTTACTGAGTCCATTTATGCATCCTAATACGAGGGAACCAGGGATATTGCACCCCCTCCCCCATCTTGTCCACTTTACTCATATCGTATTCAACTCACCCTGACACTTGGTGAGATGCCACTTCTGCCTTTTCTAACCAGCCCCATGAGGTAACTTTGATGATGCTGACTGAACAAGGACTGGCTATTTCAGGGGGTGCTTTAGGCCTATCACATGGTGAGGAACCTGTAACAGGACCTCAGGGGGTCTTCAGGTAACACTACAGTCTTATGTATAGGGCTTGTCCCACTGCAATTGGTCCAGTGCATTTTTGCTCATCTGATATTTTACTACAAATACGCTGTATAAAAATATATTGCAATTGCAACTGTTTCTAACTGATGGCAGTGGAACCAGTACCAACACATCAATTCCTTCATTATAATTGATACCCTCATTTATCCAGATGTTGATTCATGCCAAATCTTACACTTAAAGCTTATTAGGGTGACCAGTATAAAATGTCATACATTAGCTCTGCATTCAAGCAGCATGACTACCAAAAATCATAGTGCATTAAGAGACTATTGAGCCCTCAAAGTGTTAACACACGGCCAACAAAATGGCAGCCAACGTAATGTTGGTACATGTTGTGTGCCGCAGGTCCCAGGTTATAGCTTGGTCAGACTGGCGAGTACCATACTGTTACACTGTATTGATTACTCTCATGCCTATCTTACAATAAAGCTGAATCATCAACTGAATTGTCTGGACCCCTGTTAGCTCACTTCATGACAAGTAGCGATCCGTTGACATATTCAACTGGGCACCAAAAGGGCCTGGACCCATGAGTAATTGCATATTGGTCTAGACTGTACTCATTCTACTAACTGATATGCCTACAGCATCATACTAACTATCAAAGAAAATCCAGCGATGGACAGAGGGTAAATTTCAAGGTTAAAGGTCGAGAATTGCTATAAACATTGAGGTGCTTGGGTCACATACATTTTTGAATAAATCCTGTAGTTCTGTAGTCAGTGCTTTGCTATGTGAGATAATGATTTGTCTATATATAAATCACAAATTGGAATACTTGAGTTTGAGTTGTTTGAGGCCAAGGTCATATTCTAAAAAGGTCAAACATAGAAAACTACACATAATTCTAGATTTGCATTGTCAATTTTTCTAAAATGCAATTCACAAAATGATGTAAATTGATTTTGAAACAAAGGATTGACATCGTTCTCATCAGATGAAATACCCTCTCCTGTAGTGATTCATTTGCATATATATACATATGGATCCTGCCAAGTGAACACTTTGCACTCTGATTCCAGGGTAATCTGTTCTAATAGGCATTACTGAATGACCAATGTAGAATTATTAGTACTGTGAGTGGATGACTGGAACCAACTACTTTGTCCACATGACAAACCAGCTCCTGCTAAGATGGTGCTGCTGTTGTGTCAAATTATAGTTATAAATATATTGTTCGTGAATTATGACTATTGACACTATTAGTTAAAATGATAATGGAGACAAAATATAAAATAAAAGATAGTCCACAACACTCACTAGCCTAAGGTGGTGTTGATGCTTCCAGTGCTCGGAGCTGACTACCTTGGTGCAGCGTGAGTTTAGACACAGGCCGCCCAGAGTGCCCTCAACCAATCAATACTTGTGTAGAGGTCGGCGAAAACGTACTTGGAAACACCGGGTTTCGAACCCGGGACCTCTCAACTTGCAAGCGAGCGCTCTACCACTGAGCTACATCCCCAGACCTGACGTTCTCTACCTTCCACCTACATCTGGATCGGTATGACACAAGGGGGCAGTGTTCACTGGCTGACCAGCCCCTGGGGGCTGGTGCAACCGGGGAACGGGGACAGATAGCACACCGCCATGGACTCACAGCCAGAGCTGGCCCCTACACTCCTCCCCACCAGCTTCAGCCAACCCTACTCCTCCAACCCAACCTCCAGCAGGTGACTAGTTTACCCCTAGCAGGTTGAAGCGTTAACTGTGTCATACCGGCCCAGCCACCGAGTTCCGTAGCCCCACCTTACACGGGCAGGGCCACTCGGTGTTTCCACCAATGTAGAGGTCGGCGAAAACGTACTTGGAAACACCGGGTTTCGAACCCGGGACCTCTCAACTTGCAAGCGAGCGCTCTACCACTGAGCTACATCCCCAGACCTGACGTTCTCTACCTTCCACCTACATCTGGATCGGTATGACACAAGGGGGCAGTGTTCACTGGCTGACCAGCCCCTGGGGGCTGGTGCAACCGGGGAACGGGGACAGATAGCACACCGCCATGGACTCACAGCCAGAGCTGGCCCCTACACTTGTAACACACCTACATTGTGTTAGGTCACATTTACATCACTGGAAAATCTAATATATGTTGTTTCAGACTTTCATCCTCATCTTCAGCTCCTGCAATTAGGGCCATCGAGGTATTCAGATATGTGAAATAGGGCTTTGGGATGTTTTATTATGGAAACAATGTCGTGACAATGGAGTCCCGGGCCTCCCTAGCCCACTTAAAAAGGGTCTATTTCTCCTCTTTCCTATCCTCTCAGGATGTGTGTGCGTGCATATGCATGGGCACTGACACATTCCTCTGTGAAATTGTGTAATATAGTTCTCGCCATGAATATGACCTTAGCTGTCGAAATGGCGTTAAAACTCTATTACTCACTCTCTCACAATGGAGTCCCTTATAGATCATAACAGAGAATAGCAGGGTCTGTTCTACTCTCTTTTAGTCTTCTACATCATCTAGTACCACCTGTACTGTGTCGATCAAAGATAGCAATAGCTTGTTCATATATTTGAAGCATATATATTTGAAGCACTGCTAAGGGATTTTACACCAAGGGGTGCCATTTACGCAAGGTATGTTTTGGAAGTGCGCATGGCTACCAATAAAACCCAAAACTGAATTATCAGCTGTCAGAACTGTTTGTATACTATTACTTTATGTTTCTCTATTGGTGAGACTTCATCAATCAGCAATCAATTAGACCCAATCATATGAAATCATTATGTATGGAATATTCTCTTTTGGTGAATTGTCGAATACTCCATGTGATCCCACACATATGTTATAATGTTATGGCAACCACTACAAAGAAAAGGAGAAGATAGTATACCATACAATTAATGCTTTCTGTCTGCTATAAACCATTGTTATTGTGAAAGGAGTCTCCCAGGGTGCCTGAAGACGACTAAACATAATTTGATTACCTCTTCATTTACACATGTGATGGATGTCCTGCCATGTCTTAAATACCTCATGTCTGATTCTTTAAGAATCAGACACTGGTTATGCATCAAAACATAACTATCCTGGAGGTCTTAGTTGACTTGTTGAAAAATAGTTTGAGAGAATCATGTAGATATTGGCGGAAGGGGCCGACTCGCTGAGAATTAAAGTTGGCCCCACTCCACATAATTATACAACCCTATGCCATGAATAATCATCACAGAAAGATAAGCAGTTTAATTAGTGTCAGCCACCACCCCTGAGGCATCATGAATATTTTCCAGAAGATCTCCATCTCTAATTCCAGGATCTGATTGAAATGTTCTTCTGCCTAATTAATTAATACCCTGATGTTAATCTTTGGGAGTATTTCTTCATTATTTCATATAACCATGATCTATACCAAAGATTTTTTTTTGTTTTTAATATACCATTCACATGCCATGTTAATGTTGACACTAATTAAACATTCTGATATTCTTTTATCTTTGCTTACCCCCATTTTCTCCTGTTGTATTTGTGTATCAGTATCTGCCTGTTTGTCACTTTTTCCCCCAGCCGAATTAAACAAACTTTCTCTCTTCTCTCTGACCCTGAATATATCTTAAATGCTTGGTAACCCCCTCCCCTTCTCTCTCTCTCTGTCTCTGTCTCTCTCTCTCTCGTTCTCTTTCTCTCTCTCTTTCTCTCTCTCTCTCTCTCTCTCTCTCTCTCTCTCTCTCTCCCCCTCTCTCTCACTTTCTCTTTTTCTTAATCAGACAACATGTCTCAATACTTTTATTGCGTCACTCATCTTAACACAACATGATCTGCCTGAAAAATTCTTACGGATTAGCTATATAAAACCAACTGAATTGCAATTACAAATACAGATACAATAATTATGGTGAATCAAAAAGTTTTTTGCCTCACAGGCCATTTGGTGCCGCACATTTTATTATACTGCAGGCCCGAATTGATCTTGGCAGGACCGAACACCTTAATATCATTGTTGTTAGGAAGGAAAGCAAGAATTAACTCATTGTTTTAATCATTCAACTCTTTGAATCTTAACAAACAGTAATGCCTTTTTTTAAGCTGAAAAAACCTTAATAATGGTCTGATCTGCGAGCTGTAAAAACCAAAATCTAGCCTAATGTTCCAAAATTACAGCAGGACATTCCTGTAGTGTGGCAATGTCCATGGGCCCAGCAGTGATTTTTGCCGGCAAAAGCCTGTGTCCCGCGAATTTTTATATTGACTGGTAGTATACCTCATAAAATGCTGACTCCTGATGATTGCCGCCACATTTTTCCTATAACACAATATACAGCCCCTTCTCACAGTTTATGCCCTTGGGAAATCAGCCATAAACAGGCTCTGGAGTGTGTTGCTCCTATGGTAAAAAGAGCTGTCAGTAGGTACCCTCTTTTCAAAAGAAGTCACGCTCTGCTTCACCATTCAACTTGCACTCACCACATTAGTCTGAAAAGTCACCTGCCTTGTTTAAAACAGAGAGAGCAGGTACCTACTCATGTCACACACTCTATAGTATATTATACTGATTGACTTCTCCCAACTAGGTACCTACTCAAATCCCCCCTTTTTTAGCACCGTACTTGAATGAACACTTGTGAGCAACAAAAGGAACAACTTATAGCTACATGAAAAGAAAGGACTGGAAACAAGGGCATTTTTAGCCAGCTCTTCCTTTTACTATAGGAGCAACACCCTCCTGTAGTGGCTCTCTGTCTGTGCATGGGATATGTGTTACTCGCATAATTCTTGTTATGAGATTGATGATAGATAAAGTTGTATGACTGAGTGACTGGGTGACAGAGTGGGGTACAAAGGAGTCTTGACTTGATCAAAACACCTTGCATGGAGTAGCTGGATAGGTATTGAATTGAAAGTCTCCAAAATCACATAAACAGGTTTTACTCAGCCCATACTTGGCTCACTATCACTAATACATTGGAAATGCTACACATCATAGATCTTTATCAAACTTGGAAAAGACCATGGTTTGTAATATATCAGTAAAACTATTAGGTTAAATATATGATCTATGTGATTAACAACTACAAGTTCTTCAAACTATTGATGTATGTTTCTTTCCCTTCTTTAACTGTAACAAGTAACCTGATACATTTAATTCTCACACTTAAGTTCTTCAGCACTAAATCCATTTTGATCCATGATCATCCCTGACATTTATAAATACAGGGCAGGAGCTCATTCAAATTCAGTTTTAAAGAGTTGTTTAATTACCCTTACACCTGTTCAAAACCATGCAGTGACTGTTAAAAGTACAGTATGGAGGTTCAACAATAAGGTGCTCTTCTTCTTCTCCCTCTTTTATGGCAGATGCAATACATAGTAGATGATGAGTAATCAGATAATACTGACAGTAACACAGGAAGTATGATACTCACTGATAGGATCAGATAATAAACCAGACATATAAGGACCCTTTATACAGTACTGCACAGAATGAGCTCTCAGTGAGCATGTAGAAAGTGCAAGGTAGATTGTAGCAAAGATTGGGGATGGGTATGTAGGGTGTCTTATGTGAATAAGGAGAGTAGGGTGTCTTATGTGAATAAGGAGACCTAACCCTTTATGGCTAGAGAATGCATTGATGCATCATTAATGTCATTGACCTTGAATACAGGCCTAGTGATTGACTCAACCATGTTGTATTGATGCAGTATGCCAACTAAATTTAAAGTGAGTAAGGATAATGTCTACATTTAGGAAACACTGCACTAGTGCATTATTACAACTGATAGAGGAATGTAACTGAAGGTATCATGCTGCCATCAACAGTTTATACAAACCAGGATTAGTCCTCAAAGAACATGAGGATATAGGTGATGACGTATTATTATACCTAGCATACAACACTCACACACATTAAGCATAGGAGGCATATGGCTCTGTCTCATAGAACTAATGCAAGTCAGATCATGATTGGCCATGAAGGTTTCTGACCAGTAGAGTTAGATGCAGAATGCACAGAAATAGACAGAAAAATCAATTTCTTTGTGACTATCTTTTAGACCAAATCATTCCCGATAAGGCACTGCAAGAATTATTTCTTAAATACTTGTAGGGAACCATATTCCACAGAATAAATGTAATTTAAACTAGAGCTGAATTTGATATTAATGGTCAGAAACTTTGATTTTGAACGAATTAGCTAATGTGGTCATTACCAAAAGGGGTAACAAAAAGATTTCGACTCACAGATGAGGTCAGGGCACAGACAAACCTAAATTCCCTGTAAAGTATACCTTTCAAACCCCAGACCAATATCTATACTTGTCAAAATCAAGGTTTCTGACCGCTTTAATGAAGATAACCTATTGTGTCATAGATAAAGGGTGCTGGGAAAAGAACTTTGTTTACAGATGGAGTCAAGACATGGGCAAACCCAAATTATCTGAAAAAGATCTAGATTTCTGTTGTTGAATTACAACTGCAACTATTTTAATTTCCTAGATCAAGGTTTCTGACCAGTCTGAAACCTTGATATCATATCATAAACCTTGATATCTGCTCAGAAACCTTGATTCCTGAGCAGAAACCTTGATTTTCAACAAACTAGCTAATTATGACATAAATATAAGTTGTGTGGTAAAGATTCTAATTTGGAGATGGAGTGAGGTCACAGACAAACCAGACAAACCTATATTCTCTGAAAAAAATTATTGTGCACAGTCTACATATTCATAACTGCCGAAAATCAAGGTTTCTGACTGGATTCTAAAGAAGATGGCCATTTGAGTCATAAATAAAGGTTGTTAGGGAAAGATTTTAGGGGAAAATGGAGTCAATACATGAGCAAACCCAAATTACCTAAAAAGGATCTATATTTCTGAGAATTAAAACTACAAAACCTTTAATTTCCTAGATCAATGTTTCTGACCGGTCAGACACCTTGATATCTGGTAAGAAACCTTGATCATCAAGGTTTCTGACCAGATATGTAATACTGATAATGAAATCTCTTCCTGCAGCTTTAGAAACATGCTTTAACTGTAACCCTTTGCAGGAATAGATGGTTCTTACTGTTAGAATTGATTTCTATTCATGAGAACATATTAAAGGTACTGTGGGACAGAGGAAATGTGGTATTTGATGCTATCTGGTCAGAAACCTTGGTCAGAAACCTTGATGTGTTGATGGAAAAATGGCCTCAGTGGTACTTGGTGGGGAGTATCCAGGGTTCTTTTCCATGTGAAAATAAAACATATTTCTCACACGATACTAAGGAAATTTTGGGATAACACATGAGAGCAGTTATATAAAATCCATTAGACTGAATAATTATGCAAAATAATTGGACTTTGCCTTACATTTAGGCTCTAGTACCTTAATTGTTCATGCTAAGAAACAAACCAAGACTTGTTCATTGTGCACAAGAGGCGTATCATTATCATGTTATCATTGCTTATACCACGATTTGGGACTTCCTGTGCCGATATGTGCATATCAGCCGTGCATTATATAGGTATATACCAACTATGTGCACATTTTGAATTTTTGGTATATACTTTTTCGAGGTCAAGTTGACTTATATTGTTTTGGGAAATGTTGGAACATATACAAATTCAATCTCACCATTGTTTCAATGTGAAAAATCGTCCCAACTCGTAGGATAATTGAACCCCGGCCGCAGTGCTGGTTGGCGAGGACGTTAGCCATAGCGCCACACTGAACGGTGATGAAACCCAATGTTAATATATATAAGAAGTCTGTAGCACCTACCCGCTAGCAGTACTGCTGTGTTTACACACTGTTCGTATGGAATCCAACCATAAGCCAAAACCCATGAAAACTTTGCATGGCCCTAAAATCCAATGTGCGGACCTGGCATTTTTTCCAGGGTAGTTGCACTTATGATTTCTCTTGTTTATCTTATAGAACTCAATCAGAGCTTCAGGGGGACACCCATTTATATGGAAAAAAATCATTTTTCAGCTTCCAGAGGCCTCCAAAGGGTCAAAAAAGGCCTTAAAATCACCCCCGTAGAGAATATTTGGTCTTCCTTGGTAATTTTCTCTTAAATCAGCAATAGTCTACAACCAGCACTCTTTTACCTTTGTAGCTTGAAGCATTGGGCTCAACTTGAGCCCAAAACTGTGTTGCTAGCCCAATTTTTGGCTTCTTGAGGGCTAAAAACCCTTTGGGGAAGAGGAATGTCTGCCCGAGTAACCACAGCCAGATTACAATGAAAATGAGATTGTACATAAAAGATTTTAATCTCATATGAATTCTCATTCAGTTCTAACCATTTTCACCAAAAATCATGTTCCTAACCCTATTTTTCACTTCATGGGACCCTTAAATCCTGCTCTGGAACTGTGTCTGCCCAAGTAACCATAAATGGTAGAAGAGCATATCCTAAAATGCAGAGAACACAATTTCCCTGCCTTTTTTCCCCACATTTTACAATACAGAGTGCACTGTGTAAAGGCCAAGAATTAGACCTGTAGCATTTATTTTCACTTCCTTGGAGGCCAAAGTCCCTTTTCATCAGCATGTCCACCTGAGTAACCGTAAATGGTACAAGAGCATATCCTACTATGCAAAAATCACAATTTCCCTGCCCTTTTTTTCTCACTTTTAAGTATTGAGTGCACTGTGTATAGGCCAAGAATTAGACCTGTAGCATTTATTTTCACTTCCTTAGAGGCCAAAGTCCCTTTTCATCAGCATGTCCGCCCGAGTAACCATAAATGGTAAAAGACCATATCCTCTCATCCAGAAAATACAATTTCCCTGCCCTTTTTTTCTCAGTTTACAATACTGAGTGCACTGTGTAAAGGCCAAGAATTAGACCTGTAGCGTTTATTTTCACTTCCTTGGAGGGCAAAGTCCCTTTTCATCAGCATGTCCGCCCGAGTAACCAAAAACGCAAAATGTCCATTTCCTGCCATATGAGTGGATTTTTTGTTGTTTTTCTTATTCTCCTCCAAAAATAGCAGTTACTACCCTGTCTTGCAGCCAATATCTACAGTTCTATTTCTTTTTTTACTGCTTTGGAGGATTCCTCTCTACAGGCCAATATAATAGCTCAAAAATACATGAAAACCTGCCCATTATTTCTTATCATTTTATGTCCCTTTGACTAAGATGACATGATAAAAAAGAAATTAACTTTACTAGGCAAGCTAAGCCATTAGTCAGCCCCAGTACTTATGAACCTTCACCTATGTCCACCTGAGTAACCACCCAGGGAGTGCTGTGGGCAAGAGAGAGAGAGAAGATGTCATGAATTGGGATAGATCACCAACTTTCCACACCTGCCACGTGTAGGACACAATATTATTATGAAAAGGAAAAAAAGATATGGTCATGGTACACAGTGGAAAAAAAGTAAAACCAAGGCTGGAAAGAGGCCTGCTGCTATGGGAAATGTCCGCCCGAGTAACCTGTTTAGGCTGCGGTGGGCAGGAAGAATGGTAGAATATGGCTAAAACCATGCTCTCTGACATAAACCAGGAGTGGCACAAGGGCTTTACTACACACATGCTTTTAATGGAACCTGTGTTCTCTCCCACTCCCACCCCTTTTTTTTTTTTATTTAAAAAACCCTTCTTTTGTCTGCCTGAGTAACCAAACCTCCCTATTTACAGGTCATGTTAAGCCAGTACACCGAATTTTTTCCAATAGTCCAATATAACATGTGAAAGAGTAGACCTTCCTCTAATACATTGATATAAAAGAAAGGACAGGGGTCATTGCTGGTGAGTTACAGAGCTTTCATAAAGGAAGCTTAATTATATGAGATGTCATTTCTGCCTGGTTTTCTGGGTGAAATTTCCTTTCCTTCAGCCTGCTGCTATTTTTTCTTTTCTTTTTTTTTACTCTGCACTACCTCAATAGTTGGGTACATGTGTTTCCTAAAATGAAAAATGCTAAAAACCTAAGTTATACCCTTTTAGCCTAAAAAAAATACCTGAAATCCAAAAAACCTTATATCTGGTTACTCATCCGGACATGCGGGATGGTACCTCTTCTCCTGATGGTTGCCATGGCAACCATTTTTGTACCTGGACTCTGGTACTATACACATTCATAGCCCAACCCATATACATTACCCACAATAAATATAAGAACTCTCCTCCAAACTTTTTTCTGAACCCCCCTACAGGGCCGATGCAAAGGGTTCACGGGTTTTGGTCTTTGATGTAACAAGTCTCCATATTAAAACATACACATCCTTAGACATGCTAGATGATCCCTCCATGCTTGATATGTCCGATATATTCAAAATAAAGAAGAATCCATTGATTTTTCCATTGTAAGCGAGTCGCGGTCTGACATTCTGAGTGTCTTGACCTATATCTACATCTGGGCCACTGACAAACTTTTGTCGGACAAGGAGGGAGACCTGAATGAAATTAAACAAAAACCACACTCGAGACCGTAGGTTGAGAGCTCGTGCGCAGATCGCTGCACAAGAGGCAAGCATATCGAGAAAAATACAATCTCTAGTGTGGTTTTAGCTTATTATGGATCCATTTACCCACAAGGCTAAAGGAGACTTAACCCAGAAATACTTTTAATACCACTAACCAAGCGTTACTCTGGTTCCCAGGTTGAGATACAATCCTACAAATGTCCTGAAAAGCTCTCTAAGCCAGAGATTACACAACAATAATAACCATTCACACTGATATGCCTTGGTCACTGCATTAGTGATACAACACAGGTTCCCCTAATCTTCCTCACCCAATATCTTTACCAGATAAAACATTAGTTATTAGTGATCCTACATATATTGTACTGCAACAAACCCAGCTTATTATAAACCAAATACTTTGTATTGCACAGGTTTTTAGGTGTTATCTCCTACTGGCCATCTTCAATGGTTTGTTGTAAAGGTTATCATTCTGCTATAGGATTGTACCTAAGACAATTTCCACTGTAGTGGCTGCAGTAGCCCAGCCAGCATGCCCACATGGACCCCAGGTGGTATTCCTCAGGGCTCTCTAGACTAGCCTTGATGTGGGCTCAAGCTAGTTAATGTCAGCCCTGAAGCCTTGTTTCACCGAATCCATGTTGTTCCCCTCCTCCCATAGCATTGGAAATATTTATAAATACACCTTTCAATAAGACTTAAAAATTGAGTACAAATCACATAGTAGTGTATTATTTTCTCTGTATTCTATATTTATAAGCAGGCTTGTGTCTCAACCTTATAAAAAAATGGGGAGGACGTGCAGAGATTCCACCCATCACCCTTCTGATGCTGAGTTCAATGGTCTTCCTACTGAGGTAACTTAGCAGCTGTGTTAGTTGTTGTTAAAATGGCAGAATGATACCTTAGAGAGAAGCGCTATTACTTTGATGCATCATTGATTGTAGGCTGATACCATGTAACACCTGGGCACCACCTGGGAGCCCTGCCATTAAGCAGCTTGAGCTAGCCCAGGGAGCCCAGAGGAATGCCAGCCACGGCCCATGTGGGCTTGTTGGGAATGGGGGGGAGGGGTGGGGTTCCTAGGATATAACCTCCTGGTCTGGCATGTGGTTGTTTAGTTCTGTGCAGCAGGTGTACCTTTGTCATTTTATCATACATTATACACACACACACACACACACACTCTCTCTCTCTCTCTCTCTCTTTTAGAGCTGTGCCTAAATAGAAAGTGGTTTTCAAGAATCCCCACACTAACACTCTTTCCTTGCCAGACTGTCACAGTCTCCTAGTGGTGAGCCACATAAGCATACAGCAATATGGCTGCTACTGTAGTGGCTCACACATCATGCCTCTTGGACCAGCTGGACATTATGTTACAAGACAACAACCCACACAATTACCACAGATATATTGGTCAAGGATATATGACTAACAAATATCCAAGTGTTAAAAGTCACCACGAGACCTTCTTCTCTTTATATACCCGACAAATGGGACACCTTTCACTAAAAGATCACAATTTTGCTTTGAATCCACTGTTGGGTACATTATATGAAACAGAGCCCGACCCGCCATGACTCAGTGATTGCTGCCATATTTCCTATGCCAAATATAAAATCCTCTTCTGACTATTTACTGGGCCAATGTGAAAAAGAGCAATAAGCAGTGCTTTATGCATGGCAGTTCTTATGTATCCAGGATTAATCAGTGATATTTAGCTGTCTGGATATTGTTTTACTGAGTTCATTCATGTAGTATAATAAGAGGGATTCAGGTTAATGACAGAGCCACCTGTAGCATTATGACACCTACACTCTCAGCCCGAATTGTAAATCGGCAGCAAAGACCACTGTACTGGGTACATGACAATCTACTGTAGAGTCATTGGATTTTTACTAAGAACAGGTCCTAGTGTTTTCCAAAAATACGCTGTATTTTGCTGTAAATAGAGTTGCGCAGTTTGGGAGTGTAGTTGAGACAAATCTTCGACAAATGGGACATCGCGGCCCCTCCCCATCCTGCCCCCTTTACTCATAGCATCCTCAGCCCACCTTAATGCTTAGTGTGAAGCCACTTCTGACTTGCTAACCGACCCCTTGAGGAAGGTTTGATGAGGCTGACTGGACAAGGACTGGCTTCTTAACTGGGTGCTTAAGGTTAGTCACATGATGAAAGCACTGTGCATAACAGGACCTTAGGGGGTCTTCAGGTGACAGTACATAGTCTTACGTATAGGGCTTGTCTCACTGCCATTGGTCGAGTGCATTTTTTCTAATCTCAGGACTTTTTCCTACACGTTCGCTATGTAAAAATATTTGCATTTGCAAAACTGTTTCTGACCAAAAGCAGTGGGACCAGTGCTAAAGGTCATCCCTAGCCCACTTAAAAGGGTCTATTTCTCCTCTTTCCTAGCCTCTCAGATGTGTGGTGCACATATGCGGGGGCACTGACACATTTTTCTGTGAAATTGTGTAATGGAGTTCTTGCCATGAATATGACCTTAGCTGTCGAAATGGCATTAAACATCTATTACCTACTCACTCACCAGTACTAAAATATTACTCTCTGTAGAGCAATTGATATGCCCGTCCATTTAGATGTTGATCCATACCAAATTATGAACCGAAAGATGATAGGATTATAGGGTTAACCTGTATAAAAATGTTAAAGTTAAAACCTGTCAAATCTAACTCATTGCCTTTCGGTTTTTCTGTACATGATTGGGATATCCCTACTTTCTCATATATCTTTTTGTGTTTGTGAGGTGAAAAATGCAGCAATGGTATATATCACACTGTCACATTAATATATGTTCCACAAGCAAGAGCATTTTATTATAATTCATATTCATCAGTTTGTTGTCCTCCTACATATAATCCTGCATCACTATGCACAGTCGTGAACACATAATCTTCATTTCTGCAAGTGATCTTCATACCAAATTTTAGGTTTCTCACTATGAATAGGACCTTAGCTCTCAAAAGGGCGATAAACTCACTCTCTCACAAATCTGTGTTCAAGCAACATGACTACCAGAAATCATAGTGTATTAAAAGATTATGGAGCCCTCAAAGCGTCAACACAAGACCAACGATATGCCATCCACTGGAATTTTGGTACACACTGTGTGCCTCGAAAAGGGTCTTCTAGGGTTATTAGTTCATGACCATGCCCACATCGCCACTGCTTTGTTACCCATACTTATACATCATCAATGGCCAATAGATCACCTGGTCTCTGTGTTGCTAGGCAACTACCAGGGCATATGTGTCTAGTAATATGATTGGTCAAAAAATGGAGAGTAAATGACTGGAATATTTAACTATGGAATTCATAAAAGCATCATAGCTGCACCAAAATGGTGGCATAAGCAAGGATGATATAGGTTCTTATACCACGATTTCTGGGTTACTCAGTGCTTTTTGCTGGATATTCCCATGCACATACCTGTCGATATTGCACACCCTGTAGGCTGTAACATCAATTTTGTAAGGCGTGCGGGTATCCATGGATAACCTGCATGTTTTGCGGTTATCCATGGATAACCGCAAAATGTCCTTCCATGTCATATGTTACATGTTAAAACCTACAGATTTTCATTGCCATGGTAGGGGTCGAACCTGCAGCCTCAGGTCCTTAGTCCAACTCCCTATGCACTGGGCCACAGGGACTGACGAGAAGTGGTTGGCTAGAACTAAACCAAACATAGCAAGCCTAGCCAGGTGCTGAGGTGTGTGTACCAATCGTGTATACATAACCAAGGGACACGTTAAAATATATCCAAGCCGCTGAAGGAGACGCGGTGGTCTAGAGGTACGCGGGTCGAGTCCCGGTCTGGGCACATATTTTTTCGCCTTTTTTTTTGTGGCCGTCTCGGCTTGGCTATGTTTGAATGCGTCCGCTGCCGGGCAACGAGGTGTATGTACTGATTGTACACAAACATAACCGCATATTTTTCGCCGTGTGCGCTGTCGCTGTCTGCTGCCGGGCAATGAGGTGTTTTAAACACAAACATAACCGCGAGACGCATTCAAACAAACCCTAGCCGAGACCAGGGCTGTCGCTGTCTGCTGCCGGGCGCTGAGGTGTATGTACTGATCGTGTACACACAATGGCTGGCATCGAGTCCAGGGGAGGGGGAATAATTTTCGTTTTCAACTTGAATTTATTGCTATTCTATTGATTATTTATTTATTTACTCGTGTGTGTGAGTAAAGGCTAATTACACTCGGCCTACGGCCTCGTGTAATTATCCTTCACTAACACACACTCGTCATGAATTATCCATTGATTACTTTTTCACTATACTATCCTTGGCATAAGTATATAAGAAGGCAAGAGTCTTGTCACTGGAGCCCTTCTAGAGGAGGGCTACTTAACTTGTCACTGGCTCCCTCTACTACCTGTTTTGACATACTTTTAAGGCTTCTTCTATAAGGACAGCCCTCCCTTCCCTCTCCTCGTGTGAAGAGTGCTCCTGCTGACCTCCATGTATTGCTTCTAATCCTTGGCAGCTGTACCAAAGGGTATGATTATGATAATTGTCAGAACAGATTATTGCCATGGTATATGGTCTAATGGAAACATCACATATTTGTGGTGCCATTTCTAAAGGAAACAACCTCCTGGTGTTGACAGTCACAGACTTAATTTCAAAAGAAAAAAGTTTTTCTTCGCTTCATCCCATCTAAACCTTATTAGATTACCATGGCCACAAAGAATTAAAAAAGAAACACTTTTTAACCAAGACTTCCTATTTCTGATTCAACATGGTTCTTCTCAGGTCCTGCCAATAGCCTGTGCACTTTTTACCTAAATCCACTGCGAATAAGCCTGACAGTGACTCAGAGCTTATTTCTTGCCACCAGTGCTCTAAGGGCCAAGACAGACCATAGTCCTTATTATTTGGTAGCAGGCAAGCAAAAAGGATAGCACATTTACTCTAGAACAGAGTATCCTTTCAACTTGCCTACCCAAAATTATGTGCCTTCAAATGTCAAAGTGCCCTGTCATTATTTTGGGACATAGAATTAACTCATATCCATGGCAACAATATGGCAACATTCACACAGCAAGTTTTAGTTTTTTTCTGATGAGCTGAAAGTTGAAGTTGCTGGCATCAAACAAAAACAAACTCATCTCCTAGACCGTGAGATCCACCAACTGGATTCCTCAGGGCATCAAATATCAAATATTTTACTGCTCATACTTAGAAAGTCTGGCACATCAAAACTTTTGTCTGGCTGAAAGTTACTTCTGTTTCATTTTCTTTTGCATTGCATTTGAATGTAGAAGGGAGTCAAAACCAGAGAAAATTAATAAAGATAATAAAGCACCTTGGGAAAAAGTAGATTTCTGCTCAAATCTCTAGAAAAGGAGGAATAGACATAATACGATTCACAATAGATAATTACCTTAGGAGACATCAGCCCCACTTGACACACATAACAGGTGGTTTTAAAAAACACATATATTCTAATACTCACTGCAACTGTGAACCAATTCAATTACATCCAATTCCTTTTAATTGAACAAAACATGAAGTGACTTTGATTTGCAAATATCAGGCCATTACAGCCATGGGATAACTGTCGCTTTAATTAATGCAATGTGTTGAAGATATGAGTTAGTTATAGATCTATATGAGATCTGAAGTTTAATCTATATCATTTCAGTATTTCATTTAACATGCATATATTAAACACACAAAAGATGAGCACTGCATAGTGTCACTTTTCGTCAAACACACAAGAGAAAATGACAGAAAATAGCACAGACTGACCTGGAGGTTAATTCAAAACATCCTGGGATCGCAACCCCAGCGATCTTAGGAATTATTCTACCTTATCCTATTGAGAGATCTTAAGATTAGACTGCTTTCACATTTCTTATCCAGCACTAAGATCACATCGATCTTAGCCTCAGCCCTCCTACACTATTCCAAGAAGAACTGACTAGGCACAGGGGTAAGAGTCCCAAAATAAAGGAATAGCTGTGGAGTCACTCTTCTTCACAAGAGTGCTTATACCATCGTTCCCCATCCCCATATGGGCTAACAAAAGAGCACAGTGCCTACACTAAGATCCCAATCCCAGCGATCTTAGTGTAGGCACATATCATAAGAACTGGCTGGTCTACCCTATGTAATGCAGTGGTTGCAGGCCTGTCCAGAATAGCTAGCCCTAGGATCACTTCACTATTCTATTTCCATCACTAAGATCACTGTGATCTTAGTAAAAGAAATGCATAGTGGTTTCACCTGAGTACAAGAGCACTTACAGGGAACACTCCTGATCGAAAGAGTGAATAGCCTGCTGCATACATAAAGAGGGGAGGGAGGACGTTTGTTGAGTGTCCTTGAGGGCTCTTAGGGCTACTCATGCGTTAAGTGCACTGTAAGGTAATTCTTCCCTTCTCTCTCTTTGTCCTGGGGGAGGGAACAATGCTTCTAATAGGCAAGCATAAATCATACATTCATGGGAACAACTCTTGAATACTGTACGGGGGTTAACTGCACCCTGTGCTCCTTTGTTAGCCTATATGGGGACGGGGAATGATGGTATAAGCACTCTTGTGAAGAAGAGTGACACCTCAGCTATTCCTTGATTTTGGGACTCTTACCCCTGTGCCTAGTCAGTTCTTCTTGGAATAGTGTAGGAGGGCTGAGGCTAAGGTCCATGCGATCTTAGTGCTGGCTAGGATATGTGAACCCAGTCAACGCTTAAGATCACTTAATAGGATAAGGCTGATTTAGTCCTAAGATCGCTGGGGTTGTGATCCCAGGATGTTTTAAATTAAGCTCCTGACCTCCAACCTTGTCATATCACTTACCTACTGGTTGCCCTAAGCCCCTCCTGTAATGAAAATAGAGTATATAAGTTCAGATCAACAAAGCAGTCCGAAAATGGGGATCTTTATAAGTGGGGCAAACAACTTCATAAATAGAAAGCATGGATTGACCAAGCTTAGTTAACATAAAAAATGTGAGAGTGTCAAAGATTACCTTATATATGCTTTTGTTCATGTCATAGAGAAGACAGTGTGCAGTTGACATAGGTTATAGGTTATTCTCTGTGTGCATCTCACAATATCCCCTGTGGTGTCACACTGTGGGGTATCACGTTATGTTTTGCCCACTGCAATTGTTGACCAGTTATAGTTCTGGTACCATATAATTGGTCATAAAAGATGAAGTCCTTTTGTTGAATTAGATGATACTGGCTTCTAGAGAAGGGCTACCTCATTTGTCACTGGTTCTCCCTACTACATAAGAGTGAAGGATACTGATAAATGTTATAGTGGAGCTTCTAGGGCTATGGGATCCCTAGGCAGAACCCCTCTCCTTCAAATTATTGTGGTTTCTCACTATGGTGCTTGTACTGGCCTTCATCGATATCCACTAAGCCTTGGCAACTCTTCCAAACCATATATATGGTTAATATAATAACCATACATAAATAAAATCTATACTGATTAAATGTTTTTTTGGCAATTAAGTATATTTCTCAAACTGTAGTGCCATTTGCAATTAGCCTTCTTTTCGAAATTACCTTAAAGTGTGGTCATCCATAGGGCAATTCAAAAGAATTGTGCTCAAAGAATGGTTAGGTTTAGCTACTGGTGGAATAGTCTTGGTTGAAACAAGGAATAATCTAAGCTTCTTGATAGAAATATATAAGCTGAAGTTCCTCATTGATATCCAGAACGATATACAGGCCGAAAAACAATAGAAAAAAAAGAGAGCTATTGCAATATAGCACACTATGTAGATGCTGAATAGCAGAGTGGTCAGGACTATTTCTGATTTAACAATGTCCCTCGCAGCTCCTGCAAACAGTTTGTGATATCTCTACCTAGATCTACTGCAAAGAAGCCAGCTAGTAATTTCTTGCTGTCATGGGTCCTCACGTCAAAGCTCTAAGGGTCCAAGAGGTCACAGTCCTCAGCATTTGTTAGAAGGCTCGAAAAAAGGATAGCCCATGGACCCTCAAATAGAGTATGTGCCTGCTGAAAATGTTGGTCTTTTTTTCATAACATAGTGTCCTGTCATTGTTGAGGCATATATTCCTAGCAACAACCAAGGAACAGCTTACGTTTTTGCTGCCTTATAACCTTAATATGAAAGTTGATGGCAAAAAGCAAAAACAACTCTGTGTCTAAATCGAATAAGATTTACTCTCGGAAAGAACTCTTGAACCTAACAGGCACCCGCACAATACTGAACAGTGAAATGACGTTTAAAGTACTAAAGCAGTGTGCTTTCTAAAATGAATCCCCTGAAGGAGGTACAGTTAAGCACTGAGATAGCACCATTAAATTAATGGTGAAATCCTTGCCCTGAAGTTACTATAGTGACTAGCAACCTTAGGGAATAAAACAGCTCAGTCAAAATGTCTGGTACATTTAAAAACTGTATCCAAGTAAGGAGTCCATTTTGTTTCCATATGAGTCTGGAAGTTAGTCAACACCATTTTTATGCAGTTTGACAAATAGCCTTGAGAATGGTATTTTTTTTGCCTGTGAAAAGGGGGAAAGATGTAATGAGTGGATAATTCTGCCTAGGGGAAATTAGCTTAATTTGAGACTTAGCATGGGCACTGTCTATTACAATTGCAATAGAGCTAACATCATAGTACATCAGGGTTGCTGTGTACAGCCATGCCCACATTTACAAATGGTCCTTACAACATTTGGCACTTTATGGTGGGGAGGCTTTATCTTGACATATAATCAAGTCATACCAAAGTTCCGACAGGAATAGCACTGGCATTCACAGTTGCAGGACAGTGTGCGATCGTAGCACCTAATGAGAAAGGACCCCTTGATCAAACAGTCAAATATGGAAAGGGTCATTGCCTAAAGGGGCTATATGGGATGTATTTCAAACAAATGAGATGTTCTCTCCATTTACTGCTAAAAGCCTAGGGTGCCACAGTAATCAGTACTTATCTCATAAAGTACCAGATTCAGCAATGGATGTGCCCACCGTGCAATGCGGGGGAGGCCTATAGCTCCATTTACTGTGATTGCCTATAGGTCAGTTCACCAGCTGCAATGTACCACCTGCTGACAGCGATTGATATTTATCGTTATGGCACATTTTTCCTTACACTAGGAGGAAATGACAGAAAGTGGTGTCACCATGGCTCCAGGTACAGCAGCAGAGAGTTAGAATTAATGGACGATCTGGAGGTTTTTTTAAATGGCCTTTTGCTGAACATCTGCCTTACTTTATGGTAACTTTATAGGTCTGCTGGTTGTGGGGCAGGATTTCAGGGTGTTGTAATATCTTGGGATATAACCTTTGAATGCAGGCAGATATCGAAAATACACTTTAACACGAGGTTATTTATGTGTAAAAATGTCAGTATTATGCGATGACCACTTTTGTTTATTGTCAAATCTTGTAAATCAATCGAGGATGTGTAAGCATATAACATACAGTGTCTATTTCTGTTTTGTTCCATAAAAAGCTCATACAATACTGTGGTGATGTCTGGAAAAACAGTGTGACTTTCTTTTAAATGTTGGTGATGCATCATTTAAGACAACATCAAACCCGAAACCAACATTGAAGACGTTGACCAACCATTTCTCAATGTTAATTTACAAAAAGACTGATCACTGCCAATGAGTAATATTGGTTCGAGACACTTCGTTGAATTGAGTGAAGTAATTATTGCAGTGCACAGAGAGAAGAACACTAATCGCTTTGACGCATACTGCACAGGTCACAATTTGTTTCCCACATGACATGTATTAAGGTTGACACTCTCATATTTGGTTCGTCAACTCCACTTGACATGCGTAATGAAGACACGTCACATATTTCTGATCCATTCACCTGAGTGCTAGGTAATACTGTGAGACAATTATGTAAGGGTCAACAGCAGTCAATAGCTATGTACCAATGGTTCAATCAGGGCAGGCCTATAATGGAAGGCAGGGAATATCATAGTCCCACAGGCCTGCAACACTAAGACACTTTTTCCTATCTATAGAACTTCTACTTGACTAAGGACATCTATGCAGTCCATAAGACAAGGGCATGGAGGTGCATGGCAATGCCATCTGTCTGTATGCAATGAAGATACTGAGATTATAGACTGTGGGTTAGCATACAATCTTTTGGTATTTTCATTGACACATACACAAGGTGTCTAATCTCTCCAGTTGAAGAATTCGGGATTGTGGGTGTCTATTTTGATATTCAATAACAAATGCAAATTCAACAATAAAATAGAATTTACTACCATTCGTTGATAGTACTTGCAGACCTTATTGATCTTTTCTTCATGAAAACAAAATGACACAGATATATCAAAAGTCTCAAGTGCTGGTAGTACCTGTTGGTAGTGATTAATCCTGGTACCAAAATGGTTGTCTGCCCCATCTAGTGGAATATCCTAGAACAATCATGTATGTCAAACCATTACATGTCAAGTGCCTTAGACATGGCCGCTACCCTAGTCAACTCACAGATGACGTGGCAATTTAAGGCATGTCAAATCATATGAGGATTACTGTATGGTACAGTTGTCAGGGTGACATATTATGTGCACATGTCCCAATGACGTGTGCTCTCTGTGTCAAATCAAGTTGACATGGGTATACATGTCACTTTGTCAGGAAGACTTTTTTCAGTGTGGCTATGTCCTGTTCTGCCTACATCAATCTAGATACTATATATAGGAAAATGTATAAGGACATAATAACATGATTATTTGAAAATTTATGCCCTACTCACATTATAGTCTCACTTACCTTAAGATATAATCCATCAATCCATTTGATTAGTCTCAAAACATTTCATTTGTAGGGATGACATATGGGGCGAAATTCAAACTCTCTGACCTCCAACTTTTTACATCATCACTATATAGTGGTTCCTACTGCACACAGGCTCCTCCTCTAATATAATGAGAATACAATGTCACCACAAAACAAGTGGCCATTTCTTAACATACTATGACTGCACCATCTAAGTCATACTAAATTTCCCACATGAATAGCATTGAGATTTGAAGTTGTATAGCTGTGGTGATCGAAGCATATGGAGCAATTACCTCCAGCCCCATTATGGTGATCTGAGGTGAAACAGGTTAAACCTTATAAATAAAATGCACGAAATGGCCCCACCCAGTGAACATACAAAATTGACAGTGTCAAACATCAGTGAATATCCCTTCTCCTCAGTAGCACAGTGGAGGCCGGCCTTTAGGTATTTTCAGACTGGTACAGTCTAATTTCTGCCTGTAACATCTAAACAGCAGTGAAGACCTGCATCAGCTAGAATAATTAGTTACCTACTTCTAGCCTTGGTCGGATGATTGTATTTACAGTAAAAGTATAAGTAAATGAGCTGCTCTCTTATAACAATGCTTGCTAACAGTTTTTTAGTAGCCACATTACTAACAAAGCATGCAGCTCTAGGCAGATCCGCTAACAGTTTTGAAATAACTTCCTACAGCTGCAAGTCTAACACTTGGTCTTTGTCCTGAGAGCATATATAAACCTGCCACAGGGGGATGATTAACTTTCAAATTACTGCATACGCTCCATATACTAAGCCTACTATTTTGGTCATTTTCTCTGAGAAAGATAATTTCCTGGGTTATAGGGTTACACTTCTTGACCTGATTGAATTGCTGTAATTGTTATAATTGTTTAGTGACCATCACAGACATGTCCTCAGGCTGGCATCACACCCTGGGAGAGGCTAAACCTATATAAAATTAAGACTAATTAAGTCACAGTGGCCAGTCTGACTCCTCACAATTGGGACTGATTATAAATCCAGTCTGTGGCTCTACCTTAACATTAAGGTTCTATGTCTGGACCCAACCTCATGTAAACATGTTTTCCATAAGAGCCTTTTTTCTTTTAAATGGCCATAAGCATATAAATATTTGTTTCAGCCGATGGAAATAGATGATTTTTACTCCATAGCCTATACCATATTTCTGTCCACCAGAATGTACAGAAGGCAATTGTTGTGTTCAGGCCTTTACCACCTGGGACAATGCGCGCTGTCTACAGCCTTACTTAAGACTCCTTTCTCCGGCAGCCCTTATACATCATCACACCTGTCTTTGTCCAGACATCATCATCAAACCTACCACAGGGTCCTAGGTAACATAGGACAAATAGGCTTAAGTATCATCCAGTCTGTATCAGCTCTTGTATTCGGGATAAATCTCTCAAGACAGGCATATCTGAGAGCTGAATGAATTAAGTTTATCATTCCATTACAATACACTTGTACAGCACAGAGTTTCTAGAAGTTTAAAATATCAATGATTTATTATGCATAAGATTTATATCAACTCTTAAGTAAGCACCTAGACCTATTTACGGTAATATAGCAGGGCAGGATTGTTTAGAAAGACATGAAGAGGTGTGATACAACTGCCCTGAAGCTAGGGTGAAAGGTGATTATGTGATATTTATCTATAGAAGCAATGCAAAGGACCTGTGATTAGTATATAAACCAGGTCAGAGGGATGACTCATCCTTTCTAACAGTGTCTTGGGAGAGCAAAATTCAGACATTTTTTGACTTGGGGGCAACAAAAATAAATTCCCTTATGTGATCTACACATGTTGTAAAGCTCCTCCTACCAAGTGGCATAAAGCTCCAGATTGTGTTGTGTTAACCCTGATTCCCTGACTTTATGTTACATAAATTGAGCATGAGAAACCATATTGAGATGGGTCACAACCAATAATCATTCCTGATTGCAGAGGAAGTGCTACAGCAGGCACTATTTATTGCTGTTTTTCACAGGGGCTGAGTCATAGCCCCAAGGGGATATTATTGGGCTTCAGAAAATATGGCGGCAATCGCTGAGTTTTTTAGCATGGGATAGTGTACCTCACAGTGTCAACCAGTGACAGATGGACGTAATGGACGTTTCATGGTGTCAGAAAAGTAACAAATACAATTTAGAGAAGCTGCCAAGTAGGTGTAGGGTAATAGTGTTTGATCATGCTGGTCATATCAGTTGACAGCTAAAGGGGCAAAGGTAAACTGAGCTTTTGCACTTCTCCTATTCCTACTGCATTGCTGATAACAGGACGATGTCGAAAATGTATGCCAGAGTTTCTTATAAAACTACCCAATGAAGTTGTCACATGAAATTGCAGCCTCTTTTATTACCTAGATGCATCTATTCCTAACAGAATATATAATAATGATCTTGTTTCCAGATACCTTTATTAATATCACCCAAGACACAATTTGCACAGGTACTGCCACTGAGTCTCTAACTGCATCTCCCTGGATTAGCTTCCAAATCCAGCTTATGTGCTGATGAACTGCAGTTTTGGTGTCATACATCACAGTACATCACCTCAGTGTCACATTGTATGTTTTCACAATACACAGTGCCTAGAAGTTTACACCTTCCAAACAATAATTGCTGCTTATAGATGCTGATCCCCTATATAATTAAGCATAGAGGATTTGGTTGTATACATATCTACAGTTGTAAGAAATTTAGTTTTGTGTTATCAAAGTAGACTTCACAAACAGTTCCTAAGACAACCACTTAAGAGTTTGGGAAACAGAAAAGAAATTTACTAAGGCTTTATTTCTGAAACATCCAGCTTGCCTGGAGCTGGGTTAAGAATTAACTTTTGAACCTGAAGAAACTCTGCTATGATTGTCACACTCACAATCACATGCATCACACCCTTGGAGATTTGAGTCTGATAGACCAGCTCCCGAAGCACTATATCTCTTTGTAGGCAGCACAAGTTTGCATTAGTGATAACTGTTTATATTCCCACAATAGTCTGTTTTAAGGAAGGAGTATTAGGACATTTCTTTTTGTTTAAACTGATGTGAATTCATTGTTCTTAGTACCTGAGGCAGGAGTCATGATAGAATTTGCCAAAGTTTTAGCCAAGATAATAATAACTACTAACACTAGAGCCAATTGTTCCGTTGGAGCAGTTACCACCTTGGACTATGCATGTGATATTTTCTGATCAAAGTATTCATGCTGCTGGTTTCCTAGCAACATGCAGTCCAATGGTCCAATGGCTATTGATAATGGATGACTATGGGTAACTAAGGAGGGTAGATATGGGCGTGGTCATGAGATAATGACGCTAGGAGACTGTCATAGAGACATGCTGTGTGTACCAACACTACACTATCTGCCATATTGCTAGTCATGTGTTAACGCTTTGAAGGCACCACAAAGCTTTACTGTGCCCTGCTTTCTTTTTTTCATGATATAATAATGTATCCTTAAGGACATGCCTGTGCCATATCCATGCATTCTGCTGAACCTACAGGGTCATTACAGTCATAGAGGGTGAGCATAAAATGAGAATAATGGAAGATACTGGCTACAGAAGTGACAAATTAAGAAGTGTTTTGATTTGAGGAAACACACTGTCCTGTCATCACCTTAATAAGGTAGTAGAGACAGAGACTGAAAAAAAAGAAAGCCATTGTAATATATCACACTAGATGTAGACTGGTAGAATAGACTTTCTAATTCTGCTTCAACATGGTTCATGTCAAGTCCTAGGGGTTATAACACAAAAAAGGATGGTCACGCTATGGTGGCATTGACGCAAACTTAGAGTCAAAGGCAGCATCAATGATTTTGGCCCATTACACAATACATGTTGCATTTCCATAATGTCAATCACTATGGTATTAACGATATGACACAGGGTACCAGCATAAATTGACCTAGTTAGTCCATAGCGTCACTTCTGGTTGTATTTGCGTCACTTCCTGTTTGGTTATCTCCTTAGGAATTTTGTCTAAAATCCTTATTTATGGTCCAATTTTGATGCTGCAAAGTTTCAAATATATGATTCAACATGTTATCTATGAATTTCTTCTATTAATTATTCATTATTCCGCTGATTTCCATCTAACATTGGTGCTAGAAGTTCCAAATCGGTGTGTAGTTCCCATGTTGTCCACTAGGTGTCTCACAGGCTTGCCGATAGCGTCACTGCCCCTCAAAAGCATCTTTTTTTTAGGATTTGTAATCATATTATAAAAAAGTCCTAAAATAATCAAAAACAGAACTCTTTGATATAATTTGAGTGAAGGAAGGGCCAAGGATGGGAAACATTTCTTTTTTTTGACTCCCAAGACAATTTTGTGAACTCCCTAATGTAATTCTGGACTTCCCAGTCCTTCCCCTGATGAATATAATTTTTTTTACCAATGTCAATCTTATTTTGTGACTTCCCACTCACTCTCACGACTTCCCCAATCCAATTTTAGATCTCCTAAGTCAATAACTTGACCTGTCTCATCAATACCCTGATCTTCACAAGGTCAATATGTCCTCAAAAAGTAAAGCTATAGACAATGCAGAACATCAAAACTAATCTGGGAAATTTTTGCGCTTATGACCTTAGCACAATGACCTTAGCAGACCTTTTTCTGTGAACATTCCATTGTGTAATGCATTTTCTGACGCTATGGAATAGTGTCACTTTAGGGGTGATGCTATGTAGCGCAAGTGGGATTGTGTAATGCACATTGACGCTATAGGCATTGACGCTATTTTGTGTAATGACCCCCTGCCAATAGCTTGTAACCTTCTTACCTACATCCAACAGCCAAGGAATGGACACTCTGAATTTATTTTTTGCTGTCTTATAACCTGAATATGACAGTTGCTGGCACAAACAGAAATAACATGGTATAAGATTCACTTTAAGAGAGAATCAATGTTGAATCTAACATCCACCCATGTGAAACAATTGTAATATGGGTCAGGTCGCCAGAAAGCAGTAGATTTTGTGTTTTTGGGGTCATTTTCGATTCTTATGGCTCTGGAGAAAGAAGTTGCGAACCAATCTTGTCTTACATAGAATCATTTGATTGAGGACACTTAGGGCTATTAGAAAAATGTTGATTTGTGGTCATGCATCAAAAACTCTCAAACTTGTAACCTGCCAAAGTGAAAAAAAGGGCCAAATTTGTTCTTTGTTGACTTTTTGTAGTTTTTACAAGTGTCCTGTATTGAATAAAGAACATCTGGAGTATCCCAAAGTTATTTTCTATATTGTATATTATTATAGGTATCATTTCCATGAGGTTTGTACATGTTACTAAATGAGAATTTTTCATCATGTGTCTTTAAAAATGGAAATCTGTAATTTGTAACATCCGGTACCTAAATCTAAATCAGTTATATTACATGAAAAAAATTAAAGCTTCAACATTTTTGTTATTACCTATATAAAGGGGCCTATTATCTCCTACTTTGGTGAAAAAATTGTGTGTCTATCAGCATTTGTCTCCATGTGAGAGCATCTTATATGAAATAATTTTTGATAAGAGTACCAGACATTATGTAACGTCCAGTACTTTTTTCATCATGTCAGAGGCAGTCTACTGTGCATGCATAACTCGAATTTTGTTCCATTTCGTAATTAATGTCAATAAAAGACATATTGGCCTTGCTATTGCATGTGTTTGCTATGCATAATGGGGTATTCTAGATATAACTGACAGCAACTTTAATTACCTCCATATTTCATCATTTTGGTACGCGACGTTACATGCCACAAAACAAGCAATAAAAATGGAACCGGATGTCCCAAGTCAGTATTTTGTGGTATTCTGAGCTGAGGTGATGTCCCTTCACAAATTTGTTAGGGTTATATAAAGTAGTTTTAAGGGCCTTCAAGGGCAAAATCTTACACTTTCTGACGACCTGACCCATATAGTGAAGCAGAGCAGTTTTTACAATAAAGCACCCCAATGGCAGTACAGTAAAGCAAAATGTAATATGACAAATGTTCAAAAAATAATGGCGAAATCTTTGCTATTAGGTTTTACAGTGACTAGTAACCTTAGGGAATAAAAGATCTCAGCTGGAATGTCTGGTACATTATTTTGTGACAATGAGTTTCTTTTCTACTTGAGCCTAGCAGTTAGTCAGCCCTAGTTGCGTGAAGTTGACATAGTGCCTTGAGAAGGGTAGTCTTCTTTTTCTTATACCTGGGAAAAGGAGGAAAAGATGAAATAAGTTGATAGTTTTGCCAAGGGGAAATCAGCTTAAGTTGACGCTTAGCATGGGCACTGTCTGCTACAATTGGAATAGATCTTATGGCATCGTGCATCATACTCTGAATTTAATAACCAGATGATATGGCTTGGATTCGGCTGCTGTGTAGAGCCATGCCCACATTTACTAAGGATCCTTTTTTTTGACATACAATGACTGCGCCAATCATATCGTATCCAAATTCCCACAGGAATAGCACTGGCATTCACAGATTTAGGACAGTGTGCAATCATAGTACCTAATAAGAAATGACCCTGGACTCATTGCCTAGAGGGACCAGATGGGATGTATTTTATTCTCTCTATTCACTGATAAAGCCTAGGGTGCTACCGTTATTAATTTTGTCCTCGTCTCATTAAGTACCAGATCCAGCTATGAACGCCTCCACTGAGTAATGCAGGGGAGGGCTATAGGTCAATTCATTATCATCGCCGGCCCCTAACTCACCATCTGGTGACAGTGATTGATAATTACTCCTGTGACACATTTTTCCTTACAAACAGGAGGAAATGACAGAAAATATGGTCTTGACTGCTTCTGTTACATTGGGGCAGGGTGACAATTAATGGATGATCTGGAGGTTACTTTAAAGACTCTCAGGGTGCAGCAACATAATACACTGTTTTCCATTCCATTAATGCATCATTTTAGACATCAATTAACCAGCATTGAAGACATTTTTTAACCACTTCTCTATGTTAAATAAAGAAAAACACTGATTAATTCCAATGAGCATTCTTGATATGAGGTTATCATGAGATACTTAGTTGTATGAAATGAAGTAATTGCAGTGTCAAGGTTCTGTACTGCCTACACATATCTAGATACTGGATATAACAGAAATGTATGAGGACATAAAAAACATCATTATTTGACACTGCTCACATCTCCGAAATGTTAAGGGGTAATCCATTAATCTATTCAATTAGTCTCAGAATGGTTCATTTGTCATGATGAAACATGAGGGTTCATTCCACCTCGCTGACCCCAACTTTCTCATAGTCACTAACTAGCGGTTCCTACTACACACTGGCTTCTCCTCTAATATAATGAGAATACATCTGCACATCAAGGGGCACAATTTCTTAACATACTACAACTGCACCTTCCAAGTTGTATACCAAACTCCCCATAGAAATAGCATTGAGATTTGAAGTCGTATACTTGTGTCTGATAGAAGTAGTGCATTAAGAAATGACCTTCAGCCCTACATATATAATGGTGATTTTGGGTTAGAAAAGCTGCTTTATAACTAGAATGTATGAAATGGCCCTACCTAGTTAATATACCAAATTGACAGTGTCAAACATCAGTTCTCATCATTAGAGTACCAAAGGCCAGCATGTAGGTATTTACAGACCAGTTCAGCCGAATTTTGAGCTGTGACATCTAGACAGCAGTGGAGCAAACACTTTCGCTAGCTATACTAAACAGTTACTTGGTCACATGATTGTACTTACAGTAAAAGTGTACAGTTTTAGGTGCAGTCACATTACTAACACAACATGCAGCTCTAGGCAGATCTGATAACAGTTAGGCTGATTTGAAATAACTTCCTACATCTTAACACTTGGTCTTTGTCTAGAGAGCATCATCAAACCTGCCAAAGAGGGGTGGATAACTTTACGAAAATACACAATGCGCTGCAGATGCTAACCCTATTATTTTTTTATCATTTTCTCTGAAATAGATATTTCCTGGGTCAGAGGTTTACTGTATGAATTAGGTAAATATCCCTTGGAGAAAGAGTACATCTTGTTTTTTTGTATAGCCAATTAATGCAGGACTTACTGATTACATAGTAGGCCTAATGTAAGAATTAGGGGATTAAAATCATAATTATAAAAGCTAACAGGAAGTGTGCTTTTGGCACCCAACTTTAGATACCAAAAGCCACTTTGTAAAGGTTAACTTGATATCAGGTGGAAGGAGTAATAGCTTGGAGGTCGTTTCTCAATAATGCAAAATAACAAAATTGAGAAACGCTCTCCTGGTCAAAGGGATTCACTCAGCATGATGCTTCATGTGAGCATATTTCAAAACACTGAGTGGGAGTATACTGTATTGAGCCCTTTGAAGAGCAAGAAAAAAATACCTTCTTCCATGACAAAGCCTGCAAATCACTAGTGTGGCAAAAAGGGGCTGCTAGCAAGTATTGTTGAAGCTCTATGGTCAGATCAACAATAATTCTGAAGTCACAAATCATAGAAGGTTTACATATGACAAATTACACTTAGGATTTTATTTTCCCCCCTAATTCTTTTGGCTCAAAATGTAGGGCTCATTGAGATTTTCATGTAACATAAAGGTTTTGATAGTCCAATATGCATATTTTGGGCACCAGAGTGTTAAATAGGCCCAAAATGACCAATTTTGTATAGAAAAATCAATAAATCATAATTTTTTAAAAAATTGACAATAGGATTTGGTCCTTCTACTTATGACCACTGAAATCTGAAGGGAAATCAAAATTTTGGACCTAAGATTGCCTTCTTAGGGGCAGTTGGTCTATATTTTTTAAGATATTAACTTTTTGTAAAGTAGTTTGTCTTGGCGAAAATTTTAGGGTATATGACCCCTCCTAAAATACCTATGATGTATAGAGGTTAATTTTCTGTGCTAACATTTAGGGTTAGTCCCATGCTAAAGTAATCTGGACAAAAATTGGAATTGGCTGACTCCTCACAATTACAACTGATGATACGACCAGTCTGCGGTTCTACCTTAACACTAAGGTTTTATGTCTGAACCCAACTTCATGTAAACATGTTTTCCAAAAGAGCCTTTTTTTTTGCTATAAGGATATAAATCTTAGTTTAAGCTGAAGGAATTAGATGATTTTTACTCCATAGTCTACCATATTTCTCTCCACAAGAATGTACAGAAGGCAATTGCTGTCTTCCAGCTTCTACCACCTGGGACTATGTGCACTGTCTACAGCCTTACTTAAGACTGTACTGGCAGAGCACTGCTTATTTGACCAGCCGGCAGCCATTAAACATCTTCAAACCTACCGCAGAGGTCTCAGTAACATAGGACAAATAGGCTTCAACTGGTCTGTACCATCTCTTATATGTGGGATATATCTCTCAAGACAGGCATATTAGGGGCCTGGATAAATTCAGCTTATCATTCCATTTCAATACACTTATGCAGAGTTTCTAGAAGTCTAAAATAGCAATTATATATTATGTATCAGGCTTATATCAAATCTTTAGTAAGCACTTAGACCTATTTGGGGTGATATAGCAGAGCAGAATTGTTGAGAAAGACATGAAGAGGGCTGATACAACTGCCCTGAAGCTAGGGTAAAAGGTGATTATGTGATATCTAACCATAGAAGAAATGCAAAGGACCTGGAAGGCGATTCTAAAGTCAAAATGAAAATGGATAATAAATTTCAATCCAAAGCGATCATGTTGGTGTCCTAGAAGAGTGTAATCATTTTGATCCTATTCATAACATCCAGGACATGAAAGAATTATACTGATCCTTGAAATGATCAGACATTAAGGAGTTATCATCCCCTGTAAGATGTAAGGGCGTTTCAGTCTATGCAGTGATCGTTTCACCTAACAAGTTTTCACTACACAATTATGATTACACCTTCTGTGCAATAGTACTAAGAAATTATATAAGGGTCTGAGGCTAATTTCTTAGATATCAACCCATGAAGTTTTCATGGGATTAAACAGTATTTTACCATAATATGCATGGAATGTCATTAAAGAGTAGCTAAATCTTTGCAATGTTTTTCTACTTTGAAATAAAAATCATATAGAAGTCATAGAAATCCAGCAATCAGGTCTTATACTGCCTGCGCACCCACCACAGACAGCTGGCTCTGTAGCCTCAATGGTAGGACAGCAGGGTTTGTGATCAGGACATAACGAGTTCACCCCTCACCCAAGCCAACCTGCCTTAGGGCCATTTTCCAACACCCGATATTCTCACTCTATCGGCCAACAGGGGCACCACACAACCATACCGGCTGAAGGGGCTGCCATAGAGGTAAATGGTGAGGCATGTCCCTCTGTCCGCTGACAGCAGTGCCTATCGGCAGATATACCTACTCTATTGGGTGGTGGAAAATGGGCCTTAGTTTTGGGAACCCTTTCTCTATCCACAAAAGTAGTGTAAATATGTGTGTATAAACATGCACAGAGGACCTGTTTGGCAAGGAAGCCATTCATTTTAAGGCAATGGTTATAATTTGGGCCGTCATACATATTAGTTGAAAAACAGGGTCCCTTTGCTCCCATTGTGTATCCTGCAATACACTCAATGATATGAGTCTTTTTGCATGATAATTCTACATATCATCGCCTCAGTGAAACAAGATTGTAACTGACATTTTGGCAAAATTGAGTTTTCTTCTGATTTAACATCTCTAGATCCTTATCTACTTTCTACGAAAGCGTTGGAGCTCTGTCTATGATACATGTACCTACAGGCCACAATGTAATTAGGTTGTGTCAACTGAGCGCTATAGGTTTTGTAACGTTTCTTTTGCCTGTAAAAATGGGGGTGAAAATCACCAAAAATATTTCTTTCTTTTTGTGGAAATTGATTATTGACAGATGATTTTTAGTAAGAATTTAGATGATATGTATGCTAAATGGGCTGCACTTTTTACAATAATCTCAACTTTTGTAAGGTTACTGTTAATAACATCATTTATATAAACCCATGTCTGTTTACTTTATTTTGGTGCCAAGTTCATTAGTTTTTTCACTAATCCATGTCAATTTGGAGGTAACTCCACGAAAGATGTAATATTGTTTTCCTAGTAGGACTGATAAAAACCCTTTCTTAGGACCTGTATATTGTAGATAAATGTTGCGTTATCATATGAGTCATTAGACAGAAAACACCCAGCAAATTGTCGTTATCTGTCGCCATGATTGGTCATCAATGGTGACTCCTTTTTGAGTGATAACTCACTGCGTCATCTTTCGCCAATGTGTGTCAGTCTCACATGGCATGGCAATTTATCACAACAGTCACCAACATGATCTCACTCACTGCGTGAGTATGTGCCACCCCTTGTCATCCCTCACAAAGCATGGTGACTTATCACCACCATCGCCAACATGGATCTCACTCACTCCGTCAATATGTGCCACTGCCTGTCAACTCTCACTCAGAATGGCGGCTTATCACAAGCATCGCCAACATGGATCTGACTCACTGTGTGATTATGTACCACTCCCGTGCCACTGGCATCAACTCTCACACAAAATGGCGACTTATCACTACCATTGCCAACATTGGTCTCACTCATTGCGTGAACTTGTGTCACTCCATGTCAATGCTCTCTGAGGATTGCATCATCTGTCACTCACTCTCACTCAGAATGGCAACTTATCACCACCATTGCCAAAGTTGTTGAGACAGCACCACTGTTCAACATGTAGCCTATCTAGGAAGTGTGGGCATGAAGTATAAGTCCCATACTTATCAAATGTGCTTTGTTGCATACTGATTTCCATGTAATACTTCAGGGTTGAATCAAACAAGATTATATAGAGAAAATAACGATTGAATTTAGATAGAGGTATCTCTAAAATAAAAGCAACTATCCATAAACACCTTTTCTCTGGTTACAGGAAAAATACATAAGGAAGTATCTACATGAACACCATGTCTGTGGTTAGAGGGAAGATACATATGGCAATACCTTCTCTGGCAAAACATACATTGATCCGGCAGATGTGAGGCTGCATGATTACCAATGTCGATGATCATGAGCTTTTCATCTAACAAGATGAGTGATCACCAGCATCGCCATCACTGGTGAGTCTGAGTGATCACCACTCTCGCCATCCATGGTGAACCTGCGCTATGACGTGGTGCGCATTTCATCTAGCGAGGTGAGTGATCAACTGCCTTGCCATCCCTGGTAAGTGTGAGTCATCACGATCCTCGCCAACCGTGGTGAATGTGCATTATGGCATGGTGTGCGTTTCATCTAGCGAGATGAATGATCACCTGAGTGACCATCCCCCATGAGTGTGAGTGATCACGATCCTTGCCATCTGTGGTGAATGTGCGTTATGACATTGTGTGCGTCTCATCTAGTGAAGTGAGTGATCACTCATGTCGCCATCCCTGGTGAGGATGAGTGATCACTCATGTCGCCATCCCTGGTGAGGATGAGTGATCACGATCCTCGCCATCCCTGGTGAACATGCACTATGACGAGGTGCGTGTTTCATCTAGCGAGGTGAGTGATCACCTGCGTCGCCATCCCTGGTGAGTCTGAGTGATCACCATCCTCGCCATCTGAGGTGAGGCCATGTGATCACCACCATTGCTATTCCTGGTGATCTTGTGCTATAGCGACGTCGTGTTCCATCTAGCGACATGTGTGAGCCACTTCACACAGGTTGACGAGGAATCACGACAATTTGCTGGGCAAGTGACAAAGGTTGGGCGGATTTATTGTTGACCTGAGCACAACAACACAGGGTAATAATAACATATAAACATAGAAAAAAAAATTTTGGTCAGGTGCGGCTCTCCAACTAAACTTGTATCGCCAACCCGACCTATGACGCTGCCACGGTAGGTGGCAGCACTGAGTCCGACCAGCAGTACCATCCCTACCCACTAGGGGGGGGTATGTCACTGACCTTTATCGCTGGATAAGCCAGCTTATGCACACAATAAATGTTGCGTTATCATATGAGTCATTAGACAGAAGACAAGTGACAAAGGTTGGGCGGATTTATTGTTGACCTGAACTCAACAACACAGGCCAGACCACCAAAGCGAAGGAACAGTCTGATGTAGGTCACTTGCATAGTAGACAACTGGAATATATATACACATGAATGTTCTGGTCATAATTGTACGCCACACACTACTTTTTCCAAGTCATGGTGCACCCAACATGCTGGATGTACACTTAATGTGATATTGGATAGCCCGGTAGCTCAATCCAACATGTAGGCCTGTGGGTTCTGGAATATCTCTTTGACAATGCGTCGATCAAGGGCGATCTTGGAGCTCAATGGTCTGGTGAGATACAGGAGTACACTGAGACTGTGCCAGTCACCAAGATTCTTTATGTCCACTAATGATACGCCATTTTCCGCCAGGAGTGAGGCTCCGCCCCTGCACATCGAATGAGATGATAACTTGACAAGTTCCAACACATTACACAGTTTGATGAGCTTTTTAGAGTACCAACCATATGATGCTTTCACATAACCTTGGCCTTTAGTGTAGCCGATTAACTGACTATCTTGACTTGGATAGACAAGGGAACCCCACAATCGCCTTAGAAAATGACAGACACAGAAAGGTGAACCTGGAATGGGAACAAACGGAATGAAGAGTGTTCTCTCGTTGAAGGAAATGGTTTTTGTGCACTCAATTGTGATGCCTACCCCCCATGACTCCCAAGACACATCACATACTTTGATTGACAAGTCTAACTCCACTAAATTTGACTTACGTAGTAGACCACGGAAACCCAAAATTAGCACTACCCAAAATGCCAAATCCTCTAAGATATCCATGTCTAATACTGCGAAGATAGACAATAAATCCCCTAGTGTAGCAGGCCCAGCCTGCTCTGTAGTATCCCCTAGGGTGTGTTTTATGCCTCTAAGTGTGATTACAACCTCGAATCTGTCTTTATCTACATGTCTAAATCCGCACACATCATGGAGAACCCATAACCCACCTAAATATGCTTTGATTGATGTGTACTTTAGTCTACCTGCTAGGTGAGCTAAGTAACCCAAGACCATATCTAGACTTGCAGGGATGGGGACTTCATACTCATATGATGAACAAAACTCAAGATATGAGCACCACTGGGACATTCTTGTTGCTTTAGAAGACTCTGCCATCCACCGGCTCTGGTAACACAAGACTTGTCTGCGAAGGTGCTCACCTAAAACAACACAACCAAGAAGAAAAGGTTACTGGGAGAGAACCCTTACATCTGGTGTCAAACAGTCTTGAAATATAATCAGCAACTCTATTTTCCTTTCCCAGAACCCTTTTTGCTACAATTTGACAGTTGTATAGGCAACACCTCCAAAATAGTTCCCGCAGCCACCACATGGCTTTTATACTACTAGAGCGACCTGTATGAATCATAGTCTGGACCTGAGTGTTATCCGTCCATATCACTACCTTCTTGTTTCTCCAGACTTCACCCCATCTCTCAATGGCTGCCAGTATTGGCCACAGTTCGAGAAGGTTTATATCATCTTTTGGGTTGTACTCAGAAGGGCACTTTGAGTAGTGATGGTCCAAGAAGGCTTTGGTTTCAATTTCCTTGGTGGGATCCCATCTACCACCCACCCAGTCTCCATCCGGACGTGCACCAAACCCAGATTTAGAAGAATCTGTTTCTACTTGGGGGCCATTCAACCAGGTCTGGATTACTTTTGCCTTGCCATTGAAGACATTAATAAAGTTCATCCACCATGTCAAATCGTCAGAGAGCCAGTAAGGAACATGAACCACTGACCTATTTTCCGGGATATATTTTAACAAGTTGATTATCCTCCTGGAAAACGTTCTTCCTCCTCTGATTACCTGACTAGCATGAGCTAGAAATCCTGCTAGGGTCTGTAACTCTTTACGGGAACAACTGGCCTTAGATCTCATTTGTGCTACCAACTTCACTGTCTTTGCTATCTTTTCCTGGGGAAGTCTGATTTCCATCTGAACACTATCCAAAATAAGACCCAAGTACTTGACCACCTGAGAAGCTCCTACTAGCTTACGCCAGGCAATGTGAAAGCCCAGACTCCTGAGTAGGTCAACTAATATGGATTGTTTTGACCTACATTCCTCTGCTGAACTACCAATGACTAAGTAGTCGTCCAAATAGCCATATATACCCTGCACACCTCTCCTATCTATACATCTAATGACAAATTCCGTGATCTTGGTGAATATGTAAAACACACAAGCAAGACCAAATGAAAGGGCACAATCTACATAGTATTCTAATTTCTGGCCCAATTGCGACTCAAACCCTTGTTTTGTTCTATCTTCAGGTCTGACCAAAACACTACGATAAGCTCCCTTAATGTCAATCACCGAAAAATAGCACCCGGTACATACCATTGACCACGTCATCCATTTTTACATAAGAGAATTTCTCACATGTGAATGTCATGTTCACAATCATTTATGCTATCATTTTTTTCATCATATTTTCCTCTACTACAGTCTGTGATCGGTCTTACAGATCCATCTGGTTTGTATATGACACCCATGGAATGAACACATTGTGGTCTGGAACCCACCATTTTAACCTTACCACTGGCTAATTCATCCAATACAATACCTTTCATCTTAGCCCTGGCTTCTGGTAGTAAAATTGAGTTGTAATTTGACCTGCAGTATTCTTCTGAATAGTCATTGTCTACTATTCTGAATCCGATGACAACCCCATCATAAATGTAATCAGCTTCCTTGTCTACACCAGCTGGGTGAGAAAAACATTCGTCAAAAAACTTGCAAGGGTTTAACTGCATGGTAGCTCCTGCTAACACATGTACTTTAGTGCACTCACTCCTACAAATCCTATGTACTGCACCCTTGTTTCTGACTATCCATGGGATGGCTATCTTTGAGCGATAAATGGGGATTGTCTCATTAGCTAGGCTACCGGACTTAACCACAGACTTAAAAGGTCCTACCTCATTCAAGCTATCCCACACTTCCCATCCTGGCTGGCAACACGTACCTTGACGATGGACTGAACAATTAAACTCAATGTTAGTTTCTGTCAAAGTGGCATGACAAACACCTGCTCTGCCATCTTGAAAAATGACATCATCATAACCAGCTGGACTCACACCGGAACTCTCATCCACCAGAGAGGTCACGGGATTGCATATGGCGGCGCCCATACCAAAACAACAAGGTAAACAACTGTTACTCTAATCTACACTTTCTACCTTAAATCCACCAATGTCACCCGGGTCAGGATCTTTGGCTGGAATCACATTACAAGAAAAAGAAAGAGGATCACATTTCTGTGTATCCACAACCGCTGCGCAGGACTCAGGCGAGCGTCCCAACCCTGGATCAGGGCCACTCTTGAGGTTAGTAAGACTTGACCCGGACACGCCCCCTTTCCTACAACTACTATCAATTCCTACCTGCCTAGCAGAACTATCTCTAGCAGAAGCCTTGCTGTCTAACCACTCACTATTAGTGCTATCTGATGCCCCCGGACCTAAACTAGAAGTATGGGTGGGCGCCTTATCCTAGTCTTTTTTGTGTTGGTTTTGTGGACACTTCATACGGGGGTGATTCCCCTGACAGTCATTACACACATGTGGGAACCTGCACTCGTAGTATTTACAACCACTGTCTTTGTTATAATCATGGCAAATGTTAGATCTGGTACTCATGCCACTGTAGAAGGGATTCCCACCCCTATTGTAGTTCTGGTTGTAGCCATGACCAACGCCATGACCTCCCCCCCCCCCCTCTCCCCCCTCTCCCTCGGCCCCTACCTCTACCAAACCCAGTATTACCCTCACTTGAACCTTCTGTGGTAGGCAACATGCCCTCTTGGCCTATATGTTTTTGAAAAAGCTTGAAGTCCCCATAGCTGAGAGCTTTCATGCCTTTCCTCTCCGCCCTCTCCCTCATTGCATAATCATATTTAATCAATGACTTGGATTTGTAAACATTGACCTTGTCTGTCAAGAACTCTATATGCTTACCATATCTATGCACTGGAACTCCATAGGCGGCCATGCACAGAAACAAACTTATATTACCGGCTATAACGTCATGGATGGTTGGGTTTTTCAGCTTATCACTGTCCATGTGGGGTTCTATGTCAAATGTTATCAACTTACGGCGCCCCTGCTTATCCAACAGGACCTCCCCTGATTGGAACCATCCTCCTGGAGATCCATTAGTGGCAGCTGTAGATCCTCCAGTTGTGTAGCTGGTCGCTGAAGATACTCCTATGTCTACTGCTGGCCCAACTGTAAGGGCCCTTGTGAAGCTAGTGTAGATTCTTTCCCAACTCCCGACTTCTGCTGCGTAGACAGAATGGCATTGATAATTGCCATGTGTTGTTCACTACTGGTGGGAGTACCTTTGGCTGCCGTGTCAAGTGCCTCTTCGACCTCCCCCTCCCCCAGCTGTAAGGGATTATCCATGGGTGACTGAGCACCTTTTTTTGGCGGGCTATTAGGATTGGGGACGCCACTGTCCACCGCCATCTTGGAAACCAACTGAGTAATGGTTGCCATTTGTTGTTCCATTAATTTTCGTGATTCCCTTACCTCACTAACTAAGGCCATTACAACAGCTGAGTCTATAACGGCCTTTTCATGTGGCCCCGGGGTTCCTGAAACCAATTTTAAATACTCCTCTGAATCAGTCCTGATTTGATCCTCGTTTATGAACAACTTCCAATTGGCAGGATCTTGGCGATTTGCTGCAAATACTTTGGCAGCTTGCACATACTGACAGGGCTTACCCCCTTTTGGTGGATGACTTGAGCCACACTCTGAGCAATTTTGTAAAGATTTTCCTGGAGCCAATGATAGCATGCCACTATGGAAAACGCTCCTACACTATAGAACACTATAGAACTCTACTCCACTCAGGTCTGCTTTGGTCAGGTGTGGCTCTCCAACTAAACTTGTATCGCCAACCCGACCTATGACGCTGCCACGGTAGGTGACAGCACTGAGTCCGACCAGCAGTACCATCGCTACCCACTAGGGGGGGGGGTATGTCACTGACCTTTATCGCTGGATAAGCCAGCTTATCCACACAATTTAGCTCAACACAATTAGAAATTTTGTGAATTCAATGAATACTAAAGAAAAACAGAGGAGGATCCATGTTTATTGGAGATCAAAGGATATGTCAGTCTATAATAGATTACAATGGAATTGACAAGAAGTGACATCTCCCCACCTATAGCACAGAAAAATTAAACACAGAACCCCTTACAACAAAGAAAACAAATTATACTGTACCTCCTTTGAAAGAACCATGTCCATTGAAACAAAAATAACCATAAACAACTTATTTGTATTTTTGTTGTTTCTTGTCTGCTCTCACAATAGTGTTGAAAACATAGTTTATATTTGATCTTTATGAATTGCATATATGACATTTTTACTCAAATGTGACAAAACATGGGAAAACCTAACACTAAGGGGATTTGGTGCTATGCACAGCCTCCAGGTGGCTCAGCCAGAAAGAACTGTTGTGTGCCCATTAAGTCCTATGGTAGTCTTGTTTTTGTGTACATAATATATATATATTCTCTACCTGTTTGACCTTATTTCATCATGTACATTCATATATGTCATAATGTGAAAATAACTGGTTTGTAACAGATGAATTGGATGAGGAATCACCTTTATTGTCATTATCCACTTTTGTTAAATTGTGTCGGACAATAAAATTAATTTTCAATCCTCAAAAAAAACGAGTATGTATATTTACTGTAACCTATCAGAATAGGTCTTCCCACATATTTGGAGAACCACAAACCCTGAATAATGGGCAAAGGCCTCTTTTACAAACAAATAAGCATGTCATCATGCCCAACATGAATATTATCTTGGCACATTGACAAAGTTTGTGATAATTTCTTAGTTTAGGTGTATTTATCTGATTTCAGTAGGTAGTTCCCAAGATTGATATCATATCAAATGAAGCAATTTAACCATACATGTTGTCATTAAAATGAGGAGGTCTCAATAATCAGATTGATATATGTGTAGGGGCCGGCAACGTTGTATATATATTAGTGCGGTTCATCCGAGAGACGTGTTCGTGTGGTGCTCCTTCTATGCCAACTAGGTGTCGCTTTGCGATACCCAGCTGGTACAAGAGGGGGCAGCACCATGCCTCGCGTCCAGCTTCTACTAAGAAGCTGGATGAGCCGCAGAAGGGGACTGGACGTGGTCCAGTCAAGACGTTCCGTTGTTGATAGAACACAAAGTGAATAAAGTCCTACCCGAGAGGTAGGGGTATCCGGGGCTTTGCCCAACCCGAATCACTCGTGTTGTGTTGGTGTCTTTAGTGATAAGCGAGCCAACGAGCCACCCAACATATAAGTCGATATGAACCATTACACTGGTGCCGTGACCAGTTGGTTTGGGGGTGGAGCGCGGCCAAACGGCCGAAAGCCTCGGTAAACCCGATGCGGATCCCTCAAGCCCTGGGCTAGAGGGATTCGAAGAGGATGGCTTTACATCCCAGCATTTGTTGTTAGACTGGAAACCGGGTCAACAACATGTGTTCAACCCGGAGGGTGTCCAGACTGTTTTCTCGACACCCGGTCTAACAGACGGTGCCACCAGAAATGGGGACGGCATTGTTAAATTGTATCCGGGCACACCTCAACAGTTTGCCTCGGATAATGGATTGTTCAGGGGGGTACTAAGGCCTCCTACCTTGAACTTGAGCGATTGGTCTCAAGTATTGACTAATAGATGCCAGCTGGGACCCATGGTCCCCTCAGGCTCGGCTAGTAATTTGGACACACCAGAAGCCCAAGGCCCTATGCAGCGTACCGCGACTCCTACGGGCGCTGCATTGGACAGGGCAACCGGGGTGGCCCCATTAATGACGTCGTCTGATCATGATAGCGACGATAGTAAGGCTGTAAAGGATCCAAAGGTTCCTACAGCAACCCTGAAGGCTAGACCCCGGGAGACCCTGCCGAGAAGCTCAGGGGGCACTCCCTAGGCCTATCTTTAGACGAAGGCTTGTCTGACTCCATGTTTAACCCTGGAGGCAGCCGCAAGTCAATATACGGACGTTGGATGGGCCCCGGGTATAAGACTACCTCGCCTATTTGAAAGCAAAAGAGCAGGTAGAGCTACAGGCTAAGAGGCAGCATGAGGAGTTCATGACAGCCCAAAAGAAGATAGAGGAGGTGGCGAAGGCACGGTAAACTCCGTTCCGTCGAGCAGGAGGCGATTCTAAAAGAATCCGACCTCAAATATCGCTTGTCTTCAGTGGCCCACCGTTTGGACCTAAAGGAGAGAGACGAGAGAGAAAAGGAGAAAAAGTTGGCTAACTCGACATTTGTTAAACAAGGAGACCCAGTTTCCTGTTCAACACCGAAGCATCCGCAGTACAATCCATTTGTCAATGACAATGCGACGCGGAATGTAGATCAAGGGGGAGTTTATATCAGAACCCAAGATAAGCACAGCCGAACTAGTAGAGTCCGGATAAGTGAGGTCCCGATAGTCCACAACTTAGACCCGGACTTCGTACCTAGGGATGCCTCCGACACTAGCGCGGAAACTAGTGGTTTCCACATACACGTGGATCAGACAGAAGATGTCGGATTGGGAGCTGGTAATACCATCAACCAACAGAATCCACCTAACGGTGGCAGTCAACCAAACCAGGCTGGCCAGCAATCCGACGGTGGTCACCAGGGTGGCGCTAACCACACTGGTGCTCAGGGTGGGGATGGTACCTCGGGTACCGGCCCCAACCAAGGAGGCGGTGGCTATACGAACTACAGTGGTTCACAGTGGACATATAACCAACCACCACCACCACCACCAAACAATACAAGCTTTGGTGGAATGGGAGGCAATCGAACCTTGAATGAAACCAAGGCGATTGAATGGAGTAAACAGCAATGCACTAGATTGATGTATGCTCACAATTCAGCCCGTAGGGTAGCTGTCATTCCAAGGGAATACGACGGTACTCGGCCATGGAAAGAATGGTTTGAAGATTTCATCGATGTGATGAACTGTAATGGTTGGACCCCATACGAGGCCAAGCCGCATCTTGTGAGATGCCTGAAAGGTGGGTGGGGTCGTATGGCTGTGGAGCAATGGTGTACCTGGTATGGCCTCGTCGGAAGCTTTGAGCAGTTGGTTGAATCTGCTAGCGGACTATTGTGTAATATGGTCAAGGAGGATCCAATGGTCCGCTTTAAGAAACATACCCAGAAGCCTAATGAAGCTTTCAGGGCATACGGTATGGAACTGCATGGGCTGTTAAGTAAGGCCAGACCCGGTACGGAAAACCAGGACTGGTATATGGATGATTTGATCACTCAATTCGTCAAGGGTCTGAGAGACCGAGACGAGCAGATCGCTGCGAGAGATGCCTGGAAAGAGGGCATAACATTACACGGCATATTTAATGGTATAGACATGGCCGTGAAGAAGCGAACCATGTTAGCTGGAGACATCCCGAATACTCCGTCGAGCAGGAGGCGATTCTAAAAGAATCTGACCTCAAATATCGCTTGTCTTCAGTGGCCCACCGTTTGGACCTAAAGGAGAGAGACGAGAGAGAAAAGGAGAAAAAGTTGGCTGACCTCGAACTGGAGGAAGCCAACAGACTTAGAGCAATTGGCAAGGCTAGAGCCGAGGAAGTTGCTAAGGCCCGGGAAGTAAACAAATTACAATCCGAATTGCATGCCATGGAGGAAAAGTGAAATATCAACGGTCACAAAAAGAGAAAAGTGAGAAGTATCGCTTGCTAAAGGATACTTTAAAGCGAGAGGCAGTAGCTGCCCAAGAAGAGCGTAACTGAGCTGTTGCAGATAATGAGAAGATTAGATCCGAGATCCTGTCAGAAAATGCACAGCTAAGGGAGGAGCAGCGAATCCTTACTACGGATGTAGCTACCCTCACAATAAATAAGTCTGCTATGGAGAGTTATTTACAGGAACAGGAGCAGATGAACATTCCCCCGGCGAGTAAGGACTTAGACCCTAACTCGACATTTGTTAAACAAGGAGACCCAGTTTCCTGTTCAACACCGAAGCATCCGCAGTACAATCCATTTGTCAATGACAATGCGACACGGAATGTAGATCAAGGGGGAGTTTATATCAGAACCCAAGATAAGCACGGCCGAACTAGTAGAGTCCGGATAAGTGAGGTCCCGATAGTCCACAACTTAGACCCGGACTTCGTACCTAGGGATGCCTCCGACACTAGCGCGGAAACTAGTGGTTTCCACATAAACGTGGATCAGACAGAAGATGTCGGATTGGGAGCTGGTAATACCATCAACCAACAGAATCCACCTAACGGTGGCAGTCAACCAAACCAGGCTGGCCAGCAATCCGACGGTGGTCACCAGGGTGGCGCTAACCACACTGGTGCTCAGGGTGGGGATGGTACCTCGGGTACCGGCCCCAACCAAGGAGGCGGTGGCTATACGAACTACAGTGGTTCACAGTGGACATATAACCAACCACCACCACCACCACCAAACAATACAAGCTTTGGTGGAATGGGAGGCAATCGAACCTTGAATGAAACCAAGGCGATTGAATGGAGTAAACAGCAATGCACTAGATTGATGTATGCTCACAATTCAGCCCGTAGGGTAGCTGTCATTCCAAGGGAATACGACGGTACTCGGCCATGGAAAGAATGGTTTGAAGATTTCATCGATGTGATGAACTGTAATGGTTGGACCCCATACGAGGCCAAGCCGCATCTTGTGAGATGCCTGAAAGGTGGGCGGGGTCGTATGGCTGTGGAGCAATGGTGTACCTGGTATGGCCTCGTCGGAAGCTTTGAGCAGTTGGTTGAATCTGCTAGCGGACTATTGTGTAATATGGTCAAGGAGGATCCAATGGTCCGCTTTAAGAAACATACCCAGAAGCCTAATGAAGCTTTCAGGGCATACGGTATGGAACTGCATGGGCTGTTAAGTAAGGCCAGACCCGGTACGGAAAACCAGGACTGGTATATGGATGATTTGATCACTCAATTCGTCAAGGGTCTGAGAGACCGAGACGAGCAGATCGCTGCGAGAGATGCCTGGAAAGAGGGCATAACATTACACGGCATATTTAATGGTATAGACATGGCCGTGAAGAAGCGAACCATGTTAGCTGGAGACATCCCGAATACTCCGTCGAGCAGGAGGCGATTCTAAAAGAATCTGACCTCAAATATCGCTTGTCTTCAGTGGCCCACCGTTTGGACCTAAAGGAGAGAGACGAGAGAGAAAAGGAGAAAAAGTTGGCTGACCTCGAACTGGAGGAAGCCAACAGACTTAGAGCAATTGGCAAGGCTAGAGCCGAGGAAGTTGCTAAGGCCCGGGAAGTAAACAAATTACAATCCGAATTGCATGCCATGGAGGAAAAGTGAAATATCAACGGTCACAAAAAGAGAAAAGTGAGAAGTATCGCTTGCTAAAGGATACTTTAAAGCGAGAGGCAGTAGCTGCCCAAGAAGAGCGTAACTGAGCTGTTGCAGATAATGAGAAGATTAGATCCGAGATCCTGTCAGAAAATGCACAGCTAAGGGAGGAGCAGCGAATCCTTACTACGGATGTAGCTACCCTCACAATAAATAAGTCTGCTATGGAGAGTTATTTACAGGAACAGGAGCAGATGAACATTCCCCCGGCGAGTAAGGACTTAGACCCTAACTCGACATTTGTTAAACAAGGAGACCCAGTTTCCTGTTCAACACCGAAGCATCCGCAGTACAATCCATTTGTCAATGACAATGCGACGCGGAATGTAGATCAAGGGGGAGTTTATATCAGAACCCAAGATAAGCACAGCCGAACTAGTAGAGTCCGGATAAGTGAGGTCCCGATAGTCCACAACTTAGACCCGGACTTCGTACCTAGGGATGCCTCCGACACTAGCGCGGAAACTAGTGGTTTCCACATACACGTGGATCAGACAGAAGATGTCGGATTGGGAGCTGGTAATACCATCAACCAACAGAATCCACCTAACGGTGGCAGTCAACCAAACCAGGCTGGCCAGCAATCCGACGGTGGTCACCAGGGTGGCGCTAACCACACTGGTGCTCAGGGTGGGGATGGTACCTCGGGTACCGGCCCCAACCAAGGAGGCGGTGGCTATACGAACTACAGTGGTTCACAGTGGACATATAACCAACCACCACCACCACCACCAAACAATACAAGCTTTGGTGGAATGGGAGGCAATCGAACCTTGAATGAAACCAAGGCGATTGAATGGAGTAAACAGCAATGCACTAGATTGATGTATGCTCACAATTCAGCCCGTAGGGTAGCTGTCATTCCAAGGGAATACGACGGTACTCGGCCATGGAAAGAATGGTTTGAAGATTTCATCGATGTGATGAACTGTAATGGTTGGACCCCATACGAGGCCAAGCCGCATCTTGTGAGATGCCTGAAAGGTGGGCGGGGTCGTATGGCTGTGGAGCAATGGTGTACCTGGTATGGCCTCGTCGGAAGCTTTGAGCAGTTGGTTGAATCTGCTAGCGGACTATTGTGTAATATGGTCAAGGAGGATCCAATGGTCCGCTTTAAGAAACATACCCAGAAGCCTAATGAAGCTTTCAGGGCATACGGTATGGAACTGCATGGGCTGTTAAGTAAGGCCAGACCCGGTACGGAAAACCAGGACTGGTATATGGATGATTTGATCACTCAATTCGTCAAGGGTCTGAGAGACCGAGACGAGCAGATCGCTGCGAGAGATGCCTGGAAAGAGGGCATAACATTACACGGCATATTTAATGGTATAGACATGGCCGTGAAGAAGCGAACCATGTTAGCTGGAGACATCCCGAATACTCCGTCGAGCAGGAGGCGATTCTAAAAGAATCTGACCTCAAATATCGCTTGTCTTCAGTGGCCCACCGTTTGGACCTAAAGGAGAGAGACGAGAGAGAAAAGGAGAAAAAGTTGGCTGACCTCGAACTGGAGGAAGCCAACAGACTTAGAGCAATTGGCAAGGCTAGAGCCGAGGAAGTTGCTAAGGCCCGGGAAGTAAACAAATTACAATCCGAATTGCATGCCATGGAGGAAAAGTGAAATATCAACGGTCACAAAAAGAGAAAAGTGAGAAGTATCGCTTGCTAAAGGATACTTTAAAGCGAGAGGCAGTAGCTGCCCAAGAAGAGCGTAACTGAGCTGTTGCAGATAATGAGAAGATTAGATCCGAGATCCTGTCAGAAAATGCACAGCTAAGGGAGGAGCAGCGAATCCTTACTACGGATGTAGCTACCCTCACAATAAATAAGTCTGCTATGGAGAGTTATTTACAGGAACAGGAGCAGATGAACATTCCCCCGGCGAGTAAGGACTTAGACCCTAACTCGACATTTGTTAAACAAGGAGACCCAGTTTCCTGTTCAACACCGAAGCATCCGCAGTACAATCCATTTGTCAATGACAATGCGACGCGGAATGTAGATCAAGGGGGAGTTTATATCAGAACCCAAGATAAGCACGGCCGAACTAGTAGAGTCCGGATAAGTGAGGTCCCGATAGTCCACAACTTAGACCCGGACTTCGTACCTAGGGATGCCTCCGACACTAGCGCGGAAACTAGTGGTTTCCACATACACGTGGATCAGACAGAAGATGTCGGATTGGGAGCTGGTAATACCATCAACCAACAGAATCCACCTAACGGTGGCAGTCAACCAAACCAGGCTGGCCAGCAATCCGACGGTGGTCACCAGGGTGGCGCTAACCACACTGGTGCTCAGGGTGGGGATGGTACCTCGGGTACCGGCCCCAACCAAGGAGGCGGTGGCTATACGAACTACAGTGGTTCACAGTGGACATATAACCAACCACCACCACCACCACCAAACAATACAAGCTTTGGTGGAATGGGAGGCAATCGAACCTTGAATGAAACCAAGGCGATTGAATGGAGTAAACAGCAATGCACTAGATTGATGTATGCACACAATTCAGCCCGTAGGGTAGCTGTCATTCCAAGGGAATACGACGGTACTCGGCCATGGAAAGAATGGTTTGAAGATTTCATCGATGTGATGAACTGTAATGGTTGGACCCCATACGAGGCCAAGCCGCATCTTGTGAGATGCCTGAAAGGTGGGCGGGGTCGTATGGCTGTGGAGCAATGGTGTACCTGGTATGGCCTCGTCGGAAGCTTTGAGCAGTTGGTTGAATCTGCTAGCGGACTATTGTGTAATATGGTCAAGGAGGATCCAATGGTCCGCTTTAAGAAACATACCCAGAAGCCTAATGAAGCTTTCAGGGCATACGGTATGGAACTGCATGGGCTGTTAAGTAAGGCCAGACCCGGTACGGAAAACCAGGACTGGTATATGGATGATTTGATCACTCAATTCGTCAAGGGTCTGAGAGACCGAGACGAGCAGATCGCTGCGAGAGATGCCTGGAAAGAGGGCATAACATTACACGGCATATTTAATGGTATAGACATGGCCGTGAAGAAGCGAACCATGTTAGCTGGAGACATCCCGAATACTACGGGTTCGACTCCACTAGCATCAGTAGTTCAGCGATCCGAGGTAGAAAATACCCCGGATGACTTTCAATTGATTGACATCGAGCAGGAGGACGGCACCTTTTGCTCGATGCAGCTTAGGAAGAATACTTCAGGTAGGAAGTACATTCCGAGAAAGGCGTTTAGTAAATCGAGAGATTCTAAATTGCCATCCGAGGTCAGAGGTGACCCAAAAGCTGGTGGGAAGGCTACTAAGCCCTCTGATAACGCTGATAAAGCGAAGGATCAGTCTCCGGATATGGCCAAACTGATGGAGGATATGTGTAAGAAAATTACAGATGCCCTCCAAGCCAACCGGCAGAGACCCAGAGTGGATCGCCGGACAGTTAAGTGTTTCAGGTGCCAACGCATGGGACACTATTCCTCTGAATGTACCGCTGCTAAGCCGGTAATGGCTGCTTTCTATGAAGCCGAGGACAATGGCGAAGGAGAACAGAACGCTACGGATTCCACTGGTGTGGGAAACTAGTGGGGGTTGTATCCACGGCATTGGGTATAACCCCAGGATGGAAGGAATGCCAAAATGCTACCGGGGGTAATCCGGTGGAAGATTTCGAGTCAAATTCACCTGGAGGCCGGGTGGCTGTGGGTGCGCACCCCTGCACTACGGCCAGGGCCAGGGACCCTAGTGCTTATGTGTACGGAGGCAAGCATATGGAGGCGAGTGGCCGCACTGGGGGAGAGGAAGGATGTATCAAGGAGTTGATTTGAGTGTGTGGGACACGCCTTCCCCCAAGTCATCCGTGTCTGGAATTTTTGAGAGGACTCGGATTGAATCTTGGTGATTCGGGAGACTTTCACCAGTTCACCAGCAACCCTTCCCCTTTGGGGGGGAGACGGTGGTATGTACCCATATCTGTGGAAGGCTGGGTAGGAGAATTCTTGGTGGATACTGGAGCTAGCCATTCCTGTGTGTCCAAAAGATTCTTCGACACGGTGGCCAGCAGTCATGAGAACCTCAAAACGGGGGTATATGCTTGCACGGCCGATGGAAGCAGTATGCATACTTTTGGTAGGACTTGTTCTTTCGCCGACTATAGCAGAGGTTAGTGATGACGGAATCCTCGGATTGGATTTTGCAAGCTTATATGGGGCCGTCTTGGACCCCAGGGATGGAATGATGAGTATTCAGAACCCGTATGGCTTGCATGTCCAGTGCGTATTGAGACAAGTGTCTTCGGTTGCATCAGTGATACACACGGTGAAGATCCCACCGGGTACCACTTGTAATGTCCTTTGTGGCGGATCAATGTCCCAGAGGAATGAAACTGGAGTCTTTGAACCCGACACGGTATATCTATCAAGTATCGGGTTGGACTCAGTGGACACATTGGTGGCTAATGCAGCATGGTCTGTATTACCCATAACTAACCGAAGTGGTTCGGTGGTTTACTTGAAACAAGGCGACTGTGTGGGAGAGATGAGTTTGGTAGAACATGTCGCTGAGGCCAGGTTCAATAAACCATTAAACCCTGTTAGTAAGCATCCTTTGGATGAAGAATTTCAGAAACTGATTGAACAATCAGATTTACAGAATACGGAGGATAAGGAATGCCTAGCGAAACTCCTACAGAGGTACGAGAGTGCTTTCGGTAGGGAAGGAGGACCGGTAGGCAGATCCGATAAGGTGTTGCACACTATAGATGTGGGCGACGAGAAACCTTTTAAAATTCCGTATCGTAGACTTCCTCTTAAGAAGAAGTTAATTTGTGAACAGGAAATAGAAAGACAGTTGGACCTAGGGGTCATCGTGCCGAGCTCGAGTCCCTGGTCCAGCCCTGTTTGTATGACCACCAAGAAAGACGGTACCATCCGCTTTTGAGTCGACTACCAAAAACTGAACGGTATGACAAAGAAAAACTCGTATCCTCTGCCTAGGATAGACGAGACTTTAGATAGCTTGGGTGGGAACCAATGGTTCTGTACCTTGGATCTGCAATCCGGGTATTGGCAGATACCGATGCACCCCGATGACATAGAGAAAACCGCGTTTTCTAGTCATATGGGGCTGTTCGAGTATAATGTCTTGCCCTTCGGATTGTGTAACGCCCCTGCTACATTCGAGGCCATGATGGAATCCCTGTTGAGCGACCTTTTGTGGAAGAAATGCTTGGTCTACTTGGATGACGTTGTCGTGTTCGGCAAGTCGTTTAAGGAATGCCATGCGAATATGCAATTGGTACTCGACCGGATCCTATCCAACTGTCTAAAACTTAAACCCAAGAAATGTAATTTGTTTAAGAAAACAATTACATATCTGGGAAGGATCATCACCCCTAACGGAGTGAGTGCGGACCCGGAGAAATTAGAAGCTGTAGAAAATTGAGAACGACCCACGAGTGCTAAGGAGGTGAGATAATTTTTAGGATTCTGTTCCTACTACCGTGATTTCATACCGAATTACTCTCGTGTAAGTTTTCCAATGCAGTGCTTAGCTCACTGGACCCCAGGTAGGGCACAGGACCCGTTCCCATGGACCAGCGAGCAAGAAGAATCTTTTAATAAAATAAAGGATTTGTTTAGAAACACACCCGTATTGAAATATCCCACTCCCGAGGGACATTTCATATTAGACACAGATGCGAGCAATGATGCCATTGGGGCAGAGCTCTCTCAGGTCCAGAATGGAGTCGAGGTCCCACTGGCCTTTGCTAGCAACACGCTAAGCAAGACCCAGCGTAATTATTGTACCACTAAACGAGAACTCCTCGCGGTAGTGGTGTATACGAAGAAGTTTAAGCATTTCCTTTGGGGAACTGACTTTACTTTGCGAACCGACCATTTGTCTCTGAGGTGGCTCCTTAACTTTAAGGACGCCAAGGGGATGATTGGATGATGGTTAGCTCACCTATCCGAGTTCGGATTGGAGCATAAACAAATAGAGCACCAGCCCGGTGCTAAACATATCAATGCGGATGCCTTGTCGAGGCGACCCGTCCGGAAGTGCCAAATGCCACTTGTGAAGACTGTGGGGCCAACAATGCTGTGGTAGCTGGGTTGGTATTTAATTATACCACCCCCTGTATCCCCTGGGAGGAGGCTGTATGTAGCTATCTCGATTGGTCCCCGGAGACCATCAAGAAGTTCCAACAGTCGGACCCCACCACTGCGCGCATAATGGAATACCTACGGACAGGTATTAAACCGGCAAGGCCGTTGTTATCCCTAGAAGATAGGGAAACGAGGCGAGCTAGAAATCCGAGAAGGTATACTGTGTAGGTGGAAGACCACTCCTACCCGCGGTAGACTGTTACAAATAGTGATTCCCACTTCGATGAGGAGGGATATCATGTAATATTGCCATGACCACCAAACTAGTGGTCATTTCGGGAAGAAGAGGTCGATAGAGCGTCTGCAGAGACGTTACTACTGGCCTGGAATGAGAGGTGACCTACTTCGGTGGATCGCCACTTGCCCGGATTGTTGTAAAAACAAGCCGGGACCCGGCCTGGGAAAGCTACCCCTATCCCAGGAATTGTTTGGTGTCAGGTTCACTCGAGTAGCGATAGACATCATCAGTTGAATCAAAACGACGCCCAAAGATAATACTTGCATGATGGTCGTAACCGACTATTATACAAAGTACACTCGGGTGTTTCCTCTTCCCAATCACAAAGCCGCTACATGCGCTGAGGCGTTTGTAAAAGGCTGGGTGCTACATCTGGGTGTCCCCCTTATGATGCACAGTGACCAAGGGAGAGAGTTTGAGTCAGAGCTATGGCAGGAAATGTGTCATTACCTAGCCATTTGCAAGACCCGAACCAACCCATACCGACCACAGTCGGATGGACAGGTAGAACGGTTCAAAAGAACCTTGATACAAGTGCTAAAGCCCCTGGTTAATACCCACCAGGACGACTGGGATGAACAGTGTGAGTTTGTAGTACACGCCTACAACAACACTGTCCATTCATCTACTAATTGTACTCCAAACATGCTAGTGTTCGGCGAGGACATCATAATGCCCGCCGACTTAGTGTATGGAGTGGTTGGGATAGACCCAGAGGCGCCCTGCACCGTGTTGTTTGTAGAGTCGTTAAGGGATAGGTTCAAACAGGCATACGAGGCTGTTCGTAAAGAACTGTTGAAGAGTGCGAAATGGCAGAAGGTGGGTTATGACACCAATGCCAAGAGAATTCGTTTTAATGTTGGGGACAAAGTACTAAGGTACTACGAGCCGCTGGAACGTAAACGCCTTGGGAAGGTCCATTTAAAATAATTCGCATCTCCGAGTCCACGGTGATGATGGAGGACTGCCTTACTGGTAGGAAATGGAAGACAAATGTGGGAAAACTTTGGCCCTGGAAGGGACATGAAGAGGTGGTACCCGGGAAACGCCCTAGAGGCCGGCCGAGGAAAGTGCTGGAAGCAGGAGGAGTAGTTAAAAAGAAGACGACGGCCAGGAAACGGCCTAATCGTAAGAAACGGAAAAATGTCTCGCTGAGTGAAGGCAGTACGTATGGGAAAGGTCTCGCTGTGGCTAGGCGGGACCCAGAGAAGGCCGTACATAAAGCCGGGAAGAATAAGATGCTAACCAAAGGCGTTAGATGCAGTCCCCGGTTGAGGTCTGCTGTAACCTAACTCAGTACACAACGAGCTGCTGCGTGTTGTTCGCCGTAGGCGAATAACATACGTTCCACGGCTAGGGATGCCGAACGCGGCCCCTGGGTAGCTTAATCCCGTGAGCGGCGGACGGATTAACCGGTACATTCTCTTTGAAGCTTTGTATATACCGCCAAGCTCCAAACGATAGCACTCGGGTAGCAGGCCGCGTCTCGCATGTCGAGTCGAATGTTTGTTCGGATCTAGACCACTAGGTCGCGCCGCCGGGAAAGCATAGAACTTGGTCACCGGATAGCCCATTGCGGGATCTCGCGAGACGAGAGGTCTGACGTCATACTGGTCATAACTAGAGCGGACTCGTGGCGGTAAGACACCACTTGTTTCGCTCCGGTTATTGCCTGGCCTCTAGCAGCCGTTAGCTGCGTGGTTTGTGTACCAACACCTCCCCTTCTTGTTGGACGAATCCTTCAGGAGGAGTCCAACACATTTGCCAATTTTTAAATTGGAAGTCGCCCCACTGTGATGGCACAGGGGACAATTGACGCCGCGCGTCAAACCGCCAACGTTCAGTTGGAGGAAGGCGAGGACCCGACGGTCTCGTCTCGGGTTGAGGAGAGTATGGACTCCTCAACGGCGGTCCCTGCAAGGGGATCCGAAGTCTAGGAAGCAGCCCTCACGCTCTCTGGAATGTCGACCGAGGTCACTGACAGAGAGAGGATGCCTCCTCCACCTCCTTCGCACCCGGAACCGACGTCTACAGCAACGGATCTGGGTGGTACTGTTGATGTCTTGGACATTCTGCTGTATCCTCCGGGATTCAGAACACGCACCGAGCGACTGGCCCATGTGGACGAGGAGGCCGGTGTCGTGTACACCTCTTGGGGGACCTACATCCCCATGCATCCTTCTGTTCGGATGCGGTCCCCTCGTGGAAACCCCCGGCCTGCCCGAGACTGTATCAGATGATTTCAAAACTCTGGTAATGGACTCGTGCACGGACGAGTTGGCAGAGAGCCTGCCTGTCTCCTGGCTCCGCAACTATAAACAGTTGGCCGAGGCGATGGCGGTCAACGAGAGCTTGGCCCGAGCTGTGTTGCTTTCCGAAGGCATTACCCGGAAGGCTGCTCAGCTAAGAGAGTCTGAATCCGACATGGATACAGACTCCACCGTCACACAGTCGTCGGTGGAAACCGGACGGGTCAAGCGATTGAGCCGTAAGCCAGCGCCGAAGGGTCCTCTCACCGAGTCTGATCTCGAAGTAGAGGACATTCGGATTGCCATCGAGAGGTCCATGACCGAGGAGGAACCGGGCGCCGGAAGAGGATATCTCACGGCAACAGGCTGCTGTTGAGGCCAAGCGACGCGAGCTGGCCGAGCAGCAGAAGGAGCTCCCTGCTACCCGCCGGGCCCACCGGAAGCAACTGGCCCAAAGCAAGGAGAAGGCCGCATCCGGCTCTGACTCTCCGGTCAGCGGCAGGAGGAGCCCTCGTTCAAGGGACAAGGATCCACGTCAGTCAGATTCTAGCCCTGAAGTGCCGGCGCAGCCACCCAAAGCTGCCCGCCGGAAGAAGAAAAATGGAGCGAAAGCGTCTCCGGCGGAGCCCGCACCCCCCACCAAGACGAGGGGTAAGGGCGACTGGAAGGCTTCCGCCTCCAGCGCCCCAACAACCACAGTAGCCACTCCGGTTACTGCAGCATCCTCTGCTAGCACCAGCAGGACGAGCGCCACAACCTCAGTCAAGGCTTCAACTGGTACTACTACCACCAGCCGAGCCGGATGTAAGAAGGGCGAGGGCATCTACACGGACAGTGAGGGAAGCGCAAGCGACCCAGAGCTGCCTGAGTCAGCCAAATCTGATTTGAAGTCTGTGACAACGTGGGAAGAAATGACCACGGACGTCCCAAAGGACGACAATCAGAAATGGATGTGGAAGAATGCAGCCGAGGGGTTCAAGGAACGTACCCCACGCTGCTTCGCGGATTGTGCTCACGACACAATCCACTACATGTGCCCGGGCGCCGTCAATAAAGATGGTGATAGCGATGATGAGGAGTGGATGAAGTCCAGCCCCTCGGATACGCCCGTAGGAAAGTTCTACCTCATTTGGATTGACCAGCTCAAATCCAAACTGGGGTCTATAACTACGAGGCCCGGACAAAAGTCCAGTGGGCGATGACCCAATGGGGACCAAGCAGCAACCGCTGTAGGTGCCCATTCGAGTCATGCCAGCTCGCCCTAATAGGAGAGAAGACGTTCGAGACGAAGCCTCGTTTCGCTCGTCATATTGTGGAGCATCACATGCACCATAAACCGCTCCAACAGTGCGTACCCGGAGACCGTCCGGGTAAGCTCTTTGCGACGGCTCGTTTTCGACCAACTGGTGCCGGCACATGGCTCTGCATCTGCAGAAAGCCCATGGTACGGCGGACGGATTAACCGGTACATTCTCTTTGAAGCTTTGTATATACCGCCAAGCTCCAAACGATAGCACTCGGGTAGCAGGCCGCGTCTCGCATGTCGAGTCGAATGTTTGTTCGGATCTAGACCACTAGGTCGCGCCGCCGGGAAAGCATAGAACTTGGTCACCGGATAGCCCATTGCGGGATCTCGCGAGACGAGAGGTCTGACGTCATACTGGTCATAACTAGAGCGGACTCGTGGCGGTAAGACACCACTTGTTTCGCTCCGGTTATTGCCTGGCCTCTAGCAGCCGTTAGCTGCGTGGTTTGTGTACCAACACCTCCCCTTCTTGTTGGACGAATCCTTCAGGAGGAGTCCAACACATTTGCCAATTTTTAAATTGGAAGTCGCCCCACTGTGATGGCACAGGGGACAATTGACGCCGCGCGTCAAACCGCCAACGTTCAGTTGGAGGAAGGCGAGGACCCGACGGTCTCGGCTCGGGTTGAGGAGAGTATGGACTCCTCAACGGCGGTCCCTGCAAGGGGATCCGAAGTCTAGGAAGCAGCCCTCACGCTCTCTGGAATGTCGACCGAGGTCACTGACAGAGAGAGGATGCCTCCTCCACCTCCTTCGCACCCGGAACCGACGTCTACAGCAACGGATCTGGGTGGTACTGTTGATGTCTTGGACATTCTGCTGTATCCTCCGGGATTCAGAACACGCACCGAGCGACTGGCCCATGTGGACGAGGAGGCCGGTGTCGTGTACACCTCTTGGGGGACCTACATCCCCATGCATCCTTCTGTTCGGATGCGGTCCGCTCGTGGAAACCCCCGGCCTGCCCGAGACTGTATCAGATGATTTCAAAACTCTGGTAATGGACTCGTGCACGGACGAGTTGGCAGAGAGCCTGCCTGTCTCCTGGCTCCGCAACTATAAACGGTTGGCCGAGGCGATGGCGGTCAACGAGAGCTTGGCCCGAGCTGTGTTGCTTTCCGAAGGCATTACCCGGAAGGCTGCTCAGCTAAGAGAGTCTGAATCCGACATGGATACAGACTCCACCGTCACACAGTCGTCGGTGGAAACCGGATGGGTCAAGCGATTGAGCCGTAAGCCAGCGCCGAAGGGTCCTCTCACCGAGTCTGATCTCGAAGTAGAGGACATTCGGATTGCCATCGAGAGGTCCATGACCGAGGAGGAACCGGGCGCCGGAAGAGGATATCTCACGGCAACAGGCTGCTGTTGAGGCCAAGCGACGCGAGCTGGCCGAGCAGCAGAAGGAGCTCCCTGCTACCCGCCGGGCCCACCGGAAGCAACTGGCCCAAAGCAAGGAGAAGGCCGCATCCGGCTCTGACTCTCGGGTCAGCGGCAGGAGGAGCCCTCGTTCAAGGGACAAGGATCCACGTCAGTCAGATTCTAGCCCTGAAGTGCCGGCGCAGCCACCCAAAGCTGCCCGCCGGAAGAAGAAAAATGGAGCGAAAGCGTCTCCGGCGGAGCCCGCACCCCCCACCAAGACGAGGGGTAAGGGCGACTGGAAGGCTTCCGCCTCCAGCGCCCCAACAACCACAGTAGCCACTCCGGTTACTGCAGCATCCTCTGCTAGCACCAGCGGGACGAGCGCCACGACCTCAGTCAAGGCTTCAACTGGTACTACTACCACCAGCCGAGCCGGATGTAAGAAGGGCGAGGGCATCTACACGGACAGTGAGGGAAGCGCAAGCGACCCAGAGCTGCCCGAGTCAGCCAAATCTGATTTGAAGTCTGTGACAACGTGGGAAGAAATGACCACGGACGTCCCGAAGGACGACAATCAGAAATGGATGTGGAAGAATGCAGCCGAGGGGTTCAAGGAACGTACCCCACGCTGCTTCGCGGATTGTGCTCACGACACAATCCACTACATGTGCCCGGGCGCCGTCAATAAAGATGGTGATAGCGATGATGAGGAGTGGATGAAGTCCGGCCCCTCGGATACGCCCGTAGGAAAGTTCTACCTCATTTGGATTGACCAGCTCAAATCCAAACTGGGGTCTATAACTACGAGGCCCGGACAAAAGTCCAGTGGGCGATGACCCAATGGGGACCAAGCAGCAACCGCTGTAGGTGCCCATTCGAGTCATGCCAGCTCGCCCTAACAGGAGAGAAGACGTTCGAGACGAAGCCTCGTTTCGCTCGTCATATTGTGGAGCATCACATGCACCATAAACCCCTCCTACAGTGCGTACCCGGAGACCGTCCGGGTAAGCTCTTTGCGACGGCTCGTTTTCGACCAACTGGTGCCGGCACATGGCTCTGCATCTGCAGAAAGCCCATGGTACCGGCCTGGAGAAGACTCAGAAGCGAGCTGTAAAATGCTTCAACGAACTCCTGGCTAACTGGGCTTCATTGAGTGTCAAAGATGTGAAGGAGCAGGCATTCGAGACCGGATTCTGTTCATGGAGGAGTGGAAACCTCATGGCTTTCTTCGCCATAAACTTCTCGCCAACCAAGTTCGGGATGCCCACGGAGGTGCACCTAAAGGTGAAGAAGTGGCGAGGCGATGACAAGCGGGAGAAAGGCAAGGTCCGCTCGAAGGGACCCAATGGAGGCTCGGCTATGGCCACCGGTGCTTCCAAAAGGACCCGCGCAGACTGATCCGTAAGCCCTTCGGGTAACAAGGATCAGCCCAAACCAGCTAACCCAGCTGATCGTCGCCAGTCGGGACAACAGGTCTCGGCTTTGGACATGCCTAGCAACCAGACCCATAGGGTGGTTAGTCAGGCATCTACTCCCACTCCTCCCCCAACAACACCCGAAGAGCACCCCCCGAGTGAAGCCACTGGCAGTCCGGATGACTGGAGCACCTACTTTGGTGCCCCATCCGGACACGGAGCATGGTGGGCCGGAGAAGGGTCATCCGGCAAGCGCCCCACGTATAGTGAATACGGGGCGAAGTTCCCTGCAATGGGACCAGCGGGACCCGAATCGCAGGTCCTAACCTCCTTGGGCCGAGCCAAGTCGCGGGGTAGAGGCCGTGGTGGCATGGAGTCCACCCGAGCTCCCCCGGGCGGCGGCCGAGGCCGGGGAGGTACAACTGTTGAGGGTCCCTCGGTCCCTCCAGCAGGCGCTTCGCCTGTCACTGTGCAGGCTGCTGCACCACCACCAGCTATAGTCCCACCAGCGGCCCCTCGGGTGCCCGTTATGGGACTCATAGCCAGCACGTTGTCAGGTCTTCAGGATCCGAATACGTTCGTCGATTACCGAGACGTCCGTACTGCCGAGATCCAGAACAACCTGATGGCAGAATGGCAGGCACTCCACCGCCAGAAGTCTATCGACTACTGGCGGTGTATGACTGAAGCCACCTTCAACCTGGTCTTTGAAGTCCAGAAGAAGGAGGAAGAGAAGATCCGGGAACAGGAGAGGAAGAACGTCGAAGAGGCCATCCAATCCTGCTGGCGCCAGCAGTTGGAAGCTGAGAAGCTTAACTCTTCCTCTACCAATCACGCATTTTTGCGAGTTGGTGCCCCTTTACCGGACGCGCATTTTTGCGAGTTACTTGCCGATTTTCGGCCGATTTTTGCCGATTTTTGACCCTCTATAAGTTCCATCAAAATTGCTCAAATCTCAAGATTTTTTTGGGAGGTAATCTATGGTACATTCTGTCTGGACAGCCCAAACCATTTGGCTCTATGCAGATCTCCCTCTTGATGGTGAGCAGGTAAACATGGATGAGTTTTACTTTTGTGTGCCATGATTTGGGCAATATTAAGGGGGGGAATATGAAAAAAATGAAAGATATTATCAATTTTGGGGTAAAAAGTGACTAAGGGTAACTTTTAATGAGGAAACGGTTGGTGACAAAATCAAAAGCATATTCTGATGCATTTTGGGTAAAATCTTGGTTTCCATGGCAACAACTGTCAACAAAAGGACTAGCAATCACAACTTTTGTTTACTTTAGTTGCCATGGCAACAGGAAAGAACGATTTTCCAAGGTTCCTTCCTGATGAATCAATCGCTAAGTCTTGAAAAATAGTTATCATATGCAATTTATTTCATATTTCACATTTTTAACTAAAATATTTCAATTTGAAAATTGGTAGTATTGCATAAGTGTTTCATTTGCAAGCCATACTAATTATGCCATATCTCTTCAATTAGGGCCTATTCAGGTTAATAGGGATGTCTCACCTTGTGATTATAAGTGACAGCAAAACCTTTCATAAGTTGACTTATAATTGGAATATCTAGAAAATTCTTTCAGTTTTTGAAAGCTCTCATGATATTCTATGCACGAAATTCTCATCCAAATAAGGCCAAAAATAATTTGGTTCTTGTAGACTAATCTTTATGCAGAATGTGGTAGAAGAAGAGTTAAGGAGTTCCACCGTGCTGAGAACACCGGGTACATCCATAAGTACAAGGAGGCTGACCTCAAGTTCTTCCTCTGCTTCGGGAAGCACCTGGACGAGTGGGACAGCTCTGCGTCGTCCCTGTCCATCGCTCCAGGTGCCCCACCCGAGGCCCAGGCCATCGATAGTCCGTCCGAGGGGATGGGCGCGCTGAGCTTGCGTAGCGAGTCTCTCAGCGAAACCCCTGTGCTGCACTCTATGAGTAGCTGCAGCAGCTCGGCTCCGGCTGCCAACCTGGAGTCAGCTGAGAAGATGGACACTGATCTCGAGGATCTTTAGTTGTCCATCTGAAGGCGCTAATTGTCCCCGAGGGTAAAGGCATTTACCATGCCAGAGGTTCACACCCTCAAACTGGACCTGCCGATCTGGAACCATACCTGCAGCGAAGGTGGACGCTACCCGGAAACACAAACGGATTACCACACCAAACCGGGGCTCCATCTTCCCATCTTCATCAGGGCACATCACAACAGCAACGTGGCTTGCCACCACACGTATGTCACCGGATGGAGCTGCAGAAACCAGTCATTCCAGATTCGCCGGAAGTCCGGTATATTGTAAGGGCGATCCTACTACCCTGGTAGGACGCCTATTTTATCAGTATTAAATTTTGTATAAGTCTATTTTTATATACTATATTATATTCTTGTAAACAAACTCAACAAAATTTTTCTCGGGTTATTTACCCCAACTCGGGTCACTTAGTTGCCATTGTATAATAATATTATTACCATATCACTACATATAAATCCATTACTTTTACCATGTCTTTCAACTATAATAACACTGTAACATTGTTACTTAACCATTTACCACCTTAGGTCGATGGTGCATAAGGCACCACTTCCTAACTGTTATTATTAGTTTCCATGGCAACAACTGTCAACAAAAGGACTAGCAATCACAACTTTTGTTTACTTTAGTTGCCATGGCAACAGGAAAGAACGATTTTCCAAGGTTCCTTCCTGATGAATCAATCGCTAAGTCTTGAAAAATAGTTATCATATGCAATTTATTTCATATTGATAGACACATTTTTAACTAAAATATTTCAATTTGAAAATTGGTAGTATTGCATAAGTGTTTCATTTGCAAGCCATACTAATTATGCCATATCTCTTCAATTAGGGCCTATTCAGGTTAATAGGGATGTCTCACCTTGTGATTATAAGTGACAGCAAAACCTTTCATAAGTTGACTTATAATTGGAATATCTAGAAAATTCTTTCAGTTTTTGAAAGCTCTCATGATATTCTATGCACGAAATTCTCATCCAAATAAGGCCAAAAATAATTTGGTTCTTGTAGACTAATCTTTATGCAGAATGTGGTAGAAGAAGAGTTAAGGAGTTCCACCGTGCTGAGAACACCGGGTACATCCATAAGTACAAGGAGGCTGACCTCAAGTTCTTCCTCTGCTTCGGGAAGCACCTGGACGAGTGGGACAGCTCTGCGTCGTCCCTGTCCATCGCTCCAGGTGCCCCACCCGAGGCCCAGGCCATCGATAGTCCGTCCGAGGGGATGGGCGCGCTGAGCTTGCGTAGCGAGTCTCTCAGCGAAACCCCTGTGCTGCACTCTATGAGTAGCTGCAGCAGCTCGGCTCCGGCTGCCAACCTGGAGTCAGCTGAGAAGATGGACACTGATCTCGAGGATCTTTAGTTGTCCATCTGAAGGCGCTAATTGTCCCCGAGGGTAAAGGCATTTACCATGCCAGAGGTTCACACCCTCAAACTGGACCTGCCGATCTGGAACCATACCTGCAGCGAAGGTGGACGCTACCCGGAAACACAAACGGATTACCACACCAAACCGGGGCTCCATCTTCCCATCTTCATCAGGGCACATCACAACAGCAACGTGGCTTGCCACCACACGTATGTCACCGGATGGAGCTGCAGAAACCAGTCATTCCAGATTCGCCGGAAGTCCGGTATATTGTAAGGGCGATCCTACTACCCTGGTAGGATGCCTATTTTATCAGTATTAAATTTTGTATAAGTCTATTTTTATATACTATATTATATTCTTGTAAACAAACTCAACAAAATTTTTCTCGGGTTATTTACCCCAACTCGGGTCACTTAGTTGCCATTGTATAATAATATTATTACCATATCACTACATATAAATCCATTACTTTTACCATGTCTTTCAACTATAATAACACTGTAACATTGTTACTTAACCATTTACCACCTTAGGTCGATGGTGCATAAGGCACCACTTCCTAACTGTTATTATTAGTTACTTCGGATTATATGCGACGATGCCTTATTATGTAAATATTATTTATAATGCCCCTTTAATGTTGTATATTCTATACGAACACTTGTGTATAGACTTACCTATATATAACTCATTATTGTATAAAGTTAACAATAGGTATTTATTAATACACCCAACCCTAGGTATAGTCTGGTGGGGGTGGTGTAGGGGCCGGCATCGTTGTATATATATTAGTGCGGTTCATCCGAGAGACGTGTTCGTGTGGTGCTCGTTCCTTCTATGCCAACTAGGTGTCGCTTTGCGATACCCGGCTGGTACAAGAGGGGGCAGCACCATGCCTCGCGTCCAGCTTCTACTAAGAAGCCGGACGAGCCACAGAAGGGGACTGGACGTGGTCCAGTCAAGACGTTCCGTTGTTGATAGAACACAAAGTGAATAAAGTCCTACCCGAGAGGTAGGGGTATCCGGGGCTTTGCCCAACCCGAATCACTCGTGTTGTGTTGGTGTCTTTAGTGATAAGCGAGCCAACGAGCCACCCAACATATAAGTCGATACGAACCATTACATATGGATCATCAAACTCTTTTAAGAGGAAGTGGGAGAACGTTCCTTGGCTATGTGTGATATTATATGATGTACAGCACTGGCTGTGCCCCTGGTGGCAATAAATAGCACTAAATCCCCGTAATGTTAAATTTTCCCACGTTTTGTTACAAATGTTGTTTTTTTCACTGGGTTTAAGTGAAAAATAAAAGTAAGGATAGCTCCATGAGCTGTCTTAAATATTGCTTTAGAATAGACCTTTATTGGTCTTTTTCTCATGAAACTACCATGAATCAAAAGAATGCAAGTGCATATGAAACAATCAGGATATGCCTTTGAATCCTATTGTTTTCAACCAAGGAATAATGTTTCAGAGAAAAGAATTGAAAAAAATGAATAGGTTCTATAGGTTCTAATACTTGTGAATAGAACAGTTTGATCTTTTCAACAAAAGAATTACAAAATGCATGATATTGTGTTCGTTTGGAAGAAATTTAGACAAAAGGATCAAAAGAAATCTTTAGTATAGGGATATTTGTTGGAATGTTCATAACTTTGCCTGTAGTGTCCACACGTGCTCAATTAAGGATGTTGTAGTTCCTTTACATTCAAATGATCACAGGGAAGGATTTTCGTTTCACATGAAGCAATTATCTTTTCAATGAAAGGATCATGTCATCCTGATCTTTACAGTGAGAGATTTTCCTTTCAAACTTATTAATTAGCCCCTTGTCTCCCCAAGTGCACATTCATTAGCCAAGCAGGGGCTCTAGTTTCCTATCAGGGTGCATTTATGCAGTTGTGATTAGTATAGAAACCAGGTCAAAGGGACGTCTCATGCATCTTTTCTAACAGTGTCTTGGGAGAGCATATTTCATACTTTTTTTGACTAGGGAGCAAGATAAAAACCTTTCTTTATAGTGATAAAGACCATGAATTCACTACTAGAATGGAAAGTAGAGTCACTGGCATGTATTATTGCTGCTTCCCCACTGTATCAACAAAAATATTTGGTCCCAGGTGAGAAGGATAGAAAGATTTTCACCATGCCTGTAAGATTAATTACTGTAACCCCATTCCATAATGGAAAAAAGGAAAAGAGTCATGAAAGGAAAATGAATTCCCTTATGTGATGTAACAACATGTCATGAAGCTCCTCCTACCAAGTGACATAAAGGTCCAGACTGCTTTGTGAATACCCCAATTCCCTGACTTTATGTTACATAAATTGACCATGAGAAACCATTATTGTGATGGATCACAACCAATAATCATTCCTGAGTGCAGAGGAAGTGCTACAGCAGGTACTATTTATTTCTGTTTTTCAGAGGGGCTCTGTCATAGCCCCAAAGGGATATTATTGGGATTCATAAACTATGACACCAATCACTGAGTCTTTGTGGTATGGGATAGTGTACCCTGCTGTGTCAACTGATGACAGATAGAGGTGATCTGTTTGGGAGCAAGGTGACAAAGCTTCAATCTTACCCTTAAGCTACCATGATGGGGTCTGTCAGTTGACATGTAAAGGGGCAAAGGTAACCTGAATTTGCACTTCTCCTATTCCTACTGCATTGCTCATAACAGTATGATTTCAAAATGCATGCACAAAGTTCTTCTAAAACATGCTATGTAATCATAATGTAATGATTGCATGGGACCAAACTACCCAATATATTAGTCACATGAAACTGCAGCCTCTTTTATTACTTAGAGACAATTATTCCCAACTGATGATCTTGTTTCTGGGTACTTTTATCATTATGATCCTTTATCTTGTCTTAAGCCAATGCCTGCCCCTACTGGCTTAGTCTGCTGATGGCCACAAAACACTTGAGCCACAATTTGCACATGTGCTGCCACCAATTCTCTTATCTGCATCTCCCTCGATTAGCTTCCTAATCCAGCTTATGTGCTGATGCACTCCAGTTACCACGTTATACATCACCACAGTCACCTGACATAGTGGCCAAACTGCGAAACTGCTGATCTAGTCCTGTAGGCGTTACATTGTCTTTTTCACCATACACAGTGCCTTTGATTTGAAACAGTAATGGTTGATTCCTTATAATTATAACTAACCATAATATTTGCTAGTTACATATCTAAGGTTGTTCAGTTTTAGCTGTATCCTTAGTTGAGGGGTTATCGAAGTAGATTGACCAAAGATTAAAATTTAGTTAGAATTCTGAATAATGCTTTCAGGGGGTGCCATACATTCAGGTTTTCAAGATGACCTCAACTACTGTGAAGTTTATCACACAGAAAAAATTGAAGATTTCTATTCACACTTAGTATTTCAAAAAGTCCAGCTTGAAATAGCTGAAGCTGGCTATGGATTAACAATTAAACCTGATGGAAGTCTACTATGATTGTCTTAAATTCTAACCATCAGGCATGTCTTTAGGCTGCCATAACACCCTTGGAGAGGCTATGTGTAGAAAAAAGACTAATAAGCACCCCCTGGAGCACTATTTCCCCTTTGTAGGCAGCACTTGTATTAGTCCGAGGGGCCAGTCTGACTGTTAAAATAAGAACAGATTATATGACAAACCTGTGGTCCTACCTTAACATTATTGGTCTATGTCTGTTTTTTTCACAAGAGTCCATTCTAAAAGAGGGGTATTATGACATTTGTTTAGTTTATTGTGATAAAAACTTTGGTTTGAACTTATGTTTATTGATACAGGATTCATAACAGAATTTGCTATATTTTCATCCAGCTATGATAATAACTACCAACACTGGGGGTGGTTTTTGTCTTGTCATAAGTTACCACCTTGCACAATATGTTTTGACCGATCAAAGTATTCATGCATATATTGTTAGTCATGTGTCAATGCTTAGAGGGCTTTGCTGTACCATGCTTTCTGATTTCATGATGTAATAAGTTAGCCTTAGTGACATGCCTGTGCCATATCCATGCACTCTGCTGACCCTGCTGGGTTGATACATTCTTAGAAGTTTAGCATAAAATAAGCCTAGACTAGTGAATCAGCTTGGGTGAAAAATGAACAGGCTCTTTGATTTGAGGAGCACACTGTCCTGTGATAATATAGCCCGAGGCACTAGCTCCTCATAATGATAGCACTACAATCAGAGGTGAAATCTATAGAGTCAACCCAGATGCATACTTTTGCAGCTAAATATTATTTTGATAGAGTTGTGGCATGTAGTTATCTCTTTAAAGTATCCCCTACAAAAAAAGGGGATCCAGGTTCGTAATGCTTGCAAGGAAATCTCCCTTATTCATTTAAAGGCAAAAGTCAGGATACTTGGGATGTTTATAACAATGATATATATTTTGAATGAGGGAATGATGTGAAATGGTGTTTGATTAAAGGTTTCGAACCCATAACATCTTAATGACATCTGTTTACATAATCTATTTGTGATGTGTGAGACGACGCTTACTGAGGTTATGCTACCAAACATGACCACGCTTTTGCGCCAACTCCCGAGTTCTTCCAATTTTTATATTGGGAGGGGGGGGGGTTTCAGGAGAACGACAAAAATTAAAAAAAACAACATAATCTACTTCGGTAAGAGATTATCATTTAAATTCCCAGAAGTTCTTACACTATATGTAGCTGTAAATATCTAACCTATAGCAGATATGCCCAAAGTTGGTCCAAAACAGCATACTCAAGATCGATACAGCAGGCGAGCTGCTGAGTATTCCAATCCAAAAAGGAGCTCAGTGAGAAATCCACTTAAGGGAAATGCAGTGATATTAGGGAAGAGGATTAAGGGGAATGACTTGGAAGGCTGAAGAAGATGCAGGCAACAGACACAGAATATCATACATATTAAGTTGTTTTGCACTGATTTAATTTTTATGATGCATTGAACCATCAAACTCATCACTTGCCAGATTCGGTCAGGCTATGTATCTATGACTCATTCCAATAATGTGGTTGATACATTCCCAGGGTCAGTATGATGCAAAAATTCAATTGCTTTTGAAAAAAAGGTCCACGGTACTTTATTGATGCATTTTGCCAACCAATGGACATTTTACACTAATGCATTAGAATTAACACGAGAGCTATGCGAGTGTGAACAAAACAGATTCTAGCCATTTTTTTTGCTAACAATTAAAAAAAAAGGAAAAAGATTTTCTTGTGGTTCCCCAAAGCAACACTCTAAGAAATGACAGTTGAATCTACCAGGGATCCTCATAAAACTGAACATAAATCACAATAAGTGCATTACAGTGAAGCAGTGTAGTTTCTACATGGGAGGAGTGCATTACACAGTAGCACAAGGAATCTCTGTAAAAATAATAATGGATATCTCGCAATTTTAGGATGAGGATTTCATGGTTGTTTCTGTTGATATTAATCAAACAAAAGATAATATATTTAAACACTACAGTAGAGTTACTACCACCTAAGCGCAAAATATAAACTACAACAGCTTCTACTTATTGCCTATTTCCCAGGACCACAATAAATGATCCAAATGGGATCATATTGGACTTTGGGAAATATGGCAGCAATTGCTGGGGCCAAGGCGTTGTATAACCTGCCATCACAGCACCTCGCAGTGTCAACCATCTACAGAGGAGGGATCAGGTGCAGCAGGCAATGCAGACAAAGCCCCGATCCTTTCCCTGGGTTGCTGCAGTGGCTAGTTGCCATGAGAAATGTCATTTCCAGAGAAGGTAGACAGATTTAGTAAGTGATGAGGGAAGGTGATGGGGATGGTCAAATCAGTCGATCCCTGTGCTAGGGAGCAGGGACAACCAAAGGCCTGAATTCCCAGAATTTATTTCGTTTGCTGATCGGTCTGGGTGAGTTTACATGAGAAGATGGGTTAAACATTGCACAGTGACAAGTGCGATGGCAGGAGTTAGGTTAGGCGGTCAAGTGAACCGCTTAACATGGGAGGTTTATGGTCCTGCCCCCATCACACAATATGTAGATTTCATATCTTAGCCTTTCTGCCCGCTCCCATATGCTGCGTTATTGATGCATTCATCGAGCCCCTGTCAACCATCATATGCAATACCCAACATGGAGACTATTTACTGCATGTATTCAATATATATTGTCTAATGCATAGCCCTATAGACGGCTTGTTTCAGTCTGTTTCAGCACACAGAAAGTAATCTTATCGGATTAACACCCTTCTTTGAGCTCAGTTTTTTTTAATAATCTGAAAATAGTGTAGGGTTTGGATGCTTTAGAGGAGACACATTATCTTCCCTGATAATATCTAGTATCAATTTTGTTATGTTTGGTTGAAGTGTTCATTCCTTGGTATAGGCCTAAAATAGAGTGAGTTCTGAGATGGCATTCTCTACTTTAATTCAACCTCAGACATATGACAAAGTCAACAGAATTCTAACAGCCAATATCCTGATGTGATATTCTAAGAAAGCTGATATTTTGTTCAGTCTAAATTGTGCACACTTTATTGTTTTCCTTGTTTGATTTTTAACTGAAGACCTAGTACCATGTCTGTTTTTAAATATTCTTTTTGGACTTTTTGAGCATTTACCATTAATCTGATACTCGCCTTACAATATATTTGCTATTTGAATTTCTTTCATTGCGACTAGACCAGTGCCACTACAAATCTAACTTTATGTACATCTGGATAAAGCAATAAGTATACCAATGTTATGTTATGCCAATGTGAGCGCATACATTGCTCAATCACGAGCATTTTACCCTTGAAATACTACTGACAAAAGTTATCGGAAGGGTACCATGCTCCCCAAGGGAGTGGTCATTTTTTAACAACAGGGGAGTTGATGGGGTCTGAAATTTTTCCTTTCACCCACGAGACCTCATTGTTAAAAATGACCACTCCCTTTGAGTTCCGCAGTAAATTGGGCCATTAATTTCCTGGCCGATAATATGTACCACAACGCAGCAAAAATGTTTTTTTGCCAAACACATAGTTCACATGATAGCCTCCAAGCAAAAAGCATTTATAGTAACCCCTCATTATCTATTGACCACGCAGATATGGACAGAAGGATTTTATCATAGAGTGTGGGCTACATGAGCTGGGCATCTCAGGTGGTGCAGCTATGAAGCTTCATGGAAAACACTTCCCTCTCATTAGGGCTACACGCGTCTAATTAGTGAAGGAGAGGTTCAAGCCTAGTAATATTACCAAAAGTGATACACCAAGCCTTGGTGTTTGAGATGATGAATGTTGCCATAAGTGCATACTCCACCTGAGCTTAATCACTCCCAATTTTAATTTTAAAGCAAAATGGAAGCAAATCAGAATCTCTCTCAATGCTTCCAATGAAATTAAAAGGCGTTGATGACATTAGATTCTGTACCATTAGGAATACACTTTAGAATTGTAATGAATTTCATCAACCTTTTGTCCCCAATTATTAATTTTTTTGTGAAACTGCATGGACCTAAAGCCTCAATACTGCAATGCTCTGTCGAAGCTATTTTCTCAACATTTATATTTGTGACCCATCAAGGCAGAACACCCCTCTGCGGGGGATTTTTAATTCCCCATTTGGCCACCAGGGGGCATTGGAGGGGCAAAATCACTCTGAAATCATTATAAAAATATATTAACATAATTTTTGATGCAGAATTCAATGTTCTCATTTAAAATGCACCATTTTCGTTAGAAATGGCCCATATTTGGAAGGTAAAATGAACATTTTTCATGAGAAATCAACTGATATGCCTGTTCCTGGTTGCCATGGCAACCATTCCAATAATCAAAATTTGTAAATTGCTATGCCAATTTTTGGGGGTATTGACCAAAAACCCAAAACTGAAAACAAAAATGGAAAATTACTTGTGGATCAACATCTATGATAAAAATCACCATATCTATATGTATTTTTATGAAAAAGGCTGAATAATTGTGTTTTTAGATATAATTGTGTTTAATAATGCATTTAGAGCTTAATCATCGATTTCAGATATGAATAACAACCCATGTTCAAGGAGGGGTTCTGAAATAACTACTAGGAATGTTTAAGCCAATGATGTCTCATTTTAAAGATCTTGAAATGAACTTTGATAATGAATTTCCCTGCAGAGAGGTGTTTTTGCTTGCCTGGTCACATTTGTTGAAACGGGGTGAACTTTGCACTCTATAATGTCCTATAGGTGCCACAGAATTGTGACAGGTCTGCAAAAGCCTGTAAAATGCCAGCCCAGAAATATGATGTAGGGTGTCAAAAAGAACAGTGTGCTAGAGTAGCCTCTTTTGCACACAGTAAAAAGATGTCATATTAACAGCAGTTATTCCTCTAGAACCCTCAGGGTTGTCGGGAATCAACGCATTATAAAATTCTCTGGCAACTCGAGAACATAAATTTACTTTTACAGAGATTCCTTGTAACACAGTTCTTAACTTTACTGCCATCTGGGACTTCATTGTAAAGAATATGCTACTGTTACAGTTAGGCATGTCTTTCTCCCTCTATACCACCAATATGCTACAGTTATGTTGGGTCAGTTATCCGGTCCCGTTCTGGTTCAATGTTCAATTTGCCTGGTAGATTCAGTAGTTATTTCTCAGAGTCTATGCTGGGAATGAGTATGATGAGCTATATACAATAGCATTTTGAGCAGAACCCTGCACATTGACTGTAACCTTCATAGTAGGACCAAATACTGGTGTCACAGCATGTGACACGACACACCGCTAATTAATCCCCAGCCAATCACTACCTCGTTAAGACTGCCACATTGTGTTATGCACCAAGGCCACCCCAGATTAATCCTCCTCATGACATGTGACACGCATAGTGATAGTTGGTGTCATCATCACAGATATTAGCCATACCATGCACTGGTCTTCCACAGGATAAGGCTTGAACAAATCACTGCTTCCACCTACAAGTTAATACTCTGAGTGGGCGTTTGTTACCTTCACTCTTTAAATAAAATGGTCTTTAAATTAACCATGGTTCTTCAGTACCTATGGAACAAAAAATTCACCATCATTTTTACAGGTGCCTCCACTTTACTCTGCTTCCACTATTGACATGCTAGGCATCTTTGTAGAGACCACACTGCTTCACTGCATTGCATTTATGGTGGTTTACTGTTTAATTCCATGCGGACCTAGATTTAACAGTTATTTCTCACAGTGTTTTCCATGATTGCTGGTTTCTCCCTGCTTCGATTATTTGATTCATTCAAAAAAAAAATTGAAAGACCTGGTTCTTACACTTTTTGTTTGCAGGGAGCACAAAACATCTTATTTTCAGGCATTTTCACTGTAATGTTATAGTTTTTGTTTCGGGAGACCATCGACTGCCACTAATGCCATATATTCATTGGAAAGTCAAATGAAGTAATGTTGGCAGTACACTTTCAAATTTCACAAAGGAATTATATATAAAAAATGGTTGCATTACATATGTATCAAATTGTGAACATCTTATGTAGACACAGACTGTATGTCAATCAACATATCCTGCCATTTTTTGCATAAATATATATTTGTTCATCAATGAGGGGAAATAGACCTCTGTGAAGCCTTGTTTTGCAATCCCCTTTTCCTCATAATCTTGGTCTATACCTTAGGCCCCATCTTGATTAATGGCTCCTGACTCCTTTGGTAATATGGGCATTAATTATTATGCAATGGATTTGCTATGGTTTGCACACCCTGACACAGCTCATCAGTCTCATGCAATAACTGTGGTGAAAGATGAATGCCATACTAATTTCTGAATTTCCGGTGAATCAAGAAAATGTCGGTATCACTAAAAGTATATATCAACCATTAGTATCAAGCTAAATAATTATACACCCTTATTTCCTGCCCTTGTTTAGTCTTTTTATTTCTATACACATCTATTAAATTATAATAGCATCAGTTTGTCAGATAATCATCCTTCTATATAAATTCTCTTATTTCTCTCCCAGTCAGTTTGGCATCTGCTTCCGGAAATCGCAGCAGCTGGCAGATTCAGAGAGCGACTGACCGGAAATGGATCTGGCACAACTTCCCCCACCCACAGTGGACATCAGGTACACTAGGCACCACCTTGCCATTAGTACGTCACTCACTCACCAGGGGAGAGGAGCCAGTCAATCCCTTTTTGCTCCTAACCTATAGGTAGAGTGTTTGACCTTACACCTGCAAAGGGGCACTGCTAAAGTGTAAGGCTTCTGCAGCATCAGCACCATATTCCCATATTTCTTTATTTCTCTTGAATCATTATTTTGTTCTTTTGTTCTTAAGTTTAGTTTTTCTCATTTTAGTCATGGGGGTTGAGATTGTAGAGGTGATTAGTGTTTGCCTTTAAGTACTACAATAATAGACTTCTGAGGGCTTATAAGGTAAGTGTTGATTCCTAATATAGGGGAAACAATAACCAAGGAGATAGAGAGGAGAAATAGTTTTTCCCACCTTAAACCTTCATACCAGACCTTCAGATTTGTCAGATTAGTCAGATTTTCTAAAATCAGGAAGGATCCGCTTTACTTTTATAAAGACTTAGAGGGAGCCGAAGCTATCAATGCGAGATTCAAAGATGGCAGAAAAATAACCTTGGGCCGTGCCAGACAGAAGTAGATCACAGTGCTGAGAGATTGGGCAAAAGTTCTTAAATATTTTGGTAGACATACACTTGAGTCTTTAGTATTCTATATGTCAACAATGTGACTCTATACATCTGACTTCATTTTGAAAATTGAAGAGTTTCAGAGAAATTTTGATGCAGGTTAAACCCCCTATCCCTTCAACACTGTGACCTAATTACAGCTAGAAAGGTTATGTCATAAAATGCACCTGTTCGAAGCTAAAATCGTAGGTCCGCAATATAGGCTTGCTGTACCCCTCCCCTGTTCCTATGACCCTGTAATTAGGCAATCTGGTAAAGGTCAGCTGAGCCCTTGGCCTACAGCACTAGGCATTGGCTTGCAGTGGAGCATCACCCAAACTAATTTGTCCCCTGGTCAACCCTGACAACAATCAATCTCAGCTCAATTCACCAAGTGATGTGTGTGACTACTACTAATGTCATTTGGACTCTTTCCCCTTTGTGGGAGGATCAGAAACTGGACTAAATTTTGGCTGGTCACTGAACTGTGAGTAATCAATGCTTGTAAAGCATACGGTGGTCAAGCGGAGTGACACGTCTTGGAGAGTATTGATGGAGTGGTGTCCGATCTATCGCCATGTCTATTTCCACATGTCAGGAGTACACAGAGCCCACCTGGCCCTCTCACCTGTTCCACATAAGGCATTGATAACACTGGGGGGTTGCTTTATAATACAAAGGAATTAGAAATTTGCTATATCCCAGACCCCACTGTCCTACATGTAGGACAACAGACTGACATATGAGAGAGATCTATTTATAACCAGAGGTGAAATTATTAGATATGGAAGTAAAATGTTGTTTCCAACTTCTAGAATTAAGGCTACCAAAAGGGCTGTGCCTAGCATTTCTTAATGTACAAATATGATGTCACATACATGTTCAAAACCTCCTCCTCCTCCTCCTCCTCCTCCTTAGGATATTGCTTTAGATTTTGACCTTAATTGTTGTTTCTTATGTAGTTGTTAGTATTTTCCCATCCAGGTTCTATGCTCATGTGCCATCCCAGTTTTCAGTTGATGATCCCTTTTTCATCTAGCTATATAGACTTCCCCAGACTCATAATGTACTTCTCTTTGAATATACACCTGCAAATTGCCTCAAACCTTCTGAAAATACTAAGGCGTTTAGCCACCAGACCATAGCAGCAACCATAGTCTACAGCCAATAGGTGTGCTTAACACACACAGCTTTAGACCTTTAGGCCAATCAGAAAAGCTCTTCGGATCCGGTTGACTCATCAGAACTGGAAGAGGACACCAATTCATTTTATTCAACAAATCAAGGTGATTGATTAGTTTTGTTCGCCATTTGCGAAGCGCCTTGCATAATCGTTGCAAAAAGAAAATATGTGAACTGATTAACAGAATCTGCATTATCAATGGAGGGGTTTAATTGCTTTCATGCTCTAATGCACTGCTTCCACCGAAGCCAATTGTCATTTTATTCAGATTTGAGAGAAGTAATCGATGAAATTTATGGTTCCCAATGCCACCCACCATTCCAGCAAAATTCCCTTTATTTTCTTAAAACTTTTACCGGAAGTTGGCGGAAATGCATCAGGAAAATGCCCAATTTGCGCCCGATTCAAAATCTGGAACAAATTGACTTTGGTGGAACACCTGCTTAATGATTCAACTTGAATGATTGAGGCATTCAGCTGTAGCACTTTTAAGCAACTTGCAAAGGTTGCATTATTGCGCCATGCCCATGGTGCTCACAAGATGAGGGGGGAAGAGGAGTCTGCAAAAGTAACATTGTATGTTTTCTATATTGGAAAAGTTGAAATTCATTGCCTCAATAATCAAGAATTCATAAGCAATGTCTCAAAAACATTAGCAGTCCTGTAGTTGGCCCTACAAAAGAGCTATGTATCTTCGTCCAGACAGAAGAAAGTTTTTGAAAATCCTTTTTGATCAACCAAAGTATCGCACTTCTAGGGTCAACATAATTATGAATAGCTTCCTTGATAGTTTAGCTGTGTAACATACTGGAGTCTTATCTCCCTCAGTATTACCTGTGAATTGACTGCATTGCAAATTATTTCTCAGAGATGTAGAGAACAACTATATAGAATAACTTCCATGCCTTGATATTAGCTAAATAATTAACTTCTATCCTGTGTGCTACTTAATTGCATTTACATATCCTTATAAAAAAAAGATCTACATGCATTTATCATATGACTGATAAATATGCAGCAAATAGAAATCTGAATTTAAAATGAATTGTTACCTACCTTTTGTGGGAAGTCTGGAATGTAAAAGTAAAATCCATTAATACCATAAAAAGTATCATACACATATTAGGGCATGCACAATGCTTGAGTTATCTTCTAATAATCAACACAATAGTTTGTCAGGCAGTCACAATCGTTGCTTTGATGTGTTTTAAATTTTAGTTCTGCCAAACAGTGATACTAATTTCAAAATGTGGTACTAATAACAGTTTTTTCGCAGGTGGAAAAAAATGTAAACTTGTCATGTCAGCATGATTCACCAATAAAATGCTGCCAACACTTCAGTGATGCATCATGCCAACCCTCCGGGAGTGCATCAACCGTGTAGGTTCGGCATGATGCATGAATGTAGCCATGCCAAGGTTTGTACTAGGTCTGTAGTCATGAATTTATCAAGATGACAATGGGCATTAGGTGCCCTTAAAGGGTTAAGGGACAAGTCATTTATTGCCAGGCGGGGGGAGGGGCTTGTTTGATATAGGGGGGGGGGATTATGAAAAAGAATCCCTTGGTGAGGGGGGCAAACCCCCCAAAAAACTTTAAAACCTTCATAGTGGGGAGGCTGTCAAAACGAAATATGGGTAATTCAACTTCTCTTTGCAACGCATTTTTCCACATGCATATACATATATAGAGGTCGGCAGAAAACATCCTGGAGAAACCAGGAGTCAAACCCGGGACCCTCCAACCTGCAGGCGGAAGCTCTACCGCTGAGCTACTTCCCCATCTGACATCCTCTACCTTCCACCTACACCTGGATCGTATGACACACACTAGGGGAGCAGTGAAGACCAGGCAACCGGCTCCTGAGAGTCGGTCTACCGGGTAGATGGATTTCTGGTCCCCTACACTTACAATTTAGGTGTGGCTTATTTTGCTTAATCAGTTCTTAATGGTGGGTGGGTTGTGATAATTTTTATTGCATTGCTAAGGGGTGAGGATAGAATTGTTTGTTAACAAAAATCCATCTAGCCCCTCCGCCCTGCTGGCAATAGATGACTTTTCCCTAAAGAGCAAACAGGGCCAGATCTGTAGGGTGGCAGTAGGTCAGAGAGTCATTAAAGCTAAGTAAAGTGCACTTAGAGCAAACACAGGAGTAAAGTGGACTACACTAAGAGCCTAACTCACTTAGCAGACACAGGAGCAGATGTAGAGCACACCCTGTAGGGATGACTATAAGTACTACACTGTGTTAAACTGTTAAACTCTGCTGATATTGGTCACAAAATGTATTCAGTGGCAGGTTTAGATTGGGGGCTCATGAGTGTGAGCCCCTTCCATTTTGCCCTTAGTTAAGATTCAGTTTGCAATGTTTTGTCCTACTTTTCAAAATGCTTAACCTACCACTTGTATTCACAAATATTCAAACAGTTATGATGTTGTGGAAAGACCCAGTTTGTTGAGTTGCGGGAGGGCAGGGGGTATTAGGGTCTAAAGTCAATCTAAAAAAACTACAGACAGCATTGTGGTGGGAGCCCGCGCATCCCGCATAAATGCAACCCTTTGTATTAAAAGAAAAATGGCTGGATTAGTCAATGTCCAACAGATTAACAGCAGTGGAACTCCCCTTTGACATGGAAAATTCAGCACTCCTCAGTGGTGACGACTTTAGTTCCTTATATTGACAATAACTAAATCTATAACTTTAGGTGGTCAAAATAACTTTACGTTGTTATAATGACAGCCTAAGTCATCAATATAACAACTCTGTATTATCAGTATTGTCATACTGAAGACTTAGTTCATGAGGATAACAGCCTAACGTCATGATTTTGATCACTTAAAGTTGTAGATTTAGGTATTGTCAATCTGGAGGACCTAAAGACGTCACCGCTGATGAGTTTCGGACTGAACAGGTTTTCAGTGTGTCCTTACCAAGAGAATCAATGAACCAGGGTCTCTAAAAAATAGTGCCGGCCTGAAGTTAGATTGAGGGTTACTCTGTATTTGTTTAGCTTAATAAAGTTTAGCTCACATAGGGCACAGCCCACATAAAAGGTATCGGGGTATGTCCTGGAGGCCATTTCTCAATGTACTATGACTACACACAGCCACTTCTATTTATAAATGCCAAGAATAAACCAGGCTATCATAGGAACTGCCCTACGACTGCTCACTACCATTTATGAGCAGCTATGCAGTAATTACAAAAGGGTTAGTAGGGCAGTCATACTGGTGCAGACATTGGGGACTTCAAGTGCATGGTACTATTATGGCCAATTTATTAAGTTCTCACTACGATTTTAAGGGCAGCAGTCATAGTGTGTTAAGAAATGGCCTCCTGAGTAACTGATAGACGTCTACAGTACACCTAAAGTGCTGGTTCCACAGGGCAGAAATCAGTCGAATTACAATAATTGCGACTGATTTTTTTGCTCTACTTTTGAAATCTTATAAATCATCGGATTAACTTCTGCTTCCCCAGGCCCAAATTGGTTGTATCAGGGTTCTTTTCTATACTTTTGATATATCAAAAAATGTTGGATCAGGTATCAAAGCCTGTAAGATGCATTCTGAAAATAGTAAGATCTCATATAGCGTACAAGCCACATGTATTATAATGATGTTTTATGATAATATAACACACGGAAACTGTGCCAGTCTAACATAGGATATAGCTTTTATCCTTATGATGCCAATACATATTGTGTTAAGTGGGTATACCTACCACTGACGTCGGTTTGGCCGGGATTTTGCTAATCTGATTATTTTTGATAATGCAAAAGTATAGAAAAAAAATTCTGACAGCAGTGGAATAGCCTCTTTAGTGATCCACATGTATTCTGTGGCTCATACCAGTATCATTGCTATCATCTATCATGTATATATATGATAAGGTATCAGAGATCAGAGACCCCAAAGAAACAAAGCCACCTTATCTACAATGATCAGAGGCTCCTATATGCCCTTTAGGCAATGATAGATCTACATGTTGTACTATAGAGGTATTATTGACTCTTCTAGTCTATATGGAAAGTTTTTCACCTTGCAGGACATTTTATTGGTCTGCAGGCCCAGATTGGTTTTGGCAGATCCGAAAACCTCAGTGTTAGAAAAGAAATAATGAAAAGACAAGAACTTACTCATTATTCTAATCATTTAATGATTCAAATATTAACATTTTATTTTAGTCTGTAAAAACCTCTGATTTGAAAACCATAAATAATAAAGTAGCCAGAGGTGCCAAGATTCTAGCCAGACATTCGGTCTGACAGTCTGGTGAATTCCACTGGCCCGGCAGTGATTTTGCGGGCAAGAGCCCATGTCCAACAAGTTTTCATATTGACTGCTCTTCAGTCCTTCAAGAACCGATAATACTGTGAACGGAGGGTTGGTATGATGCTCCAATGAAGTGCTGGAGAGTCTGGTCAGAAGCACTTTATTGGTGCATCATTATTGGGCATGATGCTTTAATACATCAGCGGTCCTTAAAGGTTGAAGCCCGAGTTGAAGAGCCACACCTTTGTCCCTTTGTTGTCCCAATGCCCTGCTCATAAGGTTGAACATCATCCTGACTGTCTTGAAGAGTCAGCATGATGTCCCAGTGCAGTGCTGATGAGAAGATGTACATCGGCATTTCAAGCAAACCATTCTTGCTTTCTTTTCAGGGGATATGCCATCCTTAAGGTATCCTTTAGTATATGCAGACGGAGGGACGAGGTACCTAACACCACAAGATCATTATTATTCTTGATGTCAAAGACATCTGTGGCTATCATATCAGAACCTTCACCAACTCATCTTGTGTGTCTATGTTGTGGACATGTCATACAAACCCTACACCAAAGCAAATACAATAGATAGAAAAGTCTGATGACATTTCTATGATAAAGTTCCTTAGTGCTGGAAGGCGTTTCTCCAGATGGTACCACCAGTCTCCTTAAAATCATAGCAGGATCCCTCACTCTTATGACATTACAGCACTTAGTGGTCACTTTAATTATTGCAATGGTACGCCAGCCCTACCAAACCCTATGTAATTCCTTAATAACTCATGTTCGTACAAAGCAGTAATTAGCATATTATCTATAACCAGTTGCTTTTTACATTTGAATTTGAATATTATTTAAATTGATGGTTATGTATGCATTGGAAATTATTGCAAAAATAAATATGTAACAGTATTCACGATTATATGGAATGTTCTGATTTGTGTGAAACGGCTTCTCAACTCCCCATTTTTCCAACAGGCCTTAATGTCGCTTGTTTTCTAGAACCCACCTTTAATTTTATCATACCCACTTTGACTGAAATATTAGCCTCATAGATATAATTATAAGGTCTTGACACAATATCAATTCAACATAATTGAGCTGTGTGGCCTGGAAGGCATTTCTCAAGATGGTACGACTAGACCCCCTTCAAGTTGTAGTGAGATCCCTCAGTTAAATACCATTACAGCCCTGCATCTAGTGGTCACTAATAATTGCACTGGTATGACTGCCCTACCACCCTATGTAATTATTGCCTTAAGTGCTGATCGTACAGAGTAGTCATAGTGTGTTACCTACGATCACCCACTCTGATACTGTGGGTTTCAAGTCGTACTGGTTTGTGTCTAGTAGTACCAACTTGAGAAATGCCCTCCAGATGAAATTGGTAGCAGAACCTAAGGACCTTTACCAAGAAACCCACTAACCTTTTAGGAGACTCTTTAAAGGGTTGACAGAGATATAACCTGATTGGTATTGGTAACTTGACACATAGCCTCGTCACAATTTGGGCTACATTCTCAGACCTCTGGAAGCCATTTCTTAAGATGGTATGACTAAGCATAGCCACTATGATTTGAAATTCTGAAAACTAGAGTGGGTGATCATAAGTCATGCACTACGACTGCTCTGTAAGATCAGCACTTAATGTAGTGATTGCATAGGGTTTGGTAGGGCAGTCATACCAAAGCTATCATTAGTGACCACTAGATGCAGGGCTGTAATGGTATTAGAATGATGGATCCCACTACGATTTAAAGTCGTCTAGTCGTACCATCTTAAGAAATGCCTTCCAGGACACTAGAGATTTGCCCACTCCAAAAGTGATACCATGTAAACCTGGATATTTCTGAAAACTTAAGTAAGATGACCTAACACTGCTGAAACTGATTCAACCTTGGTTTCAGATTTAGCACCTCCGTAAATGGAGGAAGAAAACTATTAACTGAAACGGTCAGGGGATGTTGCAAAAAAAGATAAATGTCAGAACTGAAATAGAAAATGAACAAGTGGTTATATGCCATGACCGCTGTTGTAGGTCCTAATTGTCAGGACCCATGGTTTACATGGAAAGACCAAAGTGGCAAAAGTGATGCATGAAATGACAAAAGTGGTACATGACAGGAAAAAAGTGGTTCATGACAAAACCAAAGGGTTACATGACAAGATGAAAGTGGTACATGGCAGGACCAAAGTGGTACGTGACATATGGCTATCCATAAATGATATCATGCTTTCTTGCAACCCCGTGCTGTCAAATAATTCAAAAGAAGTGTAAAAATGAAAAATTCTAGGACAAAAGCAACGAATTGTAAGCTCCAGGGGGTGCGTTTGTTGGAATATAATACTTTTATTAGCGTTTAGAGCATCTAACAATTAGATTTTGTCACCCGTGAACTTATTAGAATGATTACAGTATGACATGACCAAATTGTCATATGACAGAAGTTAAGAAGTGCTACACTCACCAATAGTATCATGTAACAGCACCATAGTGATATATGACAATACAGAAGTAGTAGTAGTTTAAACCTCACCAGTAGAGGGCATCTCACAACAGTATGTGGCAGAGCCAATGCCAAAACCAAGGTGTTATGTCTCGGACCAATATACTGGACAGTACTTAGAGATGATGACCTATAGGTCACCAGAGAGAGTACCTAGTTTGCAGAACCATAAAAGCATGTGATATAAAGTCCCTCCGCCTCTCCCAGAAATATTTTTATGTGGTTCCATCGGTCAGAGGTTCCATGGGTCTGCCCGAGGAGTCTGGACACCTTCCAGTTTGCCTGCGATCTACTGCACTATAGGGAATGGAAGAAAGACCTTTGCATGAGAAAGAGAGCTGAGCACCTATTCTGCCAGAGTTGATAAAGAAATCGGAGCTTCTGAGAAAACAATTTAAGCAGGTAGACAGACAGGAATGCAGTATGAGAGGCAGGGAGATCTCTTTCAGAAGATTTATTATTTTCAGTTTCGCTCAATGGATCCATGAGCTTAATTTGATGATTTTCTGTATTGGTATTACCATAACGAGATAGCCGAAGATAGATAACAAGCAGAGAAACACTCATTTCACACTGGTAGTTTTATATCTGATAGTTCCCTTTATATCACAGCAACTACGTCTATCTGATGAGCTCTACATATGTGACCCGTCAAGGGAGAACACCCCTCCGCAGGGGATTTTTGATTCCCCATTTGGCCACCAGGGGGCATTGGAGGGCAAAATTACTCTAAAATCATTATAAAAATATATTAACCTAATTTTTGATGCAGAATTCAATGGTTTCATTTATTATGCACCATTTTCGGTAGAAATGGCCCATATTTGGATAGTAAAATGAATATTTTTCATGAGAAATCAACCTATATGCCTGTTCCTGGTTGCCATGGCAACCATTCCACTTATCAAAATTTACAGATTTTTATGCCAATCTTTGGGAATGCTTACCTAAAATCCAAAACTGAAAACAGAAATAAAAAATTCCTTCTGGATCAAAATCTATGATAGAAATCACCATATATTATTATGTATTTTTTTTTTATGAAAAAGGCTGATTTATTGTGTTTTTAGACATTATTATGGTTTATAATGTATTTAGAGCTTAATCATTGATTTCAGATATGAATAACAATCTATGTTCAAGGAGGGGGTCTGACATAACTACTGGGAATATTTACCCCAATGGTGTCTCATTTTATTAAAGATCTTGAGATGAACTTTGATAATAAATTTCCCTGCAGAGGGGTGTTTTTGCTTGCCTGGTCACATATGTAAATTATGAGTCATTCCTGCCCACTTAATCAAGCTAATGAGGCGAGAATTACACCTATATATCTAGTTTTTTTCATCTACTTAAAATAAACTTTATCTTTTTTTCAATTCTCATCGCATTCCTACAGCTGCACTACACTCATAAACACTGTACCGGCTTCACACAGACTCCATTAACTCTTCATTGTCTCCTACAACCTCTGGTGCCTGATACATGAATGAAGCACTGATTAGTAACTCCCTGATGTTGCATCCATGCATCATGATGACAGATACAGTCAACAAGGTTTCCAATGCAGTGAAAATCAGGATGATATGAAATCTTCAAGTCGTCCTCAAGGGTTAGTTCCACAGTATTGGTCAGTTTTATTTTCTACTAATCTAGCTATATAAAATCAGTCATATTAGTAGAAAATTTACCTAACCGACATGGTGGAACCAGCCCTTTGGTAGGATATTCTATTTCTTTGGTCGTGGGAAGTATGACTGACTGATGACATGTGTTTATCATAATCTTTTTAATTTGTCGGAACAGAGTTAGACAGGAAGAATAGAGCCGGATGAAATATCACCCTTAAAGGCTCAACAAAAAGAATGTAAATCGCCTACCTACATGTGTATGACCATGAACACCACCTGCAAATGCAGCAAAAGTAGGCGTACATGGCCTCACAAAAATTCTATCCTATGATCTTATTTAAGTAGACAAGAGTTCAAATAAGAGGTAATCATGTATAAGTAATCAGTGTAGGGAAGACTTGAAATACTTTTTGGCATCAAAACAAATCTAGATTCAGTGTATATCTTTTAGGGGAATGAGGTAATTATACCTTAAACGATAAATGTTTATGGACATAAAATTGCAACAATACGGTATAGTAGCAAATGAACTATTAACCAACAGGCAGCTGTCCATGGAATGGCTAGGGAAATTTACTTTAATTAGGTTTCTCTGTTTTTTGTTTTTGTGTGGGTGGTTGAGCTTTGATAGTGGCTTATATGACTCATTTTCTATGTTTGATTTGCAAGTTGTTATCATCATTACATGGTAGATATTGTTAATTTCAAGGCCCAGAAGGCTATTTCTTAACATGGTAAAAATTGAGCATGCAAAATCTATCCTATGCAATTAAATCACAGACTAGTCATACAGAGCAGCTGTAGAGACCCCAGTTGACGCACAGGATAGCATTTCTCAACATGCTACAGCTATAGCTTTTCAAGTCATAAGAGAACCATCCTGTGTGACCAACAGCCTAGTTATGCAGAGCAATAGGAGGGTCTCCAGTTGTACCTTCAGAGAACTCAGGAAGGTATTTCTCAAGATGGTATGAATAGACCCCCCTTAAGTCGTAGTGAAATCAAGGATAGGGAACAAGTAATCTTCGTTGCATGTTATTGTTGGATATCAGTCACAAGTCATGACATATCCATTAACTACTTATTTTATTATATGATTAATCAACAGATATTCAATAGAAAATCAATAAATACAAGTTGAAAACAAAAATCGTTCCCCTTCCCTGGGACTTGAAGCCTGCCATAGTGTGTGTACACACAGCAACAAAAAAAAGTTCGCCCAGACCGGGACTCGTCCCGCCTACCTCTAGAAGCTGAGTGCAATGTGCTAACCACTAGACCATCGGTTCACACACCTTGGCGCCCGGCAGCTGCTGGCTTGGTTTTAATGCATCCAGCAGTATTGTATATCCTTGTGTAAAGGCCTGGTCAATTTGCCACTTAGTAAGGAGGTTTATGTGGTAGGCAGCACTTAAACAAGCCTGGGCTTATAAACAGGGACATATGGTATGTAGCTATGGGACAGGCAGCTCTGACCACTGTGGTGTAATCCTAACTTAATTCTACTGCTGCTATTCTCATCAGTCCCTGTGGCCCAATGCATAGGGAGTTGGATTTGGGATCAGGAGACTGCAGGTTCGACCCCTGCCAGAAGACGAGTAGCAAGGTGTTAAATAGACTTAGCCATATTTGATAAAAAATGAGTTCTGCTCCCACAAAGGGACACTAGAAACAGAATGGGGAAAGATACAGAAATGGCAAACCACTTCTTAGAATGGTGTATTATGTAAGATGCACCCCCCACCTGAGCTATTCTGTGCCAGTTAACACCAGAGAATTCCCTTTAACAATGCCACTTATGATTTTTTGCTAGAGCAGTATCACCACCTAGTGGACATGTAGGGAATGAATGATGAAGGCAGTGGACCCTTGCAAGACCCTTCAACATTCTAAAGCATGACATGGTGAATTGTCTAGAAACTAACAGTTGAGGGATCTCAGATAAATGTACATTCTGGGAAATATATTCTGTCTATATTCATCCACACATGAGGCTGAGAGGTTATGCATTATTATTTATTATAACATATATCAATAATACCATGTACAACCTCTGCTGAGAGCCCTGAATGAATAGGATTGATATATGGCAATCAATAATGATGGTTCCAATTTCTAATGGCAGTCCACATATATTTCCATAGAAGTGTAGGGGTATGGTATTTACACTTTACGTTCATGTACCCGTGAGACTCAGACCTAGGTCCTTCGGGTGTAGTGGGGGAATCCGGATGGCAGGTGGCAGCACCTGCCTCTGGGTTCGTATCCATTACACCAGGGGGCCTACCACTCGTCCGCCACACGTCACGTGGCCGGTCTGAGTTTCGCGGGCTTTTTCCCCTATATAAGGCTGGTCCTAACCCATGTTCTTCAGTAGTGGTTTACCCACTGCTCAACCAGGTCGTTACCCGAAAGGGTAACTGAATGCCCTAGTAGCATGTAGTCCTCTGAGGCTGTGATCGTATGTAACATAAGCTATGAAATAAAAGCTCGGTTGCCTACCCGGAAACCTTTCTCTCTCTTCGTTATGATTTAATCTAACTTAACGAGACGAACCACTACACTGGTGCCGTGACCAGTTGGTCTTCGGGTAAGCGCAGTCAGAAATGACTGAGCTGAGCCCAGTCAGGGGAAATGGCCCAAATCATGAGCTAAACACCCTGATGGAGGATGGTGAAATCAAGTCACCACCCCAAGGTACAGAGTGGAGAGATCCACTGGAACACTACCCTGATGGGTTAGAGGATGTAAGAAAAAACTTACATGATGAACTGGATGAATTTGGAGACTCCTTATTCATGCCAGGAGGTACTTCGAAACCTGCACCAATGCATAAAAGTACTGCTCAATTTGGTAAACTACCCTTTGAGGTACCAAAGCCTAGTACAGGTATGTTTGAAACTCCATATAGTTCTCGAATTAAACACCAGAAATGTGGATTCGAAAGGAACAAAATGGATGAGCTTGAAGACATGAGAGCTGAATACGAGAAGATCCAGAAGGATCTTATTACACTGACCGGAACCCAAGACAAGATTCTGACTGAAAACAAACAGTTGATATCAGAACGTCTTGATTACGATCAAAGTTGTAGATGCCAACAACAATTGTTATTGGATCAGATGGAGAAAGAAAAACAAGATTTTCAACTCCAGCACGAACAGTATCGTGATGCACTATACACGGCGGATCTGGAATACAGAGCCTCGTGTGATGAGTTGAATAGAACTAAACAAGAGTTAAATTCGACTCAATTGGCCTATGGTAAGTACCAAGAAGAGCTGATGAAAATTGAATCAGGCTTCAAGGATGCTCGGAAAACGTATCAAAAACAAACCGATGAGCATGAAAAACTCAAAGGTCAATGGATACGTGAATCCACAGATTTGGCTGCCAAACAGACAAAAATGATGGATGATTATTCCGAACTGGAAGCTAAAGCTATCCAGATGTCACAGTATCTAGAAAATACTGGTCGTGCAGTCGGCACTCTTGAATCAGACTTCACTGTTTCAGGAATTGCCCTAAACACGACGAGTAATCAGATGAACTCTTTGAGGGGCGATGACGGGGTAACAGAGACAACTGTACCTCGTTATGAAGGAGTAAAGAGTCATCAGGTTAGATTTACGGATAATACCTTCAAACCTCTTGGTTTAGGTACAGGAAATAGTGGGGGTGACTCTGCGAGTGGAACTAAACAAAGCCACTCCGCAAAAACCTCCACCTTTGACGGCGGATGGCCACAACAGTCACCTTTAGGGGGACCAAATGGCCCGTATGCCCAGTATGGATGGAGTCAGTCCCAAACAGGAGCGAATCCGTCCAAAGGTAACACCCGGAACATGTCTGGAGGAACAACCGGACAATCATCCGGGAATTCCAGTCCAGCTGGAGGGCAATCCGGATGTGACCAAGGATCCGGACCTTCAGGAGATCGTTCCAGAAGCAAACCTTCTGCCGGTGGGACTGGTTCCAATAATGGAAATCAGTCGTATGGAACAGGAGGAAACACTAATCCCAATAGTGGTTTCTTTAGCTTTGGTGGAAATACACGACCCACCAATAATCCAGGGCCAACTCCTCAAACCGGCGGATACACCTTCTCACAGGTGCCTCCATACGGAGCAGGGGGATCAGGGGGTGGAGGAGGACCAACGTCCGGAGGCTTTGGAGGTACTTATGGTACGAATCCTCCAAGGAAAAAGAGACTCAGTCGCCGAGTATCTCTTTCTCCAGGGTTACAAGCGCTGCATGACTCCAATGCAGCGATTGCTAACTTAGGTGTTGATTGTTACAATCAAGGTCTGGACGATACGGAGATCATGGAATGGAGTAAGGGTTTAACTCCTACTGGATCCACGAATCCGGCTCGTAGAGTAGCTAAGATACCTACCCCCTTTAATGCCAAGAACCCTTGGAAGGAGGAGTATCAAGGCTGGGCGGATGTCTTTAACTGCAATGGATGGGGTAAAGCGGAAGCTCTCCCTTATTTAGTATGCTGGTTAAAGGAAGGCGACGGAAAAGGAGCCGTGGAACAATGGAGAGATTCTCAAATAGTAGGACTCTCAGCCCATATGAAATATGATGAACTCATAGAGATTGCTTCATATCTATATGGGAATATAGTTGGAGAAGACCCTTGGCTGACGTTCACTAAAAGAACGCAGAAGCCTAAGGAATCTGCCAAAGTGTTCGGCTTAGAATGTCAACAACTGTTGCATAAAGCCAGACCTCAATGGAGACTGGATGATGAATGCTTCCTAGATGAAATGTTTAAACAATTCATTGAAGGATTGCGGAATCAGGAACACAGGACAGTAGCCTGTGAAGCTTGGAAGAATGATGCCTCTCTGACAGATTTGTTCCAGTCCCTAGATCATTATGATCGAAAGGCCCATATCTTTGCCGGGAAGGTACCTCAACGGATGTCAGCAATGATAATCCCGGAAGGAATACCCGAAACCGATTCATCCGAATCAGGGGAACCTGACGAAGATGAAAACGTTGGGGCCATTGGCCAAGGGAACCCCCGGTATAACCGGAACTGGGGAAAGAAACCGGGTTACGTCAAGGAGAAAGTGATTACTTCCAAACCTCCTGTGACTCAACCCAATACCAAACCTACTACCGGTCCGTCTTTATCAGAGGACCTGGTTAACAATTTGGTAAAGAAGATTACTGAAAATCTTAGGAGGCCTAAGCCTGATAGGAGCTTTGTGGCATGCTTCCGATGTCAGGAAACTGGGCATTATGCTGCCGAATGTGAGGCAGATAAGCCAGTTTATAGAAACACTCGTTACCGGAACAATCCGGGTAAGGAGGACTCAGTGAAGAAGGAAAACTGAGAGGGGGTGTCCATGAAGGCAACCGGATTACCCCCCGAATGAGTGATTGCCATGACTGCCAGCCTATCGCAGCTTGCGGTACTGGTGAGAATCCTCTAGCGATTTCGCCCAGCAGTGAAGCTAAGGAGCCTGATCAGTTCCTTACTCATGAGGCTGGGGAGACTGATAGTACACCAGGTGTCAAGAACCGGCAGAAGAACACAGAGGGGATACCCGATATCAGTCCAGAGGGAGCGGCCAATGAGTTGGCCAGGGTGGGGTGTGCCCAGTTCCCCCCGGGTCATCCTTGTCTCGAGTTTTTGAAGGGATGTGGATTTGACCTCGGCGCTAAGACGGAACTTGCTAAGTACGCAAGTAGTCCTACCTACTTGAAAGGTAGGAGGTGGTATGCAGTTGTAGCTGTGAGTGGTAGATCCGCTGAGTTTCTTGTCGATACGGGTGCTAGCCACTCCTGTATTGCTAAGAGATTCTAAGATCTTTTGCCTACGAATCATGAAACTTTCACAACGGAAGGAAATGCTCGTACGGCCGACGGTAGCATGATACAAACGTTCGGTAGAACATGTATGAGGTTCAGTCTACAGGAAGATAAGGACTTCATCCTTACTCCTACTGTGGCGAACATCGCGGATGATGGTATACTTGGTCTGGATTTTGCTGCATTATATGGAGCAAGGTTAGATTCCCAGAGGGGAATATTGGAAGTGAGAGACCCGTATCATCTCGAAGTACAATGTGTACTTAGGCAAGTAAGCAGTGTAGCCAGTGTAGCCCAGACTGTTAAGATACCACCGGGCACAACCTGTGATGTCTTATGTCGAGCGGACAGACAGTTTTCAGGAAAAACTGGAGTTGTAGAGCCAGACATGGCCATGTTGTCAAGTATCGGATTGGAATCCGCCGATGCTCTAGTAGCTAACGCTGCTTGGACGGTGGTTCCTATATCCAATACCGGTAATAAGACTGTCTACGTACAGAAGGATACGATCCTCGGGTCGGTTGTCCTGTCAGAATTGGTAGAAGACTGTAAACATGTTTCGGCACCCGGAGCCCCTTCCTCACCCGAAAGGAGCCCGGAACTAGACACTCTAGTAGCTGAAAGCCATGTAGAAAGTGATGAACAACGTGAAGCTCTAACTGACTTGTTATACAAGTACCGTAAAGCTTTTGCAGCACCAAGTGAAAAATTGGGGCGTACTGATAAGGTACTGCATACGATTGACACTGGTGAGAATGAACCTTTTAAGATTCCTTATAGAAGACTCCCACTAGCCAAAAAAAGGGTAGCTGAGGAGGAGATAGCTAAAATGCTTGAACAGGATGTAATAATTTCATCAACCAGTCCTTGGTCTAGCCCTGCGTGCATGGTGACTAAGAAAGATGGTACCATCCGTTTCTGCATAGATTACCGGAAATTGAATGGTATGACCAAGAAGAATTCATATCCCTTACCACAGATTGATGAGACTATAGACTCCCTTGGAGGTAAGCAATGGTATTGCTCTCTAGACTTACAATCCGGGTACTGGCAAGTGGGTATGCATCCGAAAGACATGGAGAAGACGGCCTTTTCCAGTCATGTTGGGTTATTCCAATATAATGTGATGCCGTTTGGATTGTGCAATGCACCGGCGACATTTGAAGCCATGATGGAAACTTTATTAAGTGACCTATTATGGAAGAAATGTCTTGTCTATCTAGATGATGTGATTGTCTTTGGGAAGACATACGAGGAATGCTTGGAAAATTTAGGTATGGTTCTGGAAAGGATCATAACTAATGGTTTGAAGCTGAAGCCCAAGAAATGCGATCTTTTTAAAAGATCTATTAATTACTTGGGGCGAATAATCTCGAATGAAGGGATTAAAGCCGATCCGGAGAAACTGGATGCCGTGTCCAATTGGCAGGCACCCACGAATGCGAAAGAAGTTAGATCCTTCCTCGGATTCTGTTCCTACTACCGGGACTTTATCCCAGGATATTCAAGGGTTACCTTTCCTATCCAGAGTTTGTCCCACTGGACACCCGGGGTGAGAAAGGAACGATTCCCTTGGGGATCCGAGCAAGACAAGGCCTTTATGAAAATAAAGGATTTGTTTGCAAGTACACCTGTGTTGAAATACCCTACGGAGAATGATCATTTCATTCTAGATACTGATGCTAGTAATGAAAGCATAGGAGCTGCCCTTTCTCAGGTCCAGGATGGGGTTGAAGTTCCTATAGCCTTCGCTAGTAACACCTTGAGTAAATCTCAAAGAAACTATTGTACCACTAAACGTGAGTTGTTGGCTGTGGTGGTCTATACGAAGAAGTTCAAGCACTTTTTGTGGGGGAATGATTTCACTCTACGGACTGACCACTCTTCCCTCAGATGGTTATTGAACTTCAAAGATGCAGAGGGGATGATAGGTCGATGGTTAGCGCACCTATCCGAATTCTGTCTAAATCACAGCCAGATTGAACACCGAGCCGGTGCAAAGCATTTGAATGCAGATGCTTTGTCTAGAATCCCAGTGAGGAAATGTGCAAATGCTGAGTGCACTGATTGTGGAGCACACAATGCTGTGTTGGCAGGGGTTCGAGTTTCATTCGAAACCCATCCGGAACATGTCTTGAATTGGTCCTTGGAGACCATCCAGCAGTTCCAGGAGTCTGATGCAGTCACATCACATTTGATTAAGTTCCTTAATCAGGGTATCTGTCCTCCAAGACCCGAGGTGTCATTGGAAAACAGAGAGATGAGACGATTCTTAGCTCAATGGGCCGAGCTAGAAGTCCGGGATGGTATTCTGTTTCGATGGAAGAACCATTCTAATAGGAAGAAAACCTTGCAAGTTGTCATACCTAGTGCTATGCGACGAGATATTATGTATTTCTGTCATGGACATAGAACTAGTGGACACTTTGGAAAGAAACAGTCTCTAGAACGTCTAATCAGACGATACTATTGGCCCGGCATGAGTACAGATCTCACCCGATGGGTGGAGACCTGTCCCGAGTGCTGTAAGAACAAACCAGGACCCGGGTTAGGCAAACTGCCATTATCCCAGGAACTGTTTGGTGTAAGGTTTGCTAGAATAGCTGTTGACATTATTAGTGGGATTCCCCCCACTCCTAGTGGCAACACGTGTATGATGGTCGTGTCTGATTATTATACCAAGTACACCCGAGTGTTTCCTCTACCGGATCATAAGGCTGTTACTTGTGCTATGGCCTTTGTAAAAGGGTGGGTGCTGCACCTAGGTGTCCCACTCATGTTACATAGTGACCAAGGCAGAGAATTTGAGTCTAGTCTGTGGCAAGAGATGTGTAATTGTCTGGCGATCTGCAAGACAAGAACTAATCCCTATAGGCCACAGTGCGATGGACGGAAGAGGCCCACTAGACAGACTCGGGGTAATACAGGACCTCGTAGTACGTCTAATGGAGAGGCAGTATGCACTGGCGCATCCGGAGCTAGTACCCGGACCCGTACCCGTGCACATAACAGCCAAGATGGCCGATCGGATGGACCATCTCATGTCTCCTGCTGAAACTCCTACCTTGGGAGACGCAGCAGTAGTACCTGAGAAGGCCCTACCTGATGCAGATGGTTCCCCTAAAACTGCTCAGTCTACCCCTACGAAGACTAAGCAAGTAAAAGGGAAAGCAGCTGGTGGAAAGGGTAAAGCAACCCCAACCAAAGGTAAGGGTAAAGGGAAGCGGTCAGGAACCGAACCCTCTACTAGCACGAGTGTGGCCGACAGTACCCGAACCCGTCGGGTGTCTCAACGCTCGGCCAATAAGAAGGGCGCTAAGGCTTCGGATGTCTCCGGCAACGAGACGGACGCATCCGAGCCTGGCACTTCTACTAACGGCAGTTCCCGCAGGCGGAATAAGAAGAAGGTTGACCAACGCAAACCTGAACCTATCGAGGTAGACATTCAAGCTGATAATACAGAAGCTGAACCGGCTGTCCCAACCGTAAAAGTTGAGCTCGGTGTGCCGATCGTCAAGCTACACGACGTAATGGCCGATTTGAGTGGAGACGCTCAAGATGCCGCAGCCCAGGTTCTCACGGGTGAACAACCCGTTGTGCAACCTGTGGATGTACCATCCGACCCGGAGGGAGAGGAGCCGGTTGACCCAGTTGTGGATGCCACTCCAACTGACGAGCAAGAGGCTGCTATCTGGGCTAACGCCAATAGCAACTTTGCCGACTTCATTCCGCTACACAGGGGACACCTGAAGGGGAGTAAATCTGTATGGAGACTGCCCCCTCGGATCACCTGTGAGAAGCGTGAAGATATGGAGGAGTGGCTTCGCAAGAAGCTCTTCGATAGAAAGCCGGCCAATATGTACTGGATCTATTGGGAATTTGTTAAGAATTCGCCCAATGGTCTGTACAATTACGACCAGAAGGGCAAGCTCAAGTTTGCTCTAGATGAGTACTACGGGGAGGATCGTAAGGATTGTCCCTTTCAACGTTGTACTCAAAGTTAGGGTGAGGTTGAATTCTTCATCGAGAAAGACGAGTTCCTTCGTCATCTCGTGGAGGTTCATATGCACCAGAGGCCGGAATATGTCTGCGACCCGGAGGTTGGCAAGAAATGTGCTAAATGCACAGGATGTGTCACTCCCTGACGCGGAGACATAGTCCGGCACTATGTGACTTCGCATGGAGAGGGCCTGGAGGCAGCCATAGATCGGGTGATGAAAATTCACTCTGAACTCTATGGTAACCTTAAGGGCCTCAATGCAGAGAAGTTGGCTTCCCTCACACCGAGTACGAAGCAGTTTGCGCCTACGGTTCCTGGTACTAACCAGAAACTAAAGGCTCGGTTTGCCCAGACTCCCGGGTCCGGCAAACTAGAGTACGCTCAGGAGGAGTACGATCTGTTGAACGAATGGAGGAGCCACAAGGCCCGCCGCCGTGGTGGGGCTTATATAACTCCATCCGGAGAACAGGTCCGAAGCCGTAGGGATTACCGCCAGGGACCCTCCGCGGCAGATAGGAAGAGACAGGCGTCTGAATCTCCAAGCCGAGCCAGGTCACCACTGGAGGCGTTGGAGAGACAGACGAATGGGGGAAGGAAGAAGCCACATCTTCCATCTCCTACTGGAACTCCTTCCCATTATGGACGAGCACCAACCCCACTAGGTGCACAGAACCCGACATTCTTTGGTGTCAGTGGACCGGGTGGCCAGTCCTCCCGGAAACACGCGCCTTTGAATGTCAAAGACCCGAAGCAGTACCCTGCTATGGGCCCACCCGGACCAGAGATGCAAATCTTTGATCAGTACGGGAGGGTCAAGCAGGAACTGCCGACAGTAGGAGGTCAAGCTCCGCGACCAACAATGAGTGCTGTGGTGAGACAACTTCCACCCGCGCCATTGTTGACAGCCAAAGACCTTAGAAGGGAATTGTCGCGGTTGCCCCTAGCTCAGGGATTACCAACTCAAGGCCCTTCTTTGACGACTGCTAGTGCAGCTACTACTGCGGTTGCTTCTTCGCATACGCGTGTAGCTGTCACTGCGAGTGGGTCTGGAGCACAGCCGAAGCCTCAGGGTCAGGTACCCCCACCTGGTGCTGTGGTTCATCGGCCTCAGCTGATCCAGACAGTGGAGACCTTCTTCAAGAAGGAGGACAAATTGTCTTGCAATATTCAGAGCAAGCAATTTGAGACGTTACAGCACCATCTGGAAAACCTCCACCTGGATATGTATCGTCGGACCGTGTCGAGCACTCTCCAGTGCATTGACGCGATCCAGAAGTCAGAGATCAACCAGATCTCAACTCAGATAAAGGCGGATGTTGCCAAAGATAAGCAGGAAGCTGCTAATCTGCGGCAGGAGGCCCTATCCGAGAAGGAAACAGCTTCTCAGATGCTCGACCTAGAACGAGCAACGAACATGAAGAACCAGCAAAAGTTCTTCAAGGTTTTTGGAGTTATCATGGATAACTGGGACGGCACACCTGAGCATGCTTTGAACCTGTTCGAAGCACGCCAAAAGGTGAAACTAACACCTGCTGTCCCCGCATTGGCATCTACGGATGGAACCGGTGTGGACCCCCCCGTTCAGCCACAGGCTCAACAACCGGGTCCAAACCAGCCACCCGAGGAGAACATGGAACAGTGAAAACTGTTGCATGAAGATCAGACATAATTGTGTGTCCCGGGGTGCTATTACCTATGTATTGTTGGATAGGAAACCATTTTTTATCCAACCCGTATTGATTCGGGTACCAAACTGTACCCTAATCCGGAAACTGAAAACAGAAGGACAAACAAACAAGTCACTCTGGAGGAGGAGTACGAAGGCTGTAAACACCATAATTGTACTGTGCTATAATATAATGACTGTGCCTATTATAAAATCATGGACAATTTACACTAACATGGACTTTTGAACTACAAACCGGATTTAATACTACACCACTACTATTTGTGAGCTAGCACTACAGGCATCAGGGTTTAGCTACGCTCATAAAGTCCATCAACAGTCTACAACTGGATCTACTATTACCTCCAGTTAGCTAGCACTACAGGCATCAGGGTTTAGCTACGCCCATAAAGTTCTTCAATAATCTACAAATGGACCTCTTATTATCTCCAAGTTAGCTAGCACTACAGGCATCAGGGTTTAGCTACACCCACCAACAAGCTTTACTATAGCACTTCAGGCATCAGGGTTCAGCTCGCCCATACCAAGACATCAGCAGCATCCGACTCCTGTTACGTCCTCCAATCATGAAAACAAGTAACTTTGTTGATAATATTATATGGTATGTAAAAATTGTATTTATAACTATAAAAGATATATTATTATATAAGGGTACTTACCTATAAATATACTGGATCTGCGAATCCTAAAAGTTGTTTAAGGTAATCCTAGACCTATAACTGTCTATATAGGTCATTCCTGGTCTCAATATATTAAGAGACTATACTTCTTCTGTAACTTGTAAATATAAAACACTAAGGTATAAACTGAGCTGCGTCTCAAAAGTATAAATATCTTTCTATAAAATAAGAGAAGGTCCAACGGATTTCTCTAAACTTAGTATTGTATTACTCAGGTTAATACCTAATTGTGTTCATATAGTATCAGATTAATTGTTCATATCTGATCATAAATATTCAATTCACTTTGTAAAGTGGACAGAGTTGTTAATTTAAAAAAGTCGAAAATTTTTTTCCCCCGGGTTTAATAACTGTAATAAGATCATTATTTACAACCACCGGTCCTTTTCAGGACCCTACTGTTGTCAAAACGTTACTATAAATCTGTGATAATTGTATATTTATCATTTGTGGTTGTTATAAGCTACTGGTGGCAATGAAATGAATGACACTCGATGCTATTATTGTATAATTTTTCAGAAATAGGATAGTCTTATACTATAGCCTATTTCACATCAAGCAAGTGTAATTAATACCCCTTTTTAGTATTGTAAACAATCACTTACTAGGTTATTAATACACTGCGGTTTAATTACCCCCAAGTTATTGTCTAAGGGGGACAGTGTAGGGGTATGGTATTTACACTTTACGTTCATGTACCCGTGAGACTCAGACCTAGGTCCTTCGGGTGTAGTGGGGGAATCCGGATGGCAGGTGGCAGCACCTGCCTCTGGGTTCGTATCCATTACACCAGGGGGCCTACCACTCGTCCGCCACACGTCATGTGGCCGGTCTGAGTTTCGCGGGCTTTTTCCCCTATATAAGGCTGGTCCTAACCCATGTTCTTCAGTAGTGGTTTACCCACTGCTCAACCAGGTCGTTACCCGAAAGGGTAACCGAATGCCCTAGTAGCATGTAGTCCTCTGAGGCTGTGATCGTATGTAACATAAGCTATGAAATAAAAGCTCAGTTGCCTATCCGGAAACTTTTCTCTCTCTTCGTTATGATTTAATCTAACTTAACGAGACGAACCACTACAGAAGGAACTGACTTTTTAAACCCTGCACATTCCATTATGAAATAACGAGGAAGAATCATGAAAGGAAAATAAATTCCCTTATGTGATCTACACATGTTGTAAAGCTCCTCCTACCAAGTGGCATAAAGCTCCAGACTGTGTTGTGATAACCCCAATTCCTTGACTTTATGTTAGATAAATTGAGCATGAGAAACCATATTGAGCTGGGTCACAACCAATAATCATTCCTGAATGCAGAAGAAGTGCTACAGCAGGCACTATTTATTGCTGTTTTTCACAGGGGCTCTGTCATAGCCCCAAGGGGATATCATTGGGTTTCAGAAAATATGGTGGCAATTGCTGAGTCTTTTTGGCATGGAATAGTGTACCTCACAGTGTCAACCAGTGACAGATAGACGTGATCTGTTTGGGAGCAAGGTGACAAAGCTTCAATCTTCCCATGGAGTTGCTATGATGTGGTCGTTTCTTGGTGTCGGAAAAGTAAGAAAAACAATTGACAGAAGCTGCCAAGTAGGTGTAGGGTAATGGTGACTGATCATGCTGGTCATATCAGTTGACAGCTAAAGGGGCAAAGGTAAACTGAGCTTTTGCACTTCTCCTATTCCTACTGCATTGCTGATAACAGTACAATGTCAAAAATGTATGCCAGAGTTTCTTATAAAACGTGCTATACAATCAAAGTGTAATGATTGCATGAGACAGAACTACCCAATGAAGTTGTCACATGAAACTGCAGCCTCTTTTATTACCTAGATACACCTATTCCTAACAGATGGTCTTGTTTCCAGATACTTTTATTAATATCATCATTTATCTTGTCTTAGGCCTATACCCGTGCCCCACTGGCGTAGTGTGCTGATGGTCATGGGCACAGAACACCTAAAAACACAATTTGCACAGGTACTGCCACTGAGTCTCTAACTGCATCTTCCTGTATTAGCTTCCAAATCCAGCTTATGTGCTGGATGTCATACGTCACAACACATCACCTCAGTGTCACATTGTACGTTTTCACAATACACAGTGCCTAGAAGTTTACACCTTCCAAACAATAATTGCTGCTTATAGATGATGATCCCCTATATAATTAAGCAGTGAGGATTTGGTTGTTTACATATCTACAGTTGTAACAAATTAAGTTTTGTGTTATCAAAGTAGACTTCACAAACAGTTCCTGAGACAGCCACTTTAGAGTTTGGGAAACAGAAAAGAAATCTACTAAGTCTTTATTTCTGAAAAGTCTGCTATGATTGTCTCACTCACAATCACAGGCATCACATCCTTTGAGATTCCAGTCTAATAAACAAGCTCCTGAAGCACTATATCTCTTTGTAGGCAGCACAAGTTTGCATAAGTGATAACTGTTTGTTTTCTCACAATAGTCTTAAGGAAGGAGTATTAGGACATTTCTTTTTGTTTAAACTGATGTAAAGTCATTATTCTTAATACCTGATGCAGGAGTCATGATAGAATTTGCCAGAAGTTCTAGCCAAGATAATATTAACTACCAACACTAGAGCCAATTATTCTGTTGGAGCAGTTACCATCTTGGACTATGCATGCAATATTTTCTGATCAAAGTATTCATGCTGCTGGTTGCCTAGCAACATGCAGTCCATGGTCCAATGGCTATTGATAATGGATGAGTATGGGTAACTAAGGAGGGTAGATGGGGCATGGTCATGAGGTAATGATGCTAGGAGACTATCATAGAGACATACCGTGTGTACCAACACTACAAGAGCTGCCATATTGCTAGTCATATTGCTAGTAACACTTTTAGGGCACCATAAAGCTTTACTGTGCTCTGCTTTCTGGTTTTCATGATATAATAATGTATCCTTAGGGACATGCCTGTGCCATATCCATGCATTCTGCTGACCCTACTGGGTCATTACATTCATAGAGGGTGAGCATAAAATGAGAATGTAGAAGATACTGGCTTCAGTAGTAAAACAACTTAGGTGACATATTAAGAAGTGTTTTGATTTGAGGAAACACACTGTCCTGTCATAACCTTCCCAGCAAATTGTCGGCATTTCCTGTCATAGTTGGTGATGGGTGGTGAATCACTTTTCTAGTGATAACGCAGTGCGTGAACTTGCACCACAGTATTCACTCATCATCACCATTCAGCACCTGCCTTAGAAAGTTTTGAGTTGAACATGCCTGATCTTTCACCAGCCCCCATGAGGGTTCAATCATCATGGCGATTCATCACTGATTTTACAAAAGTTGTAAGTTGAGTCTGCATGACCTTTTGCCCGCCCCCGTGAGGGTTCACTCATCATGGCAATTCATCACCAGGATGTCAGCATTAACAGACTAGGATAACTCTATAGTTTGATGCTGTCTTCGCTTTATGGATGGGGCATTGAAAATAAATATTATTATACATGATCCTAGGCTATATATGGATCAGTTCCTTTATATACTAGTAAATAGCATATACATATAGAACATAATGAATGCTATAATTATGATTATGTGTTGATATTTAAGACATAAATGATAAATAATAAGAAAATGTGATGTGCTCTGACCTTTATGGTGCATTACATCTATTGGAAAGAGGTAAGAACAGTTAGTGATAGAGCATTACATTATTGCATTGGGTGATAATAGGGGCACATACCATGTCTGACCCAAATCATCTCATCTCTCACGATGCATGACGCATCCTCACAATGTCACCAGCAGTCTCACTCACCATGACCAGCTATCACCTACAGTGACCACCAGCCTAGTTTTCTGTATTCTGATTGGTCCATTTTAAATTTCCCTCCAAATTTCTGAGAACAAAGAAGCTTACCCAGATTTCACAACAGACAGGCAGAGACCAAGGACAACAGATGTGAGTTGAGTTGGCTCCTAGTATTTTTAGTGTAATTTGTACAATATGCAGTTTACTGTGACACATACAGCAACTGATATTGTCGGTAAGGTCTTGTGCACCTTGCTTAATTACATTAATTTCTGATTTAAAGAATAACAGGCAGCAGTAATATTCACTGGCTGGTTGTTCACATCAATTGGTAAATCTAATAATGGATTTTTTTAGACCTCCTCCACCATTAAATGTCAATGCATGGCTGTGCATGTCATTAATGCTTAACCAGGAGAGGGGAATAGAGGTTTGCATAAAATTTGCCATGCACCCTCTTTGTGTGAATTATTGTTTATGATATAATAAAAGCTATACACATATTTCATAAACTTGTGATATAGTAAAGTATTCATGATTAAATGTCCTTTATTTCCTTATTTTTAAACAGGAACTTCCACAAGTAATTCAGGGGAGCATCAACAACAGAAGCATAGATGGAGAGGACCACAAATTAATGAACAGCTAAATCAATGATGTTTAAATTGATAAATAAAAGAAGCCCCCACCCCAAAAAGAAAAAATTGTTTGCCATCTGGCGTGACCCTGCGTAATCTGTGGTGACCCTGTGTAACCAGGACTGTTGTCATCTGTAGTGACCCTGTGTGAGTATGACTGTTGTCATCTATGGTGACCCTGCGTGATCACAACCATTGTCATCCCTGGTGACCCTGCATGTTCAAGAACATCGTCATCCCTGGTGACCTTGTGCTATAGCAACACATGACCAGATTTTTTTTCATCAGACCACGGTCGTGAGGGCATCACACAAGATGGGCTAGTAGGGTAGTAGAGACAGAGACTGAAAAAAAAGAAAGCCATTGCAATTTATCACACTAGATGTAGAATAGACTTTCTGTTTCTGCTTCAACATGGTTCATGTCAAGTCCTAGGGGTTATTACACAAAAAGATGGTGTTGCTATGGTGGCATTGACCCTAACTTAGAGTCAAAGGCAGCATCAATGATTTTGGCTCATTACACAATACACGTTGCATTTCCATAGCATCAATCGCTATGGTATTAACGCTTTGGCACAGGGTACCAGCATAAATTGACCTAGTTAGTCCATAGTGTCACTTCCGGTTATATTAGCGTCACTTCCTGTTTGGTTATCTCCTGAGGAATTTTGTCTAAAATCCGTATTTATGGTCCGATTTAGATGCTGTAAAGTTTCAAATATATGATTCAACATGTTATCTATTGATTTCTGCTATCATTTGTCCATTATTCCGCTGATTTCCATCTGAAATCGGTGCTAGAAGTTCCAAATTGGCGTGTAGTTCCCATATTGTCCACTAGGTGTCTCACAGGCTTGTCAATAGTGTCACTGCACCTCAATAGCATCCCTTATTTAGGATTTGTAATCATATATCATGAAAAAGTCCTAAAATAATCAAAAACAGAACTCTTTGATATAATTTGAGTGAAGGAGGGGCCAAGGATGGGAAAAAACTTTTTTGGACTCCCAAGACAATTTTGTGAACTCCCTTATTTAATTCTGGAGTTCCTTGTCCTTTCCCTGATGAATACAATTTTTTTTTACCAATGTCAATCTTATTTTGTGATTTCCCACTCACTCTCACGACTTCCCCAATTCAATTTTAGATCTTCTGAGTCAATCACCTGACCTGTCTCATCAATACCCTGATCTTCACAAGGTCAATATGTCCTCAAAAAGTGACGCTATAGACAATGCAGAAGGTCCAAACTAATCTGGGAAACTTTTGCGCTAATGAGCTTAGCAGACCTTTTTTTGTGAACATTCCATTGTGTAATGCATTTTCTGATGCTATGGAATTTTAGGGGTGATGCTATGTAGCGCAAGTGGGATTGTGTAATGAACATTGACGCTATAGGCATTGATGCTATTTTGTGTAATGACCCCCTGCCAATAGCTTGTGACCTTCTTATGTACATCCCAAGCAAAAAAGCCAGCAAGTGACTTCTTGTTGTCATGGATCCTCACATCAGTGTGCTAAGAGTCCAAAGAGTTTCCTGTCTTTCTTTGCCAGAAAGCAGGCAAAATTAATAGCCCTTGTACCCTTAAATAGTTTTGGTCTTTTTATATGATATGGTGTCATGTCATTGTTGAGGTGTATACTATGGCAACAGCCAAGGAACTGACACTCTGAATTTATTTTTTGCTGTCTTATAACCTGAATATTACAGTTGCTGGCACAAACCAAAAATAACATGGTATAAGATTCACTTTAAGAGAGAATCAATGTTGAATCTGACATCCACCCATGTAAAACAATTGTAATAAAGTGAAGCAGAGCAGTTTCTACAATGAAGCCCAAGATGGCAGTACAGTAAAGCAAAATGTAATATGACAGATGTTCAAAAAATAGTGGCGAAATCTTTGCTGTTAGGATTTACAGTGACTAGTAACCTTAGGGAATAAAAGATCTCAGCTGGAATGTCTGGTACATTATTTTGTGACCATGAGTTTCTTTTCTACTTTAGCCTGGCAGTTAGTCAACTCTAGTTGCATGAAGTTGACATAGTGTCTTGAGAAGGGTAGTCTTCTTTTTCTTATACCTGAGAAAAAAGGAAAAGATTAAATGCGTTGATAGTTTTGCCAAGGCGAAATCAGCTTAAGTTGACGCTTAGCATGGGCACTATCTGCTACAATTGGAATAGATCTTACAGCATCGTGCATTATACTCTGAATTTAATAACCAGAGGATATGGCTTGGATTGGTTGGCTGTGTAGAGCCATGCCCACATTTACTAAGGATCCTTTTTTCTTGACATACAATGACTGTGCCAATCATGTCGTATCAATATTCCCACAGGAATAGAACTGGCATTCACAGATTTAGGACAGTGTGCAATCGTAGTACCTAATAAGAAATGACCCTGGACTCATTGCCTAGAGAGACCAGATGGGATGTATTCTATTTTCTCCATTCTCTGATAAAGTCTAGGGTGCTACCATTATTAATTTTTATCCTTGTCTCATTAAGTACTAGATTCAGCTATGGATGTGTCCACTGAGTTATGCAGGGGAGGGCTGTAGGTCAATTCATTATCATTGCCTATAGGTCACTTGCTGGCCCCTTATGCACCATCTGGTGACAGTGATTGATAATTACTCCTTTGACGCATTTCTCCTTACAAACAGGACGAAATATAGACAGAAAATAAGGTCTGGACTAGTCCTGTTAAATTGGGGGAGGGTGACAATTAATGGATGATCTGGAGGTTACTTCAAAGACTCTCAGGGTGCAGCAACATAATACGCCGTTTTCCATCCCACTAATACACCATTTTAGCAGCATTGAAAACGTTTTTTAACCTCTTCTCAATGTTAAATAACAAAAAGGGCTGATTAATTCCAATGAGCATTCTTGGTATGAGGTTATCATGAGATACTTAGTTGTATGAAATGAAGTAAGTGTCCATGTTCTGTACTGCCTACACATATCTAGATACTGGATATAACAGAAATGTATGAGGACATAAAACACATCATTATTTGACACTGCTCACACTATAGTCTCAGTAATGTTAAGGCGTAATCCCTTAATCTATTTAATTAGTCTCAAAATGGTTCATTTGTCGTGATGAACCCGACATTTTTCATAATTTTTTAAAAATTTGACAATAGGAATGGGTCCTTCCATTTATGACCACTGACATCTAAAGGGAAACCGAAATTTTGGACCTAAGATTGCCTTCCTAGGGGCAGTTGGTCTATATTTTTTAAGAAATTAACTTTTTGTAAAGTAGTTTGTCTTGGCGAAAATTTTAGGGCATATGACCCCCTCCTAAAATTACGGAGCCCCTAAAAGGACATACCAAAAGTAATTCTTACCTAGAAAAAATTATTCTTGCGGATACTGAATAATTCCTGCGGGTACTGAACAATTCTTGTGGGTACTGAACAATTCCTGCTGGTACTGAACAATTCTTGCGGGTACTGAACAATTCTTGCGAGTACTGAACAATTCCTGCGGATACTGAACAATTCTTGCAGATACTGAACAATTCTTGCAGATACTGAACAATTCTTGCGGATACTGTATAATTCCTGCGGGTACTGAACAATTCTTGTGGGTACTAAACAATTCCTGCTGGTACTGAACAATTCTTGCGGGTACTGAACAATTCTTGCGAGTACTGAACAATTCCTGCGGATACTGAACAATTCTTGCAGATACTGAACAATTCTTGCAGATACTGAACAATTCTTGCGGATACTGAATAATTCCTGCGGGTACTGAACAATTCTTGTGGGTACTGAACAATTCCTGCTGGTACTGAACAATTCTTGCGGGTACTGAACAATTCTTGCGAGTACTGAACAATTCCTGCGGATACTGAACAATTCTTGCAGATACTGAACAATTCTTGCAGATACTGAACAATTCTTGCAGATACTGAACAATTCCTGCGGATACTGAATAATTCAGCCCCTAATAGGACATACCAAAAAGTTTTTATTCATGCAAAAAAGGAACATTCCTGCGGATGCAGGAAGATTCTTGCGGGTACAGGAGGATTTCTGCAGGTACAGGAGGATTCTTGAAGGTACAGTAAGATCCTTGAGGGATTCTTGCAATTCCTCATCTTGACAGGGATGGGGGAATAGGGAATTATTTGTGCCTCCTCCAGAATTATTTTGTGTAACAGCAAAAATTATGTGTGAATCTGCAAAATTATTTACATCTAAATTATCTACAAGAAATGTTGTATACCCCCAAGGATGTTTCTGTGCCCACAAAAATCATTTCTGTATTCCCAGGAATAGTTTCTGTACCCCCAAGAATTATTTTGTACTTGCATATTCCTCAGTTCCCTCAAGAATCGTTCAGTATCCACAAGATTTTTTTTTGTACATGCAGACATTGTTCAGTTCCCGCAAGAATTCTTCAGTACCCGCAAGAATTCTTCAGTACCTGCAAGAATTCTTCAGTACCCGCAAGAATTCTTCAGTATCTGCAAGAATTCTTCAGTACCCGCAAGAATATTTTTTTCAGGGGAAAATTTATTTGTGGTATGTCCTTTTAGGGGCTCCGTATAAAATACCTATGATGTATAGGGGTTAATTTTCTGTGCTAACATTTAGAGTTAGTCCCGTGCTAAAGTAATCTGGAAAAAAATTGGAATTGTCTGACTCCTCACAATTACAACTGATGATACGACCAGTCTGCAGTTCTACCTTAACACTAAGGTTTTTATGCCTGGACCCAACCTCATGTAAACATGTTAACCAAAAGAGCCTTTGTTTAAGCCAAAGGAAATAGATGATTTTTACTCCATAGTCTACCATATTTCCGTCCACAAGAATGTACAGAAGGCAATTGCTGTCTTCCAGCTTTTACCACCTGGGCTTATGTGTGCCGTCTACAGCCTTACTTGAGACTGTACTGGCAGAGCACTGATTATTTGACCAGCCGATTACACTAAATAAAGTAATACACTACCTTATTGTGTTCTCTCTCCCCTTTCTCAAATGCATGTAATTATTGTTATAACAGATTATTTGATGCCAGTAGGCCTATGCTCTCACATTAGAAGGGGTGATGTAAGGATGATGTACAGGTGATGTAAGGGTGATGGCAGAATGATGTAAAGGTGATGTTATGATAATGTAGAGGTGATGTAGGTACACGTATGTACCAAGGCTCAGAAACCAATCATGGTGAAGCTTTAGGAACAGGCCTTATCACTGAACTGGAACCAACATTATTTCACCAAGGTGAAGCTGACACTGCAACAGCACACTTGTGTAGAGGCAAGGAGAAAGGGTGCTCCGTGCTAAAAGTCAACTTTAAAATTCAAATCATTAGCTTTACAGTGATACATAGCATGAGAAGATACTCCTGTTAGTTTTGGAGGAATGGCTTGCTAGATATGGGTAGGTGTGACCATTTCAAGAATGTTAATAAGCTCTATGTCTAATTGGTCATGAGATATATAGCTAACTAGCATAATTTATGCTAATTAGCTAAATTCGTATAAATTTTTATTCTTTTGGCCATAACTTTTGATCTAGAAATGGTATTTTCATTCTGTTTTCGCCATAGTAAACCTTGTGGGATGTTCCTTCAAATGGAATCATTGATTTTCCTATTTAGAATGAAAATCATGTTTCCATGGCAACAGAAATCAACAAAAAACCTATTTTGGCCCAAAAACATTCTTTTTACATGCCAAATTTGGAACCTTTCCAGCCTATAACAGTTTTAGTCATATTTTTCCTATTCTAGTCCATAGTGGTGCCCCCTGGTGGCTAAATCTGGTACTAAATCCCGCAGTAACTGTCCTTTCTGCTTGCTGGCTCACACTTATGTTAAAAGTAGCTAAATTTCCAACAAATTTTCGCTACACAATTATGATTGCATCTTCTGTGCAATAGTACTAAGAAAATATATAGGGGTCTGAGGCTAGTTGCTTACATATCAACCCAGGAGGCTTTCATAGGATTATACAGTATTTTACCATAATATGCATGGAATGTCATTAAAGAGTAGCTAAATCTTTGCAATGTTTTTCTACTTTGAAATAAAAATCGTATAGAAATCATAGAAATCCAGCAATCAGGTCTTAGACTGGCTGCGCACCCACCACAGACAGCTGGCTCCGTGGCCTCATTAGTAGGACATCAGGGTTTGTGGTAAGGAGTTCATGAGTTCGCCCCTCACCCAAACCAACCTGCCTTAGTTTTGGGAACACTTTCTCTATCCATGAATAAGTAGATGTGTGCATAAACATGCACAGAGGACCTGTTTGGCAAGGTAGCCATCCACTTTAAGGCAATGGTTATGATTTGGGCTGTCATATTCGTTGAAAAACAGGGTCCCTTTGCCCCCATTGTGTATCCTGCAATACCCTCAATGATATGAGTCTTTTTGCATGATTATTCTACATATGATCGCCTCAGTGCTACAAGGTTGTTACTGGCATTTTGACAACATTTTCTTCTCTTTTAACATCTCTAGATCTTTATCTACCTTCTATGAAAGTATTGAAGCTCTGTCTATGATACATGTACCTACAGGTCACAATGCAATAAGGGATGACTCATCCTTTCGGGATAAAAGGAAAAGAGTCATGAAAGGAAAATGAATTCCCTTATGTGATGTACACAACATGTCGTGAAGGTCCTCCTACCAAGTGGCATAAAGCTCTGGACTGCTTTGTGAGTACCCCAATTCCCTGATTTTATGTTACATAAATTGACCATGAGAAACCAATATTGAGATGGATCACAACCAATATTCATTCCCAAGTGCAGAGGAAGTGCTACAGCATGTGCTATTTATTGCTGTTTTTTCAGAAAGGCTCAGTTATAGCCCCAAAGGGATATTAATGGGCTTCATAAAATATGACACCAATCACTGAGTCTTTGTGGTATGGGATAGTGTACCCCCCTGTGTCAACCAGTGACAGATAGAGGTGATCTGTTTGGGACCAAGGTGACAAAGCTTCAATCCCACCCTGAAGTTACAATGATGGGGTCTGTCAGTTGACAGCTAAAGGGGCAAAGGTAAACTAAATTTGCACTTCTCCTATTCCTACTGCATTGCTCATAACAGTATGATTTTAAAATACATGCATAAAATTCTTCTAAAACATGCTATGTAATGCATAGCAATTATTCCCAACTGATGACCTTGTTTCTGGCTACTTTTGTTATTGTAGGGGCCGGCATCGTTGTGTATATATTAGTGTGCCTTATCCGAGAGACGCGCTTGTGTGGTGCTCGTTCCTTCTATGCCAACCAGGTGTCGCTTCGCGATACCCGTTTGGTACAAGAGGGGGCAGCACCATGCCTCACGTCCAGCTTCTACTAAGAAGCCGGTCGATCCGCAGAAGGAGACTGGACATGGTCCAGTCCTGACGTATGTTCCAGGAAGAGAGTATGTAAATAAAGTCCTACCCAAGCGGTAGGGGAGTCTGGGGCTTTGCCCAACCCGAACTACTCATGTTGTGTTGGTATCTTTAGTGATAAGAGAGCCAACGAGCCACCCAACATTTAAGTCGATATGAACCATTACACTGGTGCCGTGACCAGTTGGTTCGGGGGTGGAGCGCGGCCAAACGGCCAAAAGCCTCAGGCAACCCAATGCGGGTCCCTCCAGCCCTGGGCTAGAGGGATTAGAAGAGGATGATTACACATCCCAGCATTTGTTGTTAGACTGGAAACCGGGTCAACAACATGTGTTCAACCCGGAAGGTGTCCAGACAGTTTTCTCGACACCCGGTCTAACAGACGATCCCACAAGAATTGGAGATGGGATTGTTAAATTGTATCCAAACACACCTCGACAGGTTGCTCCGGATACATGGTTATTTAGCGGGGTAATTAAACCTGCCAGGTTGGTCCCAAGTGTTAACTAGCAGGCACTAGCTCAGACCCAGTATCCCAGCGAGCTCTGCCGGTATCTTGGAGACCCCAAAAGCTCAAAGCCCGATGCAACGTACAGTGACCCCTATGGGCGTTGCAGTAGATGGGGCGACCCGAGTGGCCCCATTGATGACATCGTCTGATCATGAGAGCGACGATGGTAAGGGCGAAGAAGACCTGAAAGGTTCTTCAAGCACTAAGAGATTTAGACCTCGAGAAACATTGCCGAGAAGCTCAGAAATGCTCTGTCTAGGCCTAGCCTTAGACGAAGGCTTATCTGACTCCATGTTCAATCCGGGAGGCAGTCGTAAGTCGAGGTATGGACGTCGGATGGGCCCCGGGTATAAGACTACCTCGGCCTATTTGAAAGCCAAAGAACAGTTAGAGCAACAAGCTAAGAGACAGCATGAACAATTCATAGCTGCCCAGAAGAAAATTGAAGATGAAACGAAGGAGCGGATTGGAATGCTCCGTTCTGTCAAACACCAGGTAATTCTAAAAGAATCTGACCTCAAGTATCGGTTGTCCTCTCTAGCCCATCGGTTGGAACTAAAAGAGAAGGATGAAAGAGAAAAAGATAGCAGGTTGGCTGACCTAGAACTCGAGGAAGCCAATAGACTAAGAGTGATTTACAATCCGAATTGCATGCCCTGGAGGAAAAATTGAAAAGACTTCAGCTCCGTAAAGCAGAGACAGAAGCCAAGTTGGTCTCGGAACAAGCCGAGATCCGAAAGGAGACCACTGAGTACCAGAGGTCTCAAAAGGAAATGTTTGAGAAGTATCGTTTACTAAAAGATACTTTGAAAAGGGAAGCATTAGCGGCCCAAGAGGAAAGAAACCGAGCTGTGGCAGACAATGAGAAGATCCGATCCGAGATCTTATCAGAAAATGCACAGCTAAGAGAAGAACAGAGGAACTTAACCACTGATGTGGCAACCCTAACGATAAATAAATCCGCCATGGAAAGTTATTTACAGGAACAGGAGCATGCAAATGTTCCCCCAGAGAGTAAGGACCAAAATCCAAACTCAACTTTTGTCAAACAGGGAGACCCAGTTTCCTGTTCGACTCCAAAGCATCCGGCGTATAACCCATTCATGAATGATAATGCGACACGGAATGTGGATCAAGGGGGAGTCTATATTAGAACCCAAGATAAGAACGGCCGGACCAGCAGAGTTCGGATCAGTGAAGTCCCGATAGTCCACAACTTAGACCCGGACTTCGTACCGAGAGACTGTTCCGACACTAGTGCCGAAACAAGCCGGTTCCACATAAATGTGGATCAGACAGATAATGTCAGGTTGGGAGCAGGAAACCCTAGCAACCAACAGAACCCACCAAGCAATGGCAGCCAACCTGGTCAGGCTGGTCCACCGCCTAATGACGGTGGTCACGGCGGATCTACATATTCAAATGGACAAGGGGGTGATGGTGGCTCGGGTACCGGCCCCAACGCAGGGGGCGATGGTGCCTCGGGTACCGGCCCCAACGCAGGGGGTGGAGGCTATACAAACTCCAATGGTTCACAGTGGACATATAACCAACCACCACCACCACCACCAAACAATACCAGTTTTGGTGGTATGGGAGGCAATCGAACCTTGAATGAAACCAAGGCAATTGAATGGAGGAAACAACAATGTAGTAGATTGATGTATGCCCACAATTCAGCCCGAAGGGTAGCCGTCATTCCTAGGGAATACAACGGTACACGGCCATGGAAAGAATGGTTTGAAGATTTCATCAATGTGATGAACTGTAATGGATAGACCCCATACGAGGCCAAGGCACATCTAGTGAGATGTCTAAAGGGTGGGCCGGGATGCATGGCCGTCGAGCAATGGCGCACCTGGTATGGTCTCGCTTGGAGACCATACCAGGTGCGCCATTTGAGCAGCTAGTCGAGTCTGCTAGTGGACTATTATGCAATATGGTCAAGGAGGATCCGATGGTTCGTTTCAGGAAACGGACCCAGAAACCCAATGAAGCTTTCAGAGCATACAGTATGGAACTGCATGCCCTGTTAAGTAAAGCCAGACCTGGGACGGAGAACCAAGACTGGTATATGGACGACTTGATCACTCAATTCGTCAAGGGTCTAAGAGACCGAGACGAGCAGATAGCCGCTAGAGACGCCTGGAAGGAGGGCACTACGCTGCACGGCATATTCAACGATATAGATATGGCCGTGAAGAAACGGACGATGCTAGCTTGTGACATCCCGAACACCTTGGGATCTACTCCTGTAGCTTCCGTAGTTCAGCGAACCGAGGTAGAAAATACCCCGGATGACTTTGAATTAATAGACATCAAGCAGGAGAACGGCACCTTTTGCTCGATGCAACTTAGGAAAAATACTTCTGGCAGAAAGTACATTCCGAGGAAGGCTTTCAACAAACCAAAGGATGCTTAATCGCCATCCGAAGTCAGGGGTGACGTGAAAGCTAATAACAAAGCTTATAAGCCCTCTGATAATGCCAACAAGGCGGATATGACCAAATTAATGGAGGATATGTGTAAGAAAATTACTGACGCCCTCCAAGCCAACCGGCAGAGACCCAGGGTGGACCGCCGAACGGTTAAGTGTTTCAGGTGCCAACGCATGGGACACTATTCATCCAAATGTACCGCTGCGAAGGCGGTAATGGCGGCTTTCTACGAAGCCGAGGTTGAGGGCGAGGAAAGCCAGAATGCTATGGAATCTCCTGAGACAGGGGGAAACTAGTGGGGGTTGTATCCACGGCATTGGGTATAACCCCAGCAGTGAACGAATGCCAAAAGGCTACCGGGGGTAATCCGGTGGAAGATTTTGAATCAAATTCACCTGGAGGCCGGGTGACTGTGGGTGTGCACCCCTGCATCCCGGCCGGGGCCAGGGACCCTAGTGCTAATATGTATGGTGGCAAACATTTGGAGGCGAGTGGCCACACTGGGGGAGAGGAAGGATGGATCAAGGAGTTGATTCGAGTGTGTGGGACACGCCTTCCCCCAAGTCATTCGTGTCTGGAATTTTTGAGAGGACTTGGATTGAATCTTGGTGATTCGGGAGACTTTCAACAGTTTACCAGCAACCCATCCCCTTTGGGAGGGAGACGGTGGTATGTACCCATATCTGTGGAAGGCCGGGTAGGAGAATTCTTAGTGGATACTGGAGCTAGCCATTCCTGTGTGTCCAAAAGATTCTTCGACTCGGTGGCCAGCAATCATGAGAACCTCAAAACGGGGGTAAATGCCTGTACGACCAACGGAAGCAGTATGAGGACTTTTGGTAGGACGTTTATGCCTATCCGAATAGGAGGCAAAGAATTCGTTCTTTCGCCTACTATAGCAGAGGTTAGTGATGACGGAATCCTCGGATTGGATTTTGCAAGCTTATACGGGGCCGTCTTGGACCCGAGGGATGGAATGATGAGTATTCGGAATCAGTATGGCTTGCATGTCCAGTGCGTCTTGAGACAGGTGTCTTCGGTAGCTTCGGTTATACACACAGTGAAAATCCCTCCGGGAACCACTTGTGATGTCCTTTGTGGCGGATCAATGGCCCAAAAGGGTGAAGCAGGAGTCTTTGAACCCAATATGATATATTTATCGAGCATAGGGTTGGATTCAGTGGACACATTGGTGGCAAATGCAGCATGGTCTCTATTACCCATGACTAAGCGAACTGGTTCGGTGGTTTACTTGAAGCGTGGCGACAGTGTAGGAGATATGAATTCGGTAGAACACGTCGCCGAGGCCAAGTTCAATAAACCATTAAACCCTGTTAGTAAGCATCCATTGGATGAAGAATTCAAGAAACTGATTGATAAATCAGATTTGCAGAATACGGAGGACAAGGAATGCCTAGGGGACCTCCTGTGAAGGTACGAGAGCGGTAGGGAAGGAGGACCCGTAGGTAGATCCGATAAGGTGTTGCACACCATAGATGTGGGCGACGAAAAGCCTTTTAAGATCCCGTATCGGAGACTTCCTCTTAAGAAGAAGTTAATATGCGAACAGGAAATACAAAAGCAACTGGACCTAGGGGTAATCGTGCCCAGCTCGAGCCCTTGGTCCAGCCCCGTTTGTATGACCACTAAGAAAGATGGTACAATCCGCTTTTGTGTCGATTACCGAAAACTAAACGGCATCACAAAGAAGAACTTGTATCCCCTTCCAAGGATCGACGAGACCTTAGATAGCTTGGGTGGGAACCAATGGTTCTGTACCTTGGACTTGCAATCAGGGTATTGGCAGATACCGATGCACCCCGATGACATAGAGAAAACAGCTTTCTCTAGCCATATGGGGCTATTCGAGTATAATGTCTTGCCCTTCGGATTGTGTAACGCCCCGGCTACATTTGAGGCCATGATAGAATCCCTGCTGAGTGACCTTCTGTGGAAGAAGTGTTGGTCTACCTAGACGATGTTGTCGTATTCGGCAAGTCGTTTAAGGAATGCCACGCGAACCTGCAGCTGGTACTCGACCAGATTCTATCTAACGGTCTAAAACTCAAACCCAAGAAATGTAATCTCTTCAAGAAAACTATTACATATCTGGGAAGGATCATCACCCCTAACAGAGTGAGTGCAGATCCGGATAAATTGGAAGCAGGCGAGAATTGGGAAAGGCCCACGAGTGCTAAGGAGGTTAGATCATTTTTAGGATTTTGTTCCTATTACCGTGACTTTATACCGAATTACTCCCGTGTAAGCTTTCCCATGCAATGCTTAGCTCACTGGACCCCGGGTAGGGCTCGGGACCCATTCCCATGGACCAGCGAGCAGGAAGAATCTTTTAATAAAACAAAAGATTTGTTTAGGAATACACCTGTATTGAAATATCCTACTCCCAAGGGGCATTTCATATTAGACACCGATGTGAGCAACAACGCTACTGGGGCAGCCCTCTCTCAGGTCCAGAATGGAGTCGAGGTCCCATTGGCCTATGCTAGCAACACGTTAAGCAAGACCCAGCATAATTATTGTACCACTAAACGAGAACTCCTCACAGTAGTGGTGTATACGAAGAAGTTTAAGCACTTCCTTTGGGGAACTGACTTTACTTTGCGGACTGACCATTTGTCTCTAAGGTGGCTCCTTAATTTTAAGGACGCTGAAGGGATGATCGGGAGATGGTTAGCTCACCTATCCGAATTTGGATTGGAGCACAAACAAATCGAGCACCGACCAGGTGCTAAACATATTAATGGGGATGCCTTGTCTAGGCGACCCGTCCGAAAGTGCCAAAATGCCACTTGTGAAGACTGCGAGGCCCACAATGCTGTGGTCGCAGGGTTGGTATATAACTATACCACCCCCCGAATCCCCTGGGAGGAGGCTGTGTGCAGCTATCTCGATTGGTCCCCGGAGACCATCAAGAAGTTCCAACAGTCTGACCCCACCACTGCGCGCATAATGGAATACTTACGGATAGGTATTAAGCCGGAAAGGCCGATGTTATCCCTAGAAGACAGGGAAACAAGGCGATTGATAGCTCAATGGACCGAGCTGGAAATCCATGATGGTGTACTATGTAGGTGGAAGACCTCTTCCACCGGTGGTAGACTACTACAAATAGTGATTCCCACCTCGATGAGAAGGGATATCATGTACTATTGCCATGGCCACCAAACGAGTGGTCATTTCAGAAAGAAAAGGTCAATAGAGTGTCTACAAAGACGTTACTACTGGCCCGGAATGAGAAGCGACCTACTCCGGTGGATCGCAACTTGCCCGGATTGCTGTAAAAACAAGCCGGGACCCGGCCTGGGCAAGCTACCCTTGTCCCAGGAATTGTTTGATGTACGATTCGCTCGAGTAGCAATCGACATCATCGATGGATTTAAAACGACACCCAGAGAAAACACGTAACCGACTACTATACGAAGTATACTCAGGTGTTCCCTCTTCCTAACCACAAAGCCGCTACATGGGCTGAGGCGCTTGTAAAAGGCTGGGTGCTACATCTGGGTGTCCCCCTTATGATGCACAGAGACCAAGGAAGAGAGTTCGAGTCGGAGTTATGGCAGGAAATGTGCCACTACTTAGCAATATGTAAGACCCGAACTAACCCATACCGACCACAGTCGGATGGTCAAGTAGAAAGGTTCAATAGGATACCAGTGCTAAAGCCCCTGGTTAATACCCACCAGGACGACTGGGATGAACAGTGTGAGTTTGTAGTACACGCCTACAACAACACCGTTCATTCATCTACTAATTGCACTCCAAACATCCTAATGTTCGGCGAGGACATAATTATGCCCGCCCACTTGGTGTACGGAGTTGTTGGGATAGACCCAGAGGCGCCCTGCACTGTGTTGTTTGTGGAGTCGTTAAGGGACAGGTTCAAGCAGGCATACGAGGCCGTTCGTAAAGAACTGCTGAAAAGTGCTAAATGGCAGAAGGTGGGTTATGACACCAATGCAAAGAGAATACGGTTTAATGTTGGAGACAAGGTACTAAGGTATTACGAGCCACTCAAACGTTTGAAGCTTGTAACGCCTTGGGAGGGTCCATTTAAAATTATACGCATCATTTCCGAATCAACGTTGATGATGGAGGACTGCCTTACTGGTAGGAAATGGAAGACAAATGTCGGAAAGTTTCAGCCCTGGAAGGGACGCGAAGCGGCGGAGAGGGAGTTCGGATATCAGCCACCTGAGCCCGCGTTAAGTAAGCCCAGTGTGACGGTACCAGAGAAACGCCCTAGAGGCCGGCCCAGGAAGAAGCCGGAAGCAAGAGTGGTGACCAAAAGAAAGATGACGGCCAGGAAACGGCCTAATCGTAAGAAAAGGAAAAATGTCTCGCTGAGTGAAGGCATTACATATGGGGAAGGTCTCGCCCTGGCTAGGCATGACCCGGAGAAGGCCATACGTAGAGCCGTGAAAAATAGGATTCTAACCCAAGGCGTTAGACGCAGTCCTCAATTGAGGTTGGCCGTTACCTAACTCAGTTATCATATACCATTTTATTATTTCATAAATTGTGACATATAACTGTATTAATCAAAGAATATATAAGAAATTAATACATTGTACTTCTATGTGAGCGTTCATGCCCCACTGCACACCAGCTAGGGCAAAGATACACAAGTTACATCACCCAGTGCACAATATAATAACTTGTAAGTGAATGCAAACGGCCGTTAGGGGTGCCTGGGCACCGCTGACGCCGTCATGGGTGTCTGAGCACCCAAACACTGAACAATAGATTACATAAGTCACGACGCCATAACCGTCCGGTCACTCTAGCGTCGCTCCTGAGCAACTTAGGTCAAATATCAAAGCATTTATAGAAAGCCCATAATTAGACGGTCAAGATGAGCCCAAGATCAAGGCGGAACTCCTATTATTAAGGAAGTTACGCCATGTAGACTAATTCGACCTCCGAATGCGCTACAGACAAACCAGTGCAAGTTAAGCGCCCAAAAAGCTGGCGTTGACAACTTCACATATTCAAGTCTGGGCATGCGCAAAATGGCGGTTATAGCGGCGTAAACGACCGAGATATGAGGGTCTGAAGTTGCAAAACCGACCAAGACAATGGGGGACATGCAGGTGTCCATGGGGGTCCTTTGTGCACCCAGTGACACATGAAAGACTCCCCGCAAACAATTGCAGAGTTAGGCAGATGCCACTGGCCCCAGTCAGTCTGAGGTGCAATGCCAAGATTTGGTACAAATAGCCTGGCTGCACCTCCTAGAAATCAGAATCTCCAGAACCGCTCCAGAGGTAACATCTCCAGTCATCTCCTGCTACCTGCTATACCACTGCACTATGGTGAAACTATGCTAGACAGACATAGGATTCCATCATTAGTGGCCAGAGGGTATCTTCCTCAAGACATCCACCAGAGGGTAAAGTTATTCATTATTACATTATTCCTCTAAGCAGCAGGTCAGGAGCTAGGTGTGGGAACCCACCTAGAACTATGCTGGACATTGTATTATTATTACCTCACAGGTGGAGTGGAACAGAACATTATACTTTATAAACTATTGTATATTTACTGTATGTGGAAATTACCTGCATATTAACAACTGTGTGATTGATATTTCTTACATGTTGCCTAAAGCTGAATAAACCAGTGATAACTGGAAATAACACTATTTATAAGAGCCTGTTGGATTTACACTATATACCACTAGTCATATGATATTTCTCATATGACAACTTGATCATGCACAATTACTAGTATGACACAGTACACAACGAGCTGCTGCGTGTTGTCCGCCGTAGGCGAATAACATACGTTCCATGGCTGGGATTGTCAAACGCGCGTTCCCCGGGTAGCTGTATCCAGTGAGTGGCGGACGGATTAACTGGTACATTCGCTTTATAGCGTTGTATAGACGATAGCACTCGGGTGGCAACCTGCGTCTCGTATACTGAGCCGAATTTTAGTTCGGATCTAGTCCGCTAGGTTAGGCCACGGGCGTGGCGGGAAAGCGCGAAACTAGGTCACCGGATAGCCCATAGCGGGATCTCGCGAGACAAGAGGTTGGACGCAATTTTGGTCATAACTAGAGCGGACTCGTGGCGGTAAGACATCACTGGTTTCACTCCAGTTATTCTACTCCCTCCAGCAGCCTATAGCTGCGTGTTTACCTCCTCCATTCTTTTTGGATGAATCCTTCAGGAGGAGTCCAACACAGTTGCCAATTTTTTAAATTGGAAGAATGTCCTACTGTGATGGCACAGGGGACGATTGATGCTGCACGTCAAACAGCCAACACACAGTTGGACGAAGGCGAGGACCTGACGGTCTCATCTCTGGTTGAGGAGACTATGGACTCCTCAACGGCTGTTCTCGGACGAGAACCCAAAGTGGAAGAGGCCGCCCAGACTCTCTCTGCCATGTTGACCGAGGTCGCAGACAGGGAGCGGTTGCCTCCTCCTCCTCCCACGGAACCATCACCTACGGTACCGGGTGCAGCTGACCCTATTGATGTCTTGGACATTCCGCTGTATCCTCCCGCATACAGGACCCGCACCCAGCGCCTGGCCCATGTGGACGAGGAGGAGGGTGTGGTATACACCAGGTGGGGGACGTACATCCCCATGCATCCCTCCATGTTTGGATGCGGTCCCTTAGCGGAAGTGCCCGGCCAACCCGAGAATATCCCAGATGTTTTTAAGACTCTGGTGATAGACTAGTGTACGGACGAGTTGGCCAAAAGCATGCCGGTGTCATGGCTCCGCAACTACAGACGGTTGGCGGGGGCTATGGCCCTGGATGAAAATCTGGCCCGAGCTGTGCTGCTTTCCGAAGGCATAACCCGGAAGGCGAGCCAGCTAAGAGAGTCTGAATCCGACATGGATATAGACTCCACCGTCACACAGTCGTCGGTGGAATCCGGACGGGTCAAGAAATTGAGCTGTAAGCCCGCGCCGAAGGCACCGCTCACCGAGTCTGATCTCGAGGTGGAGGACCTTCGGATTGCCATTGAAAGGTCCAACTCCGAGAAGGAACCAGGCGCCCACATACCTGAGGCGGCTAGCGGAATCTCGGAGGAGGACATTTCCCGTCAGCAAGCTGCTGTTGAAGCCAAGCACCATGAGCTTGAGGAACAACAGAAGGAGTTGGCTGCTGCCCATCGGGCCCAACGCAAGCAGCAGGCTCAACACAAGACGAGTGCCGCCTCCGGCTCTGACTCTCCTGTCAGCAGCAGGAGAAGCACTTGGGCTAAGGACAAGGATCCACGCAAGTCGGATTCTAGTCCTGAAGCCATGGCGCAGCCACCCAAGGCCAGCCGCCGGAAGAAGAAGAATGGAGCAAAAGCGTCTCTGGCGGAGCCCGAACCCTGTACTCCCAAGAAGAGGGGCAAGGGCGACCCGAAGCCTGCTGCCTTCACAGCGACACCAGCTACAGTAGCCACCTCGGTTACTGCAGGACCCTCTGCTACCACCAGCGGGATGGCCGCCACAACCTCGGTTACAGCTTCGACTGGTACTACCACCACCAGCCGAGACCATCCTAGGGGAGCGGGCATCTACACGGACAGTGACTCAGGAAGCAAAAGCGACCCGGAGCTGCCCGCATCAGCCAAATCTGATTTGGAGTCCGTGACGACGTGGGAAGAAATGACCACGGACGTCCCGAAGGACGAAAATCAGAAGTGCATGTGGAAGAATGCAGCTGAGGGGTTTAAAGACCGGATGATTGGAGCACCTTCTTCGGTGCCCCATCCGGCCACAGTGCATGGTGGGCCGGAGAAGGATCTTTCGGCAAGCGCCCTACCTATAATGAGTACGCGGCGAAGTTCCCTGCTATGGGACCAGCGGGACCCGAGTCACAGGTCCTAACCTCCTTGGGCCGAGCCAAAACTCGGGGTAGAGGCCGAGGTGGAGTGGAGTCCACCCGAGCCCCCCGGGTTATGGCCGAGGCCGAGGAGGTACAACCGTTGAAGGTCCCCAGGTCCCTCCAGCAGGCGCTTCGCCTGTTACTGCGCAGGCCTCTGCACCTCCGCTAGCTATCGCCCCTTCCACGGTCCCTCGGGTCCCCGTTATGGGGCTTATAGCCAGTACCCTGTCAGGTCTTCAGGATCCGGATACGTTCGTCGATCATAGAGACGTTCGTACCATCGAGATCCAGAATGACCTGATGGCCGAGTGACAGTCATTCCATCGCCAAAAGTCTATCGACTATTGGCGGACAATGACTGAAGCCACCTTCAATCTGGTATACGAAATCCAGAAGAGGGAGGAAGACAAAATTAAGGAGCAGGAAATGAAGAAGGTCGACGAGGCCTTCCAGTCCTGCCGAAGGCAACAGAGGGAAGCTGAAAAGCTTAAGGAGTTCCACCATGCTGAGAATGCCAGGTACATACATAAGTTTTTCCTCTGCTTCGGTAAGCACCTGGATGAATGGGACGGCTCCACGTCGTCCCTGTCCATTCCTTCGGGTGCCCCAGCCAAGGCAGCGATCTACAGTCCCTCTGAGGGGATGGGTGCTCTGAGCCTGCTCAGTGACACGAGCACCGAAGCCCCTAAGCTGGTTGCCACGAGCAGCAGCAGCAGCTCGGCTCCCTCTACCAACCCGCAGCCAGCTGAGAAGATGGACACTGAGGACGATCCCAAGGATCTGTAAGTGTCCATCTGCCGGCGGAAATTGGTACCCGAGAGTAAAGGCATGTATAATGCCAGAGGATTAAATTCTCGAAATGGACCCGATGGACTGGAACGAACACCTGCAGCTAAGATGGACGCAACTTGAAGCACTAAACGGATTACCACACCATACCGGGGCTCCATCTTCACATCCTCATCAGGGCACAACATAACAGCAACGTGGCTTGCCACCATCCGTTTGTCGCTTAATGGAGCTGCAGAAACCAGTCGTTCCAGGTTCGCCGGAAGTCCATTGATATTGTAAGGGTGATCCTGCTACCCTGGTAGGACACCTCTTAATTTTTATGTCATATTTTGTATAAATTATTTTTCTATAAAAAGTATATTTTTGTAAAAATCAAACAAAATTTTTTCTTCGGGTTACCTAGCCTCTCGGGTTACATTACTTTCCATTGTATATATTACTACTATTACTCCATATAAATTCAAAAATTTAAATACGTCTTAACTATAATAACTCTGTAACATATTTATACCACCATAGGTCAATGGTGCATAAGGCGCCACTTCCTATTTATGTTATTATATAGTTACTTCAGGTTATATGTGACGATGCCTACTGTATGTACATATTATTCATAATGCCCCTTTAATGTTAAATATTCTATACAAACATTATTATTATAGACTTACCTATGTGTATATATTGTTACATAACCTTAACAATAGGTAATTTTTAACACCAACCCTAGGTAAAATCTAGGTGGGGTGTTGTAGGGGCTGGCATCGTTGTGTATATATTAGTGCACTTCATCCGAGAGACTTGCTCGTGTGGTGCTCGTTCCTTCTATGCCAACCAGGTGTCGCTTCGCGATACCTGTTTGGTACAAGAGGGGGCTGCACGATGCCTCGCGTCCGGCTTCTACTAAGAAGCCGGAAAATCCACAGAAGGAGACTGGACATGGTCCAGTCCTGACGTATGTTCCAGGAAGAGAGTACGTAAATAAAGTCCTACCCGAGCGGTAGGGGAGTCTGGGGCTTTGCCCAACCCGAACTACTCGATAAGAACCATTACATTATTATGTACCGTTATCTTGTCTTAAGCCAATGCCTGCCCCTTCTGGCCTAGTCTGCTGTTGGCCACAAAACACCCTAGCCACAATTTGCACATGTGCTGCCACCATTTCTCTTATTTGTATCTTCCTCGATTAGCTTCCTAATCCAGCTTATGTGCTGATGCACTGCAGGTACCATGTCATACATCACCACAGTCACCTGACACAGTGGCCAAACTGCGAAACTGTCGATCTAGTCCTGTAGGCGTTACATTGTCTGTTTTCACCATACACAGTGCTTATGATTTGAAACAGTAATGGTTGATTCCTTATAATTATAACTAACTATAATATTTGCTAGTTACATTTCTAAGGTTGTTCAGTTTTAGCTGCATCCTTAGTCGAGGGGTTATCGAAGTGGATTGATCAAAGAATAAAATGTAGTTAGAATTCTAAATATACTTTCAGGGGATGCTATACATTCAAGTTTTCAAGATAACTTCAATTACTGTAAAGTTTATCACACAGAAAAAATTGAAGGTTTCTATTCACACCTAGTATTTCAAAAAGTCCAGCTTGAAATAGCTGAAGGTGGCTATGGATTAACAATTGAACCTGATGGAAGTCTGCTATGATTGTCACCATCAACCATGTCTTCATGCTGCCATAACACCCTTGGAGAGGCTATGTGTAGAGACAAGACTAATAAGCACCCCCTAGAGCACTATTTCCCCTTTGTAGGCAGCACTTTAATTAGTCCCAGGGGCCAGTCTGACTGTTAAAATAAAAACAGATTATATGAGCAACACTAATGGTCTATGTCTGTTTTTTGCACAAGAGTCCATTCTAAAAGAGGGGTATTATGACATTTGTTTAGTTTATTGTGATAAAAACTTTGGTTTGAACTTATGTTTATTGATACAGGAATCATAACAGAATTTGCTATATTTTCATCCAGCTATGATAATAACTACCAACACTGGGGGTGGTTTTTGTCTTGTCATAAGTTACCACCTTGGACTATGCGCACAATATGTTCTGACCGATCAAAGTATTCATGCATATATTGTTAGTCATGTGTTAATGCTTAGAGGGCTTTGCTGTACCATGCTTTCCGATTTCATGATGTAATAAGTTTGCCTTAGTGACACACCTGTGCATCCATGCACTCTGCTGACCCTGCTGGGTTGATACATTCATAGAAGTTCAGCATAAAATAAGCCTAGACTAGTGAATCAGCTTGGGTGAAAAATGAACAGGCTCTTTGATTTGAGGAGCACATTGTCCTGTGATAATAGAGCCCAAGGCACTAGCTCCTCATAATGATAGCACTACAATCAGATGTGAATTCTATAGAGTCAACCAAGATGCATACTTTTGCAGCTAAATATTATTTTGATAGAGTTGTGGCATGTAGTTGTCTCTTTAAAATATCCCCTACAAAAAAGGGGGGAATCCAGGTTCGTAATGCTTGCAAGGAAATCTTCCTTATTTAAAGGCAAAAGTTAGGATACTTGGGATGTTTATAACAATGATATATATTTTGAGTGAGTGAATGATGTGAAATGGTGTTTGATCAAAGGTTTCAAACCCATAAAATCTTAATGGCATCTGTTAACATAATCTATTTGTGATGTGTGAGACGACGCTTACTGAGGTTATGCTACCAAATATGATCACGCTTAAATTGTGACAACTCCCGTGTTCTTCCAATTTTTATATTGGGAGGGGGCTTTTCAGGCGGACAACAAAAATTTCAAAAACAACATAATCTATTTCGGTAAGAGATTATCATTTAAATTCCCAAAAGTTCTTACACTCCTCTAGTCCAAACAAAATGCTGGGGCGTCTTATAGCTTTCTCTCAAGTTGGGGGTGCGTCTTATACGAGGGGTAATTTTACTATAGAACAGTATTGGATTGACAAAAATCACCCTTAAAATGTGCGTCTTATACGCGAAAATGCATGTGCTAAGTTTGGGGTCCGTCTTATACGCGCAGCGCGTCTTCTATGCGGGAGATTACGGTATATGTATTTGTAAATATTTAACCTATAGCAGATATGCCCAAAGTTGGTCCAAAACAGCGTACTCAAGATTGATACAGCAGGCGAGCTGCTGAGTATTCCAATCCAAAAAGGAGCTCAGTGAAAAATCCACTTAAGGGAAATGCAGTGATATTAGGGAAAAGGATTAAGGGGAATAACTTGGAAGGCTGAAGAAGATTCAGGCAACAGACACAGAATATCATACATATTAAGTCGTTTTGCACTGATTTAATTTTGATGATGCAATGATGCATCAAACTCATCACTTGCCAGATTCGGTCAGGCTATGTATCTATGTCTCATTCCAATAATGGGGTTGATACATTCCCAGGGTCAGTATTATGCAAAAATTCAATGGCTTTTGAAAAAAAAGGTCCACGGTACATTATTGATGCATCTTGCCAACCAATGGACATTTTACACTAATGCATTAGAGATAACATGAGAGCTATGCGAGTGTGAACAAAACAGATTCTAGCTGTCTTTTTTGCTAAAAATTTTAAAAATGACATCTAAGAAATGACAGTCGAATCTACCAGGGATCCTCATTAAACTGAACAAAAAATTGCAATAAGTGCATTACAGTGAAGCAGTGTAGTTTCTACATGGGAGGAGTGCATTACACAGTAGCACAAGGAATCTCTGTAAAAATAATAATGGATATCTGTCAATTTTGGGACGAGGATTTCATGGTTGTTTCGACCAAAAAAGTTTTTTTTTCACAGTGAAATGATATACTCTATTGATATTAATCAAACAAAATATAATATATTTAAACACTACAGTAGAGTTACTACCATCTAAGCGCAAAATATAAACTACAACAGCTTCTACTTATTGCCTATTTCCTAGGACCACAATAAATGATCCAAATGGGATCATATTGGACTTTGGGAAATATGGCAGCAATTGCTGGGGCCATGGCATTGTATGACCTGCCATCACAGCACCTCACAGTGTCAACCATCGACAGAGGAGGGATCAGGTGCAGCAGGCAATGCAGACAAAGCCCCAATCCTTTCCCTGGGTTGCTGCAGTGGCTAGTTCCCATGAGAAATGTCATTTCCAGAGAAGGTAGACAGATTTAGTAGGTGATGAGGGAAGGTGATGAGGATGGTCAAATCAGTCGATCCCTACGCTAGGGAGCAGGGACAACCAAAGTCCTGAATTCCCAGAATTATTTTTGCTGATTAGTCTGGGTGAGTTTACATGAGAAGATGGGTTAAACATTGCACAGTGACAAGTGTGTTGGTAGGGACTATACCCACTTGCTGCGATGGCAGGACTTAGGTTAGGCGGTCAAGTGAACCGCTTAACATGGGAGGTTTATGGTCCTGCCCCCATCACACAATATGTAGATTTTATACCTTAGCTTTCTGCCCGCTCCCATATGCTGCATTATTGATGCATTCATCGAGCCCCTGTCAACCATCATATGCAATACCCAACATGGAGACTATTTACTGCATGTATTCAATATATATCATCTGTTTCAGCACACAGAAAGTAATCTTATCAGATTAACACCCTTCTTTGAGCTCAGTTTTCTTTAAAAATCTGAAAATAGTGGCTTTCTCTACCTTAGTTCAACCTCAGACATATGACAAAGTCAACAGAATTCTAGCAGCCAATATCCTGACGTGATATTCTAAGAAAGCTCATATTTTGTTCAGTCTAAATTGTGCACACTTTATTGTTTTCCTTGTTTGATTTTTAACTGAAGACCTAATACTATGTCTGTATTTAAATATTCTTAAAAAAGACATCATTTTTCAACATTTTTGAGCATTCACCATTCATCTGATACTCGCATCACAATATATTTACTATTTGAATTTTTTTCATTGTGACTAGACCAGTGCCACTACAAATCTGACTTTATGTACATCTGGATAGACCAATAAGTATACCAATGTTATGTTATGCCGATGTGAGCGCAGACATTGCTCAATCACGAGCCTTTTACCCTTGGGTTACTACTGACAAAAGTTATCGGAAGGGTACCATGCTCCCCTAGGTAGTGGTCATTTTTTAACAACAGGGGGGTTGATGGGGTCTGAAATTTCTCCTTCACCCACAAGCCCCCTGTTGTTAAAAATGACCACTCCCTTAGAGTTCCTCAATAAATGGGGCCATAATTTTCTGGCCGATAATATGTACCACAGCGCAGCAAACATGTTTTTTGCAAAACACATAGTTCACTTGATAGCCTCCAAGCAAAGAGCATTATTTTATAGTAACCCCTCATTATCTATGGACCATGCAGATATGGACAGAAGGATATTATCGTAGAGTGTGGGCTACATGAGCTGGGCATCTCAGGTGGTGCAGCCGAAAAGCCTCGTGGAAAACACTTCCCTCTCATTAGGGCTACAAGCATCTAATTAGTGAAGGAGAGGTTCAAGCCTAGTAATATTACCAAAAGTGATAACCAAGCCTTGGTGTTTGAGATGATGAATGTTTTCATAAGCGCATACTCTACCTGAGCTTAATCACTCCCAAGTTTGATTTTGAAGCAAACTGGAAGCAAATCAGAGCCTCTCTCAATGCTTCCAATGAAAAGGCTTTGATGACATTAGATTCTGCTACATTAGGAATACACTTTAGAATTGTCATTTATTTCATCAACCTTTTGTCCCCAAATATTTTTTCTTTTGTGAAACTGCATGAACCTAAAGCCTGAATACTGCAATGATCTGTCAAAGCTATTTTGTCAACATTTTTATTTGTTGAAACGGGGTGAATTTTGCACTCTATAATGTCCTATAGGTGCCACAGAATTGTGACAGGTCTACAAAAGCCTATAAAATGCCAGCACAGAAATATGATGTAGGGTGTCCTCAAGTCAGAAACGACAGTGTTCTAGAGTAGCATCTTCTGCACACTGTAAAAAGATGTCATATAAACAGCAGTTATTGCTCTAGAACTCTTAAGGTTGTTGGGAAACGACGCATTATAAAATTCTCTGACTACTCGAGAACATACATTTACTTTTACAGAGATTCCTTGTAACACAATACTTAACTTCACTGCCATCTGTGACCTCATTGTAAAGAATATGCTACTGTTACAGTTAGGCATGTCTTTCTCCCTCTATACCACTAATATGCTACAGTTATGTCGGGTCAGTGATCCGGTCCTGTTCTGCTAGAACATATAGGGCCTGTCAGCCCCATACCAGCCTCAAAAGTTCATCATTGGTTCAATGTTTAATTTGCCTGGTACATTCAGCAGTTATTTCTTAGAGTCTATGCTGGGAATGAGTATGATGAGCTGCATACAATAGCAGTTTGAGCAGAACCCTGCACAGTGACTGTAACCTTCATAGTAGGACCAAATACTGATGTCACAGCATGTGACACGCCACACCGCTAATTAGTCCCCAGCCAATCACAATATCGTTAAGACTGACACATGGTGTTATGCACCAAACACCACCCCAGATTAATCCGTCTCATGACATGTGACATGCACAGTGATAGTAGGTGTCATCGTCACAGATATTAGCCATACCATGCACTGGTCTTCCACAGGATAAGGCTTAAACAAATCACTGCTTCCACCTACAAGTTAATACTATGAGTGGTTGAGTGGGCGTTTGTTACCTTCACTCTTTAAAAAAAGTGGTCTTTAAATTAACCGTGGTTCTTCAGTACCTATGGGACAAAAGATTCACCATCATTTTTACAGGTGCCTCCACTTTACTCTGCTTCCACTACTGACATGCTAGGCATCTTTGTAGAGACCACACTGCTTCACTGCATTGCATTTATGGTGGTGTACTGTTTAATTCCATGCGGACCTAGATTTAACAGTTATTTCTCACAGTGTTTTCCATGATTGCTGGTTTCTCCCTGCTTTGATTATTTGATTTATTTAAAGATAAAATTAAAACACCTGGTTCTTACACTTTTTGTTTGCAGGGAGCGGAAAACAAATTATTTTCAGGCATTTTCACTGTAATGTTGTAGTTTTTGTTTTGGACAACCATCCACAGGCACTAATGACATATATGCATTGGAAAGACAAATGAAGTAATGCTGGCAATACATTTTCAAATTTCACAAAGGAATTAAGTATAAAAAATGGTTGCATTACATGTATCAAATTATGAACATCTAATGTAGACACAGACTGTATGTCAATCAACATATCCTGTCATTTTTTGCATACAAAAATATTTGTTTATCAATGAGGGGAAATAGACCTCTGTGAAACCTTGTTTTGCAATCCCCTTTTTCTCATAATCTTGGTCTATACCTAAGGCCCCATCTTGATTAATGGCTCCTGACTCCTTTGGTAATATGGGCATTAATTATTATGCAATGGCTTTGCTATGGTTCGCACACCCTGACACAGCTCATCAGTCTCATGCAATAACTGTGGTGCAAGATGAATGCCATGCTAATTTCTGAGTTTCCGGTGAATCAAGAAAATGTCGGTATCACTAAAAGTATATATTAACCATTAGTATCAAGCTAAATAATTATACACCCTTATTTCCCGCCCTTGTTTAGTCTTTTCATTTCTATACACATCTATTAAATTATAATAGCATCAGTTTGTCAGATACTCATCCTTCTATATAAATTCTCTTATTTCTCTCCCAGTCAGTTTGGCATCTGCTTCCAGAAATCGCAGCAGCTGGCAGATTCAGAGAGCGGCTGACCGGAAATGGATCTGGCACAACTTCCCTCACCCACAGTGGACATCAGGGACACTAGGCACCACTTGGCCATTAGTACGTCAGTCACTCACCAAGGGAGAGGAGCCAGTCAGTCCCTTTTTGCTCCTAACCTATAGGGAGACTGTCTCACCTTACACCAGCAGATGGGCACTGCTATAGTGTAAGGCTTTTGCAGCACCAGCACCATATTCCCATAGTTCTTTATTTCTCTTGAATCATTATTTTGTTCTTTTGTTCTTAAGTTTAGTTTTTCTCATTTTAGCCATGGGGGTTGAGATTGTAGATGTGATTAGTGTTTGCCTTTAAGTACTGCATTAATAAACTCCTGAGGGCTTATAAGGTAAGTGTTGATTCCTAAGATAGGGGAAACAATAACCAAGGAGATAGAGAGGAGAAACAGTTTTTCCTACCTTAAACCTTCATACCAGACCTTCATATCTGTCCGATCAGTCAGATAGTCTAAAATCAGGAAGGATCCGCTTTACTTTTATAAAGACTAAGAGGGAGCTGAAGCTATCAATGTGAAATTCAAAGATGGCAGAAAAATAACCTCGAGCCATGCCAGACGGAAGTAGGTCACAGTGCTGAGAGATTGGGCAAAATTTCTTAAATAATTTGGTAGACATACACTTGAGATTTTTGGGATGAGCGTTCAGTTTTCTATGTGTCAACAATATGACTTTATACATCTGACTCCATTTTGAAAATTGAAGAGGAGTTTCAGAGAAATTTTGATGAAGGTTAAACCCCCTATCCCTTCAACACTGTGACCTAATTACAGCTAGCACGGTTATGTCATAAGACACCCCTATTTGAGGCTAAAATCGTAGGTCCTCAGAAATGATCTCAGTTCCCTATTATAGGCTTGCTGTACCCCTCCCTTGTTCCTATGACCCTGTAATTAGGCAATCTGGTAAAGGTCAGCTGAGCCCTTGGCCTACAGCCCTTGGTATTGGCTTGCAGTGGAGCATCACCCTAACCAATTTGTCCCCTGGTCAACGCTGACAACAATCAATCTTAGCTCAATTCGCCAAGTCATGTGTGTGACTACTACTAATGTCATTTGGACTCTTTCCTCTTTGTGGGATGGTCAGAAACTGGACTAAACTTTGGCTGGTCACTGAACCGGAGTAATCAATGCTTGTAAAGCATACAGTGGTCAAGCGGAGTGACACTTCTTGGAGAGTATTGATGGAGTGGTGTCCAATCCATCGCCATGTCTATTTACACATGTGAGGAGTGCACAGAGCCCTCATGGCCCTCTCACCTGTTCCACATAAGGCATTGATAACACTGGGGGATGCTTTAAATACAAAGGAATTAGAAATTTGCTACATCCCAGACCCCACTGTCCTACATGTAGGACACCAGAATGACAGAGATCTATAACCAGAATCGAAATTATTAGATATGGAAGTAAAATGTTGTTTCCAACTTCTAGAATTAAGGCTACTAAAAGGGCTGTGCCTAGGGTTTCTTATGTACAAATATGATGTCACACAAATGCTCCAAACCTCCTCCTCCTCGTCCTTTGGATATTGCTATAAAATTTAACCTTCACAGAGGGGTCAGTTGGGCGAACTTAACTGTCCTATATATGTAGGATAGGGCCTATTTCTGGATCCACTATATGCAAAGATCCGAAATTTCTTGTAGGGCATAAATGGTCATATAAGCCACTTTTTCAGTTTCTGCAACTCTCCCACTGGGATTTCCATTTCCTTGGCAACTGGAAAAACATTGACAGTAGTCCAACTCATCATAGGGACATGTAAGACTATATATGCAAACCTTGACTTTTCTGGTTTAGCTACGCTCCAAAATTTTGTCCAGGGCATAGTTGGTCATATATTAGCCTAATTATCAACTTTTAGCCGTCTACGCCAAAAAGTGCTACTTTAGGGTTATCTGGGATATAGCTTTGAGAATGGTTGAGGGAAGAATTTGTTTCCTTAATTGTTGATTCTCATGTAGTTGTTAGTATTTTCCCGTCCAGGTTCTATGCTCATGTGCCATCCCAGTTTTCAGTTGATGATCCCTTTTTCATCTAGCTATTTAGACTTCCCCAGACTCAAAATGTACTTCTCTTTGAATATACACCTGCAAATTTCTTCAAACCTTCTGAAAATACTAAGTCGTTTAACCACCAGACCGTAGCAGCAACCATAGTCTACAGCCGATAGATGTGCTTAACACACACAGCTTTAGACCTTTAAGCCAATCAGAAAAGCTCTTCAGATTTGGTTGACTCATCAGAACAGGAAGAGGACACCAATTAATTTTATTCAACAAATCAAGGGGATTGATTAGTTTTGTTCTTGGCCAATTGCAAAGCGCCTTGCATAATCATTGCAAAAAAAAGAATCTGTGAACTGATTAACAGAATCTGCATTATCAATGGAGGGGTTTAATTGCTTTCATGCTCTAATGCACTGCTTCCACCGAAGCCAATTGACATTTTATTCAGATTTGAGAGAAGTAATGGATAAAATTTATATTTCCCTATGCAACCCCCCATTCCAGCAATATTCCTTTCATTTTCTTAAAACTTTTACCAGAAGTTGGACGAAATGCATCAGAAAAATGCCCATTTTGGGCCCGATTCAAAATCTGGAACAAATTGACTTTTGGTGGAACACTTGCTTAATGATTCAACTTGAATGATTGAGGCATTCAGCTGTAGCAAAGGTTGCATTATCGCTCCATGCCCATGGTGCTCACAAGATGAGGGGAAAGAGGAGTCTGCAAAAGTGACATTGTATGTTTTCTATCTTGGAAAAGTTGAAATTCATTGCCTCAATAATCAAGAATTCATAAGCAATGTCTTAAAATCATAAGCAGTCCTGTAGTTGGCCCTTAAAAAGAGCTATGTATCTCCGTCCAGACAGAAGACAATTTTTGAAAATCATTTTTGATCAACTTAAATATTCCACTTCTAGGCTCAACATAATCATGAATAGCTTCCTTAATAGTTTAGCTGTGTAATATACTGGAGTCTTAGCTCCCTCAGTATTACCAGTATTACCGAGATGTAGAGAACAACTATAAAGAATAACTTCCTAGCCTTGATATTAGCGAAATGAATAATTTCTATCCTGTGTGCTACTTAATTGCATTTACATATTTTTATAAAAAATAAAAGATCTATGTGCATTTATTTTATGACTGATAAATATGCAGCAAATAGAAATCTGAATTTAAAATGAATTGTTACCTACCTTTGTGGGAAGTCTGGAATGTAAAAGTAAACCCCATTAGTACCATGAGAAGTATCATACAAATATTAGGGAATGCACAATGCTTGAGTTATCTTATAATCATCAACACAATAGTTTTTCACGCAGTCACAATCATTGCTTTGATGTGTAACTTAATCATATCTTATCAGAATTTGCTCAGCCAAGTTTTAAATTTTAGCTCTGCCTAACAGTGATACTAATTTCAAAATGGGGTACTAATAACAGTTTTTTTCAGGTAGAAAAAAAATGTAAACTGCCTTCAACTCTTCAAGGGCCTGTGATGCAGGAATGCATCATGCTATTTGTCAGCATGATTCACCAATAAAGTGCTGCCAAGTCTTCTCACCAACACTTCACTGATGCATCATGCCAACCCTGCAAGAGTGCATCAACTTTGTAGGTTCGGCATGATGCCTGAATGCAGCCATGGCAAGGTATGCACCAGGCCTGCAGTCATGAATGTATCAAGATGACAATGGGCATTAGCTGCCCTAAAAGGGACAAGTCATTTATTATCAGGCAGGGGGAGGCTCTTTTGATATAGGGGGGGCCATTATGAAAAAGAATCTATTGGTGAGGGGGGCAAACCCCCAAAAAAACTTTAAAACCTTCATAGTGGGGAGGTTGTCAAAACTAAATATGGGTAATTCAACTTCTCATTGCGACACATTCTTTCACACGTGTATACATACAATTTTGGGGTGGCTTATTTAGCTTAATCAGTTCTTAATGGTGGGGAGGGAGGCGTGATAATTTTTTATTGTATTGCTAAGGGGCGAGGATAGAATTGTTTGTTCACAAAAATCCGTCTACCCCCCCTCCTACTGGCAATAGATGAATTTTCCCTAAAGAGCCAACAGAGCCAGATCTGTAGGGTGGCAGTAGGTCAGAAAGTCATTAAGCTAAGAAAACTGCACTTAGAGCAAACACAGGCGTAAAGTGGACCACACTAAGAGCCTAACTCACTTAGCAGGCACACACAGGAGCAGATGTAGAGCACACCCTGGAGGGATGACTATAAGTACTACACTGTGATAAGGTGTTAAACTCTGCTGATATTGATCACAAAATGTATTCAGTGGCAGGTTTAGATTGGGGGCTCAGGAGTGTGAGCCCCTTCCATTTTGCCCCTAGTTAAGATTCAGTTTGCCATATTTTGTCCTACTTTTCAAAATGCTTGACCTACCACTTGTATTCACAAATATTCAAAAAGTTATGATGTTGTGGCAAGATCCAGTTTGTTGCGTTTCGGGAGGGGCAAGGGGTATTAGGTCTAAAGTCAATCTAAAAAAAAAAACTACAGAGAGCATCATGGGGGGAGCCCTCGCATCCCGCATAAATGCACTGCTATGTATAAAAAAAGAAAAATGGCTGGATTAGTCAATGTCCACCAGATTAACAGCAATTGAACTCCCCTATGAACTCTCTGCCATCTGTTAAATGCAGTAGATATGTTCACTACATGCCCTGAAATCCTGGAAAGTTTATTACTCGTCAGTGGTGACGATTTATGTTCTCATATTGACAATAAATAAATCTATAAGTTTAGATGGTCAAAATAACTTTAGGTCATTATAATGACGACCTAAGTCATCAATATAACAACTCTGTATTGTCAGTATTGTCATACTGAAGACTTAGTTCATGAGGACAGCAGCCTAACGTCGTGATTTTGATCACTTAAAGTTGTAGATTTAGGTATTGTCAATCTGGAGGACCTAAAGTCGGCACCACTGATGACTTTCAGACCTTCCAGGTTTTCAGTGTGTCCTCACCAAGAGAATCAATGAACCAGGCTCTCTTCAAAATAGTGTTGGCCTGAAGATAGATTGAGGGTTACTCTGTATTTGTTTAGATAATAGGCCTTAGTAACATGTAGCTTACATAGGGCACAGCCCACATAAAAGGTATTGGGGTATGTCCTGGAGCTTAATTCAAAACATCCTGGGATCACGACCCCAGCGATCTTAGGAATAAATCAGCCTTAGCCTATTAAGCGTTCTTAAGAGTTGACTGGGTTCACATATCCTAGCCAGCACTAAGATCGCATCGATCTTAGCCTCAGTCCTCCTACACTATTCCAAGAAGAACTGACTAGGCACAGGGGTAAGAGTCCCAAAATAAAGGAATAGCTGTGGAGTCACTCTTCTTCACAAGAGTGCTTATACCATCGTTCCCCGTCCCCATATGGGCTAACAAAAGAGCACAGGGTGCAGTTGACCCCCGTACAGTATTCACGAGGTGTTCCCATGAATGTATGATTTATGCTTGCCTATTAGACAAAGAGAGAGAAGGGAAGAATTACCTTACAGTGCACTTAACGCATGAGTAGCCCTAAGAGCCCTCAAGGACACTCAGGATACGTCCTCCCTCCCCTCTTTATGTATGCAGCAGGCTATTCACTCTTTTGATCAGGAGTGTTCCCTGTAAGTGTTCTTGTACTCAGGTGAAACCACTATGCATTTCTTTCACTAAGATCGCAGTGATCTTAGTGGTGGAAATGGAATAGTGAAGTGATCCCAGGACTAGCTATTCTGGACAAGCCTGCAACCACTGCATTACATAGGGTAGACCAGCCAGGTCTTATGATATGTGCCTACACTAAGATCGCTGGGGTTGGGATCCCAGGATGTATTGAATTAAGCTCCAGAGTTCATGATAGACATCTACAGTACACCTAAAGTGCTGGTTCCACAGGGTATAAATCAGTTGAATTAGAATAATTTCCACTGATTTTTTTGTCTACTTTTGATATATTATAAATCATCAGATTAACTGCTGCTTCCCCAGGCCCAAATTGGTTGGATCAGGATTCTTTTCTATACTTTTGATATATTAAATACTGTTGGATCAGGTATCAAATCCTGACAGATGAATCCTGAAAATAGTAAGATCCCATATAGCGTACAAGCCACATGTAGCTTAATGATGTTTTATGATATATAAAGCACTAAAACTGTGCCAGTCTAACATAGGTTATATCTTGTATCCTTATGATGCCAATACATATTGTGTTAAGCGGGTATACTTACTAGTGCAGGGGCAGGTGTCAGGATTTAGGGTGTCGTGGGAAGTGGATGTTAATTTTCCCCTGCGTACATAAATATTTTTTTTTTATGTTGGTTACCATAGCAACCATTTTCCTTGGCAACACTCAAAATCAGCTAAAATGCTCCCTAAAGTGTATAATACTCTGTCAAATGATAATACTAACCACCCCTTCCTCCTAATATAAAATCTATATTGTCTACCTTACATAATTGGTTTGTTTCTAGGGACCTTGGTTGCTTAGCAATGACAGTTTTTTAAGGATTTCCTTAGCAACGCCATTAATATAATATTGTTCAGCATGGTTCTACATAAGGATTCATTCAAGCTTGCTCTATGGGTTACCCCAGTGCCCTAGATCTATCAGACACAAAGCAAAGTCATATAGTAACCCACTGGGCACATCAATGTTGATTCAGCGTTGAAACAATGTTTGCAATGTTTGCATATCAACATTGATTTAGGGTTGAAATAGAGTTGAAATTGAAAGTTGAAACAACATACTCAAAATCAACTGTGATTCAAAATCTAACCATCAGCGCTGATTCAATGTTTGTGTTTCTATGTTGACTCAACATTGTTTCAACAATGTTTCAACAATGTTGACAGTTGTTTTGTTGACATATCAATGTTGAATCAACATTGTATCAACATTGAAATCAATATTGTTGATTCAACATTGACAAATCAATGTTGAATCAACGTTGAGTTGACAACAATATTTCAACATTGATATGTCAACTGTTGACTGGATGTTGAAATGGTAATGGTTGACAACGTTGAAATACAAATATTGAAAAAGTGTTGAAAACAGGTTGATCAACACCATCAACATAACATCAACTGGTTTTCAATGTTGATGCAACATTGTGTGCCCACTGGGAACAACCATTTTCTATCTAGGGACCTTGGTTGCTTAGCAACAACAGCTATTTGAAGGATATCCTTAGCATCTGCATTAACACAAGATTTTTCAAAATGTTTTCACATAAGTTTTCCTTCAAGCTGGCTCTATGGGTTACCCAAGTGCCCTAGATCTATCAGATGCACAGCAAAGTCAAATAGCAACAACCATTTGCTATATTTTCCAAACAGTATTAGTCCCGTCTCCTTACAGCACAAGAAAGACATAGACACCTTATAGAAAGACCTATAGATCCCCCTAATGATAGATTTGCCACTCCTATCTAAATGATGCCATTGTCACTGGCTCTGCTATTTCAAATAACCTGTTTCTAGTCATTCTAGGTCCTTAGCAACAGCAGCTTTTGCAATTGTTTCCCCAGAAACAAGTTAAATCCAATGCCATTCTGAATCAGTCATGATGGGATAATGAAAGGACCTGAATTCTATTACCCAATTTGGCGAATTTGTTCATGTTTTGATAAGCCAAATTTGGTTTTGATAAGCCAAACCACTTTTGCAAATACATTCAGCTAAATTCAACATACATTCAAATAGGAGAGTTGTCAGCCTCTTTCAATGCCCTTAGTTGAGAAAAAGGGACAATATGACTTTAATCCCAATTTCTAATATATATTACAAATTACATATATGAAGAGTTTGGTTCCAAAACACAATAAATCCATTTAAGATTTTCAGCATATACCCACATTTATATTGCCACCCTGAAGTTAATTTTAGTGCTATCTTAATAAGATCTTTATAAACAAAATCTGGACACCAGAAAAAATATATTTTTCGAAGAAGACAGGTTTTGTATTACATCCAAGTATCTCTAAACTGTAGGCCTTTGAAATATTGGCCTCTTTTTTTAAAATGGCCTTTATTGCGGTTTTGAACAAAACTCTTCATATATTGCAACAAGAGCACTTGGAATATCTCACTATCAATTTGAGTTAGAGGAAATATCTTACCTTCCTGATTAGAAAATGGAGAGTTGCGAGATTTCATAGGTCTGTGTTCTTTTTTTAAATGTCAGAAAAGGGGAAAGGCACTAAGTGGAAAAGACTGGGTAGGCCTATGTGACAATTTGCCAAATGCAGGGGAGAAAGGCAATATGAAATTGAGTGGGAACCTATTTTCTCAAAAAAAAGTTTTATAGCTCCTACATCATAACATGACCTTGTGTGTAAAACAAACCTTCAGTTTGTTCATGGCATTGGCAGTGTAGAGGTCGGCGGAAAATGTCCTGGAGAAACCGGGAGTCCAACCCGGGACCCCCCAACCTGCAGGCGGAAGCTCTACCGCTGAGCTACTTCCCCGTCTGACATTCTCTACCTTCCACCTACATCTGGATCGGTATAATACACAAAGGGGGGCAGCTTATACTGGCTGACCAGCCCCTGAGGGCTGGTGCAACCGGAACGGGCAGATGGCCTACCGCCATGGACTTACAGCCAGAGCTGGCCCCTACACTCCTCCCAACCAGCTTCAACCATTGCCAACCAGCACCAAGCATTCCTTCCAACCAGATCGGTTGGGCTTTATTAAGCAGTGTGAGGCACTCCTGACTTCCTAGTTGACCTACCAGTACACAGTACTACCAGGGTCGAAGCGTATCTGTATTATACCGTTCCAGGCACCTACACCTGGATTGGTATGACACACACGTAGGGGGGAGCTACCACCGGATGCCAGCCCCTGGGGGCTGGGATCTCCAGAAACGGGGCTGCTGGCCTTACGGCAGAGCTGGCCCCTACACTCCTCCCTACCAGATTCAATATAGGATTCAGTACCCTATAGGTACCAGACTAGTACTGAGTTGAGCCCAACCACCAAGTTTCCTCCCAGCACTAGCAAATTGAATCGTCATTCGTGTCACACCAGCCCAGGTACCGAGTTCTCGTAGTCCCCCCTTGCAGGGCAGGACCAACTCGGTTTCTCCACCAGTGTAGAGGTTGGTGAAAAATGTCCTGGAGAAACCGGGAGTAGAACCCGGGACCCCCCAACCTGCAGGCGGAAGCTCTACTGCTGAGCTACTTCCCCGTCCGACATTCTCTGCCTTCCACCTACATCTGGATTGGTATAATACACAAGGGGGGCAGCTTATACCGGCTGACCAGCCCCTGAGGGCTGGTGCAACCGGAACGGGGCAGATGGCCTACCGCCATGGACTTACAGCCAGAGCTGGCCCCTACAGCAGAAAGATTAGGAATCACCTTTCTTGAAATTTCCCACACCTTCAGAACAGTCCAATGACCTTAATTTGGCAATTTGGTAAATTTTGAAGTGATACCATTAGCCAAAATGAGATTGGCTTCACCATTGGGGATCTGGTGAATGGCTAGCATTATCCCTGATTATGGTTCAAAAGGTACCCCAGCCCTTTCATAATTGATTGATGTTGCCAGCATAATTTTGATGCCATTGCCCTTGCAATAGATGCATACTAAGCAGTTAACTTTTGAATTATCTGTACACAAGTGTAAATCTATGTGTGCTCTACATCTATTATAGAAATAAAAGTGAATAAATTCATATAGTTCATTTCTTTCCAAATCAATATAGTTAGCTAGCTATAGGAAATATATTTGTAGAAATTTATCTAGCAACATTATATGGATTCCACAGTTGTTTTTCACAGCATTCGTATGCTGTGAGTTTAGTTTTCCTAAAAGCCCATGACTGGCTCCCAACATAATGTTGGCCAGCAACATTTATTCTTAATCTCTATAAGATGCATTTTAACTACATTTATTCTTGGACTAACAATACAGTCAAGCAATATCAACCAAAATGTAGTATTCCTCCGTGAATGGCATAAGTTGAAGCAGTGGCTTTCAAAACAAGCACATATTATAGTAAAATGACATAATATGGATTAGGTAAGTAAGTATAATTAAATGGAGAATGGTACTTTGAGTATTTCCTTCAGTGGAATGCAATTCACCATGTTTAGATGTGTAGATATATCCCATATTCTACTGCCCTAGTTCATATGACTAGATTTAACTCTTCTTCTACCTCATTCTACATAAAGATTAGTCTACAAAAACCAAATTATTTTCGGCCTTATTTGGATGAGGATTTTGTGCATAGAATATCATGAGAGCTTTCAAAAACTGAAAGAATTTTCTAGATATTCCAATTATAAGTCAACTTATGAAAGGTTTTGCTGCCACTTATAATCAAAAGGTGAGACACCCCTATTAAGCTGAATAGTCCCTAATTGAAGAGATATGGCATAATTATTATGGCTTGCAAATGAAACAATTATGCAATACTACCAATTTTCAAATTGAAATATTTTAGTTAAAAATGTGTCTATCAATATGAAATAAATTGCATATGATAAATATTTTTCAAGACTTATCGATTGATTCATCAGGAATGAACCTCCGAAAATCTTTCTTTCCTGTTGCCATGGCAACTAAAGTAAACTAAAGTTGTATTTGCTAGTCATTTTGTTGACAGTTGTTGCCATGGCAACCAAGATTTTACCCAAAATGCATCAGAATATGCTTTTGATTTTGTCACCAACCTTTACCTCATTAAAAGTTACCCTTAGTCAGTTTTTACCCCAAAATTGATAATATTTTTCATTTTTTTTTCAAATTCCCGCCCTTAATATTGCCCAAATCATGGCACACAAAAGTAAAACTCATCCATGTTTACCTGCTCACCATCAAGAGGGAGATCTGCATAGAGCCAAATGGTTTGGGCTGTCCAGACAGAATACACCATAAATTACCTCCCCAAAAAATCTTGAGATTTGAGCAATTTTTAAGGAACTTATAGAGGGTCAAAAATCGGCAAAAATCGGCCGAAAATCGGCGAGTAACTCGCAAAAATGCGCGTCCGGTAAAGGGGCACCAACTCGCAAAAATGCGTGATTGGTAGAGGAAGAGTTAAGGCCCACATATCCCATTTGGGAGCCAGCAATTATGGCATTAACTTGATCACTGCTAACAAAGTAGACCAACTTTTACAAGACAAAAGAACTAAATTGGTTATATTAGGGTTAACAAATAGTTGCATACAAAGTCTCAAATATTTGAAGGTGAAAGGGGAGTGGATCATTTTTGTGATTTGTATAGATCCAATGAGAAAGATTTTAACATTTTTTAGGGAGGGAGGTACTTCAAAGACAATGATCCTGTAAATAGATCTTGTCTCAAAATACCAGCTACAGGAGGGATTTAGGTGCTATGCCTGGGATATTTTCATCCTGCAATTTTGAACTAAGAAATTGAACCTGGTCTTGAGGGCATTGTCACGGAATTAGGCCCAGCCAGGAGGCCATTTCTTAACTCACCCTTGATTTAGTGCCATGAGAGCCAAATAGTATTTGTTATATGTTAAAAGCAGCACTATGACTACCCTACAAAATGCTATGTAATTATTACATAAGTGCTGATCATACAGAGCAGCCGTAGTGCACTAAATATGATGGCTGAGGGGTTGCAAATCGTACTACCATAGGTCAACATCACCTAGTAAAATGTTAGCATCACATAAGTCAGCATTATGTAAAGTGAATTAACCTTTAATCCGGTCAAAACCTTTTAAAAATTGAAAATTCATGCACACCATCATCCTTTTGTTATTACCAGAAGTGCAAGTGATGACATATATTGTATTGCATAGCAACTACATGTATGTCATATTGGATAGCAATCACATTCAATTGCATAGCAACTGTGCTGGGCATTATCCCCAGGGCATTATCTTCAGATTAAGCCCTGGCTGCCTTGTTTTCATTAACAGTGAGTTCTATCGAAAAAAAAAACTGGCCTACATACCTGCCCATTGTAGAACAATACAATAGTAAGCCTGTTGCTAGGTAAATCTGGGAATTTATTGCCGTTGCTAAGTTATGATGGTTATTTGAAATGATGTAGCCATTGATCATAGCATTATGTTGATAGAAACACATGTTTCATCACTTGAGAAATTTACTGGCCAATGTTTAACATTTTCTTGCAAGGGAAGTGTCAGTTGCTATGGAAAATTATAGCAGATGCTAGTTTCTATATGATTTTGATTGCTTTTGATATATCTTGGCACTGGGGTAACCCAAAGAACCAGCTTGAATGAATACCTATGTAGAAACATGCTGAATTGATATAGTTGCTAAGGAAATCCTTTGAATAGCTGTTGTTGCTAAGCAACCAAGGTCCCTAGATAGAAAATGGTTGTTACTAGATGACTTTGCTTTGTGTCTGATGAAAACATGCTGAATAACATTATATTAATAGCGCTGCTAGGGAAATTCTTGAAAAAATTTTGTTGCCAAGCAACCAAGGTCCATAGCTGATATGTAAAGTAGACAGTATAGGTTTGATATCAGTGGGTAGGGGTAGTTGGTATTATCATTTGACACAGTATTGTACAATTTAGGGTGCATTTTAGCTGATTTTGAGTGTTGCCAAGGAAAACGGTTGCTATGGTAACCAACATGAAAAGAAAAATTCCCAACATACATTTTTGGAAGCTAAGGTACCAAAGGAACACACTTATGTGTGTTGGGTAAAATTAACATCCACTTCCCACGAAATTACACCTGTGCCTCTACTATACCACTGACGTCTGTTGACTGGGATTTCGCTAATCTGATTATTTTTGATAATGCAAAAGTATAGAAAAAAATTATGACAACAGTGGAATAGCCGCTTTAGTGATCCACATGTATTCTATGGCTCATACCAGTATCATTGCTATCATCTATCATGTATATATATATGATCAGGTATCAGAGATCAGAGACCCCAAAGAAACAAAGCCACATTATCTACAATGATCAGAGGCTCCTATATGCCCTTTAGGGAACTATAGAAATACATGTTGTACTAACGAGGTATTATTGACTCTTCCAGTCTATGTGGAAAGTTTTCCACCTTGCAGGCCTTTCAGTCCTGCGAATTTTATTGCTCTGCAGGCCCGGATTGGTTTTGGCAGGACCGAAAACCTTAGTGATAGAAAAGAAATAATGAAAAGACACCAGTTTTCTCATTATTCTAATCATTTAATGATTCAAATATTAACATTTTATTTTAGGCTGTAAAAACCTCATTAATAGCCCAATTTAACAAGAAATGCTGTTGTGACCGCGTAAAAAAACGCCTCCCACTGTTATTTTGTATTGTGAGACCTCATCACATGGGGGAAATGCAATCATCATAGCGCACTCCCGTACTGCTTCGCGGTACCGCCGCTACGCGGCGTGGGAGGCGCTAAAATACCATGAATTAAAAAGTAGCCGGAGGTGCCAAGATTCTAGCCAGACATTCGGCCTGACGGTCTGGTGAATTCCACTGGCCCAGCAGTGATTTTGTGGGCAAGAGCCCATGTCCAACAAGTTTTCATATTGAATGCTGTTCAGTCCTTCAAGAACCGATAATGCATTCATGCTTCATGCGATACTGTCAATGGAGGGTTGGCATGATGCTCCAATGAAGTGCTGGAGAGTCTGGTCATAAGCACTTTATTGGTGCATCATTATTGGGCATGATGCTTTAATACATCAGCGGTCCTTAAAGGTTGAAGGCGAGTTGAAGAGCCACACCTTTGTCCCTTTGTTATCCCAATGCAGTGAATGTGCCCTAGAGAGTAACTCAGGAGAGCTGCATTTGTGTTTTATGTGTGCCCAGCTTATGAGGTTGAACATCATCCTGACTGTCTTTAAGAGTCAGCATGATGTCCTAGTGCAGTGCTGATGACAAGACGTGCATTGGCATTTCAAGCAAACCATTCTTGCTTTGTTTTCAGGGGATATGTTATCCTTAAGGGTTTAGTATATGCAGACAGAGGGACGAGGTACCTAACACCACAAGATCCTTATTATCCTTGATGTCAAAGACATCTGTGGCTATCATATCAGATCCTTCACCAACTCATCTTGTGTGTTTATGTTGTGGACATGTCATACACACCCTACACCAAAGCAAAAACAATAGATAGAAAAGCCTGATGACATTTCTATGATAAAGTTCCTTAGTGCTGGAAGGCGTTTCTCAAGATACACTGCAAAAAATGTGTTTAAAGATACACACCAAATTTTCTCAACAGCAATATTTAAACATCTATACACTTGAAGTGTTTAGGTGTTTAGCTTTTAAACACTTATTCTCAAACACATAAACACTGAAGTGTTTAAATGTTTAGCATTTAAACACTTGGTTAAACACTTCCTAGTTAAACACGTTTAAAATTAAACACATTTAACACTTAAGAAATGTTGAGAAAAGTGGGACAAATAAGTGTTTAACCAAGTGTTTAACTTCTAAACACTGGTGTTTAATCCCTAAACACTGTTTTAACAGTGTAGTATTACTAGTCCCCTTAGAATCATAGTGGCATCCCTCACTCTCATGACATTACACCACTTAGTGGTCACTTTAATTATTTCAATGGTGCGCCTGCCCTACCAAACCCTATGTAATTCCTTTATAACTCATGTTCGTACAAAGCAGTAATTAGCATATTATCTATAATTACCCACTTTAATTTTTGGGGTTTAAAGTTGTAGTGGATCTGCCTAGTCATACTATCTTGAGAAATGTCCTCCTGACCTTTCTGTTATCCAAAGCATAAGAAAATAATGTCCCTTTGAAGATTTCAGATAGTCATATTATTTGCAAAAAGAACTCGATGAATCTAAGCCTTCATATGGCATAACCAGTTGCTTTTTACATTTGAATTAAAATATCGTTTAAATTGATGTTTATGTATGCATTGGAAACTATTGCAAAAATAAATATGTGACAGAATTTTGATTATATGGAATGTTCTGGTTTGTGAGAAAGGGCTTCTCAACTCCCCACTTTTACAACAGGCCTTAATGTCGCTTGTTTTCTAGAACCCACAGTTAATTTTATCATACCCACTTTGACTGAAATATTAGCCTCATAGATTTAATTATAAGGTCTTGACACAAGATCAATTCAACATAATTGAGCTGTTTGACCTGCAAGGCATTTCTCAAAATGGTACGACTAGACCTCCTTCAAGTCGTAGTGAGATCCCTCAGTTAAATACCATTACAGCCCTGCATCTAGTGGTCACTAATAATTGCACTGGTACGACTGCCCTACCAAACCCTATGTAATTATTGCCTTAAGTGCTGATCATCCAGAGTAGTCGTCGTGTGCTACCTACTATCACCCACTCTGATATTGTGGGTTTCAAGTTGTACTGGTTTGTGTCTAGTTGTACCATCCTGAGAAATGCCCTCCAGATGAAATTGGTAGCAGATCCTAAGGACCTTTACCAAGAAACCCACTAACCTTTTAGGAGACTCTTTAAAGGGTTGACAGAGATATAACCTGATTGGTATTGGTAACTTGACACATAGTCTTGTCAAATTCGGGCTACATTCTCAGACCTCTGGAAGCCATTTCTTAAGATGGTATGACTAAGCACAGCCACTATGATTTGAAATTCTGAAAAACTAAGTCATAAGTCATGCACTACAACTGCTCTGTAAGATCAGCACTTACTATAGTGATTGCATAGGGATTGGTAGGGCAGTTGTACCAAAGCTATCATTACTGACCACTAGATGGTCGAAAATCATAGAAGGTTTGCATATGATGAATTTGGAGGTATTCCAGCCCCTACTCTTCGAATTTTAGTTTCCCCCTCTATTTCTTTGGCTCAAAGTGTCAGGCTGGATGAGATCTTCATGTTACATATGGGTTTTGATGGTCCCGTATGCATATTTTGGGCTCCAGGGGGGTAAAATGAGCCCAAAATGACCAAAATTGTCTGGGCGAAATTATGTCTGGGAGAATGACATTTGAGTTACAAGCCATGTTGAGGGCTTAATTTCCTACAGAAACAATCTTCATACCTCCATGAAAATCCCGGGTCCAGACTATTCTGACCGGTAGATTAAGGAAATTACATTATCATTCATGTCAGATGTGTCCTTGCTATTGTAAAAGAAGCATACTTATAAGACATGTAAGGCCCCATATGCAACCTTTCTATGATTTGTGACCAGATGCAGGGCTGTAATGGCACTAGAATGAGGGATCCCACTATGATTTGATATGGTCTAGTCATACCATCTTGAGAAATGCCTTCCAGGATACTAGAGATTTGCCCACTCCAAAAGTGATGCCATGTATACCTGTATATTTCTGGAAACTTAAGTAAGATGACCTAACACTGCTGAAACTGATTCAACCTAGGTTTCAGAGTTAGCACCTCCGTAAAGGGAGGAAGAAAATTATGAACTGAAAAGGTCAGGGGATATTACAAAAAAAGGTGAATGTCAGAACTGAAATAGGAAACGAACCAGTAGGTATATGCCACGACCGCTGTTGTAGGTCATAATTGTCAGGACCCATAGTTTACATGGAAAGACCAAAGTAGCAAAAGTGATGCATGAAATAACAAAAGTGGTACATGGCAGGAAAAAAGTAGTACATGACAAAACCAAAGGGTTACATGACAAGACGAAAGTGGTATATGGCAGGACTAAAGTGGTACATGACATATGGCTATCCGTAAATGATATCATGCTTTCTTGCACCTCCTTGCTGTCAAATCATTCAAAAGAAGTGTAAAAATGAAAAATTCTAGGACAAAAGTAACGAATTGTAAGCTCCAGGGGGTGCGTTTGTTGGAATATAACATTTTTATTAGGGTTTTGAGCATCTAACAATTAGATGAATACGGTATGACGTGACTAAATTGTCATACGACAGAACTTAAGAAGGGCTACACTCTCCAATATTATCATGTAACAGCACAATAGTGATACATGACAGGACAGAAGTAATAGTGGTTTAAACCTCAGCAGTAGAGGGCATCTCACAACAGTACATGGCAGAGCCAATGCCAAAACCAAGGTGTTATGTCTCGAACCAATATACTGGACAGTACTTAGAGATGATGACCTATAGGTCACCAGAGAGAGTACCTAGTTTGCAGAACCATAAAAGTGTGTGATATAAAGTCCCTCAGCCTCTCCCAGAAATGTTTGTATGTGGTTCCATTGGTCAGAAGTCTGCCCGAGGAGTCTGGACACCTTCCAGTTTGCCTGTGATCTACAGCACTGTAGGGAATGGAAGAAAGACCTTTGCATGAGAAAGAGAGCTGAGCACCTATTCTGCCAGAGTTGATTAAGAAATCGGAGCTTCTGAGAAAACCATTTGAGAAAAGACAATAGTAGAAGCAGATAGACAGTCTTAGAGGAATGCAGTATGAGAGGCAGGGAGATCTCTTTCAGAAGATTTATTATTTTCAGTTCCGCTTGATGGATCCATGAGCTTATATTGATGATTTTCTGTATCCGTATTACCATAACAAGATAGCCAAAGATAGATAACAAGCAGAGAAACACTCATTTCACACTGGTAGTTTTTTATCTGATAATCCTTCTTATATCACAGCAACTACGTCTTTCTGATGAGCTCTAGATATGTAAATTATGACTCTTTCCTGCCCACTTATTCAAGCTAATGAGGCGAGAATTACACCTATGTATCTAGTTTTTTTCATCTGCTTGAAATAAACTTTACCTTTTTTTTAATTCTCATTGAATTCCTACAGCTGCACTACACTCATAAACATTGCACAGGCTTCACACGGACTCCATTAACTCTTCATTGTCTCCTACAACCTCTGGTGCCTGATACATGAATGAAGCACTGATTAGTAACTCCCTGATGTTGCATCCATGCATCATGATGACAGATACAGTCAACAAGGTTTCCAATGCAGTGAAGATCAGGATGACATGAGATCTTCAAGTCGTCCTCAAGGGTTAGTTTCACAGTATTGGTCAGATTTATTTTCTACTAATCTAGCTTTATACAAATCAGTCATATTAGAAGAAAATTTACCTAACTGTCATTAGAGCGTTCTGACTAATGTCATGAATGAAATGGCATAAGTTATCCATGATAAAACCTAAACTGATGTTCCAGCACTAGACGGGATAAAGACATGAGAGCCTTCACCCACCAGAGGGATAGTATACATGCAGATAGTGCAAGACCCAAATAACATTTTATGCAAAGCAGCTCAGCCTCTCAAAAACTATCTGTATGTGAGTCCATTGGGGAGATGGCCGTCTGGACACCATCCAATTTGCCTGCTATCTACCTCCCTGTAGGGAGTGAGGGAAAGACCTTTTGCATGGAAAAGAGAGCTATTCTGCCTGAGTCAAGTAAGAAATTGGAGCTGCCCAAAAACCAACCTAAAAAGGACAACAGTAGAAGTAGGTAGGCAGTTCAAGAGATTAAGCAGAAAAAGAGGCAGGGAAATCATTGGCTGACCATCACTGATTTCCGTTGTTTTGAGGTGCCAGAATTTGTCTGAAAGTTGTGTGCCTTCATAGCATCAATTCATATCTATCTTGTAGCCTGCATATGGAAAAGTGACGAATAATGATTAAATAGAATACAATATACTATTGTAGTTCATTTCATTGCTTATACTCTCAGAAATAACTGTCGAGTCTGGTAGGCATCCTCATAAAACTGAACATGGAACTATCATAATGGTATAGTACTGAAAGCAGTGTAGAAACTACAGAGAAGCTCCAGATGGCAGTAAGAAGGCACACCGATTTTCCAAGAAAATGAGAACGAATCTCTGACAACTTTTAGACAAGGAGTTCCCTATTATTTTGGCATTTCTTTACAGTGTAATTACCTGTTGGTCTTTTGCTATGTACATTCAAAAGTGTTGATGATTTAATCATTTGAGTTATACAACATTATAAAATCATTAAAAAAATTGAGTTATATAACATATATATATATATATATATATATATATATACATATATATATTTATTCTCATTTGAGTTATTGAACAAGTAATCAATGGATAACTCATGACGAGTGTGTGTTAGCGAAGGATAATGACACGAGGCCGTAGGCCGAGTGTTATTAGGCCGAGAGTCATGAGTTATCCATTGTCTACTTATTTTATACCACGAAACCAATAAATAATCAATAGAATACCAATAAATTCAATTTTAAAACAAAAATTATTCCCCCTCCCCGGGACACGAAGCCAGCCATAGTATGTGTACACAGGTACATACACCTCGTCGCCCGGCAGCGGACAGTGACAGCACTCGTCTCGGCTAGCCTTGGCAGTGGCACACGGCAAAAAATAGTGTACATACACCTCCTCGCCCGGCAGCGGACAGCGACAGCGCACACGGCGAAAAAAGACGCGTCTCGCTGTTGTGTTTGTGTATAATACACCTCCTCACCCGGCAGCGGACAGCGACAGCACACACGGCGAAAAAAAACGTGTCTCGCTGTTATGTTTGTGTATAATACACCTCCTCGCCCGGCAGCGGACAGCGACAGCGCACCCGGCGAAAAAAGATGCGCCTGGACCGGGGCTCGAACCGCGTACCTCACGTGGCTGAGCGCAAGGCGCTAACCGCTAGACCACCACGTTTCCCATTTCGGCGCCCGGCAGCCGTTGGTTAGGTACTGTGCGCAACTGGCCTGGTTATGGGTCAAGGTGCTGGACGCGTTCACACTACACTATCGCTGGTTGGCTTTATATCATAGACACATGGTTCTAACCAAGGTTCTCTCGTCAGTCTCTGTGGCGCAGTGCATAGGGAGTTGGATTTGGGATGTGGGACTGCAGGTTCGATCCCTACCCTAGCCTGGAGTATTTCGTGGGTTTTAACATGTAACATATGCCATGGAAGGACATGTAAGGTGTGCTGGTTATCCATGGATAACGGCACCGGGTGCCTGTTATCCATGGATAACCGCACACCTTACAAAATTGATGTTACAGCCTACAGGGTGTGCAATATCGACAGATATGTGGATGGGAATAGCCACCAAAAAGCACTGTGTAACCCAGAAATCGTGATATAATAAGAGAGTAATGAATGGGCTATCGGGCACCGAGTTCAGTGTATCGTAAGATATCGTAACGATTTTTTGATTAATCAATAAAAAATCAATAAATAGTCAATAGAATATCAATAAAAACAAGTTCAAAACAAAAATCCTTCCCCGGGACTCGAAGCCAGACATTGTGTGTACTCGATCGGTACATACACCTCTTCGCCCGGCAGCGGACAGCGGCAGCGCCCGTCTCGGCTAGCCTTGGCAGCGGCACACGGTGAAAGATTTCAATGCGTCTCGCTGTTATGTTTGTGTATAATACACTTCCTCGCCCGGCAGCGGACAGCGACAGCGCACACGGCCAAAAAAAAGCTTCTCGCGGCTATGTTTGTGTATAATACACCTCGTCGCCCGCCAGCGGACAGCTACAGGGCACACGTTGAAAAAAGATGCGCCCGGGCTGGGATTCGATCCACGGACCTCTCAAGGCTGAGCGCAAAGCGCTAACCGCTAGACTACCGCGCCTTCTCCATTCATTGCGTCTCGCGGTTATGTTTGTGTATAATACACCTCCTCGCCCGGCAGCGGACACAACAGCGCACAGGGCTTTGTATCATATCCAGATTTGGTTCGAACCGAGCGTATCTCGTCAGTCCCTGTGGCGCAGTGCATAGGGAGTCGGACTTGGGATGTGAGACTGCAGGTTAGATCCCTACCCTGGCCTGGAATATTTCGTGGGTTTAAACATGTGACATATGACATGTAAGGTGTGCTGATATCCATGGATATCAGGCACTAGTGCCTGCTATCCATGGATATCAGGCACACCTTACAAAAGTCATGATTCATGCATCATGGTGTGCAATATCGACAGGTATCAGCATGGGGATATCCAGAAAAAGCACCCAAAATCCAAGAACATCCCACAGTAAGTTTTATCAGGCATACAGGAAAGCAAATATTTCGCATGGGTGATGAATTCCTGTGGTTAAAACATATACTTCCATGAGTCTGGGTGTTTCTATCAGAGACACCCTTTACTACTTCAGGGTACGTAGTGCTTCAATAGCTCCTGCCCTTCTGTTGGCATGATATATGAATGCAATATAGGTGAATAACTTGCCTATAGTAAATTCATTCATCATTCTGAGCTCACTAACATTATGCACCATCAGCAAATCTGACAAAAGGCATGGGGAGCATGACACAAATGCTTTAGTGGTAGATACACAATGTCCTCTTTGAGGTCTAACAAAGTGAGAAACCAGGTGCACACCTACATATACATATGTGGATCAACACGGTAAAAGGTACGCCGCCAGGAGGGGTGTGGGCAAACCTTTTACTGTGTTGATCCACATATACTGTCATTTACATAAACACCACCCACAGACACAGCTAAGGTCGCAGCAAACATCTTTGAGTAAAAAAGCTACCGTATCATTGTGTTTAACTGCCAGGTTTCAAATATGTGGGCGTATTATTACAGTGATGGAGTTAGATCCTATCCAATGTGAAAGAAGAGACCATAATCATAGATCAAAATCATATATAGGGATGTGTATGTGTCAGTGCCTGCACTAGGCACAAGGAGGGGACAGAAAATTTTGATGAGATTAAGGCCTTTTTAAGACAGGCTAGGGGAGAGGTACTCTGATTAAGTGTAAGGGTGGCATGTGCTCAAAGATATCTAAAGCACAAAATATATATTTTTAACAAATATCTTTTTTGTATGTGGTCTCTCGTCAATAAGACATTAAGACTTAAAGCATTGACTCACAACAGCAGGGTAGGCTGCCTGACCCATGATGAAAGAACCTTTTACTGCCTTACAGCCATGCATGGAATGGCCAGGGATATGTACTTACATTTACGTTTTTTTTGTTTTGTTCTGTCCTGTGTGGGTGGCTGACTTAACAAAAAGACTATTTCTGAACATTCCATGATTGGGCTATTCAGGGTACAGCAAAATGGTATCCTGATTAGCTTATATGTATATATATATATATATATATATATATATATATATATATATATATATATATATAAAGCTAATTTTCTAGGCCTGGAATCTGGTTTTGTGTGCCTTTTACCTTGTAGTATTTTATTATCATTAAAGTAGTTTTAGGTTCTCCAGTTATACCTCCATATATCATTACCCATATAGAAGGTAAATGTTTCTCAGTCATACTTATTAAGTTAAATCATAGCAAGTTCAGAAATATCCTCCTCGACCTACGTAAGGAAGCTTTGTTTTAGCTGTACTTTGATAATCTTGTGATATAATTGTACATAATCAATGGTTTCTATTCAACTAATTGCATAAATAACTCTGTGACACTCAAGAGGAAATGGTGGACGGTTCATGCTAGAATTGATATGTTCAAAAATTCCATTCCTATGCTGAAAGTATATAACATTTATGTATCTTTTGCTTATGGTATTTTTTAGCAATGGTATGTATCCATTCCTGAGGTCAATATTACGGTATATGTGAACAATCGTAATTTTCAAAATATGCAACCAAAGTTAGAAGATTCTGAAGAAATGACCAGCTAGCCATGATAAATAACAAGTCCTATCACATCTCTATCTGAACAATAATAGGGTCCAAGACCCACATAAAACATGTAAAAGGTGAAACAAAATCAGGGTGACAGGTGGAAGACTCAAGGTGTCTAAAAGTCTTTGGGTTAAGCTACCCTAATCCACAAACTCAGGGTGTTCAAATGGAAATTAATACTGCAATATATGAAGAAAGAAATTGCATCCTTTTTATTTCCTAGCCCTCGGGCGAAATGGATAGAACAGGGATAAAAATGACAAATATGAATAGACAGAGACGGTATCAAGAACACTGAGGCAGGAAAGGTATGGTCAGAAGGGTGTTTGGCTGTGGTACTAGGGAATTAGGTTTTGGGAATCCTTCTCTCTGTTGGTTACCCTGGATTTTTAAAAGAACATCTTTCTTGGAAGCCCTACCCAATCTGACAGTTGGACCACAGTTAGACTTCTAATGGTGAGGGCAAACCTTGGTGTTGTGTCTGTTTTATTGTGCAAATCTCTTTCTACCTAAACACTTTTGCTAAAACAAAATCTGGTTTCACATAAGAGAATGTTATGAAGTATAATAAAAGTTCCTTTCTAATATAAGATTTTGAATTTTCTTTCTTTTTGAATGCTAACAATTCATAATACTTGTGATGTTAGCAATGGCAATAAAGGATTTTGCCAGTTAATAAGGGCTGTCATTGCTAGTAGTTCTCCATAGCTGCATTGTGTGCTGAGTAATTTCATATTAAAAATATAAAATCAAAAAGAAAGCATGTCATGCTTACAACCAGAGCATGTCATTGCTCATGGCCATAGTATAACTGCACCCTTGTAATCATACTAAAATAACCATAGAAATAGCACTGGCATTTGCAGTCATAGCTCTGTCTGTGATCATATTGCCTTAAGAAATGACCTCTTGCCATCATTTGCTGGATTATGAAATTAATTCACAATTATGAATTCTTCGGGCACCATGTTATCCTAAGGGACAGAGAGAAGAAGACAGAATTGTCATAGAAAGAAACAGCTACCCAAAGCCATCTGAAAGAATTTGATATAACTGTCATCTATCTTATTGTAAAAGGTAACAGCCTTTTTCTGAAGTGTCTTAGACATAGTATAGCCTATTAAAGTTATTAGTTGCTTTCAATCACATAAAACCTACATGAGTAATAGCACTAAGTGTGTATATTATAATTCACATCCATGACACTAAGTTAAAATCAAAGCTTATTATTTTGAGGGAGTGAAAAAAAATGCAACCAAAGTGAAACATGAGAAATCGACATTAGACAGACACCCAGCAGGACGTCACTATCATATATGTAATACACAAGGTTAATTGTTGGAACATAATTTACACTGCCAGCCAGCAGGCCATTTCTCAACCAGTCAGTGTTAGTCATACACTGATACAGAGCTATTGCATCAGAAGGGCTGGAGAAAAGCGTGGAGAAAAAACACTGAGCTCAATAGATGTATGACTGGAGACAGTAGAGATTATTCTGTGCAATGAAGCTTTCATTTAGCCTTTCAATATACTTTTGGTACAACCTGTCTTAGCATGTTGGGAAATGCCACCCAGAATCTCTCACAGGCTGCAGGTAGACAGAAACATGATACACATGTGGTAGGTGAAGAAGGAACATCTCATCTTTTGCCCTTGGGATGTAGTAGACAATATTTGATCCTATTAGGGTGGACCTTCCATGGGGATCTGATGTGAATGTTCCATCCTGACAAAAGATTTCTGCTTTCTTACCCGAAGAGATACATAAGTGAACATGAAAGAAAATGTAGAAAGTTACTCAAGGATTTTACTTTTCTTCACAAGTCTGCTGTTTGACATTTTTTCGCAAAAACTGTAAGATACCCAACTGAGTGCCAATAGAGAACTCTTTATTTTATGTAAAAATTTAGTCCTCTCAAAATAATTGACATGGATGAATGCAATGTTACACAATTGATGTAAGAATACTCCAAAAAAGGGTATAAATGTTTTGTAACAGGCTGTTTACAATACCTCATAGCCAACAGCATAACCAGCATTTGAAAAAAAATATTTTGGGGTTCTGACATGCAGGGGGCAACTCACCCAATCCCCCCCTCCCATGTCTAAATTCACGAATAATGTCAGGGTCTGTAATAAATATAACTAGTCTGTGAACAATCAGTGTTGACACCCTTCTCCTGTATTGTTTTGCTGAATATCTGGATTTGGTTGAGGGCTCCCCCCAGTGTTTATTTTGCAGTATCCCTATGGATTACTGAAGCCCTCCACTATTTCTATTATGATGGGAGCCTTTCAAAATGGGTTTGGTAAAATGCTCTCATTAGGCTGTTGCCCTCACCTTGGCGGGGCTTATTAGGTCAAAAATCATAGAAAGTGTGCAAATAGGCCTTGGTGGAGTTTTGAGAGGTCTGAGAAAAAATTATGTAGTATCTCAAAAATATTTTTTGTGGATAGTGTATAGGTCTTGGGGTAACTGCACATGAAATATTATGAGTTAAATATGAAAACCGTTGCTATGGCAATGCCCAGAACCTATCTACCTGGAAACGATGTCCTCCCGAGTGACCATTCGGGGTATTTTCCCTTTATTGATTCAAAATGACCTATGATATGCTTCTGGTTCACTGTTATTATGATTTTGCTTGTAGTACTGGGTCTAATAGATGGGTTTGGAGTATTGTAGTCAGACGTAATAGGCTTTTTGCCTTTCCCTCAGGTCATTTTCCTATAGGGCCTAGCCTGGAATTCAAGTAAATCTCAGATTCTAAGATATTCATTTCTTTCTGTTCTATATAAAAGCTGAACAGACTATGGTAGGGACTATTGATTATATGGAATACAATGCCCACGGCATGTACTTTCAGGTGGTATATAGTTTTGATGGGGGAAAAATCTGTAATTTCTGTTCAAAATACCTTGTAGTTCATCACTCGCCTGGACATTATGTTCAGAATTGTGATCAAATTCCATTAAAAGTAGGCTCATTTTATGACAGCAAGGAATCAGCTGACACAGATAACAATGTGAATTCCATCATCTACTGCTCAAGATGGTCCAGATCTGTGATCTTCAATGAGATAAAATAATTATTTCTATAGGAAATCAAACCCTCAACATGGCATGTTACTCAATGGTCACTCGCCCGGACACAATTTCACCTGTACAAAAAAGCACTTCCCATCCCTGATACTGCAAAGGTTTAGCAGCAATCAATTGTCCCATACATTGAGTACTAAGGTATATATAGGGGGTGAATAACAGGCATAGTTAGGATATTTGAATATCCCTATTGTGCAGAGGAGGGGCAGGAATATTGAATTTTGTGTGAGGACAAGAATTGTAGGCAGAATCATGATAAAAACCGTTAAAAGTATTCTCATTTTACGATAATAAGGTCACATCTGACATAAAGAAACATGTTATTTTCATGATCTACAGGTCAAAATGGTCTAGATCTGAGATTGTCATGGTAATATGACAATTGTTTCTGTAGAAAATCAAGCCCTCAACATGGATTATTACTCAAATGTCATTCGCCCGGACATATGCCAAGAATCTCTACAAACATTTATTATTATTACACTCATTTCATGATATAAAAGACACATCTGACATACATAACAATGTGATTTCTGTAATTTACAGGTTTAAATGGTCTAGAGCTGTTATTTTCATTAAGATAAAATTTTAATTTCTGTAGGAAATCAACCCCTCAACATGGCATGTTATTCAATGGTCACCCGCCCGGACACGATTTCGCCCGGACAAAATAGCACTTCCCATCTCTGCTACTGCAAAGGATGGAGAGTAATCCATTGCCCTATACATTGGGCACTTAGGTATATATAGGGGGTAAATAACTGACTTAGTTAGGATAGTTAAATGTGTTAATCCTACACAGGAGGGGAAGGAACATGATTTTTTGCCCGGACAAGGAAAAAGGGGGATTTTCAAGGAAAATCACTTATTGCCCCCTCACAGTGAAGTTTATGGAGGAAATCAAATTTTGTTTTCAACATACTTTACCCCCAATATGTAGCAAATCTTTTAAGGCATAATTGAACCCATTTCACTTTTAGTTATTTAATGGGGGGAGGCCAAGTGACCAAATTATCGCCCGGACAGACCACTTTACAAAAAGTAAAATGCTCCAGAAGAATAGAAAAAATCCGACCAGGAACACAATTTTTGCTTCTATTTCACCACAAGACACTATAATTTACATAATAAAAGTGGACAGACACATACCTAGTCCTCATTCTACAAAAAATGATGAAATTTGTCAATTTTATTGATTTTCCAAGCTGAAAGGGGTCAATTTTAGGTATGTTCAACCCCCTGGAGCCCAGAATATTGATATTGATCCACTAAAACCCATATATAACATCAAGAACTCATTGAGCCCAAAAATATGACCCAAAAAAAATTAGGAAAAAATCAAAATCCTAAGTGTAGGGGGCTGACTTTCACCAAAATTCCCATTTGCACACCTTCTGTGATTTTATACCATTACTTCATCCCTGAGCATGGAAGATGGGTTTCTTTGACTATCCCATTTTTACAGTTTTATGCCGTTTTCATGTAAGGCTGATCACAAAATATTAGGGAGACATGAGGTGCCCATCTGTTCTATTTGAGAAATTGGATATTGGTCTCACCAACATCTAAACAGAAACTGTTCTATTAGGTCATGAACATAATAAAAGAGATGGAGCAATACTGCCTCACTGTAACTGTTGTCTTCATGATTTCATAACTGGAATCAGTGTTGTAAAATTCATAGTTCTGACACTGTTCTATGGCAGGGAGACACAACCCTGTGACACAAATAGATGTGTTGAATGACAAGGATAGATATCAGAGTTTTCTAGTGTGAACATTTCTAACATCAGTAGACATGTATACATGGACCTAGCTGGAGAGAACCATCAGTTTAGTGCTTACCCTTTCATTCTATAGACTCTATACAACTACAGTATTTATTTCTCTCCCTTTTGTTTTTAGATGGAGTATTTTCGTATAGATGGCTATAGATCCTGTTGTTCATAATTGTGCCATTTTGCAGATGTCAACATATATTATTTTGTTTTGTGTAATCATTTATTTGAACTCATTGCAGAGTACATCATTGGTGGAGGCACCTTTTCCTAACCATCATCACAGAAGATTACTAGATGCCAGATGGCTGTACCTTATTGACTGGTTAGCAGCCCCATTAGGGAGATGGAAGTAAGTGCTGAAAACTGTTCAGCCAATTACTGGATGATTTTTTGCAGGAAAGTTGTCACATATATGATATGGCAAGATGGGGCATACTTAACAATAAAGACAACTTCTGCATTAGCCAGCATATAAGATGCTCCTCGACTTCAAGCATCTCTTAGAGGTTATGGAATAAGACGGCATATATTCTCCACTGAAAAAATGGTGTTTAGATTTCAAACATGTTTAGGTCTAAACACGTTTAAAACCTAAACATATAGGTTAGTTAGGTGTCTCATAGACTACACATTTAGGAATTAAATACCTTTCTTTTAAACACCTAAACATTTTTGCTAAACATGTCTAGATGTTTAGTGTTTAAACATATTGAATATTAGGTGTTTAGATTTAAACATCAATATGTTTAGATAGTTGGATGTCAATTACACACCAGGTAGCAGCACTACCTCTGAATGGACATTCTGTACAAAATCACAATCAATTGCTGTGCACAATATCCCCAAACCCCATGTTAAATATGGTTTCATTTCATTGACATTCATCAGAATAGAAACAGCACTAGAGAGCTTACTAAATTTGCCTTACACCAGCATAATTAGTCTAAACTAATCAACAGGTTCCATGGTAGACACCTATTTCATGGTATTTTTCAAAAGATAAAGCAATGTCCTCCCTGTCAAGCTGTTGTACTTTCTCAAGTCTCCCATTCTATTGCAGTGTATACATATATGTGTATATACCTATGGCTAACTTCTTTAGAGACTTTGCACTTGTAAATACCCGCTGATGTTCCCCAAAAGTAAAGGAAAAAACAAACAAAAGACAATGCTTTTTTTCATAATGCATTCATTTGTGAACCTAAATTTCCATTTAATCATTTAAACATCTAAACATAAAATTTCATATCAGACAAATTCTCAATCTAAACACTTAGATATCTAAACACCTAAGCTAAGCATATTGTTTAGCTAAACATGTTTAGGAGGTTAATGTGGTTACAAAAATGTTGCAATAATATGTTTAGAATTGTGTTTAGGATCTAAACACTATTTTTGCAGTGTAGTATCCAGATCAAATCCCATTAAACAGTGATTAGAATTTTATGTATCTTCGCTGTATCTTTCTCTATAACATTACCCATTCATGGCAGTAGTAAACCTTGTTGCTATAAAAAGTTGACTGCTGAAAAGGACGGTTAAATATTAAGGTTAGTTCACCCCCCCCCCTCTTCCTGGAAAAAGTAATGGAAATAGAAATGGGTATGCATGCTCAGCAGGAGCAGATGGCATCAGAGTCCTACTACTTTTTTCTAGCTATAGCCATCGGACACTTAAGAATGTATGACTTCAGGGCCTCTGACTCACAGTTGCCCTCCTGAGTTATAACATAGTATTGGCCTCATCAGCCTTATCGCCCCAAACTTTCCTCACCAACTCACAGTGATCAGCCACAATCAACCTCACTATTGCGCTAGAAAGCACTTAATTTACCTTATTCGGCCATGAGTAACCTAAGTATACTAAAGTTGTGACAACAGACAACTATATCAAGTATTGTTTGATGTAACTATAACATGTCAGTTATCTCACAGAACTGTATCGAATATGCTGGTTGGAAGTCTTGAAAAGGTACCACTGTATAATGTCAATAAAAACAATTAAGATTGGTTATAGGGACAAAAGGATAGCCCAAAGCCAAGGTAACAATGTCAATGAATCAGTTCTAAGACTGCATCATGAAGCAATAAAAGAAGAAGAAAACAATGGGAGTTGTTGGGTAGTGTGCAACTAAGACAACTTTAGAAATGGCTTTCAAAACATATAAGAGATCAGAGCTAGCAAAGGAATACTAAAACCTGGACTGCTTTATGAACGCTAAAACACAATTCCAACAGTGTAATAAACGCCATCCCTAGCCACATTCTTTTTTGTTGCAAATTATCCTACCCGAACCCAAGGACATGCTCTAATTTATAGAACTAAATGTTGAGTATGCTAGGTCTGAATCATTATTTCGATTGAGTTTAGTGGATGAAATACAACGAATGCCTTAAACGCTTAAAATCAAATGCAATCAACATTGTTTTAGATTGATTACCATATCAGATATCAGTAGTGAGTGTTAATCTGGCAGTTAAGTAGACACCTTGCCAGAAGAAATAAGGCTTCACATGCAAAACCAATTCTGCCCTTATTTATGAATTGGGGTTTATGGTTACCATCCTGTGTGTTGCCCTGTGTAATAGCATCAAGAGCTGTACTCAGGCCTGCCATCTAAATGTAACTTATTTCTAACCACAAGTGGCTGATAAACCTGTCTTTTTATCTGAAACTCAGAGCTCATGTTACCTGTGGAAAGATTGTAACAGCAATTTGTAATTGGTGTCATTCAAAATAATTGGTTCCATCTCAGCACACTGCTTACTCTGTGCAACACTATCTACAATTACTTGTTTGCCATCTTGCCACATTACAGCTACAATCTCTCCGTTCAGTTGGTGAGCTATTTTATTTGATGCTGCTCATGTTATAGCAGGCTAAAGTGCAAAATGTGGAATGAAATTTTGATTGAAGGTACTGCAAATAACCCCCTGTATTTACTGATATGTATCTTATATATCATATTTACCGTCATCTCAACAGGACCAGCTATATTTATGGCAGCACACACTGGGGGCCTCTATCAGAACCGCACATTTCACTGCTTTCTTTTATTGAGCTTTATAGTACCTAACCTTTTAACAGAGGTTGTCATTATCATGAAGGCAATATGCAGTATGGTTAGATAACTGACTATATCTTTAACATGATAAAAAGTTGGCAGATGACAGATCCATGAAGTAAGTCACAGGACAGGGGAGTGGGGTCCATGGGTCAAATATATTTCTGTAATAGAAGTGGGATGAACGGTGAATTTTCCAAGCAGCCCTAAAACCATGACATAATTTATGGATCATGAGGTCACAATGGCATACTCACAGGCCCTTGTAAAAGGCCAAAAGGTACGAAGGGGAAGTAATTTATTGTGCTTTCTTTGTTGATGATATTTATTTTTTTTTTTGTATATTATGAAAATTTACGACAATTTCTGAAACTTCCCCTGAAAAAGCACACTTTTCTTGCCCCTAGTTCCACACTATATATATTTATACTATTTCTCATCGAAGATATGTCCATCTTTAAGTTGAAATGAGATATTTTCATGATGAATATCTATTACTTACACTCTCAGCCCTAATCGTAAATCAGCAGTAAATACCAGTGTACTGTGTACAGGGCAATCTACTGTAGAGTCATTGGATTTGTACTAACAGCAGGTCTTAGTGTTTTCCAAAAATACACTACATTGTACTGTAAATAGAGTCACGCAGTCTGAGAGTGCATAGTAGGTGATCCAGGGTCTGGTCTATGTCATCTCCTGTACCTGTAAATAAATGTGTTTTGCTCTAAGTGCACTGTTTAATGATCACAGAATCATACCAGCAGTCAATGCCACCCAGCCAGAGGATGCTACTTTGTGTATTCAGTGTATAACTAGGGGGCCAATGATTTTGACAGGACGACCTCATGGATATAGCATGCCATATATACACATACTTGGTGATGTACACAAGACACCTTATACATGACCAAAGGTTGGTCAGAGGACCTTTTTATGGTTGGTCAGAGGACATGTCTAGTTAGGGTTGGTCAGAGGGCTTTTTGAAGGTTGGTCACATAACCTATGTTCAACATTGTATTTAGGGTTGGTCAGAGGATCTCTTCAAAGTTGGTCACAGGACATGTATTCAACGTGTTTATAGGGTTGTTCAGGGGACATGACTGGTCTTTATGACTGGTCACAGGACAAATGTTTAAGCGTTAAAGCTGGGACATGTAAAAATGGTTGGTATTTAGGTTTGTTCAGAGGATGTGCTAACATCTGTTTCACATGTTTTTAGGGCTGGTCACAGGACGAATGTTTAACATGTATGTAGCGCCATGGTATTGAGGGTCATATAAATATGTGTGTCCTGTGACCAACCCTGAAAACATGTCCTGTGACCAACCCTGATTTGATTTCCTCTGACCAACCCTTAATAGCTTATATGTGTGTCCTGTGACCAACCAAGAAAAACATGTTCTGTGACCAACCCTGAACTATGTGTCCTGTGACCAACCCTAAAACAAGTGTCCTGTGACCAACCCTTTAAAAATGTGTGGAAAGGGAAAAATTGGTCTGGGTGAGGGTTCAACCTGCAATGGCCAGATGAGAAGTCTAACGCTGTATCCATTAGGCCACCATCTGTTGTGTAGTGAGCTATGGCATTCAGTGTAATATAGATATGCGTGTCATGTAACCAACCCTACAAACATGTCCTGTGACCAACCCTAAACACAAGTTGGGTGAGATATGTCATGTGACCAACCCTAAACATGTGTCCTGTGACCAACACTAAACATGTGCACTTGTCCTGTGACCAACCCTAACTGTGTGTAAATAAGACCTCCTATATACACATTGTCCCTATGTGTACATAAAAACCCGCTATATACACGTTGATCTTGTGTATATATCGCTGGCGTAACTAAAGTAGTGGGCTATAAAATGCCAGTGGAGCTGTATGCTGGTTAACCCATTAATGGGCTAACATGAGCTTCCATAGGCCATCTTAAGAGGCTCTTTATCTCATCTTTCTTCTAATGATCTCTGTGTATCTTTTGCATCATTTATTTGTTGAAATGATGTCCAATGCAGTTGCCCTGAATAAGATCTTAGCTGTTAAATTGTATTTTTTTAAGTCATCTAATACCATCGCTCACAATGTTGCCCTTGAAGAGTGGCTGTCCCTAGGTCCATATTTTCTTTTCTTAAAGGTCTATATAACAACACAATGCTGATATATCATCATGTTGATAGATAGTCTGCCAGCATTCCGTGGCAGAGCTGCAGCTGTCAATGTGTCTGTGAGGGGGGAAATGAGTGGCTGTTGACTGGATAAGGGCTATTAGGCCTAATACATATTATAACTTGCATGGAAAGAAAGTAACTTTAATAGACCTTGTGATCACTCCAGTGCTCTGACATTCCTTAACATCATTGTCAAATAACCAAGACAATGAAGCCCAAAAAATGGGGGATGGGCGCTAAAATGACAAAAAAATGGAAGTCTTAGTTTTGCAATTAGGACCTACTATCAAGGAGTGACCCCAACCTCATATGGCATCAGATTCACAGCCTGTGGTTGATCCTAAAATAGCAAAGTTGCAGTAGGTGTCTCCTTGGGTCCCAGCCAGCACGACCACATGGGCCCCAGATGGGTAAATGCTGGTAAATGTCAGGGAAACCAGCTGGAGCCCATGTGGGCTGGCCCAGTTCATTATATGATCCGAAGGTCGATGGATCTAGTCCAAGCAGTGACAGCTACTTTTCCCATTTTCTCATAGCATTACCAAGGTTTGTAATATCTCTTTGGATCCCAATATACTTGAAAATAAAAGAATGAAAACACCCAAACATGAAAAATCATTTTTTTTCCATTCTTTATAAAGTGGGCAGGGGTCTCGAGCTGAAAAATAGTATGGTTGTGTTGGGACTAGATCCACCAACCTCTGGATCAACAGTCCAGTGCTCTACCTACCGAGTTAACCAGGCAGATATTTGATGCCTTCTCAGCAAACAGCACAGTTGCTGAGAGACTCTGCTTGTCAGGGGGGCACAAATGATATAAGTGAAATACCCTCCCCGTCATCTGTTGTTGTCCCTCTCCCCCTCCCCAATTGCTGTTAGTACATAGCCACATTCGTATGAATACCCACCTTTTCTCTCACCAACTTCTGCCAACATCAACCACTGCTTACTGCTAGACATTGTGAAAAGAAGGAGTGCCTTGTAAAATGATTGTACGAAGCTGACAGCAACTCAGGCCAAGAAAAAAAAAGATTGTGTGTTTCCAGTAACATGATCTAAATGTCTAGGGTCGGTAGGTCGGATTTTTTTTAATTCCTTTTTTTTTTACATTCATATGTGAAATGTTAGGGCACATAACAATGGATGTATCAAATTTGTTGATCTCATTATAACATAATGATGGGAAGATGAAAACTGTGAGAGAGGGGAAGAACACAAAAGGGATACAGGAAAAATCCTCAAAAAGTAATGAAAAACCTCAAAAAGTAATGGAAATCCTCAAAAAGTAATGAAAAAGAAAATATGAGACAAAATTCCTCAAAATAAAAAAAAAGGTTTTTTTTTTGCCCCTGTTTTGCTAGGGTCAGTCGGGTTACTGGAAACAAATCTTTTTTTTTTTTGCCTTACCTGAAACCTGAATGAGAAACCAATTAAGAGATTGTCATAATGACACCTTATAGTGCGCCTGACATAGGCATACCAGGGAAAGGGTAGCATGCCTGTGATTGGGCTCCTGATAGCTCTGGAGGGTATCTCAAAAAGATTTGGAATTGATCCTGTCGGAGGTGATAATTCCAAAATTGAACTCACTGACCTTCTGGAGTGGATTCCCTCTTGTATTGTAAAGAGGGAGTCAGTTATAGGAGTGGTATAGGAGGGGTCCAGTCTCTGATTTTGCAACTCGACCTATTTCCGTGCAGTCCACTTGTAGCAAAAGTCAAGCAGGGAAGTCTGTTCTTAGGGTGAGAAATGTAGGAGAACTGCAGGATCAAATAGTTACGGTGAGAACTGGGTTCCCAATCTTTTTGAGATACCCTCCTGTTGGCCACCCTCTGCCTACTCATTTCCCTTTATATCCACATGGGCACTCATGAAACTCTGCACATTTTCACAATAACCATTACACAATACAATTGACGTTGTTACACAGCGACAAAAAAAAAGTTACACAATGGAAAAAGTTGATGCTGTTCTCCCAACGTGACGCTGTTTAGATACAGTGACAACAGGGTACTGTACCTAAAATATTATCAATATCTATGACAGATTTATGATAGATAAGGTCATTAAATGACAGAATAAGGTCAGGAAAATAAGTGCAGATATCGAAAACACCAGGAAATGTGAAATCACTAGGATTTTCTTAATTCTTTTTTTTCAAACTCATATCCAATATTTTTCATTACACTTTCCACAGCTGACAGACGGGTGAGAGGGGTCGCTCTTTATGATGCTGTAACAGCGTTACCTAGTGGGTTTTATCATGATTGATTGTGTAACAACCCCCTGTAGACATGTACATGGACTTAGCAGGAGAGAACCATCAGTCGAGTACTTACCCATTCATCTCACAGACTGTTCTACTGCTGCTATTGTCCTAACATCAGCATTCATTTATCTCCTTTTAATTTGAGGTGCAGTATTTTCATATGCATAGATAGCTATCCCATTGATCATATTTAACACTCCTTTTCAGCAGTCCACTTTTTATAGCAACAGGGTTTTATCTTTTGAATGAGTAATGCTATAAAGAAAGTTACAGCGAAGATACATAAATTCTAACCACTTTTTAATAGGATTTGATCAGGATGTCTGTCTAACTAGAATATATGAAGATATGTCATATAGTTCCATAACTTCTAAGATCCTCGAAGTCTAGGTGAATCTTCTATGCTGGATATTGCAATATATGTCTCAGTTGGTAAGCAGTATCGGCTGCAAAAACAAGAGGTTCATTTCCATACATCATAGTTCTGTCTGAGCTCGAGAAATATTACATCTCATAAGTATTCTCCACCTTGCCATATTGTATATATATGTGACAATATTCCTGCGTCATCCAGTAATTGGATGAACAGTTTTCAGCACTTACTTCCATCTCACTAATGGGCTGCTAATAAGTCAATAAGGTACAACTGTCTGCTTTCAAAAAAATATATATTGAACTGGTATCAATATATTAATATGCACCTCATCACGCAGTGGAGGCACTTTTCCCCAAATAGTCCCACGGTGAGCAGATGAAGCCTGCATTATCTCAGACAGTGCAGTAATGCCCCTTGAGGCAGTATCCAATCTCCACCACCAGTAGCAAGCCTGTAATCTAACATTTAAGTATGGACTCCTTTACGCCAATTCCCAATTTCATTGTGAGCTGACCAGCAACTTTTGGGCTTAACTCCACCTGCCTCCAATCTCAGATTTGCTCAGTTTTGCTACCTATAGCGCTGGTTCCACAGACCTAAATCGGTCGTAGTAGCACTTATCCGACCGATTTTTTTCTATACTTTTGATATAATATAAATCGTCGGATTAGGGCTATTCCGACCGATTGTATAGCTGTGGAACCAACGCTTAAATCAGCGAATATGAAACCAACTCCCAATGCTTTGAACTTCAATACCTCAGCAACCCCTGGTCCGATTGACTTGATCTTAGGTGCATCTTGAAGAGCATGGGCCTACCTTTCCTATGCTTAGTGTGTTACAAAATTGATATTTTGACTCCTAAGCCCAAAATTCGCTGTGTAGTCCACATCTCATGCTCTAATTCATGAAAATAAATGTCCAGTTTGTCAGGTCTGAACAATTATTTCTCATTGAGTTCAGTAGGTGAATGACAATACATGCCTTAAAAGCTACATCAAAACCCAGTAATGTTTTTTTATTGATGAACATATCAGATGTCAGTAGTGAGTGCTGATCTGCCAACTAATTAGAGAGTTGGCCAGAAAAATAATTTGTTATACATGTAAATTCAATCGTCCCTTATGAGTGAATTCGGTTTTAAGTTTCCATCCCATTTATTGCCCTGTGCAGTGATAAGAATTGTCCTCTTTTAGGATAATGAAATATATACATTTCAGCTCCATATGAACTGTAACATATCCCACTTAAGCTTCACTATCATGAACCTGAGAGCTCATGTAGACAAATTTCGTGGAAAGAATGTAATTAATAGGAGTGTGTCATTGGTGCCATTAAAAATAATCGGTTCCTTCTGAGTACACTGCTTACTCACTGCAGCACCATCTACAATTACTTGTTTGTCAGCTTGCCAGCAACATTCCTTTTGCATTCTCTTTATTTAGTTGTTGCCCATGCCCAGGAATGAAAATTTGACTGTGTTTACTGCGAATACTGTGTTTACTGAAGAGTTCCTTCCCGTCTTACCTATCATTTTAACTGCTATCTCACCAGGAACAGATAATGTTATGGCAGACCACACTGAGGTCTTCTATCAGGACTGCCCATTTCACTAATCTTTTTACTGTTTTTTTAGTACCTAACTCATTGACAGAAGATATTATTATCATGAAGGCAATAATCAGTATGGTTGAATGATTGACTCTATCTACAACATGATAAAAGTTGGGCAAATTTTTAAGTGACGGATGGAGGAAAGAAGGAGACAAGACACCCTTTGGACACAGGGGTCTGACGGCTTGATATGTTTGCACAGTCTCCCCTGATACAACACAATTCATAATCCACTTGGTTGCTAATCCTGATAGATCACATTAGGCAAAACTATATCAAAGAAATAGGGGACCTAAGGGATGATCGATGAAGTAAGTCGCACAACAGGAGGAGGGGAGGTCCATGACTCCTGTAATTGTTAAAATAAAAGTGTGATAAAGAGGGGGGGGTTAAAAAAAAATTAAAAACCATGACATACTTTGTAGATCAGCCCGAATTAAAGAAAACAGGACACTGTTCCTTCTCATCTACAAAATTGGTGGTTGGCACTTTACAACTGCACATGCATGGACATATACTGGTCTTTGTAAAGTTGTCAAATAATGACTGTGTGGTGAAAACCGGTATGAGGCCAACCACTTAAAAAGACATCATTAGCCATCTGTAGGTTGATTTGAAGGGTCCTGGGATTGCTACCTCAGTGATCTTAGGAATTATTCTGCCTTATCCAATTAAGCGATCTTAAGATAAGACTGTCTTGCCTTTTCACAGCCAGCACTAAGATGGCAGTGATCTAAGCCTCAGCCCTTTTACACCATTCCAAGTAGAACACACTTTGCACAGGGGCAAGAGGCCCATACTGAAAGAATAGCAGTGGAACCACAACTTCTCACAAGGGTGAATACACAAGCTTCCCCCTCCCCCTATATGAGCCACTTATAGAGTATAGGGTGCAGTTGACCTCATACAGTATTCAAGTGCACTTAATGCCTGAGTAGCCTGAAGAGCCCTCAAGGACTCTCAGCAAACATCCTCCCTCCCCTCTATATGTATACAGCAGGGGCATTCACTCTTGGGAGCAGAAGTGTTCCCTGTGAGTCCTCTTTTACTCAGGTGAAACCACTATGCAATTATTTCACTAAGATCACAGTGATCTTATTGATGGAAAAGGAATAGTGAAGTGATCTCAGGACTTGTGCCTGACTGGCCTGCAACCACTGCATTAGATCGGTTAGACTGGCTAGGTCTTATGATGTGTGCCTATACTAAGATCGCAGGGGTAGAAATCTCAGGACCTTTTGAATTAACCTCCTGCAGCTCCTGGCTGGTCTACCCTATCTAATGCAGTGGTTGCAGGCCTCTCAGGAATAGCAAGTCCTGGGATCACTTCGCAATTCCTTTTCCAGCACTAAGATCACTGTGATCTTAGTGAAAAAATTGCATAGTGGTTTCACCTGAGTACAAGAGCACTTATAGGGAACACTCCTGATTGAAAGAGTGAATAGCCTGCTGCATACATATAGAGGGGAGGGAGGACGTTTGCTAAGTGTCCTTGAGCGCTCTTGCACTGTTAATTTGGTGTTTAGCAACCAAACACCAGTGTTTAGGATCTAAACATAAAGCTAAACACATTTTTGTCCCACTTTTCTAAACACATTTTTTCGGCTAAACACGTTTAACTTTAAAAATGTTTAGCTATCAGGTGTTTGATTTTACAAGTGTAGCTTTAGGAGGTGTTTAGATACATACAAAACTACTGAGTCGTTGGGAAACTGGGTGATATACAACTATAAAAACAAGGATACTATCCTCTTACTCATTTTATACATATTATACTTATCTTATCTGCTTATGATTCTTATTAGATCGCTAATTTATCTTTCAAATACATGTTTTAGACTAAACACATAGAGACTGGATGTGTTTAAACTCAAACACCTAAACACTATGGTGTGTAAGGGTTTAAGTTTGTGAGAAGTAGGTGTGTAGTTTTCAGGATAAGTGTTTAGAATCTGATGGTGTTTAGCTGTAAGTGTTTGAATATCATAGATGTGTTGGAAACACACACCATGTAGATAGTGTGGTATGTATAAACACACACCTTTTTTGCAGTGTAGGGCTTCTCATGCGTTAAGTGCACTGTAAGGTAATTCTTCCCTTCTCTCTCTTTGTCCTGGGGGGAGGGCACAAATCTTCTAATAGGCAAGCATAAATCATACATTCATGGGAACAACTCTTGAATACTGTACGGGGGTCAACTGCACCCTGTGCTCTTTTGTTAGCCCATATGGGGACAGGGAACGATGGTATAAACACTGTTGTGAAGAAGAGTGGCTCCACAGCTATTTCTTTATTTTGGGACTCTTACCCCTGTGCCCAGTCAGTACTTCTTGGAATAGTGTAGGAGGGCTGAGGCTAAGATTGATGCGATCTTAGTGCTGGCTAGGAAATGTGAACACAGTCTAATCTTAAGATCGCTTAATAGAATAAGGTAGAATAATTCCTAAGATCGCTGAGGTTGAGATCCCAGGATGTTTTGAATTAACCTTCTGGTGTGTGAGCGATCAACTTACCATGAATACAAACAAGGTCAAGTTCTAAAGGATCTACTCTAGGGTGTCAATGTTCACCATAGATAATCATAGTGGACAGTAACCATCTTGAGGTAATATATGCTTATAATTAGCTCGCTCTGGTGATTGTTGAAAACTAAACTTCATGTTGGACAGATGATCTGAAAAGGTAGGGCTAAGGTTCACTGAGAGATATAGTGCCCAGGAAGAGGATATATCTTCATCATTTTTAGCTAGATAACCTTTCAGTGGTTAGTGATAGTCCAGATAGGAGTTAAATTATGTACAGTACTAATATATATATTCGTGAAAGGCAGATAGAAGGCTAATTGGATAGTGTCCAAGACACCAGAGGTTATCTATACTTCTATTTGGATACCAAGGGTCTTAATATTTGCACAATGCAGAAGGTACTAGGGTAACTGGCCAGTTACCTAATCCAACCTGGTGAATCCTAGATGTAGTATAGTGAACTAAAAGGGGAGAATACGAAGTATCGCTATTGATTTGATAATGCTAAGTACCCAACTTTCAATTTTGCCTAATTTCTAAGTAATCAATTTAATGTAGTAATCCCAGGCGTTGTGTCAATAAGTATCCATGGCCGAGCTAACATTATGCAATATTCTTATGAAGTATAATAGTGTATTAGCATCATAGACTGAGGAAAGGTCTTCACACTTGTTTGCATATGACCCTTCGTGTTAGATGGTGTAACTGCCAGTTACCCTAGGACCTTCTGCACTGTGATTAGACGATACTTGGTTGTAGCTTGGTACATGCCCTTATTATGATTTAGTTCTCACAGGCCCAAAGGTCAAAAGTTGCAAAGGGGAAGTAGTTCATTGCGCTCCTTTTGTTGATCATATTTCTTAGGTGTCGTCAGATTCTGATACAAAATGGACCAGAACATGAAACTTTATCTAAAGAAACAACTAATTTTTTTTGGCCCCTTTTGCAGCTTAATACATTTATACTATTTGTCCATCTTTGAGTTTAAAATGAGATCTCATGATTATTGCTCAGTTACTTTTAGCACTTAAACATTTGAATTGTTTTCTCAGATAGCTGATCATAATAAATCTTATTGGGCTTAATTATCTGCAGCCAAACAACATAAGTTATATAAACCCCAGCTGTGGCGGCTCTCACTGCAACAGCCAGAGTATAATTCCGTGTAAGTGAAGTATTCCTTTGAAATGATTTTACCAAGTAAATCCCACTGTTAGGTAAGTCCCACTGCTAAGTAAGTCCCTCTGTCAAACCAGTGAGGTTATCTAATTCTAGAGCACGGTTGGTCTCCAGTTTGGACACACTTAATTATGCCAAAAAATGTTTAGCCATAGTATAGATACAAATAGAACCCTTGCATGCCTCGTAGCACCGGAGGAAGTTGAGGTGCACCGTACAGGCATGGATTTTATAAGACACACACAGAGAAGAACACTGATCGCTTTGACACACACTGCACAGGTCACAATTTGTCTCCCACATGACAAGTATGAAGGCATGTTGAATGAGGTTGACACTCTCATATTTGGTTTGTCAACTCCACTTGACATGCGTAATGAAAACACATCACATATTTCTGATCTATTCACCTGAGTGCTAGGTAATACTGTGAGACAATTACTAAAGGGTCAAGAGCAGTCAATAGCTATGTACCAATGGTTCAATCAAGGCAGTCCTATAATAGAAGGCAGGGAATATCATAGTCCCATAGGCCTGCAACACTAAGGCACATTTTCCTATCTACAGAACTTCTACTTGACTGAGGACCTCTATGCAGTCCATAAGACAAAGGCATGAGGTGCATGGCAATGCCATCTGTCTCTATGCAATGAAGATACTGAGATTATAGACTGTGGGTTAATATACAATCTTTTGGTATTTTCACTGACCCACACACAAGGTGTCTAACCTCTCCAGTTTAAGAATTCAGGATTGTGGGTGTCTATAATGATATTCAATAACAAATGCACATTTAACAATGAAATAGAATTCACTACCATTCATTGATAGTATCTACAGACCTTAGTGATCTATTCTTCATGAAAACAAAATGACACAGATACATCAAATGTCTCAAGTGTTGGTAGTACCTCTTGGTAGTGATTAATCCTGGTACCAAAATGGTTGTTTACCCCATCTAGTGGAATATCCTAGAACAGTTATGTATGTCAAACCATCACATGTCAAGTGCCTTCAACATGGCCGTGACCCTAGTCAACTCTCAGATGATGTAGCAATTTAAGGCATGTCAAATCATCTGAGGATTACTGTGTGCTACAGATGTCATGGTGACATATGTGCACATGTCCCAATGACGTGTGCTCTCTGTGTCAAATCAAGTTGACATGGGTATACATGTCACTGTGAGGAAGACTTTTTTCAGTGCAGGACATAAATACCTGAAATCAACCCCCATATGCATCTCATGGATCCGTCCTCCCATGTTGGAGTATGCCTTGTAGATGAGGTACACCTTACACCCAAGATATTTTGGTACAATAGCATAAGCTTATACAACAGCAGAGTCATAATCATGTATGGCATAGGGAGGTAGACCTTCTCCACCCAGATATCTAGTTCACTAGTACTTTTTAAGTGCTCCAGCATATGGTCAATGTCACCTCCTGTACTTGTAAATAAATGCCTTACTCTAAGTGTACTTTACTCATGTTTAATGACCACAGAAACATATGACTACTAAATACCACCCAGCAGGAAGATGCTACTTTGTGCATGGGGTGTAGAACTAGGGTATTAGGGCAATACATGTAAGTGGAGTAATATGCGGGTTCACCGATTATTTGCTTAACATGGACTTCCTTAACCCATCTTAAAAAGGGTCTCTATCTCATTTTTCTATGCCCTCTGTTTGTCTTGTGCACATTTATAAGTTGGCACTTGTACATGCGTTTGTTGAAAAGTTTGTTAAATCAATAGAACCAAAATGTAACCCTGGAAAGGTACGAACCCAAGCTGCATTCATGCATTATGACAATCAATGGGCAAGCAGAGAGACAACCTGTGAGGGGACATATGGGCTCTCCTTTTTTGTCTAACTGCTCACAAAATCCTGTGCAGTTAGCAATTTTGGGACAAACATGGTAAAGGTTTGAGTCAACATTTGGGTGACGAGAGTTGCTCATTTAAGATAAGTACAAAAAAGTAGGTCACCACCCTGCCATTCATCCTAACCTACACTGTTGAATCTACCCATGTTCCTGGTAAAATTGAACAAAAAACCACTGCAATTGAATTGCAATACAGGAATGTATTTTATACAATGCAGCAGTACACTACACACTGTGGTACAACGAGTCTCCGTGAAAATAACAAGGGATCTCTGCTACTTAGGACAAGGATTTCATCATTATTTTTACAACATTTCTCTTATAATATAGCAGAATCATAGTAAATGTCTGCTCAGCCACACTAGGGTGGGGTTCTTTAGGATCTGGCTTTTAGAGGATTAAGGCAGGGAATTGCTCAATGTTGTGTTGAAATGATTGACAGGGGTAAAGGTTAAATAACATCACACAGGGCTATGGTATCACACTGATGATGACCTGCCTGTCCCTGCTGGCAGTATTTTGGGGGCAGATATACAGGTAGGCTATGACTAATAATTGCCCTGCCAATCATCCTCTGTTTTCATCCTTGTCCACAAGAGAGTACCCTATCAGGTAGGTTAATCTAAAAAGACGTCCTCATACCCTTAAACATCCACCCAAGATATTCACCATTGATGTGGGTTTTGCTGCTAAATCTACAGATAATCCTAAAGGTTTGCAACCTGCCTCATATAGTACACCTAAAAGCAGAGAGTAAAGATATTATCAAAAATGATGGAAGATAAATTCCAATAGCATACACAATATAAACTATTGAATCTTATTCAGTTTGACTATAATAATCCAAGTGATAACTGGATTGTTTTTTCTCAGTCAGGCAGGTCACAGGGTACATGGCAGGACCAAAGTGGTACATGACACCATTGTTGTACATGACAGGACCAAAGTAGTATACAGCACCAACAAAACATGATAGGAGAGAATTGGTATTTTATTTAAGTTATTCATGACAGAACAACAATGTTCGCACACATGGCAAAACTAATGACAGAACTAAAATGGTGGCCTCTCCTGGGCCTGTGCAGGACCAACACACCAGACAGGAGATAATGACCAGAACCCACCAGAGGGGTAGTATAGATGCAGACAGTGCCAGACATAAATAACACTTGATGCAAAGCACCTCAGCCTCTCCCAAAATATCTGTTTGTGGTTCCATTTGTAAGGAGTCTGCCCTGGGAGTCTTATAAGCAACCAATTTGGCCCCGATCTACCTCTACCTCAATGTAGGGAATGAGGGAAAGACATTTGCATGGGAAAGAGAGCTAGGGAGCTATTCTGCCAGAGTCAATTAAGAAATTGGAGCTTCACAGAAACCAATTTAAAAAAAGGTCAACAGTGTGTAGACTCTCTGAACATGGAGGTAGCAGAAGGGGCAGGAAAATTATTCCCACACCACCCTTTTGTACATGTTGAAATGTTTATCATTAACTCATTTGAAGGAAGTCATAAAACAGTCATCTATTTAAGTTGAAATGTCTTCTCTTATGAAACATCCCACATTCACTTTTATGAGGCATGCGGCTAAGCAAATGTTCATCAAGATAAAGTCTACAAATATAGAATTGACCCACATGATAAGACCCACTCCCCCCAAAAAAAATAAGCTTATTGAAGCACAGTTAGTCCAGAGGTACACCTAAGTACCTAGTTTCTTTATGAATTTGGAATTATCATTTGTTGAATCTCAACTCAAAGAAGACTTCCTGTGGTTGAAACATACACTTCCAATAATGTAGGACCTTCTTTCAAAGGCTCCCTTAGCTACTTAAGGGTGGCACAATTCTTCAGTGAACCATGCCCTCCTGTTGGGATGGTATGATATATGAATGCAGCATAGATAAATTATTTGCCAATAGTAAACTTACTCATCGTTCTGATCTGACTGGGTTTATGCACTGTTGACATAGACAAAAAAGGCAACAATGTGGCATAGGGGAGCATGACACAAATGCTTAAGCTGTTGATGCACAATGTCATCCTAACATAATGAGAAACCAGCTGGACATCTACCTATCATTGTGTTTAGGTGTCAGGTTTTGATCAAGGTAAGGTCAAATTTATTGTGGTAATAAGCCACGTCAAAAGGATCAATTGCATATATGTATGGATGTGAGAGTGTTTCAGTATCTACAAAAGGCACAGGGAAGACAGAGAAAACATGAACTTAAGACCTTTTTTTAAGACAGGCCAAGGAAATATTACTCTTCTGTGAGTGTAGGGGTGGTGTGTGTTAAAAACCTCTAAAGGAAAAAAAGGTTGTTATGGAAAAGGTAACTGTTTTGAATGTGGTCTTCAGGCAATAAAAACTGAAAACCTATTAAAGCATTAAATCGCAATATCATGGTAGGCTGCAGGAGACCTAGGGTAAAGTGACCATGAGTCGTCCACCTGGGCTATCTTACTACCTACTAGTTAGTCTAGGATCATCGTAATAGTAGGAAAACTTGCATGGGTCATCTACAAATGGATATAAATATTACCCAGATGTCTTACTCTTTCCATCCATCAATGTTACAACTTTCATACCCATAGTCATGGAGCTCTTCTAGCACCCATTATTCAATAGATGTGAATTTTCTTTCATCAGTACCATGAGTCGGCCACTGTGGTGCCTTGAGTTAGCCACATCATAAAATGACTCGACTAATTCATAGTAAAGAGTGTGCTTTTGAAGCAAAACAAGGAAAACATTTATTCTCGGCTGAGTGATCTTGGTCAGAGTGTTTCTGGAATGATTTTACTCATTTTAATGCTGATTAATACCATTCCTTCGGTAAACATAAATTATAGCAAACTTATCCCCATTTATCAGCTGTCCGTCATTTCAAAGTGGATGTCAATCTATCAGAAGACCTCTCTACCTAATTGATAGAATATAGTTGATTTTGTTGAAAAATAATGGATAGTGCTAGATTCACTTTCCCAAAGATGGAAAGATAGCAGGTGCTACAGGTCAACATATTCTAGCAGTGTAAATAACTTAGAACCCAATGAAATGGTCACTACTAAGTTCATTTTGGACCAAAAAGCAATAGTGGCCAACTCAAGGTACTTGTATAGTGGCCGACTCAAGGTACATGTATTGCTCAAAGACACCTTTTGTCAGTCTTATCATACCACGAGTCAACTTCTATACAGCAGATTGTTGACTTTTGTACTGAACACTATAAAAGGAATAATTTCAAGTTAAATGATGTTTGACAGAGTATCAATGCAATGCTATTTCCAATTTTAGTTAGGTTTAACTCTGTTACTTGGTCAATATCACATTATCACTCATCTATCATTTTGTTGCTGGAAAATCATCGGAAACCTATATCTGACTTCAAGAATAATTCACAAACTCTAGTGTCATCTAGAGCTCCTGGAAGTTCCTAGACGTATATTCCAAAAGATGCTAAGATAGCTTATATCATATCTTGCCATAAAGCACCAGTGCAAATAGCTTAGAATCCACTAATATATTCATTAACACATTTATTTTGGGCCCAGAACCAAGCAAAATGGCCGACTCAAGGTACCTGGACGATTCAAGGTCACTCTACCCTACAACCTTACAGCCATGCGATGAATGGCCAAGAATATTTACCTACATTTAGGTAATTGCGTTTAGTTCTGTCTTGTATGGGTGGCTAACTTGTAAAATTATGGCAGTTGCTATAGCTTTTTATGTGATTTCCTTTTTCTCCATTTGTTTTTGTCTTTCTGGTGTGGACCAACAGACTATTTATGAACATTCCATGATTGGGCTCTTCAGGGTATAGTCCAAGGGTATCCTGATTAGCTATATTGTAGTAGTATCATATATACATTAGTTATAGGTTCTCCAGCTATACCACCCATACCGCTCTCCTTATGAAAGGTAATATTTCTTGGTGTGACTGCTTAATATGACTGGATAACTTCTCAGTAATATTTATTGTGTTATGTCAAAGCATGCCAAGAATCATCCTCTTAAAGTGGGCATGTTTGCTAATGTGTGAACGATTTTCTATTTTGCTGATGGATGTGATGTATCTAGTGCCCAGAACAAGCTGTTAAAATATCAAAACTTAATTTTTTCTATGGAAAACTAGCTGAAAACTTATAGGTTGATTTATTCCTATCCTAGTTTTTATTCTGGATAACACCAGGCCCTCTGGAGGGTTTTACATAAAGGTTGAGAATCTGGCTCAACTTTAGTTGAGAAGGAAACCTTTACATAATAGACCATTTTTGTCTTTTTGAAAGTTGAGTTGAGATTCCCAACTTTTGGGACAATTGTCCCAAAAGTTAAGACAGAAACCTTTACATAAAAGGAAGTTTTTCTCCCCGTCTCAGATTTGAGAATCTTTTTCTGTCCTAACTATCGAGTTGAGATGAAATCTCGGAACCGATTTTTTAGCTCTTCCTGACTCAAAAAAAGTTGGGAAAAATGGGTTTGGGGTGGACTTGTCAATGTTGTTGAACGATGTCCCGCGGGTGTTAGGTACATAAACATGTTGTCTACAAAGGCCGACAACTCGCTAAAGGATACTCCAAGGGTAAGTTGGGAAATTTTCGTCTTAACCAAAACCATGTCAAAATCAGTGCTTTTTTTGTGGCAAGACAGTTAAGAAGGCTTTGGGAAAATTTTCCCAAAATTGTCGCTGGTATCGTCGGTATGACAAACGAAATTCGAGCTTCTCACTTTTGGCGGCAAGCTAGATGGTTCAGCGTGATAGAAACAGAAGGCTTGGAAAAAAGTATCAACCGCAAATTGATCCCTACAGGAGGTGGCCAAACAGACAGTTTATACGGAGGTATAGGCTGTCTAAGCGCAGAGTGAGGCAGATTGCGAGGGATTTCACTCCCTACTCCAGAACAAAATTTAATGGTACACGAAGGGGAGGTGGGCTTACACACCTGGAGCAGGTGAGTGTCACTGTATGTATGTATGTATGTGTGTGATGGATAGGGGGGGGGGGTGCTTAACCTTATTAATGGCCTGATGCTGCTATAAAGAGAAAGATAAAAAAAGATTTTTATTACCTATAAGGCTTACCTGAAAATAAAACCCATTCGCCTAACCTTTGTGAATTATCACCTATACCTTTTGTTCCAACTATATGCTGATAATATTTCTGCAGGTGTGCCTGCTGGGCCTGCGGTAACTCGCAAAGGGGGGGGGACATTCGGGTCAATATCGGAATCCCTACAGGTGTTGGTAGCCACAGTGAGCCGCGTTGTAGAAGATTTGACGAATTATTTCTATGAGCACTCTGCAGAGTAAGTTTTATTTTATGTACTTGTGCCCAACTACACTTTGAATAATTATCTCTTCATAACATAATTAAGGGTACTGTTCAATTATGTTGTGTTTAGCCATATGTATATTGTATGTATAACAAATATTTTATTCTCATTTTTTTCGTTTTTTAAGGTACATCAAGTGGAGCATAAGATTGAGAAGGCTGCAAGCTTCCATCGGCTGCATAAGGGGAAATCCTTCATGTTTGGGGTGATTGATGGCACCCAAATCGCCATCATCTCACCAAGCAAGAACGGACATGAGGGGGTCCATCCGCTGGAAGGTGTGTTTGTGAACCGTAAAGGGTTCCACAGTATAAATGCCAAGGTGAGTTACATCCGTAATCCAATTTAGTTCCAAAAGTCGAATTACCTCAACTTGTGCTAAAGTCATAACTTAATGAGAACAGTTAACAACGTCATAACAAAAACTTTTCGGATAGAACGTGACTCTTTTACATTGATATCCTTCCAGGTCGTTTGTGATGCAGATCAATACATCACACATATCAACGCATTGTTTGCAGGATCTGCCAACGACCAGTATTCCTTTGCCTCAAGTCTGCTGTTTGAGGAGGCTGAGGCGGGCGATTGGGGACATTTCTTTCTCCTTGGTGATTCCGGGTATGTTGTGGTCTACGTCTCTCAGTACCTACTTCCTTCCTCAAACGATTTCCTCAAATGATGGATATTTTGCTTTCATTACTTCTATTTAGCCAAAATGTTAAAATATTCTCTGATTTTCGTAGGGTACTTTAAATATGTTCTCAACTTATGTCTTATGCAGGTACACTTTAAGGGACTACGTGGTAGCCCCGTATGATCGCCCTGTAGGACGCATGAGGTGGGCCTTCAACCACTTATTTTATGTAAGTTAGGAGAAATTAATTTTCTACCACTGTAGGTGTCTTGATGCGAGCGGAGGATACCTATATCTGGCCCCAGAGAGAGCATGCAAGGTGATTACCACCTGTGCACGCCTCCACAACCTGGCGGTGAAAGAAAGAGTCCCCCACCGCAACAGCCAGGATGATGGGCAGGACCGGTTCTGGGCCATGCAGCCAGCTCCCCGTGGTCCTTGGGACCACAATCAGGATGAGCCTGATCCGATTGACCATGGTGACCACTACGTCGAGGAGAATTTCATGTGTCGACGTGTACAGGAGGAGTTTCGGCCAGCAACTGACGACTCTGATCTATCTCCCCAGGAGCCAGACTCCGATTAAACCATAATTACCATTGATTATCCTTATGTTAACAGAAAGTAAGGACACATGTTGTTTAAAGCAGGCAAAAGTTTTATTGTAAATTTTACAAGGTGCTGATGTAAACATGTTGAGCTACTTTTTAGAGCTTTTGCCTTTTCCTTTCTTAGTTGTTGTGCACTGGATACACCTGGTTGGGAGATCGGTCTTGTAATTTGGCATAGTCTTTGCTTGTAGTCCCATACAGCATTAGATTCTTCCTCCATTTCTCTCTGCTGGGTGGACATTACTACTTTTGGCCGAAGTGGTACACCCGCGCACTTACGTATCCCTGAAAGTAAGTTGGGAAAAATATCAGCTGATTCTAGCATGATGTGCTTTTTTAGTGACTTATTTTTAGACTTTTGTGTCATATAGTGCACTCAGTATTTTATATCAAGTTTGAGACAAATATTATTCAAGAATTATTTTTTATTTTGGAGCACACATACCTCACACACCCTCCACCCCGATGTAGTCCATCATGGATTGCTCCGTGATGTCCAGATAATCCTCATCATCAATGGTTCTTGTTGCAGGAATGATGCAGTGCCAGAAACTGTAACATCGAAACGTCTCAGAACATTTGTATATAGACTTTATGATATTGTTTACTTATTTCTCACTACTGAGTGAATGTAGTTGTTAATTTAGATGTATGTGTGAAGGTGTACATACTTAGAATATTTATTAAAATTATTTCTGTATTTTATGCAGTTGTTGCTTACCTTTCCTTTTACCTCTGTGGCATATTTCCCTGCCTTTCCCTTCGCTTGTTTGTCACTCCACTGTGTCTCACAGCATTTGTTGACATACTTTGTAATTAAACAAGAACAACAAAAATAATTGAATGAAATGTTTTATGCGTCATGAAATATATAGGAAATAAGGAAAGTTGAGACAAACAGGAAAGTTGAGACAAACTTCCCACCTCCTTACCCCCGCGATACCCCTATTATCGCCCAAAATGAGTTTCATTATTCGTGGATAAAACTTAATCAGTGGAAATTCTCCTCATGCAAAGTGATTAAGAATGTTCCTTGGTAACATTTTGATCGTATACATAGGCATACATAACATAGAATGTACAAATCTTACCTTCAGAAGAGTTTGTTTTGATCGCATGGTGCAAGTTTACCGCCAAGAAGTTGAGACAAAGTTGAGACAAAAACCCGGGGAACCCCCTGACCCATATGACGTAACTTGGGATTTCCCTACCCACAAAGTGATGACGTCACACTTTGTCTCAACTTGGAGAACATTTCCCAACTCTAGGGAAGAAAAGGTTGAGACAAACTGAGTTGAGAGGAAAATGATTGGGACAAGCTAGAGACAGATTTATGTAAAGGATTTTTGAGATTGGCCCAACATTCACGGCCGCGGGACCAAGTATTCCCAACGCTGAGACCATCTTTATGTAAAGGCCCCCTGATGACTAAACAGCTTATAAAACACACGTGCACAGGGATGTTACTCACATACACACACATCAAGCTATAATTAACAGGTCAGGCAGTAGAACCTGCAAACTGTGCACACCACTCTGTGCAGGCATTGGAGTTATGGGGTGCTGAATGTAAAAGTATAGAGGGCATTTTTTATCAAATGAAGTTTACTTTTTAGGCTGTAAGGTAAAAGACCCAGGGAGGTTGTGTGGACTCTTGACAGGTAACTTCACAGAAGACAATTTGTTACAGCAACATAGATTTGGGTTCAGGGGGACATTCCTCTAGAATTATAGCATTTCATATTGAATGTAAGATGAGGTTTGTGCCCTTATGTCAAATTATTTCACTTCATTTATCTCTAGCATACTGGGCTCTGGCTTAAAGTTTCATCATGTACCACCCACATGTTTTGTCATTTCCTGTTTTGGGATCTAGATACATAGTTTGAGCTGGTTTCTGAACAAAAGTAGATGTATCCCGCCCTTAACATCAGAAAAGGAAATATGCTGTTTGGGAACACATATAGTATGCACTATAGAGACGATATGATTAAAGCCATGGTACCAACGGAGGATCACATGTATGATATTTTAAAATTTTAAAAGTAACAAATCAGACAGATTGGATATAGTCCAGTGGAAGCATTTGGCACAGCAAACCTGGCTGATGTTCAGGGGACAAAGAACAGGTGAAGGCAAATTTTGGTACCCCAGGGAGTGGTCATTTTTCAAAATGGGGGACAAAGTCTTCAGATTTTGATCAGATCTGGTATTTTTCCTCTCCCCTTCTTTGTATCAAGAGTGTCAATTCTATCCCTTCTAACCAAGGGTATTGGCTTATCTCCTGGCCCTTACATGTATATGTGTCTTTCTGTCTGTGCATCTTATCCTAAGATGTTTGGGGTGGGCATGATGGGTACAAATTTCTATAATCAATCCATCCTCTTGTTTTTATATATAATACTTTTTCACTAGGCCCAATGCATCAGGATGTCACAGCTTGAAAATTAGGACCTCAGCACTGCTTTGCTAGCAAATATTCCTGAATATCACCTTATCTCTGCCAACTCATTGATTACAATAGCACTGCTAGTAAGGCGTATTTTTAACCTTTGAACCTCCCATGATAGATTTTTAAAAAAGAAGGCAGTAACATGATGTTGCTAAGTGTTAATCTCTTGACCTCCCCCCCACCCACTCCTCATTAAATGACTTTCCCCATGAATGTACACCTAGGTTATGGGTGATTGGTTCGACTACCACAAGGTAGGTAGGAGGTACTCTGGTGCCCTGAGGTACAAGCACTCAGGCCACAACCGTAGAGGAAGCAACAAGGCACAGTGGGAGTAGACTATATATAACAACCACCATGCCGTGCTTCCAGCTACAGGAACATTAAATGAAACTAGAAAGACTGCTCAATCTTCAAGCATAGGTTGTATTTTGTAAAGTCTGAAATATCTGCTTCCAGAGTGTCAAGTTCAGCATTATGCTGGTGTTTACCAGTGTCATTTTATATGATGCTAAGTACTAGTCGGTATGTTCGACCCCTGGCCAAACTGACTTGTGTTAGTTACTTGAGTAACCTGCCGGGTTATCGGATTGGCTACTAGTCTATGACATCATAAATGGGTCAGGGCAGGTTGTTGTGTAAGATACAGAGCCTCAGACCTCTGTTTGTATCCCACAGTGCCCCATTCCTATGCTACAAACAGATGTCACATGACTTCCTGTGGTACATGTGTCCGGGTCTGGCCTTACTCAAGTAAACCCAGTTGGTAATTGGAGCGAAACTCCATAAGTTACAAAGCCAGGGGTTGAACCTACCGAGTGTAGTTAGGATTGAAGTTAGTATAGCTAGCACAGGGAGGGAAGGTAGGTCCAAATACCCCTGTACTCTGGTGCCCTGAGGTATAAACCCTCAGCGTACCACTGTGCAGGAAGCAGCAAGGCATATAATGGTCCTAGACTATAGTTAACTCCCACCATGTTCCTAGCTCAGTCACAAGAACAGGAAATGGATCTGCAAATGTCGCTCACTCCTAAAACATAGGATGCAGCTATGTAGGCTGAAACATATACTCTCAGAGTGACAAGCTCAAAGTCATGTTGGTGCTCACTAGTGCTATAATATGGCAATTGGTACAAGTGTAATGCCACTGGGTCACTGACCAGAGACGTTTCCTGGTCTCCCTCCTGAGCAGTGCTACCATCTGATGGAAATAACATGCAAACTCCAACTTTGGTCAAGCAATGTCCTTTTTCCCGCCATAAACCCTCCATTGTGGTATTTCGAGCTATAAAGTTGAATACTATAGACCAGCTGTTGGTAGATGTAGTGCACACAATGGACAATAGATTCATGTATAGAAGTGTTTTAGCCATTTCCATTTTCTATTGAATTTCAAATTGGTCATTTTAGCCTACTTCAATTGGGCTGCATATAATATATACATAATGATCTTCACAACAGGCTTGTCTGGCTTGGGCTCCTACAGATCCAGAAATGATGGTCATGAGATATATGCATCATGCATAAGTCAAACACTGGCGTTTGCAGCCAATAGTGACCACTAGATAAGGTGATGCTGACATTAGAGTGAGGTATTCCAGTCTGATTTGAAGAATAATCACAGTATGTTGGGAAATTTCCCACTGAGTCCACATATATTCATTGTCATGCACTCAGCTGTGTCCTTACCTCCTGGGTCCATTTCTTTGTTTTCTCTTTACCAATAAAAACGGCCCAATGCTATGAGAAACATTGGCATCCAGGTGACAATTGTACCTGACATATATGAAAAGTCCTACCTCTAGGGGAGTGACTGCTTTAGACGCAACTGCTAGATCTACAGATTCTACCCTGTCAGATGTCCCAGGTGGATGGCCGTCCGTCATAGTCTGTTCTACACTGCACAACTGGTGTTTAGACTTGAAACATGTTCAGGTCTAAACACATTTAAAATCTAATTATTTTGGTTTAATAGGTGTTTAGTTAACCATGTGTTTAGGATTTAAACATTGAAATTTTAAACACCTGTTTAGACATAAAGTATACACTAGGTGGCAGCTGTATTCTATAATTGACCTTCTGCATGCAGTCACCTGTTACTGCTTGGTTACAATATGCTGCAGTATTCTCCTAATTCACAGTTTCACATACATGTAGAGTTTGTCAACAATAAAAGGTTTTACAATTAAACCCTATGGCATTGCCATTAGTGCATCAGGGGTAAGCAAGTAGTGCTTGGACACCCATTTTGTGAATCAAGAAAATATATAAGGCAAAATCCTTTCTGTGTCTCTTTTATATTTGACAATGGGGCCCTGACACTGATGTGATATGGGTTCAATACAATATGTGACAGGATCTGCGAAAAAGGCCCTTAGTGCAGGGTGCATTTAGGTCCCTTTTCAAGTTCATGTCACATATAGATGAAATCCTTAAACAATATAGCTGTCCCTGTAGATAAAGGTGCATTGATCCCCTTCAGAAATTGGGCATGAATGATATAGGGTCCTCAACCTAAATGCATTCATAAGCCTATTCCAAAATACAACATCATAGTATCCATAGATAGGCAAATCTAATACTGATGCTGGACAAGCGTGGTCGGAAGGCTGTCTGATCGGGATACTAGGGAATTTAGTGTTGAGAATCCCTTCCTCTGCGGGTTACCCTGGATTTTTAAAAGAAAATTTTTCTCTAAAGCCCTACCCAATCTGACAGTTGGACCAGAGTTGGATTGCTAATGGTGAGGGCTGGTGAGGGCAAACCTTGGTCTGTTTTCCTGTGCAAATCTGTTTCTACCTTAATACTTTTGCTAAAAGTAAATCTGGTTTCTCATCACAGAGTGTTAGGAAGTATGATGAAAGTTCTTTATTCTTCTTAAACCAATTAACATGGTTTCCTTTCAAATATAAAACTTTGAATTTTTTTTTCTTTCTTTTTGAATGCTAAGAAATCATAATACTTGTGATGTAAGCAATGACATACATGCACCCAGAGCATTTCAGGCTTATACCCATTGTACAACTGCACCCATAGAAATAGCACTGGCATTTGCAGTCAAAGCTCTGTGTGTGATCATACCACCTTCAGAAATGACCTCCTGCCATCATTTGCTTCATTATGAAATTATCCATTGTGAATTCTCTAAGCACCATGTTATCCTAAAGGACACAAAAAAGAAGACAGAAACAAACTACTTACAAACCATATGCTAGAATTTGATACCACTCTTATCTATTTTATTGTAAAATGTAAAGATCCTATCCTGAAGTGTCTTAGACATGTATAGCCTATTCCAGTTTTTAATTGCTTTCAATCATGCAAAACCTTCTTGAGTAATATAGCACTAAGGGTGTTTATAATTCACATCTATAACACTTAATGAAAACCAAAGCTTATAATTTATGTAGTTTTTGAGGAAGAGAAAAAAAGGAACTGCTACCCAAGTGAAACATGAGATACAGACATTACACAGACACCTGGCAGGATGTCTTTAACATATATGTAATAAACAAGCTTAATGGTGGGAACACAATTTACACTACCGACCAGCAGGCCATTTCTCAACCTGTATACATGACTAGCACAGTCAGTGTGTCATGACTCGGAAATCTTCCAGTCATACACTGATACAAAGCTATTGAACCAAGTGGTGTGGAGACGGTCTGTTGGGAAATGCCACCCCGAATGTCTCAAAGGCTGCAGGTAAACAGAAACATGACACTTGGGTGGTAGCTGAAGAAGGAATATGTCATCGTTTGCCCTTGAGATGTGGTACACAATATTTTATCCTATCAGGGTTGATTTTCCATGGGGATCTCATGTGAATGTTCCATCCTGACAAGAGATTTTTGCTTTCTTACCCCAAGAGATACATAAATGAATATGAAAGAAAATGTAGAAATTTACTCAATTATTTTACTTTTCTTCACAAGTCTGCTATTTAACACTTTTCTGACTCACAAACTGTAAGATACCTGACTGATTGCCAATAGAGAACACTTTAGTTTGTGTCAAAAATTAGGCCTCTAGAGATAATTGACATGGATGAATGCAATGTTATGCAATTGATGTAAGAATACTCCGAAAGTATTTATGTTTCATTACAGGCTGTTTACAATACCTCATAGCTAATGGCGGAACCAGAATTTGGAAAAAAAGAAAATTGGGCTTCTGACATGCAGGAGACACCTCACACAATCCCCCCCTCCCATATCTAAATCCGCAAATGACAGGGAATGTACTAAATATAACTAGTGTGTGAACAATCAGTCTTGAAACCCTTCTGCTGCATTGTTTTGCTGAATGCCTTGATTTGTTTGAAGCCCTCCCCAAGAATTTATTTTGCAGTGTGCCTAGGGGTTACTGAAGCCCCTCTACTATTTATTTTTATGATGGGAGCCTTTCAAAGTTGGTTTGGTCAAATGCTTTGATTAGGCTATTTCTCACACCTTGGTGGGGCTTATTGCTTCATCCCTGAGCATGGAAATGGGTTTCTATCACTATCTCATTTCTACAGTGGGGTGCATTTATTATGTAAGGCTGATCACAAAATATTAGGGAGGCATGAGTTGCCCATCTGTTCCATTTCAGAAATTGGATATGGGTCTCATCAACATCCAAACAGAAACTGTTCTACTATATCATGAACATAATAAAAGAGATGGAGCAAAACTGCCTCGATATAACTCTCATCTTGATTTGATTACTCGAATCAGTCTTGTATACTTTATACTACTGAGACTATCCTATGGCAGGGAGGTCATTACACAGCCCTGTTTTACAAATAGACTTGTTGAATCACAAGGACAAATATCCTCAGATATCATTCACATTCTATTATGATTTCAATGTGTTTATAATGTGTCTTTTGGATTTCTCCCTTCTGTCCTACTATTGATCTATTCTCACCTCCCAATTTACCCTCTCTGGTGCAACACACATTTACCCACATTGTTCGTATAATGTTTCACCCATATCAACACCGACTGGTTACTGTTAGACACAATACACCATTAATGTATAATGAATTATTTGTATTCATATCCACCATAAATCATCTTCTGCCCACTCACTTCCCCTTACGTCCACTAGGAAGACAATGTGAGCCTATATGGGACTTTGGAACAGTGTACTTGATGCTATTATGAAGAGGAAGAGGAGTATGATTGTGCCAAGCTAACAGCAATGAGAGCCCTGTTCAGAAATTACCATAATCATCTCACAATGGTGGGGCTGCACAGGCATACCCAGGAATGGTATTATGTCTGTGAGAAGGCTTGCTGTCATTAATCAGTGGTTCCTGGTGTGTCCCTAACACCAGTAGACATTTACATGGACTTAGTGGGAGAGAACCATCGGTCCATTATTTACCTATCTTACAGACTACTCTGCTGCTGCTGTTGTTTTCAATCTGTTCACCATTGTATTCACACACACACACACACACACACATATATATATATATATATATATATATATATATATATATATATATATATATATATATATATTTGTTCAAAAGGAATTGAATTTCATTGTCATGTATTCTTGTGAGGTTTTCAACTTTGGTGTTACCAGGTCGAGAACTTGGTGTTGACTAAGCATAGGACTAGAAAGCGATCTACAAAGACTGTTTTGTTTTACACCCAGTGCCAACAAAACACTATCTGGCCAGCATACCAAAATGGTTGTCATTCAGTCCTCCTAATAATTGCCTTACACATAGGCCCTATGTGGAATCACTCCCAGAATTGTTTGTAAACGTGCCATCTGTGTGAGTCTTGCTAGACTTGTCTACAAGCTGTTTCCCTCAGCCCCTGAAAATATTTGCTTACTGGAGTACTCTAGCTGCCCCTGTCAGAAAATCCAAACAACACTAAATGATTAATGGCTTTCCTGTAAAAAATACATCAGTGATATTACAAAATATCTCCCAGCAAGTTTTTTCATCTTAATGATATGGATGCTACTCCAGTGATCAGGATACAACTGTCTTGCATTGGATAATATCCTGTAGGGTAGTTAGGGAAATACTTCATAAAAGAAAATGTATAAATTTCGTAATGAGTTCAATTTGATGAATATATATGAAAAAGTGTAACATCTGAGAATATTAATGACTAAAACATCCAAAATGTATATATAATTATATATATATATATATATATATATATATATATATATATATATATACACCCTCAAATTAAAATACAGAAGAAAAACACTGATAACATAGATCAGTGGATATATAAGCATTTTAATTACATTAAAAACTTTTCACTTCGATTCCTTTAGAAAGCTAAATACACAAAGTGTTGACAGCTTTTCCATGTCTAATGTATACAGAGGAAAGCTCAAAGTCCCTCCCATGTCTTCCATCATGCCAGGGAAAGCTGTACAAGAAGTTCTCAACACTCAAAGTGTCCCTTTGAAGTTCTAATGCAATATCTACACTATAGTAATGAATCAATTATTTTTAAATACACTTACAGCCACTCATGTCCCTTTACATCCACGAAAGGGAGCGCATGGGAATATATGAAGATCTCTTACAGTATATCAAGTGTCATTATTAAGAGGAAGATGTACTTGAAATAAATAATAAGAATGATTGCATCAAGCTGAAAGCAATTCAACTAAATGAGGCAACCTCTGAATGTTCAGAGGTTGTCAAAATTAAATCTAGTAGTTGACGGACACAGGCATTCCAAGGAATAGACAAATGTCGGTGAGAAGGCTCTGTGTCTTTAATCACTGCTTTCTAACACCAGTAAACATGTACATGGACTTAGTGGGAGCGTACTATTACCCAATACTGCTATATTACTGCTGTTAACATCAGCATTCACTTTTTCTCCTTTTGATTTGGGGTGGAGTATTTTCATATGCAGAGATAGTATCCCCTTGTTGAAAATTTTGAACTTTCTAGATTTCAAAATGTATTACTTTGACATGTGTAATTATTTATCTTACGTCATTGCAGAATACATTATTTCCTAGGTGCATTTTCCTAACCACCATTACAGAAGTTCGCTAGATGTCAGACAGCTGTACCTCATCGACTGAATAGCAGACTCATTACCATGATGGACGTAGCTTGATGAAAGCTGTTCATCCAATTACTAGATGATCTTTTGCAGGAATGTTTGCCACATATATATGGTAAGGCAAGATACTTATGAGATGTGATATTTCTGGAACGTAGACTAAAGTATGGTGTATGGAAATGAACCACTCATTAGTAATCTGTAAAGAAATAAGTTAAAATGACTAAGAGTTATCGACAGGAGCAGATGACACCAGGGTCATACTGGTTCTTTTTCACCGTGGAACATTCAAGAATGTATGACCACAGGGCTTTTGAGTCACAGTGGCCTTGCCGAGTTGTAACATCAAATTGGCCTCATCAGCCTTATCGCTCCAAGCTTTCCACTCCATCTCACATTAATCAGCAAGAGTCACATTCACTATGGAGGAAGAAATCACTTAGTTTACATGATTAGGCACTAAGTATGCTGAATTTCCTGACAGCAGGGACTATATCAAGCTTTGTTCAAAGTCACTTTCACATGTCGGTCATATTACACTTCTTATGGCTGTTTGGCATTTTTGAAAAGCACCCGATATATATGAGAATCGTGTCAATTAAAATCAAGTTTGGATATAGGGATGATAGGAGAGCCCAAAGCCAAGGTAATAATTTTAAAGGCATTAATTCCAAGACTGCATCATTGGTCAATCAGCTGATCTTGAATAATTGTGATGGGAGGTTTTTTCTAACTATAACTCAACTGCATCTTTTAAGTCAAACCAAGTTACCATGAAAAAAAAAACTGCACTTGTAAGTGTCGTAGTAGTAATAATTAGGCCAGACATTCTGATTCCTTTCCACATTCTTTCACCATCAAATGGGCGTTTTTCAGCCAGCCAGATGCCATTGAAAAAGACCTTATTGAATCAAGTAAACAATATGAGCCTGGATACCTTCAAAAGGTCACAAACATGAACGTTGACACCTTTCTGTCATTAGGGGTTTACATGGTAACCAAATATGTTGGTCGTATTTTTATACCGAAAGGCTTACCTTTCTTTTCTGGTACAAGAGTTATTAATCTGGTTCAAAAATAAGGTGTCCCAACACTGATCACATCAACACTGTTTTAGTTGGGACTATAAGGCTGTCCTTGGTTTTCTTGGGCGGATCAGTACTCTAGGGTAGTGTGCATCTGAGACGCCTTAATAGCCGGCCTCCAGAGCATGTAAGAGTTCAACGCTAGGGAAAGAAAATCCTCAGATTTGGGCATCTGTTGAAACACATTATTTACTAACCCTATCCCTAAGTATATTCTTTTCAGGGAAAGCTAGCCATGTCCACAACCCAGCCTCATACTCATGAGTTTGTCAAGACTGAACCATTTTTCTTTTCATTGAGCTCAATGGGTGAAATGCAATACATGCCCTAAAAGCCTAATCTAAATCAGTCAACATTGTTTAGATTGATAGGCCAATATTATAGGATGTCAGTGAGTAAACGCCTTGTAGGTAATGAGACACTTTGCAAGAAAAAATAGTTTTTACATGTGCCTGCACTTATAAATCTGAAAATGGGCTAACTGGCTGTACATTGTATCTGCGATTAGATACTTGACTTTTTTTTAACTTCTAGTACCTCTAAGTGGCTGATACTTCTGATCTGAATCCAAGAGGTCATGTTACTTGTAGAAAGATTGTAACAGGAGTTTGTAATGGGTGCCATTAAAAATAATTGGTTCCTTCTCAGCACACTGCTGACTCACTGCAGCACCATCTACAATTACTTGTATGTCAGCTTGCTTGCCAAATTACTGTTGCATTCTCTCTATTTAGTTGATGCCCAAGACATAGCTTGTTATAGCACAACATGTGGAATGAAATTGTGTCTACTGCAAATGATCCGCTGTGTTTACTGAAGAGTTCCTTCACATCCTACCTATCATTTTACCTGTCATGGCAGCCCACACTACACATTAGTAGAGGGGCTTCTATCAGATACTTTCAATCTTTCTCTTACTGCTCTTTTTAGTCCATAACTGACCAATAGCAGGTGTAATTATCATGAAGGTAATATGTAGAACAGTACTGGGAGAACAGTTGACTGATTGACTGTATCTACAACATGATAAGAATTGGCAGATGACAAGTGACAGTAGAGAAAGGTGGTTGAAAGGAGAAGACAAAGACACCCTTTGGACACAGTGGGGCAAGGGCTAGATATGTTCGCCGCACCTCCGCCAAGTGGTTACAAAGCCTGATGTTTCACATTAGGCATAAACACATCAATGAAATTAGGAGGTTAAGGACCAATCCATGGGGAGTGCAGGCTCATATACATTTCTATAGTAAAAATATTATGAAGGGAGGGGTGGCCAAAATGTCCTGAAACTGTGTAATATATATATGTAGGGGCTCGTAGATCGTGATATAGTGTGAGCGTCTCCCTCGAGAGGGCGTTTCGAGCGGTGCGCCCATCACCGGTAGTCACTAGAGGTCTCCTCGACCACTGGTTTCTGCAGGGTGGTGGCAGCACTGTTCGCCTCGCCCCAGCTCCTACCTGGGGCCGGGGAAGGCGTTAGTCTGGCTCTGCCTGCCAACGGAGTCAGACCACCCTTACCTGAGCTTGCACATAGCTAAGCAGTACCCTTCGAGGTGGAAGTAAAACCTATACCGAAATAAATACGTGCCGGTTGCACTAACCCGAGATACCTTGTCTGGTTTTCACTTCGAACTAGTCGAGGCCTTAATCCGAACCATTACACTGGTGCCGTGACCAGTCTTTGGTGTTAGTGCGCGGCCCTGGAGGCCGAACACGAGCACGAAGGATCTCCAGATGAAGCATCAAACATCTCGGGATCCACATTGAATGACACTGCTCATGCTAACGACTTTAACGGAACACAAATGAGAGGATATACCTCTATAGCTGGACCCAAAGTGGAGAGGGTAGTCCGAAATCTCGGATCAGAGGAGATGCCCACTCCAGCCGTGAACTATACTTATAGACTAAACACTGAGTCCACAGGGACACCGCCACCAATTACAATGATGACCCTCGATGCTCAACGAGCAGCCTCAGCTCGAGCAGAAACGAAAACAACAAGTCCTCGCCGATCCCTAGACGACGTAGACGTCTCGGTATTCGACATAGGAGGTTCGAAGAGAGTTACTGAGTCGGCAGCAGAGTACTTGCGCGAGCAGGCCAAGCTGAGTTTCGATGCCATTAATAGAATTCGCCTACACCAAGGGTTACCAAAGATAGAAGACTCCGAACATAAAGTTCTGAGGCTAAGAAACCTGGAGAAACAATGTTACCAGTATCAAACCGAAAAAAAACTGTTGAACGACATGAAAGAACTCGAGGAAAAAGCCGAATTGAAAGAGAAAGCCAATCGCGACCTTGAACACCAGGCATATGTCATGCAAAGGAATATAGAACTCGCTAAGGCCGAGTGGGAGAACGAGAAGCTCAGAAGAGAAGTTGACCTGGAGGAACAGGAAGCTAGCTCCACCATCAGGAATCTCGAACTAAAGAAAAAGGCCGATCAAATAAAGGCCGAGATGGAACAATACAAGTACGAAGCAAATAAGTTGCTAGAGATTCGGGATCAATGCATATTGAATAATGAGGATGTGATGGAATCCATTAAAGACAGCAATCAGGACTTATTCCTGAAACAGCAAGAGCTTTGCCTGGAAATAGCCAACCTGACAAAGCGAAAGATGGCCCTCGACACATACGTGTCTGGAATAGAGAGTGATGGCCAGATCTATAAAGTAGACCCTGTTGTGGGGAAAGACACATCTTTCGAAACAGACACAAGTGCTTCTGTAACACAGTTAGATATACTCTACCAACAGAAATGATCTAAAAGCGAAATACCTACTGATGCCACGTTCGTGAAGGGACCCTCCCCTGTAGCAACATCAACACCAGCCGAGGCTTTAAAAAAACCGGATCGATACGACCCGTTCGTAAACAATAATGCCGATCTCCATGTCCGAAAGGATAGTGTCTATGATCCAAATCATGAAGCAAGGACAACTGAACCCGAAAAACGTAGAATACGATTCAGTGTCACTACTGCCAAAAACAACGAAACTGAATACAGTGCTACTGATGGACAAGAAGGTCACTTCGAGCTGTCTTATGATGACAACTCGGTAGATGGATCAGAACCTTTGGGGACCGGGAACCAAGGTGCGGTAGGACCGACTGCACCCCCTCCCGGGGCTGGGGGGGCTACAGGGGGACCTTCGAGGCGCCGGTCCCGAAGTAGCGTGTTAGAAGACATGCTGAATCAATCAGCTAATACCTCGAACACTGCACATAGTGAGGAAACCATTCGAGAATGGAGTGTTAACCAATGCCAAAAATTGCGGCTAGGCGACAGGCCATTCTACCCAAGCTATACGAAGGTGTAAAGACTTGGAAAGAATGGTTCTCGAACTTCACTGATGACATGAGATGCAATGCATGGACCCCTAAAGAGGCTTTGCCTCGTCTAATCAGATGCCTGAAACACGGCCCCGGCCGGATAGCTGTCAAAAAATGGAATGAACTGTACTTCGAACGGGGCACTTTCCAACAGCTAGTTGAGATCGCCAGCATTTTGCTGTACAACTTGGTGAGTGAAGACCCTTTCATGCTCTTCAAGAAACGAACACAGAAGCCACAAGAATCATTTCGAGCCTACGGGTATGAGTTGCAGTCCCTGTTACAGAGGGCACGGCCAGGAACCAATCCTTCCGATAAATTTTTCCTGAACGATCTGCTACCGCAATTCGTAAGCGGACTTCGAGACGAGGATCAGCAACAAGCAGCTTTAGATGCTTGGAAAGGACGAAATTTGACATTAACTGACCTGTTCGAGGGAATTGAATGCTGGACGGTGAAGAAGACCCTCATGGCGGGAAAAGTAGAAATGAAATCATCAAATACTAAGGTTTGTGCGAGTACTAATACTAGTACTGATTCTGTGTCGGGGATACACCAACCGACGTACACTGAATTGACCGATAATGACTTCGAGATCATAGAGATCGAAGAGGAAGATGGCAGTATCTCTGCAGTACAGGTTAAAAAAGACGTTAAACGAAAATATATCCCTCGGCGGATATATAACCGACGAGCCAATGAACCTCGAGTGGAGCCAAAGCCCAACTCAGACAGCCATGCACGTGAGATGGCCGTAGCTCGAACACCAGTAATGTCCCCACCAAGAACTACTGTAACACCCGAACCTCTAGACATGAAGAAAATGATGGAGGATTTCATGAAAACTTTCTCCGAGACAATGTATAACAGACCCACACGTCGGAGAGTAGATCGTAGCAGACTACGGTGCTACCATTGCCAAGAAATGGGGCATTATGCTCACGAATGTACAGCCCCAAAACCTGTGCTATCCTGAGTTAATTATGTAGAAGAGACAAAGGATGAGGAAAACTAAAGAGGATCGCACCCGTGGCAAAGGATGTGATCCGTGATTCGAAAATCTGCCAAAAAGCCACCGCTGGCGAACCCGAGCTAGTACAGGAATCAATACCCTCCGGGGGACTGGTACGTGAGAAGGATCCTCTCACCCCAGTGCGGGCCGGGGGCTTCGATGGGGTAGGGGCAGACGTATGCCAGGACCTGAGGGAGAAATCCTACGTCGAAGAAGAGGGAGGTTGGGTTGAAGAGTTGACGCGAGTGAGTGCGGCACACCTCCCCCCGAACCACCCGTGTGTAACCTTCTTGAAGGGCTTCCGATGGGAGATCAGTGATTCCAAGGAACAACTCCGATTCGCCCAGAACTCCTCACCTTTGGGGGGGAAACGATGGTATATTGCTGTATCGGTGAAGGGGCGGACTGGGGAATTTTTGATTGACACAGGTGCCAGCCATTCGTGTGTCTCGAGAAAATTCTTCAGTCTGCTGTCCGGCAACCATGAAACGCTACCAGTTGGCGTTAATGCTTGCACGGCCGACGGTAGCCAGATGCAGACTTTTGGTAAGACTTTTATACAGATCGGGATGGGGGGCTATGAGTATGTAATGAGCCCTACTATAGCCGAGATAAGTGACGACGGGATAATTGGCCTGGACTTCGCCAGCTTGTATGGTGCTGTATTGGACCCCCGATTTGGGATGTTGAAAATAAGGCAACCCTACAATTGCGAGATCCCATGCATATTGAGACATATATCCTCGGTAGCCACCGTGGTACAGACAGTAAAGATTCTGCCAGGGACGGCTTGCGACGTTTTGTGTTCTTCGAACCATGCATTTCGAGGTTCGAATGCTGTCTTCGAGCCTAATTTTGAAGCACTATCTAGCTTACAACTAGATTCAGTTGACACTCTGGTGGGAAGTGGATCATGGACAGTAGTCCCAATTATGAACAGGGGTTTGAAACCTGAGTATCTGAGAAAGAATGAGAAAATCGGTGACATGTCCTTGATTGAACACATCTCGGAATCCCGATTTCAAACTGAGTTACCCGCGGGGACAGTTCGGGGACTACCAGAGGACCTAATGAAGTTAGTAAATGACTCTTCCCTGAGGAGGGAGTCAGAAAAAGAAGGACTTCGAGCCCTGCTTGCCACCTACCACGATGCCTTCGGGAAACCGGGGGGCGCGGTAGGTCACACTAGCAAGGTACTACACACGATTGACACTGGTGATTCAAAGCCTTTCAAAATACCCTATAGGAGGTTACCACAAAAAAAGAAGGTGGAGGCGGAGAAACAAATCCTCGAACAGCTGGAAAAAAGGGTCATAGTGCCGAGCACGAGCCCTTGGTCTAGCCCTGTGTGCATGACCACGAAGAAGGATGGGTCTATTCGATTTTGCATCGATTACAGAAAGCTAAACGGCTTGACAAAGAAAAACTCCTACCCCTTACCCAGGATAGACGAGACCTTAGACTCATTGGGAGGGAACAAATACTTTTGTACCCTCGACCTCCAATCGGGATATTGGCAGATCGGGATGGACCCTAAGGATATGGAGAAGACAGCCTTCTCGAGCCACATGGGCCTATTCCAGTACAACGTCCTACCTTTTGGGCTGTGTAATGCACCGGCCACTTTCGAAGCTATGATGGAGGAAATGCTGAGCGACCTTCTTTGGAAGAGTTGTTTGGTGTACCTCGATGATGTCATAGTATTTGGAAAGAATTTTGAGAATTGTATGAACAACCTCGAACTAGTCTTGAAGAGAATCCTAGCAAATGGGCTAAAATTAAAAGCAAAGAAATGTAATTTATTTAAATCATCTATTACATATCTCGGCAGAATAATAACTCTGGACGGCGTAAAAGCCGACCCTGAAAAACTCCAGACAGTGTCCGAATGGCAGAAACCCATATGTGCGAAGGAGGTAAGATCCTTCCTGGGCTTCTGCTCATACTATCGAGACTTCCTGCCGAATTACTCCAAAGTAAGCTATCCCTTACAAATAATGGCACACTGGACCCCAGGTCGGGCAAAGGAACGTTTCCCATGGGGAGACGAACAGGATATAGCCTTCGAGCAAATAAAACACTTGTTTGCTAACATGCCAGTACTGAAATATCCAACTGCGGATGATCATTTCATTCTGGACACAGACGCTAGCAATGATAGTATCGGTGCAGCCCTGTCGCAGGTCCAGGACGGGGCCGAAGTACCAATCGCCTTTGCTAGTAACACTCTAAATAGGGCACAACGAAACTATTGCACCACCAAACGTGAGTTGCTGGCTGTGGTGGTGTATACTAAAAAGTTTCGACACTTCCTATGGGGTACTGATTTTACTCTCCGAACTGACCACTCATCCCTAAGGTGGCTCCTTAATTTTAAGGACGCCGAAGGTATGATTGGCCGTTGGCTGGCACACTTGTCAGAGTTCGTGTTGGAGCATAGCCAGATCCAACATAGACCGGGTTCGAAGCATATCAATGCAGACGCCCTTTCCCGGAGGCCTATCAGAAAGTGCCAGAAAATCGATTGTGATGATTGCGGGGCTCAAATCGCAGTGGTCGCAACGGTTCGAACTAGACAGTCATCGCCGTTGCCTAGCGCCAGCATGGAGAATGTTATAGAATGGCCAGAAGATACCATCCTACATTTCCAACAAAATGATCCCGCTATCAAGAGAGTGGTTTGTTACCTGAACAGGAATGCCAAGCCTGAACGGCCGGCATTGTCCCTCGAAGATAGAGAGACCCGAAAATTCCTAGCCCAATGGACCGAGCTAGAAATTCGAGACGGTCTACTGTGTCGATGGAAAACCTGTCCCACCAAGGACAAGGTTTTACAGATAGTGATTCCTATGTCACTAAGACGAGATATTATGTTTTATTGCCACGGGCATAAAACAAGCGGACACTTCGGGAAGAAGAGGACCTTAGAACGCCTAGCCAGGAGGTACTACTGGCCAGGAATGCATAACGACATCATAAGATGGGTTATGACTGGGAAAAAAGACCCTGGCGCAAGAACTGTTCGGAGTTCGATTCGCCCGGGTAGCTATTGATATCATCACACCCGGGGGTAATACTTGTATGATGGTAGTAACCGACTACTACACCAAATACACTCGAGTATATCCTTTACCTGACCACAAGGCAGCCACTTGCGCTATTGCCTTTGTGAAGGGATGGGTGTTACATCTCGGTGCACCATTAATGATGCACAGCGACCAGGGACGAGAATTCGAGTCCAACCTGTGGCAAGAAATGTGTCATTATTTGGCCATTTGTAAAACTCGAACCAATCCATACAGGCCCCAATCTGATGGCCAGGTAGAAAGATTCAATCGAACATTGATACAAGTCCTTAAACCCTTGGTAAACTCTCTTCAGGATGACTGGGACGAGCAATGTGACTTCGTAGTACATGCTTACAATAGCACTGTGCACGCCGCGACGAACTGCTCTCCTAATTTGTTAGTATTTGGGGAGGACATTATAATGCCCGCCGATCTCGTATATGGTGTTAAAGGGGTAAGCCCCGAAGCCCCTTGTACTGTGATGTTTGTGGAGTCTCTGCGAGACCAATTCAAGAGAGCTTATGAGGTAGTTCGAAACGAGCTACTAAACAATGCGAATTGGCAGAAAGTTGGGTACGACACCCACCTAAAGCCACGACAATTCAGTGTGGGCGACCGAGTGTTCAGGTTGCATGAACCTTTAAGGTGCAAGAAATTGATCTCGAGCTGGGACGGACCTCACGTGGTCACCCGAGTTATATCTGAGAGCACCGTTATGCTTATGAGTCTAGCTACAGGCCGCATGAATAAGTCTAACGTGTGTAGGTTGAGGAGATGGAGGGGACCAGATGCCGCCAACTCTGAGTGCGACGAAATCTCCAAGCAGATGACTGACAAGAAGGACGAGATTCTGATGAAGACCAACAAACTGCCGAGGAAAATGAAGGGTACGGCCCCTAAGAAGAGAAGAGGCCGACCTGCTAAAGTGGTGAATGAGAAAAAGCCAAAGAAAGGACGACCCCTAATGGTTGAAACTGACACGAATTTAAAATCTAATCGTGAGAAAACTGTCTCGGCGGAACGGAGAACGCGCGGTAGGGGGAAACTGTTGGCACGTTCCACTGGACCTTCTCGAGAATCTCAGTTGAACAACAAGGGAAGAGAGGTGAGACGCAGTCCCAGAATTGCCGGGCCGACTGCCGTTACTTAATGTTCCGAAATCACAACGAGTGTATCGTCCTGTTTATGTGTCTTGTTATGAGTTTAGAGGTTAGGATACCTCGATTATGATTCGAAATACAACCACACTGGACATTATCACCCTACTCATGGTTCCTGTGGGTGGCAGACAGCTTGGCTGACGTGTACGCATGATGCTACATGTTATTCTGCCGAACTCCTGTCGATATGAGTAGCGGAGGGGGTAAGTCCACCAACGGCCTATGGAGAAAACCAACCCCGATCCCTGGTTATCCGGGGTTGTACGGACGCCTGCCACGAGCGGGAAGGGGGGCGCTAGAGAGCGGAATGTCGGAGCGGCGCAGTGCAGTGGCGCATGCGCAATGGTCCTGCTTCGCTTGTTGTGCCTCTAATATCGCTCACAGCACGCGAACCGTCTTACCAAGGTAAGACGTGCCGCTGTTTTCTCTGCCACTTATAGTGACAAAGTTCTCTCTTTCCGACTGCCATTGACTCCTTCTGTTCCTTGGACGAAGGAGAACAACCCCCTGAGCCGTCTGAGCCCGAAATATGGCTCAGTCGGAGGTGATGGCGACCGTAACGGCCAACTCCGATGGACACCAGACTCCACTTCGAGCCCAAGACGAGGCACCCCGAAGTCCAGTAATGGAACTAATGGACACCACTGAAATGGAGTCATCTATCCCCGAGACGACTCCTGACACCCTGAGCATCCCGAGAGGTGCAGAGCTGATTGCCCCGAGAACTCCACGCCCGAGTACGACTGAAGGAACCACGCCTTCAGTCATTATCGAAGTCCCCGTGACTTTTACCGACCGACCACCAGCTGTTGGATACGTGAATGTGACCAAAGGATTCATCCGGACGGCCACAGGCAAGAATCGGTACTGCCCACCGAAATACCTGGGCCTTAAAGGCGAACCTCCACGACTGATCCCCTATGATCTACAGAAGAGAATCTGCCGTGGATGCACCGACACCGGAGTCACCGATGTCACCAATGTCTCCGAAGCGATGTGCGTCAGCAATGGCCTAGTTGCCGTTGTTGACGCCATCTGCGAAGACGACCGAATTAGGTCACAGACAGCGTACCCCCTGCTGTATGGCCTAATCGGATTCGAGGAACGCCTTCCCAGCATCCACTCCCGCGAAGTCCTCCTACCACAAGGACCACCCCGAGAACGCACCTACGCGTTCATGTCCGATTCTCAGAAGAACTCTCCTGTTTGTGAGGAAGAAGACGCTTTGTTGGCGGACCCCGATCTCGAGCTAGAAGAGCAGAGAATGGCCAACGAGAATGCTCGCGACGGAGACGTGGCCAGCAAAATTCCCGAAGCTGCCTCGAGCCTTGAGGGTGGAGCTAGCTACTCCACCAAGGTAAACACCGCCAGAGAAATGAGCCTTGATGCCCGCCAGGAGGCCATTGAACGCGAGCGCAAAGACTTGATGAAGTCGAAGCTTAAGAAGGACGTGGAAAAAGCCAAGAAGGAATCCACGGACAAGCCTGAGGCTAAGCCCAAATCGAGCCGCCGCAAGAAAAAGGTGGTGGAGGAGAAAGCAGAAGAGAGCGACGACTCCGCAGCCTCGACTTCGTCTCGAAGCTCGCGGAGTCGAACCCGAAGTGGAAAGACCACAAGGGAGGATGACGCCCCATCCCCCTCGAGATCTACCTAAACGAGACCCTCTCGTAGAACGACCCCTCTGGCCCCGGAGCCCGTTACTAGCACCGCGGCCGAGGAGGAAGAGATCCAGGAAGAGGGAAACAGAGACCGTGACCGGCAGGTTGCCGAAATGAGCCGGAACCTGCTGGAGAATATCGACTCACTGGAGGAGCCCCTGGGGGACGCCCCTGACGAGACCTGCTTGAACAAGTGGGTCAACGCCCCAACCGGATTCCCGGATTACACCCCGAAATGTTTTATGGACTCTCTGCGTCACACTGACAGCTATTCGATTCCTCCCGCCACTAACCGCGACGGCGATAGTGACGACGAGGAATGGATGAAAATCCTAAAGAAGGACTCTGGCCCCGCGAAATTCTATCGCGTGTGGATTGCATCGCTCGGAGACACAAGTAAGACACCTAAGTCTTACTATGGCTTCGAGCATCGAACGAAGCTCCAGTACGCAGCTTCGAGCTGGACATCTTCAAACCCGACATGCCCCTTCGAAATCTGCGTCAACGCCGCAGAGACTGAGAGAGTCTGGCCTTTAAAAGACTCGTTCTTCAGACACCTCGTGGAGCATCACATGCACCACGGGCCCGTGTACCGATGTTCTAATGAAAAGAACGAGAATAAGAAATGCCAAGGGCTGAGAACAACAAGGGGGGGACGCATGGCCGAGCACTTGGCTCAGGTCCATGGTCTCAAAGCCAGCGATGCTCGATTAAAAGCCCTGAAGCTCCACGAACGACTTATGTCGAAGTGGGACCAGATGACCTCCGAGGAGAGATCGAACATCACCATGAGGACTGACCACCTGTGCCACACGGGCGAGGGGAAGCAGGACGCCTACTTCCTCAAGAACGTGCGTTCCCACCGATTAAACATGTCTGCCGAAATGCACTGGCGTGTCAAAGTCCAGAGGAGGGATCCCGACGCGGTCGACCGTAATGGAAGACCCCGACCACACCCTGGTGGCGATCCCCGACGGGACGCCAAACGGCCAAGGTCGGAGTCACAGTCTCCAGCCCCAGCTCCGGAACACAAGAAGAGGTCCCCCGATCCTAGCATGATCGCGGGTGCTACATCCCGAGATCCCTCGAGACTGGAGCACGTCTCGCCCCTGAGCTCGAGTTCCTATAGACCTGTAGCAGGGACCTCGACAGGTAACCACCAGACCTGGTTTAAGGGACGGAACACCCTTTCACACTCTGACTGGTTTGCAGGTCACACCGAATCTGCCATTCGGTACCGAGGCAAGCCAGATGAGGCCCAGTCTGCCAAACCAGACGAGTTCCCCACTCTGTCTGAAAGCCAGACACCAGGCCCCGAGTCCCAAAACCCATTGCCTTCAGGGAAACCAAAGCCAATGGGTCCCCCTGCTATTCCTGCTACAGGGCGGGTCCGACCTGTGGACCCGAAACGACCCGGACGGGAACTAGTCTTGAAAGACCCCAGTCAACCTCTCCCCGATGTTGGTAGGGGCCGAGGCCTGACCATAGATGAAAGTGGAGCGCCACTGCCACTTCGAGCTCCGCCTATGAGAGCGGTTCTGATACTCACACGACTCCTGTGCCGACTCCTCCAGCACGAAACATGAGGACCACCAATGTGTTACACTTGGTGAAATCTAACCTCGAGCTGGAGGACCCCGACGACTACATCAGAAACCGGACACAGGAAACCTGTGATATTCAGGCCAACGTCTTCCAGGCGTGGCAGGAACAACATATCAGTCAGGCCACCGGCTACCTTCGAGGTGTCACCGAAGGCGTCTTCGAATGTCTGCATGAGATTCAACGGCGGGAAATCGCCCGAATCTCACAAGACATGCAAGGACAGGCGAGAGACCAGCTTCGAGCCTCGCTCCAACGGGAAAACGAGGCCAAGGCCATGAAGCTGAAGTATGAGTTAGAACTTCAGGAGCTGAGAAGCCAGTACGACCATCAGGACGTTCGGTTCATGGCAGTGTTTGGCTGCTTCATGAAAGACTGGGATGGCACTGCCGAGAGTGCCTTCGAAAAGCTCCAGGCCAAGTTGCAGGAGAATAGACAACTCGAGGCAGACATTGAATCCTTCGGATTCACTAGCATGCCCACCCCTAGAGCCTCCGCCAGCACGCCCCCAACTGGACCCGGTAGGGAGTCTGAAGGCGCCACTGCTGCCCCAACTGTCACCCCGACTAGACAGACCGACGTGCCGGCCTCTACTCCCGAAGCAGCCACGGTTGCCACAAACCCTGCCCGAACACCAGTGGTCGATAACCTGATTAGTCTGGACTCCGATCCGGAAACCCATTCTGGGGAAACGGTAATGGAGACAGACTTATAATACTCGATGTAGGCAAGTACAGTCGATGACCCTACCTTACGGGATCCTCGAACATTGAGACTGTGCCCCGAACCCGATGGATGCCCGGACGGATGCAGACCCACGGAACCCAATGGACGTATCTACATCTTCCCATCTTGATCAGGGCACACCACACAGCGACGCGGCTTGCCACCGCCATTCCATCATTCGCCGAATGGATCTGCAGACAAGCAGTGAACGACCCCGAAGACACCCCGAAGTTAATTATTATTGTACAACAGACCCACTACGCCGGTGGGCTGCTTTAGAACCATACTATATATAATTTAATTAACCACTAGTCCTCTTACCCTACGCATATAAATATTGTTTCTGTTATAATAATCGAACTTCGATCTTATAAAATATGTCAATTTGTCAACAGTCGAACAAAGTAATTGGTGCTATAAACCTACAAGATCTGTTACCATAACGCTGTTTAATATTTCTCAGGTACACACCAATTGTGTTCATATTTCGAGGATAGTAGTGGTATAGAGATGTATATGTATATTCTTATAGCTATAAAAACCCACAGTTATTGTAAACTGTGTAAAAAAAAACTAGTATATAGTGTTCATACGTGAACAGCAAAAATTTTCTTTTCGGGTCATGCAACTTAAGCATCACATATAATTACACACATGGTATATCGTTATTTAACATACACTTAGATACTCTATGTACAGTCTCTAACATGTTCTTCCAAACTTGTTTCGACCCATATCTCTCCGTAATCCTATTCCATAGTGTATATATATGTTTACTTTATTTAAAATATTTATATGTGGTCGACTCCTATTATTAAGACGTCACACAAATAACATATCACGTTCTACTTCAAACTCTCATTTATAACTTCGAGCCCTAATTTCCTTAGAATAACGAAATGTTACTCTGTTAAAACCATGTTATTTTTGCACACCCCTTTCCTTATTCTGGTGGGGGTAGGGTAGGGGCTTGTAGATCGTGATATAGTGTGAGCGTCTCCCTCGAGAGGGCGTTCCGAGCGGTGCGCCCATCACCGGTAGTCACTAGAGGTCTCCTCGACCACTGGTTTCTGCAGTTTGGTGGCAGCACTGTTCGCCTCGCCCCAGCTCCTACCTGGGGCCGGAGAAGGCGTTAGTCTGGCTCTGCCTGCCAACGGAGTCGGACCACCCTTACCTGAGCTTGCACATAGCTAAGCAGTACCCTTCGAGGTGGATGTAAAACCTATACCGAAATAAATACGTGCCGGTTGCACTAACCCGAGATACCTTGTCTGGTTTTCACTTCGAACTAGTCGAGGCCTTAATCCGAACCATTACATATATATATATATTTATATATATATATATATATATATATATATATATATATAATTATGGATCAGTCCTAAAGATCGCCAGTACTCTTTATCCTTTCCAGTATCAGTGTTTTGAAATGTACTACTGCATGTTATGCACATGCACTGGTCGTTCTATTGTTGTCAAATAACATGCACTGCATACTGGTACAAGACCAACCATTGGAGAAGAGTCATTAGCAGCCCACTGTGTGAGGGACTTAGTTAGCATCAATGCAAACCAGTCAGAGGTATCAGGAATGCATTTCTCAACATGGTATGACTGAACACAGCCATTACAATATTACTCTTAGAATTAGAATTTATGTTGTCATAGCTAACTTGCTATGCCTGCCCTATGCGATAAGCAGGTAATGCAGTAATTACATATAGGCCGGGTTTTCGATTGCAGCTGGTCGGCCAATATTTTGCTAATACAATTATTTTTAATGATGCAAATGTATAGAAAGAATTTGTCTGATTAGTGAAAGTTTGGCTGACTAACTACAGTGGAATTGGTAGGGACCACTGGATGCAGGGCTGTAATGTCTCACTACAATTCGAAGCGATCCAGTCACACGGTCTTGAGAAATACATAACAGGGATCTACCCTTGAATGCCAACACCAGACCTAAAGAACCTGGACAGTCACTAACTTTCAAAGGCAAACTCATTTATTTTGCACTTATTGTTGGTGATATTGATATCATTTTTGTTCACTGTGATATTTTGATAGGTTATGCACTGGTACATGATATCGCATCTGATTAAGAGTATGTCTTGCACATGGGTTACACCCTATAGCTAAGGGGTACAATGGAATAAGCTATGTACAGCAGCTAGGGTCACCATTGTGTGACATAGGAATGCATCCAGTTAGACCTCCTCCGCCCAGATATCTAGTTCACTAGTACTCAGTAAGTGTTCCAGGGCCTGGTCTATGTCCACCTCCTGTATCTGTAAATAAGTGTGCCTTACTCTAAGTGTACTTTACTTATGTTTGATGATCACAGAGACATACCGTTACTCACCACTACCCAGCTGGAGGATGCTGCTCCCCACAATGGGTCTAGTATAAGGGTAGTGGGGCTATACTATTATGTTAGTGGAGATTTCTGGTGGTTAAAAACAGGCTTCCCTGAAAGGTTTTTTATATCATCTTTCCTATGCCATCTGTGTGTCTAAACGGGCTATTTTTTGTTGGAATTCTGTCAAATGTAGTTTTCCTACTGTGAATATAACACTAGCTGTTGAATTACATTTACAAATTTAAACACAATTTAAAATTGTTGCTACCCATGTGGACCTGAAAGAGTTGTAGGTTGAGTGGATACCCCTAGGTTTATGCTGCTTTGTCTTAAATATTGATATAACAATGTTATCCTGATAATTTATCATGTGGTAGATCCTTCATCTTCCAACATCACACTAGAATCCTGTTGACCACTTTGGAAATAATCATCAACACCATCATTCCAATAGGGAGGCGGAGTCATGTCACATGCAGGCGGATTCTGAGCTCAGCATATTATCGCTGTAGGCTTGAAGGAATATTTTAGGCCTAGCATTACTTTTTTAAGAATGAGAGTTGAGCCTTAAAATTTCATAATATATATGGTGGGCCTCCTAATCAATTCAAAGCCCTGCGTTCATGCATCATGACAACAAATGGGAAAGCAGCAAAATGACCTGTGAGAGGGTGCATGGGCTATCCCTTCAGCCTGTGTGCTAACAAACAGTGGTAGTGGAGCCGTGGGGGTTGTATAACCCCACACTTTTTCAGGATGGCCGTGTAGGCTATATAGAAAATATCCAAAATTTACACCCCCCATGCCCCAAGAGATGTAGATCACCATTGGAAATCCAAGGAAAGGAATTAGCAGATTAGTATGGCCTTGGGTACAAATTGTGCTACCGACCTAATGGAGGGATAGCAGTCAGTGAGGGCAAAGTGACGGGGGCTATTGAGTGGATTAGGAATTGTTAACACCTATCATAACTTGCATGGAAAGGAAGTAACTTGGGTGTTCCATGTAATCATTTCAGTGCTAGGAAATTTGTGAATATCATTGCCAAAAATAATTTACATGGGGGAGGCTCATAATGTAAAATCTTGAGCTACATTTTAAGTGGATGTGAGATGGCAAAACAGGAGGGATGTAGTTTTGCAGTTGGGACCTACTATCAAAGAATCAGTGCCCCCCCCCAGCATTGCAATTAGACCCTGTGGTTCATCCTAAACTAGAAACATGTAGTGAGTGTCTTCTTGACCAGACTGGGTCCAGGTGTCTTGTAAACTTACCTCATAATGTGGCTTTTGGAGGAACAAGGCTAAAGATTCTCCATATTGTGCTAAGATGACTGACTGAAGTATAGGTTAAATAATATTACACAGTAGCTATCACACACAGGGCTAGTATATCACATTGGCTGATGACCTGTCTGTCCCTGCTGACAGTATGTTGGGGGCAGATATACAGGCAGACTATGTCTAATAAGTGCCCTGCCAATCATCCTCTGTTTTCATCTTTACCCACAAGAGAGTACTACCCTAGGTATCAGGTAGGTTAACCTAAAGATGTCACGCCTGGAGACAACCACCCAACATAATCACCATAATTGTGGGTTTTGCTGCCAGAGCAACATGACTAGCCACTTGATTTGATGGTCATCAATGATTTAGCAATGGTTGATTCATATAGCAATGGCATTTTTATGTTCATTTTTTGGGGTGGACATCTCAGAGTATGTGACCGCCTTTAGGTTAACCTTACCCTATCAATCCAAGGGTCTATCTGTCTCTCCTGTAAAGACACTAGCTAGCACCAATAATTTTGGAGATTAAGAGAACTACTCCTCAGGATATTATAAGTAAATTCAATAGATGTGGCTTGCAGGTATATACCCTCAATACAGGTCTTCAGGGGACCAGTGTAGAATATCACATTATCATAAACTATACCCAATGAGAGCTGAATCTAGATATTATCTACCATCAAAAGGGTTTGCAACCTACCTTATACGGGCCTAGTAAACCTGAAAGGAGAGTAAACATATGTAAGACATAATATAAGATGAACTCAAATAACATACATAAACACAAATATGTTTAGATACTTGGTTGTCAAAGACACACCATGTAGCAGCACACCCTTTGAATTGACCTTCTGCACACAATCACAATCAATTATTGTGACAAATGGCTCCAAAGCCCATGATGATCATGGTTTTATTTCATAGAAGGCCATGGGAATAGAAACATCAATGAAGTATTGACTAAATGCACATTACATTACCATCACTGGCAAAAAATTATCAATAAAATTCATGTTGGGCACCTATTTTTTGGTATTTTGTAAAGAATAAGGCAATGATCTTCCTGCCAAGATGATGTACTTTCTCATTCTAATGCAATGTACACATTATGTGTATACATAAAGCTCTGGCTTACTTTCTAAATAATTTCTAATGGTCCCCAGAAAGTTAATGAAAAACAACAACAAATAAAAGAAATATTTTATTCTCCAAAGCATACATTTATAAACCCTCAGGCTCCATCTAATCAGTTAGACATCTAAACACAAAACTTTGTATCAGAATTTCTTTTAACCTAAATACCTAGATAACTTAACACTTTAGCTAAGGGCATTGTTCGGCTAAAAACCTTAGGAACCTAATGTGTTTACAAAAAACGTTGCAAGAGTATGTTTAGCATTGTGTTTAGGCTCTAAATACAATATCTGAAGTGTACAAGGATCCCTGGCTGATTCAATTTTTTTAGAGTGTACCTCTACTCTTCATTTTCCTCACATCAATGTTTATAATTAATGTAAAAAGTAACATTGTATATTACTGTGTACATGAAGGCATATATTCATATCAGGTCCCAACAGACCCTAACAGAACTAATCATTGTATGCCATATTTTCTACAAGGAATAAATGAGAATACCCTGCTCCCACTACTATCCTACCATCCTCTTCCCTTCTACCGGTAGCTTATGAGACATTCCAGTCAACAGAGTAAATCAGTTTTCCCATTAACCTGTGTTTATTGCATATGTTAGTGACCAGCCTCCGGGTGTCTGCCAGATGTCTGCCCTCATGTTTTACTTTAGATACCGTTCCGCACTGTTAGACACTGCCATCAAAATGACCATAATTCCTTGGGACAAGTCTTTTACTATCACCGAGATTCGTTGCAACACAGTGCTTCACTCGTTTCTCCTTTTCTTTGCCTTCATTGTAACAATTATGTGCTTTTCTGTATAAAATATGGTGATTCACTGAGCAGTTTTACAGAGATGCCCTTGTCTGGTAGATTCAACCTGTCATTTTTACAGTGTATTGACTTCATCAAAAGCATGAGTACCGGTATTATCATTGCTACCTTTACTATGTATGTCTACACTGTTTGTAAGTGCTTTTAGGGTTCCCAGTAATGAAAACATCCCCTTCAAAGACTATTTTCAATTGATTGCTCAGAACTACTACCTAGATAATTTATGATAAAGATTCATGGTGTCATTCTGCATGCTAATATGTCACAGATCACCTTAATACCATCATTTGGTTTCAGGCACACGTGACAACCACCTGGAAAAAAACTCAAGATGGGTTGAGCAATTGAGATATGCTGAACTGAATCAGAAAATTAATGAGCGGTGGAAAAGAGAAAGGATAATGGATGCTATTTTTATTGCATCCTTATCTAATCAGTCACACATATTGGGAAAATGGAAAATTCTCTGCTCCATATAGTTTCTTCCAGCCAAGATGCTCTGAGACGTCAGTACATGCATCACACTACATCAGACAGGCATCTTTTACAGCAAATGACAGCCATTCTGGTATTTGTGATGGCAACCACATGCCAAATTCAGGCCTGACCTGAGCCATAAGTAAACCAGTGTCATCTTCGTGATTCAAACGTCCTACCTTATTAGCCGCTTCAGTCAGCCAATTAGATAAGCTAATGCAGTGGGCGGTATCCAGTGAGCATTATAACTATTGGCATGCACCAGGCATGTTTCACTCCTGCTTCCTTCCTAGGGGTATATCTTGACATTGCTGCATGACAAGATCAATTTAGGTGGTGGCCCATTTAAGCGCTCCGGGCCATAAAGACTGCAATACCCCTTTACTCCAAGCCCTAATTTGTGATCAATGATTATTTGAAAATGGTTTATCATTTTCAAGATATAAAAACTTTGTTGTTTCAACACGTGCTAAAAACCATCCAGCTACCTAATCAAGACAAGTGCTCTTTTGAAGGCAAGTAGTATATAGGGGCAAACTCAGTGCATAGGAACAGCTACTGAAATTAATTTGACCTACTTATGAACCAGAAGTGACCTAGTTTTGAGAGGCAAGTAGTATATAGGGGCAAACTCAGTGCATAGGAACAGCTACTGAAATCAATTTGACCTACTTATGAACCAGAATTGACCTAGTTTTGAGATGGGAAGTGACCATATATGGGTCATTACTGTAAAGTCCCACCTATGGGGGTCAGCGGGTGAATATGACAAACTTAGCATTACATTTTAATACTTTATTTTATTGATAGCCCTATATATTGGCTTTATGAAAAGGTTCATTCAAGTCATCAATTGCCAGGGGGTCAGTTGCAGTAAAATCAGAAATTTGATTCATCACTCCATGACACATACCGTATGTAACACAGTACACCTTCAAAAGTCATCCTGTCATTACCAAATTACCTCCCTGTGCAAATAGGGTTCATGGTGTATCAGTATGCCAAATTGAAAATGCTGGCCTTCCACTACGACTTCCTACTGGAATTCATAGAAGAAAAAAACTTTGAAATATGTGAAATGGACACTGACAGTTTCTTTTTTGCATTCAGCACGAAAAGTCTAGAGGAAGCCGTCAAACCTGAGAGACAAAGAGATTTCTTCAGTGAGTCTCATAAATGGTTGCCCTCAGAGTTGTGTGACATCACTTATCACCTGGAAAGCTACATAGAATGTAAAACCCTGGGGTACACTTGGTTCCCTCCGCCGTGTTGTAATTAACGTCTGGCATTCAACAAGAGAACTCCAGGTCTTTTTAAAGTGGAGTGGGAAGGAGACGAGATAATGGCCTTAAACTCCAAATGTTACATAGTAAGTAGAGAAGGGGTTGACAAAAAATGAGCTGCAAAGGAGTGATTCAAAAACAAAACGAATTAACAGCTGAAGATTATAAAAAGGTATTGCAAACCAAAAAAAAGCACTATGGTGACTCACAAGGGCTTCAGAGTGGTAAACCATCAATTCAGTACTTATTCGCAGAACAAAAAGGGATCAAGTTATCAGTATATCAAAAGACAAAGACGCCTGGACCTTTGAAAATCTCTCTTTTCTGTTGCACACAGCAAATTCTTGTGGGTAAAAGTAGCATTTTTTTGTGAAATTTCAATAAAATGTTGGTAAATTTGTAAAATTTTACCAAAATTTTGTTACATTTCCCTAACATTTACCCAAAGGGGATGCCTAAATCAGTTCAAGTTTGTATGTATGGCACCTTAACTACAGATGTAGTTCTAAGCAATCCAAAAATACGCTCTTGTACACCATAGGGGGTAAATAAGCACCCTCTAGGACAGTTGAGCTGCTATAGTAGGAAGTCACGGAAATATCCATATGTTATGTTTTGAGGAAACTAGGTAGGAGCCTCTAGCTATTTCCATACATCTCTCACAGACATAATATGATTCAGCGGTATATGTTAGTGTATCATTAGGGTAATCTTTGTGCACATGCTTCATCTATATGAGCTGGAGACAATGTGTCACTTGGTTCTCAAATAACAGATGACGGATCACTACATAAAATAACTAAATCTCCACTCAGAGAGCCTTCTTTGCTTTTTAAAGAATAGAAACTTCTTTGCTTTTTAAAGAATAGAATGCACCAATATTTTGTCATTTTGACAACCTCTCCATGCATCTATACAACAGAGTTGGAGTCAGCTTTAACCAAGGCTACATGCTATAGTATATTAATACAATAGTCATTGGTTCTCATGATGCATTAATGTAATTGTAAAATGTGATAGATGGTACCTGCAAAGGCTTCCAGAAATCATAAGGAAGATTTTTTTTTATCAATCTATGTAAATAAATAGAATTGTGTTGGTACCATATGGATACTACACATGTACTATAATATTAAAGACCACAAGCAGAGATACGGAACAAGTAATCAATGGATAATTCATGATGCGTTTGTGTTAGCAAGGATAATTACATGAGGGTGCAGCCCGAGTGTAATTATCCTTTGCTAACACACACAAGTCAAAAATTATCCATTGACTATTTATTTTATTACACGATATCAATAGATAATCAATAAATTCAAGTTGAAAACAAAAATCTTCCCCGGGACTTGAACCTGGCATAGTGTGTTTACATACTGCGAAAAAAAATATGTGCACGGACCAGGACTGGTCCCGCCTACCTGTAGAAGCTGAGCGCAATGCGCTAAGCACTACACCACCGGGTCTCACACCTCGGCCCCTCAATGCATAGGGAGTTGGATTTGGGATCTGAGACTGCAGGTTCGACCCCTACCCTGGCAATGAAAAATTTTGTAGGTTTTAACATGTAACATATGACATGTAAGGACATGTAAGGAGGCATGTTATCCACAGATAACATGCCTCCTTACATGGATAACATGCCTCCTTACATGGATAACATGCCTCCTTACATGGATAACATGCCTCCTTACAAAAGTCATGATGAATGCATCATGGTGTGCAATATCTACAGGTATGTGCATGGGAATATCCAGAAAAAGCACCCAAAATCACAGAAGTCGTGTAATAAAGTATCCTGAATGTTGAATAGCTAAGTGCTGGACTGGTGGTTATCTTCCACCACACCCCTGTGCATGTCTACAATTGTTAGGATCAAACAGTGATGCATGACCAGTGTTGTTAAACAATAAAGCAGCTATGAACTTAACTGTGCTCAAGCTTGTCTGCATGGCACCTTAGCTACAGCAGCTGTGCTCTAAACAATAGGGGGTAAAGAGGCACCCTCTGGGACATATGAGCTGCTATAGTAGTTAGCCACAGGAATGTCCATCTGTCATCTTTTGAGAAAGAAAAGAGGCAGCAGCCTGTAGCTAATCCCATAGATTTATCGGGGACATAAAATGATTCATTGGTATGTTAGTGCATCATTAGGGTAATCTCTGTGCACATGCTTCATCTATATGAGCTGGAGATAATGTGTCACTTGGTTCTTAAATGACAAAAGATGGATCATTATATATACCACTACCAAATCCCCACTCAGAGAGTTTCTTTGAGATTCACCTCCATTACTGTCCTTTTGACAAATATTCCATGCATCTATACAACGAAGTTCGAGTCAGCTTTGAACAAAGGGCATGATTCCTTTCATGACAATAACATAAATGTACACTATATCAAACCTGCAGACAGGTTGTCCCCCTGGAAAAATGAGTGGCTGGAAGATGGTGACAGTTGATGCGAATATAAATGTTTCATTACTTTACTGGTGAATTATGTCTGCCCGTAAGCACAGTTTTTTTTGTTGGAGAATGATGAGGACAAAGTAGGTAAATAAGTGTGGCTACTAATTACATCAGCACAGCAAATTGACGAGGGAGAGGAAAGATTATCCAGTATCAAGTGCATGCTTTGTGTTCATCTCATTTTTCATAGAAATTCTTCTTTATTTTCTTAAGTCTGGACAGGTATTTAAAAACCTGGTTGTCTAAACAACTAGAGAGGTATGTATGTCCTGCTTGCCCTACACAGCAGTGATTACCTCTATGGGTGACTGATTCTATGAGATGAATGATCAAATCTATGAGGAGGGGTGAGGAAGAAAACTGCTACCAGGCCTTCATTCCCCATTCCTACTCTTTATGAAAGATAAAAAGTGTTCTTTTATTTGCCTGGTCTCATAGACATGTCCAGAAAAACCTCAGCCTTTGATCAATAAGACGTGGTTCACTGAGGGGAATCCCATGACAAAAGACTAGCATGTAGGCCTGGACCTGCGCATATAAACACCACTTCAAGCCTCCATGGAGCATGGAAGTAAGTAAAGTACAGGGCACATGCCACCCCAGTGTCGAATCCAGGATTTTGAAAGGGGGAGGGGCTCGCCCCTCATTTAGCCCTTAATTTTGGCTAAATTCTAGGGTAAAACAAGTTAGGCAAACCATTAAGTACTGGGAAAAAAGCCCCCGCGCCCCCTCTAAATCGGCCACTGTGCCACCCACCATGGTTAATGGGGGGGGGGTCTTTCTAAAATTTGTGTTTGTGCATTTGGATGGGGAATGGATTCTTATTTGTGGTAACAGAGTACTATTTACCATTTATGCATGGTGGGATGGGCTATCTATAAGGGGTTGGGGAGGCCACTTGGGGGGGGGGTGTAAGTTGAAATGAACATAATGCTTTTAAGAAAGGTTTACAGAGCCTAATCTAATCTCAGCCTTATGTGTTATGGCAGTCTTAGATAGAAAGTACAGTATAAGAATAAATGTCTGCCAAATAGCTGACTTATCGTATTTTAGAAAGTCCGACCCCTCTCCTTGGGATGACTTATACCCTTATAATCACAACAAGATGACCTTTAAGGATCTCTTCAGGTCCCACATGAATGTTTTTGACTATGTTTTGCTAAGAATGTGAAAGCCTGAAATTTGCCTGCATTTCCATAACATAAGCTAACTTCGGACCTGAATCAGGGGGGTCAGGGGGTTCAAAAAATATATTTTTGTGATTTCCCATGTTTTTGGACCCAAATGCATAGCATGAGCAGGTTTTGAGTGCTTATTGGGTGAATCTATACACATAACTATTTTTCGATGATTTTAATGATTTTTAAAAACTTTTTTTCAAGAAACATCAATTTTTGGAAATTGAGCACATGCTGTTACAACCAAGAGGTGGATTTTTTAAATCAACATGATTTTTTGGGTTTGTCGAGACCCTCAAACCTTTGGGGCAGAAATTGGATATTAGATAAATGTTATGTCCCGATTTCTACAATGTATAAAAACACAATACCCCACTTTCACTACCGTACTGTTTCTCTATAGATGTAGCTTATGAGACGTTTTAGTCAGCAGCATAAATGAGGTCTCCCATTCACCTGTGTTTATGGCCTATATCAGTGACTGTACATCCCAAGATGTCCAACGTCAATACTGGTGACTGAGCTGCCACAGGAAAGCATTGTGTGCCTTTACGCGTCTACTCCCACTTCAGTACAAATCTGATGTAGGCCTCCCTTGACACATAGTGTGTAGGTCTGTTTTGCATGAAAACCTTCAAGTTTTGGGATGAAACTTGGTGTGATCTTAAATGAAAGTATAATAAACAAAATGTAGCGTAATGGTTTGTTTTACCAGTTTGGTGGTTCGGGCCTAATGATTAGAAAAGAGAAAGCAAGGCAGTGATTCGAGTGTATGCCAACGGTTTTATTGATATAGCTTGGCGGCTACCCGGAAGGTAAATATAGGGCAGCTAGGGGTCTTACTTAAAGATTGTACATTAAGCTGGGAGGCCTGAAGGGCCTCTGACATAGCTGCTGAGCCCCGGTCTTTAAATAGGGACCCTGGTGTTTGTCACCAGATGTCCCATAGGCCCGGATCGGTGCTGCCACCTAACCGGAACCTTAGGAACACCCAGCGACTGGACTAACCCAGCACGCCAGACGACACCTGGATATACGATACAATATGTTACCTCTACAGTAGTATATAGATTTTAAAAAGTTAAGGTTTGCAGACATATATACATTAAAAACAGAGATATATTTTGTTTGCTTTCTCATTTACTGGGGGGGAGGGGGCATCAGCAGGTATTTATTTGTCAAAGTCTCCAAAGATGTCAGTCACAGCTATATTCGTGTACATATATTACACACTGCATCAGAATGATAGACTTGAGAAAGTACAACAGCTTGGCAGGAAGGACATTGCCTTATCTATTCCAGAATAACATCAAATAGGTGTCAGTCATGGAGTTTATTGATTATTTTATGGCAATGAAGGTGGCATGAGGTGAATCTAGTCAATTTTCTATTGCCCTTTCTTTTCACATGACATTCTATTAAATAAAACCATGATAAACATGGGATTTGGGGACATTTGTAACAATATTTGATTATAAGTGTGTGCAGATAGTCCAGTCAAAGGCAGTGCTGCTACCTGGTGTGGATTCAACATCCAAGTATCTAAACATATTGATGTTTAAATCTAAACACCTATTATTTAACTGTCTCAACTCTAAACATCTAAACATGTTTAGCATAAATGTTTATGTAGTTAGAATAAAAGTGTTCATTTCCTAAACGTGTAGTCAATGAGACATCTAACTGACCTATATGTTTAGGTTTTAAACGTGTTTAGACCTAAACATGTTTAAAATCTAAACACCATTTTTGCAGTGTAGGTTTTGTTACACTTAGCTGTGGTTTGAGTGTAAGTTGAATTGTTACAGATAGCCACCTTTTGTAACACTTAATTTTTTGTTACAGTTAGCAGTTGGATGGTTGACTGCTTAGTGTTATTATAACAGTTAGCAGTTTTGTTACACTTAGCAGTTGTACAACACCTGCTCTTGACAACTTCAGCATGACATAGCGACACAAATTACATATGGTCAGTTTTAAGGGGAAAAGTTTTCTGGAGCCATCAAAAGCCTCATTAGCTATAAAATGTGGTAGATCGTAACTCGAGAATATTCCGAAAATGATGAGGATGGTTGTTCATCACTCTATATGCTGGGTAAATGAATCTATAGAATTGCGTTTGTACCCAATAGACCACCAGAAGGGCTATAGCATCCTGAAACGTTAATAGCTAACTGCAAGACTAATGTCCTTCTTTCCCCGTATGTTCCAATGTATGAGTACAGTTGTAAGGATCACATATCAAAGTTATTTCTCAAACAGTAAGGATAATGTGGGCTAAATGAACTGACACACACTATCCACTACTATTGTGGGTGATTTAAAGGCAGGTATTACAGTCCCCTATATAATATTATGTTCCCCTATCTTCATGACAATTATGATTCATTGGGTTGTCAGGGAGGGATTGACACCTTCTTCTGACAAGATATCAACACAGCATAGGGCTATAAATTACACATGGTCATTTTGATTAAAGTCAGCTAACTTAAGGAAGGAATTTAATAGTTTTAAATGTCATACCTATCAAGTCTACCATTTTTTATAAAGCCTTTAGTGAAGTCTCTGCATATAAGAGCTGAAACATCCATGTAGTACCCAATCTAGCCAGGAAAGTTTAAGCATAAGCTGTAAAATATATCTATGAATAAAAAAATAATAAAAAAATGAACAAAATCCCATCCTTGGAGCATTGCATTATGGGTAAAATAGTAACAGTTATACTATAAAATGCTTTCTAGATACCTGGTGCAATTCCAACCAATATGTGCAGAGACCTGCGCAGTGGGTTCATTTTCAACAAGTAGTTACCAACCTTAAAGCACACGTGGGCCCAGAAATAGTTCGCTGATACAATACAAAATGACACAGGTTAATGCCAGTTAAATACCAAATGTATAGTCCCATTTTTTATTTGACCTAATTAGGGTCATCAAAAGTGACCCAAAAATAGGAAATCATTGTGGCACCCATCCTGAAATGAAAAAGTACATTACAAAGTATGTCTGGACCAAATCTGTTGCTTCTATCACAAAAGGAACGATCATGCCTATTTTTGAGGCTAAGGAACACCACTATGGTGCCATCACTGGCCACATTATCTGTAAAATGTGAAGCAACAAGGATGATTTTCTCATCACTCTATTTACCACCAGCAGGGGTATAGTATGCTGAAAGATGATGCTTAATTTTGCTCAAGTTTGTATGCACGGCACCTTTAATTAGAGATGGCTGCGCTCTACGCAATCCATAAGCTTTTGTACACAATAGGGGGTAATGAGGCACCCTCTATTACAGATGAGCTGCCATGGTGGTATGTCACGGGAATATCCATCTATTATGTTTTGAGAAAAGCAGGCAGGAGCCTGTAGTTAATCACATAGATTTCTCACGGACATAATAACATTCAGCGGTATGTTAGTGCATCAATCATGTTAGGTTTGGTTGCATTCCATCTAGACATCCTAGTGGGAGGACATCATAATCATTATGATTATAAATGAGTCCTTGAGAGGCACATTATGCCCTTCATAACTTTAGAGTAAATATCTAAGAACATGGATTACCTCAGAATTGTCATGAATTAAAAACTGCACTGGTATGCCTATGTATCTTTTTCTATTACCACATAATGGGTGTTTATGATATCTCTGCTACTCTCCTTTGCTACACAAAGATGGATTATTTTTTTTTTGAATATCTGAAATCTATGAAACTACAATGTAGACTTGCATTTTGATAACAGTTTACATAAACCAAAGTGTATACTTTTTTGATTTTTGCAACAATTTTGATCTCTTTAGGAAATTCTCAGAGTGAGCCTCGAGGCCACCTAGTGGGAAGATATGAAACTTCCGAAAAAACGAAGATTCACCTTAATTATACAAAGTAATGGTACTTCTCTGTAGTGTTTTACACAGATTCATGGTAAAATCACTTAATCTAAGGGTGTTTCATTGTAATAGAAATAACGGTGAAACCCAAAAAAATTTAACAATGATTCTTTGTAAAATCTATGGAATTTTTTAACAGTGATAGGGCAATTAGTCAATAGGACATAAAGGAATGAAAAAAAACACATTGATCAAATTGTGCCTTCAGTTTACAGTTTTCAATTTGCTGTGTGACTTTTCACTGGGGCAGCATTATTCCTTCCAGCAGAAGGAACATTGTTATTTCTAAAACTGGTACAGGATTTTAAATACCTAAGATTCCTATTAATTGCTAAAAATAACAGCACTTATAACTGGTAATTGTGGCTTCCAACCCAAGGCAATGAATTCTCATGCTAGAACTGCCTTGGTAAGTTGTGTCAACCTTTTAGGTGTGTATCAAAGCAAAAGGTATTTTATTATGCATGAATAAAGCCATAATTACCAATTATCCTACCATTTGGATTGTTGAAATATTATTTAGAAATAGTGTTTCTCACTTTGGAAAAAAATATCATTTAATAGGTTAAGTGCCAAAGTTAAACATATGCATTTACTCATTTTCTTATGTTAAACATTAGAGGACATTTTTCACACGAAGGGCAAGATTCTCAAGACTATGATTAATTTCTTTTTACTTGAGCCTCCCACAAAGTCAGAATGAAAAGGCAGAGTTCCTAGTTCCTTATTTTCCTGTGAAAGCCCTATATTGGGCTGATTGCCTTGAGTCAGACTGCACCAGCACAGCGTCTTGATAGGGGCGTTTGGGGATAGGCTGATTGACTTAGCATCACACAGAAGTTTTGGTCTTGGTCTTTCATCACTGCTCTCATAGCCAGTTAAGATCGTCCTGCCTATCTCTTATAAGTATAGCCCTGTTACATCTGTCGGGAATTCTGCTGCAGGTTGAGGCTTGTCATAACTTTTCGGGTATAGTTATTCACACTACAATGTCTATTAGAATGATGCATCTGGGAGGTATTAGCCTGTCATGACTTTGGCAATGCTGCTATGGCCCTTCATAACGATGTCAAACCACTGAATCACAATTGCTGCATATTCCTACCTATGTAACAATGGTAGGTTAGACTTTGACTTTCAATATGTCTACTTCAATATGAAGCTCTTGGAAATGATGATTAATGATTATGATCTATTTTGATATTGTCTGCTGCTTTTCCAAAGGCTAAGTGAAGCCTGTACTCTACTATGTCACATAGGCAGCATTCCTTTAAGGCCCTTTCTAGATAGTTTGTCTACTTCTTTTTGAAGCAGATGCAAGATTTTTCATTATGAAATGCTGATAAGTCATGGGTTGTCATGATACAGCCTTACCTGCAAGGGCCCCATTCATACACTGTGCTAAACCAACTGGGTTCAGACATTTGTAACGATGCACTCATGGAGTGTTCATGGGTGTTACTGCCAACCACTTGATATAGTGCCCTAGAGCATGTGCACATGCTTTAGTTTGATGATGCCAGATGAGACAAGAATTGATCAAAAACTTTAAAGAAACATTTGCTCACCAATAAACATGACGGTTTGTTAATGCTGTGAAGGATTACTACTACTTAGCAAGAAGGTTGCTATGTTGGATCCTTCCCTTGAAACAAATTCACGTGAATTCACCAGTAAAATCACGTGTTGAACTGGTGTCGTTCCCGTGAATTCCCGTGAATTTTACACGTAAATTCACGGGATTCTGTGAGCAGAAATTCACGTGATATCACGGGATCACGTGAAATGACAGTAAATTCACGTGATATCACGGGAATATTGAAAATACTTTTGCAAATAACCCCCACTTCTAACCTCAATTTAAGATTTGAAATCGATAGTTTGTATTCCTATGATGAGACTTTCCTCATTGTATTTGTCTTTGATGTAGATCTAGCCTTGAAACGCCATCATTTAGATTGATAGATTCTGAGCAATATAGAGATTCACACAAAACTAGACACATTGACTTATATTTTGATTTGAGCCTTTATTTGGGTAATAAATACATCTAGAATGGGGGCAATAAATGGGGAAGGTGGATGGCGCCCATAGGCTAAAAGTAGCTAAATTTTCGCCAGATGTTTGTAATTACTTTCTCTTTCTAATAGTACAAAGAAAGCAGTCTTATAAACTAGCATAGGGTCCCATGCTAGTTTATGAGATATCTATCTATGAATCTACCATAGGGTTATACAGTGTTTTGCCATAATTTGCATGGAATCTCATTAAAGAGTAGCTAATTTTTTGGCTTACTTTCCCAGAATATTTTCATCAACTTTCTGTACCCAGAAAATATATTACCATCATGTGGTCCCATGCACTTTTGAATCGTTTTTCCACATTGAAAATCTCCTGAAAATAATAGAATTACATCATGCAGGCTAAATACTGCTCATAAACCCACACACAGCCAGCTGGCTTTGTGGCCTAACTAGTTAGTGTGCCTGGTGTAGACACAGAAGGTTGAGAGTTCACCTCAGCTTCATGGGCCTGCTATGATTTTGTATAGTCGTTCACTAGCCATAGAGAAGTACACATGTGCAGAAACCTGCACAGAAAACATGATTGGCATTAGAGCCATCTACCTTAAAAAAGCCAGCATCAGCATATTGAATAGAGTAAGCTCCACCGTAATGAAAATATTCAGGATTTTCATCACACATATAGTCTCGAACAGGTAAACAGGATTGGTGCCTAGCCCGTGCTAGATTTATTTCCTAATTTTGCCACAAGGGAGCACAAAGGAGCAAAAGAAAATCAAGGAACCCATTTATGGGAAAGGTCCATGGTTTACTATGGTGAAGGCAGAAAGAACATACCATTCTTACACCAGAAGTTATAATGAAATAAATGGATGTATTTCAAGGCCAAATAGAGCTAGAACATATTGAGATTGGGGATATGGTTATAAATACTCATGGGTTCATATCTAGCAAGCTATTTCTCTCAAACTATCAGGAGTATTTTCTTATGCAATATAACACTGAAAGGTGTGATCTCAATTTGATAATTGATTTTTAACATGGAAAACCATTTACCCTTACATCTACACTGCTATTACTACCATACATTCTTACATAGAGGATTTGAAGTTCTAGTCTTGGCCACCAGGGGGCAGGAACATAGCATAAAATGTCTTTGCAATATTATACTGTAATACACCATGTATATGGCATGTCTTATATGCAAGAATTGCCCTTTGGTGCATCTTCTAGATGCAGCAAAACTGGGAGTACCTTTTCTCTCTGGGAGTAAATTTTCCCCCAAAATCTCTGCAATATTCCCCCATTCACATTCAGTGGTAAAGGTGGGTGAAGGAAGCACTGGGAGGGCTATTGTTTCTTGAATTTTGAAGATCCATTGATTAGAATAAAATATACAACATTTACATATCCTTTTAGCATATTAGAAAGGTCTGGGTGTGCCTTAAATGTGGGGTGCACCTTATAGACAGGGTATTGTAACTACATTTTCTTTTGTTTAGAATTCAAGACTGCATGTCTGAATCTTTTTATTCAAATCTACCAAAAAAGGCATGATGAATCCAGGAATGAACAATGCAAGCCTCTCAAAGTTTGGTTTCCCTAAATAGCCACACTTAATGTATCTTATTTCTGACAGAACATCTATGACAGCAATAAAAATATCAAATGGGTGGCACCACTGTGCTGTTTTTCAGCCAGCCCTCTTCTTTGGAGTACCTCTCTTAATATGTGCTATCTAGCAGATTTCATCAAGCTCCTGTGTTGCAATTGACTACCTGCATAAAGAAAACAAAAGTACATGCCTGTGAGTTAAAGTGAATGTGTGGGTAGTAGTTATTTCAGGTGGAACATGAATCAGGGGCATAGGAAAAGGGGCACCAGCCTCAATTATAAAGGAAGTTTATCTGGGCCCCTCAAAATTTGCAAAGTATTCAAAATAAATTTAAATTAAACAAAAATTACTTTTCTACACAAATTCAAATGACCAATGCATGAGACCACTGATAAAATTTCCACTTATCTTAAAACAAGTCATCTAAATAATATTTTTGGGAAAGTTTTAGTTTAAATCAGTTTTATTATGGAATGATAACAAATTAATCTACTACATAAACATCAATTTGTAAATTGGGTAGAATGACTTCTATATAATAAACCTCATTAGTGTATTACAAAGTATTGGATAATAGATTGTTTTTGTGTCTTTGATACTAACAGTGAATGACAGCATTTGCTTTTCATATTGATTTTCATCCATTTGTCGTTGCCTTAGTGCAACAAGGTTGTATCTGCATATTTCAAGGTTTGCAGGAGAGGGAAAAGAGGGGTTGCAATCTGTCTATATTTCAGACAAACACATTCTATGATAGTATAGCTTAATAACAGGGTTAGTAAAAACCGTTTGATAGAGAGGGGGTTGTCCCAGAAACATCAATTGGATGATGAAAAAATGTTGACAAACATTAAAAAACATTTTATGGTAGCCAAATTAAAAAAAAGAAAATCGAAATGTTCCCAAAATATTAGTATAGATGTGTAGAGGCAAGGAGAAAGGGTGCTCCATGCTAGAAGTCAACTTTAAAATTCAGATCACTAGCTTTACAGTGATATATTGCATGAGAAGATACTCCTGTTAGTTTTGGAGGAATGGCTTGCTAAATATGGGTAGGTATGACCATTTTGTGAATGTCAATAAGCCATAAGTCCCATTGGTCATGAGATACATCTGTAATTAGCATAATTTATGCTAATTAGCTAAATAAACATAAATTTTCATTCTTTTGCCCATAACTTTCGATGTAGAAATGGTATTTTCATTCTGTTTACACCATAGTGGACCTTATGAAATGTTCCTTCAAATGGGATCATTGATTTTCTTATTTAGAATGAAAATAATGTTTCCATGGCAACAGAAATCAACAAAAATGCCTATATTGGCCCAAAAACATTCTTTTTAATGCCAAATATGGACCCTTTCCCCCAAAAATAGAATGTTTTATAAAAAATCATTGGATTGTCCATAAAAAAGTAGCCTATAGCAGTTTTAGGCATATTTTCCTATTCTAGCCCATAGTAGTGCCCCCTGGTGGCTAAAACAGGTACTAAATCCTGCAGGAACCCTCATTTCTGCTTGCTGGCTCACAGATGTTCTTACATTCCCTGGCATAAAATAGAACCCAAGATCTCTTGATATAGAGTCAAATGTGTTACCACTTGGACTATATGTTGATACTTCATTCATTACAAAGATATGCTTATAATCTAAGTGCTCAGGAAGTTATGAAAAAAATCTGTCAACTTTTGGATATGAATATGGGGAATAATGTGACAAATTACTGCATAATCCTATATAATATTAAAGGTTCTGTATCTCAAAAATATGAATGGGCCCCCCACCGGCAGTAAGCTACAAGCCTATCCATTCCTCCAGTACTAGCTGACCCCTCCTTCTTAGGTTGCAGTTATTATATGTACAAGTGACAAGTAATCAGGGATGGACTATAGTTTGGCATCATATAAATTTTGATGGCCATGCATCAAATGCATCAACTCACCAACCTGAACCACTACATCCCAACTCACCAACCATTACATCCCTTGAAGGACCACTAATGCATTAATGCATCATGCCCATCGGTCATCATGATGCTACATTCATGCATCATGACGACCATATGAGTTGATACACACACTGAAAAAGGGTCGGCATAATGCTCCAATTAAGTGTTGGAGAGCATGCAGACTCTAATCCCACCTTACCAACAACTAAAATATAGAACCAGCCTGTACATAGCAGTGTGCTATGCCTACCCCAGTACTGCTGACTGTCCAGGATCACCTTGTGCTAAAACTCTAACCCACATTAACATTTACTAAAATAAACATGTATACATATAAACCCAGCCTGTAAAATAGCAGTGTGTGACACCTACCAATGACTATCCAGGATCGCCTTGGGGTAAATACCTAAAACCCAAAACCACCAATCACTCTGTATGTACCTGAAGTGACATGGGATGTGTAAAAATAGACACCAGTAAACAGAACAACGGCTGTGTAGGTATTACCAGTCTGCAACATATGTATTTGTAGCAGTAACTGCTCCAAATATAACAATACTATGTGACTGGGCTCCTAATATGGGAATGACTTGCTTGTTTTCCATTCTAAGACTCCAATTAACCAATGCCATGTCACTTTGAACTCCTAATATGCACTTCATACATTGGTGCATCATGATGTCCAATGGACATGATGCATTAATGCATCAGAGGCCCTTGAAGGGTTAAGAGGTGTGTGCGGCCCTACTGTGGAGGAGGGGGTATGAGAGCTGTCAAAGTCGTGACCATTTGGGTGTGTTACAGTTAGGCCTCTGTGATGTCACAGGGTGGTTAGCTGCAGACAGACATTGGCAACACATGGTTAGGTGACTACACCATGAGTAGAAGCTCCTCAATATATTAGATAGGATATTGTTAGATGACTATATGGAATGCTCCTATGATTGGTATGTAAATTACATGATTTAACATGTACAACAAGAGATTAAGATCTAATTGCAATGTGTGTATAGTTTTCAGGTAAGTGCATCCTAGTCATCTTACCCAAAGGTCAACTTAATGCATTGGTTTGTTTGCCCGAAAAGACCCATAAATATTAACAATCAGTAACTGTAACACATCCTACGAAGGGCCAAGTGGGGGGAGGGCAGGTCCTCTGTGTGTGTCTCAGTGCTATGGTCACATGACCAGTTCTGAAGGCCAGATGTACGAGTCAAGCTGACCTGTTCACAGTTTGTTAGATGTGCTTGATACTACGGATAGCATTATTACATAGCTGTAATGGTTAAAGGCTATGGGCCACAAAAACCAAAAAAATATCTAGGACTTTGCCAAGCATGTTGTAGAAATTCATTGTTTCTCCATACTATCAACCATTCAGTGATCATGGTCACTGAAAAGCAATTATTCTTTGCTGGGTTTTCACTGGTGGGTGTTAGAAATGTTCATTTCCTGCTTGGGATATCAGAAAAAAATCATTGGCAAATATGTGCATACATGTCAAATAACAATTTTAGAGAACCTTTGAAAATTTTGAAAAAATCATATGGAGTAGAACGTGTTGTCCTCTTGAACCACTTAGTAGGATGTTGCCTCCAGGTCTTCATTGGTCCAACTTCATGCACCTATAAAGACAAATGGTATATCCATTACTCACTAGGTTATGCCAAACCAAACAGAAGGAGGTAGGTGTGGACATAGAGGGAGGTGGGTGTTGACATAGAGGGAGTTTGGTGTGTACAAAGAGTGAGGTGTGTGTGAACAAAGAGGTCAGTGGTTGTGGATAAAGTGAGTGAGTAATAGATGTTTAACGCCATTTCGACAGCTAAGGTAATATTCATGGCGAGAACGACATTACACAATTTCACAGAGGAATGTGTCAGTGCCCGCGCATATGTGCACCACACACATCCTGAGGGGATAGGAAAGATGAGAAGTAGACCCTTTTAAGTGGGCTAGGGAAGCCCAGTTGTGGATAAAGAGGTAAGTGAGTGTGGACAAAGAGGTAAGTAGGTGTGGACATAGAAGGAGGTGGGTGTGGACATAGAGGGAGGTGGGTGTGAACATAGAGGGAGGTGGGTGTGAACATAGAGGGACATGAGAGTGGACACAGAGGGAGGTGGGTGTGGACACAGAGGAAAATGGGTGTGGACATAGAGGGAGGTGGGTGTGGACACAGAAGGAGGTGGGTACAGTGCCCCACAAGGGTCAAATTGAAGTTGGAGCAAAGAGTTGACTTTCACAAAAAAAGTGTAAGTCCAAAAGCAAAATCAATGTTCAAAGTCAATTTCATTTCATTGCTGTCAAGCTGTCAAGGTGTCAACTCATGAATGCAAACCCACTTGTGACAGGTATCTTTTGGCTTTGCATGGTACACTGTATGTCTTTCTATATGTCTATACCAGCAACTACTGGGTAGCTATTGGTTCCCTCACACAATAACTGATGGTTCCATACCAAGTAGCTGCTGGTTCCAGCATCCCATAACTGGTGTTTCCCACCCACTGTAACTGGTGTTTCCACACCAATCAGCTACTGATACTGGATCCCATACCAAGTAGCTGCTGGTTCCCACACCCAGCACTTGGTAGTCCCATACACATTAGTTGCTGTTTCCTGTACCCAGTACATGCTGGTTCCCACATACAGTAGCTACTGCTTCCCACATCAGGTAGCTGCTGGTTCCCATATAAACTGGTTCCTAACCCAAGTAGTTGCTGGATCCCACACCCTTGCTGGTTCTTGTACCCAATACCTGCTGGCTTTCACATAGAGTAACTGGTAGTGGTTCCCACATCCATTAGGTGCTGGTTCCTGCACTCACTACCTGCTGGTTCCCAAATAGAGTGCCTGCTGGTTCCCACATCAGGTAGCTGCTCGTTCTGAAAACAGTAGCTGTTGGTTGCCATACAGTAGCTACTTGTTCCCATATCCAGTAGCTGCTGGTTCCGATATAGAGCAGCTACCGGTTCCCATACCTAGTAGCAAAAAAGTGATCTGGATAAATTCTGGATGAAAAAGGTCATATAAGTCAAAAATGGGCAAATTGGGAAAGTTGCGTGAAACTAGGTCATAAGCAGTCAAGATAGTTAAAATTTGTCGAAATAGGTCAAATTGGTTCCAAGTAGGTAAAATTGAATGAAATAAGGTCAGACTAGGATAAATAATGTCAAATTGGTTGAAAATGGGTCAATCAGGTCAAATTCTATCAAATTAGGTCAACGGTGGTAAGAATAGATCACATTGGTCAAAATTAGGTCCAGTAGGTCAAAGTAGGCTTAGGTAGGTCAAATAAGGCGAAAATAAGTCAATTTGGTTAAAGGTGGGTCAAGGAGGTTAAATCAGGTCAAATATGGTAAAAGTAGGTCAAATTGGTCAAAGGTAGGTCAGTAGGTCAAATCAGGCTAAGATAGGTCAAATTAGGTCAAATAATGGTGAAAATAGGTAAAATTGTTCAAAAGAAGGTCAATTAGGTAAGGATAGTTCAAATTAGATCAAATATCTTAAAATAGGTCAATTCAGTCAAAAGTAGCATGATTAGGTCAAAGTAGGTTAGAATGGGTCATATTAGGTCAAATATAGTTAAAGTAGGTCAGATTGGTCAAAAATAGTCATAGTAGACCTTATTTTGACAGATTTCGACATAATTTGACCTAAATGACCTACTTTTACCTATTTCCAGCATATTTGACCTTACTTCACCTATCATACCCTACATTTTGACAAAATTGACCTACTTTTGACCAATTTGATCTATTTCAACCATATTTGATCTATCCTGACCTTATTGGACCTAATTGACCTACTTTTGATCAATATGACCTGTTTTCACTGTAGTTGACCTTAATTGACCCATCCTGACCTAATTGACCTACTTTTGACCAATTTGACCTATTTTCACCATGTTTGACCTAATTTGATTTACTTTGACCTTATTGACCTATTTCTGACCAATTTGACTGGTTTTAACCATATTCGACCTAATTTTACCTATCCTACCCTTATTGACCTACTTTTTACCAATTAGACCTATTTTCACCCTATTTGACTTAATTTGAACTATCCTGACATTATTTATCTTTTTTTGACCCATTTGACCTATTTCACCATATTTACTCTAATTTGTCCTATCCTACCCTATTTGACCTGCTTTTCACCAATTTGACATATTTTTCCAGCATATTTGACCTAATTTGACCTATCCTACCCTTATCGACCTACTTTTTATCAATTAGACCTAATTTCACCCTATTTGACTTAATTTCAACTATCCTAACATTATTTATCTACTTTTTACCAATTTGACCTAATTTCGCCATATTTACTCTAATTTGTCCTATCCTACCCTATTTGACCTGTTTTTTTACCAATTTGACATATTTTTCCAGCATATTTGACCTAATTTGACCTATCCTACCCTTATCGACCTACTTTTTATCAATTAGACCTAATTTCACCCTATTTGACTTAATTTCACCTATTCTGACCTCATTGACCTACTTTTGACCAATTTGACCTATTTTCACCATATTTACTCTAATTTGTCCTATCCTACCCTTATTGACCTGCTTTTGACCAATTTGGCCTATTTTCACCATATTTGAAATAATTTGACCTATGCTACCCGAATAGACATACTTTTGACCAATTTGACCTATTTTCACCATATTTACTCTTATTTGTCCTATCATACCCTAATTGACCTCCTTTTGACCAATTTGGCCTATTTTCACCATATTTGAAATAATTTGACCTATGCTACCCGAATAGACATACTTTTGACCAATATGACCTATTTTCAACATATTTGACCTAATTTGACCTATCCTGATCCAATTGACTTATTTTGACAGCTACTCTCCTAAGAACCTGCAATTACCTGATGTAGGAACCAGCAGGCACTCTATTTGGGAACCAGCAGGAAGTGGGTGCAGGAACCAGCACCTAATGGATGTGGGAACCACTACCAGCTACTCTATGTGGAAGCGAGCAGGTACTGGGTGCAAGAACCAGCAAGGGTGTGGGATCCAGCAGATACTTGGGTTAGGAAACATTTTATATGGGAACCAGCAGCTACTGGATGTGGGAACCAGCATGTACTGGGTACAGGAAACAGCAACTAATGTGCATGGGAACCACCAAGTGCTGGGTGTGGGAACCAGCAGCTACTTGGTATGGGATCCAGTGCCAGTAGCGGATAGGTGTGGAACCGCAGTTACAGTGGGTGGGAACCACTAGTTACAGGATGCTGGAACCACCAACTACTTGGTGTGGAACCATCAGTTATTGTGTGAGGGAACCGATAGCTACCCAGTAGTTGCTGGTATAAACTTTGTTCATATAGAAAGACATAGAGTACACCATGCAATGCTAAAAGATACCTGTCACAAGTTGGTTTTTATGAGTTGACACCTTGACAGTTTGACAGCAATGAAATGAAATTGACTTTGAACATTAATATTGGTTTTGGACTCTAACTTTTTTTGTGAAAGTCAACTCTTTACTTCAACTTCAATTTGACCCTTGTGGGCCACTGTAGGTGGGTGTAAACGCAGAGGGAAGTGGGTGTGACCACAGAGGGAACTGGGTGTTGACATAGAGAGAGGTGGGTGTGGACACAGAGGGAGGTGTGTGTGGACACAGAGATAGATGGGTGTGGACATATAGGGAGTTAAGTGTGGACACAGAAAGAGGGGGGTGTGGACATAGAGGGAGGTGGGTGTGGACACAGAGGGAGGTGGGTGTGTATATAGAGGGAGGTGTGTGTGCACTTAGAGGGGATGTGGACATAGAGAGGATGTGGATGTGTGAGGGGGTGCATGTGGACATGAGGCATGTGAGTGTATGTGGATAAAAGGGAATGTATGTACATAGATGGATGTGAGTGTGGACACATATACAGACATGTAAATATACTGGGACAGAAGGGGAATCTGACCATGAGTGTTGCAATCTACAACAACCCTGCATACAAGTAAAGTCACCTTCTGCTAGGTGCTTGTGTGAGTTACCCAAATTAGGCTGGCTGGGAATGGGTACACTGTATAAGAGGTAAGGTAATCAGTACACAAGGTGGGCCCACTATGACCTGGATTGGGAAAGGGTCTGACTGCCTCTCACACTTAGTTGTATAGTAGTAGTATGCAGCTGCAATAAGGAGGGCTATTTCCGAACACAGCCAGTGGCCACACAATTACATGTATAGGTTTGCAATCATGCCTTCAGATGTACAATATCACATAGTATTGCAAATAAAGATCCAGTCAAGTACTTAGGATTTCTTTTATGGATCATTGCAAATGCTGGTAAAGTGCTTGAATTAGCATTCATGAATATTGCACACAACAAGGTACAATGCCATTGGTAATATTGAGATACTAGTGCCATTTCCTATTTAGGATTGTAAGTGCCCTTATGAATAGAACAGCAAGAAAATGGTGACCTTTGCATGTCATAATGAATAGAAAATGGTGAAAAATGGCAAATTTATGCTTACCCACTGTTACCCTCAGTTTTTGGAGACAGGTCTTCTGTGTAGGTGAGCCAGGTGGAAATGACAGCTGAGGTGGGGCAGTGTAGCCCAAACTGGTTGGTCCTGTTGGTGTTTGGGAGTGCTCAGTAGGTATCAGCAGGGGGTGAGGGGGCACAGGGGTGGTTCTATTTCCATCTGATATGTCACATTCATTTTTCAAATCATACTCAAATATGTTCTCGACGGACACATGTCATAACATGGTATTTATGTGTTAATAGTCCATTAAATATCACATAGTTATAGTCCATTAAATATCACATAGTTCATAGTGAGTCTATACATGATGTGTGATGGACCTAGGCATAAAGCTGTTACAGTGTATTTTCAATGGATGGAACTATGGCATGCATCCCATATGAAGGAAGTCTGGTGTAAATTTGAGATTTCCCCAAATATTTTCCCCCAAAACTGACACAAAAGAGAGTCAGAAAAGTTTTCCATGTGAGTATCTTGATGCTCATTTTTGAGAAGATTAATTCTTGACACTGAGCAATGATTGCTGGTCTCATATAAGTACCAGTGGTTAGTGGGGGTGGGAAGGTGTTAAAATAACTCTTCAGCACTAAAATGTCATAAGTACATGTCTTGGATATGGACCAGGGGTAAAGACCAAACCAAATATCTGGGTATTTATTTAGTACAGTGAATAAGGCACAGTGAGATTTTGGGCGCTTTTACACGGTTAAGTAGACAGCACAGACAGTGTTAAATGATGCCAGTATATTTTTCATGGGAGGCTGAGTTTAGATATGCTTTTACATTCACCCATTTATGCCCCAGAAATCCCCCTCCCCATCTGACTAAAATGACCTGTTCTGTAAGTGTGTACCACAGGTGGTTTGCCTGCACCCTACAACCTTGACAGTCTAAATTTAGCTGACTCTTTACTTAGTGCCCGTAAACAACTTAGCATGCCCTATAATCATTGAGTGCCTATTTGCCAGGCCTCTAAATACTACCTAACTCTTTAAGGTCTGCTGATACAGTAGTGTAACGTGCCCATTGGCTGGCATGTTTTACCGATGAAGACTTGGGGAGTCTGCTTGCCAGCACTTCATTGGGGCATCATGCTGATCTTCCCAAAGCATAAGCATGATGCTTGAATGTAGCCCTGGCTGCATTAATGCATCATGACAACCAAAATGCATTAATGCATTAGGGTTAGCCCTTAAAGGGTTTAACTCTGTTCAAGACATGTCTAGCAAACATGCACATTTAGTGAGATATCAATAAGGGTCATAATTATTAGAACGGGAGAGTGAGGAGTAATAAATGTTTAACGCCATTTCGACAACTGAGGTCATATTCATGGTGAGAACTACATTACACATCTTCACAGATGAATGTGTCAGTGCCCATGCATATGTGCACCACACACATATTAGAATGGGACACATAATATTATGATTCAATCAACTTCATGTATCAATTTTGTCAGTAGCTTAAGTCAATCAAATTTCCTTTTTTTGGGGGGGGTGGCAAGGCTCTCCCTCTTTTTTTCTGCCTCACTCTCTTTCTATTTTGCTCTCTTTTTCTCTCTTCCCTCCCTTTATTGCCTTCCTCTCTTTCTCCCGTTCCCCTCTCCCTTTCTCTCTCTCTCCTTTACCTCTGCCTCTCTCTCTCTCTTTCTCTCTTTTTATCTATCTCTCTTGCTCTCTCTGTGTCTCTCTTGCCCTCTCATTTCTTTCCATCTCACTCCCTCTCTCTGTTCTTTGGACCAAACCAGGATTCCACAGAGGCCCCTGGTGGACTGTGGCATCTTCACCTTATGCTGAAGAATCAGACTTATGTGTATAAATCTCACTAGAGGGCCCTGTTAAAAACTGGGGAATATCAGGGTAATTCACGGGATTGTAGGTACTATTCCCAGGATCTTCCCGAGAATATGTGCTCACAGATTCACCAGTCGTTCACGGGTTTTTCCCGTGTCTTGTTTCGAGGGTTTTATCATTTATCTCTGTGTAGAAATTGTCACCCTCTTATCGTCCTTGCCGTGATGAACTTCACAGGGTGCAGTTAACAAGGAATGTGGCCTGGAACCATATTACTTGTAAAATGTGATAGATGGTAACTGCAGAGGCTTCCAGAAACCATAATGCTGATGTTCTCATCAATCTATGCTGGATGAATAAATGGAATTGCTTAAGTACTACTATATAGACAACCTTCAGGGGTATAGTATGTATCCTGAAAGATGAATATATAGCTTAGCTAATTGCTAGACTTATGATTCTCTTTCACTAAATCCCTGTGCAATGTTAGGACCCTACCTGGAAGTCATTACTTGTACATTGATGCAAGACAGGTATTGTTAAACAGCAAATCAATTATCAACTTAACTCTGCTAAAGTTTGTATGCATGTCAGTTTAAACCACACTCTTCACAATCCATACGCAAATTTACACAATGACAGGAAATAAGGCACCCTCTGGTATAAATGGGCAGCTCTAGCATGAAGTGCATGAATATCCAGCTGACATGTTTTGAGAAACACCAGGCTGCAACCATCAATTAATCCCCTAGGTATTTCTCATGATCATGATACAATTACCTGGTATATTACAACATCATTAGGGTAATCTCTGTGAATTTGCTCCATGTATGTGAGCCGGAACCTGAGTGTCATTTTGTTCTCAAAAACGACATTAGATGGTTCACTACATACCACTTCCGAAACCCCAGAGGTCCTTCTGTGAGACAGAATACATAATTAGAAATACAATTTACCACCACTATGCCATATTGCATCTCTCATATAACAAAGTTGGAATCAGCTATAAACAATTAAGCAATCTTCTTTTCATAACAATAACACAGCTTTACTATATCAAAGCTTGAGACAATTCCATGTGGTTTTTTTTTCCCAATTGTGATATAAGGACGTCCTTCAAAGAAGCCACAAGGTTCCTTCCAGTGTAGACTCAACCAGTGTACAGGGAAATGAGGGTGTAGAACATGGGTGATAGAGGATGTGAACATGAATGATTCATTATGTTACTGGTGTATTGTGTCTGATAGTAAGCAGCACTTGGTTGATGTCAGGGAACCTGATGAAGAAAAATTGGGAAATATGTGGGGCTACTGATTGTATGTGGACTGTGAATTTATTGATTCCTTTTCTATCTCATGTTTTCATACTAATTCTTGGTATAGTAGGGGACTTTATATATAGTCTGTCATGATGACATATGACAGATTGCAAGGGAGAATGTACCTAAATACCTTAAATATAAAGTGCACCTCACATATAAGGCACACCCTTTGCTTGAGAGATCTTATGAATAAATTCACACACAACCCAGTTAGGGGCAGATGAACATCGTACTTGATTTGGGGCAGTTAGTAACTAATTTGATGAAGGATATCTTCTCCCTTGAGGTGCATCCTAATTTTAGGCACAATCTTTATTGCTTAGCAAGGTGGTGTCCTCATGTATAAACCTCACCTCATATGTGAGGTATTACAGTGAAGAAATAATTGTTGCATGACAAATTCTACCAGGAATAAATAACAATATCTCCTATTTCACTATGGCACACGGCCATGTTTCCTTCAACCTGTAGCTTAGTAGACAAGCTGGTCAGCAGCATAAATCAGGTCTCCCAGTTACCTGTGCTTATGGCCCATGTCAGTGACCAGCCTCTGGATGTCTGCCCAATGTCCACACCTCGTTTTTTCACTTTGCCGACTGTTCCACTGACTCAGCTTATCATTTGCCTTTGTCTTTTATCAGTTTCAATCTTTTACCGAAATGCGAAAGCTAAATTCTGAAATTGAATATCTCTCTGAGGACAAGTTCCTGATTTCATTTTAAAGAACTAAAAGTGCTAAGTGATTGATTTTGTGCAGGATAATTACATCTATTTGCACTCAACCCAATGACAAAGATTCATCAGATTCTATTACTGATTGAAATCAGTAATAAAATATAATGAAAGATGTTTGTCCTTTTTCACCTTTTTATAAGGGTGTTATAATTATCTTGGTACTAGTTATTATAACGGTATATATGTGTAGCGGTTCTGCTACTAGATATGGGCAGGCCTGCATAGTCTCATCTAGGTCACCTGTCCCCCAGGTAGCCACCACACACACAAGGAGGTCACCATGTTGTTTGGTTGGTGCCCAATTTCTTAATAAATTAGGGGTGTTAAGAGCGCCAATTGTGACAAACTATATTTACTTTTTGGTTCTATTTCCTTAGTTAAGTATAGCGGTCATATATATTAGCTGAACATAAGTCAATGCTTAATTGTCATTCTAGATACTGATATTTGAGTGGTGTCTCTTAGGAGACCACATCATGCCAAGATGCTGTTAGAGGTCAACGTTAGGATACTTATAGATGCTATGATTTTGCCAAATTTTGTGACTGTAGTGGTACTTTTTAGAAAGTAGAGCTATTAGAGGTATTACTTATAAATCTCAAGTGCATGTTTGCCTCTGTGCTTATCCAGAACCTGCACTAATTTGAGAGACCTTTTGGTTTGCGGGAGGGTGATAAACCATGGTAATTTTAGTTATACACTAACTTGACACCCGTGCAAATAGCTAGTACCAATAGGCTGTTACAGAATAAAATCTAAAGAAAAACTGTCACATTTTGAGAAGTGCCAGGCAGGAACCTAGAGTTAACAGGACATATATTTCTCCTGAACATACTATGCTATTCACTGTCAGCTAATCATGAGGATAATCTCATTGGACATATTCCATTTATGGGAGCTAGGACCAAAGTGTCATGGACAACTCCCTGCCTCTCAAGTGACATCAGATGGACCACCACTAAATACAAGTACCAGGAAGGCATTTCTTAAGATAATACAACTAGACCCCTTCAAATCGCAGTAGGATGCCTCACGGTAGTACCATTACATTATCCTGCATCTAGGAATGTAATATATAATGAATAGACTTGAATGAATGCTTTGCAGGGGATGATATAGGCACGATGCGAAGCGGAGTGCCTATATAAAGCCCCTGAAAGGCATGTGTTCAAGTCTATTCATTACACATTGCGTTTATAGCATGTTTTCCACCATTAATTATATTTATTTACCTTTAAAATTGACAGAATCCATTGATTTTTGTTGCGAGTCAACGAGAAGGCCCTCAGCCATCTTGGTTTCATGTTGACTTATAGTTAAGCTGGCAACCTGGTGCAACTCCCATTCTCGTAGGCTTACTACTAAGGATACGATGGGACAGGCCTAGTCCATTCTCAACATGTTAGATGGAGCCACCTGTAGTATTAACAGAATGGCGCAGACACATGGCCGCAAGTCCGCTTCGAAAGTTTACATTTCTTTTATATTAAATACAGCCATAATATCAAGGAATCTAGTTGATAGGGAGGTTGAATAAGGTTTTAAGGATGTTCTGTCCAAAGTATATCGTTTCATTTGGTATATATCCTTCACAAATGAAGGAAATATTTTGGTGTCAACTCATAGTCAAGGCATGTCTGGTCCACTGTCAATTTTATCCCATATATGGGAACTCGTTTTATCGACTTTTAGCAATCAAATCAGTGCCAAAACTCGATAACCATGCTATAATAGTTACTAATGATTGCACAGCTGGTATGACTGCCCTACTAAACCCTATGTAATTATCATATTAAGTGCTGATCATACAGGGCAGTCATAGCACATTACCTATCACCGCCTGCTCTAATTTTGAGGGTTTCAAATCATAGTGGCTTTGTCTAGTCATACCATGTTGAGAAATGTCTCTCAGGGCTCCAGCCTTATCAGAGATACAATTTACCACCATTATGTCACTTTGACAACCTCTTCAAAACTTGTATACATCCTAGTTGGAGCTTTAAACAGGGTTATTTTCATGACAATAACACATAAACTGAATAAACGCTGCAGACAGACCAATGTGGACAGACCCCCTAGTGGATAGACAGGGAAATGAATGGGTAGACGATGGGTGTTAGTGGATGTGAATATAAATGATTCATGAGGTCACTGGTGTATTGTGTCTCAACAGTAAGTGGTAGTTTATGTTTACGGAACTTGAGCAGGGCTAAGCAGGTAAATGATCAGACCTGTAGGCTGCAATGGGACAGTATGGAAAAATGCGGGATGCAGTAAACAACATGGCACTGAAGCCAAAGTCTCAATGGTGGATATTTTTAAAATTGATCAAAAGTATCCCTGGTAGTACTTTCCCCATGTGAGTTGATTAACTCAAGGATATGAAGTAAGGGTTAGGAAGCACAGCATAGAATCAACAGCGATTAGAGTTCTACCCATGGAAGTTTAATGAATTTGTGAAGGACATCTAGGCTCTGATAAGCTTATTCTATCCAAGAGTCTCGTTTTTTAATTTTTGGCTGAAGGGCAGGTATGATTTAATTCCTTATTAATGATTTAAAACCTAAGCACCATTTTTGTAGTGCAGGCATCACAGCACTATACATGTTATTAGACTCCTTTCCATGATATTGATTGGGCCATAGTGCCACCTACAGGGGAATCAAGATAGTCCCAAGTTTTTCCTGATTCTGAATAATTGGCACGTGAGGCATTACCTTCCGGTACAGAAGAGATGTGCAGTAACTATGAGATAAGTGTTACCAGTATGATACACGGTTATTATTTTAGACTTAGATATTTAGAAAAAAAATTGCTCAACAAGCTTTAATGATCAAGGAGAATGTAGAAAAGAGACCACCTCCAGAATGACGTAAATCATTTCTCGCAATATCATTGCAATGGAGTTCAACCTCTACTGTAGCAGCTCGATGGTAACTGACAATGGCATATCCCAGAAGAGGCATCATCATTTTTGCTACTTTGGTTATTTCCACCTTTCTTGATATTGGTGCTACTGAACAGAATTTTTCACCTTAGTGGTCACAAAATATTGCCTTAGTGCTTCCTGTGATACTGTGTTTTACATTATCTATCAGCATATATATCAAAGACTACACTGCACTGCACTGATTGGTACTGGCAAGGAGGGTTGACTAGTCTGTAGACCATGCTTGGTAATGGTACCAGTTGACTACTGGAAAAGATTCTGCAATTTCATACCATCCCTAGAATTTGGGGACCCTAGGTATGAGTGGTCAGTAGGATCGGACACTAGGTATAAGGAAAGTATAGGATTCAGTGGACCCATCGTAGTGCACAGATTAGTGACAACAATCCATAGGTTGCTACATATACTTACAACATATATACTGTAAAAAAGTAACTGTTGAATCCACCAGGGATCCTTGAAGTGTGAACCACAGTGATCATATAGCAGCGAACCAGTTTAGTTTTTAGAAGAAGCCCCAGTCGGCAGTACAGTGGTACAACGAATCTCTGTGAAAACAAAGATAGATCTCTGGAAACATTTGGATGAGGATTCCATCATTTTTTTACGACATTTTTTTACAGTGTAAAATAATACAATCTTTAGGCAAGTGCAATACCCTTAGTTTCATTTGAGTTTTATAACCTTGACTTTCATGGTTATGTGTGGAAGTGTCTTCCCAATTAAGAGCTGGTTTCCTTAAAATTTCTTTTCTGTCAGCAGACATCAACGGATGCCATCCAGAAGGAATGTAATGTCAATATGAATGTCATACTTCATGAGAAAGGTCCCTATCATAGCAGATGACAGCTATTCATGGTATGCCAATAAAAGTCAGCTGACCTCGTCTCGCAAAAGTGATGCATAACAATATAACAAAGGCTTTTTTTTTGTTTAAGTAGGAGGGTCTTCATATGGTACATGGACATACCTTAGGGAGGTAGGGTAAGGGCTGCAAAGGAATTATTTCTTAAATGTAAGGGGGTTGTCATCTATTCGCCCAGAATGTCATCTCTCCCCTTGAGACATTTCTGATGGCATTATTTGCAGTAAAAATAGTGTAAAGAGTATAGAAAGGCACCCTAGGGTGGCTCACTACTGACCAAATCAAATAAATAGGCAACCTAGAATTGAATCTCAGAGGTGGAAAAGGGAGAGTCATTTTTCTCATTGTCTCATCTATTCACCCAGCATGCCGTCTTTTCACCTAGCATGTCATCTTTCCCTTAAGACATTTCTGATAGTATTATTGGCAGTAGAAATAATGGGAGGACTATAGAAATCCACCCTAGGGTGGCTCACTAGTCAAGAATAGTATAGGTTCCCATAGAGTACTATTGTGCAAGCCCCCTCCACCCCCCTTAAAAGTAGGCTACCTTTTGTGTTCAGTCCTATGTAAGATAAGGGGGTTTATGGAGATGTCAGGAATCTTTATCAGAGTGATATCAAATGAAAACAAGGGGCCACCTATACCTAAAAATTCTGCTGAATCTAAAATGTGAGGTCTTGATTCTCAAAATTTGTGTCTCAAGAGTAAGTGGTAGTTTATGTTTACGGAACTTGAGCAGGGCTAAGCAGGTAAATGATCAGGCCTGTAGGCTGCAGTGGGACAGTATCAAAAAAATGCGGGATGCAGTAAACAACATAACCCTGAAGCCAATGTCTCAATGATGGACATTTTTTAATTTGCTCAAAAGTATCCCTAGTAGTACTTTCCCCAGGTGAGTTGATTAACTCAAGGATATGAAGTAAGGGTTAGGAAGCACAGCATAGAATCAACAGCGATTCAAGTTCTACCCATGGAAGTTTAATGAATTTGTGAAGGACATCTAGGCCCTGATAAGCTTATTCTATCCAAGAGTCTCGTTTTTTAATTTTTGGCTGGATGGCAATGCTAATCAAAGTCAGAACCTCAATCTACATATCCCAATGTCTGCCTATCTCAACCTGACAAGTACTCTATCTGTGTATGGCTCTGCCTCTCCCACATGCTGCCTATCCTTTAGTATACCTATCACCCAAGGATAAACTCAAGGATATATAGCATGAGTGATAGGTAGATATATGCTTGAGGTAGACTGTTAAATGTGTTCCTTAGGGGATAGGTTGACTAAGAGATCAAAATGAAGGTTGGTTGTGAGCTATCCCAGCTGAACAAGCTGTGAAATGTAGGAAAGCAGGAAAGCTATAAAGTGAGCATGAGGGATAGGTATTGAAGAGGATGAGTAGCAAGGAGGATAGGTAGTATGTGTAATAAACAGTTTAAGAGATAGGCATAGAGAGTACCTTGTGAAGTAAGAATATTCAAAAGGTACATTGGTGCTAGGTAATATCACCAGATGTGCCAGTCAAAAATGAGAAATGTGAAGAGTTGGAGGATAGTCACCATGAGGGATAGGTAAAGTGAATGATAGGCAGATTGAGGATAGGTAGACTAATGGTAAGAATGTACAGAGAAAATTAGGTACGAAGGTGAGGGGTAAACTTTAATCCTTTGAGCCATTTGAAGGAAAACCTAATTAAACTCTAGATGTTTCAAGGGATAGGTAGTAATAGAGTGATAGGTGAACACAAAATGGAGCCTGCTTTTAAGGGGGGAAGAGGGGGGGCTGTTAAACTGTGTCCATAGTTAAGCTCTGAGTTTCACCTCCTATCTATAGAAGCTTCTTGGTATAGGTAGTCTAGAATTAAACCTCAGAGGTGGAAAAGAGAAAGCCATTTTTCCCATTGTGTCATCTATTCACCTAGCATGTCAGCTATTCGCCCAGCATGTCATCTATTCCATTAAGACATTTCTGAGGGCATTCTGAGTATGTGCCCTCTTTTCTAAACAAGTCATGCACTGCTTCACCAAAGTACTTGCACTCACCACATCAGTCTAAGAATTCGCCTGCCTTGTTTAGAACAGAGAGAGCTGCACTATCAGGTACCTACTCATGTCATACACTCTAAAGTATATATATACTGACTGACTTCTCCCAACTAAGTACCTACTCAAAGGCGTTTTTTTTTTTTTTTCAGCACTGTACTTGAATGACCACTTGTGAGCAACAAAAGTTATAGGTACATGAAAAGAAAGGACTGGAAACAAGGGCATTTTTAGCCAGCTCTTCCTTTTACTATAGGAACAACACCCTCCAGGGCCACATAACTTTATCATACAAGAAGGGCAAACATACCTCACATGGTATACCAACTTTGACAAATGTGAAGATTTAATCTTTTTTTTAAATGAGGGATAAAATCAATACCATGTCATCTATTCTCCTATGACTATGTCACATAGTTATGCGCGACAAGGTCAGCAGCATATGATGGGTATTATCTCACGATTCAGGCCCCTACAGTGCCTTTTTGGTCATAACCCCGTTCGGTTATCGGGGTATAACCGCATTCTCAGAGTCCATTTTTTTTTCTAAGACGATCTTGGTTAGAACCTGAGCAAGTTAATAAATTGGAGAAGGATATGAAGCCACCCTCGCCATAGTTTTCCTGTTAAAACCGTTAAGGTTCAACGGGGAATCGATCCCCGGCCGCTGGGGCAGGAGGCGAGCTCGCTGTCCACTATACCAAGCCGACCGGTGATACAAAGCAATCTACATCAAGGATTTGAAAAAGTTTTCCGACATACCTGAAGTTTGCAGACCTCGTTAGCATAGATTTCAATGGAGCCTGGTGGAGTTATTAACAGAGAACCATCCTTAGATATCCTAGATGAACATGCCATGCCAAATTCCTCCATTTTCTTCGAAATAAATAAGAATCCATTGATTTTCCACATCGATACGAGTCGGCACCCGCCCCGTTCGGCCGTTCCTTGTTCGATGCGTCTCTGACCTAGTTTTTACATCCGGGCACCTATCTGCTTCGTCAACAAGACGAAATGGCCGTGTACCGGGCCGTGTGCGTTGGATCGGTATGGAAAATCAATGGATTCTTATTTATTTTTGAAGAAAATGGATACAAAATGTAGGCGAACACCAACTAGAGATCGTATATTTGGCGATGCTAGAATAACAGGGCTTGACACGCTTGGATTATACCCGAAAAATGTGTGTAAAGGTGGAGGTATGTCGGGCAGAGTGACAACATGGCCACGACGGCTTGGCAAAGCGAGCGGTTCGCATGCACTTACAAAATGTCTTCTCATGGATTAATTCTGGGGTTATTAGGTAAGAAATTAATACATAATGTATGAATAAGTGCGATAAACGCATTAATGTATTAATATCGTAGGACTCGGTGAGGTTAGCTGGAAATAATCGCCCTCCCGCTGCCCGGTCGGGCGATTATTTCCAGCAAACCTCACCTTGTCCTACGATATCAATACATTAATAGCTTAATAAGCATGCCACCCCACACTGTAAAAAAAGTAACATCTAAATAGTGTTGCAATCCTCATTCGAAAGTTGCCAGAGCACTGTAAAGAAAATTATCGAAATAATGCAGCAATCCTCATCCCAAAGTTGCCAGAGATCCATTTTGTTTTCACAGAGATTCCTTGTCCTCCATACTGCCATCTGGGGCTTAAAAATTTCTCCACAGGTTTTCTGAAATGTAATTACGGTGGTTCACTGTTCAATTTTATGACAATCCCTGGTGGATTCAACAGTTATTTTTCACGTTCATTTTTTTTTTGCTATTGTGGTACATTTTGTAATACATTTGTACTGATGTGGACTATCTAAGTACCTCAGTATTTATAAATTGTGAACCCCCTGGCCTTCTGGTGATAAACAAAATAATGAATCGATTCAAACTTTTAGTGTTTATTGCCTGAGCTGCCCTGAATACCCCTGCATTTGTTCCAGATTTACAGCAGTGCCTAGTTGGGTCGATATGTTATACTGAAACTTCCCTATGATGAATTTTATGATGGTTTTTAAAGTGATGTCCTTAACTATTATGGAAAAGGCTTTTAGCCATAAGTGAGTATCATTTTCCTGTTAAGCAATGCAGCATGCTATTTTGATAGATGTGTAAGGGGTTGTGGCCTTACGGACCTGGGGGTTCCGGTCTTACGATTCGGAAAGAAAGAGTAAGACGGTGTTTCAAGTGTATGCCAACGGTTAGATTTATTACTAATGCACACTCACAGCTACCCGATAGTATAGAAGGGGCAGCTAATAATGATTAATGGTGGTCTACATTCTTCGGAGGCCAGAAGGGCCTCTGACGTAGCGGCTGAGCCCTGGGCTTTATATAAGGACCCAGGTGTTCGTTGTCAGATGTCCCCACAGACCCGGATCGGTGCTGCCACCTATCCGGAACCTGAGGAACGTCCGACGACTCGACTCACCCGCCACGTCAGACGGTACCCAACTCTATGGTTAAACAATACGTACCTCTACACCACTCCCCCAGACATTTAGGAGGGTGTTATAGTTATAGTAATATTACTAGGATAACATTTCTATTTGTCTAAACCATTAGTAATAGAGGTACAACCATAGATATAACATTAACACCAAGTTAAATATGATTCGAATGTCATATACATATATTCTGATAGTGTATATAGTTACATAATAATAAATTGGATGTTGTAATATGATACGAATTACTTGAATGAATAACAGTTGTATGTATCGAAACTGTTAATCAGCTTATTATACCTTTAGAATAACATATCATGTTTACGGTATAAGTAATAGGACAAGTATCATAATTCGTATACATGTGATAGTAACAGTTATGTGTAACTGAACTGTTAATATTAAATAAATCCCATAATAACATCCATATGCGTTTATAGTTATTAATAACACATTTGATTATATAGTCTTGAAAAAGACTTTAAAAGTAACTACACTATCTAATGACATATAATCATTTATGTCATGGCTGATACGACCGTCACTATAGATTAGTACTAGAACCGCCGTATTCAATGGGGGGCATTGAATACAATGGGTCTGTATTCAATGGGTGTCCGCCATCTTGGATTTTGAACAGATCTGAGCTGTTTTTCTTTATTTAAAGGCAAAATAACCCCCTAGGCCATGACATAAATGCAAATGTCCATTCCAGGGAATAAATTTGCATCGTATTCACCTCGGTGAGGCCTGTCCGCATTCAACTCTGCCTATAAGGCATCGTTGAATACGGACAGCCTCACCTCGGTGAATACGATGCAAATTTATTCCCTGGTCATGGACATTTGCTTATGTATCAACATAACATATAACCATATGAATCCGTTAAGGATTCCGTGAGTAGTACGAGTAGAACCATTTGTATTTTACACTTGAAAAAGAAAAAAATCACGGTGTAGTTATGAATATGATAATATATATGATATCACCGTGTACCAAATAACCTCTATAACACCAGATTAATATATTTATGATACCATATGTTTCGCAGGACAATAATATGTACGTTCTGGTGTAGTTTAACGGATCTTATATTATGAATATGAACAGTAATTTGAGATCCGTACTAATAGATATATATATATACCCGTATCACAATATATAGTAAGTTATGACTACAATGTCAATATGCACATACAAATATCATTATAGAAAAATAGACATGTGACATTATGTACAATATAAAAAAATGGTAGGTGCTGCTGGAGTCTTCTGCTGTAGTTTTCCGGATACTAGAAGGTAAGTGTGGTCAGCTAACCACGGGATGGACGTGCTAAAGTCTATGATTCCTGGTTATTAAAGTGAACACGGTAGATGAATTTGGGGCAGCTACCCACAATCCTCTGGAAGTGCTATAGTTCATAAGTATATCCGAATGGTGTAGAGTAGAAGTAAATGTAGATCCGGTTTTGTCAACAGTGTAGAATCCTAATCCATTTAAGTATTGTTGACATAAGTAAAAAGTCCCATATAGGCTGGTCCGGAAGTAGTAGTAACATGTAGTATAAGTCCATTCGGGAGTATAGGTGAAATGTAGAGGTAAATCGTAAAGTCCATCCTAGTATAGTGGTTAGCACAGATAGCAGCAGAAGTCTGGAACCGGCATGCGGATACGTCTGACAGCAGCAAGTCTACTATCGGATTGTTTATAAGTGAAGTTCTGAATCCGAATAGACTATTCAGGGTACAATAAGAATCATACGGCCTGAATCATACAATAGGCTGGTCATAAAAGGAACCCGGAACACAAAGAACAGGTGTTCATATACTAATGAAAGACATTCGCAGACCTGTAGGGTTCCGCAAAGACTATATCTGGTTATTTAGTGGAGAGAAAAAAAATTTTAGAAAATAACCCGTAGCATGCTTAGGCGGATTTCTTCGCATGCTTCTTCTTAAGAAGAGCTAGAGCCGACTCGGGAGTGCCGTCCCACTCATCGAGATCGACTCCGAATACCCTCATGAACTTGGTGTTCAAGTTGGTATTCCGGGTGATTTCTTCTTTGACATGTTTCTCCAAGACGTGTACGTCCATAGCTGCTTTTTCTTGGGCAGCTGCGGCAGCCTCCTCCTGGGACTTTACATCGTCCCGAATGAGGGTCTCGAGGCGCTGCTTTTCAGCATCCGCAACCTCCTTCATGCACAACAGGGTATCATTAAGAAGACCCTGATGGAATTCTGTCGCCTTCTCGCGGACACATTTCTCCCAGTGGGTGTAGATGGCCTTCTGGACATCTGCTTCCCCCTGGCGAGACTTCTCGAACCAAACTTCCGCATTACCGGTTTTAATGGTAATGGCGTCTTTTGGTTTCACTGGTGCAGCGACAGCCTTGGGGGGAGTCGATGCGGCCTGAGGACCACTTCCGGGTGTTGGACTTCCGGACACGCCTGCTGTTGACATACAGTAGGTTGGAGGCTGGTTCTGCTTCAGCCCCATCTGCAGATAAAGATTTAACTGCTCCGGGGTGAAGTTGACTGGGGTGGCGGCTGGAGCGGATGCGGATCCGGTGGCAGCAGGTGCTAAGGTCTTCTTGGGAACAAGTCGACCACCCTTTCCAACGACCAAGGTCTGGCTCTCAGGTCCAGGTCCCTGGGTCAAGGACGGGAAGTTGCGGGGGTTAACTTTCCCAGGCTTTGATACTGCGCCAGCGTATCCGGCAGGTTCGGGTTTCTTGAACACAGGAGTGCCCTGAACCTGCTCATGAGGGTGCCGAGCCAGAGGAGACCTGGAGAGGTCATCTGCTCTGACTTTAGCAGTGGTGGTCTGACCATTACCGTTACCACCACGGTTCTGATCCCTTCTGCTCCTTTCACGAGCTCTCTTTCCCTCCTTGCCGGATTCCTCGCATTTCTGCCAGAGAGACTCGTGCATGTCCAGCTTACCCTTTCCAGGAGTCAGGACTATCTTTGCGCAGAGTTTCGAATCCTTGGTCTTCGGAACCTCGCAGAGGACTTGGTCCCCTGGTCGGATCTTAGACCAAGTGTCCTCGCTCAGACTGTCGAACTCCTTCATGAGTTCCTGATGAAGCTCCATGATACACTTCCGAGCCCCATCTAAACCTTCTGCGTGGCATTTCTTCTGGTGCCTCGCCAGATCGCTACGTCGGCTATATTGAACCTTCGTAGTGCACTTCTTGCCCTTCTTACCATAACTCGGATCACAAATGTAAACCGGGTGATGGTGGAAGTGGGCCTCTACCAGATGCCTTTGGAACCGGGCTGGAGTACTCCAGGTCCGGACCGAGACATCACTCGCATCCTGGCAGATAGAGAAGGGACAGGACTTCTGGTCGTCACCGTACCACTTCTCAAGAGCCCAACGCAGCTTTCTCCTCTGGGTATAAGTGTAATACCCTTCGGTGTGGTTTAGCATAAGCCACATCTTTCGATAGGCTGCCCGGATTGGGGTCCTCGTCCGAAAGACGCATCCAATCTTCATCATCTGACTCATTATTTTTATTGACTGAGTCCGGGCAGGCATATAGGGTGGAGCCGTCCTTCTTTACTCCGTAGGCACAGTCGGAGAAACACGTCGGAATCCGGGTTTTGAATCCGGATTTGGCGTTAGCCCATCGTTCAGCCTCGGTTTGAGTAGATGGGGTGGCCTTCTCATCATACTCAACCGAGGACTCGTGTACCGACTCCTCGTCTGACGACTCAACCTCCATGGCAGTACTACCAGTGGCTGAGGTGCTAGCTTTCGGCTCGGCTCTAGCAGAATCCGGTAGATGCTTGAGCTTCCGAGCAGCGGACCTCCTGTTCTTACTGACCTTCCAGTCTTCCTCCGGTTCCTGGGTTCCGGATGCGCTGGAGGTCGAGGCTTCTACCGGGGTGGTAGTACTGCCGGTGGCGGATGCAGAACCGGCTGTGCTTCGGGTGGCAAGCTTCAGGTCGGGGATAGGAGGTGTGGGTACTTCCGCTGCCCTCTTAGCCTCTTCCTGGGCCTCCTGTTCTGCAGTCATTCGACGGACGAGAACCGTCCGAAGGGCTGCACTCCGGTTCATGCCTGTTAGCGAATTGTTTTGAACATCCACTAACTCTTGCTCGGTTATGTAGTAACCGTCATCCCACTGTTCAAAGTTGGCAGCGGCTTCCCGAAACTCCTTCGTGGTCCGGTACTGGGGCCGGGTGGCACAAGGACGTGGGTAAGTCTGCCCCTCGGGTTCCGAGACGCAGCCTACCCAATCAATGTTCGTCGCCTTGACGTTCCACAGGGTCTTATCCGGCTTCGGATATCCTCTGAGCGGGAAAGCTCTGTTGGCTTCATACACTACTTCGCGGAAAGCAGCGTCCACCATGAGTCCCCGTTGGAACCACGGTCAGTCTCGGAGCCATTCGGGAGGCGTCCTATCCAGCTGTTCGGGGACCATGACGCCCTCGATAGCTATCCTCACCTTCGGGTCCAACCTAACTGGTGTACCGTCAGCATAGGTCACTTGTGCCTGTAGTTCCTGGTGGACGTACAGGTAGCGACCATCATACTCTGCAGGGAACGGGTCAGCCACTGCTGGCTTCCACTGGTCCTTCGGTCCGTCGACCTGTGCGGTCTCGGACCCAGTCGCTGCGGGTTCAGCACTCGTAGCCCCTCCGGATCCCTCGGGTGGGAGTGGAGACAGCATTTTCTCTGGCTCATTCAGTGAGAATGAGGCCAGCTTCTCCTCGAACGAGCGATCCGTGGGTTCCTCCACGTCAATCATCTCGCTCTCTTCCTGTGTAACAGGTGACAAAGCTTCCGGAAAAGCTTCTGCGGACGGAGTCAGCTTATCCGGGTCACCGGATAGCTTGGCTGCAGCTACGGATTCCTCAGCCATGACTGGGGAATCGCTTACGGGAGTAAACTACTCCTTTTTCCGGCTTTTACGGCGCCTACTGAGAGACAGACTCTGAGGGCGCACCAAAGGTTTCCTAGATGGCAAAATCCAAGGAGGGGAGTACACTCGTCCGCCTTGAACGTTACCGAAAAACAATATGGCGACAGGCCAGCTTTCGTGACGTCATTTCCCCACAAGCTCGCGAGGTCACAAGGGGTCAACCGACGATTCGGGTTCAGGATCTTTCCGGAACCTTCACCATACATTTCTGTGGAGGTCTCCCTCCCAGACCATTTCCTCAATCTAGCCACATTTGACTTGTAAAGTCGACCAAGGTCAGATTTAATAATTACGGTACAATCACTGATAACTTGTGTTACCGTGAAGGGACCATCCCAATTAGACGCTAATTTTATGTGTCTAAGTGGTTCATGTAATCTTAGAACTCTGTCTCCTGATTGGAATTTTCGATGCTTTAGATAGGTATCATATCCAGCTTTCTGCCATTTGGCACTTTTCTCCAAATCAATTCGGACAGACTCATATGCTTTTTTAAATCTGTCTCTTAAACATTCCACAAAAACTACATGGCAAGGTAGTTCCAGGTCCATCCCTACGACTCCAAATACTAAGTCGGCAGGCATTATCAGATCCTCTCCGAATACTAAAAGGTTCGGGGTACAATTTGTACTTGAATGTACCGTACTGTTATAAGCATGTGTCACAAAATGACATTGCTCATCCCAGTCGTCCATGTGTTCATTGACGAGTGACTTTAGAACTTGGATAAGGGTTCTATTGAACCTTTCTACCAATCCGTCACTTTGTGGCCTATACGGGTTGGTTCTAGTCTTACAAATAGCTAAGTATTCGCACATACCCTGGCAGAGATTTGATTCGAATTCTCTGCCTTGGTCACTGTGTAGCATTAATGGTACACCGAAACTTAGTACCCAACCTTTTACAAAGGCTTCGGCACAAGTAACTGCTTTGTGGTCCGGTAGTGGAAATACTTTAGTGTATTTTGTGTAATAATCACACACTACCATCATACAGGTATTATCATTAGCGGTTGTATTCAATCCACTAATGATATCTACCCCAATTCTTGCGAATCTAACTCCAAAAAGTTCTTGGGATAGGGGAAGTTTGCCCATCCCGGGTCCGGGTTTGTTTTTACAACAATCCGGACAGGTGATTACCCATCTTTGCAAGTCTCTTGTCATGCCAGGCCAGTAGTATTTCTTGGAAAGTCGTGCTAACGAGCGTTTCCTTCCGAAATGACCACTGGTCCGATGTCCATGACAGAAGTACATAATGTCATGTCTCATGGCATGTGGTATCACCACTTGCATGATTTTCTCACCATTATTACATGGCTTCCAACGGTATAACACGCCTTTCTGGACTTCAAGCTCGGTCCATTGAGCAAGAAACCTTCTCATTTCTCGATTTTCCAGAGAGACCTCAGGTCTAACTGGATGTATACCCTTTGGTACTAATTGCAGTAGCTGCGCAGTTATCAAGTCAGCTTCCTGGAAACGTCGTATGTGATCCATAGACCAATCCAGTATACTGGCAACTAGGGGTTCGAATGGTCTTCGAATCCCTGCTAACACTGCCCTATGAGCTCCACAATCAGTACAATCCGGATTATCACATTTCCGGATTGGTATTCGAGATAAAGCATCAGCATTTAAATGCTTCACTCCAGGTCTATGCTGAATCTGGTGATGTTCAAGCCCATATTCTGATAGATGGGCTAACCATCAGCCTAACATTCCTTCAGCATCTCGGAAGTTCAGTAGCCATCTTAAAGAGGAGTGATCCGTACGTAAAGTAAAGTTCGTTCCCCATAGAAAATGTTTGAACTTCTTAGTATATACGACTACTGCTAACAACTCTCTTTTGGTTGTGCAGTAATTGCGCTGAGTTTTGCTCAGTGTATTGCTGGCAAAGGCGATAGGTACCTCTCTCCCATTTTGGACTTGCGAGAGAGCTGCACCAATGCTATCATTACTAGCATCAGTATCCAGTATGAAATGATCCATTTCATTCGGATATTGTAATACCCGAGTACTCGTGAACAGGTATTTCAGCTTTTGAAAAGCAGATTCCTGTTCATGCGTCCAAGGAAATTTCTCCTTGGTACTTCCTGGAGTCCAGTTAGCTATTGCTTGTAATGGGTAACTACCTCTAGAATAATTCGGAATAAATTCCCTATAATAGGAACAGAATCCTAAAAAGGACCTCACTTCTTTGGGTGCTTTAGGTCTATTCCAATTCGTAACTGATTCGATTTTCTCCGGATCAGCTTTTATTCCTTCATCACTAATGATGCGGCCCAAATAATCTAGGGTACAAAACCAACTGTTTCCTCCTAAGGAGTCAATGGTTTCGTCTATTCTCGGTAATGGATACAAATTCTTTTTCGTTACTCCATTCAGCTTCCTGTAGTCTATGCAAAAGCGGATAGTACCGTCTTTCTTCGTTACCATACACACAGGACTACTCCATGGGCTATTGGAAGGCATTATTACATCCTGTTCCAACATCTTGTTTATTTCCTCTTCAGCTACTCTTTTTTTTGCTAAAGGTAACTGTCTATACGGTATTTTAAAGGGTTTCGCATCTCCAGTATCTATTTTATGTACTAACTCATTTGTCGTACCTGGTTTCTCACCAGGTTTGGCAAAGGCAGTCCTATACTGACAGAGCATATCATAGAACTCTTTCCGGTGTTCCTGATCTTCTAATGAAGTTTCTTCATACAACTTGAGTAAGTCTTCCGAAATTTCATCATTTCCTGTTACCTTTTGTAAGTTTAACTTACTATCCGTTACAGTTTCCGAAAGGGTCACGTTTCCAAAAACTTGTCCCTTTTTCAAATAGATAGTACTGTTTCCAGTATTAGAGACAGGTACTACCGACCAGGACGCATTTGCTACGATAGTGTCTACAGATATTAATCCGATACTTGACCGAGTAGCTACATCAGGTTCTATCACTGCAGGCTTATTGCGCATTCCAGGATCACTTCTTACTAGCACATCAAAGGCTACTCCCGGAGGGATTCGCACAGTGTGTGCTACACTAGCCATACTGCTCACTTGTCTCAGTACACATCTAACCTTTACAGGATACGGGTATTTCACACTCAACACTCCTGATTGGGGTTCCAACACAACTCCATACAGGGATGCGAAATCCAACCCGAGTATCCCCTCATCTGCTATATCCGCAACGGTGGCGCTCATGACATAGTCATGTACTCCATCCAATTGTAGCTTCACACAAGTTCTACCATACGTCTGCAAGGTACTGCCATTGGCCGTCTGAGCACTTCCTCCAGATTTGAGAGTATCATGTTCATCCGGTATAAGATCATAGAACCTCTTGGAGATACAGGAGTGGCTAGCTCCCGTATCCATGAGAAATTCGGCAGATCTTCCGTTAACAGTAAGGCAAACATACCACCGCCTTCTGTATAAAACAGAGGGCATATCCGTGATGATCGGAACGTCATTGTTCACAACAGGAGTCGATCCACATCCTTTCAGGTATTCCAGACAAGGATGACCCGGGGGCAGGTGGGCACTACCAACCCTGGCTAACGCATAGCCGCCTGCCTCGTTACTGATATTGGGTTTCCCCTGTGCTCCCGTGGCACCTGTTATATCAGCTTCCCTAACCTTCCGGGTGTCTACAACCACCTCGGTGCTAGGCGAGTTTGCTACTACATGCGAACTATCATCCCGGATGGTGATATCATGGCAAGATTTGTCACTGGGATCCCCTTCTTTGCCCATCGGGAGACCCCTCCTTAGTTTTCCTCTGTACTTATTCCAGAGACACCCTCCTGTCTACGAGGGACAGGTTTCTCAGCCATACATTCGGGAGCGTAATGCCCCAGTTTCTGGCATCTGAAACATCTCCTTTGAGATTTATCAACTCTCGGTCTCTTTAGAGCTTCTGTTAATCCGGCTATTAATGTTTCCATCATATTAGTGGAGCAACAGCAGCTGCCACAGTTGGCTTCGCCATAGAGGTTACATTGCCAGATTGAGTCGGTCCGGAAGCTGTTTTACCAGCAACGGATCCTCCCCTTCCTCTCGAATGTACCTTCCTATACCGCTTCTGTCGGTAATACTTTCCAGCTACCTGGACTGATCCAATATATTCTCCATTTTCATCGGAGACATATTCATCCTCCTCATCAGCCTCATGAGAATTGACCGGGGCTAACTGGGAAGTTTCATATATCGGAGCAGGTGTACCTCCGTATTGAAACAGAGCTGCTCTTACCGGGTTAGGTCCTAGACCTACCAATCGTTTCTTCATGTCATGTAAATGATATGAACAGGTCACTGAAGGAAGTGTCATCCTTCCAAGAATCCCAAACTACTTGTTTGTGATCTGGATCCCGCAATCCATTGTAGAATTGTATAAACAACTCTTGTAGATAGCAGTCATCGTCATGAGCCCAATTCGGACGCGCTTTTGATAGCAAGTCCTGTAGCTCCAAACCAAAGACCTTGTGAGATTCTTTAGGTTTCTGTGTCCTTTTCTTGAAGCTTACCCATGGATCTTCTCTAACGATTGATCCGAATAGGTATGCGGCACATTCGACCAATTGATCATAGGTGCCGTATATTCTGTATGCTGCTCTCCATTTATTGAGGGCTACTTTTCCACCTTTATTCAACCAACAGATCAAATAGGGCAGAGCTTCTTCTTTTGTCCAGCCACTACAATTGACTTCGTCGACAAAAGCTTGATACCTATCCTTCCATGGATCATTGGAATCATATGGAGGGGGTATCCGTGCCTGTCTACGTGCCGGATTATTACATCCGCGTAGTCTATCTGCTTCTCGCATGCTCCAGTTCATGACTTCCATGTCATCTGCTCCCTTTCGGTAGCAGTCAATGCCAAGGTTTTGAATACATTGGATTCTATCAAAGATGGTTTGCATCCCTGCAGGCATGGAAGTTCTTCTGTTTGGCTTCCTGCCATCTCCTCCCGATCCTGATCCTCCCGATCCGGATCCTCCTGGGCCGCCCGGAGGGTTTCCTCCTGGTGGACCATTGTTAGGATAGTGTCCGGATGAACCGCTAGGGCATCCACCACTGTAACCGGCATTTCCAGTTGTTCCGGAAGATGCATACCTAGGGTAAGAATTATTTTGATTCCATCCCTGATTATAGTTATTACCATTTTGGTAATTACTACTTCCTGCCGGATTATAATTATATCTATATCCATAGGAAGTTGTTCTTGGTTGCTACGTACCGCCATTAACATTGTTTTGTGGCGGGTTTGGTCTTAGAAAACGTCCATCATTAGGACCATTACCTTCACCCGAAGGTGGGTTCGGTAATCTTGGACCTGCTGGTGTACTGTGGCCGGGTTGGGAGAAATATGAAGGTGGTGTTAACATATGTCTCGGTGGTCCCGGTACTCTCGGTTGTGCTACTGGTGTATTATTGTTAGCACCAGTAGCACTATCGTGAGTCGCTTTAATTTTATGACTCAAATCTGGTATTGGCGGTGCCGGACCTATTGTATCCAGCACAGGAGTTGCTGGTGTATGTGCGTTTCCATTACCTGCGGTATTATCCGGTTTCTTATAGATTCCGGATACTACATTCTTATCAGCCCCGTCGTCTACGAATGGGTTGTATCTAATTGGAGTTGCATCCTTGGATGTTTTCCCCAACATTGTAGACACCACAGCTGGATCTATAGTACCTATAGTCAGTTGGGCGGCTTCTACGTATTTGTCTAAGGTTATTGCAGTAGTCTGCAATTCCTGAAGCTCATTCGTGAGTTTCTGTCTATCTTCCTCCAGTTGTTTATTGTAAGCTATAATGCCTACCCGGATGGTTTCATTGTCTTCAGCTTGTTTACTACACTGAAGTTTCAATTTCTCTAACTGGCTCTGATAATGGCATATTTCGGATTCGAATTTTGCCTTATCAAGACTTAGTTGATCATTCGTATCTATGTATGTTTGGATACGAATGTGTCTATTGTCATATTCTTTATTGAATGACTTTCTCATTTCCTGAAGTTTTAGTTCTTCATTTTCGAGTTCCTTCATGTACTCACTCCTTCTGGCTTCGAATTCACTTCGCATGCCAGTCAGGTCCTCTTCCAGCTGAAGTTTTTCATGGAATACTTCATCTTTAGCTTTGACCAAGGTATTTAGGTTCTCGTTCAAAGTTACATAGGTTTCATTTAACAACAGGACATCCGGTCGTTTAAATTCCTCACCTTCCGGTACCGCATAAGTTAAGTCGTCATCTATAGCGCTGTAATCTAATATTGGTAGTCCGGGTCTGGGTAATCTATAAGGTAGTTCACCGAATGTTACCCTTTTTGGCATTGGTGCCGGATGTTCTGGATTAGTACTACCACCAACTTCGAACATCGAATTACTTAACTCGTCAACAAGTGATTGTTGGCCTATTAAGTTACCCTGTCTCTGTATGGACTGTTCACGTCGTACAGAGTCTGGTAGATTTTCCTCACTATCATTATAGTGGGGTTCGGGATCTCTCCAAGATGCAGATTCCGCATCTTGGGAGTTCGAATGGGTTTGGAGCACTAATGATCCATTGCCATTCTCCTGGGCAACTAATTGCCCTGCTGGGTTAGCTTCCGCGAGGCTATCTAACCCATGTACTAGCCGTTCGGACGTTATAACGTCCGGGCTATACACCAGAATTAACTGGTCACTGCACCAGTGTAAGGGGTTGTGGCCTTACGGACCTGGGGGTTCGGGTCTTACGATTCGGAAAGAAAGAGTAAGACGGTGTTTCAAGTGTATGCCAACGGTTAGATTTATTACTAATGCACACTCACAGCTACCCGATATTAAAGAAGGGGCAGCTTATAATGATTAATGGTGGTCTACATTCTTCGGAGGCTAGAAGGGCCTCTGACGTAGCGGCTGAGCCCTGGGCTTTATATAAGGACCCAGGTGTTCGTCGTCAGATGTCCCCACAGACCCGGATCGGTGCTGCCACCTATCAGGAACCTGAGGAACGTCCGACGACTTGACTCACCCGCCACGTCAGACGGTACCCAACTCTATGGTTAAACAATACGTACCTCTACAGATGCTTTGACAGAACCCATTTCAAGCACGGTCAGAAAGACTTCAATGCAATCCTTACTAGCTTATATTAGTCTTTGTAGTGTTGCAATATCTTTACCAAGCCCAATTTGTTGATTTCATGAGACTGGTCCTACAGCGAGGGGTTTGTACTAATGCATGGCCACATTCAAATTGGTCCAAAATTTGTGGAATTGACATCAGACTATGTGACACGATCTGCGAAAATGGGGCTTAGTGCAGGGGGTTCCTAAGACCCCTTTTCCTAGTACATGCATTCTATTGAAATTAGATACTGGTGAGCCACTCAGCAGCTATATATTGATTCATTGTACTAGTTTTACCCCTGGGGAATCTGTCAGGTATGTGGAATGATACAGGTATAAAGCACTGAAAGGCATTTCCCAACATAACTGTATGTCTGAGCACAGCCATTACGTTTTGAAACTCCCTCAGCTAGAGTGACCGTTCAAAGGGAATGCCTAATGACTGCGCTGCATGATCAGCACTTAATACAGTAATTGCATAGGGTTTGGCAAGGCAGTTGTGTCAGTGTAATCAATAGTGCTCACTAGATCAAGGCCGATAATTGCATTAGACTAAGGCATCTCATTATGATTTGAAAAGGTCTAGTCATACCTCTTGAGAAATGCCTTCAAGGTAGGTAACTCACTATTACTGCAATCTTGTTGAACACAAAAGGAATAAATAGGTTCAATTTTTGCTTATTTTCCCATGTTGTAGAATAAAGGAGGGCCAGGGGGCTTGGCAGCTCCAATAGTAGGAAGCTCATGTTTATCATCCTACATTAACATATATATATATATATATATATATATATATATATATATATATAGCACCATCCCGAACCTAGTCTCCTGGAGGGTCTTGCCAAAAGATAACGAGGATGAACATCTCTAAAGATTTTCAGAGAGTGCTGAGGAAAATGTGCATGGCCTAACTCGTTTTCATAGCATTGACAAAAATGTTACAGCAGAATGTTCGGAAAACTCGTTTTGAGGTGTCAAAAAACGTGCACATTTTATCAAAATGATTATCAAGATATTCTTTTAGCAATACAAAAACGTGCATGTTTTCTTTTTTGGTTCACGTCTCTTTTCTGGCAAGACCCTCCTGAGCCCTTCCGCATAAAAGTTTCTATTCCTCTATTCTCAACTAACAATGATCTTCATACCAACGACGTCTATTCTTATTCTTTATTATTTTTTTTTGTCCCTAATTCCTGACTTCATTTCACCCTAGTAACAAGTAGATAGGGTAATTTTCTCCATCTGTTATTAGAGTATTAATTTTCCATCCATTCAGCCTCAATGATGATTGGTTGTAGGAATTAATACCGAGGCATCTTTATGTTTTAAGTCAGTGCTCAGTCAGGTTACACAGTAAAAAGAATTTTTCACATTCTTGAGTTTATGCGTCATTTTGACATGAGGTATCATTATTATGAACCTCAGTGACATTATGATTATTTCCCTACTGCTGAAGCATTTTAATGGGTCTTCAATCAAGCATGATTTGTGGGTTTCCTAAACCCTATACATGTATTGGAGTTCAGATTCTAAGGTTTCTATTAATAGGTAATGATGCATTGAGGAGAAAATGCCTTTTTAAAGTATTTTAAGTTAATGGTGTTATTTACACTTGCCTCGCCTAGTATGGGTGTGATGTAGTCCCTTTTGTCTCTGCATATAATTATAAGGACAATTTATATAATTCTCAGAGATATATATTACTATTATGCTCTCAATTTTTAAACATGACTTTTGATTTCATATCAACTAAGCATAAAGTGAGTTTTGCCTTTCGGATCTATGCAGTAATGGTATCATTAATTCACAAAGCACCATTGCAAGGATCTTTCTTCTGACTCGAAAAAAAAGTCCCAGTCCAAACTACCTATAACCTTCCATCAGACATGCAATTATAACTAAAAGCAACCTGAACCTAATACAGAACCTGACTGACACAGCTATATACTTGTAGAAGATAGCCATGACAATCTGAACCCACTATGAGAACAGCACTGGAAGATCAAGGCCAAAGTGGCTTCTGATGCTAAGTCAATCAGCCTATCCCCAAATGGTCGTATGAAGGTGCTGTACTTGAGCAGTCAGACACCAGCCAATCTGCACAATGTAGTGAATAGACTGCTGGACTTGGGGAAAGTCCTTTCAGGGGGAAATGAGGGATTAGGAACTTTCTTCATCCTAACTTTGTAAAAGACTTTACGATAATTTAATATTACCTTTAAAACTCACTGCTATGATCTCCTAATGCAAGCCATATGTTATTACAACTCAATATTTTTAAAAACGATTCATATTCTCATTTATCCTGCCCCTAATGCAAAACATCTTCCTTGAAGAAGAAACACATATAATGTGCTTCCCATATGCACTTCGGATCAGCGTAGGAACACTTGAATGTAAATTTCAAGTAGCCTGAGGGACCATTTTATCTAATATTCCTAATAAGCCAAGCGGTTGGATAGACTGGCCTGTTCTAGTAGTTCCAGTTAAATTTGAAACTAGTAACCGAAGTTCCGCTCTTCAATAAAATGTTGAATCGACTAATTTAGGGGAAGCTTTTGATCCACAAGTGATCCTTGTCACCAGGAAGTCATCATCGTGTAGTTCTAATTTAACAGTCTATATAAAGTCATAATAATTGTGACTGAGAATTTTGGCCCATTCTTTTTTGGATGAGGAATCTGCATGGATCCCATCTGGAGGATATAGTGTCTCCTTTTTCAAACATGAATGGCGTCTGCAAGTTTTGGCCGAGGTAGGGACCTGTTCATATCAATAAGTATCTTGAGAAATGCCTTCCAGGTATGTAACTAACAATTACTGCAATCTTACTTGTTGAATACAAATGGGCAGGCCATATATATCAATAAATGGGTACAATTTGTACTTATTTTTCTGTGGTGTAGACGTAGACAGTGGGTGGGCCAGGGGGGCTTATGGCCACTCCGATAGTAGGAAGCTCTACTATATCATACTACATTAACACATAAATGTAACAGAGTAAAACTTATTTGCAACATTCATGAGTTTATGCATCATCTTGACATGAGGTGTCACTATCATGAATCTCAGTGAAATAATATTTTATTATTATTTTTCGACTGCTTAATAAGTCAATGGGTGCTTTTTGTCTCTGCATATATGTACAATTTACATAATTCTCATAGATGTATATTGACATTATGCTACAAATTTGTAAATATTACTCATATTAACTGAGCATAAAGTGACTTTTTCCATTCAGATCTATACGGTGATGGTATCATAAACTAGCCCATAGCAGCACTGCAAGGTTCATTTTTATGACTCATATCCCAGTCCAAACGATCCACAAGCTCCTGTCAGATATGTAACAACCAAAATCATAACAATCTGAACCTGCAACGAACCCCCAAAAGATATAGCTAAGTAGATAGCCATGGCAATCTGAACCCATCAGAAAAGTAGACCAAGACCAAGACCAAAGTGATGTCTGATGCTAAATCAATCAGCCTATCCCTAAATGGCCATATGAAGGCACTGTACTGGAGCAGTCGGACAACAGCCAATCTGCACAATATAGTGAATAGACTTTATGATACCATCACCGTATAGTCCTTTCAGGGTGAAATAAGAGATTAGGAACTCTGTTCAACCTAACTTTGTAGAAGGCAGAGTAGATATCCTATAAGATTCGTCCTTTTTGGTACTCCCCTTTTGTAAACATTTAGGAAAATGAATACAGAGGACTAACAGATGTAACTTTTGATACCAGCAGCTATGATCCTCTTATCTCCTAATACAAGCCATACTTAATGCAAAACATCTTCTCTGAAAGTATAAATGGAAACACACAACATATGCAATCCCTCTCAACATTCGAGCACTTGAAACTAGAATGTTTCTGATATTCCAGACAAGGCAAATGGTTGGAAAGGCTGGCTTGTTCTAGTACTACCAGTTCAATTTGAAACAATTGGAGTTAAGCTCTTGGTTGAAATGTCGAATTAACTAATGTAGAAAAAAATGAAAATCCTGTGACATTTAAACATTTCTCCTACCAATTAATGAATCTCTTGAAAACTATGACGATTCAACAACTGATGTAACTTGATGCCTATTAGAGGCATTGTGCCCTCCCCCAGGACAAAGAGAGAGAAGGGAAGAATTATCTTACAGTGCACTTAGCGCATGAGTAGCCCTACACTGCAAATAAGGTGTGTGTTTATAAATACCACACTATCTACATGGTGTGTGATTCCTACACATCTATGATATTCAAACACTTACAGATTCTAAACACTTATTCTGAAAACTACACACCTACTTCTCACACACCTAAACACTTACACACCATAGTGTTTAGGTGTTTGAGTTTAAACACATCCAGTCTATGTGTTTAGTCTTAAACATGTATTTGAAAGATAAACATCAGATGTTTAGCCATCTAATAAGAATCATAAGCAGATAAGATAAGTATAATATGTATGAAATGAGTAAAAGGCCTCCCACCAGGACAAAGAAAGAGAAGGGAAGAATTACCTTACAGTGCACTTAACGCATGCGTAGCCCTAAGAGCCCTCAAGGACACTCAGCAAACATCCTTCCTCCCCTCTTTATGTATGCAGCAGGCTATTCCCTCTTTTGATCAGGAGTGTTCCCTGTAAGTGCTCTTGTACTTAGCTGAAACCACTATGCATTTCTTTCACCAAGATCGCAGTGATCTTAGTGGTGGAAATGGAATAGTGAAGTGATCCCAGGACTAGCTATTCTGGACAGGCCTGCAACCACTGCATTACATAGGGTAGACCAGCCGGGTCTTATGATATGTGCCTACACTAAGATCGCTGGGGTTGGGATCCCAGGATGTTTTGAACTAAGCTCCTGGTCTTATGATATGTGCCTACACTAAGATTGCCGGGGTTGCGATCCCAGGATGTTTTGAATTAAGCTCCAAATATGATTCACTAATTAATGCATCAGCTGAATTTAAAATGACAAAAGGGACCACAATTATGAATACCTGAAAGGGCAATACTTGTAACAGATAGTCATGACATTCTGAACCCGCCTTTAGAGCAGTGCCAGATAACCAAGACCAAAGTGCTGTTTTATGCTTAGCCAATCAGCCTATCCCCAAATGGCCATATGAAGGCGTTACACTGGAGCAGTCGGACACCAGCCAATCTGCACAATGTAGTGAATAGACTACTGGACTTGGCAAAAGTCCTTTCAGGGGGAAAATAAGGGATTAGGAACTTCGTTCATAATAACCTTGTAGAACGCAAAGTATTACATTCCCTATTAGATTTGTCGTCTTAGATACTGCCTCAAGGAACTGAGATGAAAGGGGTTAACATATGGCTTCCTTGTGATTAAATTTTATAATAATGTTGATGTAACCATTAATCGGAATCCACTGCTATGATTTTTCTACCAGTAAGATACTTACTCGGATTTAGTGGTCTGATCTAATGCAAGCCATGGGTAATTACAACTCAAATTGTTTCAAGAAAAAAACAACAACGAATGATTCATGTGAATATTCTCAGTGATCTTGCCCTTCATCCAAAACACAGATAAAAGGAGAAAAACACAATGTGTACTAACTTCAGCATAGCAGCACGATGGAATACTTTAGGGTCAAAAGACAGGATAAGGAAAATGTTGGTCCTAACTTTGTAGAAAATAGAGTATACATCCCCTAACAATCGTCCTTTTGAGTAGGCGAAGGCGATATAAATAAGAATCCATTGATTTTTCTATCGTAAGCAAGTCACGGAGCAGCCATTCCCACCCGCCTCCTTGTCCGGCGAAAGTGTGTCAGTGGCCCGGATGTAGATATAGGTCATCCGCTCGCCGTACGAGGAAGACGGCGAAAATTTCGGACCATTTCTGAAAATCAATGGATTCTTATTTATATTGAAGAAAATGGAGAAAATTAGCACGCATTCCTCGTCTATGGATCGAATACTTCTTGGGACTTTGATATTATAACATGTCATGGTTGGATTCCATACGAAAAGTGAGTGAAAGCATAGGACTAGGACCTCAGGTTAGAACTTATTTATTTTCGCATTGGATTTCATCACCGTTCAGTGTGGCGCTATGGCTAAGGCCTTCGCCTACCACCACTGCGGCCGGGGTTCAATCCTCATACGAGTTGAAACAATGGCGAGACTAAATTTCTATGTCCGCCAGCGTCTCCCAAAAAATTTTAAAAAATGCACATGTGTGGTATATGCAGAATAATACACGGCTAAACTGCATATAAACCCACCGGAAGTCCCGAAATCGTGGTATAAACTGTGTTGGTGTGAACACTCAACACCTGGGGGAAGGTGTGGGGGGGGTTAAACAAGTATATGTTTGGACAAATAGTACACTCTATTCACACACCTATCTCTCATGGAATTTTCTTTGAGGGATAGGCCATTCTATCCATATGGAAAATGAACACCTCCTAATATCTAACAATAATTTTTTTTTATTTAATATGATACGACTAGCAGCAGTAGCACCTAACAGAAATACATGTGGCTTTGATGTAAATATCAAAGGTGAGGTTTAGTATGTGAGAATCAAAGCTACCCATTTCTCAAACACTACGATCCTACCCCTCTCCCTCCAATTCCAACCACCCCTACGATCCAGTCCAATCGTAGTGATTGACCCTTGGTGACCTTGTATTACCTATGATTAGCTATACGGGTGCATGCCTTTTCCCTCAGTATCTGCTGTAATCATAGTGATTGACCCTGTACAATGACGAATTCTCTTCCAATCCTGGCCAGGTCAGTACGATTTCAGGGTGCCCAAAACTTAGTATCTGAGAAATGACTTCCTGATCATACTTCCAGGTTTTAGTGTTCACATTCACCCCCCTCCATGTTAAAAACTCACAACACCAAACTTACACTGCAAAATTGGTGTTTAGATCCTAAACACAATTCTAAACATATTATTGCAACGTTTTTGTTATCACATTTATTTCCTAAACATGTTTAGCCAAACAATGTGCTTAGCTCAAGTGTTTAGAAATCTAGGTGTTTAGGTTCAAAATTTGTGTTAGATATCGATGAAATTTTGCGTGTAGATGTTTATGAATTTTTGTGTTAGATGTGGTGGGAAGAAAGGGTTTGCAGACATGTATCCATTAAAAAAAGAAAGGAATATATTTTGTTCCTTTACCCATTTACTGGAGGACATCAGCAGGTATTTATACTCGTACTGCAAAGTCTCCCAAGGTATCAGCCACAGCTATATACACATATAAGTACACACTGCATTAGAATAGTAGACTTGAGAAAGTACAACAGGTTGGCCGGAAGGACATTGTTTTATACTTTACAAAATAACATGACATAGGTGTAAGTCATGGAGCTCATTAAGTATTTTATGGTAATGATGGTGGTGTAAGTTGAATTTGGTCAATTTTATATTATTGTGTCTATTTTCATAACAACTTATGAAATGACATGATGATAAACAAGGAGTTTGGGGATATTTGTCACAACAATTGATTATAACTGGGTGCATTCAGAGGTAGTGCTGCTACCTGGTGTGGATTTGACATCAAAGCATCTAAACATATTGATGTTTAAATCTAAACACCTAATATTCAACTGTTTAAACTTTAAACATCTGAACATGTTTAGCAAAAATGTTTATGTATTTAGAATAAAAGTGTTATTTTCCTAAACGTGTAGTCGATGATACACCTAACTGACGTATATGTTTAGGTTTGAAACATGTTTAGATCTAAACATGTTTAAAATCTAAACACCATTTTTGCAGTGTAGACTGAGGCATACACATAGTATGTGAGGAGTTGAAAATATATTGAAATTTCTTGACAACAAATCCTGTTATAACAGATTTTTTTAGCAAACAAATCTCATTGCCCCAATGCAGCCCATACATTTCCTTTGTAAACTAATTTCCTTAATACTAACTTGAAATCGTTTAATCCGAATCTTTTCCGGCACCTCAAGGATGTAATGAGTAAAATAAAATTTGAAAATCTCATAGGAGGACCTTTTTTCTTTGATGTTTTCCACCTTAGGCTTTGGTGGTAGTAAAGGTGTGGGGATATAAGGGAAAGGCGTTGCTGTTAATCCCTCACACATCCCCCTACTGGGGGGGGCGTTTATGTTGCTAAGGGTGCTGAGAGGTAGAGGGAGGTATTGCCGTTAATCCGTCACACAGGGTGTAGAGATGAACCTTTGATGGTTGTAAGGTGTAACCCTCCAGAGAGGGGATTTTGTTGCTGCTGGTTCAAAGGGTGTGGAAAGGTAGGGGCAGCGTCACAGGTATTATGGTTTTGCTATACATTATTCTTCATATTTCTTTTGCTGAGATTTATGGATAATTCTCGCAAATAGTCCTGCATTGGCTACTTCAATATGTACAGAACTCTCACAGTGTGCTCCACCCACTGGGCAGCCTACTGTGATTGGCCAGTGGGTTAGGTGACCCCTAGCCACGCATTATCTCGCACAAGACGTGAGCATAATGGCGGCTGCCACTGGAGCAATTCGCCTCTGTGCTTATGGAGAAAATTTTCTCAGGTGTAGCGTGGGCGACAGATTTCAAAGGCATAGAAGGCATCCTGGAATTTAATTTTAGAAAAACTTTAGTGCCGGCGGGTCCCATGTTATAATATCTAGTGGTCCTCGCTCTGTAGATGCATTTTATAAATTTACAAAACAGAATCAGGATGACCATTGAAAGCAGTACATAGAATCCGATTGCCATCTCAGATTTGAAAGATTCATCCTGCATAGCCAATGTTGAATTTGTAGGACTGGGAAGAGGGGCGGCAAAGATTCTTCAGTGAAGCCTCAAGGTCATCAAGCATGGTGTCTGACTCCCACTTGGTGAGAGTCAGATTTGCTCCTAGAGTGGATCTGAACCCCAATAGCAAGGTGAACAAGCCATGGAGCCTGTAAAGCAGATAGAATGAAATGCATAAGGATATACTAGTAAAAACAAAACAACTAATAATTGGACCATAAACTTTAACTATATTAGCATTTTATCCACTGGAAGGCTTGCTGTAACCTCTATCCTTAATAATGAGCTGTTCAGCATTTGTCACAATATCTATCACATAACCCTTTTGTGTATTCAAATCTTCCACATATCTCGAAAAATTAACATGAAATTCAGGGATTTTCAAGTCAAAAAGGTCTCCCCCTCCATGTTTGTTGAAATCAAGCTTAATGGAGAGAAACAGTGGAATGTTAATGCACGGGTTTAAGGTATAATTTGAATCAATCTAACACATGAACATTATTTTCATTCAAAACGAAAGTGGTGGTAACTAGTTGACACTGACAAGGCAATTCCACAATGCTTTATGCAGCCATTGTAATCAACGTGTCATTTTTACCAATACCTTTCATGTGGGCTGTTTGTTCTGTCATGATTAGCACATGTATGTTCTTCGAGATTGGAATAAATCAAAATCTGGCATTCCCTTTGATATAAAATCAAATCTACACAAGTTTGTTATGACGTCATGGTCAGCGTAGCATTTATATATAGCAGGAAACTTACTATATCTAGGCGAGAAAGTGGTTGAGAAATGTGTGTCATTAGATAGCATGTATCTAGCATTGTTATGCAATTTAGTGTTACCCAAAAGATTAAAACTACATGTGTGTCCTTGTATGCACTTCAAAGAGTACAACCCTGTAGATGTCAAAATCAAATTTATCTACAGCCGTTGGTACCTTAATTTTGATGCTAATTTTGACAGCGTCAAGGATTTCAATCTCTGAATGTTAATAATAATTGGCATTTTCATGAGCCAACTTTAAAGTGAAATTTCTAAACAAAATCAATTTTCAATCATCCAAGACGATATGTACCTCATGAATTGGAATTTTCTCATGACTCAGCTTATTGTAACTGAGCTGATCTAGGCCATACAGTAGGTTCAATAGGTACTCATAATACATTTGTGCTTGGATAATTTTCCAAAGACAACGCCCATAGGCCATAGGATGTCTCAATTTTGAATAGATATCTACTGAAAATTGTTTGACATGACTAATGTTCTCCTCCTGATAAATAAATACTCTCACGGTTTCCGGAGTTTGAATTTTGACTAGATTCACCAGTTTATGATGAGAATGGGCAAGTTTGGCAAGTAAAATATCCATTTCAATGTTTAGCATCTAGTAGCGCCTAGAATCCCTAATGCTTCCCTCAGTTTCTGCATTTCGTCCTCTGTGCTTATACCAAACAGAGCCTTCAAGATTTTTCCCACAATTGATAATAATGCACATTTGTGTCTGTCTTTTATAGACACATTTTGATTTAATGATGGATATCACAGTGCCAATCTCACCGTTCAGTAAATCTAGGCGGTCACTGAGAGATGAATTAAAGCTCTCAGTGCACGTGTACTTTGATGAGTCCAAAGTAACAGTCTCAGTCATGTTGAAATCAACGTAACCTCTTATCAAAGGCTTAGATAGATGATAAGGTTCAAATAAGACACCATAATTGTTGGGGCATGGACTGTGTTGCCAGTCCATGCAAGCATGAGGATATAAAATATACTGAAAAATGAAATAAGACGCACTTGTAACAAAGGCTTATTGCCACCCACTGTAACAAAGGCTTATTGCCTGTGTTAATTGAGACAACCTGTTGGCTGAGTTTGATGTTATATTGATTCAGTCCTTCAGAGAGTGGAGGGCTGGCTTCCAGTGTTTGTGTGTGGATCACTAAAACAGGGATTAACCTCTAGCCCAGAGAAAGAGAGAGAAAGACAGGGTAGGTGTCAAAACAACCTTCCTCTGTCACCAGCCAAGCAACTCTCCCCCCACTCCTAGTTGGGTGTCTCTCTCCTCCTGTGGGTTGTGGTCACACTTGGATGGTTGTAGCCAACCACTAGCCAGCACCTCCATGGATAAATGTATGTGGATTTGATACTTACTGGACTTGCACTGGGCTCCTATGGCATAGTAGGTCTACATATAACTATGTGATATCAAACTTAATCCTAATCACAATAATGGCTACAATGATGATGATGCAATTAGGGTATAATTACAGTAGGTGATAACAGTGATTATATGTTGGATAGATAATTAATAAACAAAAGATTAAGGGGGTCTAATTAAGGATGGGGCTTAATAAATGATGGTATAATTGGTGTGATTAAACCCATTTTGTTACAGACGCCCCTCACCTATAAATAAACTTTTGCCATAAAAGTTTATGAAGCCATGGTGATTGATACAATCATCATTAATTATAAGCTCAGCGTGTAGTCAATTATCAATTGGCCCTTGTAATCATTGATTAAATGGGTAATGTCCATACCCTTTATTATTCATAGTTCATTATCAAATGTTCAGAGCCCATCATCAAATCATTGTTCAAGTAATTAAAGTTCATAGTCCAGAATATTCAGAGTTCATCGTTATTACTTAAGTCATCAAAGTTCATTATCAAGTCACTTAAATCATGAAGATTGACCAGGGAATCTTCTGAAAGTGTGGACTACCATATGTGACCAGGCAAGCAAAAACACCCCTCTGCAGGGAAATTCTTTATCAAAGTTCATCTCAAGATCTTTAAAATGAGACATCATTGGCTTAAATTTTCCCAGTAGTTATGTCAGAACCCCTCCTTGAAAGCAGGTTGTTATTCATATTTGAAATTGAGGATCAAGCTCTAAATACATTATTAACCATAATAATGTCTTAACACACAATAAATCAGCCTTTTTCATAAAAAAATACATAACAATATGGTGATTTTTATCATAGATTTTGACTTTGAGGAATTTTTCATTTCTGTTTTCAGTTTTGGGTTTTTGGTGAATATCTGGAAAATTGGCATAAAATCCTGCAAGTTTTGATAATTGGAATTGTTGCTATAGCAACCAGGAACAGGCATATAGGTTGATTTTTCATGAAAAATGTTCAATTCACCATCCAAATACGGGCCATTTCTACTGAAAACGGTGCACTTTAAATGAGACCAATGAATTCTGCATAATAAAATAACTTAACATATTTTTATAATGATTTTAGATTAATTTTGCCCCTCCAATGCCCCCTGGTGGCCAAATGGGGAATTAAAAATGGGGTGTTTCACCGTGATGGGTCACATATACATATCCAGCTTTAGTTTACATCAAGTCAAATATATTTGAGCTGCTTTGCTCCCACTGTTCAGCCGTGTCAGGTTAAGGGTAGTAATTCAGTTCCTGCAATATATAAAGTTCTCTATCTTTGTATAGAGAGTGTACACATGTATCCATCACTTAGTGAAGCGTTTTACCAGAATGCAACTAGGGCAGCTGAAGCCAACATGATCACTGCTGTTGTACCAAGTAGCTGACAGAATATTAAATCACAGACTGACAGTGGTTGATTGCAATTGCAAGTGAAGGACTTAGCCTTAAAAAGGACTTGAATAGTTGTGGAATTCTTCTGGAGTGGTAACAGTGTGTGGATGACTGTAAGCGAATAAAGCTGTGAGGCTGTATCACAGGCTTAAGTAACCCTGGTGGTCACTGGAGGGTGACGCCGGAGCGTGCTTAATGTGGGGGTTGACCAATGGGTCAACTGCCCACAAAAGAACTCCACTGGTCACCAGTGCAAGTTGCCTGAGGCACACATGGGTTTATTGTCAGTTTTATGAGCCCATGGGCCGTGGCTTAAATGTGACGGTGATCAAGAGCCCCCTGCCAGCCACAGGAGTAGGCAAGGAGGGTGATGAGTTGCCCCATCCCCTCCAAATGAAATTAAATGCAAACTCATCAAATCCATGATTTAAATGTCCCATAGTAATACATATACAGATTTTATGACTTCTATGCACATCATGAATGATTTTAATATACAAATTTGAGGACACATCATAGTTCAATAGAGATGTTCAATAGAAAAGTTTGGTTATTTTAAGACAACGTCATCGGGGATAGAATTCTTCATTTTATTGAATGCCTGCTGATGTTTTCTCGTCCAATAATCAATGCAAAATTTGGAATAAATGCCTGATAATAAGTTGCTAAACCATTGACAGATTTCACTTGTTTAGATGTTTTAGGAACTGGAAAATCTCTAATCAGTTTGACTTTATTGGGCTTAGGATGAACGCCATTTTCTAACACTACAAATCCTAAAAATGGGATAGTTTTAAAACCAAAACTACATTTAGGTTTCTTAAACTTGAGATTTGCATGTCTGAAAGCCTTAAATAGGTCAACCAAATCACTCAAATGATCACCCCATGGCCTATATCTCCAAGTTTTACCTGGAGTGGCAAACGCCGTGAGGTTTCTATCTCTCTCACATAAAGTACTTGGAAAAAACCCTGAATTAGTATCAACGGTGGAGAAATACTTTGCTCCTAACGTTCCAACTGTATTGAGTGTGTCATCGATTCTTGGTAAATTATATGCTTGATTTTTAAATTGACAATTTAAATGTCTAAAATTGACAACTATTCTTAATGATCTCTTCCCATTCACTGCCTTTCCTTTTCCCACCAGAAATGCAGGACTACACCACTCAGTATGACCTTTACAATGTTCAATTATACCAGCTTCCTTTTGCCCCTTTTGAAGTTTTTCCATGATCTCTCTTCTCCCAGGAAAGGTTCTATAAGCCATAATATTTATGGGGGGTATAATCACGTTTTAAAACAATTCTGTGAGTATATTCAGTGGTTATCTCACTATCAGATGTGATGAAGGTGTCTGCATGTTTATCTAACAATTGCTGCAACTCTGTGATCTGGACCTTAGTCAGATTTTTCTCATCCACTCTATAATCAAAATCAGATGTTTCAATAGACTGTTCTTTTAAGTCATCTGGACCTATAAAATCTTCCTCCAACCGAAGTGAGTAGAGACAAATTATAGATCCCTTCTCAATTTGATGGGTTTTTTTTTTTGGACTTGCACGTTGCATTAATGAACTTTGAGGTTCATTTAAATATTGCTATAGAGCAGACCAGGTTTACTTATTTTTCTTCAAAAATATAATAGAAGGGTTACAAAAAATGTCAATATATACATTCTTAGGAGCAAGGGGTGACAATCCGTACATAGCAATAACTATCGTAGAATTTTTCACATGTCAATATGGAGATAACAATAATAATGCAAGTGATACACAAAATGACATTAATAAGCAAATCAAAGTGAAATCATTTTAAACTTAAACTTATATTAAACTCATGTTGAAGCGGCGCAGTTTCTACACCCGCTTCATAAGTTCAGTTGTAACCAATCTTTAATTTAAACCTTAAATTGTTTATTTTCTTTAATTCATCCTTAAATTTGACCTTTGTTGTAGCATTCCAGAGAGCCACTCCCCTATACCAAGGAGACCGTTTGTAATGTCTTGCAATAACTCTAGGTAAATCAAACACAATTTTATACTGTGACGTTGTATCAAACGCCTGTGGCCTATTTACCACAAATTTAGACCTCTTATACATCTTTTCTAATAGAGATACTTTACATATTTCATGCAAATCTTTGAACAATACCTTCTAATATTACATCTCAAACAGATTCTTAATGCTCTATTTTGCAATCTCTGTATTTCAACTAGACCATCTTCATTACAGCTTGTATTAATAAAAGAACAATATTCGATTATTGGTCTAATTGTGCAACAATATATTTTCACACTTTGCTTTTGTGTTAAGAATTTCCTTAATTTTGCAAATCTAAAAAGTTTATTGCAAATATTTCTCTGGTCTAATTGTGCAACAATATATTTTCACACTTTGCTTTTGTGTTAGGAATTAATCTTGCAAATCTACACCCCCACAGTTTTTGCCAATCCTATCGTGCCTATACAATAATCTGTCATCTTGATTTATTAGGCCATCAGGTGAGTCTTGTCTCACATAAACAAATAATGTCACTTCTGCCTAATAACTTTCAACATATTTGTCTTCAAAACTACGACAATTTATGGACGAGATCACCAGCCCCTTTTTCTCCACAAAATGACTTATACTACAGACCATGAGATGAGTATATGGTACTCAAATGAATATCAAGAAAAGAAAACAAGGTTATATGTAATGCAATAATTACAAAATGTACAACTCTTCCTCGTCCACAAATTATCCTCGTAGATGAGGTGACTGACTTTGTCAGCTTACTCTAATTCAGCTAATAACAAATCAGACAAAAATCCCCTCCCTCCCTGCAGATTTTCTAGCGACTTCACTTATTTTAATAGGATACCGCTGGGGTTGATGGAATTTATGGACAGCAATTAGTGACATTTATACATTACAGTTGAGAAAAAAATAATAGAATTAATTTCACCTGCTCATGAGAAAGAAAATAAAATTAAACAATAAATTGAAATAATTAGGAATATACACATACACATACATATATATATATATATATATATATATATATACTACCTTTATAACTGCTACAGTGTTGCACCAAGCATTACAACTATGTGACAAGTTGCTCCTTCTATGGGAATATCTTATACACCATGGCTTCTGCACATAAGAAAATGCAAAGGAAGAAATGCATATCAAACCTAACAATTGATTGAGTAATTTAGTGATGGCGTGGATTCTACACCTATCACATATCTTCATATTTAAAGGTGAACAATTCTATAATTGCGGCAGCATCTGATCGCACGGTTACTTCACCTATCAGACACCAGGCACGTCCAAATCTTAGTATCCAAAAGTTGAACCTATGGCGACCGACCCTTAGGGGACGCCATAGCTTCATCACTGCGTCCACATCAACTTCTTGCCTTTGTACTAGTGGCTATGATCACATTTACAATACAATAAGTGGCTTACTTCTTTCCTGCTCCCAAATAATATCCCTGATTCTCATGGTTAGTTGGCCATGCAAATTCTGACCTTTCACCCTCCCTTGATCATAAGCTTCTGAGTGGTATACATACCCCCCACCCCAGATCATGTCCCTAAAGCCCTGAATCAATACGATAGAGGCTGTCCCCAGCAGACATTTTCTAGGGCCTTCACATTGGTTATATTTGGCACTAATCAGTGTGTTCATGTAGTCCTTTGCGACTGTGTGCAAATACTGACCTGGTGGCGCTTTATAGTGCTTACACTTGATTTTCTTTGCACTCTTGGTCTTCATCATATCATCTGCAAGCCGATGATAGCCCAGTTCCTTTAGTTTACAATAAAAGTACCCCTGTTCCACACTGTTGAACTCTAGTGTATCTCCTAACACAGCAGCTTTGAATGTGCAAGGATACCAATTACTCAAGGCACTATTTTTGCCTCTGTAAATGAGGCCTGCCCGTGTCATCCTCTGGTGAACCTCAGTACTATCTTCATCATCTTCATCATCCTCATCATCAGTACTTACTGATCCAGGCGATTTCATAATTACATCTTCTGTAGTACCCAAACCTTTACCATTGGGGGTGGTCATCTCCACTGGTGTTTCTTTCCCTGTATCGTATCACCATCTGCTGCCTGCTCTTTCCCATTATCAGCGGTATCACCTAAACTTCCTGAGCCATCTGCTGTTGCTTCTAAAGTATCCTCACTACTAATAACCACTCCAGACTCCACCAATTTAGGTTTGTAGCCCTTCTTTACAGCTAGCCCACAGACTCTTCTCTTATGTTCTCGTAGCTCTTTGGGTTCATAATGCTAAAGCCAGACCTGATCATCCTTGTTGGGGGTCTTTAACTTCCACTTGTGGTCTAGTTAATACTACAATAGGAATTTCATTTGTAGATTTAACTGGTTTCACAACACCGCGTTTGACACAAAATGACAAGGGCTCCAGGTGACCTAAAATTAATTGACAAAGGATTTCCTTGTAACTTGAAATATTTGTTCCTTACTTGATGTTTAAGTGAAATGTGAAATAAAAGGTTGGGGTAGCAACACTACTTTCTTTGGTATCAGCCATCTTTTGTAGGATGGGCTGATATCTAGACATTTGGATTTTGGAGGAACTTAGTTGAATTATTCCCAAACTGGACAAACAGTTTATTTTTTTCAAAAACTACAATAATGTTGATTGACATGTGTTAATCAAGATAGAAATGTAAAATCATGTGGTTTCATCGCCACTTTTTGCACAAGATGAGTGTGTATGCAAGGGGGTGGGAACCCTAATACATAAGCCTATGGACCACAGCCAGAGGGGGTAGGGGGGTTCACAGTCTATTGGAAAAGTTTCTCCAAACCTAATAAAGGTGCACATTTATATTAATAGGCATAACTTTTGGACTAATAATGATAGAAACTTGCTTAAAAAACTGACAGAATCTTCTAAATGAGAAGAATGCACTAGCCGCCTGCCGCTCTTGTCCTTGAGGTCACCGTCTTGATATTGACCTGATACAACAAATCTGGTTTTACTTCTACAACACCGCGATTAATCCTAATTGATTCAACAAATCTAGTTTTCAGGGTCGGATTCAGGATTTTGTAAAGAGGGGAGTGTCCCTTGTTAAGTCCCTAATTTTGGCTAAATTCTAGGGTAAAAAGAATTAAGTAAACTGTTAAGTACAGGGAAAAAGGGGGGGTGCATGCCCCCACCCACCCCCCTCTTAATCCGCCACTGGTTTTACTTCTACAACACCACGATTAATCCTAATTTCTTCTATCTCAGCCATCTCAACTGTGGCCATGACAGAAGTAGGATACTATGCTAACCCAACATCACTGATTTCATCCCTGAGATTTGTGATGTAGAGTTCAAGTTTACATTCCTCATCCACTTTCAATTTACTTAACAAGCATTGCATATCAGATGCATTTTTCTGCACTGTCTCTCCTGGTTGCTGTTTCCTATTAGTGACCATGAGTCGACCTCTGTGCAACCTCTAACTTTTTCTAGGGCCTATTCTATATTAGGCAAACATGGGTGGGGCATCAAAAAACAGTTATGAAAATTTTCCTTAAGTGTTTCTCATTCCAGCAAATAAGGTTACAAATCTTATAGTCATGTCTACCAGCCCCTTTAAGCCTTCATTTTACAAGTGAAGTGTATTTTTCGTCATCAGTACCATGAGCCAGCCACCAGTACCTTGAGTCATCCACATCACATTACTCTGTAGGAGATTGTCTATTGTGTACTTGATGCAAGGAAGGGGGTGAATTTCCACTTTATTGATAATTGACAGGGTGTACTTACAATCCATTTACAATATTTAGTCAAGGCTACCTCTGTCCCTTAACTATTAAGACATTATTGCAAGCTTATCCTCATTGACTAGTAGCAATCCAATATAAGTGACTTGCAAATCATCTAAAACCCATTTCTATTTGCATGGATAGAACCGCAAACATGCTCTTATTGACAGCCTTTGGAAGGTGATGAACCAAATATAGCCAAAGATTGTAAGATTGCAAGTGCTGCATCTTCCCATCTTCTCCAAATGTTAATCACTTAAAATATTCTAAGGTGGTCATTGATAATTTCAATTTGCCACTATAAACATGCAAAGTGGCCGACTTAGGGTACATGCACTACTCAAGGTCACTCTACCCTAGAACCACACTTCTTTAGCTCATCCTTAGATATCTTCTTAAATCTGGCTGTAAATTTCTCTCTCAATTTGACAAAATCAGTATTCCCCGTGTACACAGATTTATAGGCCTCATAGAGAGATAACGCATCTCCCTTAAGAATTTGTGATAAACCCTTGAACCAATACTTAGGGTTTTTTATGAATGTCCTTGGCATAGGACTGATACTCATCAATAAACTCCTTTGCAGTACTCAAAATTGTGGGTATTTCGAAGGGCTTTGGGTTATCACCTAATGATCTAATGGCGTCTCTGTGTTTGGAATATTGCAGATTGTCTTGTTTCTTTTCCATATGCTGTAAGGTCTCATTATAATCTATAAAGCAATTCTCCACAATTCTACTTAAATCATCAATTTGCATTTGTGAATCCACCAATCTGCTGGCAAACGGGTTCACTACTGCTTGCTGTTCAGGTTCTATTTTAATGGAAAGATCTCTAATCTTAGCATTCAAATTTGCAATTGTATCCTCCAAAACTTTCATATACCCCACATTCTCTGTTGCCTGACTCTGCAGAAGTTGAACCTGTCTAGTAAAACCCTCTGTTTGAGCAGCTAACGTTTTAGGATTTTCATTTCCCATGTTGGTGATAGAGACACTGACTGACCAGATGGAGTCAATACTAGCACTCAAATCAGAAGCATGCGACACAACCACATTAATAGTGTCAGTATCCCCAGCACTGATGTCAATAGTGGAGGATTCAGTAATGTTAGATTGTAGGAAAGCACCAATAAACTTCTTAGAATCACTTAACTGTTGATGATATGCATCTGTGCGATCGTGCACTCTAGCTGCTGCTGTCCGTGCTGCTGGAGATGAGTCGTGCTGTGGCGTTGAGGTGAGAAATCCAATATTCTCCACACCCTGCAGCTAAAACACCTTCGTGGAAGTCTTCCTTCCACAGATCTCAGATTCCTCCGAAACTCAGGGTTCTGCGCAGATCGCCAATCCTTACGTCCTTGTCGTCGGCCTGTCATCTAGGCACGCCTCTATCAGGAACAAAGCACTCTGCCTGTAGCGCACATCACTGCACCAAGCATTATCACCAACTAATTTTGCCAAAAATTCCATGAGAAAACACTCAAAAACCGTTTGTTCTCCAGCATAGTGTATAGCATAGTGAGTAATAATGTATGATGTTGTATGAATGGTATAAAGTACAATATATGAATAAAGTAAAAGCAGTCGAGCTCTTTACTTATCACAGAGGCATCAGTTTATGTCAAGTGGATGGCGTGTATTGTCAGTACCTATATTCAGCTACACCAGAGGGCTTCTGTTACAGCAGAAGACGTATCCGCTGTATGTCAAGGATAATCAGTCAGATGATGGCAGACATCAAGCATGCCACCCCTTGATTTCTGCTACTGGACTGCATTTATTAATACTTATTCCACATAGGCACTATCCGAGACTCCAGCCCATATATATGGAGGTAGTGGGATGCATTACCAACCAATAAGACAATTCCCTTCATTCAGTTTAGACTTTTTAGGGGACATCACATAACAACTGGTCCCCATCATGCTGGCTGTCCTCAGTGCTTATATTGAAAGGTACCAGATAAAGCAATGACCTGTCCACTGGATAAGCTGGAACCTTTGTATACAGGTCGATATGGTACTTGCTACTGATTTGGAAACAGCTGCGTGATTCTTAAACTGATGTCCAAAGGGAGCTGTTGTGTCCTTTTTTTTTTTTTGGAGATCTATGTGTGCGTTTTCTCATCCACCCTAGATGTGAACCATGCCTATTCTTATTCATTGAGAGTTTTTACAATATTCCTAATTCCTGCATTCATGTCACCCTAGTAACAAATAGATGGGTCAAATTCCTGCATGCGATATTAGCGTTTTAATTTCCAATCCACCTGGTGTGTCAATAATAATTGGTTGTAGAAATAGATGCAGTCGTGTCTGAATCTAATAAGCCAGAACTCATTCAGGTTACACAGTAAAAAGAAATTCCACCAATCTTGAGTTCATCTGTCACTATGGGGTGGATAATAATAGACTATTACCTGTCTCCGGCCAGGACGTCCACATGGGCCCCAGGTGGGAACTCTTTGGCCTTTCTGGGCTAGCCTGGATGTGGGTTCAAACTGGTAAATGGAAGGAGTGCCAAGTTGGTCCCAGATTGGCTTGGCCCAGAAACAACTCCATTTGCGCCTAACCCACCTGCGTCCCACTTGGCAGCCTGGAATTTATCAGCATGAATCCACGACTGGGTTAGCCCAGAAAGTCCAGTCCAGTGGGTTCCCACCTGGGACCCATTTGAATGTGTCCCCATGTGTAGCATTTTTTAGTGTTGCAAATTAAAAAATCATCAGGCTGGATGTCTTACTTTGCCGATTTCTTCTAACATGCTTCTAAATACTGGGTTATTTCACCAGACCTTACTTAATGAGGTCCAACCCATCCCTCCCCAAAAACAAAGAGAGAAATGTAAACCAAGATTGGGCCGATAAATAAGCAAAGGTTCACGAGTTGGAGGAATGTCGGGGGGTTATCGCACGCGCCGATCAGTTGCCGTATCGCACGACGCCTGCAGGGCGGAGTGTGATGCGGCAACTGATCGACAAGTGCGATAACCCCCCAACATTCCTCCAACGAGTGTGCCTTTGCATTTATTTCATGTTATTTTATCTAAAACTGCTGAATTACAATAGAATTTACCAGAATGACTCCCCGTGCGCATTGTTTACATCGCCATCTTGGAGCTATGACGTCATCAAATCGTCACATGACCTCGGCGTGTGATATTTTCGCGGGTTATCGCACGGGGGGTGTGCGATACGGAGCTGCAATGGTAAGGCTATGGGCTGTCAGTATCTCGGGCATATCAACATGAAATAAATCATTGTATCTGGTGGATGCTTTGCCATTTTGGACGATTACAACTGGGATGTCACTTGACATATTTTATTTGCCAACTATAATGGGATCTGGGTCTTTGGCTACAGCATAATGTAAATGGTTATGGAAAAGCCATTCATTTTTATCACAAAAGTGGAATCTTGCATGAATCAATGCTTGGTGTTTACAATAAAATAGAGAAACTGTTCAAAACCTGAGTGTTCACCAGTAAAGGCTATCTACAATGGAATGTCATTTTGAATGAGAAGCGGGGTGAAGGGCATTGATTAGCTAGGTCTCTTTTGGTCTATACATAAAGAAGGTCTTCCTAAATGCCTATACACTTCTTCAGTATCAACATATATATATATATATATATATATATATATATATATATATATATATATATATATATATATATGTGTGTGTGTGTGTGTGTGTGTATTTCAGAGTAGGTGAGTTAGTCAAATAGTCAATGATCATTGCCTGATGACATCGTGCCATGAATATTGTTTCCTTTTAAATTTTCCATGTGGGCTGTACTGTTACAACCCTTTGTGTAGCCGTAATGGCCCATTCAAGAAAGCGGCAGTCTTGAATATGCACCAGAGGTACAGGGGTATTGAAATGTTAATCGCTGAAAAAAAGTATTCAGATTAGTGACTGTCTTCCCAAGCAATAACAAGTTACTTACTATGTAGACCATGATAGTCTCTGTTCATTCTATCAACCTCAATGCTACTTCAGCCAGGGTTAGAGACAGAATTTTATATTCAAGTCATGGAATCAGAATTTGTGCTGGTATTATGTGGGGCTTGGTCTGTGCATAGAGCATACAACACCAGTTCCTGTGGATCTTGATGGTTCCCTCTTCAATTAGATGAAGCTATGTTTGTTATGGGAGTCATGGTACCGCAGAGATGCGGACTATAAGTGACTGCCATCCAGGTCAAACTCACCGGGATCATAGTTTGTATTGACAGTGTAGAATATATAGATCCCCAAAAGTCTGCAAAGCAGTCATTTCACCACAGAGTGTTACCAAAATCAATTATTGGGGCCTTTCCATCATCACAATGATGAATCGGCTGAGATAATATGGTGCAAATCCATCTTGCTGTTATGAGCCTTTCCTCTTATGGGTCCTTGTACCCATAATCCACTGAATCTCTGTCAGCCAAATGAGTCAGGCAGATCTTATACAAAATCTGATGACAGTTGACTATGGTATAACATGCTAGGGATGGACGGGGGAGCCACAGGCCTTTCGTGCTGGGCCTATGGGGATCTCTGAAAGCGGATAGAAAGAAAGAAACATTGTATTCAATTTCACGATGAAAACATTCATTTCACAGGAGGCCACAATGTGGGAATCCTCTCTCAAACAAGGTGTAGTAGAACTGATATGGTGTCCAGCATTGACATCACTTGTATAGAATTCTATTATATAGTGTAATATGGCCACTCTCGGACTGAATGTTCAAGTTAGGTCCTCGCATGATCTTTAGTACACATACCGTATCATCCAGTCTTTGCGTCGAGTTTCAAAAAAAGTACTGTCTGTGTAATGAGTGCTGGATTTGAGGGAGTGCTGATGAGCCAAATTGCAAGGACCTTAAATTTGAGTCAAGTTGACCCAACCTCTTGCGGTGCCAAACAATAGGTTTGATACACCCTTCAATTAGCTCAATTTGTGAGGATAAAGCTCCAGACGCTTTTACCTGCCTATGTGGTAAGCAAGAACTAGCTGCCTATGTACACTGAAAACCTGGAAGATCCGAAACTAGTCAGCGGTGACCACTTTAGGTCCTCAAGTTGACGATACCTAAAACTACAGCTTTAGGTAGTCAAATGATGACTTTAGGTAATCATCCTGACGACCTAAGTCATCAGTATGATGACTCTGTACTGTCAGTATTGTCATACTGACGACTCAGGTCGTCAGGATGACTACCTAAAGTCATCATTTTGACTACCTAAAGCTGTAGTTTTAGGTATCGTCAACTTGAGGACCTAAAGTCGTCACCGCTGACTAGTTTCAGATCTTCCAGGTTTTCAGTGTAGATGTGATATACATAGAACACCACTCAGTGAGTACCCGATAGTGTGCACTGTGTTTGGCTTTAGGTTGGGGTCCTCTACAGGCTAGAAAATCGAGTTACCCAGGAGGCTATTGCGAAAAGAATCGGATGCGGATTCTCACTGTCAAAACTCACCTTCCAGTTCCTGGCTGTTCTGCTGCTCAGAACCAACTTCTCATCTTACACTCAGAATCAATCCTCTTAGTGTGAGTCATACTGGGAAGCATTCCCAAATTCATGAAAACTTAAGAATCAATTCTATAACCTATTACCTTGCTGCAAAACAGGGGAGAAGTCATTGCCTGAGGGTAGTCAGTTCCCATTTGGGAATAGCACCTCCGACAGAATTGAATTCCTGTCCTTTCGCAACACCCTCCAGCACAGTGGTGTAAGAGATCTGAGCCTCCCTGGAGACCTATACCACCATGTGACTTGTCTATGATATGAATACACATATAGTGCTATCTAACAACTATTAGAGGGCAGATGAGTGTCTGCCTGGATGGCTTTTATGGTGAATGAGTTGCTACTTTGAGAATATCATCGAAAAGGCCTGGCAATGCTGCATGATCCATCTTTCTTTTTCAGTAAAGCGTCCTGTAGAGAGTGTTTTAGACTATTGATGTGGTTTTGCACAAAAGTGGGGAATCATGCACTTGATGCCGCCTCCCCTTTATACTATAGTTGATGTCATAGAAAAATGATAAAAATTATAAAAGATGGATAGTTATTTAGGTGAAAAATCACACTGAAAATGAGGCTCTACATCCAGACAAAAGTTAGTCTCAGGGTGTCATCCATATTTCAGAGAAAACGCAATGAGCAAAAACGCGGTCAAGCATTGGACTTATTCTGCTTTCTACTAGCTAAGAGTTATGTGCTACTATAACCGCATAGTTATTGTAGCGTAAACCTAGAACCGTTAGCTTTATTACAAGGCAACAGGGTGTAAGTAGCTCTCAGGATTGACTATCTTTACAGGAAGCCATTCTGGTTCAAACCGTGTTGAGGGTTCATAAAATTTCATGAGAGGTCTTTTCTTGTTTGGACAACATCTACTATACCACACACAGCCACATAATGTCAATTTTATGATTGTGCTATTGATGTACGAGTGCAGTCTTTAACAATTATCAGTGCCTCAGACCACTTTTTGAAAACATCTAAGGAAGCTGGAGACACAAGTTCTTTCCAAAATGTTAGCCCTACACTCCAAGAAATAGCTGTTGAATCTAGCAATCATTCTTGTAGATTATAAAAGTGTAACACCATAACTGAAATTTAGTAATGCAATGTAGTTTTGATAATGAAGCCCCAGATGGTGGTACAGTAAAACTCTGTGTTTCAAGGAATCTCTGTAAAAAAACAGTGAAAGACTTGTCCAAGAATTGCCAGAGAACTGTTGTTAATTTAATATTTCTTTTCGCAGTGTAGTCTACCTTTTATCATTTGCCTTGCATGGGATTGAACGGGGGGGGTTGGAAAACGGTCAGAGAGTCTATAGAGATATAGCTAGAGACCCAACCACTGTTCAGAATGATTAAACTGTACCAAGTTCCTTGTACCACAATATTTTTCCTCACTGCCATCTGGGACTTCAATGCTCTATGGAATAGCGGTTATAATTATGTTGGTTCGCTGCTGAAAGCTATAAGTTTACCTTTTAGATTCAGCAGTTATTTTTAAGAGTGTAGAATAACTTGAGTCTTAAGGTTTCAAGAAATTAACTCCTGAACACATGTCCTTGCACTCACCGGTTCAAGGACGACCCACAGTGAAGTAGAGTTCACAGAAACGAAAGAATTTAGAAAGTAGAGGTTACTTGAGGAGATATCAAACATCAATAAACTATAAAAGAACTGACCCCACTTTGTGATTTCAATAACTTTAGGATGAAAGGACAGGGAATCACAGGGTTCCAAATGGATATAGATTTTGTTTAACTATGCCTTCTAATGTTTCCGCTGGCTTCAGTCGTCCTATGTAATATCAGATTCCTAGACTTGACGTGCTGAGTCAGTAAAATGGGTATTAATACACTACAAAGAAATGTTGTTGAAATAAGGATGGATATCTGTCAACTCTAGTATAAGACAATCAGCAATACTTTCACGAAGATTCCATGTACTACAATGTGTCCTGTACTGCCATCTGGGGCTTCTTTGTAGAAACTACACTGTCCCAATGCAAAGCAAAAGCGCATTACAAAGTGTCTATAGGAAAAGTGGTTCACTGTTCCAGTTTTACTAGGATTCCTGGTAGATTCAACAGTTATTTCTTAGAGTGCAGAACTAGGCACAGTGCACCCACAGCCGATAGAAAATGCTCTCCTTTTTTTCAAAGTGAAAAGTGCATTTCAATTAAACCCCTTATGACAAATGCATCTTTTATTGTTAATATTTTCACACAGGAATTATGATGAGTATGATAGTTTCTTTTTGAGATTGTCTATTCAGGTCATCCATTTTTAAAATCTCGCTTCAACATTTTGAAGTGAGAAGAATAATTTATGTACTGTCTTTGAAGAATACACCACTACAGAAAGGGAATTTTCAAATCTTGCAACAGAAAATAAACGAGGCAATATTTGTCAAATGACTTGTCAGGCCTGGCAAAGACTCAGAGATATAAAGACAAGAGTCGGTGCCCATGTTGACAAAAAATATCTATTAAATGTCAGCTTCATAGCCAGTCACCTAGGGGTCGGCAGGTGGCACGATACGCCAGGGATATCTGAAGTTGTCAAAATGAAATGCCTATGCAAGGGCTGACAAGTTGAAGTTGACACTAAAAGAAACTCCTTCCTCATTCAATAATATATTACTTTCTCATAGAAATGAATGGATGGTCATATGATGTGGGGAGTACAATGAAATGACATCCCATTCAAGATTAATACTCAATATATGAAGGGTGAGGGTCCTGATGGACATTTGATGCTTTTTAATTAAATTAGTCTCTTGGCAGCGGTAGTCTGCTGTCATCCTCTTCCCAATATAACCTTAATTCATGGAAGCAGTAATTGAAAGCAGACATCAGGAGTGTATGATGGGATCTTACCAAATTATACCATGGTTATTGGTCATTTGCATATTTTTGCGTTCAAGTTTAAGGATAAAACTCGTGCAATTAACCACAGCTAGAATGAACAGTAGTTGACACTAAACCGAAACAAACTATGACAGCGAGTAGACTTGTATCCTTTACCATAGCGGACAGAGGGCTGGGCGTCTCCGGCTTACTGTCAACCTCCCCTGTCGCGCTGCAGTCCCGCTATCTGGTGTATAGACAAAGTACTACCTTTCTTGTCGGACGGCGAACACAGAGTGATTGGATTATGGCCATTTTGAGGGAATATAGGCTTCAAATCATCTATTGTACCTTGGTAACATTATAAAGAAGGTCTATTCTTTGTTCTGTGAAAACCAGGAGGACACAAAATTGCTCTATAAATGGGGTAAATCGGACTGCACAGCTTATTGACAAACAAGAATCCAATATGGCGGAATGGCTTCCTCCTCGTCGCTGTCGACTCAACTCGAATTTCTTCTTTATTTAAGGTAAAAAACTTAGGGTTTGTACCATGGTATAAAGTGCTTAGATAAGAGTTATTGATGCACTCGTTGAATTTAGTCAACCCTTATTTAACCTCTAATTAGTGTAATTATCATTTTCCAATTAAAAGTTGCATATTAACTATTTAAAGGCGGCTGACACATTAATGCTTCATGCTCATTGGTCGCCATGATGCACCCATGATGTGATGGCGAGACTGCTCACCAGCACATCATTGGGGCATCATGCCGACCCTGCAGGGGTTTATGTATCAACCCTGTACGGTCAACATGATGCTCCAATGAAGTGGTCGCGAGCAGTCTCGCCAGCACTTCATTAGAGCATCATGACGATCAATGGACATGATGCAATCCTGCATCAGCGGCCTTTAATCAAGGCAACACAATGCTAAAACGCACCTTGCCATTTGGTTCTCATGATGCAAGAGTCCAACCCTATCAAAGGCACTTGCTAGGGACCCCTTATGACAATTGGACTTCCATTCATCATTAGAACTGACATTAAGACCAGCCCCACATCTTTTGGTGTGCCATACTAACAGATGAGAGAGGGCCATGAAGCTAGTGGTATAGCATTCTAATGTTTTAACGCCCTTTCATCATCAGAAATTCAAGTATAGGGTCTACATAGAAAAGCAGCAAGCATGCAACACTACATTCAGTCAGCATGCATCCTGGGAGGACGAGCAAAATAAATTAATGCAGTGTCAGTGTTTTATTAAAGCCGGACCATCATGTAGCGTTAAAAGATTTAAGAGGTCACAGCGTATAGACATCTAAAGGCAAACACTGTCAGCCCAGCACACCAGTTTTACAGTGGATTGCTTATTATTCGGGACTACAGGGAGAGTTGATGGTAGTACACACCCAATGACCTGATTTGGGTTCTAGTGTATGTACTACCGCAGTAAATATTGCCCATTTACAATCGTGGCTGAGAGTGTATATCCACTGCCCTTGGTGATTTTTTTTTTTATTTACAATTGACAGAATCATGGCTGACACAATGAGCGACTGCAATGGATTTTAGTTTTGGGGCTAATAAATTACCAGATGTCTATGCCAAACCATATTAGCTTCTTCATATGCTAAATATTACTTTAATTACTATTTTAGGAATCATTACTTTGATGTTCTGTCTTTTCTTATATGTTTTACTAGGTATAGATAGATATATTTGCAGCTAAGTCTACTGCAGAGGGAGCAAAGAGGGAACAGGGGGCACCCCCAATATCTTTATGTGGAGAAGTGATTTTGAAAGTGCCTACTTCACCCCACTACGTCCCAAATTTCCATTTCTGCCAGGGACAGTAACTCGATGTGCATGGACATCTATCATTGAACACACTGTAAAAAATGTCGTTGAAATAACAGTGAAATCCTTGTCACAAAGTTGTCGTTATTTTCACAGAGATTCCTTGTACATGTGTGTACCTGTACCATTGGACTGCTACACGGGGCTTCTTGTAAAAACTACACTGGTTCAAGGCTATATAATGACAGTGCATGGTCCACTGTTTAGTTTTATGAGGATCCCTGGTAGACTCAACATTCATTTTTACAGTGCAGTTGACTGAGCCAGTAACAGGGGGATGCAGTTTGTCTGGTTACAGTATTACACATCAATCAGGCTATTCCTGCCTAATGACCAATTTGAATGCACGCAGGTTATCCATTGTGATGTAAAAGGCTTTAGGATTATTCAAATTAATGATTTGTCTGCTAACCACTACCACTGCATGGAACTGATATAGGAAGAATCTTCTTGGGAGATATACCACTGCCACCACCCTTCAAGTAGTCCAAACTATGATACCATAATAAACGCAAATCCATAACTACATGCGCGCCAACTTGAGTCAGTCTCCATGCAGAGTTTGTGGGGAGAAGAGTAGAAAATCATGGTTCAGTGAAGTCCCCTGTCTGCTTTGAGCCCATTGGGTTTGGTGCTGACTGCAAAGTCCCCACTCTGCTTTGAGCCTACTGTCAAGCAATGGCTACCAATATGGTGGCCCTCGGACGGACCCTATTATTTTACATAGCTTCATTCTCCTACCCGAATTCTAGATCCAGTTCTGGCCCTTGCAGAACCATGACTGTTCTACTAAACCCTCCTGCAATGATTTAATTAGCGGCAATCCTCTACTTTTTATAGAGATACTGTAATTATAACCATCATACAACCCATACTGACATGTCTCATAGGAACCACCCATATGCAGCTGCTGCTAATAATTAACAGTACTTCAGGGCTATTTGAAGATCTCCGATGCGAAGGAGGGTTCATGACCTGACACTAATGCATTATAACTTGACATGTCAGCCACTTTTAGTGACAGGAAGGCCTGGAGGGGGAAAGGAAATCGCATGGCTTCTCTACAGGTAGGTTCAATTAACTCACCAAAAAGGGGGAGAAAATGTCATTTGATAAGTCACTACAGGTGAAGAAGTACCAAATGATCTTGTACGCTTCTGTGTGACTACCCTTATTTTTGGTAGTAATTTAACTATAGTTTATGTAGGAATATATATGTGGGAGAGCTTTCCAAAGGTAGATATTGGATTAAGTAGTAAAATGAGAAGTGAAATAATTAAAGTATTTAATGAAGTACTAAAATTGACATGCTAATAATGTAACAAACTGAGAACCCATGCAATAATCAATGAATAAACCACACGTATGCTCTACAACATATGGGTACAAAACATGAATCATGTAGCGTACATTCACAGCAACTGGTTTGTTCTATGGCTTAGAGAAGACAGAAGATAAATATATATTACCACGAATTGTCCATAGCTGCTTTCTAATTTTACATTCCCTAAAGAAATAACTTAAACAGATTGATAAAAAAAAATCACAAATGAATAATACTATGACCTGCAGACTTTTTCCTGTAAAATGACTATTCTTCAGAATCTAGGGGCCCTGCAGGTTAAGCCTATCTAAATGAAGTCCTCATGATTAGGATAAAAGACAGATTGCGTCCTGGCCAGAAAACAGTCAATGTTGAAATAGTAGTTCTGTTGAACCTCCTCTACTTTGCAGATCAGATACTGCAGACTTTATGGTTTTAATCATACCAGGAGGGTTTTTCTTAACATGCTATGACCTGAGATGTTCCATTAGTATCGGAAGCATCCTGTAGTACTATATTACAATCTGGCCATAGCGATCAGTGGTCAATTCTACAGTTATACCTGCATGGGACTTAGCGGACATTCCCTACCCTGCTTGTGCTAAATATATGTAAGCATGTGGTTTGATCTCAATATGGCAAGAGACACTACACACTGTACAATCTCTGTATAATCATAGTATCTTCAGAAACGCCTTGCATTAAAGCCTAGTCAACTGGTGGTTGATGCTACACTAAACACCATTGAGGTAAATCAGCCTAAAAAAGTCAGACACTACAGTTTAATATTCCAGAGTTTATATGGTCCACTCATAGTGTTTGAGAAATAACAGGCTTCAAACTCCTCACCCATGGTTTCTCAGGAGACTGTCAAAGACTGAAAAGACTGGCCTCGCTCCAAGTTCAAGTAAGGTCTGGCCTGTTTGAACTAAGACAGATGCAGACATCTAGAGGTGCGAGTTGAAATCTAAATGAATGTGTTGATGGTAAAATCAGCCCGTATGTGTTGATTGTAAATTGTATTAGAAATCTTATAAATTAAATTATATTCTGCATACAGAAAGCACATGGCATAACAAAAACTATTTCCTTGTTGCAGTGTGGGGTCGATACATATGTAGCCTGGAGCATGTTGCTCCTATGGTAAAAAGAGCTGTCAGTAGGTACCCTCTTTTCAAAAGAAGTCACGCTCTGCTGCACCATTCAACCTGGACTCACCACATTAGTCTGAAAAGTCACCTGCCTTGTTTAAAAAAGAAAAAGCTGCACTATCAGGTACCTACTTATGTCACACACTCTATAGTATATTATACTGACTGACTTCTTCCAACTAGATAACTACTCAAATCCCCCTTTTTTAGCACCATACATGAATGACCACTTGTGAGCAACAAAAGGGACAAGTTATAGCTACATGAAAAGAAAGGACCAGAAACGAGGGCATATACACAGAGCTAAATGACCATGGCATGTACATTGTCACTGATCCAGCCTGAGGGAGGCTGTCTCCCCGAGGGCTTCGCCAGCAGTGTTCCGAGGGGGGTATCAGTGACAATATATGCAAGGGAGTTCAGTTCTGTATTTATCTTATGTTTGATAAGGATTTGATAAATAAAAATGAACATTTGAATGTTCAACTGCACCCAAAATGAGGCTGCAGTGTGGATGGAGACATGTTATGCCACTGGGGGTGTGGCGATCGACCTTGTAACATTATCTATATGGGGAGTTATCATTTACATAAAATAACATCCCTTTCTTGCCATCTTGATCCATAGTTTGGACATGAGAGTCATGGCACCATAGAGTTGTATCCAGCTTTCCAGGTCAGGTGCCTGGGATTAATTATGTAGGTTAATTAATTACTTGTAAGAGGCACCTGATTTATGGTTTTGGACATCTATCAAAACACTGCTTGGTGAAGCATATTTTTGCTTGTAATGTATCACCCAGATATTTCATATTTTACACACACCTTATAAATAGGCCTATGCCTAACTGTACTGCCAAGTCATATGCACAGTACATACCAGGCTATTTACAAAATCGATTTACAATGTAGCCATTGTGCTCATAATTATCTTATAAAAGAAAATAACGGATGTCTTTCAGAAATCTTGAACTGCCTCGTATGTCTCTAAAATGACATTTATTAGAGGTGCACTGTGGCAATGTCGCCATTTCAGAACTCCTTTAACTTCAGAATGCTTTCCACTTATTAATGCTATCCAAATCTTTAAATAATATATTTGGATCTAGTAGCATTTCTTGAGAGCCACCGTAAGCCCCGCATATATAACTAATGGTTTGGACCTTTTCAAGCCCTTGATACATATTAGAGGAGAAGTCAGAATGCGGCTTACATGAGGGTTTTCTTTCATATAGAATTCAGTTAGGAATGAGGACCATTTGAGTAGGTCATTTCTTAACAATGCTAAATCACCCTTCAAAGGCTGCTGATGCATTAATGCGTCATGCTCACTGGTCGTCATGTTGCACTAATGAAGTGCTGGCAAGACTGCTCACCATCACTTGATTGGAGCATCATGCCGTTCCTAAGGGGTTGATACATATACTCCCAGAGGATTGGTATGATGCTTCAATGAAGTGCTGGCGAGCAGTCTCGCCAGCACTTCATTGACGCATCATGATGACCAACGGGCTTGATGTAATAATGCATCAGTGGCCCTTAAAGGGTTAACACTATTAAAAGAAAGGATTTATTTTGATAGTCTTTGTGCTCATAAACAAGATTTTGACATACCTACCTAAAATGCACTACTATAAGGGGGAGCAGCAGGCCTTTCTGCTGCATTGTATAACGTCACAATTGACCAAATGCAGCAGAACTGTGACTGTACAGCACTGCTAGACTACAGTGGAATGCTCTTCATATCTTTCCTTTTACCATGGTTGTTCATTTTCTTTGATAAATGGCACTGAATTACTTAGGAGTGGGTTTCTAAATGATATCATAATGTTGTGTACTTCTATTTATGACCATGTTTTACAACAACCTCCATATAAAATTGGTCAATTGTGATGTCATACAATTCAGCAGGAAATCCTGCTGCTCTCCCTTATAGTGGTGTATATTTTACTAAGTATGCTAAAATCTTTGTTTGCACAAAGACTATCAAAATACCTCAACATGAAAATAGGGTGGTCTTTTCTTTTAAGAAACTCCTGATTCCTGAAACCTATGGATCATAGCTTGCTCACAAACCTGGAGTGCTTCTTCCCACTGGGCACATCAACATTGATTCAGCGTTGAAACAACGTTTGCAATGTTTACATATCAACGGTTGATATAGGGTTGAAATATAGTTGAATTTGAAAGTTGACACAACATCAACTGTGAAATCAACTGTGATTCAATATCTAACCATCAGCGCTGATTCAACGTTTGTATTTCTATGTTGATTCCACATTGACACAACATTGATATGATGTTGAAACAACATTGATATTTGTTAGGGCATTCTTTGTTGACATGTCAATGTTGAATCAACAATGAATCAATATTGAAATCAATATTGTTGATTCAACATTGACAAACCAATGTTGAGTCAACATTGAATTGAGAAAAATATTTCAACATTGATATGTCAACTGTTGATTGGAAGTTGAAATGGTGTTGGTTGACAACATTGAAATGGAATCATTGAAAAGATGTTGAAGACAGATTGATCAACATCATCAACACAATATCAGCGGGTTGTCAATGTTGATGCAACGTTCTTTGCCCACTGGGTTGAAGGCATGGTTTCATGGTATTTGAAACAACTCTAGATGTAGCCTATAGTAGTACAATTTAAGCTGATGCAGCCGTTCCAAATCTTAAATATATCTGGATCTAATAGCATTACTGAACTAATCATAAACCCTATCAACAATCATTAAGGGATCCTGATGTAAAAGTATGTGCCGTTCTTCATATAACCATTGTCAGTTATTAGAGTAGAATCTAAAACAATGGTCCTATTAAACCACTAACTAGACTGCTGCATTATAGTATATATTTGTTCTCTGGCACCCATTCATAACAATCAGAGTCTATTAGATGAGGAGTTATGGGATCTGCCTCTCTATATAAGGGTAAACCGATATGGTATTTGATAAAACAGGCTTGCATAGTGATAGGTGTGCTTTATTTAGCTAGGACAGGCATTGCATTGTTATTGTCTTTAGAGTGAAATTAGTAAGCCCAAAGCCTTTATGAATGGCTCTTAGCTTTGGTAATGAGGTATGAATTCTGCTCCAGACAGGCTGTAAATTTGTTGAAGGCCTATAATTATGATGCCTCCTCCAGAGGGCATTTCTCAGGATGGTATGACACAGACACTATGATTTGAAACCCTAAAAATTAGTAATGCACTGCGACTGCTCCGTACGATTAGCATTTAATAAAGTAACTGATAGGATTTGGGAGGACAGTCTTTGCAGTGCAATCATTAGTGACCACTAGATACAGACTGTATTGACATTAGAATGAGGGATCCCACTAAGATTTGAAGGGGTCTAGTCATACCATCTTGAGAAATGCCTTCCAGATTAATGTCCCTCATACCAGCAATCTATAGTTCTGGCAAGTAGACTCAGTAGCTTTGTCTTAGTGTATCATATGTTTATTATGAGGGCTACATGCTCAGTTTTGTGACTTACAGTTAAAATAATGGGCCGCTTAAGCACCGGGATCTCAAATAAGCACTGTGCTTAAATAAGCACTGTGGTACAGGTGTATTGAAAGCAATGTTAAGCACTAAAAAAAGTATTTAAATAAGTGCCTGTCTCAGATTTTCCAGCCCATTTCCGCTGTAGACGTTTGGGGTGGCGGCTTTAAAATCATCATCATCAGCCTTCCTCAAATATGGGGCCGGGCCAAAGCAGGCTTGCCCTCTCCAGCCCTTCCCACAGTAGGGCTGGCCGCATCCCTTCATCTGAGTCATCATTGTTGCCAAGGTGGCGAGCTAGTTCTCCCAGCACAGGCTATACGGGTAAGTTTCACCTAACATCAGGTGAAGAGTGAATACACTCCCAGGTTCAATGAGATTCTTATCTAGATCAAAGGGTAAATAAATAACATTAAACTGGAATACACATCCAGTTCAGTATAGCTCGAGCTGACCCCAGGCTATTGAACTGGTATCAATAGACGCTGGCCGAGGCTGGGGCTACAGAGGTACGGAAATTTATAACTGCCTGGATACCTTAACGGGCCACACTATTGTATGTTGAAAATAAAAAGTGTCCAAGGAAGACTAAAACCACAACAAAGGACACACACAAAAAGGGAGATACCAAATTGCTCAAATAATAACAGCCGACCATAGCAAATTACAAACCCTAGGAAACAAGTTATTAATCAAGAAGTTACTGTGGCCTTGGACAAATCGAAAAGAAAGACATTTAAGACAGCAAATACAAACTCTTTGTATCCTTGAAATGAGTAGGCCTTTGATAAAGTGTCATTGAATAATCTGTAATAAATTCCTTAGGGAAATTGTATTGCTGCATCTTTTCAAATGTGCTTGGCAATCCTTACCCATGACATTTTATGTATTTTATTGCAGATCTCAAGAACCCATCCACTTTCTCTTCTCTCCAGTAGCAGTCCTTATGGTGAGATCAAGGTTATATCAAAATGTGAAAAAACCTGGCACACTACATTAGAGCATTCAAAGTGGAAATGTACCACCCGTCAAATTGCATTTCCATTAAAGTGCACCTACTAATTAGGCGCAATGTCTCGAATATGGTGGAGGTGCCAGTTTTGACATTTGAGCAACATGGTCCAAGGGCCTTTTCAATTGCATCGAAAGAATTGCAGAGGCATGGCATAGAGCAGTAGAATTTTGTAGCTCTAGGCGAGGGAAATAAATGATGTTACATGTTTTCACGTGCGGCATGTGTAAGCAACCAATCACCAGAGAAAAGCAAGTACTGCAATGCCCTGTTTAAGCACCCAGGCGCTTATAGAACCCTCTATCCCCAGCACACATACAAGACCGGGGTTTATTCAACACATAGTTTATCATTCAAATTTCAAATTTAACCCCTTCCACCCCATAAAGCAGGATTTGCATGCAAATCCCATAGAGTAACGGAAATCCAGGGGTGAAAGGGTTAAACCACCATCCCCTCCGGCGTTTATATGAAACCGGTGCTCATTCAAATACCTGGCACTTAAACAGGGCACTGTGATACTCAATCATTTTAAAAAGACACAATGTTTTGTCTGGCTCTTTCATATGTCCTATCAGTTGATAAATGTACAGGGTAGATTAACCTAAAGAAGGCCGTTCCTGTGTAGGTTTTCAAAAATGGATTTGTAGTAGCTGATATCTCTAACAGTCTAACAGCTCCTTAGGCATCCCTAAGGTACTAAATGAATGACGATTATTCGGGATTTTTGACCAGTTACATTTCCCAAATCCATATGTACACTCTATTTCTTGATTTTCACAATTTCTATGAACATCTCAGCTAGTCCATTTTCACCTTCAGGCGACCACCTTGCACCATGAGGCATCCACTTTTTACCACCCTTTTGACAAAGCTATTTTTATTAACCCATTGAGGGCTAGCATCGACTATAGTCGACACCATGGTAGGCCTAGCATCCACTATAGTCGACACCATGGCAGGCCTAGCGTCGACTGTAGTCGATGCCAGTTATATAGGATTAGTATAGGAATTGAAAATAGGCTCGTCCTCTAGGAACTATACTTTTTTCAGAGGCCGTCCCCATGGCCAGGGCAACAATTTTCGCTCTGCCCTTAAAGGGTTAAACTATCATTTAGAAAAAGAATAAGTGTCTTCTATAAATATGCAATAGAATGGTGTCATTAAACCTACAGTATCATAATAAAAATGTACGTTTTATAGTGACTCAATTACGAGGAAAATTGGAGAAAATTTTAAGCCCATGGCTATTGTAAATCTCATCAAAATAGAAGCTGTATTAACAACCCCACATTAAAGAGGCTTTGTTTTAGCTGTGCTACAATAGACCTTCAATATGGACTATAATAAAACCATTCCTTAACTTTATTATCACACTCTAAGTATCAAATAGTTCCTCTACATAGTACTAACAGTAGTATTACAGTGAAGGTTGAAATGTATGAATTATAGCATTATCCAGTGAGAAATCCTATCCCAAACTACAATGGCCATGAATCTCATGATGTAATTCTATATATTCAATGGTTTTTATTCAGTTAAAGGTATAAGTTACTCTGTAAGCGGTGGACGGCTCAAGGTGAAATGGTGGTTGTCTCATGGTGAAATTGGTATGCCTGGGGAAATGAGTCCTAAACTGAAAGTATCTAACATTTCTGTACTTTGGTTTATGCCATCATTTAGCAATGATATGTGAATATGTCTATAATTAATATATGATACATGTGAGCATTTTCAATGTTCAGAATTTGCAACCAAAGTAAGAGATTTCTGGTGAAATGAACAGTTGGCCATGATGAAAACCAATCATACAGGGGTACTTCAGTGCATTGTTATACACTGATAATTACTCAATATATCATAGGTGGTCAATCCATGGGATACTGTAACACCTCTATTTCAAGAATATGAAGGGCCCAACCCCATACAATACATGTGAAAGTGAGAAAAACTAGGTGGCAGGTGGACGACTCAATGTACGTGGTTGTCTCTAGGATAACCTACCCTAGATCAAACCATACATTTACGGATGACATGAAAGCATTCAATGCAAATACATTTCAAGTTGATATGTAACAAAGCATACATCTAGTCTGTACATGTATGGAGTAGATTTAAGTTGGCATGTTGGCTATCACAGGACCCGACAGAAGATGTTCCTCTAGCTCGCACCACTGATTACATACGGACCTCAACGCTTAGGGAGTTGAAATCAGTGTCCTGGCTAAACTACTGGTATCCCAGCATGCCATGTCTCTAGAGGACAGGCCTATTTTCCCTGTTATAACAGTGTGGGCCTAGATAATCAATGGGAGGGTATGATATGAACAAATAACAAATTTGTTTTGAACCTGTCTTATCTATAACTTGCTAACAAATAATGCAAATCAGAGGATTATTTCTTTCAAAAAGTGAACAGTATTGTACCTTTCAAAATGATACCAAATAACATCAGTTGTGGGCCATATGAAGACAATAATTGGCATCAAAAGTAGTTAATGAGTTAAATGATTCCTAGAATAACACCAGGTGGCAGCACACACTATGACAGGATTATTGATTATAATGCTGCATGAATTCTCTTGATTAAAAGGTCAATAGTGTAATTAACAAAGCTCTCAGTGAGTGGGGTGTACACACATTTCCAAACACTTTTATGGTGAGCAGAATGGCATGTTTCATTCAGCAGTTTAAGGGTGTTTAGAGCACCATGGTATAGACTACACCTTTTCTTTGGTTAAAGAAAATACATGACCAGTTGGGAGTATTGATAGTTGCAGGCAATATTTGAAATGCCCCTTTGGGTTGGGTCCTTTGTCTGGACCATGCTCCTTGAGTTAGGGGTGCGCCTTATACGCTGGCTTTTCAAATATTAGACTCAGGAGCAGCAGATGCGCCTTCTATGCGGTCTGCCTTCTCTGAGTTGGGGGTGCGCCTTCTACGCGGGCTGCGCCTTCTACGCGAGAGATTACGGTACCCTCTTTTCAAAAGAAGTCACGCTCTGCTTCACCATTCAACTTGCACTCATCACATTAGTCTGAAAAGTCACCTGCCTTGTTTAAAACAGAGAGAGCTGCACTATCGGGTACCTACTCATATCACACACTCTATAGTATATTATACTGACTGACTTCTCCCAACTAGGTACCTACTTAAATCCCCCTTTTTTGCACCATACTTGAATGACCACTTGTGAGCAAGGAAAGGGACAAGTTATAGCTACATGAAATGAAAGGACTGGAAATGAGGGCACTTTTAGCCAGCTCTTCCTTTCACTATAGGACCAACACCCTCCTGTATGAGAAATAAGTAAAATACCTTAATTAAGCCTTAGGCAAATCAGACTTTCTTGCACGTATACTGTTACAAAATATAAGCTAAAGAGATCACTAAGTTGTAAATAGCTCACTTTAAAAGTTCACGCTCTGTCTCTCTCTCTACCTACATTACAATTATAGTGTTTCACCAATCCAGTTTTACGAGGAAGCCTGGTATTTTCAACAAATAGTTCTTAGAGTGAATACAATGTATACATGTTCTTCTTGTAGCATCCTGAATTATCTTCCACACTCAGTGACGAGCAAATGAATTCAGTGGGTCAGGATATTCTGTGTCATTTGTTATCAATGTGACAAACATTTCCAAAAGCGGATTACGACTCTCGATTTGAGGAAAAAAATGAAAACATAGTTCTTTTTCTAGACAGGTTTCCTGATCTCAAATTAATTAGTTTCCATAGAAGATCCCCAAGTAACAACAATGCCTGGTTGCCCAGGCTGCCCCTCTGTAACCCCAACAGAAGATGTACATAAAACAATATAATCCTACTTGTCTGATTAAAATGAAGACACCAAAACTTTGTCTTGTGGGTGAGATCAGAGGGAGGATCAAACTTTCCACTAATTCTCTAAGATTACGTTCCCCATATATCTTAACTCGTCGAAGGGCTGTGTAGTGAAATTGTCAGTATACCACCATGAATGGAGCCCTGGCAATTAAGTGGCCAAGACTAAACTCGTGCATCATTCCAACCAATCGGGTTGACACACTGAGAAAGGGTTTGCCATAGTATAAACTAGCTTTGAACATTGCATTGGCGTGCCATGGCTATACAAATTAAGCATCATGGATTTTAAGCATCATGCTCTCCTTTCAGGTCTGAGTCCCCAAGTAATCAATTTAAGAAGATTGGACTCCCACAGGAAAAATAAATGTTCTTAACACCTGCAGACTATGATCTATAAAAATATAGATCAGATGGATCTGCAGACTCTGCAGGTTATGTCTATTAATGTTACATTTGGCGTCCCTGAGAATCAAATACTTTGTGCACAAGGTTAAGAAAAGTCTGACCTGATGAAGAGGGTTGCATGCTACAAAAGGAAAACAACTAAAGAAATACATGTTTAAAAAAACAGCGACTTTCAATTGTGATTATTGCATTAGAACCAACAATTCATCATGAACAATTGACATTGTCTTCTTAACAATATGAATACAGTTATTAAAACACCTCACATATAAACTTTTTCACTTTGGTTCTGTACTATAGTGTAATAACCTCACATATAAGGTGCACCCTGACTTCAGGGAGATTCTTTAGGCAGAGCAAGGTGTTGCTTCTTGTAGATGCCATGTCTTATAGGTGAGGCTCCACTACACGATTTTTGCCGAAAATCGGAGCTATTCTCACAAAAGCAGACACAAACACAGATTATAGAGTGGTATTTGTTATTATTTCAAGGTGTAAATAGAAGATGAAGAGAGCTTTTTGTTTATGTGGGGAAGGCTTTGTGTACAATCTCAGGCACATTTTTGTTGCCAAAAGATGTTTTTGTTTACTAAATCAAGTTGACCTAATGTAAATATTGCAGACTTTCACACTGATGACTCTCTGCAACTCAATATCAGACAGTTTGATTTTTACAGTAAAAGAGCCTGCGATCTGTGTGACTGCTGTGTTGTTATATATATTTTGCTGTGTTGATGTTTACATATTGAACTCCCACCCAATTACAGAGTCTGTGCAGATGCAGGTTAGATGGTAAATATGGCACACAAGGAGAGAGATCACCCATAAAATAACCCCTGAAATCAAATGTTTTTTTAATCTGTTTGCAATATTATTATATATCGTTGGATTTGTGAAAATTCGCCCGACCGACAGCAATGGATCCAATGCTTTAAGTGGGTATTCCACTGCCGTTGGTTGGCCGAGATTTCACTAATTTGGCTGATTTTTTTCTATACTTTTACATAATCAAAAATAATTGGATTAGCAAAATTTCGGCCAACTGATGGCAGTTGAATATCGACTTCAGGCAGAGCAAGGTGTTGCCCCTTTTAGAAGACACTGGTTCCACTGCCATCAGTCTGGCAAATTTTTGCAAATCTGACTGATTTTTGTTCAATCTGTTTGCAACATTATAAATTGTTCATTTAAAAAAAAAAATTGTCAGCCAAAAGCAATGGATCCAATGCTTTATGGTGATTGTCACTGTCACCAGCTCTATTTCTAGTATTTCATAAAGATTAAGATTTAGCCATTGCAGTGTATATCCAAGCAATGTTTAGATACATTAATTTGTACAAACATCATGCAATGTTTAAACTGTCACATTAAACTGCTGAAATGTCAGAGTATAATTTCAAACTGCCAGATCAAAATTCCTATCAAAGGAACTAGTGCCTAGAATAGAATAAAGTGAATCTGGATTTTGGCCCCTACTCCTTTACCCAAGCCAAGAATTCCTCTACTGTTTCTTTTAGAATAAGAGAAGTTGAAACAGGTCGGGTAGGTGATTCAGCCAGAAAAATCAGGTTAGAAAGTTCAATCCTTCCCGGGTATGAACAATGGTACCATCGATTTGAAAGTTTTCTGACAGATTTGGTATAGTTACAGTAGCATTCCAATGACGCTATATATTCAATTTCTTTATCAATCAATGTTGTAAACAGATTTAGACTTTAGTCGGGCTAGCTCCATGTAAGTATACCATAAGCTTAAGCAAAATATTTCTATACCTTTCATATGTCACATTAGTAGGAGAGCATTTCTAGAGTAATACGATTGCACAGAACCCACAACTACACATGACTGTGCTTTCCTTAGCGCATTTTGGTATGACTTGAAGGGTGCAGTCTTATTATCAAAAATTCAAAATCATGTTCGTTCATTCGGAAGCCTGTCTGGCCATATTTGAAAGGTTTTCTTCTATGAATCAGACTGTATTGTCAAAAGTGATCTTCTTTCTTCCTTGCTCGGTCACATCTAAAAGTATTTATTTATCCAGTGTCCTACGGCAAAGTTACAGTATTAGAACACATTCAGCACTCAGATCCGTAGAAATAAACTTTTGGAACACACAGGAGAGGTGGCGGTCCCACTCTTAGTTATATGTGTAGATCTATGTTGGTTCAACAAAGGTGACCTTTCTCATTTTGGAAATACCATGCTAACAGTTTTGGTCTGGGAGTGGGGAGAGTCACTGTGAGCAAGTATTATGCATGACCTAGAGCATGAAGATATTAGTTCCACTGCTGTTGGTCAAGGACATTTTTGCTAACCCGACCGATTTCTTTTTTACACTTTTGCAATATCATAAATCTTAGGATTATTGAAAATTTGCATGACCAACAGCGGTTGAACCAATGCTTAAGACTAAAAGAGTGGTTTCTTAAAGGAAAGAACCTCAATTTCCTGAAGACAGTGAGGAATTTGGCATGACCCCCATTTGTCAGTTCACATTGGGGCCAAGCCTGGTCACTAGGTGTGCGGAAGTCAAGGTATTTTTTAAGGAGACAGGGTTCACTCATAAAAAGCTTTAGCCTATCTAAATTAACCCTTGGAAGGCCACATAGTGTATTATGGGTAAAACCCCATATATATAAGGTGCAACTTAAAGGGGCCTCCAGACGGACCTGACTGGGTCAGCTGATCGTGCAAGGGATGTCTGATTTAACAGTCACACTGTCACCCCACCACAAGGGTTTTAAAGTAGAGTCCTTCTTATTCTGAAATACAGTAGTAGCAGCTGTAGGTACAAAACCAAAGACCTGATGTGGATCCTGCCGTATTAGTCCAGTAGATAGAGCATAAACATTGGCACATTTGGCAGCAAGCATGAACGTTTGCACATAGAACCTTTTTGATGTGCTGAATCCATTTCTAAGAGGAAACATCATTTTCTAATAACGTTTCTTCTCATAAATTGATGTTAATAATAAAAAGTATTAATTAATTATTTAATTCCATAAAAAAATACCCAATAGATTTTCTATTTATTTGAAAGGCTTCAAAACCACACAGAATAGCTACAACCCATTAGTATTCATGACTTCTAAGTCCAAAACAATAATCCTTTAATTAACTGTCCCATATTAATGACCTAATTTGCATATTTCAATCAGATAGCTTTACAAGCAAACCTAAGTCAGTCAACACCTCTGTTTGAGACTAAGGCATAGTATTAGCTCTTTAACTACCATTTGGTTCTAATTTAGATATAGTCATACATATAATCAGACTTTTACATATATACTGCTAACCCTAATTACCATTTATACTTTATGCAAAATAGAATAGAGTCAGTATAATGTGTCAGGCTTTGAGTCTTACAGTAATCATAAATATATATCAATACATCTCAGCTTGGATATACATTCCATGATGACCATTATTTGATTTATTTATGTCATGATGGTATGTCTGATAAGCATAATTTATGCAAAATTATGGGGAAAATATGGTACTAATATGTAAAGTCAGAGCATGAAAAGTTCCAACATGAATAGATACCACTGGGTTTTCCCTTCATATAAATCAGCAGTATTTACATCGATTGTCTGCACATAAATGACTTAATTTGCATATTGTGATTAAGTAGCCCTATATGTCACTCTAGGAAAGTATCTATCCCTGTTGATCCCTGTTATCATAATCTTGCAAACCTGCTATCTTAACAGATGTTAACATAGCAGGTTTAAGTTGAATTGAGTGGTCTGCACCCACAGACTATCCGCTCCAGCTGACCCCAATAAGCTATTGAGCAGAGTAGATTCCTGATCTTTTTCTACCCAATCATTGAAAATGATATATGAGCCACAATTGTTTGGGGGGGTATCCTAATAAAGTAGTCATATTTGTTAAGCTACTCTCTTGTACAGAGTGAAAGAGGTGGTTAGGGTGCTCGGTGCTTGAATAAGGATCACCATTTAATGAATTTTGTCAGACAGACATTATTCCTGTGTTGTGATATGGGCAGGTTTTCCTTACTGGAGACATCTTTGGTGGTTTGAACTTCTCACTACTCAAGTGAGGTGGTGCGGTGGACATTTCCCCCAGGTAACTTTACTTATACAACTACACTAAGGTTGCTGAAAGGTGTGTGGGCAGATGCCTCCCTGTGAGTCCTTATTAGGATGAAAGTAAATGACAGTATAGTATTATTATTAGATCTTGAAGGCTGCAGTTTGCATTAAACCTTTCTAGAAGGTTGGGAAATAGGGAAATGAGGAGGAGGGTCAGGCCAACACCTTCCAATGGCTTAGTTAATGGATGCCCTTATTCCTATCCCTGGTATTTAGGGGAATGAGGGAAGCTCTGATTCCCACCCAAGGCCTCCATGTGTTATACATAGTCCAGGGCTTTATCTAGAGACATGCACAATCAGACACCTCCAACTTGAGCCTGCAAAATCATTGCAGGTGACTATGAAGAATAGCTGTACATCATCCTGGACGTGACCTCATAAGAGGAGATTGTGTGCCCTGTATTTAAGAAGGAAGCATTTCACTGTGCAGCCTCTCAAGAACTGTGGTACACGTATAGTATGAGCTATCATCATGTTAGCTTTAGCAGAGTAGTTCTAGACCTGCAAGCACCAATGGAGGGTAACTCTGTTATTATGGGTAACCGTACCATGATTTCAGGGAATTCAGTAATAGAGCCAACTGATCCAGTGCTTGGTGAATAAATCCTTGAACTATGGCCATGAATGTATCAGGCAGACATATCCCAGCAAATATGCTTGTGCTGGGGTGAGGCTGAGGGGGGGGCAGGGTGAAGGTATTCGGAGCTATAGCGTGGGGAGTGAGAAGGAGTTAGGTATGAGTGAGCTCCCTCAGCCCTCACTCTTTCTCACTCAGCTATGCTCAGCAAAAAGGATGAGATGGGGTGAGGATAAGGTGCATGGGGGTGAGGATGAGTGAGTTGTGAGAAAGTCGGCTCAATCTCACTCAACCTCACTCAGCTATACACAGTTAATGGCCTGGTCACTCAAACTCTCTCAGGTTCACCCAAAGGGATGCTCACATCTGTCCTCTTCCCTCATTGGTCCATTTTTAAGTTTGAAAGTTCTTTGTCCTCCAGGGAATTTTCTACTGACAGTTTGAACCAACAGCCACTGGAGGGAGGTCGTGAGGTAGGTTGGATCTGTATGTATTCATAGGTATAATGCTCATTTTTGTTGGGGGAGGGGAGATGTATGCTATAGAACTATATATCATTTTCTCAACTGATGTTATCATCTATTTTTAGAGCAAACCTTGGTAAATTGAACATGCTGGAGATTGATAAGTATACACCCTGGCACCACCACCACTATCCAGACCAAAGTCTTATAGATTCCAAAGATTATTAAGGCCTTAGACCAGGCAAAGGGTTAATTAAAATGTCAATTCATATTACTATAAATGATACACACATGTACCATTACATATGACACATTGTACTATTTTACATTTCAGTTCTACACATATGGCACACTTTGACTACATAACATGGATACCAACTCTGGAGAGGTAACTGCAGTGTACCAAAGGGATACATCATGGACATACACGAAGATGACTTTCAATTGATGGTTTTGTTCTAATAAAAGATACCCAAAGTAAATAGGTCGGGTGAGCCAAGGAAGGGTGGGATGGAAGGGGCCTGCAAGAGGAAGGGAAGGGAGGGGAAGGGAGGGGGCATTTTAACCTCAACAGGTCACATGACCTACGCAATAGCCATACTGCATGTGCCTGAGCAAGGTGCTGAGTGTAACTCATGAGTCCATGTGAGTCTGCTTGAGCTATATCGCAAGGCTTACCTCAACTGAACGAATCTTCCTCATGGCGATTATTCTCACACAGACAGACCCCTCCACAAGCATATTTCCTGGGATACTGTATGATAGTAAGGTTGCTTAATTGTCTGTAAACTAGGTCATAAATATAGATAGCAAAAGTATTGATAATATGTATAAAGGGGATATACAATAGATGTAGATAGTGTACAATACTGTTTTCTGTGATTTTGCATAGAATAATGTGAACAGGTGAGGGGAAAGGGTCCTCCGAGGTTAAATATGAAATATAAAATTGATGTTATAGATAGCCCGTCTAGTCGTGGAGATATTGCTTCACGAAAATGGAATGACATGACTGTATTAAAACAGCCAATAAGCTCTATCATTCATTGTTTTAATTAAATCAGGCATCTAATTAGCATAATGATTTAAATAAACAATTAAAAAATAACCATCCTTTTCCATACATTTGGCCATAACTTTGGACCTAGAAATTGTATCTTTATGCTTTTTTCAGTGTATGAATCTCCATAAATCATTCTACTAGTTGACATTATTTTTTTTCTCTTTGGAATATAATTTTGGTTGCCATGGCAACACATTTCTCTGAAAACCCTTATTTAGGCCTTGTTTTGTATTCAAAACATTCCATTTACATTCCAAATATACAGAAAGTGCCAGGAAATAGAACGTTCTTGAGAAAGCCACCTTTTTCTGTGTAAAAAAGTACATAAATGCTATTTTTGGTCTATTTTTCACACTTTTTTTTGTCTTTCTATTTCCCCTAGAGGCCAAATCCAGTACTAAAAATCCCGCAGGGAGGGCCCTTTCCCCTCATCTGCTCACAGATTGTGAATTATGCAAATTAGGTATATCACATCTCAACATACCTTTCAGATAGTGGTTATCATGAGGTTCATATTTTGTTACTATACTAAAGAAATATGAAGATGGATTGATATAATGTGATTACTGGATGGCTGAAAGATTAGTATCTATCAATATTTTTCATAGATTTAGATAGATTAATAATACTTATCATTATCAATATTTATTCATATTAAACTTCATAAAAAAATCAATTAGTGGTCATCAAGGAATGTATTTTCAAGTATCCAATTATGGTATAAGCTGAGATGGATTGATGTATAAATTTATAATTACTTCCGGGTATATGCTAGCACATATATATCCAGTATCTATTTTGCATAAATTATGCTAATTAAGGATATCAGTACATGTGTTAAGGTCTAATTATATACATGACTATATCAAAATTGGCACTATATGCTATTGAAAGAGCTCTCACTATGCCTTTGTCTCTAAGAGAGGTTTTTGACTGTCTCATGCCAGCTTGTGAAGTTACCTTTTTGAAATATGCAAATTAGGCCATTGATATGCAGACAGTCGATACAAAAATGACTGATTATATGTATGACTATATCTAAATTGGAACTAAATGGTAGTTAAAGAGCTAATAATATGCCTTAGTCTCAAGCAGAGGTATTTTTTATGGAATTTAATAATTAATTAATACTTTTTATTTTTAACGTCAATTTATGAGAAGAAGCGTTATTCGAAAATGATGTTTCCTCTTTGAAATGGATACAGCACATCAAAAAGGTCCCATGTGCAAACTTTCATGCTTGCTGCCAAATGTGCCAATGTTGGTCCAAATTCAGGCTCTATCTACTCCACTATATGCACTACAACGGTATTGATAGCCCATTTACAATTTCAGCTGAGAGTGCAGTAAATGACAAACAGGTTTGATTTCCCCAATCTGATTGGACATCCTTAGTTACTGACCGAATCTGACCTGTCTGTAGTTGCCTTTATATGCAACATGAACCCTATAGCTTATGTACCTTAAATTCATGATTTCCTAAAGTTTTGGGTGCATATTATTTGCAAGGTAGAGCTCAATGTGCTTTATAGAAATGGCGGGTGTGCCTTGTATGCAGGGTGCACCTACCAAATGGGATATTATACGGTAAAAGATGTGTCATTTGGTAGCATGAATTCACCTCTGGATAACTTACCAAATGGCTCATTAATGCAAAATGCCCATTGTTAATCATCACGACCAAAGGACATGAACAAGGGGTCTTCTATTATGTGGTCCTTTCAGTGTTAGGTGAAACACTCTCAGAAATAACTTAATTTAGTCTGTTGTATCTACCAGGCATCCTCATAAAACTGAACATTGAACCACAGTAATTGTATTGCAGTAAAACGGCATACTTGGCAGTACAATTAAGTACAGAATTTCCTTGAAAAAAGCAATAATTCTCTGGTAAATTTCGGACAAGGAGTCCACCATAATTTTGACAACACTGTTTTTACAAGGAAAAGTGGTCATGTTTTCTCATGTGCTTAGTAAAGTAGAACTACCGTCTAGAAGAAAGCTCTGAAATTAACCTTTGATGTTTTAATTGAACGAATATTTTCAAAATGAATGTGGTAATTTCTTCATATGGTCATCATGCTTTTACTATAAGAATGTATGGGAGGCATAGACATATCCCCCTTGCCACATGGCGCCATTTATGGATGGCCTCATAGTACCTCCAAGACACTATGTCCAGCTTTCTGAAATGCAGTTAGCATAGTGAAACCTTGCAAAAGCAGAGCCAATTCCAGGACATTCCATGCAGGATACCATGCAGACCACCAATACATTTGATGTTATCCACTCCGACCAAGGGGAAGCACAGAGTTCACTATCTTGTAGAGAATCCGCAGAGAATTAATTTGGTGCAGACAGCTTCTGGCCTGTAGGAGGACTTAGTAGGTGTTTCCTCTAGCAGTTCCCTTTTTCCCTCTCCCCACAAACAAGCTTTGCTTTACTACCAGCTTCAAATCAACATCCGACTGCAGTCCGAGCAGTGAGGCAGTGTCGACAAGACCTCCCATATTCATGGAATTTAGATAAACTTTAACCACTAGGTACTCTCTGTGTAAAGAAAACCCAACCAGGCGTTATGAGGAGAAGACACGTGAATAGCATAGAAAAAGAAGGGAGAGAGAGAGAGCAGGAGAGAGAAAGGAAGATAGAAGGAAACATAAATAGAAGAAAGAAAGAAAGAACGAGAGAATTAAAGAAAGAATGTAAGCGACTGAGAAATTGAGAAGAACAGAGAGACAGGCATATACAGAGAAGGTAAAGAGTATCAGGGAGAGAAGAGACAGAGAGATAGAAAGAAAAGAGAGACAGAACTCAAACATATAGGACACGGGAAAGACATGCGGCAATCTATGGTATGGCAATGATAGGACCCGCATTTATTTCATGGTAAATAAGTTGAAATACTGAGGGCCCATAGACTTTGCATTACAATGTCGTATCACACAGGAGGTGTGTGATACGACGTGGTCATATCACACTACCTGGTCACGTGACTCTTTGATGACGTCATCATTTCAAAATGGCGAAGTAAACAAAGCTTTTTGCGAGTTACACAAGTATATCTCGGCAGATCCTACTGTGTTCAAAATTTTGTAGGTGATGTGATCGTGGCCAAATTATGTGAGTAGATGATGAGACCATGAAATAAATGCAAAGGAGCACTTGTTGGAATCTGTGTAAGAGTTATTGCACTTGCAGTCGGGCTGCCACATCGCACTCTGACTGCGCGACTCCCACTTGTGAACCTTTGCTAATATATTAATGACTCTGAGACGGAACGCAGAGGGGTTTCAAGATGGAAAACCTCTTACTGATGACTTTACACAGTCAGGGTAATTTCTTCTTGTTAAAGATTACCACTATTGTAAAACACCCCATATAGGCTACAGGATATAGACCATTTCAGACACAGGGGAAAGGTAGGGGATAGATAGGTGTATATCTAGCACCTTCCCATAGTTTTCCCACAATATTCGTATACATTGTCACACGGGGGGGAGGTAGGCCTCAGAACCTATCCAATTTAGAAAATTCATTGGTTAGGAAAATAACTTATCGATTTTTGAAATTTTTGAATCACTCCACGAACTCAGGTTGAGGCTGATATGCAGGTGTGACTTATACGTGGGGTTTTACGGTGTATTCATCAGCTTATCAATGGTCATACTCTCATACAGTCCCACCTAATTCTAATCCTATTCTATATGTAATTCTCTGGAGCTTTGAAGAAAGCTCCATCTCTGGAGCTTTGAAGAAAGCTCCAGAAAGAGTCTGTCTGAAGTGCAGCAGAGACAGAGGAGCTATAGATTAATAAGAGGAGTTACGGGTGGTATTTGGTAGGCAGGATGCAAGAGTAATCATCTTGAAATCAGGGAAAGCAGAGAAGCCATTAATTGAGGGATGTAGCACACTAATGATCTATTGAGTGAAGAAAATGTTGTAGGAAAGAGAAAGGAAGGAGGAGTGAAGGAACCCACAAACAATTGATTAAATAACAAACAGGCTATCAGAATAAAATGTATCAGAGCTTAAAAGAGTGGAAGAATGAATATTCAAAGAAGATGAAGATTAGCAAACAAAGGAACACTGAGGAAGGGATAAACAAATAACAAAAGATCTATAATTGAAGGGATGGAGGAAATAAATGAGGGTGTTAGGTAGAGAACCTCGGCGTTAGAATGTCATTCTGCCTGTAGACCTATCCAATTACCAATCCCTCCAACTGTCCTTATAGTCCCTCCAACTATGTCCAGATCCCCTGTATCTCTACTATTCTATTCATTACCCCATTAGACTTGGGCTAAAATTTAATGGGAATAGACTCAACTGTTAGATACACAAGCACTAGAGTGTAGTTCTGATCTGTTCTTTAATAAGAAATGGTTTGCCATTTAGTTAAGTCGGGCTATATTTGGGGGATTATGGACGAACCAAGTGAAATGTTTTGATATGTTGTTTCTTTTCTGGTTTAGACTAGAGATAGGGAGTGGGTAGGTTTTACGCCAGGAGGGTGTTTCACAAATGATTTGGATAGAAATTCTTATTGGAGGTACCTCACCCTCCACATCCCTACTCAACCTGACTCTCAGAGGGCACTTCCAACTCAACCTCACCCTCAGAGGGCACTTCCAACTCAACCTCACCCTCAGAGGGCACTTCCAACTCAACCTCATCCTCAGAGGGCACTTCCCACTCAACCTCACCCTCAGAGGGCACTTCCAACTCAACCTCACCCTTAGAGGGCACTTCCGACTCAACCTCACCTTCAGAGGGCACTTCCCACTTTATAGGCCCTACTGTATTGGAAGTGACTTCCCATGAATGAGAGTGGTGAAAAAAGTAGTGGAAGTGATTCCATGATTGGTCACACCTGATTGCTTCTCTGACCGATTCTGACCCACTTCTGAACCATGTGCACTTCCCTTAGCAAGTAGGTTTTGGTGGGAAAAGAGAAGTAATTAGAAAAGGTGAGTCAGACTCTGACCGAACTGAATCCCAACAGTTTGGAAACACCCTCCAGGGGGCTCATCTTCTATTTTCGTATGGGGGATACCGTGGCTGTGTACAGGGGGAGGTGTTGCAAGCTTTATTGACATGGGAATATAACCCCCACTTAATTACTGTTAGAGGTAAGTTTAGGTATGAGATATACTCCCTGCGTGCTGAAAGGCAATATCATGTATTGGAGCCAAGGGCGAAGCCCGCGGCTCCAATACATGATATTGACTTGAGGCAGCAGGAGCATATCTGACATACACCCCACTTTCGTAGACTGAATTTGTGTGGTAAGCTTATTACAGGCCTAATTCTCTTGTAATGGCCCATGTAGGTTATCTGGTATAACCCTCCCAGGAGGTTATATAATCACCAAACGGATTTGTTGTGTCCTGAAATAGAAATAGAACAGTTCTTAAATCTGTTTGAAGAGTGGAGCCACCTTTTGAGATTTCCCTATCCAACAAATTAGTAAAACACCCTTCGCACAACACACAGCTGAGAGACCATGGCCACTAAGTGTCTGGTACTTCTGGTTAGTATTGCTAGTCTCAGGGTACGAATGCTGTACCTGGTAGCTGTGATTTTCAAATTTTCACTTGAGTCAATATTCTATGTGAAATGCTTTATCTTTTGCTGGATTTCATACAAAACTGATGCCAGTCACTGGGTCATTTGCTTTTTGTCTGACATGAATGAGTTATAGGTACAACTGTAAGGCCATTCTTTGTGGGATTCTCTCATATATGTGTTTATCCAAGCGAAAAGGGTCCCCCAGGGGGAATAGTCAACTTTTAAATTCAGGCCATGAACTTTCCAATGATATATTACATGACAAAATATCTCTGCTAGTTTTAGAGTTACGACTCTATGAACTTAGACGGTTACCAACCTATCCAAATCCCATATAAGGTCTAACTTCTATATTTCACGAGATATCTCAGATGATATGTGTAATTAATCATAATTCTGGAAATTAGGGAAATTGACATATTCTTCACATTCTTTTTCTCATAAAATTTGATCTGATAATTGTATTTTTATCATTTTACACTTTAATCCTTGTGGGTGTAGCTAAAGATAGGCTTTGTGATTCTTCAATTTTGTGTGGAAAAAATGTTTCCATGGCAACCAATATCAACAAAAGCACTGATATCTGCCCCCAAATGCCAAAAGAAAATGTTCTACTTATATTCCAAATTTGGAAAGGTTTTCCTCAAAAATGGCAGTTTCCCTTTTGGACTAATGGAATCTAATTAAAAAGTAGTATATAACTATGTTTGGTATATTTTTACCCTTTTATGCCATAGTGGTGTCCCCCTGGTGGCCAGAATCGGTACTAATCCCCCCTGGATGGTCCTTTTAACTTGCCTTCCCACAAATATAATGTTTAAGATTTGGCTAATATGCAATGTTTAGTATTGGCCATTCAATCATAATTTATCTATTCATTAGCCTAGCCAAGCAAATACTAACCCAATTATTAATCTCAGATCAGCAGGTGTCACTCCTAGTGTGGTGCTCTCATTTAATACTAAAAGCCAAATGTAGAACTTAAGCTATTCGATGACTATTATAATTGCATGGGTCCTGATGGCTCGGAGAGCAAAGCGTTGGGCTAAAAGTTCTCAGGATTTGGGTGCGAATCCTGTCAAAAGCAAAGGGGAACTTGGACAGAAACGAAACCTGTGCTATATTCATATCTAGGTCCTAGGGGTGTATAGGTAAATCATAAACCTATGAGCTCACCTTTTAGAGTCTATGATCTGGGTGGGTTAGGAAATATACAGGCCCATAGGTGAACGACATGTAATATACTTTTTTTGATCCACCCTGAGGCGCGGGCTTTTGTCCATAGGGGAGACAGGGACCCGCTGGGTGGATTGGTGACAATGTATCCCAGGACATTCAACTCTTTATTTATTTCATCTTTTATATCAATAAGATTGCTTAAATCCACTGGAATTAACACTAATGGTCACTAATGATTGTGCACACTGGTACGACTGTCCTACCAAACCCTATGTAATTACTACATTAAGTGCTGATCATAAAGAGCAGTCGTAGTGTATTACCTATGATCACCAATTCCAATTTTCAGGGTCTCAGATCGTAGTGGATATGTGCGGTCGTACCATCTTGAGAAATGCCCTACTGTGCCTACTGGGATATAATAAAGGTATTCATCTATTATCAAAATTGTGTTAATTAGAACAATTGTCTAACTTTGGTTTTGATGGCAGTAGTTAAGTTACCCAAATGGTAGCCCTGCTTTTCCGCTAACTCTAAGAAAAGAACACACTATAGCGCCTATATTGGTTAGATGTGTGCCTCCCAAGCACAAAGAAACAAGTATGCTGACTTATAAGTAATATAATTATACAATCCAGCTTCTTTCCTGGCAATGATAAAAGTGAGGAAAGCCATATATCACTGACATGGGTATAGAGAGAGTGGGCTATCACGACCTGAATGCATGATGAGATAGGAAATTAGGGGAAGTTGGGGATTATATAGAGGTAAGAGACCACAGAAACTAATATGTCCACCTTTATCTTATAACGAGCTCCCTAAGGGAGTGATCATTTTAACAACCACAGGGCGGAAACATGAAAAGGATGTTCATCCCCCGCCATACCAGGAGGGGCAAAAACTTGTGTGTGAATGTGCCCTTTTATCCTATAGTAAAATACAGGCTTTTGGGCTGTTGTTTTGTTTTAGTTGTTAAGAGAATTGGTCTTTCCCTAAAGCATGAATGACACGTTAAAGTTCATGATGCACCGATGCAGTGCCGACCAGCCAGAAGTGTATCAACCATGTAGATGATTGAATGAAGGTCTGATGGGTACTCTCAATATATATGTAGTGCTGCATTTAGAAATGCATCCGGGAATGCATCATGATGTCCAAAAGGAAACTTGAATGAATTAAGGCATCATGCCGCCCTTTAAGAACTACCGTAATTTCCCGCGTATAAGGCGCGTCTTATATGGGAGGTTTTAGTTCTTCCTGGATCCGCACGGGAGAGATCAAGACCTTCATTTTGATATCTTACACTCCCATATCACCTCATCAGCTGAATATGGGGTCCAGGGGGGCCTGGGGGGTCCATGCAACACATAGGTTTTTGAATTTTCAAAAATCCATTCAGTAGAACAAAAGTTATGGATTTTTTATTTTTCTGGTCAAATCTCTAAACTCTAGGTGCGCCTTATAGGCAGGGTGTGCCTTATACGCGGGAGATTACGGTAAGATATTATCTATTAAGACAAAAGCAGGCACAGATCATTTTCATCCAAGGCCAAAACATTTCTGTGAAAGTAAACTTAACAAAACTACTACTTCTCAGGTTCGCTTCGGTCACTATCCCCACTTCCTTACTTCCCTTATTCTTTTTTTACTCCTACATTTCCCCATCCCCTCCTTTTCCTTCATTCCCATATGCCCACTCAAAGTATGTCTTTCTTTCTTTGCAGAAACCATTGCAGGATAAACTTCATAAAAATTTCACATCTTGATCCGAAAAACAAGAAATAGATCTTAATGGGATGGGGTTACTATGGTCAAGACTAACGTTATATTGTTCCACATATTCAAGAACATCAAAGGTATGTATAATGACACCTCCTGGGGTCCTTTATCCTTTCTCACCACGTTTTTTTCCACTGAAACTAAAACTTAAAACTCTATCATACCAAAGTAGACTTACCTTATTCCAAGTAGGTCTGTCCCCATCCCCAGGTGCTCTATTACTCCAGGTATCGCCGGGTACAGGCTCTGGTGGCTGAGACGCTGCAGTAGCTGCGGGACTGCTCTGGTAGAGGCTCCTCAGTGTCTGCGGTCCTGTCGTTTTGGCGGCAAACTTCCAAATGTCGGCTGGGGTGGCTGGGAGGGACTGACTCAAAGGGCCGCTCCTAGGAGGAGCCACCAGCAGGGGTGGTAGTGGTGGAAGGTTGTTGGATGGAGGAGTGGAGAATGTTCATGTACTTAACACTTAAAGGGTAGCTGATGCATCATGCCCATTGGTCGCCCTAATGCATGAATGCAGCCGTGACAAATAACTTGCCAGGGCTGCATTCATGCATCATATGAACCCTACTTGGTTGACACACTCCCAGAGGGTCTACTTGATGCCCCAATGAAGACTGATGAAGTGCCAGCAAGCAGAATCGCTGGCAATTCATTGGTGCATCATGAGGACCAATGGGCATGATACACCCCCTTTAAGAGCCACAGAATGACTCCAGGTTCATGTCCGTTCGTTTTAATGATGCACCAGTACAGTGATACTGAGTTTATTAGCCAGACTTCCATTAGTGTAGCATGTCAAGGATTTCATACTGTAGTGAGTAAATCAGTGAGTGAGTGGATGAGTGTACTGCAGGCTATTGCGAAAAGAATCGGAAACGGATTCTCACTGTCGTAACTCACCTTCCAGTTCCTGTCTGGTCTGCTGCTTAGAACCAACTGCTCACCCTACACTCAATCCTCTTTGTGTGAGTCATACTGGGAAGCATCCCCCAATTCATGGAAACTTAAGAATCAATTCTATAACCTATTACCTTGCTGTAAAACAGGGGAGAAGTCATCACCTAAGGGTAGTCAGTTCCCATTTGGGATTAGCACCTCCGACAGAATTTAATTCCTGGCCTTTCGCAACACCCTCCTGAACCTGTAGTGGGCAGGGCACTCATTAATTTCTCTCTGTATCGTCCCGGCCCTTATTTGAGACAGGTGCGTTTCCAATGCTAAAGTACATTGTTTTCAATAACCATTTAACCCTAATGCTTATTCAAGACCAGCATTTATTGAGACCCTGGTGTCTAAACGAGCCATAGGGGGATGGATTTTAAAGGGTTAATTCAGTGTACTCAGCTCAACACGACTCTACTCTATAGTATGGTTCTCACATACTAATCTTTTCTTCTCTCATTCCCTGCTCTCATTTTTCTCTCCACTTCCTTCCTTTCCTACCTCCGGTGTCTCTAGCTCTCCATATCGCCTGGACTTACACTTCCTCCTCACTTCAGATTTTAATGCAGTGGGTTCTAGTATCTCCCTTGCGTCTTGGTAGGGGAATACTTAGTACCGTGAATCCTCATTCATAAGCTACACCTTGACCCTATCAGATCTTTCTTATCTCAGGGTGCGTCTTATGGGCTAGCTATTTATACTATAGAAATCACTAAACTAACCAATATACATTACTCTGCTGAAAAGCTGCAGCATCCTTGAATGCAGCATGTGTCTTATACAAACGGCGCCTTATATTCATAGATTGGTGGTGAAATTGTGGAGCGTGTTGCTCCTGTGGTAAAAAGAGCTGTCAGTAGGTACCCTCTTTTCAAAAGAAGTCACGCTCTGCTTCACCATTCACCTTGCACTCACCAGATTATTCTGAAAAGTCACCTGCCTGGTTTAAAATAGAGAGAGCTGCACTATCAAGTACTCATGTCACACACTCTATAGTATATTATACTGACTGACTTCTCCCAACTAGGTCCCTACTCGAATCCCCTTTTTAAGCAGCATACTTGAATGACCACTTGTGAGCAACAAGTGAGGGACAAGTTATAACGACATGAAAAGAAAGGACTGGAAACAAGGGCATTTTTAGCCAGGTCTTCCTTTTACTATAGGAGCAACACCCTCCTCGTTGCTTAGGCCATTTGCCGGTTGAAGTTACTCTCATGAAGCATCACCTTTCTCAATTCTTAACCTTACGGGATAAAATGTGCAGGTTTTTTGTTTATTTCTTTTTTTTTCAGATATCTAGCATCAGTGGTTATTTAAGCGAAAATTCCACTTCTAGAGCATCAATTTCACTCACAAAGAAAGGGTTGACGGAGGCCCAGCCACACCCTTTCACATCTAAGGCAGGTACCCCGAGGTGTATGGGAATGGGGGGAGGCACTTAAGTGTGCATTCATTTTGCTACCCTATGTCTACACCATCATTCTCACACAGGAACATTTAAACCCAGAGGCATCAGACAGAGGTCAGAGCATTGACCCTGCCATAAACTATATCATTACTTCCTGTCATTATCAAAGAAGCTGTCACCTTCTATTCCTTTGCTTTCAAGCAGGAAACTGACATATATAAAGCATATAGAACAAAAAGAAGCGGTTTACTACCTCGAGTTGAAGGCTCCATGCGCTCAGTGTAAAACATCTGGTGGATACAGCCAGTGCTTGATGTCCATGAACGATGAAATAATAGACCACTCAATGTCATGGCATTTGCAATACTACCGTCAAGCCTCGCATATAGGCATATACATGAGGATGGAGCCCTCGTAATTGCAGTAAAGGTTTTGGGGTGGTCCACATAGGCAAGGCTTTTATAACCTAAATCATATCAGTACAACATCTGCACCTTATAGTATTCCCCAACGTTCAGAGTGCCCCTTTTACACAAGGTGCGCCCTATCCAAGAAGTACCGTTAATTCTATCATATAAGCTGCGGCCAGAACCCAAATCAAAATTAGTCTTATAGGATCAGCCAAAAGAAGGGGTGCGGCTTATAGGAGGGTATTTGGCCCTATAGATCAGCACTAAGAGCACAATTTCGAGCCCTAAATGCAGCTAAAATCTTCATCTTTAGTAGGGGGTGTGGGGGTACAGCTTATATGAGAGAATCTAAGGTACTAAGGCACTGCAATCTAACCCTTTAAAAGCATATGGCATTCAAGGCATTCATGGTATTCTTTGCCCGTCATGATGTTTCAATGGATACCTGGCAAGTACCAGTACAAAGGCTACTTTCATACACTAGTATAACCCTACAGGATCAGGATATAATGACCAAGGGTCAGTATGATGCACCAATGACGTGCTTATGAGTAGACCGGTCATGACTGCATAGGTGCATCACGAGGACACAAAGAACATGAACTTTGATGCACCAAGCAGCAATTAACTGAAGGGTTAACTAATAGGTACAGTGCATGGCATAACCTAGGTCAGAATCGACTCACAAAGCAATTTACGAATGAGGAACAATACAAACCATAGAAATCACTCTGATGAGATTCCATACTCATTGTAATACGTCATGCTATTATGTCATGAATCTTCATAAACAGGAATTCATCAATTAAGATACCTAATCAGCCATTAATGAGGCCAGCTGTGGTTAGAGGACAAAGACTCCTGTTATCAATATTACAGTTTTAACAGAGCACTGTGTGGATTCCTGTTGGTTATTGAGGACTTTATAGTAATAGCTTTGAGTTGAAAGGGGCGTGGGAGGGAGATCCACTCTCCTTGCAGATCCCTAATTAAGTTGATTCCCCATAGTCTCTGCACCAGTTCAGTGGTTGATCTATACCACAATTGACAGTGAGGACAAACAGTTTCCGCACCTTCCGATTATTTTCCACACCTTCCGGTTACAGACAAACCAGGGTGGATATCAAATCTGACAGGCTATCAAGTCATTATACCAATGTATTAGGAGTGTCTCAGCCAAAGCCTGTCAGATCCTGGGTATATCTGACTGAGAGAGCTGCACTACCAGGTACCTACTCATGTCACTCGCTCTATAGTTTATTATACTGACTGACTTCTCCCAACTATCCGATTTACATAATATTTGCAGCAAATGAAAGATGAAACTCATTGCTTTCAGGCCAGGGTAGATGGTATTACAATAATATAGTGCACGGTTTACCACTGAAGTACAAATTATAAATTTAAAAATCATTAGTTTGAAAAAATTGCTGTTTTTCAAAGTTTGGCACTATATATTTTGTGAAAAATTATTCTAATCATCAGTTTTTGATAGATAGTGCATAATACTGACCCATCAAGTTTATAAATGAGTATGCTTTTTTCCCTACCTCTAGGGTGGCTTATTACACTGTGGGAGACGTGTGATTTTTGTTAGTTTACAAAAACTGTGATTTTCAGCAAAATTTCTGCTTGGTTTTTGATGTGGGACCACATAGATCACCATATATGGATGCATGATCACCCACTGATACCAGAATTATCCATTTTTATGGTCTAATTGATCATCTTTAAAGGCATGGGAAATATCTAAGTGATACAATAAGTGTGAGAAGAATTAGCCCCATCTTATGATTCTAGTCTTTGGTGCCGACAGCGCTTTTGTTGCTATTTGCAAGTAGTATATACATGCAAACTGAGCGCAATGGATTAGCTACTAACTAGGTCATGACCTACTGGTAGACCGGAAGTGACCTAGTTTCAGCCAATCAGAGGGCTGGATTTGACAGGAAGTGACGTCATAAGGTCATGACCTAGTTTTTTCGACCAATCAGAGAGCTGGATTCCATTTGACCTAGTGACCTGACCTAGTTGCATAAATTAAAAGAATTGTGCAATACCTAGAGCTGACCTACTTACAAACCGGAAGTGACCTACTAACCTACTTGCAAAAACGTATGACCTACGTATGAGGGTGTATTGTGCAATCCTTGAAAGAAATTACACAATAACCATGACTCATTTTCTGATGCAATGTTCCTATGAATTTACGCAATACTTATGACTCACTATTTTGATATGAGATTAAATGCAACAAAGACACAACTCGGTTTTTTTTAATTCAATCTATTTTTTTTTTTTTCCTATCAGAGTACATGCTAGGTATGAATCATTATAATCAGATATGCTTTGCAAGCAGAGTACATGGATATTATATGGAAAATGAATTCTTGTTGCAGTACCAACTGCACCCGGTCTTGGCTGGAGTAGGACTTTGACTACGGTCCTCTAAGGCCCGCATTCTCTCCATTAAATCCTTCAAGGCCTTTCTTCCTATGTCGTTCTCCTCCAGGGCTACCACTTTGTCCATTAACTCGGCCATGATGATGAGAATCTTGTCTATTACTTCCGCCGTGCTCTGAAGCCCGTCTATCACGTCCAGTTCACGTTTAACTTTTCCTTTCACCAAAAGATTGCTCACGTCTGCTTTGACTGCTACTTCTTCTGGACTCATCTCGAAATTCATTGCCTCTTCTTCTCTCCTTTTCTCAGGAAGGGCCTGACTATTTTGTCCATTAAGTTGAAGGGGACCTGAGAAAACCTTTTCACAGTGTGGTGTGGATCCTTGGTCCGACATGTTTCTATGAGGAAGTTAATGCAGTGGGCTCCACACGTTTTAGCGTAAAAGTTTTGCACTTGTTTTCTGCTGAACGACCCGTGACCATCTGACGACTTTTGCATGAACCTCTGGTGATATATAGTAAACGGAGGTAAGCCATAGGGATCAAAGTAGAATACATTCCCGTTATGAGAAACGTAAAATGCCACCCAGTGCTGACCAGGTTTAGAGCTTGGATCTGTGTTACTGACGAAACATGTAGAGGGAATTGGTTTTTTAGGACATTGATTACTGGCAAAAGTTCCCAGGTAGAACCGCCTTGTGTGTGGATGGTTTCCCAGTGCACCTGTTATGTCTGAAGTTCTCATTTTTTTTCTCAGTTCATGTGGTAGTCTGTGACAGGAAGACAGTCAGCCGTTAGTTGGATGTTGTTGTCGTAGAAGGAACACAAGATGGCAGATATGGCGTGAGTAGTCGGGGCGGCAAACCTAAGGGAAATGCCCAGCTTTCCTTGCTTGATGAGATTTATACGACTGTCTTCAGGTGCTCTGTCTGGGGTGAGGTCGAAAACAAAGAAGGAATATCCATCTTTGAAATCTTCCAAAGTTATGCCACAGTCTTGCCCCAAAGCCGACAGCCCACTGTCTATGAACATTTGACTGTAGGCTCTGATGCAGTTGCCTGTTTCGAAGTCGGTCTTCAACTCAAACTTTTGATCGTCATATCTCACGCATATTTCCTTCACGTTGAAATGCCTGCAGTTGAAAGGATTTTCTGTCTTAGTCCCAGCAGCTGCTGTTTCCTTTATTATACACAAGACTATCCTGGTGGGGATCTGAGTAGTGTCAGGTTGAGTCCAACTGTAGTCTTGTGAGCCGCCGTCCAAAGTGTGTTTAGTTACTTTACACCTGGCTATGTGATAGTTGAAAGGGCCCCAATGTGGATTCCTGACACTGCTGACGTGAGTTTTCACCACCTCGTCGTCGACACATTTTTGGAGAAGTGTCATTTCAGCTTTGGTGATTTTGACCCAGTAGTTTTGATCGGCTGCTTGCATCATGTAGTAATTGGGCTGATTTTTTTCAAATATGAACTTGATTTCACAGTTCGGAGGCAGCACCTTGCACTGTTTAATTAAATCCAGGTGCGGCTTCATTACTAAGGCATGCTTGTTGCGGGCACTGAACTCTGCTCTCCGTGCCGTCCATCCAGCATTTTCGCCCGCTCTGGCTTCCATGTGACCACAGGTGTCTTTCATGTACTTTTGACACCCTTTCAACCGAGTCTCTTTGTCTTCTTTGTTGCAACAAATTGTGTCCAAAATGTAGGCCTTGAGACCATAGTCTTCATTGTTGCCGGTGACTTTCTCCCCATTTATCAGCAACTGGCAGGAAGCAAAGAGAGCGTGTGCCAAGTTGTTGACTGGAGCAGCTTCTATGCCTACGGCAAGGTGAGTTGTTCCGTCTGCCGCCACGGCTTCCAGTTCCATGTACAGCTCAGTTTCTGAGAGGTCTGTGTACAGGTTGCTTGGTTCGAAGGTGAAGTCAAATGATTCAGTGTGTGGAGTCAGGGCATTGTTGGTAGTTTTGGTTATTTTTTGACATTTTAATATGTCCTTTTGAGTGACAGGCAAGGCGTGTAGGTCTAGTTCACCTACTGCACATACCTGACCCTTGGGATGAAGGAGACTCATGACTAGAACAAGGTCCTTCCTCTAGCTTGTCCTCTGCCTCTGCCGCGTTGCCCCTTACGTCCTCCGCGCTTGCCGGTTGCTCGTCGTTTGACTGGAGGAGGTTCAGATGTACCTTTTATGTATCCTTGAGCAGAAGAAGCAGCCCTTTTGAGTAAGTTCTTCCCTGTAGCTTTACTTCTCCTAACTACACTTTTCTTGAAGCCTTTTCCTGTTACCACGTCGGACAAGACTCCAGCTCCTGTAGTAAGCAAGGCTTTGCCTGCAGATTTGGCAGCCGAGCGTCCTATTTTACTTAAGAGGGGAACAGCTCCTCTCAGTAAACCACCTATTAACGAACCAAGTCCGTGCCCTCTTTGTCTGCCCCTGCCACCGTACGCTGGTAAAGCACCGTTCCCAAACTGTGATTTTCTGTAGTATTCAGCGTACTGACCCCTAGGGGCCAGGTATGGAGGTGTTCCATAGTAGTGAAGCATGGTAATATACTCCTATCCTTGAAGAGGTCTGAAGGCAAGTACCACCGACACTGATCCGCTTTCAAATGGTATAGGTTCCCCAGTCTTGTCTCTTAAGTATATCCCTATCTGTCTGAAGGTGGTTTTAGTGACTGGCAGATATATCAAGTTCTGGAAACTTATGGTCTGCATGTCACCGTTGTAGCGATTTATGTTGATTTGCCTCAGAAGGGGTGCTTTAGAATCACCCACAAGACTGTGCTTGACTATGTCAGAGTACACGAAAGCACATCGACTTTTGAACTGAAGGTCTACCACGTAGGGGCTTTGTGTCTTTCCACTTAGGAAAACACTTCCGTCAAAACCTAATTGTTTCCCTAAGTTTTCTGGGAGTTGCATGACCACACCAGGAGGCAAGGAAACTACACTTTTCATTGTGTATTTGTTGTAGTGAAACACGGTGGCTTTGTTGTTTTTCCTGTAGTTTCTTAGTTTTCTCACCAACATGCTCTGTAGTTTATTTATGGTCCTGTTCAAGTATCCTATCAACTCTGAGTTGCTTTCCAGGTTCACACCTTCTAAGGCAAACATATTGTAGATACTACCTTCCTTGAAGTAATACTTAGACAGGTATCTGCTAATTTCCTTGAAGCGTGTACATATTTTCACAGCCTGTAACTGACTGGGAGAGAGCGGAGAAACATTAGCAGAGTCTGTGAAGATGGCCTTTTCTTCAAAAAAAGAAAGAGACCTTTTTTCCCTGTCATCCATAGACATCACTTCAGCCACAGCCGACGATATTTCCCTTTTCTCTCTGCCTGCCGTGTCACGCTCCCCCTCAGCCTCCTCCTCTTCCTTTTCCTCCTTCTCTGGCGTGGGTTGGTTAGAAGTGAATCCTCCAGATGGCGTCTCAGTCGCAGCAGCAGGAGTTGGTGGACTTTCACTTGCAGGACCAGCAGGAGGAATGGTTTCAGTCGATCCCACAGGGTTGACATGACGTAGGTTTTTTGTTATTTTTACTCCTCTCTTCAAAGCAGATTGGGCTGATAAATTTGATGTAGAGCTTGAAGCTCTACTGAAGACACTATGGGCTCCTGGTTTTTCCAGAGGAAAAAATTCTCTTCTGCGTTTGTTCAATAAAGCTACTACAGAGCGGAGGTTGTTTGTCAGGTCGTTTTCTCCCTGTACCAAGAGAATGGGTTCTTCTTTGACGTTGTACCACGTGGTAGGACAGGTTATTTCTTGAAGAGCACACTCTAACTGAGTAGGAGAGTTAATGTATTCTGCCAAAATTGTATTGTAACTAGTTAAAGTGTTGTCAGGAAAAACGTTCATAGATGAGTTACTAGGTAAAGTTAAGGTAAACGCCATTTGTTTATGTTTTTGACAGGTTCCCAAGAGTTAAACTTGTCTCCATAACCCTTCCACTTGATCAAGGCTTCTCTTTTCTTGCCTTTTCCTCTGTATTTTACTATTTTTTCTATGTTGTAGCGTCTTCCGTGACGGACTTGCACCTTCTGGACCTCAGGTTCGTAGAAGCTTCCTTTTATCTCTTCTCCAAGGAGATCTTTCAGGTGGTACCCTTTGGGCGAAATGTTGTCGACTGTGTATATTTCCTCAGTCCAGTTAGGTTCGTACCCTCTGTTAAATGTTTTCTTTGTTTTCAACATTCGCACTTGATTTTTTCTCTTCAACTGAAGGACAGGAACTTTTTTCTTTTGAGGTTGATCGTACAACCTGTAGAACAAGACTTCAGAGTTGTCTTTATTTATGTCTGAAGGGGCAGCTCCTAAGGCTTTGTGGTAAGTCAAATTGTAGGACTTAACCAAGTCGGGCAGCAAGTCAACCCATTTGTAGTTATTGAAATGAGAAAAACATCTCCACATTTTTCCTTGTAAAGTAGAGTTGAACCTTTCGGCTAAGGCACACTTCACGTCGTCGTTCTCTCCTGTGAAAAAATTGATTTTTTGATCTTCACAGTGTTTTTTGAAAATTTTGTTGACAAACTCTTTGCCCTTGTCAGTTTGAATTTGTTGAGGTTTTCTTTCTTTGCTCATTTTTTTGAAAGCCTCTGTCACGTCATCAGCTCTCTTACTTTTCACAGGTTGTCCAAAACCATACCTTGAAAAAACATCTATTCCCGCTAGAATGTACTGGTATCCTTTGTTTTCCTTTGAAAATTCTCGCATGTCTATGAGGTCAAGTTGCCACTGTTTGTCTATCCCCCATGTTTGTGTTTTTCTTCTTGGAAATCTTCTCTTGTAAGGTTTGTGTCTGGTGTAAGCGTCTACATCTTCCAAAGCTTGTTCTATGTTTTTTTTCTTTGTTTTCTTGAAGTGATGACGTTGAAGTTTAGAAACGCTGGTGAAACTTCCAGGTTGTTTAGGATCTGTGTAAAACCTGAGGACATCTTTTTTCAAAGCCTTGTGCGCCATATAAACTTACGTCCAGTTCCTTTTTGACTTACTTTCCTCTTCTTTATAGGGGAAGCTCTTTTCAAGGGACTGGCAGCAAAGGAAGGACTGTGCCCTGCAAAAGCCGACTTGTTTTTGACAAATTTTAAGGTGGGGTTCAGCCTTTTAACTGCTCTCATGAAAACCTGGCTTCCTTTAGGTTGGTCCTTTTTCAAAGACTTTGGTCGGGCAGCAAAAGCTAACAAATCTGTTATGTCAGTTCCAGGCACACGTTCCCCGTTAACATATATTTCTCCGTCTCTGTTCCAATTCAAAATTTGACTTCCGTGACGAGATAATTCTCTGTATAGATTTTTAGCAGTCGTTCTGTAACTTGCAGGTATTCTTTCTTTTATGTCGGCGTCCATACCCTCTGTGTTGTCTCTTGCACGAGGTTTAAAGCCTTCCTCCCCTTTGAACTCGTCTACACTGTCTCCGTCTGAATCGTCAGGAAGTGGTGGATCGTCTCTAGTCTCTGTGAAAGTGTGGTCAGCATCGTCGTCGCCGTCGTCGGTGTCTTCTAAAGAATTGTTTACACCCCCAGCTGCTGCTGCTGCTGCTCCTGCAGGGCCTTGTCCTACTGCTCGACCAGGATAGGGACCTTCCCTACGTTGTCCTAAGGCCTTGGCTTTTTTAGTTAAAATTCCCGACTTTATCATAAGTTGATTGTACTGCCTTAACTTTTCCTTCAGTTTGAGGTTAGGAGAGTTAAGCACCTCATGTGCTTTACTTTGAAGGTGGTTCAGGACTTGAACCAGGCTGGAATCAGGAGTTAAACCTTCTCTTAAAAGTTGAGTGCTGTAGTACTGGTCTTGAACACTAGGTCCAGGCTGGGGAGGAGAGGAAGGACTAACAAAAGAAGGTTTTTTTTCTCGGGGAACAAGATCCGCCCTTACGAGGGCCATCCTTGAATAAGACATGATTTTTTTATCGACGTGCTCCTATGAGACCTGTTATCAGGGGTAAGGCGAGGCCCAAAATGGTTCCCAAAAATCCACCCTTTTGCTCAAAGGTTTTCCTCTTCTGCTTAACGGTAGCCTTGTGCCTTGTGACTGACTTGAGTTCTTTCTTGTAGGGTGATAAACGTTTGACTGCGTCGGACTCGTTACGCAACAGGTTTTTGTTCATTACGTTGACGCAAATTTGACTCATCAACCTAATGACCTCATCGCTGAGACCTTTGATAATGTGGGAACACTCTGCCGAGGAACACTTGGATATGTGTTTCAACAAGTGGTAATGTTTCCTAATTGTTTTAAATTTTCCTCCAGAAGGAGATCTTTTGGTCACCATTCTATCTTTTTCTTTTCGAAGCTGAAGCTTGAGGAATGAAAACCAAGGTGTTCCAAGGAGTTGTTATGCTGTTTCTTACCCTAAGCTCGTTAGGTGTGCTCTGCTTAAAGTCCAATAGGATGTATGAATGCTTCTCTTTGGTTTCTGAGTTATATACCTCCGTCAAAAAGGATTTCTGTCCTGGAAAGGCCTGTTTGCTGATGTGCCCTATCTGACTCATGTCTCTAGGGTTTTTAAAAACAACTAGGTAGTGTGCATTTAAGCTCAAGGTTCTGAAGGCAGGATTGTTGAAAAACAAGTTTTGAGTAACAAAAATTACACTTAAACTGCGATGGTGAGAGCCCACAGTGAAAAGTTTCATTATGGTGGGAACGTACTCGGGATCCATGAGATCGTCTATTACGACCAGTCCATGTTTAGTCACGTCTCTTTCATCCTCGAACAAAAAGTCTTCTGAAAGAAGACCTTTGTTAAACTTAACCCCCAACTTCACCATTTCGTCGAATCCATCTTGCCATTGACTGTAGCAGTAGTATATGTCGTGTATTTTTGGAGTAACAAGCTCGTCTACACCTTTAATCAACTTGAAAACAAGTTGACTTTTCCCACAAGAAGTAGGTCCAGCTATGATCATTGTGAAGGGGCTTTGTAGACGTGGGTCAAAAATGATCTCCTTTTCCTTGTGATCCATGTTGGACGATATCTTAAACCAAAGTGACCAAAGGAGCAACCTCGTCCTCTTTTAAACCAGTAGAACCCTTGTTCAAACCTTCCACGTAAAGAGCTACATCAGAAAGTCCCATGTTGTATAGACTGGCTATTAGGCAGCTTGGATGAGATATTTCTCTATATTTCCAAACCATCAGAACTTCGAATACAGGATTTGTGACACCTTTTTTCCCTGGAACAGGGGTGGATATCAGGTTAAGCTCGTGGTCGCTCATTCCAAGTTGAGTTCCCAGTTTCCTCCAGTCAAGCATTTCGAACTTGTCTGCCAGGTTGACGAACAAAGTATCAACTTTCCACTGTTCTGGAGGAATTTCACAATGGTCCACTACGTTGTAATATCCCATGTACCATCTACAATAATCAGTTAGATCGTAACGACCTATGTCACTTAATGCATGTCTCAATACCATCCACTTGCAACGCACGTTCTTTCTACTCCATGAAATAAGCATTTCTCTCCCCATAGAACGAAGAGACGGTATTTTTTCCATGTAATCCATTAAACTCAGTCTAAGTCCTAAGTAAACTCCTAATCGAGGGTAGTCTTTTTCAGATATTTTTTCACTGACCTTGAATAACAACTCGTCCGAAAGGTGAAACTCCATAGCGTCCAAATAAAAGGTGTTGAGCAAGTAAGGCAGGCAGGTAGGAAGGCAGGCAGGTTATGACAGGCTAGAAAGCATACAGTTGACTTATATAGGGTAGGGTAGGGTAGGGTAGGGTAGGGTAGGGTAGGGTAGGGTAGGGTAGGTGGGTAGGTGGTTTAGGTGGGTGGGTGGGTGGGTGGGTGGGTGGGTTAGGTGGGTTATTTTGGGCGGCCAGCCCGGGCCAACAAGCCCCAAACCCCCCATACTTGAGGGGTGCCCCCACCCCCCCACCCCATAGTTTTTTAAACCCAACCCCACCCTTTCCTACCCTACCCTACCCTACCCTACCCTATTTTATCCTACCCTATTCTATCCTATTCTATATATCTCTCCCGTTCCCTTCCCCCTGTTTAGGTAAGCATGTTACATCGTTCTTCGTTCGTTTAAATTTGTTATGACGTTGAGTGTAAAGCGAGCTGATTGTGGTGAAAACAGTGAGTAAGGGAGATAAGCTGGGTGCACCACATAGCCAGATAAAACCAAACTTTTTCTTTCTCCTCTACACTGAAACGATCCAGGGACGATGATGGGATGTGAAATGTGGGGCAGGAGAAAAACAAAGTTTTGGTTTCTAAGCACTCAGCTAGAAGTTCCAAAATAGACATGAAGAAATGAAGACGCTGGTTAAGTAGGCGGGGATTTTCTTTGGCGTGATGCTCTTCTGCCGCTTTCAATGCTTCCACATGGAAGGGGTTTTTCAGTGGGCCTTTTCCCTTTCTTCCATGCTTCAGGGCATAACCCAAGGTTTCCACCGCTGAAAATTTCGACAAGTTATGACTCAAAACCATTTTCCTCAAGGTTTTTCTGTCTTTGGATGTAAAACTTGATTGCACTGAAGAAAAAACTAAGTATAATTTTTTCCGGTGAAGAACACATTCTTTCAAGTATTTGCACACGTACCTGAAACAAATTGAAGAGCAACATATAATTTCATTTCTTTCCCTCACATATGTCAGAACTTGAGTGTCGTCGGGGTGACGTTGTTCTAATACACGCTGCAGGGAGTAACGCGACATAGTAGGTCGAAGGTTGTTGTGTCAAATAACGATGGTTTAGTCCCCGTTTAACCTTTATAGGAAACCTGTCAGTCTTTCCTTATCGCAATTTCCTGAAATGATTTATTGCTCAAGGACGAAACAAACGTCAGGGTCAGTGCCTGAGCGTTCTGAAAAGAGGGGAAAACATGTGGAAGGGTGGGTTTGGCCCAGGGGCCTTACCCGGAGGATCATCGTTTATTTTTGTTCAGTTTTATTAGGAGGACCAAAAATTAGATACGGGGTAGGCTGTTACCACCTTCAGCTGACCTTTTTCATGGGAGGTAGTTATTTCAGTAATAACTCTCACAACATGACAGCATCCATGGTAATTGTGGCCAATCTCTGTCCTGAATCCTCTTTCATAGAAAATTTTTGAACCTAAAGAGTGTGTAATTTTGTCTGGGTGAAGTAAAGTGGCTTTAATTAAAGCCTTCACCATAGTAGAATCGATGAAAACTGAATTACCAGGCCCTCCCCCCAAAGGTTGATCCCTTAGAAAAAAGGGTTTTTGTCTGTCTGAAATGAATTTCTTTGAACTTCCAGAGGAAATGGAATGTCTAGACATCAAGTGTACCATGGCACCATGTCCCAAAAGAACACCTGAAAAAAAACTTTCCCCATTTTCTGAGATAAGTTTTTTCACAGAGGGTCCACCAGGAACCAATGCAGTGGTTTGGTTGTGCAAAAAGCATTGTTTGAAGTTACAGTTAGGAGGGATGTAAAGATCCCTGTTCAAATTTTCAGGACAGAATTTCCACACAGCCCACACCTTACCTTCTTCTACGCCCCTCCTGATGTCTGAAATAAACACCTCCTGACGCCTTTTGTGACCTACGGTCAAAGACAAAGGCAAAGGACAAAAGTTAGCCATGTCTGCTTGAGAGAAGCTAGTTCTGATAAATGACGAATGGTCTGCGTTAATTACAGAATGGTAACAACAAGACTCGTTTTACAAGCCTCACCCTGAACGTTGACTGAACGTTATCACGTTTTTTATTTGAGTTAAGCTTTTTTACTTTTTTCCAAAACAACACTGACTAAGTGTAAAACATACTATGAATGGAAAAGCACGGTTATCTACGACTCATGGACGTGGTTGTACGTTATCTGAACGACAAGGGAACGTCCCAGCATCGTATCAGGATAGTTACTATAAAGTAGACTTGAGCTGCTCAATCTTCATCAAACCTTTTCTGACGTTTGTCTGCTGTTCGCCGTCCTGCTCCTGCACCTTCCAGCCCTGCCACCCTTTCATCTTCAAGGAGAACAATGCCTGGTCGCATGAAGACGGGACTTAGTGTCAGGAGAGGAGGAGCTAAAAAACTGGCTCCACTAACTTTTACTACTTCTAAACAGACAGTGGAAAAGGCGTCGGGCATCGCCCCTCCTCCTACCTCTCCAGCCTCACCTGATAAACCACCTGCAACTCCTGCTCGGCTTCCAACTGAAGTGCCTGATGCAGGAGAACAGGAAGCCGCTCTTGCAGCTCTTCATGGCGAAATCACTGATTTCCTGGATCGCGTCCGGGATCGCTCTCCTCAGGAAGCTGGCGACGGCGATTTTGACATCAGGGAATACATCAATCCCCCGGCACCTTTGAACTACCAACCCCCCACTGAAACACCTACGTCCGCCTCTTACTCACCCGTGACTCCGGAGGAACCTTCTCCCCAGGTCAGTCCAATTAAGGTTATAGACCTTACAACCTCATCACCGGCAGTTAAACCCATAGAAGTGGTGGACTTAACACAAGGGACACCTTCACCTGCTCACCGCGGGGGGTATTCGCAGGTAGAGGTTATAGATTTAACCGGCCCTTCTCCTCTGTACTCTCTCCCGGTTCCAGTAGAGGAGCTGCTTCTTAAAAGCCCGCCGGAAAAAAGAAACTGTTCCAGTGAGAAAGAAGGGGAGCCTAAGAAAAAAAGACAGAAGCGCGCCTACCACAAGAAAACCCCTGTCTCTACCCCTGCTTCAGATTCCTCAGCGACTTCATCCTATGGTGCCGAGCCAATTGGTTCTGTCCCAGGTGTTCCTTCTCCTAAAGACAAGTCACACAGGCAAAAGTTTGGGGAGGGCACTGCCCCCAGTTCTTCCAGCAAGCTTGTGGGCTTTAGGTCAGTGCCTTTGGTGGTAAAAAAGTGGCCTGCTCGATTTGGTTTCCAAGAAAAGTCACCTGCCCCCAACCAAGTTTTTTATCCGGAAGGGGATAACAACGCCTGCATAGAAATATACAGGGAACCTAGCATCAGGGGAGTATGCTTGAGAACCTACCTGGACAAACCTTACGAGCGGTGCTTGAACCTAGAGGCGCGTGAATTCAGGAACTTAGTGGACCAGATAGAGTGCATCCTAGGAAAGTACAAGGAGTTACACCGCCTAGCTGCCCTTGGAGAGAGGAAGGTGGATAATCTTTTGTTGTCCTTGAACCAAGACTGCACCGACCCCAGTGGAGGCCGGGCTATGGTCCTGGTAAACTTGTACAAGGGAACTCCTAAAGTTCACATAGGAACAACCAGCTACGTGGAGGAAATGAATGCCTCGGTGTCTTCCAGCTTCAGAATGCCCCCCTCAGCCACACACTGCGGACACACTGTGTCCCCCTTCATTCTGGAGGACATAAAATCACGAGTTGGTCCCTTCCTAGACGAAACGACCGATTTCTACTCTGGGTAAGTGGTCAACTTTGTATAGTGTCTGGTCAACAGCTCCTTGTTCAGTGCTTTTACATTATCATGTATATCAGCTAATTTGTAGTTAGATTTAGACGTACTCCGTTTTTAGTCAACATAGCCCAGCGTAGGTTTAAGTTCCATATGTACTCCATGTATACTTAGGTTAGGTTTTAGTTATAAGTTTGTATATAGAACATAAAGTGAAACAAGAAAAAGAAAACCTTAAAAAAAAATGCCGCCCAAAAAGGTAAAACAACTTTACACCGTCAACTGTCCAATGTGTAACACCCCTAGACCTCCACGTTTGGTTACTGTAGAAAACAGTGGAAAAACTTTATGTAACTCAGATTCTTGTAGAAGAGAAACTTTTTCCGACAGCTTAGAACTTCCAAAAGAAATAGAAAAAAATTCTTTGCATAAAAGCAGTTACCGTGACAACTTCAAGTCCATAGCTTCAGGTTTGGCTGTGCTTGGTAAGCTTCAGTCCATTTTCAACGTCAGAATGACAAGTTTCAACAAAGACTTGGGAGCCAAACAGGTAATAGAGGCGCTTACCTCTATTCATAGAAATCAAGTTATGGCTTACAAAGTGGCTGTCTCTTTTGGAAGGTTGTTGTCTTCCTCTAAGGAGGAAGAAGAAGAAGAGAAAGTCATGTACTTTCATGCTTCTGCCAACAACTCGTCTTTGTTCTATGACAGTGAAAGTCATAGAGACCCTTACATTTTTATAAGGGACGACAAAGACTTTGCAGAGTGTTTAGATTTAATAGAAAACAACATTAAAGAAGACACTCAAAGACCCTCTACTAAATGGAGTGTAATAGGCAACGTGAACGCCAATATCACACTCATAAGGGCTACGGGAGGAGAATATCTTTTAGGTAAAATGAAAACTGTTCCACCAGGTTTAAGACAAAGAGGAATGCAACACTTTCACAGAGACCCTAAAACCAAAAGGGCTTACAAGGACAACTTGTGTTTCTTTAGATGTCTGTCTTTCTTCCTGTATGAATCTTTAGAAAAAACTCAAGAGCTTTTCCTTGAAGCCTATCCAGGGGTGAACAAGGAGACTTTTGAGGGCGTTAACATAAGAGATTTAGACAGGTTAGAAAAAATGTTTGAAGTTAACATAAGAATCTTTTACCTTCCCTCTTTTGGTAAAAGAAAGGGTCGACCTAAAATTATAAGGTCAAACATGTGTTCATCCAAAAAAATCATGAACTTGAACTTACACAGAAACCATGTAAGTTTAATAACTAACATGGGACTGTATGGTAAAATGTACCCCTGTGAAAAGTGTCATAAAGTTTTCACTCGTAGCTTCCTTTTGAAACAACACAATGGGGTGAAAAAAGATTGCACCAAAGTCAGCTTCAGGTACAAAGGTGGAGCATACAATCCATCCAAAACAGTTTTTCAAGTTTTAGAGGAACTGGGAATAGTTTGTTCACCTGAGAAAAAAATATACCCCTATAAAATTGTTTTTGACTTTGAAAGCTATTTCGTCCAACCTGAAAATTCATCCCCAGAAAATGCTAACACTGTGATAGAAAAAACTCACATACCCCTTTCTGCCAGTGTAGCTTCTGATTTTCCTGGGCATACAGAACCAGTGTGTTTTGTCAGAAATTCCAACAGGGACGACGATCCTTTGGTTAAAAATGTGTTGGAACACATAAACAACTTGGGGCAGTTGATAGGAGAACAGGTGAAAGAGAATTTTAGAGATGTTTTAGACGAACTAGACTCTCTAGAAGAAAAACAAAAGGAACTAGAACATAAAGCTAGCAAAGTTTTTCCAGCAAAGAACAAAAAAAATCCCCAAAAAAAAATCTCCCATGTTCTTGAAGTGAAGGAAAAACTTCTTACCTACATAGAAAGAGTCCCTGTTCTAGGTTTCAACTCTGGAAAGTATGACATTAATTTGATAAAAAAGGAATTTCATTCTTTTTTTATAGACACAGACAAAACAGAAATGAAAACCATAAAAAAATGCAACAAGTACATAGCAGTGTACACAGACCATCTTCTTTTCCTTGACATGTTTAACTATTTGGCACCAGGTTATTCCTACGCAAACTACCTGAAAGCCTTTCTAAAAGGGAAAGCTGAAAAAGGTTTTTTTCCCTACGAGTGGATGGACAACATAAGAAAACTGAACAACAAAGCTCTTCCTCCACGCCACTGCTTCTACAGTTCTTTGTCGGGTGGTGGAATAAGCAAAGAAGATTATCTTGAATGTAAAAAGGTCTGGAAAGAAAACAAAATGAAAACTATGAAGGACTACTTGATATATTACAACAACCTGGATGTTAAACCCTTTGTTTTAGCCATAAACGAGCACACAAAATTTTTTATAGATCGTGGGGTAGACATGTTCAAAGACGGTTTAACTTTGCCAGGTTTAACCTTGAAGTTTCTTTTCAACAACACTGCACCTAATGCCACTCCTTACATTCTTTTTGGTGAGAAAGAAAAGGATGTTCACTCCTTGCTCAGACGCAACTTAGTAGGGGGTCCCTCTATTATTTTTCACAGACATCACAAAAGTGGAGAAACAAGAATAAGACAAAAAAAATACGGGTCACAAAGCAAAGTATGCAGACACATAGTAGGGGTAGATGCTAACAGCTTGTACCTCAAGTGCATGGGTGAAGAGCACTGCACAGGTTATTATGTGGTGCGCAGGAAAGAAAACGATTTTCAAGCTGTTTGCAGTCAACAAATTAGCTACTCAGCCACAGAATGGTTGCGATACAAAACTGTGACAGACAAAGTCAAGATATTACACCAATACAACTACGGGGAAGTAGTATTGGGTTCAAGGAAAATAAAAGTGGACGGATATGATCCAGCTTCAAAAAAAGTATACCAGTTTCACGGGTGCTACTGGCATGGTCACATATGTCACCTCACTAAATCAGTTTTGAGAGACCCCAATGGAAAGGCATGGTTAGAAGAAAAAAACCAAAATACCATTTTGACTACCCTATATCTTCAATCGTTAGGTTACCAAGTAGAGGAAAAGTATGAGTGTATGTGGTTGAAAGAAAAAACTGAAAACTTGTGCAGAGAAACAAAAAGTGAATGGGAAATTAAAAGACCGTTGTGCCAAGGCAGAAAAAGTCAGGATGAAATACTGAGAGGGGTTTCTAAAGGAACAACTTTTGGACTTATCCAGGTAGACATAGAAACACCTGAACACTTGAAAGAAAAATTCAGTGAAATGACACCTATTTTCAAAAACTGTTTAGTAGGAAAAAAAGACGTAGGTGAACATATGAAACGTTACCTGGAAGCAGCAGGTAAGCTAAAACAACCGCAACGCCAACTTATAGGCAGCTACCACGCAGAGGGAATTTTGTTGGGAACTCCTCTCTTGAAGTGGTACCTGGAGAAAGGTTTGGTAGTTACGACAGTACACCTTCTCGTAGAATACACTCCAGAACAGACTTTTTTACCCTTCATGGACGAAGTAACCAAAGCTAGGAGGAAGGGCGACGAAAATATAGACTGTAAGATTTTGTCAGATCTGTACAAACTTTTGGGAAATGGTTCATACGGAAAAACCATATGCAACAAACAAAACTTTGTTCAAACAAAGTATCTTCACCCCTCTAAGGCAAGACGTTTGGCCATGCACTGGTCAGTGCAAGATGTGCAAGACATAAGTGACAACACGGTAGAACTGTCCTGTTTGCCCACCTCCATCACCTACGATCTCCCAGTTCAAATAGGGTTCATGGTATACCAATATGCCAAACTTAAAATGTTGGCTTTCTATTACGACTTTCTCCTTGAATACATAGACGAGAAAGATTTTGAAATGTGTGAAATGGACACTGACAGTTTTTACTTTGCTTTAAGTGCAGAGAAAATAGAAGACGTAATTATTCCTGAAAAACGTGAAGCTTTCTTCAGAGAACGTCACAAATGGTTGCCCTCTGAATCATGTGACAACAGTCACCACAGAGAGACCTATGTTCAGACCAAAGTATTGGGTGAGCTGTGGCTGCCTCAACCATGCTGTAAGAGCCGTCTGGCGTTTGACAAGAGAACCCCCGGGTTATTCAAAGTGGAGTGGGAAGGTGACGAAATGACTGCCTTGAACTCCAAATGTTACATAGGCACAGGAGTAAATGTGCCCGTTAAAATGAGTTGCAAAGGTGTAATTCAAAAACAAAACCCCCTGACCACTGACAAGTACAAAGAAGTACTGGACAGTGAAAATGTTGTCACGGTAGTCAACAAAGGATTTAAAGTAGTAAACCACAGCGTTACGACTTACTCTCAAAGGAAACAAGGTCTAACCTATCAGTACATAAAGAGACAAGTATGTGAAGACGGTGTAAGCACCCTACCCCTTTCTATATAAAAAATGGTTTCTTTTTCTAGTTTCACTTCCAGTTGTACATTTCGTTGAAAGAAAAAAAAGTTTTAAACAAATTGTTCAAATGAACAAATTTCCTTCATAGAAAACAGTGTTAAAATGGAAAATGTTCATTTGAAAAATTGTTCAAACGAACATTTGTTCAAATGAACATTTTTCCCCATAGAAAACAGTGTTAAAATGGAAAATGTTCATTTGAACAATTGTTCAAACGAACATTTGTTCAAATGAACATTTTTTCCCATAGAAAACAGTGTTAAAATGGAAAATGTTCATTTGAACAATTGTTCAAACGAACATTTGTTCAAATGAACATTTTTCCCCATAGAAAACAGTGTTAAAATGGAAAATGTTCATTTGAACAATTGTTCAAACGAACATTTGTTCAAATGAACATTTTTTCCCATAGAAAACAGTGTTAAACTGGAAAATGTTCATTTGAACAATTGTTCAAACGAACATTTGTTCAAATGAACATTTTTTTCCATAGAAAACAGTGTTAAACTGGAAAATATTTTTTGTTCAAATGAACATTTTTCAAATAAAAAACAAAGGTAAAAAAAATGTGTACTGTATCATGAAAAAAAAACTAATAAAAAAGTAAGAAAAGTGAACTGTATCACCCAAAAATAAAAAAAACTTTTCACAAAAGTGAACGCTGTACATGTTCACGACAAAAAATAAAAAATCCGGCGCTGAAGAAATTAAGTTGGAACAGAAAAAAAGTGGTACCAGATTTCTTAACTCATAGCGTCACGTTCACCAGACTATTAGTATCTGGTTAGATTTAAGCAACCATTTTAACATGGAAAGTTTAGAAGCTATGCTTGTGGAGCAAACCACAGAAACTCCACCTTATGACTATTACATGCGTCCAGTTTTACAAAGTGTTGCTTCATATAATCAAGCTTCTTCTATAACACCTGACAATGATATAAGTTCTGTAGCATGTGGATGTTCAGAGAATTTCTTTTGGGAAATAATACCTGCAAAAAACATTGGTTATTTTAGAGGAGCTGAACCAGACACTGTTGACCACTGTATAACTAGTGTTAAAATGTACAAATATTTCTCTTCAGCTTTTTGGGACGCCTACAGAAACTGCATGTACTATTGTCGAGTGAAAAAAGTTAACTTGATAATGCATGATTGGTGTATAGGAGTATATCAATTGCACACTGAACCTGGCTGCCCAAGACACTACACAAGGTACACTTTAGGAAGTGTAAGAAAGTTTGCTCTTACTCTCCAAGAGTTAGAATGTAATCCCATAGTAGGAGTGTTTTGTCAGTGTAATTGTAAACTGGAAGTATCTGCTATTGCTAAAACTATTTGTTTCACATGTCTGCAGGTCTCTCTGGAACTTCATGCCTTAAGTATACCTGGAGTGAAAAATCATTTCTCCTTTGAGGTAAACTTTAAGGATGGTTTTTTATCTGGTCTTTTACCTGGACCCAAAAACAGTCAAACTTACTTCCTGGCCCAGGCTTTGTTCGAGCATGCTATATCTAACATAGCCAAACTTAACAGTTATTGTTTCCACAACACATGGAAAACAAGTCTCACTGGCCAAAGCTGGTATCAAGCAAGTAAATTCACACACAACAAATGTTTTTGTAGTATATGTGCACGCCCCGGAAATGGAAAATCTGTCTTCATCTGTAAATATTGTGTCTAATAAAAAAATATAATCTGTTATGTGAAATAAATGAGTTGTGTTTTATTTTAATGCATGAGTCATAAGTATTGCGTAAATCCATAAAAGTATTGCATCAGAACATTGTGTAAATTCTTACAAGCATTGCGCAATGCACCCTCATACGTAGGTCATACGTTTTTGCAAGTAGGTTAGTAGGTCACTTCCGGTTTGCAAGTAGGTCAGCTCTAGGTATTGCGCAATTCTTTTAATTTATGTAACTAGGTCAGGTCACTAGGTCAAATGGAATCCAGCTCTCTGATTGGTCGAAAAAACTAGGTCATGACCTTATGACGTCACTTCCTGTCAAATCCAGCCCTCTGATTGGCTGAAACTAGGTCACTTCCGGTCTACCAGTAGGTCATGACCTAGTTAGTAGCTAATCCATTGCGCTCAGTTTGCATGTATATACTACTTTTGCAGCTAAATAGCTCAATAGTGCATTATAATAGGCCTCACATGCCTAATACGGGGTTCTAATAGCATTTCAATATGGTTTTCAAAGGGTCATCAGGTCAAAACGACAACTGATGATGGAATTTGATAGAAACAAAAGGGTTTTGCACCATGGACCTGTTCACATTATTCTGGTCTTCAGATATTCTTATCTTGATGATGATGAAGGCATTTATGAGCATGGTGCTTTTCCAGCCCATATGGGACCTATGGAGGGCATTTTGTCTAGTCTGACATGTATTATGAGGGAATAATCCATAGCAAATTATTCTATTTTCATATTTTGCTATGATTTTTGAGAGAGAATCATACACAAGACTTGTCTTCTGCTGCATATACAAAAATGTCCTTTGAATGAAGGCATTTTACATGCACAGCTGCCTCCAAAACTGGAAAACACTCAGGTTCCCAACTTGCCGCATCGAGCTATAGGTACCTACTCAAATCCCCCTTTTTTAGCACCGTACTTAAATGACCACTTGTGAGCAACAAAAGGGACAAGTTATAGCTACATGAAAAGAAAGGACTGGAAATGAGGGCATTTTTAGCCAGCTCTTCCTTTTACTATAGGAGCAACACCCTCCTGTGCACACAGCCCGTGGTACCTATGCTATGTTGAAAGGGGAGTTAATGAAGGAACTCATTCTCAATGTTCCTATTTTGTAAAGTGCCATAATCAAATGGAAAGAATTTCTAAACACTCAGTTTGTAACAACTCTTGTTAATGTCTATGTCTCATAGTTAAATTGTATATTATACTGAAATATACTACAGACACAAGACTACTCTGGTGCCCTGAGCGTTTTTCACCTCAGGGCACCACCATACAGGAAATCCAGGGCATGCTGATTCAATTCATATATTGCTCATCTCCCACTATCGCCCACTATGCATCTCGTCCAGTGAACAGGATCAATAAAATGTTCTTCACTTTCCAAGATGAGTTTCTATTTTTGTTCCTTAGTTGGGTCTGCAGTGAAAGTATGTTTGTCAAAGATAAATTGTCCGTCTTAGAAGGCTATGTATGTGTGTACAATGATAGTCTTTTATCTTTATAATCAGAAGAAGTGCTCTTTTACTTCAACCTTCTTGAACCCTATCAATTCCTTAAGGGCCGAATGGTGCCAAAGACCCCCCCCCCCCTCCCCTATTTTGTAGTGTCATGAAAGAAAGAACTCAATCTGGAGGTGAAAACGACCCAACATCACTCCCCCCCCATCAGCAATGGTAGTGCTGCCCAATCTTGTCGATTATAAGACCTTTTCATAGTGCACCATTCACTGCAACAAGAAAAATGTTGCAAGGACCACGGATAGGCAAACCGAAAACATAATGGAGTTGCACGGTCGCTACACTCCCGGCCGCTTACGCGGCTTGCAACTCAAAAAAACGGTGTTTAGATTTTAAACATGTTTAGGTCTAAACACATCTAAACATATGGGTCAGTTAGGTGTCTCATCAACTACACATTTAAGAAATAAAAACTTTTATTCTAAATACATAAACATTTTTGCTAAAAATGTTTAGATGTAGAGCCTAAGACATTGAATACTAGGTGTTTAGATTTAAACATCAGTATGTTTATACACTTTTATGTCAGATACACACCAGGCAGCAGCACTACCTGTGAATGGACTATAAACACACAATCACAATCAATTGTTTTGACAAATTTCCCCAAATTCCATATTGAACTTGGTTTCATTTCATGGAATGTTAAGAAAATAGAAATGACAATAAAGAGATGACTGAATTCACCTTACACCATCATCATTGGCATGAAATAATCAATAGTTTTCATGACTGACATGTGTTTTATGTTACTTTGTAAAGACCGAAGCAATGCCCCTCCTGCCTACCTGTTATAGTTTCTCAAGTGTTTTATTCTAATGCACTGTATACATGAATGCCTATACCCATGCATGACATCTTTGGAGACATCTAAATACCTGATGTCCCCCACAAGATAAATGAGAAAACAAATAAAAGATAATCCTTTATTTTCTTAATGCAAAGTTTGCAGCCCCTAAATTTCCATCGAATCATTAAGACACCTAAACACAAAATTTCATAGATATCAAAACACAAAAATTTGAACCTGAACACTTAGATTTTTAAACACTTGAGCTAAACACATTGTTTGGCTTAACATGTTTAGGAACCTAAAGTGATTAGAAAAACGTGACAAGAGTATGTTTAGAATTGTGTTTAGGATCTAAACACCATTTTTGCAGTGCAGTAGCTCGCTCAGAAATAACAACTGCAATTGCCTTTGCACTTTTTATTTTCTAGTGATAGGCATGGACTTTGCTACCATTGCTTTGGGGTAGTGGTATGTTTGTTTTTAAATTGACCTCTAGAGATATTGGGCACATTGGGGGCAGGCAACTTGTCATGCCTTTCACTTCAGGAGTAGCAGTAAAATGCTCCCTTGAAAGGTTGGCTTTGCCCAATACATCATTCCATGTTTCTTGTGACCCTGCGTTGGTTAATTACACAAACTGTAGAATACAGTCCCATGGCCATTACACTTTGGGTGACCTGTAGCAGGATATCCTTTGTGATGTCCTAGAATTAGTCGAAATTTCCATTCCAAGTCTCACCCTCTGTGTAGAAGGAATTCGACAATGGATTTTGGGCACATGGGGGCAAGCCATTACGATCAGATCAAGGGCACTAGGCAGTCAGCACTTAGCTAAGACTCGAAGGGAGGTATCACTTTTTTTTTTACCAGGGGGGGTGGTGGGTTGGAGAGGGGGCCAAATTTTCTAACTCTTTGAGTGGGGGATCCTTTTAGCCCCTCGGAGGGGTTGCTCAAATTGATTTTACCTGTTTTCAACAAAAAAAAACAAATAAAAAAAAAACATGTGCATATTACTTTAGGTCAAAAGATTGCATTCACACACCATCTTCACCCCTTACAAAGGCGAAGAAAATTGACCCTCGGATCTGCACGACCCCCTCCTGCTGTTAAGAAATGATCACTTCATAAGGTGCATGAAACAGGTAGCTGGGACTTGATAGTAACTGCTATAAACGTGACTCCTACCTCCAAGTAGTCCGATCTACTGCTATGGGTGTAGTGTAAGCTGCACTTTGAAATGCTTTAATTACCTTTCTGAGTGACTCTCAATGGCTCTCCATGGCTGACGGCTGCTGAGACCAGTGCTTCTTCTGAAAAGCTTTCTAGGGCCATCCACAAATGAGGTCATGCATTTTTATGCACTTTCTGATCCCCCTCCCCTCCCTAGGCATGCTTGGTCATGCAGAGAGGTAGCCCCATGACATCATTAATTTTGTGATGGCCCCTTTTCTAATGTAAATACAATTGTCTTCAACTGCTGACTAGTTTAGTATAGGGCACACCCCTGCTGATCCTATAAGTCACACAAGTGGTCTGACTTTCGTTGCAAACAATCCCACACCTAATACTCAAAGTATTTTGGTATGCAAACAATACATCATCCTACAGCAGATGTAGTCAAGGCATTTTCCCAGAATTAGAGGTGTTCTATGCATAATAGTGCACAGTAATTTGTTTCCAAATCCAGTTGTGTAGTGACAAACCCTACAGTTAGCTCAGGTTCAAAATTGAAGAAAATCATACATCACTGGAGATGCCATTAGTCCACCGTCACATGTGTGATGATGGACTCCTATCATGGTCATTAAAAACGTTAAAGTGCAGAGGTGTTAATTATAGCTGTCACAAAATTTACTTTTATGGACATTTGAGGCTTTCCGCTGCTGCTTTCTCAATGCGCAAGGTGTTCAAATTGAAATGACAGGAATAGACACTAACAACGGCCTGATAGCCAATGGCTCGCAGTCTTGACTGCATGTAAGGGTCTTCTTTTTCTCTAGATTTAATTCAGAAACAGATAATTGCAATTGGCTAGTAGAATAATCTAAGATACATTCCTATATGTACTTATCCTGTTGGCTAAAGTCTAAAAGTTTCTGCCGCTGTGCATTATCTACTCTGCTTCCCTACCTGTCTTCCTGCCTCCTACATTCATGTTCCACTCCCTTCCTGCCTCCTTTTTTCTTGACACCCTATCTTTCTAACTTTCTGACGACTAGCCTAATAAAGAAGTTTGAATAGCCTTGAAACGTTTCCTTATTGATGAAAAACATCCATCATTGTCAATGATTGGATGTAGTGAAAGTTCATTAACTTTCATGGTAGTTGTCTGGTTTTCTGTGAGATATTATCTACCTTTCATCTTTCTAACTTACAAAGGGGCCCTTTGGAAAACAAAGGAACCTGTTGAAGGATTTTTCCCTTGCCTATCTCTCTGTCCTTTCACTTTTCTACCTCCTTCCATCCCCAAAACTATGATTTTATTGATAAGTAATTTTCTTCAATGCAAATGCCCTCTCCATATGTGACCTGTTTTACCAGTGTGATAGATAGGTCACCGACCTTCAAATTTCAGTTAGATATCACTTGATTAAGAGTTTATCAATACCTTCCATTTGACAATATTGTATGAGTCGCTACCTGCTCTGAAAGTATATTTATTTTATTTTCAAAGTTAAAAACACATGGAATGTTTCTTAGTCAGCATGAAGCACCAATGCAGTACTGGTGGTGCATCGGTGCTTGTCAGTCTGCTCACCAGTACTGCATTGATTCTTCATTATTATTACGATTCGAGACTGCTTTTGGGCTTCTTTTGATGTATGGATATAGCTCCTGTCCTTCTCAGTAGGAAATTCACAAGATCTTAGCAAACCCCTTCACAATGTCTTAATACTAATCAAATTTGCCATTTCAAATCCCCCTCCCCCTTGATAGCTATGTGAACTGCAGAGTGTTGAGTAAATTCCTATGTCCGTTACACTTTGGGTGACCTGTAGCAGGATACCCATTGTGATGTCTAGAATTGGTCAAATTTTCCATTTGAAGTCTCACCCTGTGTGGAAAGAAGGAACTTAATCAGAGACATTGGACACACAGGGGGGGGGGCAAACCATAATGTTCACGTCAAGGACACTAGCAGCCAGCACTTAACTGAGAGTAAGACTCTAAGCGAGTGATCATTTTATTTAACAAAAGTGGGGGATTTGAAGGGGGGCAAAAATTTGTCAACCCCTTAACCAGGCGGGGGAAGAGTTTTGAGGAGTTTTTCAGTCCCTCTGAGGGGGGGGGAGAGATTTTAAATGTTTGCAATGAAAAAAAAACTGCACATTAGTACAACTCAGAAGGGCGCCTCCATTTAACTATAGGTGAAAAGGGCACAGTTGCTTACCATCTTCATCCTCTATAGGTGGGGGACAAAATAGTTTTGACCCTAATGAGAGGGTGAGCAAACAATTTCGACTCCTTAACCAAACGAAAGGGGGAACCAAAATAATTTTCAAATGTGGTCAAAAGGGTGCGTTTGGGCTTGATGTTCAAGGGGCAAAAACTGAAAACATTTTGACTCTCGCGAGGGGGGGAACAAAATACTTTTCAACATCCATATGAAACCCCATAACCCCTCTGTTGTTAAACAATGATCACTCCCTCAGGAGGATGAAACATTTTAGCTGGCACTTGACAGCAGTCGATATAGAAGTGTCTCTTAGATCGAAGTGGTCCCATCTACTACTCTTTGGTCTAGTGTAAGGTGCACTTTGAACTGCTTTCAATCACCTTTCTGAATGACTCCAAATGGCTCTGAATGGCTCAGGGATGCTGAGACCAGTATTTCCTCTGGAAGGCCTTCTTCTAAATGTAAATCCAATTGTCAACACCACCTGTTTCTTTACGCTTGGGTTTGTTGTTGTTCCCATACCATTGAATATTTCTGAACGCTCACCTTGGGAATGGCCTTCCCTTACAATTTAATAGTAGACTACATTCTTAGTTTCTTACCATGAAATAAAGGGCACATCCCTGTATGTTTGCTGATCCTGTGAGTCGCACAAGCAGTCTGTCTTTCCTTGCAAAATGACCACAACCAACACTCAGTTATTATAATATAAGCAAACAATACATCATCCTTCAACAGATGTAGTCACATCATTTTTCTAGAATTAGAAGTTTTCGGTGAGTAAAAGTGCTCAAGGTCAGGGTAAATATAGTTGGTTACTGACCAACCCTACTTTTAGTTCAGATTCAAAATTGAAGATAATGAAACATCGTTGGAGATGCCATTAGTCCACCGTCACATGTGCAATGATGGAGTCCTATCATGATCATTTAAAATGTTCAAGTGCAGAGCGGTTAATTGTATGTGTCTCAAAATTCACGTTTATGGACGTTTGAGGCATTCCTCCTGCTGTCAAAATTGTCTCTCTCGATGTTTGAATTGAATGCCAGGGATAACACTGACTAAGCGGCCATTGTCCTTGCAAACCAGTGTGTATATTTTTGGTTTAGCACCAAAATTGGCAATTTGGCCAATTAGATTATTTGAAAAAAAACATTGCTATATACTGGTCCTGTGTGCACCCCTGAGCATTATTGGCAACACTTACAAAATTGGTCTGCAATATAATCTGCAGATCTCCCATTACTGCTCTACCAAGTGAAGATTCAGTGGCTTTGTATATAGGGGTTAACCGTATATCACCTATCCTAGCTGAACCCTATATGGTATACCATAAATACCCTATGCTAGCAACGTGCATGTCTACCATTGCAACAAGCAAGAGGTAACAGAGGTAGGTATGTTCATGGTGCTAACATTGCTTCCTAAAGATAGCACTAAATTGGCTCTCTCACTAAGTCTAACATTGCTGCAATACTGAGTCTGACACTAACATTGGCAAGATGGGGCACTCTCAGGCTGCCCTGAAACAGCCTCCTGATGTTATTACTATGTCAAATTCAGTGCACTCTTGTCATTTTGTAGAATCTATAAGTTAATACCTAATCAGCTGGTAATTGACTAGGTAATTACCTAGTTATGTCATTACGTTACAGTAATTACATTACACCCATAAGGATGTGAAAATAAGACTTGAAATGTCTAGAAATAGCTTGAAGAAGCCAAAGATACCACTAGCTTTATTGAAACATCAGCCCTGTGGACAGAAATCACATACATGAAGCTCGCTGGTGATGGCGAAATCACCTGCTTGGAGGCATGTGATGATGCACTGATGCCCTGCTTGAGGGTAGTGATGGTGGAGAGCCTCATTCTGGGTGCAATTGGGTCATAAGGTCATGACATCACATGCAATGATGGCCTCAAAAGCCTGTCAGCAGCCCGGCGTGCAGTGATAGTGGAATCTAAATGATTTGAGATGAATTCTTAAGCAAATAGTCATACTCCAAGCTCTAATAAGACTAGAAGGGGAGGGCTAAGGTACTGTGCCTACACCATCCATAAGTGACTGACAACCGTGAGTCGGCTGTCAGTTTTGTTTACATATATATATATATATTTATATATATATATATATATATATATATATATATATATATATACAGGAGGAATGGTCATATGACCTCTCCACCATTACTGTCCTCAAGCAGGGCATCAGTGCATCATCACCCACCTCCAAGCAGGTGATTTCGCCATCACCAGCAAGCTTGAGGCGGGTTAGATAGTGTCCATGGGGAATAAACCATATAAGTACTGGGGTATTACATAAACACCTGTCTCGAGTAAGTGCCAGCCTCATATTAGTTAAGGAATTATTGAAATCAATCTTATGTACTTAAACCCATAGTGCTGGGCTCATATAAGGACCGGGTAAAGCGCCTTCATGCTCAAAAAAAGAGCAATTGCAATGTGCTTGTTGCCTAGACACCAACAGGAAGTACTTAGCAATAAGTCTGCCTCTGTGGGGTGTGAGATCAGTGCAGAAAAACAAGAAGAACCGTGACAAAGACACCAGGCACTGACCATAATCTGTCTGTACAAAAACTTTTTCACACTTGCTGTGCCCCAATTGCGGCAAATAGGCTGCAACATTCCGAGTGACACTTTTGACCCATTTTTTCTTTTCGTTTGTTCACAAGTACTTACACAGTAGCTCTGTATAGCACAGATAAAGATTTCAAAGTCTGACTACTGCCGGCATTCATACGAGACATGGGAGGGAGTTTAAAGCAGAAGTGCAACCTTTAGAGGAGAGTAAAGATATTGTACACTGTAAAAAAAATGCTGTCAAATAATGACGGTTTGCACGTTTTGAGCAAAATCTTTATCATTATCTTTACAGAGTTTCCTTGAAACACAGAGCTTGACTGTACTGCCATCTGGGGCATTGCTTCAGAATTATAGTGATTCACTCTTCAATTTATAACGATTCCTGGTTGGTTCAACTGTAATTTCTTAGAGTGTAGCCATCACCTAGAGTGTGGAGATTAATTACACTGCAGGAGATTTTCTTACCGTCCGAGGACACGATACCAATAAAGTAATTACAACGGTAATTCTGGTTACTCCACGACCTGCAGGCGAACACAATTTTTGCCCTATTAAGGTTACACAACATCTTTTCTGGTATTATTGTTCACGAAAGTCTGAGGAACTTTTCGCCTGATATGTGCTGCTTCTCAGAAATCAACAAGTTATTGCTATATGGAATTGCTCTTGCACATTTTGTAGAACATCAACATCCACATGCAGAAATTACCTTATGGATCGGCCACTATTCCTGAGAGCACTACAGCTAATCGCATTGCATACTCTCCTGAAGACCACACATATTATGTTGTTGGTCTGGATGTTTTTTTTTCAAAATGGCCAAACATCACACCCTTTTTGTGGAAGATATGCATATAAAAACATGATGTGTTGAGCAGACCTCCTAATTAGGATATCAGTTATCTTGGGTATAAACAATGGGCACAATATGGAGCGTACCCTGTGAACATTCATTAAAGTGCAGCCTTTTGCTGCTAATGGATCAAAACGAACAGCTGAGATCTTAACATGATTGAGACAATATTTCAAGCAGAGAAGATGTATAGATCTCTCCTCCACCCAGCCACAGAGTGTGACATCCTCATCCAGCCTGGTTCTGCCACCTAGAGGGAAAGGGGGAAAAACAGGTGTCCATTCCTGTATTGGGGATAATCCCATCTTGCAATCATGCTGCTTGTTATCAGTGCTTATCTCGCCAGGTATCAGATCAAGCAATGGCCGCCCCACTGGACATCCATACTGCGGCCTATAGCACTGTCAAGCACATCTCCACATTTACATTGTGAGACTGGGATCAGGAGGTAGGGGAGTTTTCTGAGCTGCTTGAGCCCATCAGCCATATGTCACCAGTTAATAATGTGTCACCGCGGGGGATCCCAGCCCGCCTAATTACCAGTTCTAATTACATCTGGATTACATCAGGCTCTAATGACTTTCCAATCCGCCAGAGGGCACCCCAGGGATTATCTACTCCTTATACCTTTACGGGTGGTGTAATGCAATAATGCAATTCATGCATCATGCGGTGAAACTAATATGAAGTGTCTAATATGTGTCATTAGCCGTAAAGTTAGTCATGATGCTTGAATGCAGCCTTTGAGAGTAGACTCACCATGGCTGCATTCCTGTATCTTGAAGACAATGAAAAGGGTGAAATGAATCACTCTCTTAACCTTAAATGTATGTAGTAAAGCAGATCTATAGCTTTTTGGAAATATAAATTTCACTGTGGTCTATCAATGTGGGTAACTATTTTCCTCATAGGACAATTTACCATCACACTTTTTGATTAATCATGACAAAAAGAGTCATGTTTTAAGCAATGATCACTGCACAGCTCTGAGATAGTCCATTGGGGTTGTAAGGTTGTGAGCTGCCATCCTTGATGGAGGATTACTTTGGGGATTACTTAGAAAAAAAAATATCAAACCATAATTACATGACACTGCCTGAATACATAAAAATAGTTAATGTCTTGGACGCCTCAAAACACTGGAAAGATTCCATATGCCATGCTACACCTAGTTAAAATCTTCACAACCCTTTTAATCAATAAAGTTCAACACAAAAGAGTCAACACTTGAATTTATGTCAATAGACCATCATCTTTCAAGCATTTTGACTATAAATGGTGTCTTTGAAAATAACAGTTCAATATCATATTTTTGTTTACACTATCCTGAGTCTACACCAGTTTTAGATCATGAAAACATGTCTTAATATCACTTCCACATCCTTTCTCCACCAGGCCAATTTGTGTCTCATCTGGATAAACAATAATTAAGACAATCCTGTTTTTTTTGGAGCCCACAGTAGTAAAATATTTGAAAAATGAGTTAATGTCTTGGATGCCTCAATATTTCTGCCACCCTGTTATGAACCCCAGTAGTATCAAGCATCATCAAACATGTATGAGAAACATTAATTATTTAATGTTGTTCACTACTGCCACATATATCAACACTATAGATCTATCTGCCATATATAACATGATGTTGGTGAGTTGTCCGAGACATTAATGAGGCATGCACGACGGAAACTCAGTCCACAACTGATTTTTCTCTATTAATCAGAAAATAGTTGGCCTGTCTTAAAGATATTTCTGTCAACTTAGCACCCCTATAGAAGCTTTTGATGGAGGGTATTAAAGATATTGTATAGATATCATTTATGCATTTATTGGCACTTTTTAGTTATCGCCTCGGACGCCTCACTGAGTGAATTTTGAACTTTACGACCCACTTACTTAAAAAATATTTGCCCGACAGACCTAAACTAATAATTTTCTGAAAGCATTTAAGGGTTATCTCTTAAATGACACCAGGGAAGACAAGATTAAGTGAGCTATATATCATTCTGTAGCTATATGAAGGTGAGGAACCACTTTTCCCCCCCTGTTGTACTTTCTCTGAATTTGACCCATCTTGCCATTTCAAATATTGTGCACCATGGTCTTTCAACAGTACCACTTTGGTGAGGTGAATAGGTAGCTGTTTTCTCATGTCTGATCTGATATTTTATCAATAGATTTTAAAAATTTTCACTTGTAAATTCTCCCCCATTGTTAGAATGAATACATTTCACCTCACCGTATGGAGCACAGTCAGCAAGGAACTTGTCTGTTGCTGTTACGGTGTTGCTCTTCTGCTTCAGAAAATAAACCATGTTTACCCCTGAAAAGTCATCTACAAAAGATAAGGCATACTTGAAACCATCTTTTACTGTATGGTCAATTGGGCCTGCAAGATCACAATATACAACATCAATCGCCACTTGCACTGAAAATATATCCTGTTTATAGGATGGGACATAGAGGACATTCTCCAAAAGAATGTTGTGTGGCCTACCTTCACTGTCCTCAATTAGTACACTGGCTGTACCTTTACCTCCCACAACACCGTTTGTACGGATGCCATCCGCCAACTCTATGTATTTCTTCTCTGGAATGAAGTTTTACTATCATCAAATTGTACAAATTTGGAATTTTCCAGTAACAATATGAGTAGTCGCACCAAAATCAACCAATAAACTGTACAGGCTAGTGGGATTACAAACATCAGTATAATCTATTCTAAACTTCAGTGCAAATGACTGTCCTTGCTTCGCACTATCGTCGCTGGCTACCTTAGGCGAGTCTTTCTTTCTACACTGATTAATGTAGTGAGTTTTGGTTTTACAGTTATTGCACCACTTGTTACCCTGCTTTTTGTTTTTACACTCGAAAGACCTGTCCTGGTTTACCACATGCATAACATGTATAACTGTGTTTGCAGGGGCTGTCGCTATTCCCGGCATCCAACACGGTTTTCATCACATTCTCCTGTTTGGGCTATGTGTCACTCGACCGGCACTTTTCTGTCCCCTCAAAATTTCTAAGTGCCACTTAAAAGTCACTGAGCCTCTGGTCATCCTTTTGGCTGATAACAGTTCCAAAAGTATTATAGTCAGCTGGAAGACCTTTCCGAACCATAGCAATAAGTAAACTGTCACTCCCATCTTCCCCTGCTTTTTTCAGTGCATTTGAAGCGGTCTCCACACAGATGACATAGTCGGTGATACACTCATCAGTACCTATTCTCAGTAATGTCAGTTCAGTGTATAGGGAGATAACCCTGGGCTTACTTTTACCTATGTAGTGGTCTCTGAGAATTTTAAGAGCCTGTCTGCCATAATCCTTAGCATCTCTAATGATAAGGGATAAGGTCCTGTCATCCAAAAACTGCAAAAGCCTCAGCATTTTTGTCTGCAGCTGCTATACTGTTTCCAACAATTTCAATTTTCTGCAATGACTCAAAAATCTAACTTCCCAAAGTCCATATCTGCTCTCATCACCATCAAAGATCAAGTGCCTGGGCGCATTACCTGTGAGGGTGGAAGCTGCCATCCTTGATGGAGGATTATTTTGGGGATTACTTAGAAAAAGGAAAATATTCAACTCAATCAATGATTGTACAGTATAAGCTTCTTGACTCAATCCCTTTCTGCTTGCTTTTTAACATTATAAATAAAAATTATTTTGGAAAAAGAAACTGTTCACTGCACAAGCGATGTAGCTTGGATGCTCCCACAGGTGACGTGACTTTGCTATTCGAATAAAGGCTTAGCCTTTCCATGTACAGCTTCTCCCACCCACTGTTCTGGAGGGTTGCATGTCACATGTGGTGCTACATGTGCATGGTCATGTCCAATATGTTCCTGTCAATCATTCTGGATTCATCCAGCTCACCACACAAGGTTATGGAGGCCATTTCCCAAGGTGCTACGACTGCATACAACCACCAGACTTAGCAACCAAAAACCTAGTGACAGCGATCGTAGCTACTGCCCTATGACTGTTCTGTACAATCAGCACTTATGTAGCAATTACATAGAGTTTGGTAGGGAAGTTGTAGTGCTGCAGCTGCTATATGACCAAAACTGTTGGACCGTATTGTCACTAAGACAAGGGTTCCCACTATAATTTGAAAATTAGCAGTCGTAGCCTGTTAAGAAAAATGGCCTCCTGGTAACCCCTTAAAGGTCAACCCCTGTGAATGCCCTGTCACCGCCAGTGGGCTTGTTGGTAACATCACTAGCCCCTTGACGAGTTTACGGGGTCACATGATTGGATGAGGTCATTATGTCATGCGGAAGATGGCCGCTGCCCATCAGCAACCAGTATGCTGTGATAATGACATTTGATTCATTTAGGGAAAGGTGAACCAAGATAAAAAATACTCCAAGCACACTATAGAACTAGAAAAAAACAACAACCCTAAGGATAATGGTTTATGCTATCCTTCAGTGAATGACAGCCGGTGAAAGGTCAGATTATGCTTGCTGGATGCTACTTCGACTACACATGGCCACTATGATTTAAACTCCCTGTGATACAGGAGTGATCGTAGGTACTACCCTACAACTGCTCTGTATGATTGCAGTAATTACATAAGATTAAGTAGAGCACTAGCAATCGTACTGGTTTATTACACTGTAAATGTGATTAATTTGAAGGACCACAGTCATAGTGGGTTAAGAAATGACTTCCAGCTTTATGTTCCTTTGTCTTCCAAGTTTGTGTTACAAAATTGCTAGCACTCTGTTTATGTACATCATGCATTATGCATACCATCCCTTCAAGAGTATATTAACCCACAAAGGTGAGGATTATAATAATACAGGCCTGGCAAATTGAATTGCCATGACTAGTTTGCATTATGTAATGGCACATTATGCAACAGGCCCTTTTCGAGACATTGATCTATACAATGTCTCATAGAACCTACACCCTTGAATTAACCCAAGGAACATAATGATGCTTTCCATTTGTTGCTAGGGCAAGCAGCTACCATTGTCTAGCAAAATGACCTTTCCAATACAACAGTGAGCTACACTTGGAATGGGTTAAAACATACACAGTAAGGAAACAACCTTTCATCAAAAGTGCTGATACCTTTATCTGTTGCTAGGACATGAAATTACCTAGCAATGGGTACTTTCGCCTAGCAACAGGAACTTCCTGATTCATGGTATCTGCCCCCCTTAAATGGACTGAAGGAACATGCAGAGGCTTTCCATTTGTTGTGAGGAGAAGTAATAACATAGCAACATCTGCTTTTGCCTAGTAATGTGCCCTTCCTATGACAAGTAAAGAGCTATGCTTGGAATAAACTTAGGAATAGACAGTATGGAAAAACTTTTTATTAATGTGGTATACTGAGATCGTACTAATATAACATGGCATTTTGTCACAAATATACTATTGATGCTAAAGACTGTAGAGGAACAGAACTATATATACTATAAAACCTCGCATATAAAGTCCAGACTTTATGAGGACTGACTCCTAGAGAGATTTGCAGTCAATTTTTTTGTGGTGCTATATAGAGGGTATCATACTATAGAATGGTACTAAACTACCTAAAATCAAGCCCTGTGTGTGCCTTTTAGTAGAATCCCCTTCTTCGGCTCTGGATGGTTCTTGAAGACGCAAATTGTTGTTGTTTGGACAATTCTTTGTCTCTTTTACCCTTAAAGTGAGAAGTCATTCTTGGCAAATATTCTCTAGGAAAGGAAGAAGTAAATCTCCCTTACAATGCCCTGGTATTGTGAGAAGGGATGTTGCCTAGTATGTATACCCTGCTTATACCATGGGCACAGATGGGTACAGATTATTTATATAGTGTCTGAAAAGCAGTGAGTGTCTGAAAAGCACTGGTAACTGCAAAGTTTTTGTTCTTTGCACTGCAGTGACCTTGTAATAACCTTCCCTGACCTGTAATTCCATGGACAGTGACTCTTAGGGAATCCCCTGATCTTTGTATGCTGTGACATATTGCACATCGTGTCCCATTTTCACATACTGGGAGCATTTGATGAGGGAAGTCTAATCAGGGAAGTCTTTCTCTGTCCATTAAAGTACCTCAGTGATCACCCAGCAAATTGTCTTGACTCCTCGTCAACCTGTGGGAAGTGGCTCACACATGTCGCTAGATGGAACACCACGTCACTATAGCACAAGATCACTAGGAATAGCAATGGCCTCACCTCAGATGGCGAGGATGGTGATCACTCATCCTCACCAGGGATGGCAACATGAGTGATCACTCATCCTCACCAGGGATGGCGACATGAGTGATCACTCACTTCGCTAGATGAGACGCACACCATGTCATAACGCATGTTCACCATGAATGGCAAGGATCGTGATCACTCACACTCACGGGGATGGTCACTCGGGTGGTCACTCGCCTCACTAGATGAAATGCACACCATGCCATAGCACACGTTCACCATGGTTGGCGAGGATCGTGATGACTCACACTCAGCAGGGATGGCAAGGCGGGTTGATCACTCACCTCGCTAGATGAAATGCGCACCACGTCATAGCGCAGGTTCACCATGGATGGCAAGAGTGGTGATCACTCAGACTCACCAGTGATGGCGACACTGGTGATCACTCACCTTGTTAGATGAAAAGCTCATGATCATCAACATTGGTAATCATGCAGCCTCACATGTGCCAGATCAAAGTATAATTTGCCAGAGAAGGTATTGTCATATGTATCTTCCCTCTAACCACAGACAAGGTGTTCACGTAGATATTGCCCTATGTATTTTTCCTGTAACCAGAGAAAAGGTGTTTATGGAAAGTTGCTTCCATTTTAGAGATACCTCTATCTAAATTCAATAGATATTTTCTCTTTATAATCTTGTTTGATTCAACTCTGAAGTACTACATGAAAATCAGTGTGAAAAGAGCACATTTGATACGTATGGGACTTCCTAGATAGGCTACATGTTGAACAGTGGTGCTGTCTCAACAACTTTGGCAATGGTGGTGATAAGTTGCCATTCTGAGTGAGAGTGAGTGACAGATGATGCAATCCTCAGAGAGCATTGACTTGGAGTGACACAAATTCACGCATTGAATGAGACTAATGTTGGCAATGGTGGTGATAAGTCGCCATTTTGTGTAAGAGTTGATAACAATGGCACACACTCACACAATGAGTGACATCCATGTCAGCGATGGTGGTGATAAGTCGCCATTTTGAGAGAAGATTAACTAGGAGTGACACAAACTCACGCAGTGAGTGAGAGCCATGTGGCAATGCAGGTGACAAGTCACTATTCCTAGTGAGAGTTGACAGACAGTGGCACATACTGACGGAGTGAGTGAGATCCATGTTGGCGATGGTGGTGATAAGCTGCCATTCTGAGTGAGAGTTGACTGGGAGTGGCGCATACTCATGCAGGGTGGAGATCCATATTAGCCATGTTGGTGATAAGTCACCATTCTGAGTGAAAACTGACTTGGAGTGGCACATTATCACACAGTGAGTCAGATCCATGTTGGCGATGGTTGTGATAAGCTGCCATTCTGAGTGAGGGTTGACAGGCAGTGGCACATACTCACGCAGTGAGTTAGATCCATGTTGGCGATGGTGGTGATAAGTCACCATACCTTGTGAGGGATGTCAAGGGGTGGCACATACTCACGCAGTGAGTGAGATCATGTTGGCGACTGTTGTGATACATCGCCATGCCATGTGAGACTAACACACAGTGGCGAAAGATGACGCAGTGAGTTATCACTCAAAAGGGAGTCACCATTGATGACCAATCATGGCGACAGATAACGACAATTTGCTGGGCAGTATCTATACAACTTGCAGGGTCACCCAATGCCTTAAGGGATCAATTAGTTGGTCTGAATTATATACTACATGTACTACTAATTATTTGGTGTGATCTAAAAGAACTAGTACAAAATTCACACTTCTGTCGGTGACTCTCAGACAGCCTCTCAGAGTTAGTCATAACTAGAGATTGCCTAGAGGTTGTCAACCTTTGCTTGGTAACTGAGACCTCAGTTCCAAGGAGAAAGCTGCTGCAGAAATAATTCAAACTCATCTTACTCACTTACAAGAAGTCCAGTGCTACTTAATTATTGATCCTAAGACAACACCTACAATGTCACTCCAATATCAAGAGTCGTAATTACCCTAGTAAGAGCTATAATTACCCACAAAGTACCTGTAAATATACCAAATGTTCATATCATTCCAAGTTGCCTATGAATAAAATCATTTCCCTATGCTCTTCCTGCATATAAACATGATGGTGATACCTGCACAGTCAAGTCTGGAAGTAGTAAAAAATAATACTCTTATGTGAACTGTAGCAATAACCAAGGCCCTCGATTCTTCAGCTATTTGGCCTCTGCTTAGCAAATGCTCAATGATGAGGCAGGCAGTAAGAAATGGATAGATTGATTGATATAATTTTATTGGTTTAACATGCATACTATTGCATGCTCTTCCAGCAAGCCAAAGATAATAAAGGAATGAAAATTTGCAAAGGATAAAATGATATATATATAAGAAGGGCAGGGAGATGTACCATGAAAGGGCTCATTACAGGCCTATCTTGGTTTTGCATGTCCACAGACAATCCTATTTTGACTTCTTACTCAGGGGCATGCTAATGCTTTGAGCGTACTTTGGGTACTTTGACCATTTGTTTTGTCCTGGTACACAAGTTACCTTATGAGAATGCACTTACCTCTCCAGATCTATGATAAATGTGTAATGGGCTAGGTTAGGCTGGTAAAAAAGGTGGAGTCACTGAAGCTTGATTCTCTCCTACCCCATCCTGATCCACATAAATAACCTCTCCTTGGAAAAGCACCATGCTGATAGCTCAGTGGTAGAGCAATGGCCTCAAGGTCTGGGGATCCCAAGTTAGATTCCCGATTAGGATATGGACTTTTCCAATGGTGACGGTTAGAAATGATTGGTTGCGCTATGAATAAACTACAGCAAGACCCATTGTGTGTGTTATTATATCTTGTTGACCATAATACTGTTGACCTTCACCGCATGACCAGCTCTCCAATGAACATTTACACATATAGTTGGTCTTTGCTTCCTCCGATTTGGAAAAAAATGCGAAAGGAAAAATGCCTGAGGAAGCAGATTATCTGAGAATTCTAGCTAAATCTATAAATCATAGAAGCAGTTGTGAGGGCTCTTTGAAATTGAAGGTTTAACAAAGTGAGGGTTGACCATTAGATTTTGATTTTGATTAAATCCACACAAATACATGTTTATGAACATGGCCCCTAGAGGTAAATGTATTGTTGTTGTGCCATCAAATACCCTGGGAGCCTCAAATGGTTCTAATTCTATCACTTGAACTTATAGATTTTTGAGTTGTCAAACACACAAAAAACTTGCTGGTAGCAGGGGAGATTTGTTTTATCCTTTATTTCAGATTCTACATTATAAACTTTCTGCATCTTCTAGTTTGGTCAATAATACATTTTTGATGAAATACTATTTTCGATTATTGTTTGGACCTCATGAACATCATAATCCATGGGAAGGTGTTTCCATACTCTCCATTATTTATAGGTCACCCCTCATTCTGTCTTTGAAAGGGTCTGTTGCTAGGCAAATGTAGCCATTGCTAGATAATTGCTTGTTCTAGCAACAACAAGTTTCAGCATGTTCAGCATGGTAGGTACTATCAGAATATCACTTTAAATCAGTGTATGGACCTTCTCGGTATCATAATTATATTAGTATAAGGGGTTATTTCCACACTGTTGATTCCTTAGCTCATTCCAAGCAAAGGTTTCCCCTTGTCATAGAAAGGGGCCCATTGCTAGGCAAAAGTAGCTGTTGCTAGGTAACTTCTTCTCCTCACAACAAACAAAACGTTTTGGCATGTTGTCTTTTCGAGGGGTACTACAGAATTTCTATGAGATCAATGTCTCGGAAAGAGGACTATTGCTAGTAAAAGTAGCTATTACTAGGTAACTGCTTACATTCTAGCAACAATTGGAAAGCTGCAGCACTTTACTTCAGTCCATTTTAGTAAAGTGGGTACCATCAGAGTGCTGTCACTGTATATCACTGTATGGAACTTCTACATGCAGCATCATACAGGTAAAAAGTCTTTACTGTCTATACCTTAACTTTTTCCAAGTATAACTAATCTATTGTAGTGGAAAGGGCCTTTTGCTAGGCAATGGTTGTTGTTTGCCCTAGCAACAAATGGAAAGCATCATAATGTTCCTTGGGTTAATTCAAGGGTACAGGTACTGAGACATTGTAAAGATCAATGTCTCGGAAAGGGCCTGTTGCTAGGTATATGTAGCTGTTGCTAGTTAACCGCCTGTCCTAGCAACAAATAGGAAGTTTCAACATTTTCCTGTCTTGGATGGGATAGGTACCATCAGAATTCCTATAACATCAATATTTGATCTAGGGCAAATGAATTTGTATTGTTTTCCATCTTAAAAATGGGACCTATAATTTGAAGAGATGATTACATAGACATGCAGATTTCTAGGTGCCTGCACAAGAGTTCACTTTTCCATACCCAGAGACATAGGACAACACAAAGAAACATGTTGTAGCTTTCAGTAATTCTAAGAATTAAACTCCTTAAATAAGGCTCTTTTTCGGCATCTGCTGCTCTACTACACCTTGTGTTGAGTGTGCCTGCGTGAGCTGGGGGGGAGGGATCTCACACCTCCCTCCTCACTCCCTGCACTATAGCTCAAAAGCCCTTCGCCCAGTCCTCCCTCATCCACACCCCAGCTCAAGCATATTTGTTGTGAGTCTTCTACAGCAGTTGCATTTTTATAAACCATAATTGCCATTTCAATCAACTAAAACAAATGATACAGATGGGTGTTTTAGTGTCTACTCTATTTTACCTCATAATTTGTACAAATATGTATTACTACCTGAGAAGTAGTTACCCTACAATAACCTTTTTTTTATGTAAAAACACTATGTGAGGACAATCAAAAACATCCTACTGACACACTTCCTGAGACATGCATTAAGCTCCTATTGACCTACAAGGTGGAACAACATGTGGATAATCAGCTCATACAGCATACAATGACTTGACACCCTCGGGCGACATAATATGTGTAGGCCACATTTTATCCCCAAGTCCCCAGTCTTTCATTGTCAAGAGACTTCATTAGAATTATGGCAATTTTACTCCGGCCCCGCTGAATCAGTACACCATGCCAAAATATCAAGAATACGTCAAGTGTATCTGTCTCATTGGATCAATCTGATACATGAATGCAGCCTCGGTGAGTTATTCACAGGAGAAGCATATCATGCATCACGCCCACCAATTGGCATTGTCCAATAAAGAACTGCGTGGCATGTTTAACCCTGTAAGGGCCACTCATGCATTTGTGCATCATGCATCCTACCAATCCTTTGGGGTTGATACGCAAACTCCCGGAGGGTTTGCATTATGCATTAATGCATCATTGGTAAGTAAGTAAGTATTCCTTTTTTTCTTACCTGAAGGTATATACATAGGATGTGGGCCTGGTTTAAGTAGTTCCACTGTGATGCCTAGATGGTATACTTGTCTTATTCTTATTCTTCAATGGATATATATATATATATATATATATATATATATATATATATATATATATATATATATATATAGTGGTATGTAAAGCTACATGAGGAGGGATACATCAGCATTCCCAGTCATGTAGGGGTGCACTGAAAAAAGTCTTCCTGACAAAGTGACATGTATACCCATGTCAACTTGATTTGACACAGAGAGCACATGTCACTGGGACATGTGCACATATGTCACCATGACAACTGTAGCACACAGTAATCCTCATATGATTTGACATGTCTTAAAATGCCACGTCATCTGTGAGTTGACTAGGGTCACGGCTATGTCGAAAGCACTTGACATGTAATGGTTTGACATGCATGATTGTTCTAGGATATTCCACTAGATGGGGAAAACAACTATTTTGGTACCAGGATTAATCACTACCAAGAAGTACCACCAACACTTGAGACATTTGATGCATCTGTGTCATTTCATTTTCATGAAGAATAGATCACTAAGGTCTGTAAATACTATCAAGGAATGGTAGTGAATTCTATTTCATTGTTAAATTTGCATTTATTATTGAATATCAAAATAGAAACCCACCATCCTGAATACTTCAACTGGAGATGTTAGACACCTTATGTGTGGGTCAGTGAAAATACCGAAGGACTGTATTCTAACCCACAATCTATAATCTCAGTATCTACAGTACAGAGAGACATATTGCATTGCCATGCACCTCCATGCCCTTGTCTTATGGACTGCATAGAGGTCCTCAGTCAAGTAGAAGTTCTGTAGTTAGGAAAAAGTGCCTTAGTGTTGCAGGCCTGAGGGACTATGATATCCCCTGCCTTCTAGTATAGGCCTGCCTTGATTGAACCATTGGTACATAGTTATTGACTGCTCTTGACCCTTACATAATTGTCTCACAGTATTACCTAGCACTCAGGTGAATGGCTGAGAAATATGTGACGTGTCTTCATTACGCATGTCGAGTGGAGTTGACAAACCAAATATGAGAGTGTCAACCTCATTCTACATGTCATGTGGGAGACAAATTGTGACCTGTGCAGTATGCGTCAAAGCGATCAGTGTTCTTCTCTCTGTGTGCCATATGCACAGAAAAAAATAATGATACTCACCGGGAGCCTAATGTTAGCCTCAGGCAAATGTCGCCAAAATGAGTATATTTTGATACTCAGGGTGAGCCTAGGGTGTAGGCATACTCCAGCAATACCTGTACTCTAGATTGTTTATGGCCTAGCTGTACCCTCTCTACTGCCCTACTTTCACAGTGCAGGAGTCTCTTTAGAGACAGGCTCAGGGTCAACTGGAGTAACATAATAGAAGAGAATAGGACATTACCTGAGTATCTCTATGAAAAGGGTCAGGCAATGCTGGATCCTACCTGAACAGGCTTCACCATTGCAGGAGTCTTTCTTACCTATGGTGTAATGCACTGCCAGAGTATCCCAATACATAGGATCACACTTTACTGGATTCTATCTTCAGAGTGAGTCCAGCAACACTACCCAGTGGGCACAACCCCACTTAAAGAGTTACTAATCAGCACTGCATTGTAGGGCTTACAGACAGTCTAAATTGTAATGGTTATGTAGCCCTGCATTTGTAGCCCTTATTGAACTACTAAGCTGTAGGGTGTATTAAGCCCAACACATAATTGGTTTGTTAAACATTATAAAGAAATATAGAAATTAAGGTCACCGTTTGACAAAAGCCCATAATTTCATACACACAAGGATTTCAGATGGTTTAACATTCAACTTCCTAAGGCAGTCTAATTAATCGATGAATAGTTTGTGCATTCCTGGTTTCAGTGTCCTTTTTGCTCCTTGGTGGGATTTGAACCGGGTACCTCCTTATTGTGACTCCTTTGTGCTCCTATATGTGCTAGCGGGTCAGGTGTTGAAAGTGGCACTATCAATATGACATTTCAACGATAGACCTACTACAGTGAGATGTCATTGGTCATATGAGGCCCAGTAGACTAATAGGGAACACAGACTGGAGTGACCATAGTAAGGAAAAATGCCCATAGTAAGGCCAAATGTCCACAATGTCCTCAGTAAGTATTGCACAGTCCTACTTATATGCCTATTGCAACCTGGCTCACCAGTTGTAGAGGTGGCACAGTGTTAGGATTCTCGCTTTGCATGTGAGGGATCTCAGGTTCAAGTCTAGGTGGTGCTGAGAAAAATTTTTTTTTTCAGTTTAATAGGAAACATCTCATCTATTACAGTGTATTTTTCTAAGACCTAACTTTGTAACTAATTAAAATAGATGCTTGCTTGAAAACTGACAGAATCCTCAACATCTGCCAAGTCAGAAAATAGCAAAAAAATAAATCGTTTGCATAACAAAATATTTCAGGTTAAAAACTTTTGAAGAGCATCCCTGGGCTGGAATCGAACTCAGGACCTTCTGATATGAAGGTAAACATGTTACCACTACACCATCTTGACTGAGCTGAAAGATCTCCACTGGAATCTCATATGATCTGCTCCCTCTGTGTGTTGAAATCTGGTATTCTACTTTTTTCCAAGCCCCAAAACATTAGAAATATGCCTGGGACCATATGTTACTTTTACATTTACTGCAAAGATATGATCATACTCTAAATGTTTTAGTGATTAATTCCTATTATATTCCTAAATAGATAAGATTATATTCTTAGATATCATGGTTCTAAGGACTAGAGGACAATAGAAAGGATATTGAGTATGTGCAAGAATGGGTGAGGGGGGGGGGCTTAATAGGGAAAAATCTTCTCACAACCCCATTATGAATGCATATTCATGCTCACATTGTAGCAATAAGAATGACTTTACAAAAATTCTCAATGGGGCTTGAACTCACTATGAGTTCAGTGCCATATCAACTGAGCTAAGGAGGCACATGGTGTGGTGGGTGCTAGGATATGATATAATCTCAGACATCAGTGTAAGGGCTAGACCCCTGCCTTGTTGGAGTATTCTGTTAGATTCAGACTGAGTATGGCACCATGCCTGAGCCTTGTGCCATACTCATGCTGATCCTTTTTCCCAATGTGTGGCATTGAAGCAGGCTCAGCATGAGTATGGCATGTCAGGGGAGAGCCTCTAGCAGAGGCTCTCTTGATACTCAGACAGCACAAGAGACTAGGTGAAACTCAGGCTGATCCTCTTTTTTCTGTCAGTGTGGGCTGTAAATAGCTTATTCTAGAAAATGCATATCAACTCAACCCATTCATCAGAATGTGTTGAGTGCCCTAAGGGGCCATAGCCTCATTATAAATGTCCTCTTAGTTTGCGCGATTTCTATAGAGTTAACCATTAGAGATTCACTCAGTACTTAGAGACGTTTAATGGATATTTTAGGGGGGAGGGGTCTGTGGGTTAGGATATGAAAGAATCAATTGCCCCAATATTCTTTGGGCTTATCTATGTTTATCAATAGTTGCTGGTGGTCATAATCTCTCTCAGCACTCCTTAGTTTATTTTTGCATTGTTTTTGAAGAAAATTGACTATGTTGTAACCATCAATTGATTTACTTCGATGATATTGTCTGAGAGCATCTTTGTTCTCAATTATGAGATCCATTAATACATCGTCAATCCAGGGTTTTCTTTTCTGTTTAATCTGGAATTGTTTTATTGGGCACATAAAATTTGAAAAAGCTGTGATTTTCTCAATTAATATGTCCCATGCCATGCCACCATCAGTACTTGCCCAGAACTCATCCCAATTTTCATTCCTGAGGGCCAAGATGATGTCTTCCTCCCTATAATTCTTGAATGACCTACCTTTAGATAACATGGGTGTCTTGTTTTTTTTTGTGTGTTTACGAGTAATATAAACCAACTGGTGGTCACAAATGTTGGTGTCCTTGACTCCACCATCATCAATATGCAGGTTTTTTTGTGAAAATTAGATCAATATTTGTGTCAGGGACATTGGGATCTGGATTTATGTGGGTTATATCTGTGATAAGTTGGGTGCATTCCCAGTGGGCAAAGTGTTCTAGCATACTATCAGAATCAGTGTCTTTTACCCTCATATTCACATTCATATCCCCCAGGAAATAGACCTCATCATATTTTTGCTTATCCATCCCTTTGTAGGCTGTTGATAAATGTTCAAGAAATTCTGTGACTTTGGCATCCGGGGGTTTATATAGGATAAAACCAGCAGTGCCTTGTTCATTCCCTTTTTTATAACTATACCCATTGCGTTTCAATATGTTCATTTATTAAATTTAAGTGACCATACTCTGTAGGTGAGAAGGTTATGTCATTTTTAACATATGTAACTAAACCTGGTCCTTAAAGGGTATGTGAAAAAATGCATCTGATGTTTTTTTATGCTTTTAGGCTTCAAGGTTGCAGCTTAGTGTAAGTCATAGTGTGAATCTACTATACCAAACACAATGAATACTGGACACATTTATGAGAGTTTCTTTCTCACGAGTGCTGCATTAGTGCATTATGTCTTGCCTCCAGGTGTTCATAGTTCTACTATGGGATGGCTGGTGCATGGAAGCAATCCTCCTTAGTCTTGCGAGAGTTGCATTCAAGCAGCCTGGAGGGTGTTGCTCCTATAGTAAAAGGAAGAGCTGGCTAAAAATGCCCTTGTTTTCAGTCCTTTCTTTTCATGTAGCTATAATTTGTCCCTTTTGTTGCTCACAAGTGGTCATTCAAGTATGGTGCTGAAAAAGGGGGATTTGAGTAGGTAACTAGTTGGGAGAAGTCAGTTAGTATAATAAACTATAGAGCGTGTGACATGAGTAGGTACCTGGTAGTGGAGCTCTCTCTATTTTAAACAAGGCAGGTGACTTTTCAGACTAATGTGGTGAGTGCAAGTACTTAGGTGAAGCAGTGCACGACTTGTTTAGAAAAGAGGGCACATACTCACAGCTCTTTTTACAATAGGAGCAACACCCTTCTGACCTTCAAGAGCTAGGGTCTTCGCTAGGGCCTTCTGATTGAACAGCATAAAATGAATGCGTCAAACCCTGTCAAATATAATTTGATGATCATCAAACAGACTCTGCATCTTAATTACTTTAGACGGTTCGGCTGTATGGCCCTACCTGATAACACTAGAGTGAGAAGCCATGAAGTTGTCAACATAGATACCTAAAAGAAACGACCAACCTATTTCCAAGTCACATTATTTGTGCTACTCAAAAGGATTCTGGCATGCAGAGTGAAATGAGTGCTCAGTACCCTAAGGGACAGAAAAAGGTTCTCTTCTGCATTGTTTGACACCACAATTGACCAAATGCAGCAGGTGCTGCATTCATTAAGTATGGGGACTTCTGGAAAACATGTTATTGAATAGAACAGTGCCCTCTCTCCATCATGGTATTACACAAGATCCCCCTCCAGGGTTATTCCATATTTATTGACAAAAGAAATGAACAATTAGTCTAACATCAAATTTGAAATTGGCATTTCATTGCGGACTAACAGTCCTGTTCAGTCAATATTGCGTTGCATTTGTTCAATTATGACGTCATACAATACATCAGAAAGATCTGTTGTTCTCCCTTAGGATAGTGCATATTATGCAATGTATGTCGGAATCTTTTGATTCAGCATAAAGCCCATTGAAATTAGTCAACATGAAAATAGGGTGGTCTTTTCCTTTAAGTTGTCTGTTCCATATCTGAGAGGCTTTGCCTCATCTTTTTTATGCTACTTCACTTGGGATACACCATTATCTTTAGTGTAGTTAGTGTAGTCTGTAATCAAGGAACAGAATACTGCCATCCCCTACACCCCCATCCCCTCTCCTTGAATCTTGTCTCCCAATGAAGAAGCTAGAAATGGTGGCTTGAATAGTTTTAATCATACAAATGGGCACCCTTTTCCAACAAGAATGTTATAAATAGACACCTCCACATTGGCAGAGTAGGGTGCACTAAGTTAAGCTGGTGATATCACATTAGGCTCCCCCTCAGCTGACAGCTTGTGGAAATATGTGTGTGGAAATAAGCATGGGGTCTTAAATAAGTACCCATCTTGAATAAGCAGTAGTCTTGAATAAAGGCTGGGGGTATGGCCTGGTTAAAATTAATAAGTGCCTGGGCTCTTATACAAGCCAATACGATTAGTGAAGTTTCTCAACAATAAGCACAACTTATAAATATCTCACACTTACAGAGACCGACCATGAGCCTCTACTACGCAATGGCCAATATAGGTTCAATTTCTTGCCACTGAATCCAATCTATGCCATCTTCTGTTACAATTACCTAGTACAGCAGCCCATTAGCAGGTAGTAGGGCCTTTTTGCACTAAGGAAGTTTTTGGATATTTTGAAATACATAATAAGTCTACATATATTAAGTCTTTAAACCTCCAATGACTGTATAATCCCTCCAGGATGGTAACTCAGAATATCAAAGATAGTGCAAATTCATTTAAAGAGTTAGTATTGTAAGATATTCTCTCCCTTTGAGGTTAAACATGCATGCCTGAGAATACTCCATTCAAATTATCTCTTCAAAAAGCTGGTGTAATCCATGAAACTCATTTTAGGATACCCCCTGGATGTACCCCAAGATGTCAAATTCACTGTTTTCCTATACTCTCTGGAAAACTCGCCAGACAGAATGTTTGCTGGGATTCAAGTCTGACAAGTATTCATTTCAGAATAGCACCACACCTTCACACCCAGGAAACTTGCCTGGAAATTCAGTCAGGACTTCATCAAGAATAATCCCCTTTTTTTATCAACTTCCAGGCTCATAGTCCTTGGTCATCAATAAGCATCATTACAGAGGTCGCAAATGGACACTCTAGCACTGAAGCGGAACATCATGCAGATACTTTGCTATGGCCTCAGTGGTGCATGCTTGACATGATTCCTTTTGAGATGGCACTGGTGATGGATCACCCATTGCTAAGAGGGTTAATCATTTTCTACAGATACACTCCTTAGGCATCTCCATCAAGAATAGTATAGGTTCCCTAGGATATGTTACTCCATAGAGTCCTATAGTGCAAGCCACCCCCCTCTACCCCCCCTTCAAAGTAGGCTCCCTTTTGTGTTCAGTACTGAGTCCTATGTAGGATAAGGGGGTTTATAGAGATGTCAGGAATCTTTATCAGAGTGATATCAAATGGAAACAAGGGGCCACCTATACCAGAAAATCCTGCTGAATCCAAAATTTGTGGTCTTGATTCTCAAAATTTGGCCAAAGGTACCTAAAAATGAGGTTTGATGATGAGAATATTTTAAAAATGTACAAAAGTTATATTGAAAATGATTGGAACTTTTTATAGATGCAACATGCTAATCAAAATCAGTACCTCAATCTACATATCCCAATGTTTGCCTATCCGAACCTGGCAAGTACTCTGCTTGTGTATGGCTCTACCTCTCCCACATACTGCCTATCCCTTAGTCTGCCTATCACTCATACTACCTATCCCCTGAAACATCTAGAGTTTAATTAGGTTTTCCCTCACATGGCTTAAAGGATTAAAGTTTACCCCTCACCTTTGTACCTAATTTTCTCTGTACATTCTTACCATTAGTCTACCTATCCTCAATCTGCCTATCATTCACTTTACCTATCCCTCATGGTGACTATCCCCCAAATCTGCACATCCCTCATATTTGACTGGCACATCTGTGATATTACCTAGCACCAATGTATCTTTTGAATATGCTCACCTTACAAGGTACCCTCTGTACCTATCTCTTAAACTGTTTATTACCTATCCTCCTTGCTACCCATCCTCTTCAATACCTATCCCTCAAGCTCACTTTATAGCTTTCCTGCCTATCACAGCTTGATCAGCTGGGATAGCTCACATCCAACCTTTGTTATGATCTCTTAGTCAACCTATCCCCTAAAGAACAAATCCAACAGTCTACCTCAAGCATACATCTACTGATCACTCATGCTATATATCCTTGAGGTTACCTATCCTTCAGGCTGCCTATCCTTCATGGTATATAGCCCTCTGCCTACCTAACCATCTATCTATGCATCTCTCACCTTGTATGCTATTCTTTCTACCTTTATAGTAGCTCTTATAGTCTATGCCTTGTGAAATATACCTATCGCTCATTGTACCTATCCTCAAGTCTGCATATCACTCATGTTTACCTTACATATCCCTCAGGCCATTGAATTATCATGCTTTTCTAAAATGCCTCACCATGGCTATCATTAGACTAGCTAACTACCTATCCTACATGTATGTTGTTTATTCCCCTCCTCCTATCCTTCATGCTGCATATCGTTCATGCTATCCCACTTGACAAGTTAAAAAACTGAGGGCTATATACCATGAAGGATAGGCAGCCTCAAGGATAGGTAACCTCAATGATATATAGCATGATCGACAGGTAGATGTATGTGTGAGGTAGACTGTTAAATTTGTTCCTTAGGGGATAGGTTGACTAAGAGATCAAAATGAAGGTTGGTTGTGAGCTATCCCAGCTGATCAAGCTGTGATAGGTAGGAAAGCTATAAAGTGAGCTTGAGGGATAGGTATTGAAGAGGATGGGTAGCAAGGAGGATAGGTAATAAACAGTTTAAGACATATGTACAGAGGGTACCTTGTAAGGTGAGCATATTCAAAAGATACATTGGTGCTAGGTAATATCACAGATGTGCCAGTCAAACATGAGGGATGTGCAGATTTGGGGGATAGTCACCATGAGGGATAGGTAAAGTGAATGATAGGCAGATTGAGGATAGGTAGACTAATGGTAAGAATGTACAGAGAAAATTAGGTACAAATGTGAAGGGTAAACTTTAATCCTTTAAGCCATTTGAGAGAAAACCTAATAAAACTCTGGATGTTTCAAGGGATAGGTAGTATGAGTGATAGGTAGACTAAGGGATAGGCAGTATGTGGGAGAGGCAGAGCCATACACAGGTAGAGTACTTGTCAGGTTGAGATAGGCACACATTAGGATATGTAGATTCAGGTATTGACTTTGATTAGCATGTTGCATCTATAAATAGTTCCAATAATTTTCAATATAACTTTTGTACATTTTTTAAAATATTCTCATCATCAAACCTCCTTTTTAGGTACCTTTGGTCAAATTTTGAGAATCAAGATCACAAATTCTGGATTCAGCAGGATTTTCTGGTATAGGTGGCCCCTTGTTTCCATTTGATATCACTCTGATAAAGATTACTGACATCTCTATAAACCCCCTTATCCTACATAGGACTCAATACTGAACACAAAAGGGAGCCTACTTTGAAGGGGGGTAGAGGGGGGGGGGCTGTTACACTGTGTCCATAGGTAAAGCTCTGAGTTTCACCTCCTATCTATTGAAGCTTCTTGTCTCCATGATGCACTATTGCAGTTGTGATAGATTAGATTTTAGCAAAAGAACAATAGGCTTAGGAATAATAGCAGTGCCTCAAAAGCTGCCGATAAATTAATGGTCATTGGCAATTGGTTCTCTACTCACCAGGACTGCATTCATGCTTCACACTTAGCCTGTAAGGTTGATAAAGGTATGTATACACTGTAACGGTCAGTAGGGCGTCTGAATATAGCCTTTTTGACTAGACTCACAAGGCAGATAATTTGTGTATTATTATTACCAATGGATGTATTAATAAATCAGCAGCCCTTGAATGGTTTTAGTGATTTAACTTTAATACAGGTAATATGAACAGACTGACATGACAACTAATTTCTATAGCAGCTACAGTTGATTTGTACGAGTTCTCATGTAGGAAGAATCTCAGCTACTTCCAAAGTGTAATTAGACAAGGAGTAGCTCTCAAAATAACATATGTTCCAGGAATGCAGAAGACAATTAGAGGAACTAAAAGTGTGATTTCTTCTCAAAAAGGAAAGTTCAGATAGGTTGAGTTGAGGGATGGGCTTTAATTTGTAGGGTTTTGATTGGGAACTTCAGCAAAGATGGTTATATATACTGGGAATGATATGACACAACCAACCCACCTGCCAATTCTCCAGCGTTTTCAATATCATAAGCCTACAAAGCCTATGCTATAGAGGTGGGTAAGTGATCACAATTTGGTTTTCAGTAGAGAAAAAAGAAAAATTTCTCTCTGAGACCTAGTTATATGAATCTATATAGGCTACATGAGTATTCTGACCTTTCAGAATAAAATGTCCGTTACACTTTTGCAAACAAGTATGATCTGCTGTTTTACAACACTGCCTCATGTACTATATGCATCTCTCATATGTACACTGAGTTGATGGAAGACATATCAGGCACACCACAGATGAGTTTTTAACCACATGAGTGCTGTTCATTAGTGTAAATTGCACATGAGCTTAAGAGGATCCTTTCAGATGCACCAGGGTTCAATCCTCCATACAAGCCGCCTCTATTTACTTAACGCATTAAGCCCCTGTAGACACACAAGCTGGGACAACATACGGGTAATCAGTTGTTACGAGGTAAAGCATCTTGAAAGCTCCAGGCTGTATAAAATGTGTCCTGGCTCAATTAAAATACAGACTGTGGAACAGCCCCTGGGCCATTAACTTAATGTGGCATGGCTTGTTGCGGTTCTTGTTCCCTTGTTGGTGTTGCGTTCAAATGCAGCGCATGTGCATGTATTCTCTCATCATGGTAGATCATACCAATCAATATGGTGTGTATCAGTCCTGTAGGTTTGATATGATAGATAAATGCAGCCTTGGTGACTTATTCACAAGGATTGCCTTATGCATCATGCCCACCCTTGGCCATGATGCATTGAAGCATTATGTGGCCCTTAGTGGTTTAAGCTGTACCTGAAGGTAATCACAGCCTACCTGACACTTTACACTGTGAGAATAACTGTTGAATCTACCAGGGATCCTCATAAAACTGAATAGTGAACCACCTTAATTCTTTTTGCAATGAACCTGTATAATTTTAATAAGAAGCCCCAGGTGGCAGTACAGTGTTAAAAAAAATGTACAAGGAATCTGTGAAAATAACAACAAATTTACAGTAAACCCTAAAGGAACCATTGTAACAGGAAACCCCAGCCATCCGGGTTATTCCAGATGAATGGTGGTTATAGAACACCCACCATAATTATATATCCAAATCGGTAGGAGCAGGACATAATGCTTTTTTTTCAAGGACATTTTCTATTTTGGTAGTCAGAAAGACATGCTTGAGGTTGCAAAGTTCAGGGTTGTGCTCTGGGGACAGGTAGTGTCACTATATGCACTCTAAAAAAATAACTGTTGAATCTACCAGGGGATCCACATAAAACTGAAGATTGAACCACTGCAATACAACTGCAGTGAAGCAATGTAATTCCTAAAATGAAGCCCAAGGTGGCAGGACAATGGCACAAGGAATCTCTGTAAGCATGATAACTGATCTGTGGCAACTTTGGGAAAAGGATTTTGCCAATATTTTGATAACACGTTTTACAGTGTGGTGCTGGGTATGAGTGTTCCCTTCTTTCTCTGGCCGCTTGGATACATTGGCTGAATCAGCACTTCTTCACACTGGACAACCACAAAAACATATCAATCCCAGGAAACCAAGTTGTTAAAATGAGTTTGCTGCACAAGCCTACAAAAAGCTCTATTCACCGGAAGTAGAGTCTCATAATTTATGGTATCACATGAGCCACATAAATCACATGAGTCCAGTGGCAATAATAATGACTTGTTTCCATCTATGTCTGGTTGTTCAAATGAAGATAGTTCTTATCATTTATCAAAGTGAGGGCCTTCAACTCCAATGTATAAAACATTTTCAGTCTGTCCCCATTAAGAGGGTTTGACATTCCTAACTACAGTAGTGAAAAGTTGAAATTTTCTTACTCACCCTCCCAAGTCAAGGGGATCAATTTTCGAGGGCCTTCAAAATCCACCTACTCCGGCACTGATAGAATATATGCACTTCTCCGTGAAAAAAGTATTAAGTCTGTGCATCAGTTCAACAAAAAGTTCAACTCGCTCAGTTATAATACTATCATATCACAATCCCATGGGTCCAAAATAATGTGTTCTAGAGATTAAAACAGCCTTTTAGAATCAGCCACGGTATGCAATATGACAATGCTTTCATCAACTTTTTAACAGTTTAGGAGCTAATGCATTACAAAATAATATCCCCACTTAGCGGGATAAATTATCAGCCAATGAAATAAGCCTAATTGTTTGACCCGTTAGAAGACTTTGTCACTCGCTTGACTGGCTGTAGTATCAGAACATTGTCACCGCCTGTGAGGAAGGTGACAACGCACTGAGAACTTTCAGTAGGGTGGTGACTGTAAAGTGGTCACTTTACCGGATAGTTTTAAACCAAATCAATATAAATTGATCGCTAACTGATGGCTGTCAGTCACTGACAAACAGTGTAGTCCATTATCGTAAGGGTTGTTGTGTTTTTCTACTTATATTAGAGCTTGGACTATGTTCTCTTGGTTCCTACTTTACCCCAAATCTATCAAATTCCATTATCACTGCATACAAGTGGCCCCCGCAAGCCAACAGGTGGCCTTCATTACTGGGTCTGATGGAATGACGTCATGACCTAATTTGCCCATATATGGAGAGAGTTGTTGTCATGTGACCTCTCACACTTGTCACTGCAAGCAGTCAGCCAGTGTTTTGTGGGCTGACCAGGAGGGTCTTGCCAAATATAGCAAAGAAGAACTTGTATTTTTTCTTCAGAAAGTACTAAGGGAAATGTGTATGGCCAAACATGTTTTCATAGTATTGATAATTTTACAGCAGAATCCATGAAACACCACATTTCTGAGCAATGTTACAAGCACCTGTCTTGAATAAGGGCCAGGGGTGCTGAGTATTAAGAGTAAAGAGCACCCAGGCGGCTAAACGGGCCACTACGGTAATCACAGGTAACATGGAGGGATGATTGGCTGTCAGAATAACTAGTGAATAGATGAGGGGAAAGGGTCCTCCGAGGTAAAATATGATATTTAAAATCGAAGTCATGAGCTTTAAAATGAGGTATGATACTTGCAGATAGCCTCTCTGGTCCCGGAGATATTGATTCATGAAAATGGAATGACATAATTATACCAATATAACCAATAAGCTCTATCATTCCTTGTTTTAATTAAATTAGGCATATATCTAATTAGCATAATGATTTAAATAATCAATTAAAAAATGGCCAACCCTCTCCATACATTTGGGCATAGCTTTGGATCTAGAAATGGTATCTTAATGCTTTTTTCAGCGTATGAATAAATATGAATCATTCTATCAATAGATATTAAGATTTTTTCTATTTGGAATATAATTTTGGCTGCCATGGCAACCCGTATCTCTGAATACAATAATTAAGGCCTTATTTTGAATTCAAAACATTCCATTTACACTCCAAATACATAGGAAGTGCCAGACAATAGAACGTTTTTGAGACAACAATATCTTTCTGTATAAAAAATTACATATTAGCAATTTTGGTCTATTTTTCATGTTTTTAACCTCTGTACCTGCCTTTGTGGCCAAATTCAGTACTAAAAATCCCGAAGGGAGAGCCCTTTCCCCTCACATGCCCTTACAAGTTCATGCAGAAAAAAGAAATTAAAAGTGTAGCTTCTTCTCAGAAAGGAAAATGTGGCTAATTTGAGTCAGGCTGAAGAAATTGATTTGCAGGGTTTTTTTTATTAGCACCTTCAGAATGCCTGATGGCAGAATAAGTGTTTGCTTATATGTACTTCAGCATCCCTATACCTGGAATGGTACACCCTATCCACCTCATCTGCCAATTCTCGGGTTTTACATTTAAGAACTTGGAAAAACTAAACTATACATTGCTATAGGGTAATAACTGCTCATAATGTGTGGTACAATTCTTTTTTCTTCAACTGAAAATAGCATAACCTGGCTTGATCAAGACCGAAACAGACATATGGAGACACTGATAAGTTGAGAAAAGGACAGACAAAAACAGCAGGGACAGGCAGAGGAATAAGGAGGGGTGGCATATCAAAGACATGATATCCTGAGCTAGGTTGACAATATTGTGAGAAAAACAATGACAATTCATTATGAACATGGCATTCTTGGCACTATTGGTGATATGGAATGTTAAGCCAACAAACTTCTCCGAGAAAAAATAAATGAAGTGATATGAGTAAATGTTCTCTCCTCAAAAGATATCACCATAAAACCTTGTGTATAAGCCAGACCAGTCTACAAGCCGCACCCTGAGTTCAGGGCTTTGCTATGAGCCATGGCTTATATGTACAGATTTACAGCAGTTGTATAAATCTATATAGACCATAACTGCAATTTTACTCAGCATACAACAAATGATGCAAGTGGGTAGGTAATCACTGCTCTATTTTACTTTGTATGTACAAATGTTTCTTTTTGCCTGAGAAATAGTTGCCCTACAATAATTTGGCAGATGTTAATGTGAAAACACTATGCTAGAACATTCAACAACATACAGAGTTTTGCCTCACCAATGTATGTAGGTAAATGTTTATTTCCTATTGACACACTGATGCATGCATTGAGCCCCTATTGCCCCATAAGTTGGGACAACATATGGATAATCAGCTCATACAGCGCACAATGACTTGACACCCTCAGGCGGCATGATATGTATCCGGGATCAGTTAGGACACCATAAAACGGGGATACTTTGGCCCACTTTTTGGATATTTCCAAACATTTAGCATGATAGGAGTGCAAGTATTGGGGAAATAACTGTTATTAGTTTGAGTTTTAGTCAGTATCTTTCAAATGTAATTTTAAAAGTTTGTGTCCAGCAAGTACTAGATTTACCTCAAAATAGGTTAGGGCAAAGTTACCCTTACTTCGGGGTAACTTTGGCCCAAAAGGGATTTCTTATGGTAGTATATTTCTCATATATACCCCTTGTAGGGGCCGGCATCGTTGTATATATATTAGTGCCGTTCATCCGAGAGACGTGTTCTTGTGGTGCTTGTTCCTTCTATGCCAGGTAGGTGTCGCTTTGCGATACCCCGTTGGTACAAGAGGGGGCAGCACCATGCCTCGCGTCCAGCTTCTACTAAGAAGCCGGACGAGCGGCAGAAGGGGACTGGACGTGGTCCAGTCAAGACGCTCAGTATAATCTATTGAAACATTGAATAAAGTCCTACCCGAGAGGTAGGGGTATCCGGGGCTTTGCCCAACCCGAACTACTCGTGTTGTGTTGGTATCTCTAGTGATAAGCGAGCCAACGAGCCACCCAACATATAAGTCGATACGAACCATTACACTGGTGCCGTGACCAGTTGGTTCGGGGGTGGAGCGCGGCCACATTGGCCGAAAGCCTCGGGAAACCCGAAGCGGATCCCCCCAGCCCTGGGCTAGAGGGATTCGAAGAGGATGACTTTACATCCCAGCATCTGTTGTTAGACTGGAAACCCGGTCAACAACAAATGTACAATTCAGAGGGTGTCCGCACTGTTTTCTCGACACCCGGTCTGATGGACGGTGCCACCACTGATGGAAGTGGCATCGTAAGATTGTATCCGGGTACACCCCAGACGGCGGCACCGGATACAGGATTGTTTAGGGGGGTATTAAGACCCCCAACTTTGGACTTGAGCGATTGGTCCCAAGTGATAACTAGCAGGCGCCAGCTAGGTCCTATTGTACCAGCAGGCTCGGCTAGTAGCTTGGGTACCCCAATGGCACAAAGCCCTATGCAGCGTACCGCGACCCCCCCGGGAGCAGTACCAGAAGGGGCAAACGGAGTAGCCCCATTAATGACATCGTCGGACCATGATAGCGACGATGGTAAAGCTATAAAGGACCTATTGGCCCCGAAAGCAAACCCGAAGACTAAGCCTCGGGATGCCGAACCGAGAAACTCGGAAAAGCATTTCCTGGGCCTATCTTTGGACGAAGGCCTGTCTGACTCCATGTTCAACCCTGGAGGCAGCCGCAAGTCGATTTACGGACGTCGGATGGGCCCCGGGTATAAAACTACCTCGGCCTATTTGAAAGCCAAAGAGCAGGTAGAGTTACAAGCTAAGAGGCAACATGAACAATTCATGGCAGCCCAATTACAAATAGAAGAGGAAACTAAATCTCGGATCGGCAAATTACGATCCGTTGAACAGGAGGCGATTCTAAAAGAATCCGACCTAAAATATCGTCTAACTTCCGTAGCCCATCGATTGGAGCGAAAGGAGAAAGACGAACGAGAAAGGGAGAAAAGATTGGCTGAGTTGGAACTCGCAGAAGCCAATAAGCTCAGAGCAATCGAAAAGGCTAGAGCCGAGGAGGTTGCTAAGGCCCGGGATGTAAACAAGCTACAATCCAAGTTGCATGCCATGGAGGAGAAGTTTAAGAAACTTCAACTCCGAAAGGCAGAGACAGAGGCCAAGCTGGTCTCGGAACAATCCGAGATCAGGAGGGAGACCAATGAGTACCAGAGGTCTCAGAAGGAGAAAGGTGAAAAGTACCGTCTACTGAAGGATACTTTTAAGCGAGAGGCATTGGCCGCTCAAGAGGAGCGAAACCGAGCTGTTGCAGAAAATGAGAAGATTCAATCCGAGATCTTATCAGAAAACGCACAGCTGAGGGAGGAACAGCGAAACCTGACTACAGATGTAGCTACCCTCACAATAAATAAGTCTGCTATGGAGAGTTATTTACAGGAGCAAGAGCAGGCGAATGCTCCTCCTGCGAGTAAGGACGCAAACCCGAACTCGACGTTTGTTAAACAGGGTGACCCAGTCTCCTGTTCTACACCTAAGCATCCGCAATACAATCCTTTTGTCAATGACAATGCGACGCGGAATGTAGATCAAGGGGGAGTCTATATCAGAACCCAAGATAAGCATGGCCGAACTAGTAGAGTCCGGATAAGTGAAGTCCCCATAGTCCACAACTTAGACCCGGACTATGCACCCCGGGATGCCTCCGACAGTAGCGCGGAGACTAGTGGTTTCCACATACATGTGGATCAGACCGAAAGTGTTGGGTTGGGAGCTGGTAATAACAGCGGCCAACAAACTCCATCAAACGATGGTAGTCAACCAACGGGAAACCAGCCGTCCGACGGCGGCCACCAAGGTGCACAAGGGGGGACGGTGCTACGGGTACTACAGGTAGCAGTAGTACCTCGGGTACCGGCCCTAACCAGGGTGGTGGGGGCTATACGAACCACAGTGGTTCACAGTGGACGTATACACAGCCGCCACCACCACCTCCACCGGGCAACACAAGCTTCGGTGGTATAGGAGGCAATCGAACCTTGAACGAAACCAAGGCGATTGAGTGGAGCAAACAGCAATGCACTAGATTGATGTATGCTCATAATTCCGCCCGAAGGGTAGCCGTGATTCCTAAGGAATATGACGGTACACGACCATGGAAAGAGTGGTTTGAAGATTTCATCGATGTGATGAATTGTAATGGGTGGACCCCATACAAGGCCAAGCCGCATCTAGTGAGATGCTTGAAAGGCGGGCCGGGTCGCATGGCTGTAGAGCAATGGCGGACCTGGTACGGTCTCGTAGGGAGTTTCGAGCAGTTAGTGCAATCTGCTAGCGGACTGTTATGTAACATGGTCAAGGAGGATCCGATGGTCCGCTTTAAGAAACATACGCAGAAGCCTAATGAAGCTTTCAGAGCATACGGTATGGAACTCCATGCCCTGCTAAGCAAGGCCAGACCCGGTACTGAAAACCAGGACTGGTATATGGACGATTTGATTACACAATTCGTCAAGGGTTTGAGAGACCGAGACGAGCAGATTGCTGCGAGGGATGCCTGGAAGGAAGGCATAACATTGCACGGCATATTTAATGGTATAGATATGGCCGTGAAGAAGCGAACGATGTTAGCCGGGGACATACCGAATGCCAGCGGCTCGGCTCCCCTAGCATCAGTAGTCCAGCAGTCTGAGGTAAATATTACCTCTGACGACTTTGAATTGATTGAAATAGAACAGGAGGACGGCACCTTCTGTTCGATGCAACTAAGGAAAAATGCTTCAGGTAGGAAGTATATTCCATGGAAGGCGTTCAATAAGCCAAGGGATTCTAGACCATCATCCGAGGTCAAGAGTGACCCGAAAGTTGGCGAGAAGGCAGCCAAGCCTCTTGTAAGCACTGATAAAGCGAAGGGTCAGTCTCCGGACATGACCAAACTTATGGAGGATATGTGTAAGAAAATTACAGATGCCCTCCAAGCCAGTCGGCAAAGACCCAGAGTGGATCGCCGAACGGTTAAGTGTTTCAGGTGCCAGCGCATGGGACACTACTCCTCCGAATGTACCGCTGCTAAGCCGGTAATGGCCGCCTTCTATGAAGCCGAGGACAACGGCGAAGGAAGGGAGAACTCTCCGGATTCCACTGATGTGGAAAACTAGTGGGGGTTGTATCCACGGCATTGGGTATAACCCCGGGGAGGAACGAATGCCAAAATGCTACCGAGGGTGACCCGGTGGAAGATTTCGAATCAAATTCACCTGGAGGCCGGGTGGCTGTGGGTGCGCACCCCTGCACCTTGGCCGGGGCCAGGGACCCCAGTGCTTATGTGTATGGGAGTGAACATATGGAGGCGAGTGGCCGCACTGGGGGAGAGGAAGGATGGATCAAAGAGTTGATCCGAGTGTGTGGGACACGCCTTCCCCCAAGTCATCCGTGTCTGGAATTTTTGAGAGGACTCGGATTGAATCTTGGTGATTCGGGAGACTTTCACCAGTTTACCAGCAACCCCTCTCCTTTAGGGGGGAGACGGTGGTATGTACCCATATCTGTGGAAGGCCGGGTAGGTGAATTCTTGGTGGATACTGGAGCCAGCCACTCCTGTGTGTCCAAAAGATTCTTCGACTCGGTGGCCGGCAGCCATGAGAACCTCAAAACGGGGGTAAATGCTTGCACAGCCGACGGAAGCAGTATGCGTACTTTTGGTAGGACGTTTATGCCTATCCGTATAGGAGGCAAAGAATTTGTTCTTTCGCCAACTATAGCAGAGGTTAGTGATGACGGAATCCTCGGACTGGATTTTGCAAGCTTATATGGGGCCGTCTTGGGCCCGAGGGATGGTATGATGAGTATACGGAACCCGTATGGCTTGCATGTCCAATGCGTATTGAGACAAGTGTCTTCGGTTGCATCAGTGATACACACGGTGAAGATCCCACCGGGTACCACTTGCGATGTCCTTTGTGGCGGATCAATGGCCCAAAGGAATGAAACTGGAGTCTATGAACCCGACACGGTGTATTTGTCGAGTATCGGGTTGGACTCAGTGGATACATTAGTGGCTAATGCAGCTTGGACTGTATTACCCATGACTAACAGAAGTGGTTCAGTGGTCTACTTGAAGCGAGGCGACAGTGTGGGTAGGATGAGTTCGGTTGAACACGTCGCCGAGGCTAGGTTCAATAAACCACTAAACCCCGTTAGTAAGCATCCATTGGATGAAGAATTCCAAAAGCTGATTGACCAATCAGATCTACAGAATACGGAGGATAAGGATTGCCTAGCGAAACTCCTACAAAAGTACGAGAGTGCTTTTGGTAGGGAAGGAGGACCGGTGGGTAGATCCGACAAGGTGTTGCACACCATAGATGTGGGCAACGAGAAACCTTTTAAAATCCCGTATCGTAGACTTCCTCTCAAGAAGAAGTTAATTTGCAAACAGGAAATACAAAAACAGTTGGACCTAGGGGTCATCGTGCCGAGCTCGAGTCCCTGGTCCAGCCCTGTTTGTATGACCACTAAGAAAGACGGTACAATCCGCTTTTGTGTCGACTACCGAAAACTGAACGGTATGACAAAGAAAAACTCATATCCTTTACCAAGGATAGACGAGACGTTAGATAGCTTGGGCGGGAACCAATGGTTCTGTACCTTTGACTTACAATCCGGGTATTGGCAGATACCGATGCACCCTGATGACATGGAGAAAACAGCGTTCTCCAGCCACATGGGGCTATTCGAGTATAATGTCTTACCCTTCGGATTGTGTAATGCCCCCGCTACATTCGAGGCCATGATGGAATCCTTGTTGAGTGATCTTTTGTGGAAGAAATGTTTGGTCTACTTAGACGATGTTGTCGTGTTCGGCAAGTCGTTTAGGGAATGCCATGCAAATCTGCAATTGGTACTCAACCGGATACTATCAAACGGTCTAAAACTCAAACCCAAGAAATGTAACCTGTTTAAGAAAACAATCACATACTTGGGAAGGATCATCACCCCCAACGGGGTGAGCGCAGATCCGGAGAAATTAGAAGCTGTAGAGAATTGGGAAAGACCCACGAGTGCTAAGGAGGTGAGATCATTTCTAGGATTTTGTTCCTATTACCGTGATTTCATACCGAATTACTCTCGTGTCAGCTTTCCCATGCAGTGCTTAGCTCACTGGACCCCGGGTAGGGCACGGGACCCATTCCCATGGACCAGCGAGCAAGAAGAATCTTTTAATAAAATAAAAGATTTGTTTAGGAACACACCCGTGTTGAAATATCCCACTCCCGAGGGACATTTCATCTTAGACACCGATGCGAGCAATGATGCAATAGGGGCAGCTCTCTCTCAGGTCCAGGAGGGAGTCGAAGTCCCAATAGCATTCGCTAGCAACACGCTAAGCAAGACCCAGCGTAATTACTGTACCACCAAGCGGGAACTTCTCGCGGTGGTGGTGTATACGAAGAAGTTTAAGCATTTCCTCTGGGGAAGTGACTTCACTTAAAGAACAGACCATTCGTCTCCTTAACTTTAAGGACGCCGAGGGGATGATTGGACGATGGTTAGCTCATCTATCCGAGTTTGGATTGGAGCATAAACAAATAGAGCACCGACCCGGTGCTAAACACATCAATGCAGATGCCTTGTCGAGGCGACCTATCCGAAGGTGCCAAAATGCCACTTGTGAAGACTGCGGGGCCCACAATGCTGTGGTAGCCGGGTTGGTATTTAATTATACCACCCCCCGTATCCCCTGGGAGGAGGCTGTATGTAGCTATCTCGATTGGTCCCCGGAGACCATCAAGAAGTTCCAACAGTCGGATCCCACCACCGCGAGCATAATGGAATACCTACGGTCAGGTATTAAACCGGCAAGGCCGCTAGTGTCCCTAGAAGATAGGGAAGCGAGGCGATTGCTAGCCCAATGGACCGAGCTAGAGATCCGAGACAGCATATTATGTAGGTGGAAGACAACTCCCACCAACGGTAGGCTGTTGCAAATAGTGATCCCCGCCCCGATGAGGAGGGATATCATGTATTATTGCCATGGTCACCAAACGAGCGGCCATTTCGGTAAGAAGAGGTCAATAGAGCGCCTGCAAAGGCGTTACTACTGGCCTGGAATGAGAGGCGACCTGCTCCGGTGGATCGCCACTTGCCCGGATTGTTGTAAAAACAAGCCGGGACCCGGCCGGGGAAAGCAACCCTTATCCCAGGAATTGTTTGGTGTCAGGTTCGCTCGAGTGGCGATAGACATCATCAGCGGGATCAAGACGACGCCCCGGGACAATACTTTCATGATGGTCGTCACCGACTATTACACCAAGTATACCCGGGTGTTCCCTCTTCCTAATCACAAAGCCGCCACATGCGCGGAAGCGTTTGTGAAAGGCTGGGTGCTGCATTTGGGTGTTCCCCTTATAATGCACAGCGACCAAGGAAGAGAGTTCGAGTCAGAGCTGTGGCAGGAAATGTGCCATTACCTAGCCATTTGCAAAACCCGAACAAACCCATACCGACCACAGTCGGATGGGCAGGTAGAGCGGTTCAACAGAACCCTGATACAAGTGCTAAAGCCCCTGGTCAATACCCACCAGGACGACTGGGATGAACAGTGTGAGTTTGTAGTACATGCCTACAACAACACTGTCCATTCATCTACTAATTGCACTCCAAACATGCTAGTGTTCGGCGAGGACATCATAATGCCCGCCGACTTAGTGTATGGAGTGGTTGGGATAGACCCGGAGGCGCCCTGCACCGTGTTGTTTGTGGAGTCGTTAAGGGATAGATTCAAACAGGCATACGAGGCCATTCGGAAAGAGCTGCTGAAGAGTGCGAAGTGGCAAAAGGTGGGTTATGACACCAATGCCAAACGAATTCGTTTTAATGTTGGGGACAAAGTACTAAGGTACTACGAGCTGCTAGAACGGCTGAAGCTCGTAACGCCCTGGGAAGGTCCATTTAAAATTATTCGCATCATCTCCGAGTCTACGGTGATGATGGAGGACTGCCTAACTGGTAGGAAATGGAAGACAAATGTCGGAAAACTTCAGCCCTGGAAGGGACGCGAAGAGGCGGAGAGGGAGTTTGGTTACCAACCACCTGAGTCTGTCCCTAGCGGACCTAGCGTGGTAGTACCGATGAAGCGCCCTAGAGGCCGGCCGAGAAAAATGCCGGAAGACAAGGTAATGGTGAAAGAAGACGAAGGCCAGGAAACGACCTAATCGTAAGAAAAGGAAAAATGTCTCGCTGAGTGAAGGCATTACGTATGGGAAAGGTCCCGCCGTGGCTAAGCGGAACCCAGAAAAGGCCGTACGTAAAGCCGGGAAGAATAAAAGGCTAACCGAAGGCGTTAGACGCAGTCCCCGGTTGAGGTCTGCTGTAACCTAACTCAGTACACAACGAGCTGCTGCGTGTTGTCCGCCGTAGGCGGTTAACATACGTTCCACGGCTGGAGATGCCGAACGCGCCCCCCCCCGGGTAGCTGTATCCCGTGAGTGGCGGTCGGATTAACCGGTACATTCGCTTTGAAGCGTTGTATACACCGCCAAGCTCCAGACGATAGCACTCGGGTAGTAGGCCGTGCCTCGCATGTCGATTCGAATGTTAGTTCGGATCTAGTTCCCTAGGTGGCGCCGCGGGTGCGGCGGGAAAGCTCAGAACTAGGTCACCGGATAGCCTTTGCGGGATCTCGCGAGACGAGAGTTCTGACGTCATATTGTTCATAACTAGAGCGGACTCGTGGTGGTAAGACGCCACCCGTTTTCGCTCTGGTTAGTGTTGGCGGTGGACAGCCTCTAGCTGTTGTGTTAGCTTGTCCTAACTCTAAACCTTTGTTGGACGAATCCTTCGGGAGGAGTCCAACACATTTGCCAATTTAAAATTGGAAGTCGCCCTCAGTGCCATGGCACAGGGGACGATTGACGCCGCGCGTCAGACAGCCAACGTTCTGTTGGAGCAAGGCGAGGACCCGAAGGTCCCGTCTCGGGTCGAGGAGTCTATGGACTCATCGACTGAGGAGGCAGCCCTGATGCTCTCGGCGATGGCCGAGGCCACCGACCGGGAGAAGATGCCACCTCCACCACCACCGCGCCCGGAGCCCGCGTCTACGGCAGCAGCTTCGGGTGACAGGATTGATGTCCTAGACATCCCTATGTATCCTCCGGGATACAAGACTCGCATCGAGCGTATGGCTCACGTTGATGACGAGGCCGGTGTCGTGTACACCTCCTGGGGGACTTACATCCCCATGCACGCCTCCATGTTCGGATACGGACCGCTGGCGGTGAAACCAGGCGTGCCCGAGGCCATACCAGACGACTTCAAGACTCTGGTTATGGACTCGTGCAGCGACGAGTTGGCTGACAGCATGCCAGTCTCTTGGCTCCGCAACTATCGAAAGTTGGCGGAGAAGATGGCGGTCAACGAGAGCTTGGCCCGAGCAGTACTGATCTCCGAAGGCATCACCCGGAAGGCCGCGGAGTTAAGAGAGTCTGAGTCCGACATGGATACAGACTCTACAGTCACTCTCTCCTCAGTGGAAACCGACCGGGTCAAGCGATTGACCCACAAGCCTGCACCAAAGGGTCCTCTCACCGAGAGTGACCTGGAGGTTGAAGACCTGAGGATCGCCATCGAGAGGTCCACATCCGAGAAGGAACCGGGTGCCGAAATACCAGAGGCGCCTGGCGAGATCTCGGAGGAGGACATCTCGCGTCAGCAGGCTGCTGTTGAAGCCAAGCGAGCCGAGCTCGTCAAACAGGAGAAGGAGCTCACCGCAGCTCGTCGGGCCCACCGAAAACAGCAGGCCCAAAGTAAGGCGAAGGCTTCCTCCGACTCCGACTCCCTGGTCAGTAGTAGGAGAAGCCCTCGTTCAAAGGACAGGGATCCACGACAGTCAGATTCCAGTCCCGAGGTACCGGCGCAGCCAGCCAAGGTCGTGCGCCGGAAGAAGAAAAATGGAGCGAAAGCGTCTCCGGCGGAGCCCACGCCCCCCACCAAGTCGAGGGGTAAGGGCGACCCGAAGACGCCCGCCTCCAAAGCACCAGCAACCACAGTAGCCACCTCGGTTACTGCAGCTTCCACTGCCAGCACCAGCGGGGCAAGTGCCAAGTCCTCTACCAAGGCTTCGACTGGTACTACTACCACCAGCCGAGCCGGCCGTAGGGGAGAAGGCATTTACACGGACAGTGAGGGGAGCGAGAGCGACCCAGAGCTGCCCGAGTCAGCCAGATCTGATTTGGAGTCCGTGACAACGTGGGAAGAGATGACCACGGATGTCCCCAAGGATGACAATCAGAAATGGATGTGGAAGAATGCAGCCGAGGGGTTCAAAGAACGGACTCCCCGCTGCTTCGCGGACTGTGCTTACGACACAGTCCACTACATGTGTCCGGGCGCCGTCAATAAGGACGGTGATAGCGACGACGAGGAGTGGATGAAGTCCGGCCCCTCGGATACGCCAGTAGGTAAATTCTACCTCATTTGGATTGACCAGCTCAAATCCAAATTGGGGTCGATCTACAGCTATGAGGCCCGGACGAAAGTCCAATGGGCGATGACCCAATGGGGGCCATCTGGCAACCGCCGGAGGTGCCCATTCGAATCGTGCCAGCTGGCTCTCACGGGAGAGAAGGTGTTTGAGACGAAGCCTCGCTTCGCTCGACACATTGTGGAGCACCATATGCACCACAAGCCGCTGATGATGTGTGTGCTCGGAGACCGTCCGAGCAACCTATGTGACGGCTCGTTCTCAACTAACCGGCGCCGGGACATGGCTCTGCATCTGCAGAAAGCCCATGGTACCGGCCTGGAAAAGACGAGGAAACGGGCCCTCAAGTGCTTCAATGAGCTCCTAGCTAACTGGGCCTCGTTGAGCGTAAAAGACATCAAGGAGCAGGCATTCGAGACCGGATTCTGCTCATGGAAGAGTGGCAACTTGCTGGCCTTCTTCCAGATCAACTTCTCCTCCACCAAGTTCGGGATGCCCAGCGAGGTGCACCTGAAAGTGAAGAAGTGGAGGGGAGATGACAAGCGGGAGAAGGCCAAAGCCCGCTCGAAGGGTCCTAATGGAGGCACAGCCACGGCTACCGGTGCTTCCAAAAGGACCCGCGCAGACCGGTCCGTAAGCCCTTCGGGTAATAAGGACCAGCCTAGACCAGCCAACCCAGCTGATCGTCGCGAGTCGGGACAACAGGTCTCGGCTCTGGATATGCCCAGCAACCAAACCCGTAGGGCGGTTAGCCAGGCGGCCACCCCGGCCACACCCACAACACCTGCACCCGCGGAGCAACCCCCGGGCGAAGCCTCTAGCAGCCAGGATGATGGGGGCGCGATCTTCGCTCCCCCATCCGGGTATACATCTTAGTGGGCTGGAGAGGGATCTTCCGGCAAGCGCCCCACGTACAGTGAGTACGCGGCGAAGTTCCCTTCCATGGGACCAGCGGGACCCGAATCTCAGGTCCTAACCCCCTTGGGCCGGTCTAAACCCCGGGGTAGAGGCCGTGGTGGAATGGAGTCCACCCGAGCTCCCCCGGGCGGTGGCCGAGGCCGAGGAGGTATTACGGTTGAGGGCCCGTCTGTCCCTCCAGCAGGCGCTCCGCCTGCCACTGTGGAGGCCGCCGCGCCCCCGCCAGTCATAGTTCCACCAACGGCCCCTCGGGTGCCCGTTATGGAACTAATCTCCGGTACTCTGTCAGGTCTTCAGGATCCGAACACGTTTGTTGACCACCGCGATGTCCAAACGGCTCAGATCCAGAATGACCTGATGGCGGAATGGCAGGCATTGCATCACCAGAAGTCAGTCGACTACTGGCGGGTGATGACTGAAGCCACCTTCAACCTGGTCTACGAGGTCCAGAAGAGGGAGGAAGAGAAAATCCAGGTGCAGGAAAGGAAGAATGTCGAGGAGGCAATCCAATCCTGCCGGCGCCAGCAGTTGGAAGCTGAAAAGCTTAAGGAGTTCCACCGCGCTGAGAACGCCGGGTACATCCGCAGGTACAAGGAGGCTGACCTCAAGTTCTTCCTCGCATTCGGGCGGCACTTAGACGAGTGGGACGGCTTTCTGTCGTCCCTATGCTTCGTTCCGGCTGCCCCATCGGTCCCGGTTGCTCCACCGGTTCCGGTTGCTCCACCGGTTCCGGCTGCTCCACCAGTTCCAGCTGCTCCGCCCGTTCCAGCTGCTCCACCCGCCCCAGTTGCTCTACCTGCACTCGAGGCAGTGGACAATCCGTCCGCGGTGATGAGCGCTCTGAGCTTGGGGTATCTTATTGTACCCTTGGGTAAAGGCATCTATCATGCCAGAGGTACTTATCCTTACACTGGACTCACTGATCTGGGACGGAACCTGCAGTGAAGATGGACGCTAACCCGAGACACAAAAAGGATTACTACACCTAACCGGGGCTCCATCTTCCCACCTTCATCAGGGCACAACATAACAGCAACGTGGCTTGCCACCACATACATGTCGCCGGGTGGAGCTGCAGAAACCAGTCGTTCCAGATTCGCCGGAAGTCCGGTATTTTGTAAGGGCGACCCTACTACCCTGGTAGGACGTCTATTATTATCAGTATTAATATTTTGTGTAAAGCTATTTTTATATAATATTTATATTCTTGTAATTAAACCAAACAAAATTTTTCTCGGGTTATTTACCCCACCTCGGGTCGGTTAGTTACTACTATAAAATATTGTTAATACCATTTCACTACACATCTACAACCTTTTATTGCGTCTCTAATACTATAATAACACTGTAACATTGTTACCATCTACTACCCTAGGTCGATGGTGCATAAGGCACCACTTCCTAATTGTTATTATTAGTTACTTCGGGTTATGTGCGACAATGCCTCATCATGTACATATTATTTATTATGCCCCTTAATGTTCTATATTCCATACGAACACTTATGTATAGACATACCTATTCGTGTATAATTTATTATTGTATAAAGTTAACAATAGGTATTTGTTAATTACACCCAACCCTAGGTATAGTCTAGTGGGGGTGGTGTAGGGGCCGGCATCGTTGTATATATATTAGTGCCGTTCATCCGAGAGACGTGTTCGTGTGGTGCTTGTTCCTTCTATGCCAGCTAGGTGTCGCTTTGCGATACCCCGTTGGTACAAGAGGGGGCAGCACCATGCCTCGCGTCCAGCTTCTACTAAGAAGCCGGACGAGCGGCAGAAAGGGACTGGACGTGGTCCAGTCAAGACGCTCAGTATAATCTATTGAAACATTGAATAAAGTCCTACCCGAGAGGTAGGGGTATCCGGGGCTTTGCCCAACCCGAACTACTCGTGTTGTGTTGGTATCTCTAGTGATAAGCGAGCCAACGAGCCACCCAACATATAAGTCGATATGAACCATTACACCCTCATTAGAATTTTTTCCATATGTGGACTTCTTGTTGTGACATCAATATTAGTAAAAAGGTCATACTGACTTGCCAAACAAGTGCCTCCTATCACCGCTGGCAGATAGATTGGTTTAGAAAAAGGCTATTCTATTTTTCTCATAAGAGAAGGTAGGTTCAAACCTAATGTAATTTTACATTTTATTATGTATTTGGCATAGATGTATCAAGAGGTTTCTTTAATACTTCCTTGCATGTGAAGTCACATGAAATTGTTCTAACGTTCTGGGAATGTATTCAGGACATAACATTTTCAGATGATTCTACGTAGGACATCTACGTAGTTAACTGGGTGGCCTGGTTGAAATTAATGAGCGCCCGGGAACTTTACAGGCCAATACAGTAAGTGTTCAAAGTTTCTCAACAATAACCTATAAATATCTCACACTTACAGAGACTGAGCATGAGCTTCTACTATGCAATGGGCAATATAGATTCAATTTGTTGGTGCTGTATCCAATCTATGCAATTTTCTGTTACAATTACCTAGTGCAGCAGGTCATTAGCATGTAGCAGGGCCTTTTGCACTAAGGAAGTTTTAGGATATTTTGAAATACACAATAATTCTACATATAAAGTCTTTAAACATCCTGTATAGTGCCTCCAGGATGGTAACTCAGAATATCAAAGATAGTGCAAATTCATGAAAAGAGTGAGTATTGTAAGATATTCTCTCCCATTGAGGGTAGACATGCATGCCTGAGAATACTATATTCATATTCGCCCTTCAGAAAGCTGGTGTAATCCAGGAAACTCATTTTATGATACCTCCTGTATGTATCCTGAAATGTCAAATTCACTATTTTCCTATACTCTCTGGAAAACTCACCAGGCAACTCATCTCCGGTACATCATGCTATCACTTTGATATGGCCTCAGTACAGCATAGTAAACATGCTCTCTTAGGCCCTGGCAGTTGATCACCCATTGCTTCAAGGGTTAGTCATTTTCTACAGATACACTCTTTAGGGATCTCCACGATGCACTATTCACCTCAGTAAAGATGACTCTGCGTGCTTGGAATGATATGACCGTCCCAACCCACCTGCCTATTGTCCAGCTTTTTCATGAAGACCCCACAAAGCGTATGCAGGTGTGTAAGTGATCACTATTCGGTCTTCAGTAGAAATACCATGGCCAGTCAGAGAAAAAATATCTCCGTAGACCTAGATCATATATAATATTTTATATGATCTGTTGTTTTACAACACTGCCTCAAGTCATGTACTATGTATCTGTGTGCACTGAGTTCATGGAAGACATATATAAAGCACACCACAGATGATCTTTTAACACATGAGTACTCTTCTTTGATGTAAAAACCTTGCATATTTATACAAGGTGCACCCTTAGCTTAAAAAAATCCTCTCATATGCACCATGGTTCAATCCTCACACACAACCCGCCCTTTCTACCCTAACACATTAAGCCCCTGCTGACACACAAGCTGAAGTCTGGGGGCTGATAGGGCCCACCATGAACCCCCTCCCCCAAACATCCCAACGTGGCAGGTATTTTTCCGATCCTTAGGGTCCCCTAAACAAGATTCAAGATGTTAATATTGATTATCTTGGGATGCACTACCGGTTTTTGCTCATTGTCCATGTGTGGGTTCTGACCACTTTTAGGTCAACTTTGCTACCATGTTATTCAAGGAGTATGCTCAATCCCTAAGCTCTCACACCATCTTACCTGGTCTAGATCCTAAAGCTATTGGTCTTGTTGGGAATACGATGAAGAACACATAATAAGCTTTTCATTAAGCCCTAATACATGTTTTTAAGTTCAGATCTGAGTGTACCAGAAGGTTGGGAAGGCAGAAGATTGAAATCCCAAAGTTCCTTTTTGAACTGAAAATTTTAAATGCACTCCAGATACATGTATAAAACTTGCTCTTATCCCCATCTAACCACAATATCTAATATGATTTATGTAGGCCAAACCTTTCTGGGTAATATGAGACATTTTGCAGCATTCCTTATTGACTATGACCCACTTTATTGCCTTGGAAGTGAAGACATTACCTTGAGCCAATACGATGCTGTTCCATTTCAATAATCTCCCTCTTTATCTAAATGGATGTTTTTCCATGCTAAATCTTTATCAATTCTCCTGACTCTTATGTAAAAAGGGTGCTGATTAAGAATATACATGTTTCTACTTCAAAAGATTTAATGGCGAGGCTGTATACGGCTGAAATTCAAAATGGCAATAGATTCAAATGTCACTTTGAATCGCATATATGTGCAGTCTAGAAAGTATCTGGTGGGTCCTACTCCCTACAAATCAGTTAAGTAGAATGCAGTGGTGCTTTTGTTTTGTTGCTAGGTGGTGTGGTTGCCTAGCAACAGTAGCTATGCATAGCAACAAAGCCTGAAAATATGCTTGAATGTGCATATCTGCATGGGTTACTTTCAGCAACATACTCCCCTGATGTAAACTTGCATATAACTCTTCTGTGACTTCCATCATAGACTAGGAATAAAGGTGATAAAAGGTTGCTAGGTTGTGCGGTGGCATAGAAATAGCAGTTTGGCACAGCAACAATGCCTAGATACATACCTGTAGGCATATACTATGTCTTGTGCATAGTCTTCCCTCAAGGACATAGTTCACTGATTTCAAATTGCATATAGCTCCCTTGTGGACATCACACAGTATGAACATAGGTAGTAAATGGTTGCTATATCATGTGGTTGCTTAGCAACTGCAGCTTTACATAGAACACCATGTCCAAATCTCTGGAGATAGTCACAGATAAGTACATGGTCTCACCTCAGGAATGAATTGGAAAATACAATTCTCAATAGTAGTGTAGGTTAGGAAAAGGAACCTTGATGGTAAAGAGCATCTATAGTCATGATTATGCTAGAGCATTGTTTAAATAGAATAATGTTTAAATAGAGATCTGGATAGGAACTACAGGCTTACTTACCCTTACTGGGGATGATGAGTGCTAAGATCATTGAACAGACCTCAAATGACAGATAATTTTTGAAAGTAAACCTACAGTATTAGGATTCTGAAGTAATCAGTGAGAGTCTGGCTGGGTTAAGAGATGATCAATCCCAGAAAATCAGTATATTTGTCTGAAATTATTGACCACAATAACACAAGAACAAAGTAGTAAATGTGTGAAATGACAGCTCAAGTTAGAGATGGGGGGAAGTTATTTTTCCCCATATTCTGGGGAATAGTTCACTTGAACTCCACTAGATAGAAGTTTCAGATCTCCATTCATACTTTATATTCCAAATATCTGTATAGGAGAGACAGGTAAAGCATTGGGGTGATCGGGTGCCCCTTGTGAGTGAGGGCGATAACAGGGGATGATTGACTGGCAACTTCTTTTATCATATCTCCAATGTATAGGCAGGTTGCCAGCCAATATTCTAAAATGGCTAGTTTGATCTTAATAGCTACTTGTTAATTTGTGTCTATCTGTCAGATGTCTTGATAGTGGTCACACATCCAAGTATTCTGTCCATTTGCAGTTATGTATCCATCACAGCCATTCAACATATTATGCTTTCTTCCTCTCCCACTTTAATCAAACCTTCCTTCAAAATGAATTACAGAGTTAGTGGTCAAGTCTGTGATTGCCGTTTAAAAGAAGCAATAGATGACTTGGGACCATGGAAAGCAGCTCAATGTTTAAACCCTGGCTTGCTTTAAAAGATGGCTATCAATTGTCCAAGGCAGGAAGATAATCTCCAGGCATAGGATCTCTGGAGAGAGAGAGACTGCAGATTAATGTGAAGGAGTACAATATGGATGACACTTCCATCTTCTATAAGCTAGACCAATCCACCATGTCCACTGTAAGTGATGTGGAATGGTGTGCCGGTGGACTTCAGTAGTATTATCAGGGTCAACTAGTAATTCAGTACACCATAATGAACTATGACAGATGAACATGCCTTCTCAGAAGTATCCAGCAGCATAATTCCCAGCAGTTGGGAGCACACTGCTATGAGAGAAGGTAAACCAGAATGTAATGTTCAGAGATGTGTAAGGATAGATAACACTGGGCCTGATGCTCTGAAGAGTTAACAGATGAGAGAATGTACAATTGTATTCCAAGCCTTCTATTTCATTTTCCCAATATGTGAATGAAACCACCTTGCACTTACTTTCAGACGATTAGGCTGCCCAAAGCTTTTGGGATAATCAATAAGGCAAGCAGTATATTATGGGGCTGAGAGCCAATCATCTGTTTTCTAAATGTGTGTTATCAGTACCAGCAATGGTAAATTTTAATAATATGACAGTGGTTACAGGAATTTGATATAGGGGGGAAGGAACAGTTGTTAGGAATTACAATCCTGTGTCATCACGAATGATCTGAGATACATATGCATGGATATGTATATACAAAATAACACAGGGTCCAGATGTAGCAAATATATAACATTATATGGTCTCTGTCAATTAGATGATTTTAAAAGGTAGACTAATATCAAGCACATGACCCTGCAACCTGTTATATGCTTCTATTCTGAGATGTGTACAGGGGAGCTATACATAGAAGTTCTTGAGGCCAGACCATACACTTATCTGTGACTATCTGCATAGATTTGGACATGTGGTTCTATGTAAAGCTGCAGTTGCTAGGCAACCACATGATATAGTAACCATTTCCTACCTATGTTCATACTGTGTGAGGGCACAGGGGAGCTATATGCAATTTGAAATCAGTTAACTATGTCCTTGAGGGGTGACTATGCACACGACATAGTATATGCCTACAGGTATGAATCTAGGCTTTGTTTTTTATGCAGAACTGTTATTGCTAGGCCACCACACAACCTAGCAACCTTTTATCACCTATATTCCTAGTGTATGATTGAAGTCACAGAGGAGTTATATGCAAGTTTACATCAGGGGAGTATGACCCTGATAGGAAACCATGCATATATGCACATATTTCCAGGCTTTGTTGCTATGCATAGCTACTGTTGCTAGGCAACCAAACCATCTAGCAACAATAAAACGCACCACTGTATTTTACTAAACTGATTTATAAGGGGTAGGACCCACCAGATACTTTCTAGACTGCACATATGCAATTCAAAATGACATTTGAATCTATTGTCGGCCATTTTGAATTTCAGCCATATACAGCCTCACCGTCCATCTTTTTGAAGTAGAAACATATATATATTCTTAATCAGCACCATTTTTACATAAGAGTCAGGAGAATCGATAAAGATTTAGCATAGAAAAACATTATTGAAATGGAACAGCATCGTATTGGCTCAAGGTGGGTTTTCGCTTTCAAGGCAATAACATGGGTCATAGTCAATAAGGAATGCTGCAAAATGTCTCATATTACTCCAAAAGGTTTGGCCTACATAAATCATATTAGATATTGTGGTTAGATGGGGATAAGAGCAAGTTTTATACATGTATCTGGAGTGCATTTAAAATTTTCAGTTAAAAAAGGAACTTTGGGATTTCAATCCTCCGTCTTCCCGACCGTTTGGTACACTCAAATCTGAACTTAAAAACATGTATTAGGGCTTAATGAAAAACTTATTATGTGTTCTTCCCAACAAGACCAATAGCTTTAGGATCCAGACAAGGTAACATAGTCTGAGAGCTTAGGGATAGAGCATATCCCTTGAATAACATGGTAGCAAAATTGACCCAAAAGTGGTCTGAACCCGCACATGGATAATGAGCAAAAACCGATAGTGTATCCCAAGATAATCAATGTTAACATCTTGAATCTTGTTCAGGGAACCCTAAGGATCAAAAAAATACCTGCCGTGTTGGGATGTCGGGGGGGGGGTGAGCATGGTGGACCCTATCAGCCCCCCGCCTACTGGGACAAGATACAGGTAATCAGTTGGCACATAAAGAAACTTGACACCTCTAGGCTGCACAAAGTGTGTCCTGGCTCAATTAAAACACAGATTATGAAACAGCCTCCAGGCCATTAACCCTTAATATGAGGCATGGCACATTTCGGTTTTTGTTCTCTAGTTGGTACTCAAATGCAGTGCTAACAATTCATCTTATCATGGTGCATCACGCTAATCCATCTGATGTTTACCAATCCTATAGTGTTGGTATGATAAGTAGGTAGTCCATTGCTGTCGGTCAGGCAAATTTTTTCTAATCTGAGTATTTTTGATAATGTAAAAGTATAGAAAAAAATCAGTCGGATTAGTGAAAATTCGCCTCCCCAATACCTGCTTTTATTCAAGTGTGGCTTCGGTAAGTTATTTACAAGGATTGCCCTGGTGCAGCATGCCCACCCATCACCATGATGCAATACAGCGTGGTGTGGCACTTCATGGTTTGGGCTGTACCTGTAGAACCTGAGAGTAATTACAGCCTACCTGAGACCAGATGAAGTAAAAATAACTGTTGAATCTACCAGGGGATCCACATAAAACTGAACATTGAACCAATGCAATAGAATTGCGGAAGTAGTCTCTTAAATTATGTTATTGCATGAGCCACATGATCACATGAGCCCAATGGCAATAAAAGTGACTTGTTTTTATCTATGTCTGGTTGTTCCAATAAAGAGAGTTCTCATAATTTATCGAAATGAGGGCTTTCAACTCCAATTTTCAGTTCTTCCCCATCAAGAAGGTTTCAAATTTTTGTTCTGAATCATCCTTCTCTGAACTACAGTCAAGTGGATCAATTTTTGAAAGCCTACAAAATCCACTTACCCCTCTGCTGATAGAAAATGCACTTCCTCATGAAAAAGTATGCGGGATTTGAGCTAAGTCTGTGCATCAGTTCAACAAAATGTTCAACTCGCTTGGTAATGATACTGTCAAATGACAACCCCATGGGTCCTTGAAAATGTGCTTTTAGAGACTAAAACTACCTTTTAGAATCAGTCACAACATGCAATATAACAATGCTATCATTAACCTTAACAACATTTTAATAGGAGATGTAAATGAATTACTAAGTTGGTGCAATATGCCTACCAATGGGTATGATGCCCCTAAAGGATTAACACAGTTACAAAGTTATATGCTGCTTTGGTGGGATTGATTATCAGCCAATGAAGTAAGCCTAACTATTTTGACCCTTCAGAACACTTTGTCTGGCCTGACTGGCTGTATCGTCAGAGTGTCTCCATGGCCTCTGAGGATGCTGACTGTGAAGTGGTCATGTGATCACATTTCAAACCAAATCAAAATAAACTGATGGTGACTGCTGGGGATCAGATGGACGGCATAGGGTGGTTTTTTTCTAGTTCTAGACGAGCTTTTTAGAGCTTGGAGTATGTTATCTTGGTTCCTGTTTTACCCGTATTCCATTAAATGTGATTATCTCTGCATACCGGCAGCCAACAGGTGGCCTCCATTACTGGGTGTGAAGCCCTGACCTCATTCACCCATATATGGAGAGAGGTGCAGTCACGTGACCTCCTCACACTCGTTACTGCACTGGAGAATGTCATCAGTGTTTCGTCACCTTCCTCACTGGCCATGAAGATGCCCTGATGATGAAGGCAGTTTATTGTGGCTGACTGTTCACTACGGGCCTCTTGTAGGGCAGAAATGGTTGCAACCATTAGACATATATGCAACTTGGGTATGGGCTCAATAAGGTCTTCAGCAGCCTTGTCAACCCTGGCAAAGGATGTTCATATCAACAACTTTTTATAATGGCCCTTGTAATCCTTCTACAGCCTTTAAGTGACAGGCCCTGAGATTGTCAAAACGAAGACACTTTTCCATGGCTGATCAGGAGGGTCTTGCCAAAAGGTAACGAGGAAGAGCCTCTGTATCTCTTTTCAGGGAGTACTGAGGGAAATGTGTATGGCCTTTTTGATAGCATTTTGATATGCAAATACGTTTACAGCAGAATCCACGGACACACCACATATTTGAGATGTAAGCAAGGTGTACTTTTTCTAAATGAGCTTCTGAAAAATTATCTATCAATGCAAAAACGTGCACGTTTTACGTTTTTGGTTCTTGTTTCCTTTTTGGCAACAAAAGAGCCAAGATATTAGTGATCCATCTGGAGAAAACATGCATCTGGAGGGGGGGGGGTTTAGTTCTGCATTTGGCCAGCAGGGGGCAGTGTAAAACACTGAAAAATATAACAAAAAATGGCTTAGATCAATTTTTGATGGGGAATTCAGTGGTATGCTCAGAATTATTCCATTTCAACTGAAAACGTTCCATTTATGGAATGCAAAACAGACATCTGTTGCCATGGAAACATTGATCATTGGCATATATGGCAATTTCTGGTTGCCATGGAAACCACTCTATTATTCTAAATGGGAATTTTTGCCACAAATGTGTTGGATATATTTACATAAGGAACTTAGAACCGAAAAAAAGAACCGGAAAATTCCCTATAGAACCGATTTTATGATTAAAAGAAATATATTTCTTTGTTTATTTTTCCACAAAACTGTATTTTTTGCATTGTCACTATTTAAAAGAAAAGACTACCCTATTTTTCATGTTGAGGTGTTTTGATAGCCTTTGTGCTAATATACAGGATTTTGTCATACCTAGTCAAATATGCACTACTATAGGGAAAGGAGCAGCCATTCATGCAGCATTGTATGACATCATAATTGACCAAATGCAACAGGTACTGCATTGATTATGTATGGAGGCTGTTGTAAAACATGATTATAAATTGAACACTGATGTGCATAGCCTTATGATATCATTCAGGAACCCTCTGCATGGTTATTTAATACCAATCATCAAAAGAAATGAACAATCAACGTTATAAAAAGAGATATGGAGAGCATTTATCTTTAGTCCAGCAGTGCTGTGCAGTTACAGTTCTGCTGCATTTGGTCAATTGTGACGTTATACAATGCAGCAGAAAGGGCTGCCCCTCTCCCTTATAGTAGTGCATATTTGACTTACAATACCAAAATCCTGTTTATCAGCACAAAGTTTATTAAAATAAATCAACGTGAAAATAGGGTGGTCTTTTCTTTTAAGCTAGGATATAATGTACTTAGAGCTTATTTGTATTTTTCAAATTGCACGCACTGACCTAGGTTTGACAAGCAATTACAGAAGAACTACCTGGAATCTTTTAGCTCAGGATATCTCATTTTAAAGCTCATGACTTCAACTTCAAAATGCCATTTCCCCCCTGGATGCAGGTTTTCCCCCATCTGGTCAACTTAACAGGTAAAGCTGTTATCAAATCCATTATCCATTTTGAATTCATCACGGATGCCTTTACTAAGCAAAGCATTCAGGACCCAACTATTTCAACAAACACTTTCTAGCAATATTTACAGATCTGATCAACAGTACATTGAAGTCACTGAGTACGCCTTTAGTTATTTTATCATGAAAGGCAGGTAAATGTAACGTTTGCTTTTCTTTTTGAAAGTAATGTCTGTGGCAAGTACTGGTACTTTTAATTTTATTAGTTAGATAATCGAACCATGGATAATTCACTCTGTGCTTTCATATAATTCATTCTTTAAACTTTGGACGTTAAATGTGAATTATGGATATAATGTTTATTATTAGAAAGTGACACATATGTAGGGGCCGGCTTCGTTGTATATATATTAGTGCGCTTCATCCGAGAGACGCGCTCGTGTGGTGCTCGTTCCTTCTATGCCAACCAGGTGTCGCTTCGCGATACCCGTTTGGTACAAGAGGGGGCAGCACCAAGCCTCCTGCCGGAGGATCCGCAGAAGGAGACTGGACATAGTCCAGTCCTGACATATGTCCCAAGAAGAGAGTACGTAAATAAAGTCCTACCCGAGCGGTAGGGGAGTCTGGGGCTTTGCCAAACCCGAACTACTCGTGTTGTGTTGGTATCTTTAGTGATAAGCGAGCCAACGAGCCACCCAACATTTAAGTCGATACGAACCATTACACTGGTGCCGTGACCAGTTGGTTCGGGGGTGGAGCGCAGCCAAACGGCCGAAAGCCTCAGGCAACCCAATGCGAGTCCCTCCAGCCCTGGGCTAGAGGGATTCGAAGAGGATGATTACACATCCCAGCATTTGTTGTTAGACTGGAAACCGGGTCAACAACATGTGTTCAACCCGGAAGGTGTCCAGACAGTTTTCTCAACACCCGGTCTAACAGAAGATCCCACCAGAATTGGAGATGGGATTGTTAAATTGTATCCGAACACACCTCGACGGGTTGCTTCGGATACAGGGTTATTTAGCGGGGTAATTAAACTCGCCAGGCTAAACTTTAGCGATTGGTGCCAAGTGTTAACTAGCAGGCACCAGCTCGGACCTAGTATCCCAGCGAGCTCTGCTGGTATCTTGGATACCCCAAAAGCTCAAAGTCCGATGCAACGTACAGTGACCCCTATGGGAGTTGCAGTAGATGGGGCAACCCGAGTGGCCCCATTGATGACATCGTCTGATCATGAGAGCGATGATGGTAAGGGTGAAGAAGACCCAAAAGGTTCTTCAAGCACTAAGAGATTTAGACCTCGAGAAACATTGCCGAGAAGCTCAGAAATGCTCTCTCTAGGCCTATCCTTAGACGAAGGCTTATCTGACTCCATGTTCAATCCGGGAGGCAGTCGTAAGTCGAGGTATGGATGTCGGATGGGCCCCGGGTATAAGACTACCTCTGCCTATTTGAAAGCCAAAGAACAGGTAGAGCAACAAGCTAAGAGACAGCATGAACAATTCATAGCTGCCCAGAAGAAAATTGAAGATGAAACAAAGGAGCGGATCGGAATGCTCCGTTCCGTCGAACAGGAGGCAATTCTAAAAGAATCCGACCTCAAGTATCGGTTGTTCTCTCTAGTACATCGGTTGGAATTAAAAGAGAAGGATGAAAGAGAAAAAGATAGCAGGTTGGCTGACCTAGAACTCGAGGAATCCAATAGAAGAAGAGCGATTGACAAGGCTAGAGCCGAGGAAGTCGCTAAGGCTCGAGATGTAAGCAAATTACAATCCGAATTGCATACCATGGAGGAAAAATTGAAAAGTCTTCAGCTCCGTAAAGCGGCGACAGAAGCCAAGTTGGTCTCGGAACAAGCTGAGATCCGAAAAGAGACCACAGAGTATCAAAGGTCTCAAAAGGAAAAGGGTGAGAAGTATCATTTACTAAAAGATACTTTGAAAAGAGAAGCATTAGCGGCCCAAGAGGAAAGAAACCGAGCTGTAGCAGACAATGGGAAGATCCGATCCGAGATCTTATCAGAAAATGCGCAGCTAAGAGAAGAACAGAGGAACTTAACCACTGATGTGGTAACCCTAACGATAAATAAATCCGCCATGGAAAGTTATTTACAGGAACAGGAGCATGTGAATGTTCCTCCAGGGAGTAAGGACCAAAATCCTAACTCAACATTTGTCAAACAAGGAGACCCAGTTTCCTGTTTGACTCCAAAGCATCCGGCATATAACCCATTTGTGAATGATAATGCGACACGGAATGTGGATCAAGGGGGAGTCTACATTAGAACCCAAGATAAGAACGGCCGGACCAGCAGAGTTCGGATCAGTGAAGTCCCGATAGTCCACAACTTGGACCCGGACTTCGTACCAAGAGACTGCTCCGACACTAGTGCCGAAACAAGCGGGTTCCGCATACATGTGGATCAGACAGATAATGTTGGGTTGGGTGCAGGTAACCCTAGCAACCAACAGAACCCACAAAGCAGTGGCAGCCAACCTGGTCAGGCTGGTCCACCGCCTAATGACGGTAGTCAAGGCGGATCTACCTATCCAAACGGACAAGGGGGTGATGGTGCCTCGGGTACCGGCCCCAATGCAGGGGGCGATGGTGCCTCGGGTACCGGCCCCAACGCAGGGGGTGCAGTCTATACGAACTCCAATGGTTCGCAGTGGATGTATAACCAACCACCACCACCACCGCCAAACAATACCAGTTTTGGTGGTATGGGAGGCAATCGAACCTTGAATGAAACCAAGGCGATTGAATGGAGCAAACAACAATGTAATAGATTGATGTATGCCCACAATTCAGCCCGAAGGGTTGCCGTCATCCCCAAGGAATACGACGGTACATGGCCATGGAAAGAATGGTTTGAAGATTTCAGCGATGCGATGAACTGTAATGGATGGACCCCATACGAGGCCAAGCCATTATCTAGTAAGATGTCTAAAGGGTGGGCTGGGACGCATGGCCGTCGAGCAATGGCGCACCTGGTATGGTCTCGCCGGGAGCTTCGAGCAGCTAGTCGAGTCTGCTAGTGGACTATTATGCAATATGGTCAAGGAGGATCCTATGGTTCGTTTCAAGAAACGGACCCAAAAACCCAATGAAGCTTTCAGAGCATACGGTATGGAACTGCATGCCCTGTTAAGTAAAGCCAGACCAGGGACGGAGAACCAAGACTGGTATATGGACGACTTGATCACCCAATCGTCAAGGGTCTAAGAGACTGAGACGAGCAGTTAGCTGCTAGAGACGCCTGGAAGGAGGGCACTACGCTGCACGGCATATTTAATGGTATAGATATGGCCGTGAAGAAACGAACGATGTTAGCTGGAGACATCCCGAACACCTTGGGATCTACTCCTGTAGCTTCTGTAGTTCAGCGAACCTAGGTAGAAAGTACCCCGGACGACTTCGAATTAATAGACATCGAGCAGGAGGACGGCACCTTTTGCTCGATGCAACTTAGGAAAAATACTTCTGGCAGAAAGTACATTCCGAGGAAGGCTTTCAATAAACCAAAGGATGCTAAAATACCATCCGAAGTCAGGGGCGACGCGAAAGCTAGTAGCAAAGCTTATAAGCCCTCTGATAGCGCCGACAAGGCGAGGGGTCAATCTCCGGATATGACCAAATTAATGGAGGAGATGTGTAAGAAAATTACTGACGCTCTCCAAGCCAACCGGCAGAGACCCAGGGTGGACCGCCAAACGGTTAAGTGTTTCAGGTACAAACGCATGGGACACTATTCACTATTCATCTGAATGTACCGCTGCAAAGCTGGTAATGGCGGCTTTCTATGAAGCCGAGGTCGAGGGCGAGGAAAGCCAGAATGCTATGGAATCTTCTGATACAGGGGAAAACTAGTGGGGGTTGTATCCACGGCATTGGGTATAACCCCAGCAGGGAACGAATGCCAAAAGGGTACCGGGGGTAATCCGGTGGAAGATTTCAAATCAAATTCACCTGGAGGTCGGGTGACTGTGGGTGTGCACCCCTGCATCCCGGCCGGGGCCAGGGACCCTAGTGCTAATATGTACGGTGGCGAGCATTTGGAGGCGAGTGGCCGCACTGGGGGAGAGGAAGGATGGATCAAGGAGTTGATTCGAGTGTGTGGGACACGCCTTCCCCCAAGTCATCCGTGTCTGGAATTTTTGAGAGGACTCGGATTGAATCTTGGTGATTCGGGAGACTTTCAACAGTTTACCAGCAACCAATCCCCTTTGGGTGGTATGTACCCATATCTGTGGAAGGCCGGGTAGGAGAATTCTTAGTGGATACTGGAGCTAGCCATTCCTGTGTGTCCAAAAGATTCTTTGACTTGGTGGCCAGCAGTCATGAGAACCTCAAAACGGGGGTAAATGCCTGCATGGCCAACGGAAGCAGTATGAGGACTTTTGGTAGGACGTTTATGCCTATCCGAATAGGAGGCAAAGAATTCGTTCTTTCGCCAACTATTGCAGAGGTTAGTGATGACGGAATCCTCGGATTGGATTTTGCAAGCTTATACGGGGCCGTCTTGGACCCGAGGGAGGGAATGATGAGCATTCGGAATCCGTATGGCTTGCATGTCCAATGCGTCTTGAGACAGGTGTCTTCGGTAGCTTCGGTTATACAAACCCTCCGGGCACCACTTGTGATGTCCTTTGTGGCGGATCAATGGCCCAAAAGGGTGAAGCAGGAGTCTTTGAACCCGATACAGTATATTTATCGAGCATCGGGTTGGATTCAGTGGACACATTGGTGGCAAATGCAGCATGGTCTGTATTACCCATGACTAACCGAACAGGTTTGGTGGTTTACTTGAAGCATGGCGACAGTGTAGGGGATATGAATTCAGTAGAACACGTCGCCGAGGCCAAGTTCAATAAACCTGTGGTGGTCCCGAGTCATCCTCAAGGTACCTTCGTGGTCCTCGTAGGCGATGTCGAGAGCACCTCTCTTACCCGACGCCTGGGGGCGCTGGAGTCCAGCACCACGTCACCACATGGTCACGTGGCCCTCCTCAGGGTCAGTCCAGTCGCGACGGACCATCGTGAGCGATGGTTGGCGGCTGCCCGACTACCATATTGTAATATGTGGGTTAATAACTGCAGACACTAGAAGGCTGTGCTAGTCTTCTAGTGTCAAGTGTGCTTTAGAGTTCAAACTCTACCACCTGTAACTGTCATCGAGAACGGCTGATGCTTATGCGTTATTGACAATAAAGTTTTAACTGGAACCTGAATAGTTGTTCTTCGTTGTTTATCGAAGGATTCGATTAACCTCGAGGGGTAGAACACTACACTGGTGCCGTGACCAGTTGTTAACTTTAGTCCACATAGATACTGCGAGCTTAAGTTTGACATGCAGGGCCACTTGGATGAAGGTGATGACCCCAATCACCAACATCAAGCGGCTGCAGGTCCATTAGTGGATACGAACGATCTACTAATTGGTGGTGCTTTGAACCACTCACTGATATTAGGTCCATCGACTGACCCGTTGGGCCTGTATCAAAGGAGTCGACTACTCAACTGGCGAGTGTCGACTCAACTCTCTCCGGCTGCTGAGAATTTCTTAAGGACACAGAGTTTGTCCTATGTAGAAAGAACAGCATCACCGGTGGGAACTCCAATGGGCCTTGGTAGTTGGTCTTTCGAGGGTCCTTCGGCCGTTTCTATACCAGGAAGTATAGACAGTGGCAAGGGACTCAACGAAGAGTTGTTGCAAGAGCAAGAACGCCAACTGCAACAGGGTCGTCAACAGTTGGATGCTCTAACGAGTAATACCACGAAGGCTCGGGAGAAGAGTACAGAAATAGAGCTGAGGTTCGAACAGCTTAGGCAGCAAGCGCTGGAGACTTCAAACAAGACTCAGATCGCAAATAGAGAGCTTGTTGATCTTCAAGAGAAGGTCAAGCAGCTCTCTAGCGAAAAAGAGTCCTTGCTTGCAACAAAGTCTGAGATCGAGCGTAGTCGATTGACAGCTATGGAATGTCAATCACTGAAAGCAAAGATCGACCGCCTTGCAACAAGCCGCCGAGAATGCGTCAAGGAAGCTTGAAACGATTTTTGGGATGCCCAACATGAGCAGACGTCCCTTAAACATAAGTTGAAAATACAAGAGGTAGAAAAGACTATGTTGGAGGAACAACTGCAAGAGTTGCAGCATGAGCTAAACCAAAAATCAGCAGAGCATACTGAAGAAGTAGCTGAACACCTAACAGCTTATGAAAAGCAGGTCGAACAGCTACGTCAGGAACAAGAATCGTTACTCTGTCAGATGCAAGCTGACGAGGATGCTCGAGCCAGGGACGAAGCAGAAGTGCGTCGTCGCTGTGAGGAGCAAATCGTGCACGCAGATAAGATGGCCGAATATCAGATTTTGATGGAACGTAAAGCGAGACATGAAACCGAGCTTAATTCCCTAAAATCTGAAACCTTAGTAGCTCAATCTCTGAAGGATCAGAAGGATTCGAATACTTTGGGAGCCATGCTTGGAGAAATCGACAATCTCCGACGGGAGATGTCGTCTCGTAGAGAGGCTGACGAAGCCAGGTCAATCAAGAAGTTCGTGATGAACTCGCACTTGAAGAACGTCTGCAGGAGCAAACAGACTTGAAAGTGCATGCCGCTAGACCTCGAGAGAAGCAACAAAGTAGTGAATGCAGCACTGCTAAGGTTGCTACTCAAGGGGACCTGGTCGAGAACCCTGACTACAGGGAGTGGCTTAACCTTCTTCATGGCACGGTTAAGCAACTCTTTGCCCTTAGCGAGCAGCGAGATCTCTCGAAAGCAGAACATAGCCGACTGGAATTTCTAGTATCGGAATTAAGACAGGCAGAACATTCAAAACAGCAGGCGGAGATCGACCGAATGGTAGGGGCTATCAACGACATCTCGAAAGTGGAATCGAGATCACGTCGAACCCAACCCATTCCTTTGATGCCGCGTACTGATGGTCTAAGTGATGTGATCGGACAATTTTCGACCCCTACCACTGCCCAACAACATGTTGATCCTCCTAAGTATAGGGACATCAGGTTCGAGGCTTCACATTTGAGTGAGGCCGAGTCTGGTAACCCCTGGGGGATGAATCATAGTCGTGCAGACACCACTATGAGAAACATGGGCATGGACCATCAAATACCTAGAAGAGGTACAACAACCTCAGGGATATCATGGACTTGGCAGATGAGTTGTTGAGAAAACGACAACTACTGCCGAAGTTGGTGAATCCTACTTCGACAAACGCAATGTCGGCATTGGCCGACACCGCTTTGGTCGATGAGGTACAGGGTGAGGTGTCCTCGTACTCAAAGCCGGTGGCGGGGAGTAAGACTAAGAAAGGTCAGAAAGCTGCCAGTAAATCGAAGGTGTCAAATAAGGCCTCCAAACCCAAGGTACAGGAATAAACCTTCTTGCTGAGTCAATTGAAGAATTTACTCAGGGTGATCGAGGGAGGGGAGGTTCCTGTTACTAACTCGGAGAAGCCAAGTACCCCTCCGTCCGACGCCAAGTGTTGGAACTGTAAGAGGCAAGGGCATTTTGCACGAACTTGCCCCGAGCCTTTTAAAGGTCTAACACCTGACGCGACGGAAAACTGAGGCGGACGGCTCGACGTGGCAATCGAGCTGCCCGACCATCGAAAAGCCAAGGTATCAGCACCTCTGGCACTCCTGATCAAACGACAGTAGATTCGAAGGAACTAGGTAAGGTCCCGGTAGGGCCGTCCAAGCCCTCTACCACAGTGGCGCCGGTTGATCACTGGTCAGGTTCCAAAGATGTCGGTGTAGAAAAAGCCTCAATGGCCAAAGAACAGGGCGCTGGCAGCCCGAATTCTGAGGTCGAGGGTTCAACTGAATCGAAAGTGAAAGTCGACGCCGGGAGAGAAGCCCTGATGCGGCAGCTGGCCAGAGACTGCGCAACAGAGCTTCCCTCGGATGACCCCTGTCTTTCTTTCCTTAAGAAGAGAGGGATCGATCTGAGTACTGACGTGCGATTGAGAATGCTAGCAGGAACCGCCCCCTTGTCGGGGAAACGATGGTACCTGTCCGCAGAGATTCGAGGGCGTCCCTTAGAGTTCCTGATAGATACTGGTGCCAGCCACACCATTGTCTCTTGGGAACTCGCGAGAACGTTAGTGGCGCCGTCAGATAATCTCTACGAGGGAATAACGGCGTGCACTGCGTCTGGAGCCGAAATGCGGACCTATGGTCGATTGGTTCTACCTCTGAAGGTCGCATCGACCCACTATGTGTCTGCATAACATCGATACTGGTGATGCGCAACCTATCCGAGTCCCTTACATGAGGATTCCTCTCAGCAAGAAAGCTGCTGCGGATGAACAACTTAAGGAGATGTTGGATACGGGGGTGGTTAGGCCAAGTACTAGTCCCTGGTCCAGTCCCGTCCAGATGGTGACGAAGAAGGATGGGACCATGAGATTCTGCATCGATTACCGATGTCTGAATGGAGTGACTAAGAAAAATGCCTATCCTCTCCCGCGCATCAACGAATCCTTAGATGCCTTGGGAGGAAATAATTGGTTTAGTTGTCACGATCTCCAATCTGGATATTGGCAGATCGGGATGAATCCCGATTGGGATTGGGATGAATCCCGATCGGGATCGGGATGAGCTCCCTACAGGTCTGGTTGTTAGATATGTATGGTGACACCCACCTGACCCAACCAGAAGAAAGACTGAAACTGTCCGCCTTACTGCGTACCGCGTGGATGTCTTTAAGAGACCGTTTGGGCGCACCAATCGATGTCTGCATAACTTCAGTTGAGTACCTAGGCCGAATCGTGTCTGATCCCTGACAGCCGCCTCCACTCATCGACAGCCTTCGCCGTGTCCGGGGGTGAGGATACGGTGCTCTCTACGGCACCCGCCTCAACCTCCGATGGCTCGGTTCCAGGTTCCGGGGGAGCAGTGGACTCACTGCTCTTCTCGCGGGCTGGAGCGTTCTTGGCTTCGGATTTCTTCTTGCCACCCTCCTTCTTAGGCACCTTCGGGATCTTGGAGTCTTTCAAGGTCCCTTTACATGCCTTCGATTCAGTAGCTTTCTTGCTCTTTGAACCAGAAGGGGTGGCACTTTTTGATGTAACTGGCGTCGACGGCTCGTCGACCTCCATATCATCGGGGGAGGAGTCTCTCTAGGCTGCAGCAGGGTATAGAGGCTAACCCGGGGAAAGTTATCGACGTAATGACTTGGGCTAGGCCCACTACAGTGAAGGAAATTCGATCCTTCATTGGTTTTTGTTCCTACTACCGAGAGTTCATCCCGGGGTTTGCGGAACTAGTAGGTCCTTTACAGGACTTAGTGATCCAAAAACCTAAAGGTAGTAGAGGTCGTTATGAGGCATTCGCATGGACAGAAAGAGCTGAACATGCTTTTATCGAGTTAAAACGAAGTTTCAAGGAGACTCCTGTGCTTCGATTCCCCACACCCGACGGTCGTTTTATCTTAGACACTGATGCTAGCAACACGGCGATTGGAGCTGTTCTATCCCAGATGCAGGATGGAATGGAGGTCCCAATCTCCTTTGCTAGTAACACTCTAAGTAAGACACAACAAAACTACGGCACCACCAAAAGAGAACTGTTGGCAGTTGTCGTGTACACCAGGAAGTTTAGGCACTACCTCTATGGTGGTAATTTCACTATCCGCACCGATCATTCTTCTTTGAAATGGCTCCTGAATTTCAAAGAAGCTGAAGGAATGATGGGTAGGTGGCTGGCCCACCTTTCGGAGTTCGGTCTCAAAAACTCTAAGATCGAACATCGAAGTGGTGCCAAGCATCTGTATGCCAATGGCCTTAGTTGTATCCCTGTGTGGCTATGCCAAAGGTCAGATTGCACAGAATGCGGCAGTCACAACGCTGTTTTGGCGGCTGTAGGCAGTCTAGTAGACAGTCGGGTGGGAGTTGCATTTTGGTCTCTCGATGAACTCATTGATGCTCAGAAAGCGGACGCTGACATCAGAAGGGTTGCCGAATGGCTAGTTAAGGGGGCTAAACCCACTAGGCCTGAGGTATCAATCGAGAGCGCCGAAGTACGGAAATTAATTGGGCAATGGCCTCTCCTTCCATGAAGGTTTGTTATGTCGCTGGAAAGTCGAGGCGGGTCGCGCAAGACGCACGATCCAAGTAGTGATACCACGCCGACTGAGGGGCGAGGTACTCTCCTTTTGCCACGGACATCGAACAGCGGCACATTTTGGTTGAAAACGAACGCTCGAAAAGGTGAAGCGGAGATATTACTGGCCTGGAATGGGGAAGGTTGTTGGGTTCGACATTGTCCTACCTGTTGTTTGGTAAAGCCCGGCAAAGTCTCCTTTGCACCAAGAGTTGTTCGGGGTGAGATTCGGGAGGATAGCTATGGATATCATCTCGGGGTTTGCACCAACACCAAACAAGATTACTTGCATGTTAGTAATCCAGGATTACTTCACCAAGTATGTTCGCGCTATTCCCTTACCAAATCACACAGCAGAGACCTGTGCAGAAGCCTTCGTGGATGAATGGGTCTTGACCTTTGGCGTTCCGTTGCTCCTGCATTCTGACCAAGGTCGAGAATTCGAGTCTCGTCTCTTCTCTGAGATGTGTGAATATTTGACGATTGTAAAACAGAGGACCAATCCGTACAGGCCACAAAGTGATGGCCAAGGTGGAAAGGTTCAACAGAACACTGATTCAGAGTCTGACTATGTTGGTTGACAAACATATGGACAACTGGGATGAACAGGCTAAATATGCCGTGTCCGCATATAACAGCTCTGAACATAGTTCTACTGGATGCAGTCCAAATATGATGGTGTTCGGGCAAGAAATTCTCATGCCAGCGGATGTGATTTTCGGCTCAATCGAGAACCCACTCGAGGTCCCTTGTTCTGTTACTTTCGTGGAACAGCTTCGAGATTGGTTAAGGGAAAGTTACAGCATGGTAAGAGAAAATTTAGCTGTCTGCGGAACGCCAGAAAGTCGGGTATGACTATGGGCTGAAGCAGAGAAGATACTCAGTTGGGCAACAGGTGGTGAGGTACCACACCCCCCAAGCATCTATGAAGCTTGCTCCCAACTGGGACGGGCCGTTCGTGGTGGATTCTGTCCTCTCTGAGTCGACACTATTACTTTGATCGTCCCGCGGGCGGTTGCAAAAGAGCAATGTTGATAGAGTACACCGGTGGTTGGGCGTGGAACTATCACAAACTGTTGAGTTGTTGCAGCCACAACTTGATGATGATTCACCTTCTGGTGGGGGCACGAAAAGGGCTAAGTCTGTTTCTGAACAGGTCGAAATAGAGATCGAAAGGTCGTGACCGGAAGCTCAGTCTAAAAAACAAACTAAGCAGGGTCATCGAAAACGACAGAACAAAGCTCGAAAGCTGAGCGAGTTGGAGGTGTTGGACGCAAGTAAACCATCAAAGCGACGCCATGGTCGACCGGCTCGTCAAGATAAGTCGAAAGCGTCTAAACCGCCTTTGAAGGAACGTCGGAAGCCCGACCCCCCCTCGAAGGTGCAAATGACTGAACAAACTTCACATCGAAGTGTTTCGATGATCAGTCACTCCAGACCGGACCTATGACTTGAGCAAGGCTTAAGCGCCAAGGCTCATCAAAGGGACGATCGACGCGTGTCGAGGATGAATCGGACTGTGTGGATGGGTTCCCAGCATAGGCTGATGGATTCCGGTAGTCTGGTAGAACGGGGGTGCCTTAGATGCTCATGTTGACAGTGTTGGAGCCCCATAGACCGCATATAATTAATGGCATATGCAAACAATGCGACTGGAGAACCAGAGCGTGACGGTGTGAGGAGAGTGAGTCGTTCCATTTTTGGAGCATTAACTAATTTGGTCATGGCGTGATGCGCTGTGGACCAATAGGGGTCGCCCACCTCAGTCACGTATGCTGTTTCTCCAATCAGCGACGCGCACCACAGGGATAAAAGGCTGTGTCACACACCCCGGAGGTCACATTTGCGCCCTTCTCGTGAGAGTCGGTCACAGATCAGCTGGACTAAGCCTAGCTTAGCTCAGCTAGTACACCTCTGCCTGGGGACTTCCTACCTGAGTGTAGGAGGTCACCCACATCTTAGTGTCGAGAGACACAACCTGCCTGTGTGCAGGTTCGTGTTCTCTCGAAACCCTAGTCTTCGGTCCTTCGAGCCGCCTGAGTGCGGTTCGAAGTACATCGAAGACCCTTCGAGGATTCGACCCGCCGGAGTGCAGATCGAAACCCCTCAAAGATCTCTTCGACGTCTTGACCCATCTGAGAACGGTTCGAGGCCCAGAGTCTTTTCTTCTCTGAGTCCATCGCTCAAGAAGAAACATGGGGTCCTCATCCAACAAGCAGTCTGGGTACAGCTCTTCGGCGAGTCACCAGTCTCAGAAGAAGAAGAAGAAGAAGAAGAAGAAGAAGAAGAAGAAGAAGAAGAAGAAGAAGAAGAAGAAGAAGAAGAAGAAGAAGAAGAAGAAGAAGAAGAAGAAGAAGAAGAAGAAGAAGAAGAAGAAGAAGAAGAAGAAGAAGAAGAAGAAGAAGAAGAAGAAGAAGAAGAAGAAGAAGAAGGAAGAAGAAGAAGAAATCCAAGCGGACGAGACCCGAGCAGGAGCTCAAGTCTACCTCAGCTAAAAGTGCAGCTCTTCTGAAGCAGATCGAGGATGCACAAAAAGCCTTGGCAGAGTCCCAGGAGAGAGAGAGAAGGAGCTCCGTCGAAAGGTGAAAGAGGCCGCAAAGCAGCAGAAGCGCGACTTGAAAGTCGCGGCTGCTGCAGCCTAGAGAGACTCCTCCCCCGATGATATGGAGGTCGACGAGCCTTCTGGTTCAAAGAGCAAGAAAGCTACTGAATCGAAGGCATGTAAAGGGACCTTGAAAGACTCCAAGATCCCGAAGGTGCCTAAGAAGGAGGGTGGCAAGAAGAAATCCGAAGCCAAGAAGGCTCCAGCCCGCGAGAAGAGCAGTGAGTCCACTGCTCCCCCGGAACCTGGAACCGAGCCATCGGAGGTTGAGGCGGGTGCCGTAGAGAGCACCGTATCCTCACCCCCGGACACGGCGAAGGCTGTCGATGAGTGGAGGCGGCTGTCAGGGATCACTGCCAAGCGACGCGCCGAGTACATCGACGACAGGCCCTTGACCAAGCTTCAGGACTACCGCAAGAATGGTCAAGTGGTACTCCCCAGTCTCGTCGGGAAGGATGGAAGACGAGGAGTGGTATTCTGATGATACACATGCCATCGACTGGTATGTCTCGATGATCGAGAACATCACGAATGCCTCGGATCGTCGGGGGTGTCGCTGCCTGAAAGACAGCGGGTTGGTTTTGCGTGGCGCATCTTCAATCCCGGGCAGCAGTGTGCTTTCGAGAACTGCACACGTAAGGGGTTCCCACCTCGCGTGTACATGACCGATGGCAGGTATGCTCGACACTTGGTGGAAGAGCATCGAGCCATCCGTCCGCAGTTCGGTTGTGTTAAGGTGGAAAAGACCATTCCATGTTATCAGGACCCCGATGACCCGACCTCTCCTCCTTTCGTGACTACACGAAGAGGCTTGATGGCGCGTCATCTTAAGTCGTACAAGCAGCCCAACAAGTACAATGCCGAGGGTGCTATCCAGCTGGTAGAGACACTAGTTGGCAAGTGTGAGCGGAATGAGAAAACAGGCGCGCCGACTAGACACTGGATGCGGATGGCTCCCGCACCTTTGTCTACCAAGCACCTGTATATCAGACCGGAGCTCATGCACGCTTTATACGGCGCCTACCCAGAGTTCAGGGTAGAGCAGCGAAAGAAGCGGGAGGCCAGTCGTCCTCGAGACCCAGCACCAACAGCCTCTAAGAGTCGGAACAAGAGGACCCACTCTACTGACGCTGGAAAGTCTGCCGGTTCGACTAAGAAGCCAAAGCCGCAAGTGGCCCCCTCAAAGCCCGTACAGGCATCGAAGTCCACTCCGGCCCTGGCTCCTAAAAAGTCGAAGACTGCTTCGACTAGTTCAGCTAAAACCAGTACCAGTGGTGCTAAGCCAGGAGGCAAGGCGGTGGAACCTCAGAGTGGTCGTGATCGACAACCCAAGGTCACCACCAACTCGTACCCTCCTGTCAAGCCACCTACAGCGGCAAAGGACGGCACCCCAGCTGCCACGCCGCATGTTCATGTAGGTGGTGTGACACTAACCTCGGGAGCAGGAGCCACCTTCTCCAACGTCGTGTCAGGCGCCGACACCCCAACAGCAACCTTGCGTTGGGAGTTGGCCCAGCCTGCGTACGACGATGGCGTCGAACGTGGGGTCCCCAAGACGTTCGTGGAACGATGCAAGGGACTTCTACAAATGACGGGTAGCCCTGCTATCGATCACTTCGGTGAGGCATTCCGTGAGGAAGCGAGTGCCTACTTGTTCGGCCTGTTTGACAGAGCAAACACGGCCATCCGTAACGAGCTCCTTCCGGCTCTGAGGGAAGAGGCGCGTCAGACCGTGCAGATGGAGATGGACTCTCGTCTGACCAATGTCCGCACACGACTCAATAACTTTGAGTCACAAGCTCAATAATGATATCACCAAGAGGGATGCTATCATAGAAGGCTGGGAGGAAATGGACCGTGAATTCTTTAGAGTCTTCGGGGTCAAACTCTCGGAATGGATGAAGGACAAGCACCATGACGTCAGAACTCTGAAACCTGTCCGAACCGAGCCCTCTCGCAAAGCGCAGAGGTACCTCGTCGAAGGTGGAGTCGTTCCCGACGTCAGGACGCTGGCAGCACAGTCTAATCCTCTGAGAGAGTTATCTCCGAGGATAGATAGTCTGAGCTCGGCTATGACCATGTTGGGTCAGAAGCAGGTGGTGCAGGATAAGCCTGACACTCCTGGAAGGTCTCTCGGCGCTTCTGTCTACCAACCAGCCACCGCGCTTTCCTCATCGGCTCCCCTGGTCGACCTCTCGGTAGCCACCGAGCCTGCTCCGCCAGCCGTTCAGAGGGTGGTGTCACCGAAAATCCATCCGGATCTTCATGGCATCAAGCCTCTGAATACCGCAGGAGCAGCCGTCTGCCAGGACCAATCGGCATCCACCAGTGCAGTAGTATCTGCAGATGTCGAACAGTCGATGGAGGTAGACGGGGACGTCGATGTCATTGGCCACTCTCCAATGGCTCCCCCTGACCAGGGAAACCAGGACGACCTTCACGGTCGAGAGAGCGGCGACGACAACGAGAGCGACTCTGCAGACTCGGCAGTCCTCCACTCAGATGCTGAGGGAGACTCCCGAAATCCACCCGAGACCTCTAACGAGGCTTGGGGAACGACAATGGACCGCGAGGCTCCATTGCCCGAGTCGCTGACGTTTTCTGGCCAGTTAGACACCAGTGCTGATCATGATGATCGCACTGACGGAGAGCAGGCGGAAATCGACGCCACCACCGGGTCCATCTCGGAGGAGCAGTAGTATGATACTACTGTTCCTTCCCTTCAGTTCGGACCGTTGACATCGAACAGAGTCTCGATGTCAGCATGGAACCCCCGGGAACGAGTGGGGGTACCTTTCCTGTCCCCGGGCCTCCCTGCGAAGCTGTGTGGATCCGACGCCACCCTGGTTCTAGGAACCCGGTGGTGCCACACATCCTCGGCCTCACGGTCAAACGACCATCGTAGTTGTACTGTACACTACCGATCGGCTTCCTACGCTGGAAGGAGCTTCTCGACGAGACAGGGAGGAAACGACACGACCCCGGTTACCATACCCGGTCGTGCCTCCCTCGGATCGACCAGGAACCGGTCATGAAGCAGTGTTTCGACACTGGTCTCCAACGTTGGATGGAGCTGCGCCCCTTAACTAACTGTGATAATAATTTTTTTTCTACAGTACAGTAGAAACCTCATATTTCTATAGTTTCCCGTGCTGTATCTGTCAACCATGTCGTCGGATACAGTAGTTTAAATTATTACCTTTTTGTTTAGACTGATCCAGGATCTCTGAAACTTTTCAGAGACCTCGTTTCAGTCTAGTGGGGGGTGGTGTGGTGGTCCCGAGTCATCCTCGAGGTACCTTTGTGGTCCTCGTGGGCGATGTCGAGAGCACCTCTCTTACCCTACGCCTGGGGGTGCTGGAGTCCAGCGCCACGTCACCACATGGTCACATGGCCCTCAACTCTGGTGTATATAAGGCTGTTGTCAGCCTTCCTCAGGGTCAGTCCAGTCGCGACGGACCATAGTGAGCGATGGTTGGCGGCTGCCCGACTACCATATTGTAATACTTCTCTGTGCTGTTGCACAGAGAAGGTAAATGTGGGTTAATAACTGCAGACACTAGAAGGCTGTGCTAGTCGTCTAGTGTCGAGTGTGCTTTAGAGTTAAAACTCTACCACCTGTAACTGTCATCGAGAACGGCTGATGCCTATGCGTTATGGACAATAAAGTTTTAACTGGAACCTGAATAGTTGTTCTTCGTTGTTTATCGAAGGATTCGATTAACCTCGAGGGGTAGAACACTACAAACCATTAAACCCTGTTAGTAAGCATCCATTGGATGAATAATTCCAGAAACTGATTGATAAATCAGATTTACAGAACACAGAGGACAAAGAATGCCTAGGGGACCTCCTGCGAAGGTACGAGAGCACTTTCGGTAGGGAAGGGGGACCCATAGGTAGATCCGATAAGGTGTTGCACACCATAGATGTGGGCGACGAAAAGCCTTTCAAGATCCCGTATCATAGACTTCCTCTTAAGAAGAAGTTAATATGCGAACAGGAAATACAAAAGCAACTGGACCTAGGGGTAATCGTGCCCAGCTCGAGCCCTTGGTCCAACCCTGTTTGTATGACCGCTAAGAAAGACGGTACAATCCGCTTTTGCGTCGACTACCGAAAATTAAACGGCATGACAAAGAAGAACTCGTATCCTCTTCCAAGGATCAACGAGACCTTAGATAGCTTGGGTGGGAACCAATGGTTCTGTACCTTGGACTTGCAATCCGGGTATTGGCAGATACCGATGCACCCTAATGACATAGAGAAAACAGCTTTCTCTAGCCATATGGGGCTATTCGAGTATAATGTCTTGCCCTTCGGATTGTGTAACGCTACATTTGAGGCCATGATGGAATCCCTGCTGAGTGACCTTCTGTGGAAGAATTGTTTGGTCTACCTAGACGACGTTGTCGTATTCGGCAAGTTGTTTAAGGAATGCCACACGAACCTGCAGCTGGTACTTGACCGGATTCTATCCAACGGTCTAAAACTCAAACCCAAGAAATGTAATCTGTTCAAGAAAACTATTACATATCTGGGAAGGATCATCACCCCTAGCGGAGTGAGTGCAGATCCGGATAAATTGGAAGCAGTCGAGAATTGGGAAAGGCCCACGAGTGCTAAGGAGGTTAGATCATTTTTAGGATTTTGTTCCTATTACCGTGATTTTATACCGAATTACTCCCGTGTAAGCTTCCCCATGCAATGCTTAGCTCACTGGACCCCGGGTAGGGCTCGGGACCCATTCCCATGGACCAGCGAGCAAGAAGAATCTTTTAATAAAATAAAAGATTTGTTTCGGAGTACAACTGTTTTGAAATATCTTACTCCCGAGGGACATTTCATATTAGACACCGATGCGAGCAACGACGCTATTGGGGCAGCCCTCTCTCAGGTCCAGAATGGAGTCGAGGTCCCATTGGCCTTTGCTAGCAACACGTTAAGCAAGACCCAGCGTAATTATTGTACCACTAAACGAGGACTCCTCGCAGTAGTGGTGTATACGAAGAAGTTTAAGCACTTCCTTTGGGGAACTGACTTTACTTTGCGGACCGACCATTCGTCTCTAAGGTGGCTCCTTAATTTTAAGGATGCTGATGATTGGGAGATGGTTAGCTCGCCTATCCGAATTCGGATTGGAGCACAAACAAATCGAGCACCGACCAGGTGCTAAACATATTATGCGGATGCCTTGTCGAGGCGACCCGTCCGAAAGTGCCAGAATGCCACTTGTGAAGACTGCGGGGCCCACAATGCTGTAGTCGCAGGGTTGGTATATAACTATACCACCCCCCGAATCCCCTGGGAGGAGGCTGTGTGTAGCTATCTCGATTGGTCCCCGGAGACCATCAAGAAGTTCCAACAGTCTGACCCCACCACTGCGCGCATAATGGAATACTTACGGATAGGTATTAAGCCAGCAAGGCCGATGTTATCCCTGGAAGACAGGGAGACAAGGCGATTGATAGCTCAATGGACTGAGCTGGAAATCCGAGATGGTGTACTGTGTAGGTGGAAAACCTCTTCCACCGGCGGTAGACTACTACAAATAGTGATTCCCACCTCGATGAGAAGGGATATCATGTATTATTGTCATGGCCACCAAACGAGTGGTCATTTCGGAAAGAAAAGGTCAATAGAGCGTCTTATGATATACCATTTTATTATTCCATAAATTCTAACATATTATTGTATTAATCAAAGAATATCTATGAAATTAATACATAGGTTGGTTCTAAGAGCTATAAGAGCGCTCAAACTTTATATAAGAGCGTTCATGCCCCACTGCACACCAGCCACAGTCAGTTAGACAGAGTTTATGACATCAAAGGCTCCGACCTAATGGTTCACTGCACAATATAATAAGAATAAGGGTCTCAGTGTGCGACCTCATGGTCCAATGCACAAATTAATAACTTGTAAGTGAATGCAACCGGCCGTCACGGGTGCCTGAGCACCGCTGACGCCGTCATGAGTGTCTGAGCACTCTAATAACTGAACAATGGGTTACATAAGCACAACGCCATAACCGTCCGGTCGCTCTAGCGTCGCTCCTGAGCAAGCTAGGTCAAATATCAAAGCATTTATGGAAAGCCCATAATTAGACGGTCAAAATGAGCCCAAGATCAAGGCGGAACTCCCATTATTAAGGAAGTTATGCCATGGAGACTGAAAGGAGCTCCGAGTTCCCTACAGACAAACCGGCGGAAGTTACGCGCCTATCCAGCGGGCATTATAAACTTGGCATATTCAACTCCGCGCATGCGCAGAATGGCGGTTATAAACGCATAAACGACCGAGTTATGAGGGTCTGAAGATGCAGAACCGACCAAGACAAAGGGGGACACAGCGGCGTCCATGGGGGTCCTTTGTCCCCCTGTGACACATGAAAGACTCCCCTCAAACAATTGTAGAGTTAGGCAGATGCTGCTGGCTCCAGTCAGTCTGGAGGTGCTTTTCCAAGATTTGCTACAAATAGCCTGTCTGCACCTCCAGGAAGACAGAACACCAAGAACCACTCCAGAGGTAACATCTCCAGTCATCTCCTGCTACCTGCTATACCACTGCACTATGGTGAAACTATGCTAGACAGGCATGGGTTTCCATCATTAGTGGCCAGAGGCTATCTTCCCCAAGACATCCACCAGAGGGTAAAGTTATTCATTATTACATTATTCCTCTAAGCAGCAGGCCAGGAGCTAGGTGTGGGAACCCACCTAGAACTATGCTGGACATTGTATTATTGTTACCTCACAGGTGGAGTGGAACTGAACATTGTACTTTATAAATTACTGTATGTTTACTGTATGTACAAATTACCTACATACTAACTACTGTATGATTGATATTTCTTACATGTTGCCTAAAGCTGAATAAACCAGTGACAACTGGAAATAACACATTTTATATGAGCCTGATGTATTTACTCCATACACCACTAGTCATATGATATTTCTCATATGACAACTTGATCATGCCAATTACTAGTATGACAAAGTGGTGGAGAACATCCTACTAAGATCCCATCTCTCACAGGCTCATAAAAATTAAAGCTGGTAACACAACTAAGAACAATCATACACACAGTAAAACCCACTCCACCCACCCAGTGACCTTGACCTTGACACCATGCCCACCAAGGTCACCAGTGAGAGCTCCCACATACCAGTGAGATCTCCCACATACCAGTGAGATCTCCCACATACCAGTGAGATCTCCCACACATCAGTGAGATCTCCCACACATCAGTGAGATCTCCCACACATCAATGAGATCTCCCACACATCAGTGAGATCCCACACACATCAATGAGATCTCCCACACATCAATGAGATCTCTCACACAACAGTAAGATCTCCCATATATCAGTGAGGTCTCCCAAAATGTCAGTGAGGTCTCCCAAAACGTCAGTGAGGTCTCCCAAACGTCAGTGAGGTCTCCCAAACGTCAGTGAGGTCTCCCACACGTCAGTGAGGTCTCCCACACGTCAGTGAGGTCTCCCAAACGTCAGTGAGGTCTCCCAAACGTCAGTGAGGTCTCCCACATGTCAGTGAGGTCTCCCACACGTCAGTGAGGTCTCCCACACGTCAGTGAGGTCTCCCACACATCAGAGAGGTCTCCCACACGTCAGAGAGGTCTCCCACATGTCAGTGAGGTCTCCCACACGTCAGTGAGGTCTCCCACACGTCAGTGAGGTCTCCCACACGTCAGTGAGGTCCAACACACACATCAAGGCCTTATCAGTCAAGCTGGCAGAACAACACACAAAGACCTTACGTAGTCAGGGGCCTGTTGAAGAGGTCTCCCTCCCACCTAGATCTAGGAGGCCCACAGGAGGCAAACCAGCCTCCAATACAACAGACCCACACTCAGTAGACCCCACACCTCCCACCCTGTCTACTCAGAGAACAACCAGTTCTCAGGGATCCAACATTTCCCAGGGATCTCTACAGGACGCCCAACTCACGCTATCTACCTCAGGGGAAGAAGGATCTGCCTCAGGGGGTGGATCCACACCCTCATCTAGATCCTCCACCCCAGCTCCAGCCTTTGACAGCCACTCCTCCAGAGACACCTCCCCCACACCCTCCATCATGGACACCGATGAAGGCCCCCAACCTAATCAGACAGCTGAGAAGATAAGGGCCTATGAGAAGGCCATCCAAGATGCAGTTACTGCCCTAGAGACCAACAAGTCCCAGCAGGAGGAAAGGGAGAGGATCCTCAACCAACAACTGGCAGAGAGGAATGCAGCAATAGATGCTCAACAGAAGGCCATGGAAGATCAGCGGAAGTCCCTAGAGAGACAACAACAACAGATAGCAGATCTCATGAAGATGGTATCATCCCAGACCCCACAGGCTCCCACACCTGCCATCACACCTGTTGTCACACCATCTGCCTCTGGATCCAAAGATGACATCATAATCTCCATGGTGTCCAACATGACCAAACTCATAGACAGAAAACAACAGGATGACAGAAAGATCAGGCTACATGAGGTAACAAAACCCAAAACCTTTTCACACCCATCAACACTCATGTCAACAGCATTATTTATTGATCACAAATTCCCAGAATATCTGAAGGATAAGTACAAAGTAACAGACAGTGACACCATGGTAACATATTTACCCAAGTACCTCGAAGGGCAAGCACTAGCTTGGTTTGAATCCTTCAGGGAGAGTGCCACACCTGATATGTTGACATGGACCAATGTAGTAAATAAATTAAAAGAGTATTTTGCTACTCGAGACAATATAATCTCAAGGACTGCACTCCGTGCACAAAAGGTAGATGAACCTGTCCTAGACTATGCATGCCATCTCAGGAAAGTGTGTAATGCCCAACGCCAGAGTGATGAAATCCTAAGCAAGGCATTTACCCAAGGCATGAGGCCCTGGATCTCTGTAGCTCTTGAGAACAAGAAAATAGACTCTTTTGACCAAGCCCTAGACCTAGCCTTAGAGGTTGAGACCCAAGAAAGATCTAGGAAGGTAAGGGATGCAGAGTCTAACCCACAGCCTACTAAGAAAAAGGTCCAGGAAATCACCACTAGTGCAGATGAAGATGTTAACCTAATGTCTAGTGCCCATGTAAGGCAACAGGAGGCTAAGGTTGCATCAAGAGACCCTACCGGTAGATACAGAGGAAATAACTATGACCCCAACTACCAATCCAATAGAGGTAGAGGTAGAGGGGGCAACAACAACAGCCGGGGAGGTCACAACAGTAGGAAAGACAACAGCTCTTCCAACTCCAACAATGGTAACTCTTCATACAGTGATAGGAGAGACAGAACCCCAAGTAATGGCAGATCCTATAATAATCAAGGATCCAACAGTAGGAGCCATAGTCCACATAGGAACTACAACTCTGGATCCTACAACAACTCTGGATCCTACAACAACAGCCAGGGTTCAAACAACTCTGGATCCTATAATCAAGGATCCAACAGTAGGAGCCAGAGTCCACATAGGAACTACAACAGTGGATCCTACAACAACAATGGCGCCTACAACAACCAGAGATCCGGCCAATACAGCAACTCTGGTCAATATAACCAGGGTTCCAACTCACGCCAGGAGGATTACAAACCTGACACAAGAGGTTACCAGGGGAACCAACAAAGTAACCCCCAAATACCACCTCATGTGATGGATCAAATCTCCAAGCTCCTGGTGGCAACCATCTCAACCACCCCACAGAACCAGGAAAACTAGGATGTCACAGTGCCGATGGGCCAGTGCACTGTGACGCCCCAAAAACAAACAATCAATCAGGATTAACAAGGATCCAACCAGAGACAATTGCTAGTGCCAATCTACCATCTAACAGACAGAGACGTCCATCAGTGATACACATCACCCCGCCAGATTCATCATCAAAGGATACAGGTGAGAGTACCAAGCTTTCTATTGTACTTCTTCAAGATGGCTGTATCAATGCAAATCTATATGATGTTTCAGATGTACAATGTTTGGTTGATACAGGTGCTACTATCACCTGTGTCAGACAATCATTCCTCATGGATCTCCAAAAGAGATTCCATATCCAACTGAGGAAATCTAAAATCAACATCCATTTGGCAGATGGATCGGTGTGTCATGTTAGACATTCAGCTCTGCTGAACTTCAGAATCCAAGGTGTCAGATTCCAATACCAATTTGCTGTAATACCCAACCTCACACAGCCCGTGGTACTCGGCACAGATTTCTTAAGCACTACAAAATCTCAAATTGAATTTAATGTTGATCCTGAACAAATTCTCAAACCCATTAGGGCAGTGAGGGATTTTACCATCCCTCCATTTTCTGAACTTGCAGTATTGGGTAAGGTCACATCTACTCAATCACTGCAAGGGAAAACTGGAGTAGTAAATAACCTCCAAAGAAATAACAATGCCCCATATCTAGTTCAAAGGGCAGCAGTAACCCCCAGGGAAAATAACAAACATCCCCTAGTGTTACTCAACACCAGCAGGCGCCCACATAAAATCAAAAAGGGTGCCATCATAGCTCTATTTCAGGAAGTCAAGGAATCTGATTTAGAAAAACCTCAACAGGTGTCAGACACAACCCCACACACTGATAAATCCAGCACAGCCTGAGGATGTAACTCAATTCAGTGACACAGACTCAGACTGTGAGTCCACATATGCTGACCCTGAACCCAACTCAATCAGACTCTCTGAAATAGCTGCTATACATAGTGAGGCACATGACCTCAAGCCAGAATTGGAAGAGAATGTTCCACCAAAATCTGTGCTCACATCCAAAGATCAGCATGATAGATTAGAATCACTGCTGACCAAGTATGATGATATATTTGTAGGAAAAGATGGAGACATTGGTGCCACACACCTGTATACACACTCAATACACGTAAAACCTGAGGCAGTACCATGTCATTTCCTACCATATAGACAAACACCAGAAAAACAGGCCGCAATAGGGGAAGAGTGTGAAAGGCTAGTACAACAGGGCATTCTGAGAGAATGTGCTGAAGGCCCCTGGGCTTCCAGATCCTTTTTAGTACAAAAATCATCGGGAGGCCATAGGCTCGTCACAGATTTTCGTTATTTGAACCAGAACACGATAAATCAAGCCTTATCTACACCCCGAGCCGATGACACTCTAGACATGATAGGGTCACTCAGACCAAGAGTATTCAGTAAGCTAGATGCCCAACAGGGATTTTTTCAGATTCCTATAAGACAGGAGGATCAGCATAAAACCGCATTCATAGCAAATGACAAAAAATATGTCTATGAAAGGATGCCGATGGGTTTAGCGACGGCACCGGCGGGATTCTGCCATCTAGTCACATTAATTCTGAACAAACTCAAGTACAAATGTGCCCTACCATACCTAGATGACATATTGGTATTATCACCATCAATCGTACAACACTTCCATGACCTGGAAGATGTGTTCAACAGCCTAAGAGTTGGTAAACTCAAACTGAAGAAATCAAAATGTGAATACTTCATAGACAGAATAGACTTCTTGGGAATGAGAGTGACACCCATGGGACTGCAACCATCTCCCACAAAGGTGGAATCAATCAAAACCTTCCCAACACCAAAATCAGTCAAAAATGTCCGATCCTTCACAGGCCTATGCCAATACTTCAAAAAGTTTATCAAAGGTTATGCCCAAATTGCTAGACCACTGTATGATCTACAGACACATCTCAAAACATTTGTCTGGACAGAGGATGCAGATAATGCTTTCAAAACTTTAAAGCATGCCCTCTGTACCAATGCTCTTCTCAGATATCCAAACTATGAGAAAGAGTTCAGTTTGGCAACTGATGCTTCCAATGTGAGTTTAGGAGCTGTACTCTCACAGAGAGATAATGAAGGAGTGCTCAGACCAGTAGCCTTTGCAGGTAGAACCCTCTCCAAACATGAGAGAAATTACAATACCACAGAGAGAGAACTACTGGGAGTAGTGTATGGAGTATTACATTTCAGACACTATCTAGAGACTAGACACTTCCAATTATACACAGACCATGCAGCCCTAATCCCACTATTAACCAATACAGGACTCACACATAGATGGGCCAGATGGGCTCTAGACATACAACAATTTTCATTCACCATCCAACACGTGAAAGGTGATGATAACACACCACCAGATGCTATGTCTAGAAGAGAATACCCAGATTCTGGACCCATGACTAACCCTCCACCCCCACCAAGGAGAGTTAGAGCAGCCAGTAGAACCAAGTTTGCAAAAGTAACAAAGAAAGTACCATTCAAAAGGGATGATCCACCCAACACCATTGAAAGGCCAGAGACACCCATTAGGGGTATCTTGAAGCAATCTACACACTATGTGTTTTGCCACTGTGAGAGAGAATACTCACAACTCTTTCCAGATAATGACTTCGAGCCTATTGAATTCTCATCACTCAATCAGATGCTGAAGGCAACTCCTAAGGAGCCACCCTTCACCCCACCTGACTCAGACGATGAAGATTCAGAAGACACAATATATGCTATTACTCAAGCAACTTCCAAATCAGTCAGATTCTTTGAATCAATGCAGGGAGAGGAAACATCAAACCATTTGTGTCCTATGACCACACGCTCAAAGACTAGAGAAATGATTCAGGAGGGCACACCAAAACCCCCCACACAATCACAAACTATTCTGAATGAGAAAAAGGTCACAGGAAACAAACCTACCAAAACCCCACCTGCCAGGAAAAATGTCACAAAAGACACTGCATCTACTAAATCAAGGAACTCTGAGACAAAGAAGATTGACAAAAAGCAGATTGTGCCTTTAAAGAAAAAGGTTGCCACTCCCACCAAGGCGAGAATAGGCCCTCCAAAGGAGCCTACACACCAAAACAAGAGTGACACACCCCAACAAAAGGCACAAGATAGGCCAATAGTCGATGAAAAAGAAAAAGAAAGAGACAGAATAAAACAACATGTGCTAGATATAAATCAACTACTGGATCAGATTCCCGACACATCCATCTCAGGTACAAACCTTGGCTTGGAACAAAGGAAAGACAAGGACCTATTGCCCCTCATACAGTATCTTGAGGATGGGACCTTGCCTGCACCAAAAGCACAAGGAAATAGAATCATCAACCAAGGCCAGACATACACCTTGGTAAATGGTACATTAGTCCATATATGCCCCATAAATTGGAGAAAAACCAATACTGTACCACTTCAAATTGTTATACCACAGCAATGGGTAACAAGTACACTACAGTATTTCCATGACTCACCTACTGGCGGCCATCTTGGTTCAAGTAGGATGCTGTCAGCACTCCGACCTAGGGTATATTGGAAGTCTATGCTAGCAGACACAACAAAATATGTTTCCACCTGCCACACATGCCTCACAGCAAAAAGGCAAGTACACTCACACAAAAACACCAATGACAGTGAGAGAGTACATGACTTCACCAATGAAGTTCCTAAACCTAGACGCGGTGGGACCACTTCCCACAACTGCCAGGGGAAACAAACATATACAAGTCTGCATAGATTATGCTACCAGATATGCAACAGCTTGGGCTACTACTGACTTAAAAGCTGAGACAACAGCAGCAGAGTTCTACAAGAATATAATTTGTCATCATGGAACACCAGCCACTCTTCAAACAGACAATGGGACATGTTATACAGGTGCAAAGTTCACAAAGTTAACTAAACACCTCAAGATCAAACATAAATTCTCCTCACCATACAGGCCACAATCAAATGGGCTTGTAGAGAGATTCAATGCTAGCATAGGCACAGCGCTCAGAGCATTCTGCTCAAAGCACCAAAACAATTGGGATTCATTTATTGAACCCATAACCTTTGCATTAAACAACACTGAATCCCAAACCACAGGATTCACCCCTTTCTTCCTACTCCATGGAAGAAACCCAGCCACCCCAATGGACTTAGGGCTGGGAATACAGGAAGACATATCCACAGTAGCAGACCATGTAGCTAACATGATAACAAATCAAGATACCTCTAGGAGGAAAGCTATAGAAAGGGTCGCCAAGCTACAAAAGGAAAGGAAGGATAGATATGATAAGAAACTTACACCACAGGAAATCAAGGTCACCGACATGGTGTACCTAAACATACCAAGAATCCTGACCAACACAGAGTGTAAGAAACTTCAACCCCTTTTTATGGGACCATATGTTGTAGTAGATAGACCTAGTTTGACAAGTGCCAAACTCAAAAACTTGGACACCAATCTATTGGTGGCCAGACCAGTGCACATAGACAGACTGAAAAAGGTTGTGGCTGTCAGAAACAATGAATTTGCACACAGGCTTATTCCACATGAGGCCAAATACTACAGCAAAATTGTAAGGAACAAAAATGATATCACCCTTACAAGAGAAACCACAGGCATGGGCCCTATCAAGCCTAGGCCTGCACACCACATACTAAGAAAGACATCTAGGTGTGGTGCAGTTTCAAGAAATTAGAAACAAGATTGAGATACCAAAAGAACATAAGATTTTCAAAATGTATTACAAATTCTCTTCATCCACACATAAGACATGTGTGACTGATAATGAATTACTTATATGTATATAAAGCCAATCAAATTTGTAAATATATCAGTAGGTTATTGCCTCTGAAAGGGTCAAAGACTGGGACCCCCCAAGTAAAGCAGACATGAAGTCTAAGAAGAGTAAGGGTAACACAATGGAGTGTCTAAAGCCTAATCCCCACATGAAAGAGCGCGCTATGCCAACACAGCAGTCTATAGAGATCAATTGACCTTATAAGCTACCCTCAGACAACTGTCTAGACAGGCATGAATGGCTGTCCTGGATGACAGGAGGAGCTAATTACCAGTACACAGACTACACAATAGACCCCACAGTTAGCAGACACTGGAGATTAATGCATGGTCTCCAGAGAAACAATACCAGGCCCACAATGGATGTGGGTAGGGTAGGCTACATAGGAAGCACTGTGGACCATAGCCCACCATCAGTCTTCATCCAGCTGCAGTCTGGAACACAAGTCTACAGGACCCCACTTGGGAATTAGCCAGCCCACTTCTCCATTAGGAGAGACTGCACTAGGATAAAGAACACACCTACTTCACCTTCAACCTGACCTTACCATTTACTGGTCAACTTCTATAGACTCACCGGACATATTGCCAAGACAGCTCAATCTTGCAAAGGTACAGTTTGAACCACTTCATTTAAAGTGTTACACCATACACTTAGACTTTACCAGCACCAAATCACTACAAATTTGACAAGACTTTAAACAGCAAAACTTGCTTTACACAAGCACCATTGGGAGACTGAGAGTTTCACCCATACTGCTAACTATGCTGTTATTATATACTATAGAACCACTTACTGCAGGTTATACACCTGTGGTGAGACAAAACATAGGAGTAGTATTCAAACCTAGCCCTCAACCATTGGTCAATGGACATACAACCACAACACTATTGTTAGCTATCCCCTACAAGATACCTCGGGCACCCGTTACCCAAGGATCCATAAGGGATAGAATACTCCATTTGACCACTCCTACTCTACAAGATCATACCTCTGGTCAAATTATCCAACAAGCCAAGGAGCTAGACACCTTGCTGGAAATTGCAGACAAGGAGATAAATGAAACACTAGCCTCCATCAAATTGTTCTTATCCAACCCCATAAACACATTGGACAAGGCCAAAAGAGAGGCCATACTAGGTTTTCTAGCACCCCTGTTTCGCGGTGTGCTAGGTCTAGCCACAGTAGAAGATGTAAACCAAGTAATGGGACAGCTCAAGAACATAGATGAAATACTAAGAAAATTTGCTAAACAAGATCAGGAAGCAGCTAGTCTCATTGAGAAGATCACAGACAGACAAGATAAGTTTGTTAAAGCATACATCCAAGATAAGAAGGTACTAGACAGCACAATCAACACCATAGGTGACACCGTCAACCTGTGGGCCTCTAACATGTCCAGGTCACTTGACTCATATTCAAGGCACGAGAAAACTCAAAGGGAAAAAATGCAAGTATTAAATGATGCATTAATTATCATAGCAGCGAGAATGAATACAGTTCAATCACTGCAAAGGACAAATGCAGCCCTGAGGATGCTATCATCAGGAATCCTAACCCCTGATATAGTACCACCCTCAGACCTTGCTAGATACTTAATTGACATTAATAACAAACTTAGGATTACACACCCTGGAGCACAAGTCGCAATTAATGACTTAGATTTCTATTATTCACAGAAGCTGACCTCATACACTTACTCAGCTCACCATATATATATTCATCTGGACATTATAATTCAATCTACCACCTCGACCTTCAAACTGTACCAAATGATTACATCACCCATGCCTATAGACACACAGGAGACCCCCACCAGAGGAGTCACCAAGTTGCAAACCACATCTGAGTTTCTAGCAGTATCTTACGACGAATCATTATTCATCGAATTGGACTCAGCAGATATGCAGGCATGTGAAGGTACTACAGTAAAGGTATGCAGAGATGTAAATGGTAGAATCTATAAACACAGGCCTACATGCCCTGTAGCCATTTTTACTAACCAGGCTCAACAGATTAAGGAACATTGCAAGTTTACAGTTTCACCACTGCAAACACCTACCACCCATGCTATTTCCATTTCTGAAGATGAGTATCTGGTCACTACTAATGAACCCCATTACTTTATCAACTGCCATGGTAAAACGTCTGAAACTCGAAAAGCCCAGTCCTACTCAATCATAGGTGTACCCTGTGGGTGCACAATCAGTGTAGGAGAATTTTCTCTTCCAAACACAAGGTTGCCCTGTAATTCAACCTTATCATTTCATTACATTCTCAAGACAATTAATTTACCATTCATGGCAGCACTTAACAAAATTTCTGAAACCAAACCAGATGAAAGAGAGAATCTTCCAAATTTCCCAGTAGTAAACTTTTCTAGAACCTTAGAAAAACTACAGGAAAATCCAATCATGGATGATATTACTCAACTAAATTTAGAGCCCTTTGCCAAAACAGTATTAAAAGATGCCTCCAACCTTAATAAGGAAATGGAAACGCGCTACGAGGAATCATACCTACGTCGAGTTACAGAGCATCCAATCTTCCAAAGCTTAGCACTCATCCTAGGGATATCAGCTCACATTTTTATAGTATACATACTACTCAAACTATACAGACTAGGAGGGACTGTAGCCTACCTGCCTACAGCCAAAGCATTCAGACTAGTCACCGAGCTGCCCCTACACAAATTGCTCCCAGATAAGAATCCTACCAAATTAACCCCTACAGAGGAAACCCACACCCCTTTCCTCACAATTCAGGAAACCCACACCCTGATAATTGCTATATTATTCACCCTGACCATCTACTCAGCCTACAGAATAATGAAGTACCTTAAGAAATTTGCACAGACACACTGTGGCAAGAAAAATGTGGCCAAGCGCACAAATCCCACAATATATTTTAAAATATACTGTGGAGACTCAAACTTCGCGCTACCCTTGAGGCCAATACCACATGAATTTGATGAGATTAAATCAGCAGCTGCCCCTACCGATAAGGATATAGTGGTTAAAACCTTCCCACTACCTAAGGCTATATTTACCTGGAATGGACCAGCAGTTATAACAACACAGAGAGGAGAATTTGCTTATCACCTCCCTCAGGTGATACACCTACCTTGGCGCACTAGGTTTAGTACTATACCAGCCCTTAAAAACAAAGGACTGTACTACTCCATGCTTCTCCAGAATGATTGTGGCACCAGCCCGGTGACCATGACAGCACTGGAAAATACAACAGATATAATTATTGACGAACAACAGGAGGAGACTGCAAGGTCAAACATGCAGACTATTGCTAATTTTCTAAACCACCAGCCCTCCCCGGTGACTGTGGAAACAGCCTAGACTGCCCACAGCCTAGGCTGCCCCCAGTCCACCACCAGGAGACAACACATCAGAGACAGTATTCAGAACTTTTCGGACAATTTGCCGGCCCTGAAAAGGGCCTTTGGGATGGCGGGTTTTTACACCCTAGGTTTCAGTCAGTCAGGATCCTACCACAGATCCTCGGGTTCAACATCAATGGGAGAGTCCGAGTCCGAGTCCGAGCCATACATATGGCCGTGATCCTGCTCCCACTCAACGAGCCGGGCCTCCAGCATCCCCAGTCCATACTCGGCAGCCGTGGATGGATCCCCGGATGCCGCAAGATCGAGGAGGGACGCCGCCAACAGATAATCCCATAGCACTCGCTCCCGCGGCCCGAAGTTATAGTCCATGGGCCAGAAACCCATATTACCCAAGGCCCTAGTCAGAAGGGCCACAGTGGCCCCCGATGCAAGGCTGAGCCTAAGAAATAGTGGCAGGAGTAATTACAGATCAACACATCACCATGCTCAATGATCTCCTTGAAATTCCTCACTATGTAACCATAATGGATGGTCTGGTTAGCCTCCACCAGGGCCCTAACTGGACTCCCCACCTCCATCACCTGGGGGACAGGCAAAGCAAAGAGAGCTTGTAGATGGGCCATGGTGCTACAGCAGTGATTTCCAGAGAGGAACTGATACTCCAATACCAGCCACACACTCCTTAAATGGACACACACACACCCCCCCCCCCACCCTGAACTGTCCACTGACACCAAGCTAGGCACTCACTCAGACACATGCCAGAATCTGGCACCTAACACCTCAAGTGCCACCACTGCATGAGCACACCAGGGAGGAGACTCACATCTCACTCCTGACACACCTCCACTGTCAATGAAATTATCAAAGTATTAGAAAAAAAAAAAAAATGATATATACACAGCCACTTGTTGATGTATAATATGAAAATCTATGGTATTCTCACAAAATCGATGATTAATGCGCGCATGTACGCGCAGAATTGCGAAATTGCAAATTACAAATTGTAAATTGTACAAATCTAACATTAATATACATGAATGCAGGTAGATAACTAAGACAGTTTTTTGTACCCACTAGCACTTGTATACTATGCCAAGGTTTACTTAAAGTAACACACTTTAGGTATCCAAGAAAATTGTTGGAAAAATGAATGAAAAAAAAAAAAAAATTTTTTTTGTTGAGAAAATTGTTGACATAAAACATGTTTACTTAAGATACTCACCAAATAAATCTCTTTCAGGGACACATACTCAAAAGGCTAGGGGAAAAGTCAATTAAGCAGCGGCCCACTGCCGAAATTGCCAATTAATACACCCATATAGCAAAATCAATGAGTAACTCAGAGACAAACAAGCCTATTGTACATGAAGTACTTTGTTTTTCCGGCCCTCGGAAAAATTTGTCTCAAATCCCAAAAATTGTATAGTGTAAACTAGATCGTACGTTTGTACCCAATTTGCACACAAAATTGTATGTTTGCACACCAGATTGTACGCTTGTACCCAATTTGCACACAAAAATTGTATGTTTGCACACCAGATTGTACGCTTGTACCCAATTTGCACAATAAAATTGTATGTTTGCACACTAGATTGTAAGTTTGTATCCAATTTACATTTGAATTATATGTTGCACATTATACTGTATGTCTGTACCCAATTCATACACTGAAGTCAGATTTTTAGAAAATCAACATTTCTATGTGTATCCAAGCTGTACGCAAAATTATATATGTACATACAGAAACTATCAATTGAACGCAAAATTATATATTGGCATACTAAAACTGTCAAATGTACGCAAAAATTATATATTTGTACTCCAAAAATTGCCAAATACACGCGAAATTATATATTTGCATACTAAAATTGCCAAATGCACGCGAAATTATATATTTGCACACTAAAATTGCCAAATATACGCGAAATTGTATATTTGCACACTAAAATTGCCAAATGTACGCGAAATTATATATTTGCACACTAAAATTGCCAAATATACGCGAAAATTATATATTTGCACACTTAAATTGCCAAATGTACGCAAAAATTATATATTTGCATACTGAAATTGTCAATTGAACGCAATTACACGCGAAATTGTAAATTTGCACACTAAAATTGTCATTTATGTTCAATTTGCACGCTAAATTGAACATTGAATGCCAAAAAGGCACACTATTTGCCAAATTGTATGTTGTACATAAAAATGGAAAACTGTACCCAAAATTGATGTTACATAAGCAAATAAGCTCAGGTATGGTAAGATATAGAAACTCGGAAATGTACTTATACCCAGGAGAAAATTGTTTATACTGACAAAGCTCTACCACAAAAATTGCATTTGAAGCACTCCCCATCACTTCAAATCCTCTTACAAACAGTATATAACTCCAAAATAAGGTAAAAATTGTATAAATTGTACATTCCCTCGGCGAAATGACGGAGTTTCGCATTCTCTCGGGGGAGAGGGAGTATTCTATGATATACCATTTTATTATTCCATAAATTCTAACATATTATTGTATTAATCAAAGAATATCTATGAAATTAATACATAGGTTGGTTCTAAGAGCTATAAGAGCGCTCAAACTTTATATAAGAGCGTTCATGCCCCACTGCACACCAGCCACAGTCAGTTAGACAGAGTTTATGACATCAAAGGCTCCGACCTAATGGTTCACTGCACAATATAATAAGAATAAGGGTCTCAGTGTGCGACCTCATGGTCCAATGCACAAATTAATAACTTGTAAGTGAATGCAACTGGCCGTCACGGGTGCCTGAGCACCGCTGACGCCGTCATGAGTGTCTGAGCACTCTAATAACTGAACAATGGGTTACATAAGCACGACGCCATAACCGTCCGGTCGCTCTAGCGTCGCTCCTGAGCAAGCTAGGTCAAATATCAAAGCATTTATGGAAAGCCCATAATTAGACAGTCAAAATGAGCCCAAGATCAAGGCGGAACTCCCATTATTAAGGAAGTTATGCTATGGAGACTGAAAGGAGCTCCGAGTTCCCTACAGACAAACCGGCGGGAGTTATGCGCCTATCCAGCGGGCATTATAAACTTGGCATATTCAACTCCGCGCATGCGCAGAATGGCGGTTATAAACGCATAAACGACCGAGTTATGAGGGTCTGAAGATGCAGAACCGACCAAGACAAAGGGGGACACAGCGGCGTCCATGGGGGTCCTTTGTCCCCCTGTGACACATGAAAGACTCCCCTCAAACAATTGTAGAGTTAGGCAGATGCTGCTGGCTCCAGTCAGTCTGGAGGTGCTTTTCCAAGATTTGCTACAAATAGCCTGTCTGCACCTCCAGGAAGACAGAACACCAAGAACCACTCCAGAGGTAACATCTCCAGTCATCTCCTGCTACCTGCTATACCACTGCACTATGGTGAAACTATGCTAGACAGGCATGGGTTTCCATCATTAGTGGCCAGAGGCTATCTTCCCCAAGACATCCACCAGAGGGTAAAGTTATTCATTATTACATTATTCCTCTAAGCAGCAGGCCAGGAGCTAGGTGTGGGAACCCACCTAGAACTATGCTGGACATTGTATTATTATTACCTCACAGGTGGAGTGGAACTGAACATTGTACTTTATAAATTACTGTATGTTTACTGTATGTACAAATTACCTACATACTAACTACTGTACGATTGATATTTCTTACATGTTGCCTAAAGCTGAATAAACCAGTGACAACTGGAAATAACACTATTTATATGAGCCTGATGTATTTACACTATATACCACTAGTCTTATGATATTTCTCATATGACAACTTGATCATGCCAATCACTAGTATGACAGTCTACAAAGACATTACTACTGGCCCGGAATGAGAAGCGACCTACTGCAGTGGATTGCGACTTGCCCGGATTGTTGTAAAAACAACCCGGGACCCGGCCTGGGCAAGCTACCCTTGTCCCAGGAATTGTTTGGTGTCCGATTCGCTCGAGTAGCAATCGACATCATCAGTGGATTTAAAACGACACCTAGAGAAAACACCTGTATGATCGTCGTAACCGATTACTATACAAAGTATACTCAGGTGTTTCCTCTTCCTAACCACAAAGCCGCTACATGTGCTGAGGCGCTTGTAAAAGGCTGGGTGCTACATCTGGGTGTCCCCCTTATGATGCACAGTGACCAAGGAAGAGAGTTTGAGTCGGAGTTATGGCAGGAAATGTGCCACTACTTAGCAATATGTAAGACCCAAACTAACCCATACCGACCACAGTCGGATGGTCAGGTAGAAAGGTTCAATAGGACTTTGATACAAGTGCTCTGGTAAAGCCTCTGGTTAATACCCACCAGGACGACTGGGATGAACAGTGTGAGTTTGTAGTACACGCCTACAACAACACCATTTATTCATCTACTAATTGCACTCCAAACATCCTAGTGTTCGGAGAGGACATAATTTTGCCCGCCGACTTGGTGTACGGAGTGGTTGGGATAGACCCAGAGGCGCCCTGCACGGTGTTGTTTGTGGAGTCGTTAAGGGACAGGTTCAAGCAGGCATACGAGGCCGTTCGTAAAGAACTGCTGAAAAGTGCTAAATGGCAGAAGGTGGGTTATGACACCAATGCAAAAAGAATACGGTTTAATGTTGGGGACAAGGTACTAAGGTATTACGAGCCACTCAAACGTTTGAAGCTCATCATCTCCGAATCAACGGCGATGATGGAGGACTGCCTTACTGGTAGGAAATGGAAGATGAAAGTCGGACAGTTTCGGCCCTGGAAGGGACGCGAAGCGGCGGAGAGGGAGTTCGGATATCAGCCACCTGACCCACATCAAGTAAGCCAAGTGTGACGGTACCAGAGAAACGCCCTAGAGGCCGGCCAAGGAAGGAGCTGGAAGCAAGAGTATTGACTAAAAGGAAGAAATGGAAAAACGTCTCGCTGAGTGAAGGCATTACGTATGGGAAAGGTCTCGCCCTGGCTAGGCGTGACCCGGAGAAGGCCATGTGTAGAGCCGGGAAGAATAAGATGCTAACCGAAGGCGTTAGACGCAGTCCTCGGTTGAGGTCTGCCGTTACCTAACTCAGTACACAACGAGCTGCTGCGTGTTGTCCGCCGTAGGCGAATAACATACGTTCCACGGCTGGGGGTGTCGAACGCGCGTTCCCCGGGTAGCTGTATCCAGTGAGTGGTGGAAAGATTAACCGGTACATTCGCTTGATAGCGTTGTATATACCGCCAAGCTCCAGACGATAGCACTCGGGTGGCAACCTGCGTCTCGTATACCGAGCCGAATTTTAGTTCGGATCTAGTCCGCTAGGTGAGGCCACGGGCGTGGCGGGAAAGCGCGGAACTAGGTCACTGGATAGCCCATAGCGGGATCTCGCGAGACGAGAGGTTGGACGCCATTTAGGTCATAACTAGAGCGGACTCGTGGCGGTAAGACGTCACTGGTTTCGCTCCAGTTATTCTACTCCCTCCGGCAGCCTATAGCTGCGTGTTTACCTCCCCCATTCTTGTTGGACGAATCCTTTGGGAGGAGTCCAACACAGCTGCCAATTTTTGAAATTGGAAGATCGTCCCACTGTGATGGCACAGGGGACGATTGACGCTGCGTTCAGTTGGATGAAGGCGAGGACCCGACAGTCTCGTCTCGGGTTGAGGAGACCATGGACTCCTCAACGGCTGTTCTCGCACGAGAACCCGAAGTGGAAGAGGCCGCCCAGACTCTCTCTGCCATGTCGACCGAGGTCGCAGACAGGGAGCGGATGCCTCCTCCTCCTCCCCCGGAACCATCACCTACGGTACTGGGTGCAGCACATCCCATTGATGTCTTGGACATTCCGCTGTATCCTACGGGATACAGAACCCGCACCCAGCGCCTGGCCCATGTGGACGAGGAGGAGGGTGTGGTATACACCAGCTGGGGGACGTACATCCCCATGCATCCCTCCATGTTTGGATGCGGTCCCTTAGCGGAAGTGCCCGGCCAACCCGAGAATATCCCAGATGATTTCAAGACTCTGGTGATAGACTCATGTACGGACGAGTTGGCAGAGAACATGCCGGTGTCATGGCTCCGCAACTACAGACGGTTGGCGGGGGCTATGGCCTTGGACGAAAACTTGGTCCGCTAAGAGAGTCTGAATCCGACATGGATACAGACTCCACCGTCACACAGTCGTCTGTGGAAACCGGACGGGTCAAGAAATTGAGCCGTAAGCCTGCGTCGAAGGCACCGCTCACCGAGTCTGATCTCGAGGTTGAGGACCTTCGGATTGCCATTGGAGCTAAGGACAAGGATCCACGCAAGTCGGATTCTAGTCCTGAAACCCCGGCGCAGCCACCCAAGGCCAGCCGCCGGAAGAAGAAGAATGGAGCGAAAGCGTCTCCTGATCCCTCTACTCCCAAGAAGAGGGGCAAGGGCGACCCGAAGCCTGCTGCCTCCACAGCGACACCAGCTACAGTAGCCACCTCGGTTACTGCAGGACCCTCTGCTACCACCAGCGGGACGGCCGCCACAACCTCGGTTACGGCTTCGACTGGTACTACCACCACCAGCCGAGCCCAGCCTAGAGGAGCGGGCATCTACACGGACAGTGACTCGGGGAGCAAAAGCGACCGGCCTGGAAAAGACCCGGAAGCGTGCTGTTAAGTGTTTCAACGAGCTCCTTGCAAATTGGGCTGCGTTGAACACAAAGGAAATTAAGGAGCAAGCATTCGAGCCTGAATTCTGCTCTTGGAGGAGTGGTAACCTCATGACGTACTTCGCCGTCAACTACTCACCCACCGAGGTGCACCTGAAGGTGAAGAAGTGGCGAGGTGACGACAAACGGGAGAAAGGAAAAGCCCGTTCGAAGGAAACCAATGGAGGTTCGGCTACGGCCACCAGTGCCTCCAAACGGACCCGCGCAGACTGATCCATAAGCCCGTCGGGCAATAAGGATCAGCCCAGACCAGCTAATCCAGCTGATCGTCGCCAGTCGGGACAACAGGTCTCGGCCTGGCAACCAGACCCATCGGGTGGTTAGCTAGGCAGCTGCTCCACCTCCACCTCCAACACAGCACACTCCGAGTGAAGCCACTGGTAGCCCGGATGATTGGAGCACCTTCTTCAGTGCCCCATCCGGCCACAGTGCATGGTGGGCCGGAAAAGGGTCTTCCGGCAAGCGCCCGACCTATATTGAGTACGCGGCGAAGTTCCCTGCTATTGGACCAGCGGGACCCGAATCACAGGTCCTAACCTCCTTGGGCCGAGCCAAAACTCGGGGTAGAGGTCGTGGTGGAATGGAGTCCATCCGAGCCGCCCCGGGCTACAGCCGAGGCCGGGGAGGTACAACGGTTGAGGGTCCCCACGTCCCTCCGGCAGGCGCTTCGCCTGTTACTGCGCAGGCTTCTGCACCTGAGCCAGCTATCGCCCCATCCGTGGTCCCTCGGGTCCCCGTTATGGGATTGATAGCCAGTACCCTGTCAGGTCTTCAGGATCCAGATACGTTCGTCGATCATAGAGACGTTCGTACCATCGAGATCCAGAATGACCTGATGGCCGAGTGGCAGTCTTTCCATTGCCAAAAGTCTATCGACTACTGGCGGACAATGACTGAAGCCACCTTCAATCTGGTATACGAAATCCAGAAGAGGGAGGAAGACAAGATTAAGGAGCAGGAAATGAAGAAGGTCGAGGAGGCCTTCCAGCCGAAGGCAACAGAGGGAAGTTGAAAAGCTTAAGGAGTTCCACCGTGCTGAGAACGCCGGGTACATCCATAGGTACAAGGAGGCAGACCTTAAGTTTTTCCTCTGCTTCGGCAAGCACCTGGACGAATGGGACGGCTCCGCGTCCTCCCTGTCCATTCCTTCGGGTGCCCCAGCAGTCCCTCTGAGGGGATGGGTGCTCTGAGCGAAATAATTTATTACATACATTTCTTTTAACTATTTTAATTTGCTTGTCAAAGCTCAGTTTGCTATCAATGTGGACTCCCAAATAAGGGAAGAAGGTCACTGTTTGAACAGTACTGTCATTGAATTCTATTTTTGGATCAGGACAGTACTTTAATTTAAATGCACTACATAACCACATTAATTTGGTCTTATTTGGATTTACTCTTAGTCTGTTTTCTAGAACCCATGCTTTGAAACGCTGAACATCATTATACATCATATTCTTAATGGTATCCGAGTCCTTTGCAGCACAATAGATTACTATATCATCAGCATACAATTTTATCTTACACGATTGCAACACATTAACAACATCAGCGACATGAGCACCGAAGCCCCTAAGCTGGTTGTCACGAGCAGCAGCAGCAGCTCGGCCCCCTCTACTAACCCGGAGCCAGCTGAGAAGATGGACACTGAGGACGATCCCGAGGATCTGTAAGTGTCCATCTTTTTTTTTTTTGGACTCGCTCATTGCATCAATGAACTGTTATGGCACACAGGATGATAATAGTAACATACACACATGCATTTTTGTTATAAGATAGTATAAGATATAATGTACTGGTATAGTAGCTAAGGTTTACATAACATTTGACATTCATGTTAGTGTATTAGGCGGTAACATAATGGTAATTAGGATTCAACACAATTATCTGGAAGCGGCGCGGTAACTACACCTGCTTCATATACTAGTTGTAACCAATTTTCAATTTCTGCCTCAAATTGTCTTCAGTATTTCAGTTTTAAATTTGACTTTAGTGGTGGCTTTCTGGATGTTCTCAGGTAGGACATTCCAAAGCGCCACCCCTCTATACCATGGAGATCTCTCGTAATGCCTGGAAATTTTTCTTGGTAATTCAAAAACAATTTTATTTTGTGACCGTGTATTATGTGCATGTGGCCTTTGCTCTATATCTTTAGATTTTTTGTACATCAGACACAAAAGAAGCATATCAAACCTTTTTTCCAATAAAGTTATATCACACAGCATATGTAATTCTGTAACATTGTATTTTCTAATGTTGCATTTTAGACATATCCTTAAGGCTCTATTTTGTAAGCGTTGTAAAGCTTTCAAACCTTCCTCATTACAGCTAGTTGAAATGAAGGAACAATATTCTATAATTGGTCTTATTGTACTACAATATATCTTTACACTCTGATCTTGAGTCAGAAATCTTCTTAATTTGGCAAAACGAAATAATTTATTACATACATTTCTTTTAACTATTTTAATTTGCTTGTCAAAGCTCAGTTTGCTATCAATGTGGACTCCCAAATAAGGGAAGAAGGTCACTGTTTGAACAGTACTGTCATTGAATTCTATTTTTGGATCAGGACAGTACTTTAATTTAAATGCACTACATAACCACATTAATTTGGTCTTATTTGGATTTACTCTTAGTCTGTTTTCTAGAACCCATGCTTTGAAACGCTGAACATCATTATACATCATATTCTTAATGGTATCCGAGTCCTTTGCAGCACAATAGATTACTATATCATCAGCATACAATTTTATCTTACACGATTGCAACACATTAACAACATCATCTATATATAAAACAAACAACAGGGGGCCCAGAACTGAGCCTTGTGGTACACCATACTTTATACATTTCTTTTTAGATATTTTTATTACCATAACTTGATCTCTGTTGCCTGTTTTCTAAATAACTTTTGAACCACATAAAATTTGTCCTACTTAGCCCAAGCTTACTAAGTTTGACCAGCAATTTTGAGTGAATTACACTATCAAAGGCTTTAGTGAAATCAATGAAAAGGGCCCCTGTTATGTACCCATCATTTCTATTCTCAAACAATTCATTTACGAGATCACCTGTTCCAGTACCTTTTTTTATAACCATATTGATTGTCACAAAAGGTGTTATTCCTTTTCATACTTTCACTTAAATGATAATACATATTTTTTTCAATAATCTTTGATGGCATTGGTAGGAGGGAAATAGGCCTCCAGTTTTTGACCTGTGATAAATCTCCATCCTTAGGTAATGGTTTTACTACGGCAGAGGCCCAGTCTCTTGGAAAAATACCTTTATCTAAACTAGTCTGAATCAGGTGGGTAGATTGATGTATTAGGCATAGCAATGCACATTGTAATATATCACCCCTTATGCCTTCAATCCCAGATGATTTATTTTTGTCTATTTCTTTTATAGCATAATGAACATCCCATTTATTCACCTTAATGTTTGTTTCAGTGAAGTTTCCATTTATGAGTACATTTTCAATACTTTGATCATTATCAAGTTTACATTGATCATCACCAACCGCTGCAATATGTAGCTCTCTTCCAATATTACAAAAGTACTCATTCACATACTCACATGCTACATCAAAAGCAATATCAATCCCTGTCTCATGGTGTTTCATATCGGGGTATATAATGGATTTATTATTCTTAAACATGTCATTAATATGCTTCCAGAACCTCTTAGGATTTCCATTACATTCATGTAACTCTTGCATTACTCCTCCAATTTGATTTGCTTTAATCTTTTTTCTTATTTTCCTTCTGCAGTCTTTGACAGCCTGTTTCTCCGGTGTACCCTTGTTAACACTATATAATCTTAACCATCCTTCCCTTTCAAATACTAAATCCATTACTTCATCATCAATCCAAGATTTATGAGTTTTCTTGATTTGACGTTCAACATAAGGATGATATTTGTTCGGATATTGATTTATAGGAGTTACAAGCATTTCCCATAATAAATCTGGATTATCTTTAATTTCATAATATGTTTTCCAATCACAGGCATTTAAAAAAATCTTTGAAATTATCTTCTGAAAAATTTCTATAATCCCTTCCCGTATACACCGATTTTTCATATGTAAAATTGTTATGCCCTCTGCAAACATAAACAGGCACATGATCTGAAATCAAAGCCGCAATAGTACCTGAATCTATAACATTAAGGCTATCTGCCAGCGGAAACCTGTACCCGAGGGTAAAGGCATGTATAATGCCAGAGGATTAAATTCTCGAAGTGGACCCGACGGACTGGAACGAAAACCTGCAGCTAAGATGGACGCCACCCGAAGCACTAAACGGATTACCACACCAAACCGGGGCTCCATCTTCCCATCTTCATCAGGGCACAACATAACAGCAACGTGGCTTGCCACCACCCGTTTGTCGCCGAATGGAGCTGCAGAATCCAGTCGTTCCAGGTTCGCCGGAAGTCCATTGATATTGTAAGGGTGATCCTGCTACCCTGGTAGGACACCTCTTAATTTTGTATCATATTTTGTATAAATTATTTTTCTATAAAAAGTATATTTTTGTATAAATCAAACAAAAACTTATCTTCGGGTTACCTAGCCTCTCGGGTTACGTTACTTTCTATTGTATATATTACTACTATCGTATCACTCCATATAAGTTCACATATTTAAATACGTCTTAACTATAATAACTCTGTAACACTGTTACATATATATACCACCATAGTGTCAACGGACGGTTACAAGTGGTGAAGTGAAAGTACACGGAATCCAGAGAAGTTCATTTGATCCTTTTATTGCATAGCTGACATGAGTGTTTCATAAAGGTGGTAACAATGATAACACTCGCCAATATCTAAGCTCTGCCTCCGATCCTATAGCTCAACCTGTCGTAGGTTCTAGGTAAAGGTGTAAGGTGTAAATTGGGAGAGATGATCTTAGAATAGATGGATTGGCAGCTGCTCAAGCTACCTTTTATACTAAGGGCTTGAGCAGCTCACAGTGTTGTGAAATGTTCTGTACATGTGGCTCAATAGAATAGTGACACATGTCATAAAGAGAGAGTGCCACCTGTGGGTAGATTATGTTAATGAGAATTGAGAGGAGATTGTGAAATATCCTCTCATTCCAAATATGGCACCACAGGTGGATCGCACTTCCTCCAGTTGGACTGTGTGGGTGTAGATATGATTGGAATGTTATTACATCCGTGTACCTTATGTCACAGAGTGTCATGGAGGAAGTGTGTTTGTGATGACTAATGGATCCTGGTTCCTGCTGGGGGATCCAGGAGATTATTGAGTGTAGATCATGGGCAGAGCTTAGGCTTTATATGGCGAAGAATTTAGTAAATATGAAAAATAATAATAATACCCAGAATGGTCCATTGACAATAGGTCGATGGTGCATAGGGCGCCACTTCCTATTTATGTTATTATTTAGTTACTTCGGGTTATATGCGACGATGCCTACTGTTATATACATATTATTTATAATGCCCCTTTAATGTTAAATATTCTATACAAACATTATCATTATAGACTTACCTATGTATATATATATATATATATATATATATATATATTGTTACATAACTTTAACAATAGGTAATTTTTAACACCAACCCTAGGTAAAGTCTAGGGGGGTGGTGTAGGGGCCGGCATCGTTGTATATATATTAGTGCGCTTCATCCGAGAGACGCACTCGTGTGGTGCTCGTTCCTTCTATGCCAACCAGGTGTCGCTTCGCGATACCCATTTGGTACAAGAGGGGGCAGCACCATGCCTCGCGTCCAGCTTCTACTAAGAAGCCGGACAATCCGCAGAAGGAGACTGGACATAGTCCAGTCCTGACGTATGTCCCAAGAAGAGAGTACGTAAATAAAGTCCTACCCGAGCGGTAGGGGAGTCTGGGGCTTTGCCCAACCCGAACTACTCGTGTTGTGTTGGTATCTTTAGTGATAAGCGAGCCAACGAGCCACCCAACATTTAAGCCGATACGAACCATTACACATATATAATTAAACATGTAATGGCACACATTTTCTGCCTTAAAGTTCATGAATTCCTTCATCCATAAACTCCATAATCTGAATATTATATAAGATAAAAGAGACAGAAGTAACATAAAAAAAGAAACAAAGAAATGAATCATAGGCTAAAAACATAACATTGATTGGCTTAACTTTATTGTTTACTTGAATGATCATTTCATTGTTCAGGTACCTTACAAATCAGTCGGGTATATCTAGAGGACACACATACCCAAATATGAAAGCACCTAATTTAGGAAATATATTGAATGCCAAACAACAGGTCAATCACATCCCTGAAGGATTGGCATGAAACCCCTGTAATGGTAGAGTTGTTGAATAACATGCCAACACTATGCTTTTGCATCATGACTACAAAGGATATGAAATAGGAGGAATCATGAGCCTTTAAGAGAAAATAACACATGAGCTTTAAAATAATCACTAGGATCCTCGCATAAAACTGAACAGTAAAGCACCCTAATCATATTACAGTGAATCAAGAAGCCCCAGGTGGCAGTATGGAAGTACAAGGAATCTCTGTAAAAATAACAACGGATCTCTGGCAACTTTGGGACTTGTGCATTTCACCTTTATATCAAAAGTTTTTTTCAGTGCAAGAGGCATCAAAATGGCACATGTACTGGACAATATCATAGTGCAGAATGTACTAGGGTAACTGAAAGTTACCCCATCCAACGCGAATTGTCATATGCAAACAAGTGTGAACACTTTTGCTCAGTCTATGCTGTTAATACACTATTCTACTTCATAAAAGTATTGCAGAATCCTAGCTAGAGAATGAATATGGAGGCAAAGCCTGGAGTTACTATATTACTTGGATTACATAGAAATCAGGCAAAACTGAAAGTTGGGTACTGGGGTATTTCCTAATGAAGTTACCCTAGTATGTGTTATTGTAAACAAACTGAGTTACCCTAGTACTGACAAATCTAAAACCTCTCTATACTACCGTAAATCCCCAGTCATAAGCCGGATTTGTTTTTCTATTTTGGGCCCAAACCGGCTTCTAAATTTTTCCCAAAGTCCCCCCGGCTTATGACTGGGTTTCTTTTACTATAGAATAAAGAGAAAATGGTAAAAGATTGACCCTAAAACCGGCTTTTAGGATTTCCCTGAACTCTCCCCCCGGCTTATGACCGGGGCCGGCTTGTGACCAGGAATTTACGGTACTGTTCTAGACAATGTCAGCCTACAGCTATTAGCTCAGAGGATTGTTCCTGTTGTACACCACATCTAAACAATTTAGCATTCCTCAAATCATTAAAAATACTGTGTAATCTCCCCTTTTAGTTCACTACTACATATAGGATTCGCCATGTTGGATGGGGTAACTGGTCAGTTACACTGAAAAACTGAGAGGCACGAAACTAGTCAGTGCAGACGACTTTAAGTCCTCAGGTTGATGATACCTAAAACTACAGCTTTAGGTTGTCAAAGTGACGACTTTAGGTTGTCATCCTGACCACCTTAGTCGTCAGTATGACTACTTTCTATTGTCAATTTGAGGAGTTTAGGTGGTCATTTGACCTTGACTACCCTAAACTCGTCTATATTTACGAGATTTAGGCGGCGGCATGTTTTCTGTGTACTCTAGTACCTTCTGCACTGTGAATATAACAAGACTCTCTGTGGGCAGCTTCAAACAGAATCTCTTCACAGCTATAGTAGACTAGCAATGAGAGGGAGTGATCATCAATCATTTAGCAAGCCAATAGTGTGTTTCTAAATGTCTACACCATACTCTCAGTATGATATATGAGAGAGTATGGCAGACATTTCATGTTCACTTCATGAAAACATAGAAAGAACAATATGATTGTCACTAGCTGCCTGATATGGCCATACGTCATACCCTGTGTGTCACATCCCCACAAGGGAAAAGCTACATTTTATCAATATCCATACAATATATGCAGGCAAATTGGTCAAAGTGTGCTCTACATAGATAGTGTACCACATTTTGCAAGAGGAGGTTCTATAAAACTATGTGGACACTTTGCGTTGTGTGGCTAAAATGCAGCATAACACATGATACAGCCCTTGTGAAAGGTTTATGAACTGTACAGTTGCCCTGTAAGAGATTTACTCTGAAATAACTGTGACATCTTTATCTTGGAACTTGGGACATTCGCCATCGGACATGTGTCTGTAGAGCATGGTAAGACGGTCAAACACCTTCCCGCAGTGTTCACACGGATGGGTCTCTACATCAGGATGGTCCGAACGAACATGCTTCGTCATCTCATAAAACCTACAAGAAAATTTATCAAAAGTTGCAACATTTTTTTTCATAATTGTCAAGCATCAGGATGTGGATTTACAATGGTTTAAAACAATGACATTTTTGGCAGCATGATGTTTAGGCCAAAGTATACAAGATATCAAAACGAATGTACCATTTTTGACTTTGGGATTTCTGAAAAAAATATCATTCCCAGGGTACAAAACTAGTTTGTTTTCATCAAGAGAATTTGGCTTTAAGAAGCATACAATGAACTCCGATTTTTTGCAAAAGGTTTTTCAATATACAAATTTGAACCTTGAAGTCCAGGAGGCCATTTCTTAAGGAACTGCCACTTTACAGAGCTACTAGAATTTGAAACCCAGCATAATTGTTAGTGTCAGTGATCGTAGGAAATGCCAGCTATGATAGCTCTGCACGATTAGCACATATGTAGTTACTACATAGAGTTTGGTAGGGCAGTCGTAGGCTGGCACAGAAGGGCCACTAATACATGTATGCTAACAAGTAATGTCACTAAATTGAGAGTGCCCACTATGATTTGAAGGTAAGTAGTAACTGAATGTCAAGAAATGACCTCCGGATAAAAGTCAGAAAATAGAATCATCAGAATGCCTTACCTTGTGAAAGGTACATCACAGATAGGACACTTGTGTTTGAGGACATGTGTCTCGCTGTGTACTTTCAGGGCGCTCGGGTAGGGGAAGGATTTGTCGCAAACGTTACACTGGAACTGTGGCTTGTTACTGGTTGGTGTCTCGATATTCCATCTACAGTACAGTCGGTGGTCTCGTAGGTCACGCCGGGATCTAGCAAAATGGCAAAAATTAACCTAAGATTAGATTTACAGATATATAATTTCTTAAGGAATTCAATACTCATGGGAGAATCATATTTTGACGTCAAGTCAAAATTACTGAATAGATGAATTTTTAACGATATGAAGGCCGTTAATGCATCATGCCCATTGGTCATCATGATGCATAAATGCTGGACGTTAATTCAAAAAGATTAATTCAAAACAGTGGTAAATTAGCACTTTTTTGATTAGCCTTCAGGCGAGTTACTGTCCAGGGCTACAATTATGCATCATGCCGACATTACAGGGTTGATAAGCCCCAGAGGGTTGGCATGATGCTCCAATGAAGTGCTGGTAAGCACTTCCTTTATTGCATCATGTCAAAGACAGGATTTGATGCACTAATGCATTAGTGGCCCCCGAAGGGTTAATAGCTGAGAAAAAATTTTAATCATAATACTCACGTGAACTTTTTGAAGCAGCGGTCACACATCCACTTCGGGGTGACAACGGTATGCGACTTACGATGTGCCACCCAGTCACGGTGCCGCGTGAACGATGACGGACATCTATGATATAAAATAAAATTAGGTTTTTGTTTCAGAAAACACCACAATCAAAGTGTGAGTAACAGATTTTAATGGTGGCATGCCTATTCATGAGCTTAACTGCATGAGGATAAACTCTCAGGCGCAATTGTAAATGGGATATAAATAACCCTGCTTTGCCTAGAGCAGAATGCACTTTATGTCATTGGTTTTATACCTACAGCATGCAGGTACAACTGTATTTCAGAATAATAAGGACTCTACTGTATAATCCATGTAGCGGGCAGACAGTGTACCATATTTTCTTTGCTTGTGTCGAAACATGGGTGCTCGAAATCTTCACAATGTCCGAAATGATGAAGCGTCTTCCCTCACAGTTTATTCATATAAGAATGTATTTTTTAAACTATCTCTGTCTGTCACTATTTAAAACCCCTGTATCAGCACAATCATTTTTTAAACCCCTGCGTCACTCTGTCACCTTTTTACCCATGTATAGACATTTTGGAGTCTGTTTTTTTCTTGTATTTACTTTGTTAAGCTATGAACCCATTGAAGCATCATTAAGAAAGTGATCATTTATTTTTTAACAAAAGGGGGGATATTTTTGACCCCTTGACCAGGGAGGGGCAAATTATCTTCTTCCCCTCTGAGGTTAGGTAAAATGATTTCACCTGTTTTCAGTGAAAAAGCCAGCATGGTACCATAGGTCAATTAAATGGGTGCTTTCGCACATAATTCATAAGGATTCCAAATTTCGACCCTCAAGAGGGGGGGGGGCAATATTTTCGTTCCCCCTTCATTATTAAAAAGATGGTCACTCCCTAGATACAGCCCACATTATGTCCCTTACCTGTTACAGTAATAAATGAGGGAGTTCTCGTTGACTTCGGTGACCTCACACTGCCTGCGGTGTTTCAGCCAATCAGAATGCACACTGAAGCCCATGCGACACTTGGTACAGGAGAAGAGACGCCGAGCTGGTGGTGCCCTCTAGCAGGAAAAAAAAGAAGTAATGAGTGCAGGTAGGGGATAAACTGTGTACAGGATCTCATGGTGGTGAATGAAAATATCATTACCCTAGTGCAAGAAGGTTGTAACTGACATTTTGGCAAAGATGTTTTCCGTTTTAACCCTTATCCACCTACTGTCAGCGTACTAAAGCACTGTCTAAGATAAGTGTGCATGCAAGCCCTGCTGCAATATGACTGTATGAACTTCAATGGTGCTATAGTAAATGGAAGAACTCTGTTGCCTGTCCTGCAAAACTTGAAAAATGCTTTGAAGTGATTTCTTTACTAAATTGACATTCTTTCCGAATTTAAAAAGAAAAAAGGAAAAATCCCTTTTATTTTTCAATAATTTCTGTTTCCTAATCTTTCAAGAGTTTTGTAGTTTGTAACTATTTTTTAGATATATTTTTCTGACATTCTGTATTGCCCAGAGGTTTAGAGCCCCACTGCATCAGCTCTCACCACCATCCCCAGTAAGGATGATCTCAACACATGTGACCTATCGCAAATTCTCTCGTATAAGCCGCAACTAACACCAGAACCAAATGAAAATGAGGCTTATAGGTTCAGACCAAAGAAGAGGTGTGGATTATAGGAGGGGTTTTTACCCCCATAGAACATTACCACGACGCCAATTTTCAAGCCCCAGATGAGGCTTCTAGCCTTCTCCCAAACTAAGGGTGCGTCTTATATGGGGATGTGTCTTATACGCGGGAAATTACGGTACGGGTGCTGATAAGTCCCTTGTCAGAGCTACATCCTTCACCGTGCCAAGATTACGGGGACTGGTAAGACTAATCAGCTTATGTCAATGATTAGGTACATTTCATTGCCTCAGTCACAGCTGGGGCAGTGCAATTCTCATCAATACTTGTCCATATGAACCCGGCGAAGTATAGAACAAACCTCACGTATAAGCCACACCCAAATATGAGCCACAATTCCAGCGTTGACAAATGTCATAAGCTGCCCCTAAAGTTTTGAATACCCTGATTTCTAACCTAATCATTCTTCAAAATGTATTTTGTCAGAAGCTATGGGTGCCTTAGGCATATGCAGCCCCCTCCATCATAAAGAGGTGTCATGGTTGCCTTAATGAAGAAGTGTAGCTAGATGCTCATGGGCTACCCCCTATGCCGAGAGCTCACAGACGCAAGCTACACGGACCTACATTGCAGCCTAGTTAGACTGCAAACTCAATTGAGTATGACTAGAGGGAGTTTCACACTGTAGGCTTGTTACTTAGGTAATCAGCAAGTCAAAGTGGATTTAGTCTGTGAGGGGTAGGCTGTGAAGTGTTATTATTAGGGACGGATTAAGTCAATTCACTATGTCCCTCATTAGCCTACTATGATTTCCAATTTACTGTGCTACAGATTGTAAAGGTGACAGTAGGGTGTGCTGTACATAGTGCTGTACATTTTTTTCTTATCAATGTGAATTTCATAATGGGTTGCTTAACTCTCTAAGGGTTGTAGGATACCTGAACTGTCCCTAGGTGGTTATGATGTACCAATACATAAATGCCAAACCCTCCAAGAGTGTATCTTTGGGTCTGGTATGATGATGCATTAAAGTAGCATGGTGAGTCACTCGCCTACTGGCGAGTTACCCACTGCAGATACATTGAGTATACTATATTGCATGAATGTGCAGATATACAACAAGAGGGCTTAGAATAGAAAACATCGGGATATTGTTGATACTTAGGAATGAACTGAAAAATCTTTGTTTACCCTAGCCAGGAGAGGATACGCTTTCATATGATACGATATCTGACCACATTTGTGCATTTTCTCGTGCATTTTCCTCAGTGTGCTTTGGATTTTTCTCACTATTATGGGATAAGCTTTTAGATTTAAGTCTTACCTTAGAAAAATAGGCCAGAAGTGCTCTAAGCGTCCCCAACTTTCTACCTCCGGTGGCCTTCCCATGATGCTGAGGTAGTACCACCTGACCATTCTGTACCCACGTGACTTCCGGTACGTCCTCAATGACGATGACGTCATCAGCATCAAAATGTTCTATGGAGCGTCTGTGTTGAGGCAAAGAAAAGAAAATGTATTTCCTGGGGTGTCTATTGCTTTCTCAATCAATGCATCAATATATTGTTACTAGTCAGTTTTCGGCAAATAATACTAAGTTTTTTTTCCCCTTTAAATGCAGATAGTGCACCTATTGGTCGTCATGATGCATAAATGCAGCCTAGGTACGTAACTCTCTACAGTAACATCCATGCATCACGACAATTCAACAGGCTTTAATTATATATAAGTGGAAGTTTTGTATGCATGACTTTGGAAATATGCAGTAGATATCACTAGTGGATTCCCACAACAAGTATAACCAGGGCTTAACATTGGCTCTGCATAGCTTACATTTTGAATAATAAGAAAAGGTAATGTTGTACATACTTCTGATTCAGATGATTTCGTCCTGTGGCCTGAAGATGGGCATAAAACTTTCTATTCTCAGTTCTGTACATTTCTACTGGAGGGGCTGCAGCTTGTAGATCCCTGGGGTGGTTTGGAACATCAATCGGCGGAGTAACAACCTCAGGGACTGGTTCGATAACCACTGGTTGCACTGCCGGTTGCATGACTGGTTGGAACACTGGTCGCATCACTGGTTGCACTGCTGTTTGCACCGCTGTTTGCACCTCTGGTTGCACCACAGTTTGCACTGAGTTTTGCACCACCCTTTGCACTATAGGTTGCACTGCTTTTTGCATCACCGTTTGCACCTCTGGTTGCATCACTTTTTGCACCATCATTTGCACCGCTGGTTGCACTACTTTTCGCACCACCGTTTGCACCACTGGTTGCACTGCTTTATGCACCACCATGTTATCTGCTGGATGAACCACTTGTGGCTCCATGGCTTCTTCTTCATCATCATTTTCATTGTTCTTTACATCCTCACTATCACTCTCATCATCGAACATATCTGTGGATTCTGCCAGAGCGTGTGACCAGTTTATTCGGTTGCTACGATTACGTAATGAATATACACTTTTTATCTTGAGGCCATCATCTTTGATGTTGTCCTTATCAAAGCTCACTGTTTTGGTGGAAGCATCAATCCTCTCGCTGGTCACATCTTTTGATGCACTTGCAATGGGAGATGTTGAACTCATAGACGACTTCTCAGGTTCAATCACGATAACAAAGTCTTCTGTCATGGATGTGTCCTTTGTATTTTGGTCCGTTTCTTTTTTGAGATCCTTTTCGCAGTCCATTGGCATCTCCTGAGAACCTGACTGTGTTTCCTGTGGTGTGCCATCTGGTTCCGTTTTGTCTGTGCTTCTATCCAGCTTTTCGGAATTTTTTGTCAATTTTCCTTTCTTCGGGGATACCTTGATGAGTCGGTTAACACTCCGAGACCGGAGTGTTATGCCCTCCTTTGTTGAATTTGGAGTGTTAGTGTTGTCCAATAATTCTGCTTTCTGGTCTTCCTCCATCTTGGCTTAGGGTAGATCTTGGGCTGTCTTCTTCTCTGAAAAAAAACACAAGATGTTTCTGAGTACCTCTATCCCCAACACAGATTTTTTTTTATATATATAAAGTATACTATATATCTTCCTGGAAAAGAAATATGGTCTCTTTCACTAGGGGTAAAGGTATCTTCAAATGGTAATGAAAGGTGAATGTCATTTTCAAATTTTCAAGATATCTTGAGTGTTATCTTCGTGTCCCTATCATTAGGGAGTGGTCATTATTTATCACCAGGGGGGGGGTGGTGGGTTTTCGCACAGATATGCGAACATTTTTACGCCCCCCCTCCTCGATGCCAGTCAAAAGTTTTTGCACTCCCCCACCCTTCTTTGATCTATAGTAGTGCGCGGGCCCTCTTTAAAAAGAGGGCAGGGTTTTTTGCTTAAAAGGGGGTAATTGTTTTACGCCCCTACCCCCTGAAGAGGAGTGAACATTTTTTATGCCTCCCCCCCCTCAGGAGGGGTCTGAATTTTTCATGCCCCCCTCACCCCCCGTTGATAAATAATGACCACTACCTCAAAGTCCGTGCAAAGGACCACTGAAGTAGCTGACACCCCTTCAAGCAGTCAAAAGTCCTTAGCCACCATTCTTTTCTTCTTCTTTTTTTATTTCAAAACAACATTTTCTATAACCATGTAAATGTAAATCTAACATGACCAAAGTAATCAGGAGGAATTGTAAAAGAAACAGAGAAAATTAACCTCAGCCTGTTGTGTATTAGAGCCTTCTGCTAAGCGTACAGTAACACACACAGACATTTGCATGTTATCACAGCCCCAGTGCTTCCCCCTAGCGTTTAATAGCAGAACCAATGTATTGTCACAAGGGATGAATACACTGTGTGAGTGCGGGGATTTCAGAATAAAAAAAAAACATAGAGCTTCATAAAGTCACTCTAATAACAGTTTTTAACCCTGTAAATTCCTCTATTGTCTAGATGAAAATAGGACCCTTGTTAGGGGGATTTTGATGATAAAGTGCCCTTGCCAGCCGCACACATGTGTCAGCAAAATATATAAAGAGTCCCCCTGCGGGGTGCGTCTATATTAATTTTATTATAGGTATGGAAGGCATTTATTTTTCCTTGGTGCCATCTATCTTAGCCATTTTTAACACCAACACCCAAGCCTCAACAGAAATCTATACCCATTATTTCTTCCCTACTGCATGACGACATTTATGGACTCTTATGCATGATATGGTCCATAATTTATGTTACGCTTTTAGGCCATTTTGGACGCCTCCCCCCCCCACTCCTTCGACACACTTTTTCTATAGGTGCCATAGACACCCCCAGCCCCTCCGGTGTGAATTTAAGGATCAGCCCCAACAAATGCCAAACGTTTCACAACAGTATATAAACATCTTTGTGATAAAAATCACTATTAAACGTGAGACTGCTTTCAAGGGGGGCATCCATAAATGACGCTGTGAATTTTAAACCATTTTTATCCTCCTGTCTTGGTCACGACTTTACTGTAAACAAGAAAAATGTTGCAAGGACCACGGATGATGTCACAGCGGCTGCATGACGTCATCGGTGACGTCATAGGCAAACCTAAAACATAATGGAGTTGCACGATCGCTACGCTCCTGGCCGCTCACGCGGCTTGCAACTCCAAAAAAGTTTAAGGGGCTTAGACTATCCTTCTGCCACATGACGTCATTTATGGAAGGCTCACTGAGCCTTCCTATGCACACCAGTCTCGGACTTGCCCAGACTGTACTATATACAGTCTGCGAGATTTGTTCTAGATCCACTGACGTTGCAACAGGTTGAAGCAGGTGTTAAAATCTTACCTATGCTGTACCCTAACGCCAGTAAACACATGATATGATTCCTGTATGGTTAATATAGACAGGTATATCTATATAGAATTAAGTGGCAACTTCATAGTTTTGTTTGGTATGTGAACATCTAGGTATTTAGTAATTACTCGCAAAAATCTACTTGTAGGATATATACATGAAAAACATTGAGAGAAATGTGCCATGCTGATGCATTGAACTCTGGACTCTCCTCATGCCATGCCAACTTGCTACCACTGTACTACAGATTCTGGTATAGATTGGTCTGCTTAAAGGCCATCATGTCATTTCCATTACAGGGCACTTGCATCTACAGCTAAGTGAATATGTCATTCCCTTGGCCACTTGTAAATTGATTGCCTGGTCAGCTCAGTTGGGAGAGCAGAGTTTTCCAAATGCAGGGGTCATGAGTTCGATCCCAGCCTAAGCCTATGTTTTGTAGTTGCATTGAGCCTGCTGGTACTAGTAATGAAGTACAGTCAGAGGGGAACAAGCTCCATTTATAGATATCCATTAGCACATGAGGGAATTCACCAAATAGTGAGGCCACTGAGGCCACTACCTTATGAAAAAATGATCCAGGATCCTGGATCATTTTAGAGGAAGCATTGCAGTGATTTGATATGAAATCTTCCAGGCCACTATAGGCCTGGTAGATCGAGGCTGATGCACAATTGATATATAAAGTATTGATATCCTATCCGCCTTCTATTCTAACCTGGCCCATATAACCCAAATACAGGAGGTACACACTCCACTGTCTACAACTCCAGAGACTGAGTTGTTATCAAATAATGACAGTCATACGCACACCAATCAGCATAGGAAATTCAAGCTTAATCGTCACCGAAAAACAGTACATGAAAAATATTAATCAACCATTTATCTATCAATCAATGTTGATTCAAAGTTGAACAAAACTTTCAACTCTGCTCACGATGAGAGCAGAAGTTTGAATCAACAATGAAACCTAGGGGTTGATCAACGTCATTCTATGTCGAATCAGAGATATGCAAATACACGTCTATATAGTATAACTAAAGATGCCTATGGTTGAACTTTAACTATTCTTAAATTCGAATCCCATGTGTTATTGGTACGGGAAGCTGCCTATAAACATAACTTATACATTTATAGATATAAATGGATCCTTACCTCAGTGTGGTCGTCTTCTTCCTGTGTAGACTGGTGTCTAACTATAAAATATATCATAGGTTATAAAAACCTGTAGACTCCAACTTTGCATTATAACCCTCTGTATATCCCAATGTGTATGATCCACGCTATTATAGCAAAGGTACAATGACTAACTGGATGGTGTGTGACCGTCCTTTAACTAACTATCTCCAACCAATGTGTGCTTTAGGACATTTGGCCTCAAACTCTTATCTAGATACCAAACCGCCCGTGCTATCCCTGCTCTGTAGTTCTACTATGGCCCAGTGTGGGAGGCAGGTGACCAGTGTGCAGGGGCGCTATCAGTAGGCCTAGATAAGGCTGGCCGCTAAGGCGCTGATAAGTGGGGGTCGGTGTGTTTGAATAGCGATGTATGGGGGAGATTGTGGGGTCTGATAGCGACATTGGTCACCACCACAGGTCGCTGGTTGAGTTTTGGTTTTGTACTCTGTAGGTCGATGTGTATTCCAGGATGTTAAAATGGATGTTTATTTTTATTTTTGAAATACACATTCGGTTCCACTAATATGGTTGATAATTTATAGCCTCTAAAGTAAATCCCATTCACATACACTGTCCAACTGACTACATTTGATACTTGTAACGCCAAAAAGAAATTGGTTTCCGGTCACCCGACATACCTCAGCCACAGAGGGGTGACCTTAAAATCTTTGAAGATGACATTTTTAAGTTTTTAGGTTCTTTTTGCGTCCAAATAAAGAATCCAAGACTTTGACTCAAGCTTTCTAAGAATTGACAGGTATATTACATTAAATGGATTATATGTGAGGGCTTTAAGTAATAAGCATTCAATATTTTGGCCAAAATATGCCTCAGTAAAAAAAGTGAATAAATGAAAAATCCGACCTATCTACCTCAACGTTTTGGACCATGTGACCGGGAACATACACAGGCATGACTACTAATGAAGATATTCCAAAGCCTCTAATTCAGTTTTAAAGTATTTCTTTTTCAGTTTAGTAGCATCAATGAATTAGATCTCTCTGTATCTCTCTGTACATCTATGATAGTATGATGTTTCGTATCAAGTATGATTTTTAGGTGATAGTGAGTTATATAAAATACTTGTCACAAGTCGTGAACAATTTAAAAGTTTACAGTATGACTTGTAACACTTCTTGTTTCAACCCTCAGACTATTAGGCTCGCAGCATAATGCATTCTGACCCATTGTGTGTCATGATGTATGAATTCAGCCGGGCAGGTGTACCCACCAGAGCCAGACTGCATTTTTTAAAAACGTTTCTGTTCTTGGTTCGAAAAAAAAAGGTTTTATACCATGAAGAAAACATAATTGACGAACGCTTTGAGACAACAAATAGTTTTATTTGATTGAAAATTGGTTGTAAAAACGTGTTTTTCCCACAGAACCAATAAAAATGTTTGCAAGCGTTGAACACATGTTTTGCCAATCAAAGTGTGTGTGTGGGGGGGGGGGGTACACTCTCTATTATATATTGTGTACAATTATCAATTAAGTCATTTTACAACAAGATAAAAGGAAAAAGAAGTATAAAAGGAAATTACTAAATTAGAATAAATGCTAATAAAGTGAAAAGCAGACCAGTTCTCTCTAAAAAGAAATTCACAGGATCTCCCTTTTTTTTCTTTTTTTTTTTTTTGGTAAGACCATCCTGAACAATGAATGCACACGTCTGGGATGGTGCTGCTCTCTTGTGGCGTATACAGGCAGTGACACCTGTCCTCTCTAACTATTGTAATAATTCTTGTATAAGACGCATCCTTAATTGCAGGGAAATGGGGCTGGACTCTGGCAACTATGGCCTTTTTCAATCAAAATTGGGATTGATCTGTTAAACTGTAACTTACTTGATTAAATACCTCCCTCAGAAGCCGACCCCCCAACTTTTAAACAATCTATAAGCCGAAGTAGGCCCCATAATCCAAATTTTAGGAAGCTTTACAGTAGCACTATGGTTATATAAGATATGTCCCCCTGTTGTATATATCCTCACATAAAGGCCATACATTGTATGCAAGGTATCACATTAGGAACAAATTTGGATCAACATGGTAAAAGGTACGCCCGCGAGGGGGTACATGGGCGTACCTTTTACCATGTTGATCCACAAATGCTTCTAATCGTCTTCAGTCGAATCAAATGGATTACTAAGTAATTGTGAATCCAGCATGAATTGTTTATCACTCGTTGATTCAGATTCCTCCTCCTCCTCATCAGATACCGATACCTTACCAGTGAATGTCACCTTCCCCTTCTTATCAGCATATTTAGACAGTTCATCCAAATTAACCTTATGAGTGATATGCTTGGTTTCAGCTTTTACTTCCTTCATCTTGTGGCGTTGTCCAGCAATGAAGTGACCCAGGGGATCATCTTTGTCCAACATGCCATGTACCACAGAGGATTTTTTGTTCAGCTTCTTCAGATACTCCAAGAACATTTTCCCCATATGAGTCTTGTGGATGTTTGTATGGGGGTCTATCTCTCCATTTATTCCCTTATCTACTTCTTTATCATGATTTCTTCTCTCACTGCCATGATGTCCAGGGGTGGATGCAGCGTGTATGGACAGGCCTAGATAAAAGTGAATAATGTTTGTAATTATTTGTTATTTTATATGCTCTGCTGCACAATAATTTAACAGATGGGTAACAAATGGGTGGTTATTGATTTAGCCTACATGCTGTAATATATAATCAGGGGCTATGATATAATCAAATTATTGATTGATGAATGAGCATTGGTCATAATTATTATAACTAGTGAAACACTGCCCGAAAATGTTCTTTCCGAGGAGTGCTTGCTATTAATAAACCTTCTGATGATCATTTATTATACATAGTTTTTTTTACCTTTGGTTGTCAAGGTAACCATAGACAGTAGGAGGAAGATGAACATGGAGGACGGAGGGGACATCCTGGATATTGAACTCTACCTGCAAAATTATATAGACTGTTATTTATGGCCTACTGAATTTTGTCCTTGACAAAGCATTGAATTGCGTTCTAAAAAATTGCTGCATTTATTTTATGAGCTTGCAAGGTACGGTAGTTTGGTAGCTTTTCTCTTATTTTCTAGATTGAATCTCAATTCTAATACTAATTTGACCCACAGTACTGCCACCTGGGGCTTCTGGTAAAAACTACAACGGTTTACTGCAATACAATTACAGCTCACCCTTCAGTTTTACAAGGATCACGTTTAGATTAAACACTTATTTTGTTAGTGTGGGTAACATCATGAAGCCGTTACAACACATTTGACTGTATTCAACTACTCATAACCTGTATATAATACCGAGCACAAAATAAATATACTGAAATAGTGCTACATCACTAATAGCACACACATATGCCAGGGCTCCACTAGGCGACATGGGGCGACAGCGTCACAGGCGGCACAGGTTTGGAGTATCCTTTCTACCTGCCAGTGCAGAAACATAACCAGCAGTAACGCAGCAATTTCGCAGCAAAATTGCTGCGTCACTGCCGCGAAACACTGCGTTTTATTGTACTAACAAGCAGAAAGGATACCCCAAACCTGTGCCGCCTGTGACGCTGCCGCCCCATGCTGCCTAGTGGAGCTCGGGCTATAGTTTCGGTAGTTTTGAAGACTGAACTCACATAATTCAAGCTCAGGAATCAGTCTAATTTATAACTTGCAGAAAGGTTAATTTGAAATGAACTTACCCCAGTGTCACAATGTATGCTACGTCCACCAATAAACTCCATCTATTAGACAACTATAAAATGTCCACACTGTGGCAGGCTGTCCTGTGCAACCTGGCGTAAGAATATCCCAACCAACTGTCCTATTGACCCTTTGAGTACAACATGATTATACCGCAATGATTTTTGCCTTCTCTTTATTTTTTTAAATTAATATTAATCAACATTCATTTACACGTTATTCGATCAATGATTCATTATCATTTCTTGTTTTGATGCACATGCTATGATGTAGTTAAAACACATTTATACATATTTTCTTCATATGCTTTATTTTTTCTTCAAGCCTTTATCCCCCTAATTCTGTTTGACAAACATTATAAAAACCATGTTTATAAAAAAACATCTGATTAATACATTTGGGAAGGTCAAACATATTGAAAATATTCTGATTCGTTCAAAGTCCTCGCGACTAGGTCTGTAATGTCTGCAAACGTATTCAAAGTGTGTACATATTCACTAGACTGTCAAAAAGGTAAACCCTTTCAAACCCACTGTGTACAGTTCGAACAGCAACACCTGGACAATTAGGCTGCGCCAAACCTCAATCAGACATGTACACACATATTAGGCTGGGCCAACCTTCACCCATACATATATGTATACATACAAATTTAAAAGTGAGTTAGCTTCTGTACGAAAAGCTCAGGTTATAGTCCTTAGGTCCAAATGATTGGCGAACTTTGCCAAATAGGTTGTGTTGCATCATATTATTGTCGAGTAGTGCACACCTTATGGGGGAGGTACAAACTGGTCCCAGAGTTCAGTACTAGCGTCCTAGACTCTGGTCTTCTCGCTGTGTCTGATGGGAAAGGACAGGAAAGTAGTCCCCATTAGTATGGGTGAAACACCAGAGGGGGCTGTGGTTCACAGGAACAATGTGTAAGTGAGTTGACCCATTATGATGAGTGGGTAAGGCCTGATCAGGTGATGTGAATGAGTTGGAGACTTTACACCCCTGTCACTTATCCAGAATGGGGTAGTGGTTAGAGGGGGGCTGGGGGTGTCTATGGCACCTATAGAAAAAGTGTGTCGAAGGACTTGGTTGCAGGGAAACTGAGTTGGAGGCTCACCTGATACTGATAGTTTCATTGAATCAAAAAGCATTTTATGTTTTGTCGATGTGTAAGTTTTCATTTCATTTTGCTCCAGCCAGCACTTTTACCAAGCATGTATATGGAAAACGTTTGATCTCTTGGCCCAGGATAGTAGGTTTGACATATTTTAATAACTTTCCTATGACAGATCATTTGACAAAAAATCCTGTTATGTGTTGTGCATAACAGCACAGGGATTTGAACTCCTTTTCTTCTGATTGTGAGTCCAAAGCTGTAACCACTACCCTATTGTGTCCAGTTAATGCAGACTCGTTCTCAAAGTCCCAAAATAGAGACCATTTTTTTTGTGGCCAAAATTAGTCAACTGTAGGAAAGGGCCATCTCAATGACCTCTACTCAATATTAATTCGATTCACTAGCATCTGGGAAATGATTTCGATTGATGTGGTGGTAGCAAGTCATCTGTTCAGATGTACAGTAGGGACATGGATCTACTTTCTTGGCTGCTGTTTAAACTTCATCACACCTGGCCCAATGATCCTGTATAATTAGCATGCACAGGCTGTATCCAACAATGCATGGGGCAGAAGACCAGGAGGGTGTTGCTCCTATTGTAAAAAGAGCTGTGAGTATGTGCCCTCTTTTCTAAACAAGTTGTGCACTGCTTCACCTAAGTACTTGCACTCACCACATTAGTCTGAAAAATCATCTGCCTTGTTTAAAATAGAGAGAGCTGCACTACCAGGTACCTACTCATGTCACATGCTCTATAGTTTATTATACTGACTGACTTCTCCCAATTAGGTACCTACTCAAATCCCCCTTATTTAGCACCATACTTGAATGACCACTTGTGAGCAACAAAGGGGACAACACTGCATGAACCTTCCAATTTAAGCAACTTTAGGCAAAGATTAAAGGTGAGAAATGGCCTTATTTCCAAGGCTTTATTCAGCTTTAATTCTTCTCCTGCTTAAAGTTGATTAAAGCCTTGGAAATAAGGCCATTACTCAACTTTAAGTTTTGCTTAAAGTTGCTTAAATCGGAAGGTTCATGCTGTGCAAGTTATAGCTACATGAAAAGAAAGGACTGGAAACAAGGGCATTTTTAGCCAGCTCTTCCTTTTACTATAGGAGCAACACCCTCCTGGGATTACTACGAGTGAGGTAGTGACCTCTGGTTCAAGGTTGGGGGAGGTACTCAATGGTAGCGGCTGGCATCTCTGTATATTGCTACCACCTAGTGTGGGATAGCTGCACTACTGTCAATACTCTTGATGACATAATATTATTATGAATGCTGCAGTATAATATATATTATCTTTTCCGATTTTACAGCTAAGCTGAGCTTGTAGTGTTGTTTGGGTTCCCCAAAGACGTAGCAGTCTGAACAGGACTGTCAGCTTTACTATACGATAAGATTGGTACTCAGAAATGGGCTCATGAACTAATAAATTGTCATGGCAGCTAACAATAGGGAGGTTTAGCAACCCAAGGGGTATGTTTCAGAATGATAGAGACATAGAGTTCACATATAATGTAGTAAAGATAAATACCTTAGATCCAATAGAAGGAAAAAAAAAACTTAGGGTCGAGGCATTATGGCAGTAGAATGTGCTACATTTGAGAATGTGTGAAGGGTGATTTTCATGCTACAAACGTAAGTATACCCTCAAACGCACATGTATACGGGTGGTGCACAGAGTTGCTAAACCTTCCTCATAACGAAAAGTTAGTACAGTTTCTCTGTTGTAAGCCTCTCCATGATCCCCTTAATGAATGAGGGAAAGTAGGGCTATAACATACCAACATCTACTTCCATATTCCTCCCAATCAGAAATACTCGTGTCGGGTATGCCACCCGCATCGAGCGCATCCACAGGTGCCGGATAGTGGAAAGGTGTATAGTTATATAGACCAGCTGCGTCAGCAGTCGTGGACCAAATGGCAATGGGCCACCTGTGTCCATGAGCGGATGAGGAATGTTTTAACATCATCCTGAAATGGATGATGCTGCATTCCCAACGGTCACGAGCAGATGAGGGTCACTCTCTGACACCCCAACAGTCAATAGGCAAACTGGGTCATCTGCACCCAGAACCATAGGATGACAGGGGCCTGGCTGTCATCCATTTCAGTGAAGATCGGATGAAGGCCACCCAATGACACCCCATGAGCCGCCACAGAATAGGTCACACAAGACTGACCCATGGTTACAGAATAGGGAGGAAAACCCTCCCAAGTGTGCCCGCTGTCAGAACCCCCTGACAGTGGAGCACATCCTCATCGATTGCCAACAGTGTCCCTACAGGGCACAATACCACACTTGTACAAGCTTGAAAGAACTATTCGAGAAACACAAACCAGAAGAAATATTGGGATATATAAAAGCCCTTGGGCTCTACAATAACATCTAGTTGAAACCTGATGATTACTTCCCCCACATAGACAAATCATACCACCATTTCCGCTGATAGTGCCTATCAACCTGTGAAGCACAGGATAGCCACTTAGTGCCACTTAAGTGCTGTAAAACACAAATCAATCAATCAATTAACCAATACGTTTGACTTGATATACTTTATCCTCTTTCTTCTTCAATGTCCATTGAAAATAGCCATTTCAATGATCGATTTGTCAGATGTGGAGTCATACAAGAATAATCTGTTTTTGTTAATGAGGATGTTCGGATAGTGTGGGACCCAGACTCTGGTGTCCACATCAGATGCATGAGTCCACACTGACCATTTGTCAGTAGACGGACTGTAATATTGTATCCTTAATTGATCATCAAAGGCAAACAGAACCTCCTCACCCCCTAACTCTACCACCTCGAACGGATCGACTGACTCAGCCTGATCTTGGGGTGATACTCTGGCAGGCCCTGAGGCTTCTCCTGGATTGATACGCTGGCTCTGCCAGGGTAAGGCTAAGTCTCAAATGATACTCATTTTGGCGATATTGCCTGAGTCTGGATACAGATTCATGTGAGTAAGTATATTTTCTCGGTAAGTAGAGTCCATCCCCTTCATTGAGAAAGCCACTAATATAAATACAGTCGCCAATCACTCCTGCTGTATGACGTGCTAGAGGCCCAGGCAATTGGCTGATGAAAAACTTCCATGTGTTAGCTTCAAAGTCATAGCATTCAATAAATGTAGTTGGCATATCGCATCTAGCATCGTAAGGTGCGTCACATCTTCCTATGGCATACAAGTGATTCTTATGGTGGACAAGGGCAAAGAACTGTCGAGGAACATTCATGTTTGCCATCTTGGACCATTTCAAGGTATGTGGGTCGAATATATGCCACGCCTGGGTTATAGAGGCATCTCTAAACTTTTCACAAGCGATTAGAAAATTGTTCACTACTATATAATCAGATATCCCATGGGTAAATGCTGGCTCTATGGGTGCAGCATGATACTTGATAGACCTGTTAGGAACTAGTAAACCTTCAGAGTCATTAGATGATATGTAGCAGGTTGGCTCAGGGTCAGCCCTGGCCTCGCTTTGTTCTGAGTCATCCAACACCTTTGGTATTCTTTAGCCTTTTTGACCAGTTTATTCCATGAACCATTAGAGTCAAAGTCCATCACTTTGATCACTGACAGTTGTTCTTTAGTCATAAGGCCAAACCGTACATGACCCAGCAGTGCGTCGAGATGATATTTGGGATTAACACGATCCACCTGAACCCATTGCTTGATAAGGTTGAATAGCTCCATCTCAGATTTTTGCCAAATCTCCACCAGATTCAAAAATGCCTTGTAAGACATTTGCTCAAGCTCAGAGTCCAACCAGACAGTTTCGAAATGCAACAGAATGTACTCACTCGTTTGCCTTACACCATCTTCTAGAAAGTGGGTATTAAAGAGGCGAAGCGTATCTAAGTAATTTTGGTCATTGAGATCACTGAGCAGTATCTTTGTGCATTCCTTGATTGCTGCTGGAATTTGAAGATACACAGCACACACAAGAAGATCTTCAGTGGTTGCTCTTGTTGAACCAAACTGTCCCGTATATAGATGAACCCTATTGTTTCATCTCTGATACTACCAGGGGGTCAAAGCCTTCAAGCCTGACTCTGTCAGCCTGACTTTCAGCCATTCCTCTTGTCAACTTGGCTCTAAAGTAGTCACTGACAGAGGCCATGACAACTTTGTGCACCTTGAATTCTTTATCTTCCACTTCTATAGTGTAGTCAAGTAATAAATCCTCCTGCCATAGGTTGCGGGCACCCGCAATCAATCCAACGTCGCTTGTCATGACTTGATCTGTTTAGGATTTCCTTTGAGCCTAAGGTGTATATCTGAAATATAAATTATACAACTTATTATTATTATTGTTTCATCACTCAGAAACAGACATACTGCAATTGGTTGCAAATACCTTAGATTACCAAAGTGACCTGGTATAATGCTGATACAGGTAACTACAGTATGGCGATCTATGAAATATGTACACCTACTAATAAAGTCAGTGTGTTGAATATATATGTGACCTGTACTGGGAGAAGGGACCTTATTCCCCCTGAAATAAGGTCCCTTTTCGCAGATCCTGTCACATATATGGTATCTAGAGTATTCGAGAATATTATTGAAAGTGTGGATTTTGCATTACCCCAAAAGAAATGTGTGAGTGGTCACTTATCACCAATGGTAGTAGGAGTGAGTTAGGAGAGGGACGTTCAGGTTACTATGACTGTTGAGCAGAAGCATAAACGATGTTGAAATGTTCACACATGAATCTCATGTCCCATGTCTCTGGCAATTATGATTGAAAGGCCACCCTATTTTCAAGACGATTTCATTTGGTAGATTTTCTATTGAAGAGAAAAATCTATAGTGTGCTTTGTGTCACATCTGTTGTCACATGAGCAGAAAGCAGGCCTTTCTGATGCAATGTATGACGTCACAATTGGTCGAATGCATCACAATATTGACTGCACAGCACTGCTCATCTATGAATAAATGCCACTCATAGGTGACTTTTTATACTGCTTGCATGTATACATTTATAATTAGCATTATAGTACCCACCTGATCTACTCTGTATGATACAATGATACACACATTATTATCATAATTAGGAATATGAGCGCAAATGCCTTCAAGCTCAAACAATGCACCACTTGGTACATTTGGACCAATTGTGACGTCATAGACTGCAACACGAGGGCTTGCTCCCTGCCCTTATAACAGCAGGTGTGACACAAAGTACACTACAGTACCTTTATATATCCAATACAAAATCTACCAAGTGAAATTGTCATGAAAATAGGGTGGTCTTTTTGCATTAGTACATAGTCATCCTAGCTTACATAGTCTGTGTGACAATGCTAAATATTTGCTTACTCTTGTATCTAGGTATAACCTACCTGGTGGTGATCCCCTGGGTTATTGCTTATCAAGAGAGCGTCCCCAAAATTGAACTTGGATATGGGTCCGGGCCTAATGTGTAATTGAAGGAAGGAAATTGTGGGAAATCCCCTGAGATCTCTCTGCCAGACAACACTGGAATTTGGTCAGTACTGAGAGGTCTGATCTAGGTCTGTTAGTGCAGCTGTGCAACACAAGAGGGCAGACCTTAGTTGTGTTAGTGTATCTGTACTCAAATTGAAACTAGATGTCACTACCTACCACCAGTAATAGGTCACAGGGAACTAAATCCATTTATTCTATGTTTCTATATAGCTTAACACACTAAAACAGCCCCCGTAATGTTACTGTAACGTTTGATGGCCTTTAAATCGGTAGTACAGCGGTAGCAAGTTGGCGTGGCACAATTTTATCAACATTTTTCATGTGTATATCCTGCAAGTAATAACTAACAAAACAGATCTATGTAGTTTCCAACTACACTCTCAGACTATTTTAGCACAGGTTTCTTTAGAAATCAAGAGCGAGTTGGAGGTCACTTTTGTGGTAGTGATTGCAGATGGGAAACGTTTCTAGCTAAAGTTCTCGAAAAGCTGTTGATTTGTTCCTGTTTTCAAAAATTATCGGTAGAACCTTTATTTCTGAGTACCGATCCACACAATATTTTAGCCCCTACATTGTATGAGCATTATAACTTGACCTTTGTTTGATCACTGCTCACTGAGCTTTTGAGACCCAAAATCTCATTAATCTCTGCAATTACAGCATGGTTTTGTGATCCCCATAATGCACAAAATGCCTAAAATATTGCATTTATTTCAATGACACTATAATCTAACACAAAGGCAACAAGAGCAACTGTATTGTCTCTTTCATCCTCACCTCAATGTTACCCATTTTATCATCCAGCATTTCTCACCACTGGCATATAGGTCAGTTTGTCCCACGGGCTATAAACTAGTCTGCAACTTATTCTCAGTGTTGGTCTCTCTATAGCTTCCCAGGGTTTGACACTCACCAAAGTCCCTGGTCTCTCCCGTGTCAACACAACCCACCCTATCCACATGGCTACTTTGCATATGGGTCATTCTCATGAACTGTTAGCAGATCAGCATTTTAGCCTTGTTATGTTATAAATCTGGGAGGATTGCTTTGAATTGATTTTCACTGATTCTATCAGGTCCAGGACATGTTTGGCTACATTTGGGTATATAGTTTCGCCTCTCTATGGACAATATTAACTGCTTGAGAAACAAAAAACAGGTGGAAATAGCATATTTTCAGGTATTTTTCCTTAGTAAGAGAATGCTGTATGGCACAAAAAAATGTAATCAGGAAAGAAAATGCAGCCAATTTCATTATTTTCATATAGATTAACAATGCATGAATTGCTGGAGTGCTTTAAACCTCTCATTAGTTCCTAATTACAGGTAGTGGGCATTAAAATGAGATTGTGTAGATTTTTGAAGCGTTGACTAACACATAAATGGATGAAAAAAGAACCCCTATAGCTTCTGCCAAAATTACAATAAATGTTGTCTAGATGTTACTATGTAACACTTTCTACCTATACACATATGTATTAAAAAGAAATTGGGAAAATATGGAAAACACTTGCCTCTGTAGCCAATCAAACATTTTTATGGTATATTTGTGTAATATTCCCGAAGCGTTGACTAACCCAGAAACAAAATTATATATCTCTATATCCCCCATGTTAAGCATATTTAAGTTTTCATTTTACACATAAATATTCTTTGTAATAATGTAAGCAACATATTGAAACGAGAGAGATTTGCTATACATGCATAAGGTAATAGATCCAAGGTACATTGCATGTAATGTTGACTAACAGCAAAATTCTTGAGGCGTTGACTAACGCATAAAAAAGAAGAAAGGTCTACACAGCACCCATGTGCTTTGCATTTACATCATTATTTTGCACATAAATTATCTCTTTCAATGAATAGAACAAAATACTTAAACAAGAGAGTTCCTCTATATAATGGGTGGCATAAATCCATGCAGCATGGTGTGTAATGTTGACTGACACTTTAATCTGAAGCGTTGACTAACGCAACAAAGTTATGTACAGCTACACAGTTCCAGTGCTCTGTATGACCATTTGTCATGTTCTTCCAGAAATGGGCTGTTCTTGTTCCCCTTTTGATAAATTCTTCAAACAAAGTTATATATGTGTCGTTATCATTTATTCTGGTCAGGATGTGATAGAGCTACAAGTGGTATATGGGTTTTGCCTATCTACGATGCATATTTAGAGAGCTGGGGGCCTAAAACTGCCCAAAATGAGGGTTTTTCAATAAGAAAAAAAAAAATCTGTACTGCAAAGTTGCAAAAAATAAAAATTAAAGGTCACTGGGTCCCCTAATTTGTTTTGGTATTTCCCCCATAGCAAATGGAAAATTTTAAGACCATAAAGGTGTATGTAGCCAAATAATGTTTTATACTGGGGCCAGAAATGTATTTGGGCAGTTTCGCGTGGCTCCCGTCAGAGACCCTAACATGGCTCCCTTACTCTATTTTAAATATAGCAGGGGTATGAGAGAGATATACCATGCAAAGCCTTAACATGTCTATATATGCATACAAAAAAAATTGGGCCTATCTCTAATATCCTACCTTGGGTGCTCCAATGATACATTTGGGGTAGTTTTTTTGCGGCACCCGTCAGAGACCCTACGGCTCCCGTCAGAGACCCTACTAGCAGTCCATCTCTCCATAATATATATAACATATTTAACTAATGTGTTATATATGATAAATGACCTTGTTACCAAGGTATTTCACACAGTAAGGATCAACCCCATCCTCCACCATTGGACAGAGCTATGCCAATATCACAAAACGATATTTAACCTACCCAAATATATGGAGCCTAAGCCCCAACACCTATACTATATGTACCCAAAAACTTTTTAGGCTGGTCCTGATTTGATTTTGGACCCCCCTGCCAGCCTACTTCTGGATGATTCATGACAATTGGTCGTATATATCTAACTACCTTAAACCCTCAACTACATACAATTTCTTTTTGGAAATTTTGCTGTCTATTTATCATTGAAGTCAATTGTTTACCACATGCTAACAATTGGGCTATAGGTCAGGCTTTTCAATTATTACCTTATATAGAGAAAAGAAATACATCTAAATTGTGTTTATGTAGGTCAACGTATTCCCTTCAAAATCATAGTCCATGTAAACATGATATTAGCTTACAGCTGTAATGTTGTGGTAATCATTTGATGAATGAATTGCCACATCATCAAGAAAATAACAAATAAATGATAAGTCTGCTGTACACAGTTTTTTAAGTAAAATGGTCATGGTACAGTGGGTGATGTTAACCACCAGCTAAATTATACTACTTATGAGTGTTTGATATCCATATTAATAGTGCAATCAAGATACTTGTTTCCTACTTTCCTTTTAGCAAAAATATTGAGTATATACCGGTACTGAAAATAGGAGTGTCATTGATGCCAATAGAATTGTTGTATCAGCAATTCTGGACTCATGATTATCGCATCAACAAAAGCATTACATTGATAAAATATGATATGGGCCTCTATCCCAAGCACAGGCTCTTTTAAATCGTGAAGAAATTTTAAAATTATTCAAAATAGAACCAGAGTTATGGCCAAATACAATTTTGGAATCCATATCCATTGATAATATGGAATATTCATGAGTCAACTGCCTGGTGGCTCAAAATACCTCAGGTTTGAAAAGTGGGAGATTACTTTTGGCCACTGCCCTAGGATCAGTTGTCACTAGTACTCATATAGGAGCTGAGGAGTGGGAATGGAATTATAATCTACCAGTCCTTTCATTTTTGTCCTATGATTTTATTTTTTTCTAAATATCGATATATTTGAAATATCACCACTGTAATAGTGATAATCATCATTGAAATAGATGGCATATCAACGGCACTCCTAACTGAAAACTAAGTCCCTCATACAATCTGAAGTCAGCACTTTCATATAATTACAAAGATACTGAATTGAAAAAAGAAATTGAATAAAAAGCAAAAGAATAGCTCACCTACTTCTGAAAATAAGGTAAATTATGCTCTTGTATAGTCTATGAAGCGTTGACTAATGCATTTATGAACCCATCTTTATAGCTACTTCACAGGTATTTAGAGTACAAAATGCCCAAGACCCACCCACCATTGGAAATAGGATAGTCTCTTTAAACATTCATGTTAGAATAGAAATCTTTTAGTGGAATTTCACTTTGTGTACCTATTTGGAAGATATTACAATAAAATGATTACTTTATTATCTTAACCAAACAAAGATAGCACAAATCCACCTGTATAACGAATATATAAAGAGAACAACTCAGCACATGATAAAATAAAGGAAAATTCTGTGTATATGAAGCATAGCCTCTCCCCTACCTAGAGTAACTAACTCCCAAGGTATAACATACCTGGATTATAGAAAATAAACCCTTGTAGTACCTAAAATAGTAAATGCGTTAGTCAACGCCTCATGCAGTCTTACAATAATTAATATAGTATCTTTAGCCAGGTGCCATAGCCACAGTTTTCTGATTTGATGTTCCCAATTTGGTATATGAGTGGGCCAAGTCCCATAGTATTTCAAGACAAAAGGATATTTATCTGCTCATAGATCTAAAAATTAGCCCTTTTCAGGTCACCCTCAGGCCATTTGCCAACAGTTCATGAGAATGACCCATATGCATTATTCCTAGGGATCTAACATCTCACCATAGCAGTCTTACAGTGAAGTAGACGGTAGGATACACATTATGAGTGGTTCTTTATAGGCCATCGCAGGCAAACAATTCAATCAACTGGCCTGTGGGTATCTGTTGGGTAAGGTGACAATATCTTACTCTTGCATTTCATATACATATGGTAAATCTGCTCATAGGACCCATTCTCTAGGTTCAGCCATGGGGCTTACTTACTTTCAGAATAAAGTTAGAAAATGTATTTGCTCTGTATAGCTCTTACAGTGTCTAATTTGGGATATGCTAAAAATCTCATTGAATTTCTACTCATGGTGTAGCTACACATGTGTAGGCAATACCTGCCAGCAGCTTACCAACCTGTGGCATAGTCACAGAACAGAAGGTACTATAGGGTAACTAGACATTTACACCATCCAACATGGAGAATCCTATATGTAGGATAGTGATCTAAAAAGGGAGATAACATTATGTCTCTCTTGATTTGAGTATTGTTAAATTGTTAAGATGTGTCGTAAAACAGGCACAATCATCTGAGCAAATGTGACCCATCAAGGGAGAACACCCCTCTGCGGGGATTTTTAATTCCCCATTTTGCCACCAGGGGGCATTGGAGGGCAAAATTACTCTAAAATCTTTATAAAAATACATTTAGCTAATTTTTGATGCAGTGTGTGGAAATTATTGCCAGCTTTGCTATACGGCATCAAATAAATCACTAAACTGTACTGATTCATAGAATATAAATTGTGACACACTGGCCCTTTGGTTAGGCACTGATGGGTGGCATTAAAATATTAGCACTGTTGAATTATTAGGTGCAGAATAGGTTAAAATGTAGGTAGGTACACATGCAGGCCATTAGAAAAAAAACTGGATTGGTCAAACCTATATTTTTCTCATCTCAGATTAAGGATAAAAGATGTATCTGAAGATTTGTGGTCGTTTTGGGCGATTTGAATCATTGAGGCGGGTTTTATCGGTGGTTGAGCTATAATAGATTATAGTGAGAAATGTTTTGGTGGTCCGAGACCTTAAGTGGTGATATGACAGTTAGCCAGAATAGCTTGAAAATGCTCAAAAAGCTTTTTCCTTAGTTGGATTTGGTTAGATTGGATAGATTAATGCTTAAAAAGGTGGAAATTTGCATGAAAAATACGGAAAATGGAAAAAATCCAGGCTGTAGGGCTATTGGTATTATTGCGGCCTTCATTGATTCTGACTTAGGGAGTGATCATTTTTTAACACCAGGGGGGGCTGGTGGGTTTGCGCGTGGACATGCAAAAGAAATTTCGACCCCCCTCTTGAGGGGGTAAATTTTTTCGACCCCCCCATAAAGGACAACGTACGGGGTTTTCCACTGAAAACAGATGAAATTATTTTGACCCCCCCATCAGAGGTGTTGAAAAAATTCTGACCCCCCCGTCAAGAGGTTGAAAAAATTCTGACCCCCTCAAACCCACCAGCCCCCCTGTTGTTAAAAAATGATCACTCCCTTAGATGCCTTTCTATGCACATTACCACATTTTTAGAGTTACAGGGATGGATCATTCCAAGGATTTGTGGGCAAAAATGCTGAATAATTCCCTCTCTGGGCTTTTATAACTTGCTCAAGTAATAGAACAGTTAATATTAAAGCTTTTATCACAATATTTTACAGAGTCATTCCTAAGATATGTTGGAATATGGACATAACATAAAACAGCCATGGAGAAGGAATAAATCCAGGGAAAATAGAGAAAATGTCAAAATATCTCTATTTTCAGTGCACATTTTGTCAATTTTGCATAATATTTCAACACCCAATGTAAAAATCTAGGGGTCAAAGCTCAGAAAAAAGCAGTTGTTTCATGTAGGAAACCACCTGGACGAAATCTGTGCTGAATTCCAGGGTCCTGGGTTGAATATTTCTTGAGAAAACAAGTTAAACATGTATAGAGTGCCGGAGAGTGAAAACAGCCTAAAAAAGAGACCATTTTCCAGGGTTACGAGGGCATCGATTACCCCCATGGTCTCTATAGTTTAGGGGCTCACAGGGAACCTCACAAGTTATAATTTGATGAAGAACACCTAAAAGTTTGTACTAGTGGTGTTTGGGGTAAGTTTTAGCCTTGACCCCCTCCTTTAAAGGGGCCCTGGCACGGAAAAGTACAACATGGGTACCGACCCAAAAATCATTGGTAAACTCGCAGGAACCAGCGGAGTGCCCTGATTGGTCAATGGGTAGTCACGTGACCTTTTAATGCGGGCATGCATTTGCCGTGCCAGGGCCCCTTTAATACATCCCAGAGGAGAGTGATATCAGTATTTAAGATGGTCGACAGCTCATCTATGTTTTCCTTATAAGGGAGTGACCATTTTTTTACAAAAGGGGGGAGGGTGAAAAAGATTTGAGAGTCAAATCTTTTCCCACAAAATTATGCATTAACGCACCCTTTCAACCCAGAGTAACACACAGTTTTTTTTACTTGAAACAGGTGAAATTATTTTGACCCCCTCCCTCCCTCAGAGTGGTTGAAAAAGATTTTGACCCCGGGCCAGGGAGTCAAACCCAGCAGCCCCCCCCCCCCCGTTGTTGAAAAAATTATCACTCCCTATAGTTGGTTTTCATGTTCTCTGCATATCATTGATTGTTTTAAGTCATAAAGCAATGTTGTTGTTTTTTCTGTAAGATACTGAAAAAAACTCAAACCTCACACTCGTTTGACATGACACTAGTAACATCATTGTATGGTACATGGTCATTGATGAATGCTATAGAAAGCAGCATTCATAATCCTACCAGACACACTCGGTGCGTTCGGAGTACGGCCGAGGGATCAATGCTGGTTTGTAAGGCCACCCCCTATTGGTCCTCCCCATGTAGGTCAATGTTGATCCCTGAGTCAACTTACTACACTCCCAAGCATAGTTAGGGACTGGTACCTAGCCAGACCTGGCTGGGGGGGAAGGTGGTGGAGGGAACCAGCTAAGGTGGTGTAGTTAGCGTTCGAGGTCACCCCTACCCACAATGCACTGCATATGGTTAGAAAACCGCTGCCCGAACGCACCGAATCACTGTGATTTAGCTCTGGCCAATGCAAGTAACTCACACACACAATCCAAAATCCAAAATGGCGCTCAATATAGCTATTGAAGTAGATTGGTTTGACATGATAACACTCTCAGCCCTAAGTGCTATTGTTGTACATGTTATATTGTACCCTGTACAATCCCCATTGTCCTTCAACACCCCCCCCCTCCCACCCAATTCGACTCTCAGCTGTAGGGGAGTGCTCATTGTTTGATGACGGAAGGGCGGAACTTTGCCGGTCAAGCATTTTGTGCTACTATAGTGGCTCATATTTTAGCACACCTGCGCTAATATATTTCGGCTTCAGAGACCTGCGCTTATTTGAAGCATTAAAACAAGTGATTTTCTTTTGTTTGCTAACCTCCCTTTGTCCTGTGCTAAACCGAGACCTGGGCTCATTTGAAGACCTGCATGAAAACGGACCGTTAGGTTACAGAAGAACACGCTTTCGATTCTTTAGGGAGTGGTCGTTATCTATCAATGGTGGGTTCTCGCGAGGATGTGCGGAAATTGTTTAAACCACCCCTCAGAGGCAGTCAAAATCTTTTGCGCCCCGACACCATAGGCACATAGAATTTTAGCACCCCTCTTTGAACTAAAGTAGCGCACAGGCTTTTTTGCTAAAAAAGAGGGTCAATTTTTTAAGCCCCCCCCCCTCAAGAGGGGTCACAATTTTATACTAACCAAACCCCTTCCCTCCTTGAATAATGACCACCCCCCCCCCCTTCTAAACTGACCAACCACCTTCCCTTGTTGAATAATGACCACTCCATAAACCTACCACACATCCAGGATCTCCTCACAGCACGTGAGCAGTACCAGCCTTTGTTTACATGAGACACAATTCCCAAATCCCCCACTTAGAGCCCTTGCTTCAGGCAGCACCTGCAGCCAATCACAGTGCTCCATGGATAGGCTCGTAAGGGACACAGAGTCGACTGCCGAGAAATCAGCTGTTTGCAGCAGCAGCTTCCATAGTGAGAACACTACTCCTGATATAATACACACACACAGAGACTGAGAGGGGACGATGCCGCTACTGTTCAAACATTGAGCCTTGGATTAGAATCCGACCAACCCTACCATCAGTAATTATCTCAGTACACCCTGCAGACAACACTCAGGTGAAGGCGAGAAACTCAGGAATACCCCAACACACAGAGAAATTTTACTGACTGAGTCATACTGAGGATTAATGCTAATCACTTACTGAGATCTGGCCAGGTCTGGTCTGCAGTCTGGTTGAGACAGAGAGGCGCCTCTATGTGATGGAGTAAACTGGGGGACTCATCAGTTCATAATAACACTGTGCACACTGGAGGAACACTGGAGGAGGCTGAGGGGGCGGAGCTGCTGCTACAGGTAGGTGGGGTTTACTGGTGGGGTTAAGTAGGCCATATAGTAGTGGCTACTGTATTATATATATATATATATATATATATATATATATATATATATATATATATATATATATATATGTGTGTGTGTGTGTGTGTATGTATTGAGTATTGTAGAGTGTTATACCAGGTATTTGGGGATAGGAGGAGGAGTCAGAGACTTGGGGATGTATTCACATACTGTATTAAGTAAATTGGCCTGTATATAAGCGCCCAGGCGCGCTAAGATTTCAAGTAGGCACTACCCCCTGTCAAAAATTGAATTGAAATGTTTAATTTTGCAGTTTCAACACCCCTATACTATTACTATTAGCCTATACCCTGGTATATATTCAAGACCGGCACTTAGTTCACAGGCCAATATGTTAATGCCTAGAGGAGAGAATGTCATAGAGACGGTTGAGCAGTGTGTATTATCCTATCCATAGCACCACAAGGAGGCACCTGTCCCATCACCCCATACATTACCAGTACAGAGATAGAGATGTTCTGAGAGGGTAAGGGGTACATGGGTGAGAGAGAGGCATTGTTTGACAAAGGTAGGTTCGATCCAGAGGGGTACCGTATGTGTACTTGAAAATTTGGAATTTAACAGGGGAATTAGTGAGATAGAAAGGCATGGAGAAAAATAGAAATCTTTAACAAAAGTGAGAGAGGGAGGGAAGGAGAGAGAGAGAGAGAGAGAGAGAGAGAGAGAGAGAGAGAGACAGAGAGAGAGAGAGAGAGAGAGAAAGAGAGAGAGAGAGAAAGAGAGAGAGAGAGAGAGAGAGAGAGAGAGAGGGGGGAGGGGGGAGGGTAGAGTATGGAAAGCTAAAGGTGCAGATTTAGAGTCTGAATCTCTCCCGGACTAGTTGGATGCCATGATTGCTACATGCATCACACGCCATTATATAATCACAAAATACATACATGTAGTCTTCACACTGCAGTTTACCAGTTAACACACAATGTAGTTGGGATGCATGATACAGACATCTGTGACATTAACATGTTTAGGCTAGTTATGACGTAACCACAGTGACGTAACCTATCCCCTCCCACATACCACCTGCCACAAACAAATATACATGTCTAGTGAGAGGGTAGACTCACCACGAGCCACCCTGTGCTGCAAAATACAGCACAAAGGTTTATGTCAAGGCTTATCACAACACCCAATGTTATTGTCAAGGTTTGTCTTTTTTTGTTGTTGTTTTTTCTGCTAAATAAAGGATGACAAATCTTAGAACTAATCTACTTAAATCTATTATAGCCATCTTTATTCCATGTATATTTCATGAGGTAGAGATGGGTATTGACAAAGGCTGAACCAAGATTTGTGTTATGAAAGCCACATTCAATCCTCCAGTCATCCCGTTCACCCCTCTCATATCCATTCCATCTGTTTGACCAACCCTCCAGTATGTTTGCATGTTTGCTATAGCATATATCTAGGTTAGCAGTAGAGGGCGGCACAAGGCACGTCCGATCTACCGTGAACCCTTTCGAGGAGAAACGGTATGATCGGAAGTGTGTTCCTGGTACCGGCGAAAGTTGAAAGTTTACCTGCTCATATTTAACAAGCGAAAATGGCGCCACGTTAGCGCTTCTCCCCGAAAGACGTAACCCCGATCTACAGCTTATTCCAGCCTATGGCGGCCATATTGGAAAGCAGGGAAATCCGTGCTTTTTTACTGGCCCCAACTTGAGCCTTATACAAATACAATGAAGATTGAGAGAGCTTCGCGGATACCCAGGGACACCCAGCCATGATGGTGGTTGATTTGCATACTGGGTCAAGTTGGCTCTTTATGGTCATTTTGATTAAATCCCTGTACAGACATGTTACAAAAGCATGGCGATCCTCTTATTCAATGATATCTTCAGAGGAATGGTTAACTGATTTAATCTGATCTGCTCTCTGAATATGAGATTTCCCATCATAACAAAGGGTCGGTAAACCCTGTGCTATTTTTAGTAGCCACTGGGAGGGCTCAGACTCTGCAACCAACCAGCGACCGCGCCGGGTAGGCAGTACCTAACTGAAAATGACACAATCTCATGTAAGGCCCCCTAACTATGTTTGCTATCCACTGGCACACTCTCTGCAGCCCTTTGCATTAACTATGTCCAGTTACTTCATTTATTTTTATAACAACTGTCAGCCTCCTTTCTCCCTTGTCCAATTTCATCTTTGAACATGCATCTTTTCTGTCTGCATCGGTCTGTCTGTCTGTCTGTCTGTCTCTGTCTCTCTCTGTCTCTGTCTCTCTCTCTCTGTCTCTCTCCCTCTGCCTCTCTGCCCATCTCTGTTTCTCTGTCTTTCTATATATAGATATATATCTATCTATCTATCCTCTATCCTACGCACACTACCCTAGTGGCATTCCCATTTCCAGTTGCAATACCTGCTATGTTCTGTAATTGCGCACTAGAATATTTTGTTGTGCTCTACAGGTTCCTGTCAGGGAGTGGATTCCCTCTGAATTACACCGGTATCCATATTACCAGCAACAATAGGTTCAATAGAGTGGTACCAGCAGCGGATTAATTTACATCCGACCGTATAATTGATAATGCCATATAGGAGGATTGGTGGGACCAGTTCAGCAGGCTAACAATCTGGTCACAATGGACTTTTCTTTCTACAGATCATATCACTGGCAGTAATATAGACCTTTTATCTGCTGATGTTATAGTAACAGTTTATCAGCCTACTAATCTCACGGGGCCTGCCTCCTTTTAGATATCAATATTACTGGAATAGGCTTTCTATGTGCTGCAAATACCATAGCCAGTTAAGAAGCCTACCAATTGCTACATGAGCCCTATGTGCTGATACCAGTACCAATGAACCAACCAACCAGTTACTTTGCTACATAGGCCTTGTATACTGATACTTGACTACCAGCTTACCAATTACATTGACCCTATGTGCTGATACCAGAGCCAGTATAGCAGCCTACCAATCACATTACTACATGGGTCTTACATACTGATACCTGACTACATGGGCCTCCTGTGCTGATACCAGAGCCTACCAATCACATTGATACATAGGCCCTATGTGCTGATACCAGCTGTACCAGTGATACCAGGACGACCAGCAGGACTAGCACGCAGCATCAGCAGCACTCAGCCTCCTCCAGGTGCTCAGCTGTCAGTGTCAGCAGGTGTCTACAGGCAAGGTAAGCAGATACTAGAATAAAACCCTGCCTATATGCCGCACCATCAAATAAGCCCCACAATGTGAGTATGCTTGAAGTTGCTCCTAGCGCTTCAGAATTGAGAGTTTATTACTGTACTATGCACTGTCCCCTCTCCATGTGGATATACAGTAGAGTCCTTCTTATTCTGAAATACAGTTCTACCTGCTGTAGGTATGAACCTACATACCAGATTTACATTCTGCTGTAGCAACAGGGTTCCTACTGCCTACTTACAGGGGTATTTATAGCCCATTTACAGCTGTGGCTGACAGTGTAGTGTCATAATGGGTGTGGACCACTAAAATTGACATAGCGACATGGACTATTTTAGGCTTAGTGACATGGGACATGGTCAATTTCTTAAAATTGACATGGTGACATGAACAATTTCTTAAAATCGACATGGTGACATGACAATTTCTTAAAATTGACATGGGGACATGGCCATTTTTTAAAATCGACATGCGACATGGGGCATCCCCCATCCACACCCCCGTCATAAACCAGTTTCAATCCCACTGTGCTTATACTAGACAGGCGCTTATTTGAATACTGTTTTAGTGCTTACGATTAATTTCAATACTCTCACACCCCCAGTGCTTATTCATAACTGGTGCTCATTTGAGACCGCGGCGCTTATACAGGCAATACGCTAAACTGAACCTGAAGTATAACACTGAAATGGTCTATACGTCACAGCTTATAATGATCCATATATGCGGGGGTTTATGGTACCTCTACCAGGCAGGGAAAAGCCTATCCAGGGGTGCCTGGAGGGGTGAGGACATGCAATCCACACTAATCGATCCATTTAGCCCTACTAGGGTTTAGTGTTCTTTTAGCAGTATGATGCATGCGGCAATGTGTGGTAGTGAGTAACTCACTAGCGCTGTGTTAACACATATATGCTGCTGACTCATTAACCGTGTAGGCGAGTTACTTACCGGGGATGCATTTATTCATCATAACAGCATAGTGTATGAAGAAACCCTCAGGGCAGTACCTTGCATGTAAGGCACAACTAGTAAGTGTGCCTGATAGATGAGGATTTCACTTCATAAAACAGCACTAAAAATGACCAAATCTAGCCCCAAGTGCGGCTTACATATAGGTTTAGTATGAACTCGTGAAGTGCTTTATATATTGGGTGCACCTTTGTATACGAAGTGTTATGTTGATTGGCCCTGAATTGTAAAGTTATATCATTATACCCCAAGGTTTTATGTCCAATGATTTTTTATGCATCATGCCGACCCATTAGGAGCAAATCAGTCGAGTTAATTGCTAGTACATTCATTTAAAGCGCTCATACCAAGAAAAGCCCCAAGGGTTCATATTTCAATATTTTAGTGATCGTTACCAGTGGATCGCCTCTATGATACAGATGACAATACTAAAGTCATTGTTGAAATTGGCTTTTTGCTGGTCGCCGCTGCTGTGATTTTAAAATGGGGAGAGGGGAATGTCAGACTATTTACACATGTTTTGAGGGATAATGCAATTTTCCCTATCCGCTTTTATTTTGAAATAAGAGAGTGTTCATTGTTTAATAACAGGGAGGGGGGAGGTGAGTTTGCGAATGTGCCTTTTTAACCTATAGTAACGTGCTGGCTTTTTCGCTGAAAACAGGTGAAATTATTTTGACCCCCAGGTCAAGGGGTCCAAAAGATTATGACCCCCCTGGTCAAGGGGTCCAAGAAATTATGACACCCCGAACATCAAACCCACCCGCCCCTCCCTCTATCGTTAAAAAAGGACTCATATCTTGCATACGGGCAAGGGTAGAGGAAAATAAACCTTATAGGCACCCTGGTGCTTAAACAGGTATTTGATTTAACAGTATTAAAAACTTCCAGTACGACTGTGGGTGTTGTGTCCTTGAATGCAGTTTATATCATAACTGTTAAACTCATACATAGCCTCATATACAACACAATGCATTCTGTGCTCAATAGCACTGAGTCGATAATAGTATTTATATAATACCTTATTCAGGAAATATCCATGATACTGTTTAGAATAAATGGTAGAGCTAGCTGAATGCCAGCTTAAAACCCGGTAGGGGCCTATGATATCGTTATAAAGCCCAAGCTGATACTCCTTTGGCCCCACCTGGGCATGCTGGGCAGATTTATAAGCAGTTTAATAATATCACTACAATGTGTTCTCGTGCAGACTCTTTCTGTGAAATGCAGTTCTTTTATAAGTGGGTGTTGTAATATGAACCCTATGTCTCTACTATGGTATACACATGTTCACATGGCTGTAAATGTTTCTGATGCTTGGAGGGTTTGTGCACTCTAGAAAATGACTGTTGAATCTACCAGACATCCTCATAAAACTGAAGATTAAGTGTTGGTTCCACAGCCATACAGTCGGTCGGAATAGCCCTAATCCGACGATTTATAATATATCAAAAGTATAGAAAAAAGTCGGTCAGATTAGTGCTAATCCGACGGATTTATGCCTGTGGAACCAGCGCTTTAAAGCACTGAAATTGTATTACACTAAACTGGTGTACATAGTTTATTCCCCAGGATTGCAGTGCAGTGGCATAAGCAAATTCCATGAAAATAGCAACGGATCTCTGGCAATTTTGGGACACGGAATTCAGTGTTATTTTGAAAACATTTTTAACAGTGTGGTGGAGGGGAGGGGCTTACTAGCACAACAATTCCTAGGAACAGTGTCACAATTTACCAGCAGTGGGGAGTCTGTTTGTGAAGACCAGGTTTATAAAACAAAGGCAGGATCTGGTGCTTTTTGTATTTGTTTGGGGATGATTAAAATCGACAGGAATGGCTTAATCTGAAACCCCCTGCTACACCCCTTCAATGGAAACAATATGGGAGGTTTTGAAACCCCAGGGAGCACTTCATAATCAACTAAAGGCTCATAAACAACAGTCTCCAGTGTAAACAGTTGTCATAGCTTAACAAAAAATACTGTTGATGTAGATTTGCAGGAAAATGTGCTGTTAACTCAAATACAGCAGGTGTTACTGTAAAGTCAACAACAACAGTTCAATTCCTTTCAATCAAATCTAATTACCACAATATCGATGATAGAGGTTTGATAAAATTTTGGCCGTTTTAGGAATATTTTGCCGTGTAAACGTGTGTTTCTAAAGTAGTATGTGATCTAAGTAGTACAAATAGAGATCATAATCTTCATTTGATATACTGTAAAGCCCTCTCTGAGTGCACCTGGTAATCAGACCTGTTCACCATTATTAAATGAAATACAGATTCTAGTGTTGATTGCCTATCGAAGGGGCCCGGAGGCTGATTTAAGACAATTTGAGGCCTGTGTTTGAAGCCTAATTTGTAAGACAAAGTAGAGTAATAGTAGGGAGGCAAAATCTCAAAAGGGGCTTAGAAATCACCTCATGAGGGACGGAATGTTCGGGGTTGGCATCCATGCCAGACTTGAAGTATGGTCCATACTGATCAACTTTGGGGTGGATGCCACGCACACAAAATTTAATCGTTTTTCTCTGAAATAGGGCCCGATCAAGGTAGCCATCGTTTTTGCCATAACTTTGCAACCAATGATGCTAGACATTCATTTGAAGTGTCATCTAGCATATTTTCAGGGTCTATGAAGTCATTGGGGACATCCTGATTTTTCTCAGATGCATGCTAAGCCTAATTTAGGCCTATTCAAGGTCACCATTACCAGAATTCACTGATTTTGCAATAGCTTCGCAAATAAGGCTCATAGACATTCATTCAATGTGGCTATATTCACATTATCAGGGTCTAGGAGTATAATAGGGGCATTGCTTTCCCTCTCCTATCCATATCTATCAGCCTATCATGGGCCTGGACAAGGAAGCCATTGTCAAAATTGATGGTTTTCATCATATCTTTGCTACTAGTGTTGATAGACACTCATTTCATGTGGCTGTATCCACATTCTAAGGGTCTAGGAAAATGGTTGGGGCATTTTTCTTCCACTCCTTTACATGTTTTGCATATTTCCTCACTATCGTATGCTTGGGCAATATTCACTTGAATGGAAAGCCATGCATTGCACATCGTGTCAATATCCTTGTTTTCACAGTGAAGAAACAAAATTGAGAGATCCTTTCTGTTTTATATTTGGCATAATTGAAGTCTAATTATGATCCTTCATAGCCATAGTCCTGCATTGTTTCATGGTTCTTAAACAAAGCCCTATATAAGTTATCTTTATACCTCAACTGTTTCTTTGACTCATCCATCTCACTTGAGCATTAGTGCACTCTGAAGTTGGCATTTTTGCCTTGAAAACTATCATCACCCACAATCAATTAATACAAGCATGACAGGATATAATGATACCATATGACAGGAAACCTCAGGCAGAATATAAATCAATAGATTTAGTTTACAAGCATCTAAAATATTTATTGTTCCGCATGGTCACCATGACCCCATATATCAATAAAGCCTTATTCTAGGCAAAAACAAAATTTAAAAATAAACAAGAGTTAAATGGGAGTGTATGTGACGTATGGACATTTGCTTGTACAAGATTAATGTAGGGCTGATGTATATATAATCAAGCTAATGTATTGAGATACCAATCTCTGTGTGATAGGAGTATTGTTGTGCTCTATCACAAGGAAGAATGAAGGTGGTATGGTTTTGGTAGAGCTTTAATAGAATCTAATGTGTGATGACAACCACTTTAGTTGCATCTCCAATCTGTAGATATCAAATGATCACATAGTTATACAGCAAATAGTTAATGTCGAAAGGTTATACAGTGTGGAGGCTGTAAGTGTCCAATGCATGTGTAAGAGAGCAGTTAGATGTTGAATAGTTTCTATGCAGTTGGCAGTTGAAGCACCATAAGTTATTAGCTCCAGTCTCTGGTAGTGAGCAGCTCACTGCTCCTAGACATGTCCATTACATGTCCCGGTCTACTTCTCTGCAGCACAAAGTTTCTGTTTCGAATGGTTGACCAAAAACTGTCCTGCTCAGCTGAATGCAGCTGGGTTTGATTGTAAGAAATTTAATATTTAGAAAACCAAGATTCTGTAATTTTCAAAAAATTAATAGCATAATACCAAATATTTAAGCTTGGTCACATCTGTCTCTTGTCATATGCTGTGAGAAATGCTGGTAACCTAGCCTATGACATCAAACTTTTATGTGCATTTTGATGGTAACCTTTGATTATCTTTTTTTTGCAAAAGTAACCCACCAAGTAATAGACAGATGTACAATCCTCCAGCATGCAGAGAGAAAAGCACACAACTGGACATATTATCCATATTATCAATGGTGTTTTGATGGCTGATATAGTCCATTTGAAAATGATTGAGAACTTTTAAACTAATACACATGATGGTGAGCTCTTTGGATGGATAACTGAAGCATGATTACATTATATTATTTCTGTCCTAGCCCATCAACCCTAATTCAAATACTGTTCCAGTTGAATGGCAAAGCAGGCATGCATTCCAGAACAATTGCAAAAGATATGGATTATTGTTCTCTACTTGTATTGCCTCTTTCCTCAATTTTCAAAAAAACTTTATGTTTTATACCACACAAAGACACAATACCAAACACATTCTCCAGAAAATAATAATAATCCCTACTCTGACACAAGTAAGAACAGCAAAATCAGAGTTTCAGATTACCAGCCACAGTTAGTTTGAAAGACCACCTACAAGTGCCATATCAATAGTGGTCATAAACAAGCAAGGTGGTCTAAAACTGGTCCATTTAGGAATTATCATCAAAGTATGCCCCTGTTGTGATTGAAATGAAGCCCACCCATAGCACCAATAGATGAGTATTATAGAACAAATACATGTAAATTGACAATGTTTTAAGATTATGCATAGTTTCAAGGCTACAGTGTTACTGTGGCCAGTAAGTGGTGTGTGTATGAGAGGTGTTAAGTGGCTTGCTGAAGTCAGGGGCTGACAGTGGTCAAGATCCTGCCTGATAAAGGTGAGGCTGATATTTATTGGATTGATTATTAGGAGACATGTAGGCATCATAGACCCCAAGGATTTTAGCCTCCTCCCATCACTCCATCCCCCTACCAAAGGTTATAACCCCCCCCCCCCCCAGTTCATTGTTGTGTATATAAGTTCCACTTATATTAGCCATAAGGGCAAATGTATTTGCAACTTTATTGATGTTCAATGAAACTGTCACACTAATTTAGTGTTTCAAACCATATACAACTGCCATGTTAGTAGATACTTGGGAAAAGGCACGTTATGGAAAACATAAAAAAGATAGATGTACAAATCTGGGCAAAACATGGATACAATGATATGAAAGACTAGTTTTATTGAGAAACCCTAAAAGTATGTCTTTCGGATGTACATCCAGAAATGTACTAAGAATTAAAATTTTTGATAATTGCTATGATGGCTATCCTACCTCGGGTCCATGATAGGCCAATAAGTAAGTAAAGGAGAGGAGGTTAAGTGCCCTTATCATGTTCCTAGACCTTGAGAATGTGTATACAACCACATGAAATGAGTGTCTACCAGCACTTTTAGCAAAGATATGATTAAAACTGTCAATTTCGGTAATGCCTTCCTTGTCCAGGTCTATGATAGGCTGATAGTTATGGATAGGAGAGGGAGAACAATGCTCCTATTATACTCCTAGAACCTGATAATGTGGATATAGCAACCTTGAATAGGCCTAAATTAGGCTTAGCATGCATCTGAGAAAAACCAGGATGTCCCCGATGAGTTCATAGACCCAGGAAATGTACTAGTTGACAATTCAAATAAATGTCTAGCATCATTGGCTGCAAAGTTATGGCAAAAACAAGGAATTTTGGTAATGGCTACCTTTATCGGGCCCTATTTCAGAGAAAAACGATTTGTGCGCATGGCAATCACCCCAAAGTTGAGCGGTATGGACCCTACTTCAGGTCTGGCATGGATGCCATCCTCTAACAATAATAATAATGTAATAAGAGAATAAGGTGAGACACAGAGTACTATATTTGCTCTTGTTTGTATGTAAAATGCCATTATTTACCTGAGGGTGAAGGTGGCTGTGTGTAGTTAGTGGTGTAATATGTGTTTTTCCACTTCGGATCTCATAAAGAGCCATAGTGAAGTGCTGGGTGAGAGCTGGGTGAGACACCTCCAGCATCACACTTCTGTGTATCTGGTCGGGTCGCATGTGGAGGAAGGTAGAGTAGAAAGCCCAGCGTGTCTGACAATGCTTCATTATAGCACCATGTTAGGCCATTTATGTATAATGTTGGTTGTATGAGTCTTTTTTCTCTTGTGGTTTTACTCTTAGATGCAATAAATTATAATTTCACTCATTATGTTATCATGTTATGAATTGGACTCTCTTGTTGCTTTTCAAGTATATGGTCTTGTCCGAAGTCTGTGCCTTCTACTGTGTGTGATGGCTTGCTACTTTGTGCCTTAGTGCAAGGGAAGAGGTGGATTGTGCAATGACTTGCCCCACAGTGTACAATCTGGTTTCCATAGCAATTCAGATATGCCGCTGAGTGGTCCATCCCCTTCTTCATGCCCCTTCTATGGGCTATCCTTTCTGCTTGCCTGCTCTCAGATTTACTAAATGTCTCATATAAAATAGAAAAAAAAGTGATACATGTAAATTTTCAAAGCCACTCTCATCCTTTAGGCTCCAGACATTAGTTACATTTCCACACTAATTTTCATAGTTATATTAAGGTATGTATTTGCTTTTTGTTGTTTATCTCCCTCTGTACACAGCTTACAGATTTGTGCTTCATATGTGTGTGTTCAGCTTATGCTCCTTATGAACTCTGGACAGGTTTGGTGTCCACCATTTTGATAAATTCCTTAATAATAACGGTTTATTAAGCCAGTTCCGCTTACCCCACCTGCCTCCACCACCATCCCTCTACCCCCATCCCACCCACAGTGTGATAATATTTGTACAAGCACCGCCTTATCTTATCAGCAGGAGATAAGAGTTTGTTCACCTCCATCTACCTACAACAAAACTGCCTCCACTTTTGGGAACAGTTTCACTTGTCTGCCACCAGGATAGAAACTGGGGCTATTGGGATCTGGCCACTAGGAGTGCTGTATGTTGGCCACTAGGAGTGCTGTGTGTCAGCACAGCTCCTGGTGGTGGAGCTATTACTCTCTGCCTGTGGGCATGTATCCATACAGCACACCCAGCGGCCAGCGGAGGAGTTACCCTGGTAGTGAGTCTATATAAGTGTACCTGTGTACCCGGTAGTATTCATGAATATCAAAGTGGCCCGTTGAAGTGCAGGGTGTAGCCTATGACACTATGAACTCAGTAACATTGCTAAATAGGCCTACAGTATTGCTGCACATGATGCATGAATGCAGTCCTAGTGAGTCTGAGTTATATACTTGTCCATTGCTCACCAGCACTTCATTTTAGCATCATGCCAACCCTACAGATTTGTTATATACACTCCCAAAGGGTCGGCATGATGCTTCAATGAAGTGCTGGTGAGCAGTCATGCACTGTAAAAAAAAGTGTGTTGAAATTACACTGCCCCTCCCTACACTGTAAAAAGATGTGTGTTCAAATTATACTGTCCCCCCGACACTGTAAAAACATGTGTTGAACTTATTGCCCCTCCCTACACTGTAAAAAAGGTGTGTTGAAATTACACTGCCCCTCTCTACACTGTGAAACATGTGTTGAAATTACTGTCCCTCCCTACACTGTAAAAAATGTGTGTTGAAATTACACTGCCCGTCACTACTCTGTAAAAAAATGTGTGTTGAAATTACACTGCCCCTCCCTACACTGTAAAATGTTATCTTTAAAGATTAATCTGAGGAAAAGTAAATGCACTTACATCGATGATGTACTACCTTCCTTAACATGCAAAAATTCTATATATTGATCCCGATTCTCAAAGCCTTAACCTAATATCCTTAAGAATATAAAACTTTGAATCCTTGTTCCTTTGTGGTAAGGCTATTGTCACTTTGCTTATCAGGCAGATTTTTAGTTTGGGAACAAAAACGTGACCAGGAGGGGGGTAACAGGGGGGATCTGGTCAAATATGGTATGATTTTGCGTGATGTCATTTATTGGTGGCCCTTTTCTAGCCTGCTGATAAGAAATATCAGGAGTGGAGGTGTTGAAGCCTTTGTCACAACAGATCTAGGTTTATAAGTTGTCATAAGTTATACTCTTTTTTTTTAGTTTAGATATAAGGGGCAAGTCATTTATTGCTAAGCAGGGGGGGGGCTAGATCGATGATATATATGAATTCCTTGACCTCATAAACATATATCTAGAACTTTAAATCACTTTTCTATGTTAAAAATGACCAGAGATAGATGAATCTCTAGAAATTCTGATTTTCTGTTGCCATTTTGGATAACCCCTGAAAAAAGGTCTGCCCCTCTGAATTTTTTTGGTATACTTTTAATATGTAAAGATACACCAAAGGACTCAAAATAACCATGGTAGGAAACTGTTCTAATTTGTTTTGGGTATATCCACAAATTGGCTGGACTATACCACAGATGAGGGCATCTGGTTGAGTGGCTAGTAGCACATGTCAGCTGCTAGTGCTACTTTCACTGTCACATGCTGACCTCACCCTGGCTGCAATTGTTTTTTTTTGTTTTTTTTTTTAAGATAGTGCTATAGGTTGGTATGGTTGGTATGGTTGCTACAGAAAAGGAGGGGATGCATGTGGGGTAAGTCTTTTTACAGCTCCACCTGGTGGTGGAATTGTGTGAGAATAGATATGCCTAAGGCTACTGATATTCACTTAATTCAAGGGAAATGAAAAGAAAAGATTTTTGAAGGAATATACATATTTGCATTGATACCTGGACAGTATTTGGGAGATGATGCACATATGCATTGCAAATATATACATGCACATGCTGTGACAAGGTTGATACCTATACATACACATATATATGTGAGCCAGCAAGGAGAAATGGGGGTTCCTGTGGGATTTAGTACCTGATTTAGCCACCAGGGGGCACCACTATGGCCTAGAATAAGAAAAATATGCCTAAATTTACTAGGTATTTTTTTATGGAGAATTCAATGATTATTGATAAAACGTTCTATTTTGGGCCTAAAGGTTCCAAATCAGACATGTAAAAAGAATGTTTTTTGGGCCTAAATAGGCATTTTTGTTGATTTATGTTGCCATGGAAACATGATTTCATTCTAAATATAAAATTCGATTATCCTATTTGAAGGAACTTCCGACAAGGTTCACTAGGGTGAAAACGGAATGAAAATATCATTGCTAGATCAAAAGTTTTGGGCAAAATAATGAAAGATTATGCTAATTTAGCTAATTAGCATAAATTATGCTAATTATCGATATATCTCATGAGCATTTAGATATAGAGTTTATTGGCATTCAGGAAATGCTCATACCTACACATATTTAGCAAGCGATTCCTCCAAAACTAACAGGAGTATCTTCTCATGCAATATATCACTGAAAAGCTAGTGATCTTAATTTTAAAGTTGACTTTGAGCACAGAGCACCCTTTCTCCTTGCCTCTACACATATACGGTACATGCATATGTTACATACATATGTATGTACGTTACATATATGTACGTTACATACGTTAGTTACATATGTACATTACGTATGTTAGTTACTTATGTACGTTACGTGCGTTAGTTATGTACCTTATGTATGCTAGTTTACGAACGTTAAGGTAAATATGTTACATACATGTATGTATGTATAGGTACCAACCTATGCATATATCAAATGCATGCATGCAGCATGTTGCATGCAATATGTTTGAAGTGTGCATGGGGGTGCTGCAGAGGGGTAGGGTGTCACCTCTTGGGTACTCCCACACATGCAACACATAAATTCATTGTAGAATGTATGACGTTGATATACGCCAATCGGCATTCTAGCAGGCAAAAATGTGAGTATTTGACACTTAAAATAGATTTTTCTCAGTCCTGGTAGTGAAAAAATGTCTAGCTGTTGCTGTTATAGTCTAATAGGTAGAATAAAACAGAAACACCACTTAATGGACATACTCATAGCCATATGCCGCTGTAGGCCCACAAGTGGCTCTTTTTCTTAGGAGACTGCCATACATACTCTACTAACAATTAAAAATTCCTCTCCTTTAAACCAACGAATGATCGAAAAAAAATAGAATGACAGTAAAGAATCTTAAATTGCCCATACACGACCCTATTAGCGCACTGTGACAAGTCACACTTACAATTTTTTGAAAACCCCTTTATCCCTGGTTTTTATTTAAACCATCACTTACTTCATACCCCAGTGCTTAAACAGGCCAACAAAGTAACCTACCGGGGTGCCCCGGTTAAGCTCCAGGGCAGTCTGACCAGGGTCTTAAATAATTGCCAGCCTCAAGTAAGCGCCATGGTATAGCAACATTGACATCAAGCTTAAGCACTGAAAACAGTATACAAATAAGCACGTTGCTTGAGTAAAGGCTGGGGGATACAGAGGTATCAAAATTGATAAGCGGCCAGGAGGCTGTTGCGAAAAGAATTTGAATGGAATTCTCATTGTAGCTATTGTATCTTCCAATTCTCCGCTCTTCCTGACCCTGAGAATGGACTTCCCCAGAGAATTTATTCCAACTTGAGAATTACACCCCGAATCTGGACCACTCATATACCACTCCTCTGACTGATTCCCTTTTTGTAACACATGAGGGAATCAATTCCATATTGATAATAGCACCTCCGACAGAACCAATTCCAAATCTTTTTTCCCAATGACCTCCAGGTGCTCAAACGGGCTGCTATGGCACTGGGAGTTGTTGGGGTACATGGAGTGGCTCAGAGCTCCACACCAGACACTGAGCCCTGAGGCTGGTACCCTGCTGGTGTTATATCATCTAATTGAAACCTGCTGGTGACCGGCCTACAGCTGAAGCTGATTTCCTGGAGGTGTTATGTCATCCTAGAGACACCTGCTGGTCACACATTATGCCATTCTCCATCTCATATAGGAATCAAGAGGTTCACACACTCCCGAAGGGACATCATGATGCACCAATGATGTTTTGGCGATCAGACTCTCCAGCACTTCAAAGGTGCATTGTGCTGTCCTTAACGAATTAATGTGTGAGATCAGTGTATAGAGCTCCAAAGTATTTCACATTTTCACTCTGTAGACCCTGAGTAATTAGCACCTTAGTCTTAGTCATACTACCCCCACATCTTTACTCAGTCACTAATGCTATTGCATGGTGTACTATGCTGTGCCAGATGCTCCAAAGCTGCCCTTTGTTACATTATGCTGTGCCATATGGTCTTTTAGCATCTGTCGAGGCTAAGATCTAAATTAGTATGCATGTCTTTGCCCGTGTTGTTTCTCTACAAGGGATCATAAAGTAATGATAGCGAACGTATAACACTGTACCTACTCTATTGTTTCATTCTTGAATTCATTACGACGCAGCTTTATTCTTTCTTTTTTTTTTTTTTGGGGGGGGGGGGGGGTGGGACTGAAAGATTTGTACATACACAAACTTTAATATGTGTATCAAATATTATAACTATCACAGGGTACCCAGATGACCTTTAGATCTCTAGGCAAATCTCCCAAGTGAAAATATTAAGGCCAATACACATATTTTGAAAAGGAAAGCCATATCATGATACATATTTAAAGCTTTATGACATGGGTATGAATGATTTGAATGAGCTCACCCACTCTCTAATCAGGCACCATATCATTAGCATCAGGCCTCAGTCAGTGTGAAAGGCTAGTGCATTAACAGATAACAGTGGGTGTACACGGTACAGGTACTGTATGCTAATGGATGGATACACTTATAGACAGAGGTTCACGAGAGTTGCTCTAAACTTAATGTTTCTTCATGAGTTAGCCTCAAAGCAGGAATCCACTCGGCTCCGCCTCATAGATTCCTGCTTTGAGGCTAACGAGTGACGAAACATTCAGTTTGGAGCAAATCGAGTGGATCTCTGTATTTTTTTCATGTTATCCGTGTAAAAAAAAACTTAAAAATAATCATTTGATAAAGGATTTGAGGCTATTTTGATGACGTCACAGTGGAGAATGAAGCCATGAAGAATGAGAGGCGCCGAATAAGATTCGGTTTTTTACGCCTCTGTGAGGATGGGATCTTCCCATAAAATTCTATAGTGATGCTCGTCCTTAATATGAAATAAAAAGCTATTCTCCATGGAGGAACATTGGGCCTCAACTCCTTATCAAGGGCTCTATCAGTATACATGGTAATTGGTATGTTGATGCTTTATGACCATCAGTCGGCATGACACAAAGATACAACCCTGTTGATTTCCTTTTGTATTTCTGTATCCTCTTCATCCCCAGGAAATGTATCAGCTTCATATGGTCTGTAGGATGCATTATTGTATGCAGATTGAGTTCTCTATGGAAATCTCCTTATAAGGAACTAACTACCCTGGCCCTTCAATCGATGTACACTTTTCTGTCTCTGTATCAGTCTGTCTCTGTATCAGTCTGTCTCTCTCTCTGTCTCTCGCTGTCTCTCTCTGTCTCTCTCTGTCTCTCTCTGTCTCTATCTCTGTCTCTCTGTCTCTCTCTCTTTCTCTCTCTCTCTCTCTCTCTCTCTCTCTCTCTCTCTATATATATATATATATATATATATATATATATATATATATATATATATATATATATATATATATCCTTCTCATAACCCCTATTTCTTTCTTTCTCACTTTCTTTCTTTATATCATTATTAATTGAGAGACTAAGTATTTCCGTTACCAATGATTGGTATATAGCCGTATGAGCTTAGATAATGAATGGATACAAATAAACTTTTAAAAATATACCTGAACATGCAGGTGTCCCCTCTTGAATACCCCCAGAGATCATTAAACTTTGACACTTTCAAGTGTTTTGTTTGTTGGTAGAGTTAGCTGGAATTTTAATCTCAATCAGAGAGTGACTCTTTAGGTCCCACATGGTGCAATCAGGCACATAATTGTTATCTTTGTCGGAGTGATGTAGGGATGCAGTGCTGGTGAGTCTACTTGCCAGCACTTTTATTAGATCAGCTCTTTGGCCCATGCATGACTGCATTCAAGTATCAAGCCATTCAAGGTGTTAGGAAAAAGAATGACATATTGGGACACTTGAAAGGGTCAGTCCAATTCTTTTTGCTAAGCCCCTACTCCATGGCAGGCTGAAGTAGGGTTACTTTTAGGGGACTTATAACACATGGGGCTGTTCACCAGGATGTACTTAACAATGTCAGTTTGTGTGCTTACAAAAACATGAGAGATTCTCCAGTCTATATTCGGACACTGCTATTGGAGTGGGCTGAACCCTTCAATACCTACGTACAGCTAGCTGTAGTGTCCACTGTGCAATTTGCTGGAGGCCCTTACTAAAAAACAAGTACAAACAATTAAAACATACACGCTTTATAATAAATGTTGAATTTCTCATCAACTCACGCAGTCAAAAATCATTATGTGCACAAATGGAAACGTTTAAATGTGTTGGTATCAATGTAAATGGATCATTGGGACATCATTATAGAAAAAAAACAGTTGAATTTACCTTTATCAATGCACATAACAGATGGGTTATAGGTATATCCTGCGGATATCTTAACTGGCATTATCTGGCAATATTGTGTGCATTTCCCTAGCTATTTCATAAAAAAAGAAAAAAACAAATTAACCAGGTTCTTCCTCATGGTCTTTGGAAAGAGCCTCCTGTGTGGCTAGGTGGTTTTGAGGTGGCTGGGGCAGAATTTCAAACTCGACTTTATTGGGGATATTACCCATCACTGCTGTCTAGCCAATTCTGGAGGGTGTTGCTCCTATTGTAAAAAGAGCTGTGAGTATGTGCCCTCTTTTCTAAACAAGTTGTGCACTCCTTCACCTAAGTACTTGCACTCACCACATTAGTCTGAAAAGTCACCTGCCTTGTTTAAAATAGAGAGAGCTGCACTTCCATGTACCTACCCATGTCACATGCTCTATACTGACTGACTTCTCCCAACTAGGTACCTACTCAAATCCCCCTTTTTTAGTACCATACTTGAATGACCACTTGTGAGCAACAAAAGGGACAAGTTATAGCTACATGAAAAGAAAGGACTGGAAATGAGGGCTTTTTTAGCCAGCTCTTCCTTTTAATATAGGAGCAACACCCTCCAGCAGAATTACAAGCCAAAATTACAGTAGCGTTTCATATGCCATGACTACCAAAGGGTAGTGTAAAATTAATAGTGGATCATGATGCCCTTAATGGCAAGAAGACTTTAGGACAAAAGAGGGCAAGTCTGTAAACAGAATACTGTTTTACATATGCTTATTTGTTGTGCTGTAATAGTATGCTTAATGTGAACCCGTGTATGCCACTTATCCGCTGTGGCTCTTTCATCTAAATAATTAACTTTTGTATAATCGTTTTGTTTCCTCTGTGATATTACCCCTGAACCTGTTGCCCCACTGACACACTCTGAAGCCATATACTGGGTCCACCCTCATGAATTTAGCCAAAATTGGAGACAGAAATTCATTTGATCACTGTAGAGAGTGTTACTGATAATACATGGTAATAATTACAAAGGGGTAGGGGTTCAATGAGAAAGAAGGTGGACCGCAAGCTTTTCTCTATGTCATACATCATCATTTTCATGGCTTATTGACATGCCATTATAACATGGAAGTTGATGGGGATTTTGATAGGAGGCACAGGGGCGCCCCCATTACATGACCTGATTTTTGTATATGTTTATTTTTGACCCCAACATCCATGTACATTTCATTCAAAAAAAGCTGATATGCCCCCTCCTTTTCCAAATCCTGAATCCATTACTCATTGTCATTTGGGACCTGGGAGCCCCCCCAAATCAAGGGGTCTATGTAAAGGAATTAACGCATTCATTGTTAATCACCCTTTTTTGACTGGGGTGATTAAGGAGTGGTATATCCTAGTTAATAACCCCCATGCCTTATATACTAGGGGTGAGGAGGTAATGGTGTCTAGCTCTGTTTACTGTAATCACACTGAGTTGATGAGGTACACCAGTATGACCATCAACAAGGTCACATGACCTAAACCTCATCATGTGACAGCCTGTATTACCCCATGGTGCACTGCCACCCTATGCCCTTAACCCTTTAAGTGCCAATATTGGCCAATAGTGCCTTAATGGATAACAGGCTATAGCAAGGTCATGGGAAATCCTGTGTGTGCGGCCATGACAGTTCTGACCGTGGAATCTTTGGTGAGAATAAGTAGGTACCATACTTGCAAGTATAGCATGGCCTGCCAGTCGACATGATGTATATATGTACTCCTAGCTGGCACGTTACTTATGGAAGGAATTGTACATTCCTGCATCCATGCACTCTGCACTTTGTAATTTTAAATTACATAGGCCTAATGTCAAAGAGGATGGAGTCGATCAAATAAGTTTTACACAGAGGCCTTATGGTTCTCTTTCACTTTAATGGGAACAGACTGTTTTAAACCGATTTGTGGGAACTGCCAGTTTTGGGAGAAGAATGTCTTTGAGATGAAAGCGTCTTTCAAGATGGCCATGACTTCACATATTAGTCTGCAGAAATCGGTTCAGCAATCAGAACTCTATGCACATAAAAGTTAAAGACTTAATAGGGTCTTCTAGTATAAAACTACCCAGGTAACAAAATGAGGTTATTTTAACGTTGAATTAACGTTATTTCCTGGTTAAAAAAAACGTCCAAGGAGGGTTCAGCTTAACTCCATTTCGTGGACTCAAACCAACAATCAATAAATGTTGAAAAAACGTTGATTAAACCCAATAATTTTAATAGAAATATGCATTAAAATGGTGTTGGATCAACTCTAAAACAACCTTACCTTACTCAATACCAAGACAGTATATTGCTATAGGGGATTTGCTTTAATTCTTAATTTCTTAATTTCTGACATATTTGATTTATTTCCCCCAATTTCTATATGCTCCACTTCTACATGTATCCCCTTTTGCAAAGGGACCATGTGCCTCTTGTGTTAGAGGAGCAGTGCATTGATTCATAAGGGAAGATAAAACAGGAATGGGTTATACACATTCCAAATGTTTTATTACAGGTATCCAGCATACCATGGACCATAATGCATGGAACATTTTTATCCATTTATGGATATTCTTTTACCTAGATACATCTAGATATAGGATCTATATAATGAGGTTGGTGCAACAGTCACATTATCAAAATTATGATTTATATTAGACATGTACACGTATGCAGCATCCCAGCCAGTCCTATTATAACATTGCATGCCACCTAGTGAGATATTTTGAAATCAGAGAATAACGTTCAATCAACATTTTTTTAACTAGTTAAATCAACGTTGCTTTGAGTCCACATTCTGAATGTTGATCAACGTTCATCAAAGGTTATCTGGAAAAACGTTATCTGCTAAACATTTTTTAAATGTTAAACCAACATCTATGAAAAAAACGTTTTCTTAAAAAACCCAAATCAACATGAAACAACGTTTTTTGACAAATGTTAGTCCAACTGACCATCAGTGAACATTAATCAACGTTCACTTAACGTTCCTTGTTACCTGGGTAAGCAAATTAAAACCTGTCCAATTTAACTTTCACAGATGACTATTATACAAGACCCTACCTGATGACCCCTCAGTGACAGGCCCTGATGTTGTCAACACAGGCACAGAGGACATCAGCATGAAGAGTCTTTGTTAATATGTGACGAAACAGGGAAAATCATAACATTAAGGGGAACACCTACAAATGCTCTTGGTATTTAGGGAGATATGACCAAAAGAGTAGAAAATTAAGTGAAAACAAGTCTAGGGTAACTTTTTCTGAAGAATCTGATTATACTTTATCCAAGACTTTATTATTTCTTCTAAAAAAGAATGTTTCTTTCCTAAATTTAGCACACTTGTTGACATTCGGTTGCAGTGGAAACCATAATTTTGTTCTTTTTGAATGATAAGTTTCTCTATTTTATTAACCTGTCCATAAGGGTTTCATAACTGAAAACAGAGCTGAATTATCCCTTCTAGATCCAAAATATGGGTGATTATGTTTAAAAATTATTATTTTTTCCAATAATTGCATTTTTTATGTGTTATGCCATAATCTTTCAATACGCAATTGAGTTAAGGGCTATTCTGAATTTCTCCATGCAGCTTACATCCCATGTTTGACAGTGTGTTTGAGAGCTTATAATATTTCTGTAGCAATTTGGAGTATTCTATCATGCAAAGTACCAAAATGTAGCTGAAGACATGAATTTGAAAAAAGGGACTTTTCCCTAATGCTATAATTTCCCAAGTTTTGTCACATATGACAAATTGAATTTGACAATTTCTGCCTTATTTATTCTATGGTGCAGAGTCTGCTCACTTCGAAGACCATATTTTTTCAGTGAAGGGCCAGCTAATGAGACTCCTGCATAGCCCTCAAGAGGTGACCAGCTGCCCCCTACAGGGTTAAAAAAGTGACAAGATGATAACTTAACTAACTTCCATTATCAGGGTGCACCCATTATCTCACCCCTTGTGATATATATGATATATATGTGTGTGTGTGTAAGTGTCCTCATTACTGGACACTTAACCCCATAAGGGGATGCGATGCACCTAGGTTTATATAAATATTCCTTGGTTGTCTATCTCATGATGAACTGATGCGAGTGTATTCACCAGTGCTGCATTGGTGTATCAGGCCAACAGTTCTCGAGTACATCAACCCTGTAGATTAAGCCTAATGTGAATGTAGTCGTGGTGTTAAACTAGAATATGTGCATGATCAAGTTGTCATATGAGGAATATCATATGACTGGTGGTTATAAGGAGTAAGAATATCAAGCTCTTATCCTTGTATTCCAGTTATCACTGGTTTATTCAAGCTTAGGCAGTAGGACTTATGTATTAATAACACAAATGTTAATATACAGGTAATTCACACACACAGTAAATATAATATGGGTATAAAATAGTGTTCCACACCTGTGTGTAATAATAATGATGATGATGATGATGATGGCTTGCTCTCCCAGACTGGCTGAAGCCAGTGGCATCTGCCACTGCCTTTGTCCATTAGTGCTGAGTCTTTCATGTCCATGTAGGTGCATAGAGGGCCCCCATAAGCCGACCGACATCCCCCATTGTCCCGGTCGGTTTGGCATGTTCAGATGCTCATATCTCAGTTGTTTATGCGTATAGAGCTTTCAGACTGCGCATGCGCAGAGGGTAACATGTTAGCTTTTGACACCGCGCTGCTTGTGCGCATAACTAGCGCCAGATTTTCTGTGGCGTATTCCGAGATTGAAACATTCTCGGTTGCCTAACTTCCTTAATAATAAGTTTTGACACCGGATTAAGACCATGGTGTGCGTCTAATCCGGGCGCATCAGGGTCAGGTCTCAAATCTGGCCTGTGACTTCCGCGAGATGGCGTAATTACCACCGGAAGTATATGGCGCCGTCAACTCAGGGCCTCATTGTTAGTCTTTGGTGCTCAGCTGCCCGTGACGGTGGTCTGCGGTGCTCAGCAGCCCATGACAGTCGGTTGTGGTGACTTTAGACATTTATATACACCATTGTTCTTGGTCAGTGGAGCATTAGGTCAGATGCAGTGACCTTTAGATAATTATATATACTATTCTTCATGGTCAGTGGACCATGAGGTCGGTGGCTTTGGTCTTCTAGCTTATATATATATATATATATATATATATATATATATATATTCACATAGCTGGTGGTCAGTGGACCGTGGACGCTCATGTTGAGGTACATGTATTAATGCCTCATATTTTTGCATTATGCCAATCATATGTTACAATTTATGACATAATAAAATTGCACATGATAGTGGCGAGTTACTCACTAGGGCTACATTCAGGCATCATGAGCTTGATGCTTTAATGCAATATGCTGGCCTTGAAGATTGAGTGTGGCCATGATACTGGTGATAGGTCCGTGCCAATTCTGTGCCAACACCAATATATTAAAGCATCAACTCTGAGTGTAGCTATGCCCAGGGTACTAAAACGTAGTCAGGATGACTTGGCAAATCCCTTGGCTGGGCCACTCAGAAATATTCATACTATGAAACCCTGTTTATTATCACCCACATACAAACCATACACAGGGTTTCTAGTTTTATTTTAAGCGACACGTTCAGTTAGCTATTCTAAATCCCTACATGTAATCCACACCCTGGGGTCCTGGAACCACCATAACCTACAGAAACTTCTGGAGGGCATTTCCTAATAGCGTTAATTAGCATTGTTAAAAGTGCCCTCCCGGCATGGCATATATGCGGTTTTTAATGGTCTAAAGGAGTTGCATATAAAGAGGGTTTTACAGAATTTGGTTAAAATTTGACTCTGGTAGCACTTGCACTTTTACAGTATGTGGTTATAATTTGACTCTGGTAGCACTTGCGCTTTTATAGTATGTGGTTAAAATTTAACTTGAGTAGCACTTGTGCTTTTATAGTATGTTGTTATAATTTGACTCTGGTAGCACTTGTGCTTTTACAGTATGTGGTTATAATTTGACTATGGTAGCAATTGCGCTTATATAGTATGTGGTTAAAATTTGACTTTGGTAGCACTTGTTCTTTTATAGTATGTGGTTAAAATTTGACCTGGGTAGCACTTGCGCTATGTGATACTCAGAGAAATAACGATAAAATGGGCTATATAACTCTCTAGCTAAATGGTGGATTAATATATGGATTGATACTCTGAGTTTACTCATGCATCATGACTATGGACCTGTTAACTTAAAGTTACAATCCACTGAGGACTGAGGTTGGAATTTTCAAGCAACTCTTACCCTGCTGCCTCCTTGTGAGATCTGAATAGGGCATACTAATTAGAGTGACTCTCTATGGGTATTTTTGCAAAGAAATAATGCTCTAGAGGTTTGATACATGGACATGTTCTTAAGACTACCCTGACCATCTAGGTACCATTAGTCACGGCATTAGGGGGCAGGTACTGCCTTTAAACACTTTTTAATGCCATGGTGACCCCAGAGTGCAAACTCAAGACTTGGTTCTCTTCTCAAAATTAAAACTTCCCCTCATAAATGACATTTTAGTAAAATTCTTAATTATGCCATATTTTGGCAAGAAGGTCTAATTAGGCCTTAATTAGTGAGGTTGGGTCTGTGGGCTTTGGGATGAGGCTATATACATGACTGAAGGCCATTTCTTAAGGCACTACGACTGCACATAGCCAGTACGACTTGAAACCCAAAAGCCTAGTGTCAGCAGCCGTAGTTATTGTCCTAATACAACTCTTTACGACTAGCACTTATGTTGTTTGGTAGGGTAGTCACAGTGTTGCAGGTATTACATGAAAAACGCTGTTGGACTGTATGGTCAATAAATTAAGGGTTCCAACTACAATTTGAAAGTAAGCAGTCATAACCTTAATGGCCTCATGGTAGGTAGACTTGCCAAGGTTACAAAGTAGACAGGTTTTCTCACTCTATAGGACTGGACGTACTGACCATGCAGGGCTGTCACCATGGAGGTCTATGCAGGTAAGAGGCTTAGCATCCCTTCATACATGCATAAGCAGCCTATTTTAAGGGTCACAGTGGGAATGATCCTTCTCTGTTCTCCAGATATTCATTCTAGGAATGTCGCCTTTAGCAGTCGACAACCTGTAACGCAACAAGCTAGTTCTGGCCCTCTAGAGCTTGATGAATCACAATCATGTAGACATGATGCATGAAAATATCCCTTGTCACTAGGGTAGAGTAGATTTAAGTGCTGGATCCATTCCCATCAGTCGGGCGACCTTTTGCTAATCCGACCAACTTTTTTTCTATAGTCTTGCAATATTATAAATCATCAGATTAGAAAAAAAGACGCCCGACCGACAGCAGTGGAGCCATTGCTTTAAACATGCATTCATGTATCATTAAGACCAATTGGTGCATCAATTACGGCATTAATATCTCTTATAGGGGTAAAGGAATACCATGGCAATCATCCTGATGCCCAGGATGGCATTTCAAAACCATAGATATAAATATCGTTTTGAAATGCCCTGCTGATATATTTCTCTTACCCTTTCGAAAGTGCATCAGCCCAATGGGCCAGCATAAAGGAGAAATGCAGTCCTGGCGAGTTATCCACTAGGATTTGCTCTTTTAGTGGTTAATTGGACTTTGAAACTGTCCTCAGATCTGACCATATGGCCCCAGTAGTATGGCCTATGCAGGGCTAGAAATGACCATGGCATTGCAACTGAGTCCAGCTTTAGAAAAGGTGCAGTCCTTAACCTGATCAGAACCTTTAAAAACTTGAATATATGGCTCTATGTTGATCGAAAATATGTGTAATCCCCATGTTCTGTTTCCATCATTGCCTCATCTGACCTCTTGTCCTATTTTCATCTACTGTCTCTTTTCCCTTAACTTAGTTATTATTTTCAAATGCTTTTTCAAATGCCATGACTGCAAAACCCTAAGTATGAGGCACAGATTATAGACCATTTCAGACCCCTTATAGCTTATAACTAGCACTTAAAGGAAGTTGGGGTGCAGCTTATTATGTGCTGTTTTACTTTACTGCAAACAATCAAAATAGTAATGGATGAGTACCTTTTCAGATCCCAGGTGGGGCTTACAGCAAAGCCATGAACTCAGGATGTGTCTTTCATGTGGATGCAGCCTATAATATCATATGCATGATTTTGTAGTAAATATGATGGGAACTGTGCTCATAGGTCATATGGTAGCCAACTTTGTTTTAGGAGTGCCAATAATGTTTAGGTTTGCTCTCCTTCTAGGCTGAAAAGAGAGAGCCAATACCATTAATTTGATGTATTACATCACTAGTTCTACTGATAGTCATGTAAGCTGAAAAAAAGATATTGGAAGTAGTTTGACCTATTTAGGGAGTGCACACTCTTAAAGATAGTGGTTGTTTGATATCTAATTGAATGGGCTAATGCTTTTAGCCAGACTAGACTTTGAACCCCTTACCCAAAGATTACCTGACTAATAGGTAGATACAATTCAGGTAAAGCCAGTTCTGCTAATAAATAAGGATTTTAGAGTAAAAACATGAAAATTGATGCCAAATTGACGGCCATCTTGGATTTTTGGGGGTTCGGATGCAAATTCATTTTGGATTGAAAGAGGGATTCAATGCTATCATTTCAGCCTATATGCCAAATTTCAGAGTTTTGTCCAGCAGGTTTCCTTGGTAGCCAAAACTGACCTTAACAGTCCCCACTAATGAAAATGAGTTAGGCCATACACATTTTCCTCAGTACTCTCTGAAAAAAATATTACAGAGGTTCTCCCTCTTCTTTTGGCAAGACCCTCCTGGTAGCATCGGCATGAATGTAGCCCTGGCGAGTTACACACCAGGGATGCATTTATGCATCATGACGACTAATGGGATTGATGCATTAATACATTAGCGGCCCTTGAAGTGGTAATGGAAGGCCCCTATCTCAATTGATGTATGAATAGCACATGGTGGATATTTCTGTCATATAGAGGGCACGAATACAAAAGGCCTACAGAAATGGTGGTGTCAGCTGTTATCACATAAAGATGGCTTTAGAATTGTATCTGACTGAAATCATAATACTGGACTTATCAATTTCGGTTTCCTCTGATACTTTATTCTATCATTTCAGTCCTATATACATTTCATGTTTCAGTTTCCAACTTTTTCACCGTTCGGTTTCTGTTGTATTACAAATGAGTTAAAATTACACTTCAAAGTGATTGAATATAAATTTTGGACTTCTGTTATAATAAGACAATTGAGCAAGTCTAAGCAATATTCTTCATGCATGTTATCTTTTCTCTTTGTTTTCCTTATTTCCATTAAGTTAATAAAGATATCAAGAGATGAATGGAACTGGTCATCACTACGGGTTCCTTCCAAACTGGGATTATGCACACGAGCCAGAGTCAAGTGGTATAACCATCAGTCGCGACCCTAATTGACTGAATGTGATAGCTGGGACAATTTGTATGGAAAAGGCCATCAAGTCGCATGCAAAAACTGCCTCCTCCAAAAAAACATCCCAGCCAAAATCACACGATGGAGTTCAGCTATGGAAGAACTCCCTAATCCACAACATTCCACCACTGCGCGTACTCAAACCATGCCTTTACACCAGATACTGCAGTAGAAAACTATCCCACCTAACCTTTCCTTTTTCCCTAATGCCATTGTCCATCCAACATGTGAACAAAAACTGTTAAGGAGATGAATGAAAGATAAAAATATAACAAAAACTTGAAACAATGTGTACTAGTGGATCAGCTAATACTGGACTTGCACTCCAATTGTTTGCTATACGTTTTGATGATTATATTTGACCCCTTGATCCTTTAAGGACCGCTAATTCATTCATGCATCATGCCCATTGGTAATCATGATGCATGAATGCAGCCTGTGCTACCACAAGTGCATCATGTTTGTCTGTCAGGAGTGTATCAACAAGGAGAGTCTGCATGATACATTCATGTTTCATAGACATACAAACAATCCCAAAACAGTCACTGAAGTTAATATTAGAAGTTGCCAAGTATTGGTTATCTTGAGACGCCTGATTCAATTTGGATAGTGCTATGATGGTAGCTTTAGATCTAGAGTGCACTATAAACAGGGACTCAAGGGCTGGAATCCAGGTGAAATCGATTTATAATATGACGTCAAATTGATGAATTTGTAACATAGTACGAATCTTCTTTCATATAGTCTTTACAAGTAGGGTAGATTCTCCTCATTCCACTCTCAGCAGCAATTGTAAATGGACTGTAAGTACCCCTATTGTAGCTACAGCAGAATGCACTTCAGGTTATTGGTTTTATACCTACCTTTAAATACGGTGGCACTCATGCCATGTATTGATGCCCCTTGCCATTGTTATAACAGAGCTCGGTTAATTCCTAGTGCCAATACTGCATTCTGATTGGCTGATTGAACATGCATTATCTAGATTCGTCTTACCTTTAGACTTTTGATGTCCCTATGGTATTAGGTGATTGATGTATGATATTCCTGTGTCATAATGGGAATAAGGCACTTGGTCATGGCCTTGGTCGTACTCTATGCTGCCTATAAGGCCACTCGATGTCTCAATACAGTCTAGAGTACTCCCTGCCTTATTCCCTACATGACACTTATGCCATATTCATCCATTAGTACCTTAATAATGTCGGTCAGCGATATGCTACACAACCGATCATGCAGCAGCAATTAATTTATACTTCCACTTTATTTGACAGATCTGCTTGAATTAAGGCCAGTCAAATGTCTGCACTGTAAAAAATAACTGTTGAATCTATGAGGGATCCTTTTTAAAACTGAACAGTGCACCACCGTAATTATATAACAGGCAGCCAGTGTAGTTTTAATCAAGAAACCCCAGGTGGCAGTGTGGTGATACAAGGAATCTCGGTGAAAATAACGACATCTTTGTGAAAATAATGACGATTCTCTGGCAAATTTGGGACAAGGAATTCATCGTTATTTTGAGGACATATTTCACTGCCATGCACCATAGCTAAACCTCTTTGGAAAGTTATCTTTTTTATTGTATTGATCTTTGTTACCTGGTAGTACTTTATTCTTTGATGCTCACAGACAATAGGATAAACCAGATGTTCAGAGATAACCCTAGGCCTCTACAGCTGTTTGAAGAGATAATATGTAATATATTACCTTCTGTATTAGCTATTGGGGAGAGGGGTCAGCGGTATACTTGGGGTTGGAGTACGATGTCCATAGTGCACTATTGTCATGTCCCACGTCCAGACTGAGTGATGTTCATCAAGTATAGGGTTAGGCCAAAGAAATAGTATTTCTGGTTATCCAATCTCACTTAGCATGGCCAGTAGTGATCAAAAGTGGGAAAGTTGGGTAAATGAGGCCATTTGGAGCAGTGGGTTATTCAATATCTTTAGTCTTCAGTGAATTGTTGGGGCTTCGCTGTAATTTTGAGATCTGAGCTGAAATAAATTGAACCTACCTCCCCTATACTATAGGAGTCATTTGGGATGGACTTTTAACCACTGAAATAATTGCCTGTATTCACTGCAAGTAGTACCAATTGTGAGAGCTGCTATCAGTAATTCACAAGTACCAGATTTGGTAATGGCTGCGACCATATGGCAAAGGGATTTACCCCTATATTTATTCTTAATCATATAACCAGAAACCCATATTGACAGCCATTCTAAAGGAAAGCTTCTTAGGTAGCCTACAGGGAGGGCTCTGGGTCACCTTTTCAGCGTGACTTCTAACACTCTCTGGACATGGACTCCTTCATTGTTCCCAGCTTAGGCAGGCAATCAGAAAAGGCTACTTTATGCTCCTGCTTGAGTCATCCTTCCTCTGTGGCTGCACAAATACACTTGGACCTCATCCTGCAAATTGACCTTTGTTAGAGGTACATACATGTATGTCTATGTAATTGGTATCATCAATATTCATGAGGGGGTATGACAAGGGGCTCGAATCCTGTACGAAGTCCCCAGCCTGTTTAATGATTATATACTCCATCTTGCGCTTTTCGACAAAGCGGGCAAGCAACTGTCCATTATTCACATGAGCACGTGACATGAGGACCAAGGGATGCTTCTAAAGCTATACTTCATTATTATCATACCAATATTTTGCAGATTCCTACCACCTACAGGATTGCCAGAAGTCTAAAAACCAAATTATTGAAAATTGGAAATTTCAATTTAATTCCCCAACAAAAGTAATGCATGTTTAAGTGTTGCTGTCTGTAGTCAAACTTTGATACTATGCAAAGGCCATACTCTTAGAGATACAGTATAGTCATAGTCAGTGGAAGGCCCAGAGTACTGTGGATCTTGTTATTAGCTCTATCAGATAGTGGATGAGGGTGAGGGTAGGACAGCCCTGGAGTACTATGGGTGCTGATTGTGAGTGATACCACTGGTGATACCCACAGCTGATCGGCCCCACGTGTGTCTGAGTCAAAGAGAATCTACTGTCTGGATATCTAAGGAGGATCTTAGCAGAATATAGAGGTACTTTTACAAATGTCAGATTTACTTTTTTTAGGAAGCATATGAAATATTTCCCTTGGATTTTGAGCCTTGCTACCAAATCAGATTTGAATGGTACCATACATGTGCTTCTTGCTTTGATCTCTTTAGCCCTGGCTTCACTCGGTCATGGTTTGAAGGTTGTGGAACAGGAGAATGTTGGATTGAAAATCCTTTATTCTGTCCATTTTCTGTTTGTTACCACAGAATACCGCAACATTTGACTGTGATTATTACAACCAATACGTATTTGCCAAAATCTTATACGAATTTGGTCAAGAATTGGTATCATCATTGTACGATGGCGATTATAGAGGCACACTCTCAACCCGATTGTAAATCAGCAGTAAATACCAGTGTACTGCATACAGTGCAATCTACTGTAGAGTCATTGGATTTGTACTAACAGCAGGTCTTAGTATTTGTCAAAAATACAGTGCATTGTGCTGTAAATAAAGTAGCGCAGTCTGAGAGTGTACCCAATATCACCTCCTAGATGCACTCTGATGACAGAGACAGTCTTTATGATAACATGTTGTTTGGTTTAAAAAAAAGAGGAATGAGCCAAGGCCTAGCCAAAGGATGCAAAAGGTGGGAGAAGAATGAGGAAAAAAGGAGTTCATGTGCTCTGAGTCACAGCTGTTGGTCTGGCAATTGTAGGGACAGAGGGACGTTTCTTGAAAATACTGATCAGCATTTTTGGGAAATGCCCTTATCAGGGTTATTTCAATATAACATACGATCAGTCTCAGTATAATGGTAAAGGTGAACTCTGATTAGTTTGAGCCGACCATTTCTTCACGAGCGTGTCCTGCCCGGAACGGGCAGGTCACACTCCTGAAGAAACGGTCTGCTCAAACTAATCAGAGTTCATCTTTACATTTATGTCAAGGTGTTTGGGTGGATAATTATTCGTTATTTGATCAATATCTTTCAAAATTAACCCTTATTCACCTACCACCAATGCAAAATGCTGACCGCCGCCATCTTGAATGTTTACGTTTCAAAAATGCTGCGCATGCGTGATAGACCTATGACGTCATCGTGCGGATTTGGTGCCGGTTATTCAACACAGGGGTACAATACGCGGTCTCAGTGCTTTCTCCATGGAACTGCGATATTCACCTTGACATAAGGGATAATACAACCTTTGAACTACATGACATGTACAGATTGCATTATGAATTGCTATTCATAAACGTTCAAGTGTCACAAATTCGAGGATTTAGAATAACTGTCCCTTATGTAAGTTGTAATATACCAAGTAGAAGTTTAGGACAGTTTTTGAAGTAGAAGATTGACACAGAACTGGCCAACAACTTATCATGTTTCCATAGAAATGTTCAGAAGCCGTGGAACCCCTGTTTGCAGTGTGACATACTTTATGGATCAGCCCATATACATGCCCCGACTCAGCATTGATAGAGGCAAATTTTTTCTGGGGTTGACATATAGACCTAAGGCAGCCAATATTGACCAAATGCAGTTCAAGGTGTCACAGTGGAAGCTACCGTCCTTGATGGAGGATTACTTTGGTGATTATTTAGAAAAAGGAAAATATTTAACAACAAATTCTTTTCTGCTTGCTTCTTGCTGTGTCACGACTTCTGCGATCATCAGAGCCCAGACCGGAAGTTCCCAAGGGTTCTACTCCCAGAATGCACTTCTTTATTTACTTTCAGTTCAGTCTCTTACTACAGAAGGCTCCATTTTCCTGCCCGTACATCGAAGATTCATGATCATAAGGTTACAATCTAACACCCCCAATTAAACTTATGATCGTTACATTACTAATGTATACACTCTTTGTTTGCTTAATACCAGTCATGTCAGTAAAAAGTTGATTAAGGAACTTTACCTATTGGGTAGCAGCTGACAGAGCCATATATTCAGCTTCACAAGTGGATAATGCAACAGTCTGTTGCTTTCTACTTTTGTATGAAATGAGTGGACCATTGTTGGTCAACCTGAATCCCTCACCAGTTATGCTCTTTCTGTCATCAGATGCTACCCAATTGGCATCACAAAAGACACTGAGTTCTAACTCAGCATCAGATTTTGGAATGTTAATCCATAATCAAGTGTGCCCTTGGTGTACCTCAGTACCTGCTTGGCTCTACAAAGATCAGCTTTGGTGGGATTCACCATATTTTGAGATAACTTTGTTACATCATAACACAGATCAGGACTTGCGATTGACATGTACAATAGATGAGGCTTCCCACAATTTCTCTGTACAGCTTAGCATCAGCTAGCTCTTCAGAATCCTCATCCCTTGTAGTATTGGACCCTAAATCACAAGGAGTTGATCTGGGTTTACAATCTTCCATTTTGAACCTTTTCAACAACTTTTCTATATATTTGGTTTGGTTCATTTCAATAGATCCATTTTCACACTTAAACTCAATACCTAGGAACCATGATAACTTACCAAGATCTTTCATCTTGAATCTGGTCTCACTGTGTTGAGTGTCTTCTCATCTTCTCATCGCTTGCTGCAATAATAATATCATCAACCCAAACTACTACAATAGTATTGGAATTTTGTTCAAACTTAGTGTACACATAAGAATCAGTCTCAGACTGTTGGAAACCTTCCTCCTTCAGGTAGGTGTCCAACATTTATCATAACCAACAAAAATACCTTTCTCACCGTGGTCATCCAGCTTCTTCTTGTCCTGTACATAAGCATAACATACAGTACCAATTACATGCATACCGCTCAGGTCTGGTTTCTTACCTGTGAATGCTTCGAATGGGGTCATCTTGACCCTGTCATTGTACCATCTATTTCTGATGTACACACTACACATAACAACATAAGCCCACATTACTTTAGGTAAGTTGGCTTCTAACAACAAACATTTCAAATATTAAGCACCATGATCTTTCTACTATACCATTTTGGTGAAGTGAATAGGGAGCTGTTTTCTCATGTTTGTTCTAATTTTGATCAATAGATTTTCAAAATTTTCACTAGTAAATTCTCCCCCATTGTCAGAACAAATACATTTCACCTTACCATATGGAGCACAGTCAGCAAGGAACTTCTCAAAGTTACGGTGTCGCTCTTCTGCTTCAGAAAGTAGACCATGTTTACCCCTGAAAGGTCGTCTACAAAAGATAAGGCATACTTGAAACCGTCTCTTGCTGTAGGGTCAATTAGGCCTTCTAGATCACAGTATACAACATCAAGTGGTGCTTCTGCCCATTTATCAGGGTCATGATTTCTGAATTGAAATATTTTACCTTTAACACAGGTGTCACAATCAAACTTGTTCTTATCAGTGATTTTCATACCATCGACAACTGATTCAAGATTAATGCAATCTTTTACATTACAGTGACCAAGAATTTAATGCCACTCTTCCACTGTGTGGGATCGAACACTAGATTTATCAGTTTTGTTGAGAAAAAACAATCTACTGTGTTTCTTTATTTCAAACCGAGTACCGTCTGGAGCATTTAATTCAGCCGGACTGGACTTAACACTTGCACCTTTTTCAGTTGCCGCTTGCACTAAAAAATATATCCTGTTTATAGGATGGGACATAGAGGGCATTCTCCAAAAGAATGTTGTGTGGCCTACCTTCACTGTCCTCAGTTAGTACACTGGCTGTACCTTTACCTGCCACAACACCATTTGTATGGCTGCCATCCGCCAACTCTATGTAGTGTTTCTCTGGAATGAAACTTTCATCAAATTGTACAAATTTGGACAATTTGGAATTTGTGTTTCCTGACTGACAAGTCCCCTATGAACACTTTGTAACAGGCTTAATGGTTGCACAAGTGAGGAATTTCTTGATTAAGGCTATGGGGTTTCTCAGTAGCTTGTAGCTTCATGGCCTCGATGCGTCAGAATGGTCATGTGACCGTCATCTTTGCATACACAAAATATTAACTGATGGCTGGCTGACAGCCTTCAGTCACTGATGGATGGCATAGGGACAGTTTAGGGTCCCCGGCTTTCTATTTCCATTAGAGCTTGGAGTTTGTTATCTTGGTTCCTAATTCAGCCCAAATCATTTTAAATTCCATTATCACTGCCCACCAGGAGCAGAGGCAGACAGGTGGCTGAAAAGCAACCACCATAACTGTGTGTGACGTCATGACCTCTTGACCTTATTCACAGTCATGTGACCATTCTAACTAGTCTAGGCCAGGAAGCTACCAGTTATGGAAAAAAAACGTAGACTTAACCAAGGTTATACTCCACCTGGCTCTGTACCCCATTGTTCCAACTGTAGGTTTATTTCCTACATTCTACAGTTGGGAGGGCCAGCAGGAGGTTTATGAATTAGGTCAGTTCTGCCAGGAGGTTTTGTGAATTAGGTCAGGTCTGGGAGGAGGTTTTGTGAAACAGGCCAAGTGTAGCAGCAGGTTTTATGAATCAGGTCATTTTTGAAGAGCAGATGAAATTCCTCTGTCACCTATGGGATCCGTACTCACGCACCAGACAGTGCTGGGATCCTGAGGCTCATGTGCTAACCATTACACCATGAGACCTCAGCTGATACATTGGGTGTTAGAACATCTACTGAGTGGTGATTAGCTACCACTATGACTGGGTAATAGATTATAGATAAACAGGGTACTGACCAGTCAATGTAGTATAGTGGTTAAGGCCTGGGACTAGAGATCTAGACCACAAAAGTTTAAACCACTAGTGTGATTTTATTTTCAGTCTCAGTAGGCCATTGTCAATTTTGCAACAAATTCTAAAGATAATGTATTACAATGAATATCCCCTGAATGCCAACAGGATAAGAGGGGCTTCAGAGAGTCCTTTTACATATACCCCTTTTACTTTTTATGTGTAGCTATGTTAAAAACATTGTCCCCATGTAGTTTTGAACCCACATTCTGTGATTCAAAGTCAAACTTGCTAACCACTACACTATTGAGATTACTGGTGCTTGTAACCTGGAAGACCATATATTTATCATAGCTTTGATTCACAGCCAGTATAGAAGATTCAAATCCTCTTCTAGGCCTCTACAGTTTATGTCAAAATATGCTTATATTCATGGTTTTACTGTTGTATAAGCTTCTGTGGATGGAGTATAAGTAAGAAAACCTCCTTGGAGCTGGAGGATTTGCCACGGAGGTTTTGTGGCAAATCCTCCAGCTAAGCGGAGGTTTTCCATTAAAAATTCATCAGTTTTGCAAGCATTAAGGACTTGATAAAATTGCAGCTTTACTATATCATAACTCAATGCCAAAATTCTAAATGTTTTCTTTTTTTATATATTCAGATGGCGGGTAAAGGGAGTAACAGCAATGAACATCCCAAAGATGGAGTCACAAATACAAAACTACAAAAAGAGAAGCCGGAGTCCAGTTCCACCGATTCCTGTGAGGTGGCACCACCAGTTCCACCTGATGGTGGTTATGGTTGGATGATTATGTTTGCATCATTCATCTGTAATGTCATTGTTGACGGAGTTTGTTTCTCATTCGGTATATTCTTCCTCGAGTTCTTACGGTACTATGGTGATTCTAAAAGTAAGACGTCCTGGGTGGGATCGGTGCTAAACGGCATGTACCTCTCCATGGGTAAGTAAATCTTAATATTATTTACATTTTCTGCTGCAAAAATGTCTTTAGATCTTAAATACAGTGTTAATATGCCTGATCTTGGAATGCTTATAATCAGTATAATATAATGAAGTGTCATTTCTTTGATGGCTGTAGGACTTTAGCCATAACATTTAAAAAAATATTCGATCATACTCACACTGCAAAGACAGCTAGTGTTCAGCAAGTTTGAATAAAACTTAAACCTGAATATTGGCTGTGATTTTTCAAATTTGCCTAAAACTGATTCCATTTTTAGGACAGAATGCCTTTCAAATGTTTTTGTGCTTTTACCTAAATCCATTTGTTACATCCAATGTACTGCTCTTGTTTGTGGTTATAGTAACTACAAGTATATAAGTATGGGAGGAATAAAAACAGTGTCACCTAATATATGGCAGAGGATGAACCCATGAAAATAGCTGGCAAAATAGGGGTGCTTGTGTCAATGCGGTGGTTTGGCAATCGTCATAAATTGCACCCTGTTTACGTACACATTGCCGAATTTGTCGGATGTTATTTGGCTTTTATCCAGAAAATTGGCATCCTCTTTTGCTAAAATGTGCTATGTAATGATAATATTAGGCTGCAATCTTATGCCAGATAGGAATAACAAATTATCCTATGTATGTGATGTGTAAAGTTAAGTAAAGAAAAATGCCAACAATATTTTCTCAGAATAACTCATCGCATGAGCCATCTTCACACTTTATTGAATTGAAGAAATATAACTCATTCTCTTTTATCTCTACTTCAGGTCCAATAACGAGTGCTTTAGCAAATCGGTTTGGATGCCGTGCCGTCACCATTGCTGGAAGTATTGTAGCCTGTATAGCCTTCATCCTCTCCATCTTCTCTCCCAACATTAATGTGCTTATCTTGACTTATGGGGCACTTGGAGGTAAGGGGGTGATCATTTTTCATTAGCTTAGCAGTGGTTGGATTAAGAGGGGAGGAGCGTAAAATACTATTTCACCATAGGGTGGTGTAAAATATTTACTGTTTATATCACTGGATTTAGATACAAAATGTAACCATATGAATGCTTTTTCTCTGGGGGTTTCAATTCCATGAAGGATGATTTGAACACCTCTGAACTATCAATATTGATACTCTCTAAAATTCTTAGAGCAGTGACCAGCCTGGATTCCAACCTGATATTCCAAACAGCTGGCCAAGTCCGCTACTTATCATCCAAAATACGTCCAACACTATACAACTTTTCATTTGTAAGCAATTTCCAGTATTTGTAGAATTTTCACTGTTATAGTACCATTAATAAAAAAAAACTCATAATAGGTTACATCCTTCAGAGAAAGAGCTTTCATACTTACACAGTTCAACTTGTTCGGTATCATTGACCCCCAAGTAAGTATTTGTTCAAATGCAGACTAAATTTCTCCATTTATATTTGCAGGTGCTGGGTTCGGCCTCATGTACCTACCAGCCATTGTGATGGTTGGGTATTACTTTGAGAAGAAGCGAGCATTTGCCACTGGAATAGCCGTCTGTGGCTCAGGTATTGGCGCATTTGTGTTTGCACCCCTAACCGAACGCCTTATTGCTTACTATGGTTGGAAGGGTGCAACTATCATTGTTGCTGGAATATCCTTGAATGGTGTAGTTATGGGTGCTCTTTTCCGGCCACTTGAAGCTTCCTATCAAAAGAAGAATACAGTGACACAAGTTGAAAATGGGGAGTGTGGTAATTCAAAAACTATCGAGGTTTATATTGAAAATACAGACAATACAAATATAACCATGAATGTGCATGAGAAGAAGCCTCTTGTGAATGGCATAAGTAACTCACATAGTCTTGAACCGAGTGAGATTCTCAGGAACAAAATGGCTGCTGGTGTGGACCAAGGTTATATGCACTCCATGCATGATCTTTGCCCACCCCATATCACCGCCAAGCCATCATTGGTTTCAAGACAGTTTTCGAAAAGTGAAAATCACCTTCATAGGTGCCACAAAAAAGGTGGACACCCAGAGCTTCACCAGCGGGCACAGGATATCAAAAGGCCTATGTATCGAAAGGATATATTCTACAGCGGGAGCGTTCAAAATCTTCCTGAGTACAAAATGTCAAATAAGGACATTAGTTATACACAGAGTGTCACTAGTATTCCTAAGGAGAATACAAAAGAAGCTGAGCCTGGAAGTCGTAAAGGATGTTTGCAGGTATGCAAGTCATTTGCAGATACACTCGGAGAAATGATGGATTTCTCGCTAATGAAGAATCCAGTCTTTGCAGTATATGGAGTCTCCTGTTTCCTATGTATGACAGGTGAGGATGGTCTTAAACTGATTTACACTGAATCATTGTCTAATTGATTTTACAGTAAGGCAGAGAAGTTTTTACTTTTATTTTCTTTGAAAAACACCGCCTGATAAAGAGTGACGATCCACACAACTCCCAGCCATCTACTTACAACTTGCACCACTAGTCATATGACTTCTTTAGGTGAAGATGGAATGTACACTTTCATTGACCCATCCTAATATAAGGGACCTGTCTCCCATGTGGGCTTCGCTCTCGGTGACATAGGAGACAGGCCCCCTAACAGTCGATTGATGAAAATGTATTCTGCGGTCATTCACCTCTGTCTACAGGTACATACTAAGACACACATACATAGATATTTCTGAGTGTGTGGTTAGTGAGCCTTGGGTCTTAAAAGTTGATGCTGATGATGTAGGTTTTTTTTTAAATGATAGATGGCGACAATTTCAATAGTTCCCAGTAAATTGGCATATGGGTAAAAAAAAGTGACAGTGTGACATCCTGAAGATTTTGAGCACCTAGGGACAATTTTAGCACATGTTTTCAAGTAGAAGAAACTATTGATTTACCAGTGGGGAAAGATTTCTGTATCACAGATGGGTGAAGCCCTACTAGTGTTACAGTACAGGTTAAAGTGGTATAGTCCGATGGTTGAGGCTCAAAAATCAATCTTCTCAAATAATCACCTGGTAACTGCATTATTTGCTCTCCTTACCCATAATTGAGCTCATATTTGAAGGAAATGTTAGATCTATACCCAATTTTCTACTTTTGGCATGCATACCAAAAGTCCATCCATTGGAAATACACTGTAAAATGTCTATGGCTATTTCCATGGGACCCCTTTCTAAGTTTTTACATGCAAAAAGATACTAAAAAAATGGTCCATTCACACCTGAAACACATTTGAATAGGATTTAAAAAATGGAAAATATCGGACTGTATCACTTTTAAGATATTGATAAAAATGCATTTACGATTCAGTCGTGTGATTTATAACTGAGCAGGAGGGTCTTGCCAAAAGAGAAATATGAACCAGAAAAGTAAAACGTGCACGTTTTCCTATTGCTAAAAGTAAACTCGTCAGTCCACAGGTTAAAATGTGCATGGCTGGTTAAAACTGCATGTGTGCTGGAGGTATCTAAATCACCTGTAATGACCATAAAGTTGAATTGACCTATATCATGAAGAATATGGCATGGGATAGAAGTGTAATTTGTCCATTCTCTATTTTCTATGCACCCCATTACTGAGAAGTTATTTGGCAATACTGTGAAAATGATTTAGATGATTTAGACGTTTCCATCAGTAATCTCTGAAAAAATTATTGAGGTTCTTCCTCGTTTACTTTTGGCAAGACCCTCCTGACATAGACTTTTTCACACAAAAAAAAGTATTTTGTCTTCAGTGATGCATAAATCAAAATTTAGAAGTAGATTTAACAAAATATAGCCACTTGATACTGTAACTGAATACACCTAAAGAAAGGAACTCAGTTTTGCCATACCTTCCCATATTTTAAGATCCCCATATCATAATATGTGACCCATCCTTACAAAATGGTTCGGAAGGCGCACATGCAAAATGTTTAGTTATTGGCATATTCATTCACAGCTCACCAAGGGCTTTCATTTGGTATATAACACTTGCATATCTGAACCATGTGGTCCTCTACAGATCTTCTGTCAATAAATTTAGTAGAATCAATCAAAAATTGATTAAACTGAGATAATTGACATATCAAACATATAATAATTCATGAATCCTATATAATTCCTATGTAATTCTTTATAACCATGAAAACTATAGCTATGTCTTTTAAACATTTGGGGCATAGATTTAGTTTAGTAAGCAGGAATTCTGAAAGATATCTACCCATATGTTAGAAAAATGCTAAAATATCAATTTTGATAAATCTGATATTTTTGACACTATACCCCTTGAAAAGGCCATATCTAGGTTTCTAAATGTTTCTAATGACTTCAGTACCACTTTGTTAGGATGGGTCACATATAGTGTCTTGTATTAGTCTCTTGTATTTACCACACTGAAAACATGGAAGATCCGAAACTAGTCAGCGGTGACCACTTTAGGTCAACTAATTGATCTCTTCTAATATGCCAGATTATAGCCCCCAACCAAAACTTCAGATGTATCTCTGTATTGACTGTGAACAAGGAGTCCTTGAAACTTCTAGTCATCACTCACAAACACTTGAGTTGCGAGGATTAAGTAGTCAGTTATTGTATACCAACCACATTAAGCTTGTAGTCTTGTATCTAAGTGGATGTCATTGATTTTGATAATTGCTGCTGAAAGCTACTTACTTCATCTTACACCTTTAGACTTGTTCAATAAATGGAAAGGTCTAACATTTAAGCCCATTTGGACTTTGGCACATTATAGGCTTGAACCAGGATATGGAAAACTAAATGGAGGTTTTTTGATGTTTTTTTGTTGTTTGTTTATTTTCCTTTTATATGGCAAAGCAATCAATGCGTATGCAAACTTTTCATTGTGTCTAATACAAGAGTGACAACCACAAGTGCAGAAAATGAGAGTGGAGACATGTACTTTACAGTGGAACTCTGTATTTATTTCATGGTTTTACAGTAGTAATTACAGAAAAACTCACATTTTATTCACCATTTTCCCCGATCGGCAATGTTATTGTCGCCATCTTGGATTTTGTAAGGTACCGCGCCGCGCATGCGTGAGCCCCAGAGTGGATGGAAAACACGGACCGTGAAGAAAGACAAACATTTTCCACCCGCCTCCACCAGGAATGATGTTCCTATAGAATTCTATAGTAGACTCATTCTTACCATGAAATAAAAGTGTGTTCTCATCAGTTGATTTATTTCAGCACAGTCTAGAGAGTCTCAAATCAGGAATATATAGAATGAGCATCAATCAGTATTTTTTTTATCTCATAAGGACATCGGTTGAACATTCAGGGCGTCATTCCGGTGTGAACTATTCCTATGGTACCAATAGTCCTTCATTAGTGGACGGTCATCCTTAATTGTATTGCTATAGTGGATCTACCAAACCCTGCGTGATGATGACATTATTATGTAAGCCAGGTATCATCTATGAGCAGGTTTCAAATCAAAGTGCCTTCAGGTTCCTTTTGAAAGAAGTTCAAGTGGTGTTGGTACATTTTGAAAAGGAATCACTGTGCTTTGGAATCAGCTATCTTTTAGTGTGTTTAGGAACATGGTGTTATGATTCCGATTGTTATCTATTATTTTGCTTCTATTTTCCAGGTTTCTTTGTGCCTTTCATGTATCTACCAGATAACGCTATATTGAAAGGGGTACCTCGATCAAATGCTGCATTTTTACTATCCATCATAGGTATGAGGACATGTTATCATTACACTAGCTCTGTTATCTAAATGTTGAGAATGTACCAAATCATTTTAAAATATACATAAAGTAGACCATGAATAAGCACCTATCATTTATGTACGTGTTGTGGTGGTTAATTATGAAAAATCTAGTTACCTCTATATTATATCAACCTGTTGCAAATGGTTTCTCAGTAGGCAAACTAGAGGCACATGCTAATGAATTATCTGTATGGTTACTTTATAAACCCAAGTTCTGACTGCATTTCTTTGTGATCTTTATCTATAGAGGTTTTCATAACCTATATGTTCTGTCCTATCTGAAAGTCATATTCGTAACCACCTTAGATATGATGACTATTCCCACTATCTTGCATTTCAAGGTATTGCTAACACAGTAGCCCGAGTTGTGGCGGGTTGGGTGTCAGACCGACCATGGGCGGACTGTCTTCTCATCAATAACATGGCGCTTATCATTGGTGGTGTAGCGACTATCTGCTCTCCATTCTGTGGTAGCTATGGCCTATTAGCCGCTTACGCTGCAGTCTTTGGAAGCTGTATAGGTAAGTTACACCTTCCTATATTTCCTGTACCATAAAACCCCATGAATAAGCCGCAGTCTATAGACCATTGCAGACCCCTACACTGAAAACATGGAAGATCTGAAACTAGTCAGCGGTGGCCACTTTAGGTCCTCAAGTTGACGATACCTAAAACTACAACTTTAGGTAGTCAAAATTACGACTTTAGGTCGTCATCCTGATGACCTGAGTCGTCAATATGATGACTCTGTACTGTCAGTATTGTCATCCTGACGACTCAGGTCATCAGGATGACGACCTAAAGTCGTCATTTTGACTACCTAAGGCTGTAGTTTTAGGTATTGTTAACTTGAGGACCTAAAGTGGTCACCGCTGACTAGTTTCGGATCTTCCATGTTTTCAGTGTAGTGTGGCTTATAGCATGTCCAGAATCTCAGGGTGCTGCTTATATAATCGGGGTTTTAGATATAGATGGAAGGAAGGAATGGGGACCATTCCAGGCCTCTGGTGAGGCTTATAGTAATACTCTGAACTGAGGGTGCAGCTTATATGCACGGTTTTATGGTATTAGATGAGTTGAAAAAAGATAAAATAAGAGTTGGTGTCCTTTGGTTAAACAAGATTATAATTCATTTCATTATAGTCAGATCGCACTGGTGTCTTTTAGAATGCTATTGGAAGGATTTGAAAACAACTGAGTCGCCTTCAAATCCCGAAGTGTAGTTTAGGCATTGTGACTGTGTAATAGAGAGAAGAGTTGATTGGTCGTATAGCCAGAGCCCGGGTAGAGTAAGAAAAGTTTGAGGTGTTAAGGTCCCTTGATTGGGGCTCATTAATTTTAAATTTTATCATCTGTATAATGTGGTCCCTTGACCTTTCTCCTACTTCCTATGGAGACAGGGGAGTGTTTTCTGGGCAAGGACTCTGCAAAATTGATGTCTAATGTTGAACTTTCCCTAATATCATGCACCATGGCTGTCAAAATGGTATTGTCACTTTGAACAAAAACCCTTTCCTCAATAATTACCATTCTCTTTCCAGCGGTGTTTGTGTCATTGCGCTCCATCATCATGGTCGAGTTACTGGGGTTGGAGAAGCTGACCAATGCCTTTGGTCTGGTCACCATGTGTCAAGGATTCTCCTCCTTTATAGGGGCACCTATAGCAGGTACAGTCTTTACATCTAAAAGCAAAAAAAAAGGTCTTCCTATTATAATCTTTTTAAAGGCTTATTGTCAGCTTCATATGGTTTGAAATGTTTTCGAAAGAAAAATAATTTTGATTTAACATTAAATTGTTGATGCAAACACTCAAATATATATATTCTTTTTTAAATTAATTTTTTACATAGATTGCTTTTTTGAACGTTGTCTTTGTTTTTGAAAAAGAAGAAGAAAGAATCACAAGAATTTCTTTCGTGTTCACCGAAGAAATTCTAACATTTCAACGTATTTGGGAATCATACAGAGTTTATAGTATAGGAGTATCAAACCCACATCCTCACCTCTTGTAATATTTCTTTAGAAACGCCTTTTCAACTTACATATCTGTCTCTATTTTCTTTATCAGGAGCATTATATGATGCCACGGGAGACTATTCTATATCCTTTTACTTCGCCGGTATCACTCTTCTCTTAGCCGGTGTTATCTGTTTACCACTCCGAAGAATAGCGAATTGGCAGAAGCGAAAGGAAGCAGAGGCCAAATTGAAACCCTCAGAAGAGCAAGCAAAGATGATATAATAACTATTATGATAAATCTAAGAAAAGTGTGTATTATATTACTTCAAATGAGCTGTTCTAGTATTATCAAGTGGAACTGGGTTCTTTTCTTGATGGAAGTCTTAATATGGATATATAACAAGATGATATGGATAGGTAGAGTATACATTTCAGAGTAGTAGTTTATGAAAGTTACAACTAATATAATCTATTGGTGTATGAATTTATATTGTGTACTACTTAGCCCCAACTCTCCAGATGTATCTCATATTCTCCATAAGTGTAAAAGATAATGGTGGCTCATTATGATAGTGGATATTAGCCTTACAAATGTGGACTCATTTATCCGGTGGGGAGATAAGGATGCATATTATATTGATTAGTTCCAGTAAGTGAAAAAAAGGGCCAGCATATTGTTGTTGATTTTAGGGAATCCTTAAAGGTCTTCCTCGCCTCCAGTCTGGAGGTGGCCACACAACGATTTGCGCAAATTCTCGATTTTTGGTGTGTTTTTTTTGTGTTTTCTTTTTGTTTGTTTTTATTTGCATCTCTCTGCAAAAAGCCAACACTCCCCTTCCATACCACTCACTTCCATTCATAGATCTTCCTTACATTTTCACTCAAAATCCACTTTTCATCATGTAGTAAATCTGACTCTGGGTGGGTGGATGTCAGGTGTGAGTACCAAATGACACGACTAGTGACTTTATACTAACTTTTGAAGTATTATGTACACATTGTTCTATTGATGCACATAAGGGCATTGAAAAGTAACAGTACATATATAGGAGTGTCATATATTTCTGTTTGGCAGTTTGCCGAGTACAGAACCCCTTAAAAATTGCACTTTGCTGTTTTAACTGGTGAAGCACGATTGTGATAAACTCAACAATTCAATGTCTACATTTACCATTAAAGTCGATGTAATTACTACCTCTAAAATGTTTACAAGCACTGGATGCCTTAATGCATTGCCTTGTACTTTGGTTAATATGACAAAAAATATATTGATATTCAATATCTACCTGTGCCTACTTTAGTCTGGTGTATCGCCTATAATTGACAAGAATGGGGTGCATACATTTTACTGCTTATCTAGGTAAAATTGCATAGTTACTTTGAACAATATGTGACATTTACTAGGAATAGGGACCTTAATGCATCCTGTACTAAGGGCCCTTTTCGCAGATCCTGTCACATATATAGTGTCCTTAGTATTGTATTATAAAAGCTCCTGATGGAGACATCTGGTGGTTGCTATCGGAACTACAAACAGATGAAATTCACAGAGTAGTATAGATTCTTCCTGATTGGTTCATGAATACAGGGAAAACGATATATATCAAGATATTTTTTTTTCCAATAGACATTTAGCACTGCCAATAGACGTACGATACAGTCGTCATTATCTTTGTTGTAATAACACAACATCTTATTTCTTCTGAGAATATGCCTCTTACTTGAAACAGAGTGTCATATTGTGGACACATAAAATAAGAGTAGGAAAGCTCTTATTAATGCAACACTTAGGGCATAGTCTACAATCGTCCTTTTTGTAACATAGAAAAAGTAATGTCATAACTTGATGTTAGAATAAGAGTTGTTACAATAAAATAATGAAGTTATTAGTTGATGTACAGGTTGTTTTATTAGGGATAGCACTTATCATAACTTGATGTATTTTGTTCCTGTAGATGTAAATAAATATATATTATGTTACAGATACAAGTAATTTACACTACTAAATGTGAAAGCTTCGAGTTCACATCGTTACTGAACTCATTTTCATATTAAGAATATTCTCTAAAGGGTATTCAATTCACAGTGTGAATCCTTAAGCCAGAATCCACTATGGCAACAATTGAAGATTGTGAAGTATATATTTTTGAAATAACAAGACTTACGGGTATGTGTAAAATATGTACACATGCACAAATAGGGGAATTTTCAACATCAGTACCAGCAGTAGGTCTGATGTAAGGTAATGTACCATAGATAAAATTCCAAAATAAAAGTCATTCTATATATAAAATACAGCTTGTGTTTACTTTCTGTTTAGTCTTAGTGGATTTAAGTACAACACACTCGTGAAAAAGATCAATTTAAAAAGGTAAAGAAGGTAAATGTACTTTGGCAAAGTGTATTTTTACACTGTAAAATATTTTGTTAAGAATGTAAGTGAAAACCCCAAAGAATAATAGATTCAATGTTTTTGGAAACGCACCATGTGTTATGTCATATAAAATGTGTTTCTAACCATTAAGAAATACTGAAAGGTCAATTTTAACATAATGAAATTCTAAAGATCTGAATAAGGAAATGAATTAATTCAAGTCTTAGATGTGTCAGCCCATCCAACTGAAGGGAGTGATATCAGTTTAGAATTTCACCACCAGATTGCAGCAGTACATGATCTGTTCAGCTCTAAATGATATATCTAAATCAATGGAACACTCAATCTTAAGCCATAGATAATGGATGATACAAAATTGGATACCAAAGTTTCTGAATCACTGTCCATAAGAAAGCGCTGTTTTTCCAGCTCCATCGCATGGTAAAAAAAAATATAAAGAATGTAACTGATCTTACTGTTGATTGGTAAGACTGTCCATTTATAAACTTGTAATTTAAGGTATGACATGTCATTACAATTGCAAGGAGTGTGTCGCAAGTGATTTATAGCCAATATCAGACATGGCCTTTTAAGTAATTGAGTGTCACCACTGACCCCAGCCCGTCATCACTTACCCACAAGGCGTGGGAACACAAGCTGTGAAAACACAAGGTGTGAGAACTATACTGACACATATTGTGAACTGTCATAGCTTGTAGCCTTAAGCTTGTTCAATGTTTCTGAGTGTTATAACGTGACGAGTGGTGTATGTAAATATCCATTTGGATGCCCAGAGAATCACTAAGAGAGTCCATTCACCGAGGAGGAAACAGTTCTGAGGGGGGAGAAGTCCCAGTGTGGGAACCATGATTATAATAACGGTAGGTAATTACCCTTCCCTTAACAAATATAATAAGACAGTGCATGCACGCGCGCATGCATGCATCGTGCTGTCACAATAGTCTATACTATCAAGAGGCATAATCATAATGTTTTAATTAATGTGATAAAATGAAGGCGCCCATATTGTCATACTAGTGTTTGGCATGATCAAGTTGTCATATGAGAAATATCATATGACTAGTGGTGTAAGGAGTAAATACATCAGGCTCATAATAAAATAATGTTATTTCCAGTTGTCACTGGTTTATTCAGCTTTAGGCAACATGTAAGAAATATCAATCATACAGTAGTTAGTATGTAGGTAGTTTGCACATACAGTAAACATACAGTAATTTATAAAGTACAATGTTCAGTTCCACTCCACCTGTGAGGTATTAATAATACAGTGTCCAGCATACTTCTAGGTGGGTTCCCACACCTAGCTCCTGACCTGCTGCTTAGAGGAATAATGTAATAATGGATAACTTTACCCTCTGGTGGAAGTCTTGAAGAAGATAGCCTCTGGCCACTAATGGTAGGAAACCAATGCCTGTCTAGCATAGTTTCCCCATAGTGCAGTGGTATAGCAGGTAGCAGGAGATGACTGGAGATGTTACCTCTAGAGCGGTTCTTGGTGATGTGTCCTCCTGGAGGTGCAGACAGGCTATTTGTAGCAAATCTTGGAAAAGCACCTCCAGACTGACTGGAGCCAGCAGCATCTGCCTAACTCTACAATTGTTTGAGGGGACCCTTTCAAGTGTCACAGGGGGACAAAGGACCCCCATGGACGCCGCTATGGCCCCCATTGTCTTGGTCGGTTCTGCATCTTTAGACCCTCATATCTCGGCTGTTTATGCGTTTATAACCGCCATTTTGGGCATGCGCGGAGTTGAATATGCCAAGTTTATAATGCCCGCTGGATAGGCGCGTACTTCGCGCCGGTTTGTCTGTGGTGCACTCGGAGCTCCTTTCAGTCTCCATGGCATAACTTCCTTAATACTGGGAGTTCCGCCTTGATCTTGGGCTCATTCTGACCGTCTAATTATGGGCTTTCCATAGAATTTTTGATATTTGACCTAGGTTGCTCAGGAGCGACGCTAGAGCGACCGGAAGGTTATGGCGTCGTGCTTATGTAACCCATTGTTCAGTCCTTAGAGTGCTCAGACACTCATGACGGCGTCAGCGGTGCTCAGGCACCCGTGACGGCCGGTTGCATTCACTTACAAGTTATTAATTTGTGCATTGAACCATGAGGTCGCACACTGAGACCCTCATTTTTATTATATTGTGCAGTGAACCATTAGGTCGGAGCCTTTGATGTCAGAGAGTGTATGTAACTGACCTGGCTGGTGTGCAGTGGGGCATGAACGCTCTTATGTAAAGTTTGAGCGCTCTTATAGCTCTTAGAACCAACCTATGTATTAATTTCATAGATATTTCTTTGATTAATACAAAATATGTTAGAATTTATGGAACAATAAAATGGTATATCATAGAATACTCCCTCTCCCCCGAAAGAATGCGAAACTCCGTCATTTCGCCGAGGGAATGTACAATTTATACAATTTTTACCTTATTTTGGAGTTATATACTGTTTTGTAAGAGGATTTGAAGTGATGGGGAGTGCTTCAAATGCAATTTTTGTGGTAGAGCTTTGTCAGTATAAACAATTTTCTCCTGGGTATAAGTACATTTCCGAGTTTCTATATTTTACCATACCATAGCTTATTTGCTTATGTAACATCAATATTGGGTACAATTTTCCATTTTTATGTACAACATACAATTTGGCAAATAGTGTGCAATTTTGGCATTTAATGTTCAATTTAGCGTGCAAATTGAACATAAATGACAATTTTAGTGTGCAAATTTACAATTTCGCGTGTAATTGCGTTCAATTGACAATTTCAGTATGCAAATATATAATTTTTGCGTACATTTGGCAATTTGAGTGTGCAAATATATAATTTTCGCGTATATTTGGCAATTTTAGTGTGCAAATATATAATTTTCGCGTATATTTGGCAATTTTAGTATGCCAATGTATAATTTTGCGTTCAATTGATAGTTTCTGTATGTACAAATATAATTTTGCGTACAGCTTGGATACACATAGAAATGTTGATTTTCTAAAAATCTGACTTCAGTGTATGAATTGGGTACAGACATACAGTATAATGTGCAACATATAAATCAAATGTAAATTGGATACAACTTACAATCTAGTGTGCAAACATACAATTTTAGTGTGCAAATTGGGTACGAGCGTACAATCTGGTGTGCAAACATACAATTTTAGTGTGCAAATTGGGTACAAACGTACAATCTAGATTACACTATTCAATTTATGGGATTTGAGACAAATTTTTCCGAGGGCCGGAAAAACAAAGTACTTCATGTACAATAGGCTTGTTTGTCTCTGAGTTACTCATTGATTTTGCTATATGGGTGTATTAATTGGCAATTTCGGCAGTGGGCCGCTGCTTAATTGACTATTCCCCTAGCCTTTTGAGTATGTGTCCCTGAAAGAGATTTATTTGGTGAGTATCTTAAGTAAACATGTTTTATGTCAACAATTTTCTCAACAATTTTTTTTTTTTTTTTTTTTTTTTCATTCATTTTTCCAACAATTTTCTTGGATACCTAAAGTGTGTTACTTTAAGTAAACCTTGGCATAGTATACAAGTGCTAGTGGGTACAAAAACTGTCTTAGTTATCTACCTGCATTCATGTATATTAATGTTAGATTTGTACAATTTTACAATTTGTAATTTGCAATTTCGCAATTTTGCGCGTATATGTGCGCATTAATCATTGATTTTTGTGAGAATACCATAGATTTTCATATTATACATCAACAAGTGGCTGTGTATATAATTTTTTTTTTTCTAATACTTTGATAATTTCATTGACAGTGGAGGTGTGTCAGGAGTGAGATGTGAGTCTCCTCCCTGGTGTGCTCATGCAGTGGTGGCACTTGAGGTGTTAGGTGCCAGATTTTGGCATGTGTCTGTGGCAGTGCCTAGCTTGGTGTCAGTGGACAGTTCAGGGTGGGGGGGGGTGTGTGTGTGTGTCCATTTAAGGAGTGTGTGGCTGGTATTGGAGCATCAGTTCCTCTCTGGAAGTCACTGCTGTAGTACCATGGCCCACCTACAAGCTCTCTTTGCTCTGCCTGTCCCCCAGGTAATGGAGGTGGGGAGTCCAGCTAGGGCCCTGGTTGAGTCTAACCAGACCATTCATTATGGGTACATAGTGAGTAATTTCAAGGAGATCATTGAGCATGGTGATGTGGTGGTCTGTAATTACTCCTGCCATTATTTCCTGGGCTCAGCCTTGCGTCGGGGGGCCACTGTGGCCCTTCTGACTAGGGCCTTGGGCAGTATGGGTTTCTGGCCCATGGATTATAACCTAGGGCCGCGGGAGCGAGTGCTATGGGATTATTTGTTGGCGGCATCCCTCCTCGATCTTGCGGCATCCGGGGATCCATCCACGGCTGCCAAGTATGGACTGGGGATGCTGGAGGCCCGGCTCGCTGAGTGGGAGCAGGATCACGGCCATATGTATGGCTCGGACTCGGCCCCGGACTCTCCCATGGATGTTGAACCCGAGGATCTGTGGTAGGATCCCGACTGACTGAAACCTAGGGTGTAAAAACCCGCCATCCCAAAGGCCCTTTTCAGGGCCGGCAAATTGTCCGAAAAGTTCTGAATACTGTCTCTGATGTGTTGTCTCCTGGTGGTGGACTGGGGGCAGCCTAGGCTGTGGGCAGTCTAGGCTGTTTCCACAGTCACCGGGGAGGGCTGGTGGTTTAGAAAATTAGCAATAGTCTGCATGTTTGACCTTGCGGTCTCCTCCTGTTGTTCGTCAATAATTATATCTGTTGTATTTTCCAGTGCTGTCATGGTCACCGGGCTGGTGCCACAATCATTCTGGAGAAGCATGGAGTAGTACAGTCCTTTGTTTTTAAGGGCTGGTATAGTGCTGAACCTAGTGCGCCAAGGTAGGTGTATCACCTGAGGGAGGTGATAAGCAAATTCTCCTCTCTGTGTTGTTATAACTGCTGGTCCATTCCAGGTAAATATAGCCTTAGGTAGTGGGAAGGTTTTAACCACTATATCCTTATAGGTAGGGTCAGCTGCTGATTTAATCTCATCAAATTCATGTGGTATTGGCCTCAAGGGTAGCGCGAAGTTTGAGTCTCCACAATATATTTTAAAATATATTGTGGGGTTTGTGCGCTTGGCCACATTTTTCTTGCCACAGTGTGTCTGTGCAAATTTCTTAAGGTACTTCATTATTCTGTAGGCTGAGTAGATGGTCAGGGTGAATAATATAGCAATTATCAGGGTGTGGGTTTCCTGAATTGTGAGGAAAGGGGTGTGGGTTTCCTCTGTAGGGGTTAATTTGGTAGGATTCTTATCTGGGAGCAATTTGTGTAGGGGCAGCTCGGTGACTAGTCTGAATGCTTTGGCTGTAGGCAGGTAGGCTACAGTCCCTCCTAGTCTGTATAATTTGAGTAGTATGTATACTATAAAAATGTGAGCTGATATCCCTAGGATGAGTGCTAAGCTTTGGAAGATTGGATGCTCTGTAACTCGACGTAGGTATGATTCCTCGTAGCGCGTTTCCATTTCCTTATTAAGGTTGGAGGCATCTTTTAATACTGTTTTGGCAAAGGGCTCTAAATTTAGTTGAGTAATATCATCCATGATTGGATTTTCCTGTAGTTTTTCTAAGGTTCTAGAAAGGTTTACTACTGGGAAATTTGGAAGATTCTCTCTTTCATCTGGTTTGGTTTCAGAAATTTGGTTAAGTGCTGCCATGAATGGTAAATTAATTGTCTTGAGGATGTAATGAAATGATAAGGTTGAGTTACAGGGCAACCTTGTGTTTGGAAGAGAAAATTCTCCTACACTGATCGTGCACCCACAGGGTACACCTATGATTGAGTAGGACTGGACCTTCCGAGTTTCAGACGTTTTACCATGGCAGTTGATAAAGTAATGGGGTTCATTAGTAGTGACCAGATACTCATCTTCAGAAATGGAAATAGCATGGGTGGTAGGTGCTTGCAGTGGTGAAACTGTAAACTTGCAATGTTCCTTAATCTGTTGAGCCTGGTTAGTAAAAATGGCTACAGGGCATGTAGGCCTGTGTTTATAGATTCTACCATTTACATCTCTGCATACCTTTACTGTAGTACCTTCACATGCCTGCATATCTGCTGAGTCCAATTCGATAAATAATGATTCATCGTAAGATACTGCTAGAAACTCAGTTGTGGTTTGTAGTTTGGTGACTCCTCTGGTGGGGGTCTCCTGTGTGTCTATAGGCATGGGTGATGTAATCATTTGGTACAGTTTGAAGGTTGAGGTGGTAGATTGAATTATAATGTCCAGATGAATATATATATGGTGAGCTGAGTAAGTGTATGAGGTCAGCTTCTGTGAATAATAGAAATCTAAGTCATTAATTGCGACTTGTGCTCCAGGGTGTGTAATCCTAAGTTTGTTATTAATGTCAATTAGGTATCTAGCAAGGTCTGAGGGTGGTACTATATCAGGGGTTAGGATCCCTGATGATAGCATCCTCAGGGCTGCATTTGTCCTTTGCAGTGATTGAACTGTATTCATTCTTGCTGCTATGATAATTAGTGCATCATTTAATACTTGCATTTTTTCCCTTTGAGTTTTCTCGTGCCTTGAATATGAGTCAAGTGACCTGGACATGTTAGAGGCCCACAGGTTGACGGTGTCACCTATGGTGTTGATTGTGCTGTCCAGTACCTTCTTATCTTGGATGTACGCTTTAACAAACTTATCTTGTCTGTCTGTGATCTTTTCGATGAGATTAGCTGCTTCCTGATCCTGTTTAGCAAATTTTCTTAGTATTTCATCTATGTTCTTGAGCTGTCCCATTACTTGGTTTACATCTTCTACTGTGGCTAGACCTAGCACACCGCGAAACAGGGGTGCTAGAAAACCCAGTATGGCCTCTCTTTTGGCCTTGTCCAATGTGTTTATGGGGTTGGATAAGAACAATTTGATGGAGGCTAGTGTTTCATTTATCTCCTTGTCTGCAATTTCCAGCAAGGTGTCTAGCTCCTTAGCTTGTTGAATAATTTGGCCAGAGGTATGATCTTGTAGAGTAGGAGTGGTCAAATGGAGTATTCTATCCCTTATGGATCCTTGGGTAACGGGTGCCCGAGGTATCTTGTAGGGAATAGCTAACAACAGTGTTGTGGTTGTATGTCCATTGACCAATGGTTGAGGGCTAGGTTTGAATACTACTCCTATGTTTTGTCTCACCACAGGTGTATAACCTGCAGTAAGTGGTTCAATAGTATATAATAACAGCATAGTTAGCAGTATGGGTGAAACTCTCAGTGTCCCCATGGTGCTTGTGTAAAGCAAGTTTGCTGTTTAAAGTCTTGTCAAATTTGTAGTGATTTGGTGCTGGTAAAGTCTAAGTGTATGGTGTAACACTTTAAATGAAGTGGTTCAAACTGTACCTTTGCAAGATTGAGCTGTCTTGGCAATATGTCCGGTGAGTCTATAGAGGTTGACCAGTAATGGTAAGGTCAGGTTGAAGGTGAAGTAGGTGTGTTCTTTATCCTAGTGCAGTCTCTCCTAATGGAGAAGTGGGCTGGCTAATTCCCAAGTGGGGTCCTGTAGACTTGTGTTCCAGACTGCAGCTGGATGAAGACTGATGGTGGGCTATGGTCCACAGTGCTTCTTATGTAGCCTACCCTACCCACATCCATTGTGGGCCTGGTATTGTTTCTCTGGAGACAATGCATTAATCTCCAGTGTCTGCTAACTGTGGGGTCTATTGTGTAGTCTGTGTACTGGTAATTAGCTCCTCCTGTCATCCAGGACAGCCATTCATGACCGTCTAGACAGTTGTCTGAGGGTAGCTTATAAGGTCAATTGATCTCTATAGACTGCTGTGTTGGCATAGCGCGCTCTTTCATGTGGGGATTAGGCTTTAGTCACTCCATTGTGTTACCCTTACTCTTCTTAGACTTCATGTCTGCTTTACTTGGGGGGGTCCCAGTCTTTGACCCTTTCAGAGGCAATAACCTATGATATATTTACAAATTTGATTGGCTTTATATACATAGTAATTCATTATCAGTCACACATGTCTTATGTGTGGATGAAGAGAATTTGTAATACATTTTGAAAATCTTATGTCTTTTGGTATCTCAATCCTGTTTTTAATTTCTTGAAACTGCACCACACCTAGATGTCTTTCTTAGTATGTGGTGTGCAGGCCTAGGCTTGATAGGGCCTATGCCTGTGGTTTCTCTTGTAAGGGTGATATCATTTTTGTTCCTTACAATTTTGCTGTAGTATTTGGCCTCATGTGGAATAAGCCTGTGTGCAAATTCATTGTTTCTGACAGCCACAACCTTTTTCAGTCTGTCTATGTGCACTGGTCTGGCCACCAATAGATTGGTGTCCAAGTTTTTGAGTTTGGCACTTGTCAAACTAGGTCTATCTACTACAACATATGGTCCCATAAAAAGGGGTTGAAGTTTCTTACACTCTGTGTTGGTCAGGATTCTTGGTATGTTAAGGTACACCATGTCGGTGACCTTGATTTCCTGTGGTGTAAGTTTCTTATCATATCTATCCTTCCTTTCCTTTTGTAGCTTGGCGACCCTTTCTATAGCTTTCCTCCTAGAGGTGTCTTGATTTGTTATCATGTTAGCTACATGGTCTGCTACTGTGGATATATCTTCCTGTATTCCCAGCCCTAAGTCCATTGGGGTGGCTGGGTTTCTTCCATGGAGTAGGAAGAAAGGGGTGAATCCTGTGGTTTGGGATTCAGTGTTGTTTAATGCAAAGGTTATGGGTTCAATAAATGAATCCCAATTGTTTTGGTGCTTTGAGCAGAATGCTCTGAGTGCTGTGCCTATGCTAGCATTGAATCTCTCTACAAGCCCATTTGATTGTGGCCTGTATGGTGAGGAGAATTTATGTTTGATCTTGAGGTGTTTAGTTAACTTTGTGAACTTTGCACCTGTATAACATGTCCCATTGTCTGTTTGAAGAGTGGCTGGTGTTCCATGATGACAAATTATATTCTTGTAGAACTCTGCTGCTGTTGTCTCAGCTTTTAAGTCAGTAGTAGCCCAAGCTGTTGCATATCTGGTAGCATAATCTATGCAGACTTGTATATGTTTGTTTCCCCTGGCAGTTGTGGGAAGTGGTCCCACCGCGTCTAGGTTTAGGAACTTCATTGGTGAAGTCATGTACTCTCTCACTGTCATTGGTGTTTTGTGTGAGTGTACTTGCCTTTTTGCTGTGAGGCATGTGTGGCAGGTGGAAACATATTTTGTTGTGTCTGCTAGCATAGACTTCCAATATACCCTAGGTCGGAGTGCTGACAGCATCCTACTTGAACCAAGATGGCCGCCAGTAGGTGAGTCATGGAAATACTGTAGTGTACTTGTTACCCATTGCTGTGGTATAACAATTTGAAGTGGTACAGTATTGGTTTTTCTCCAATTTATGGGGCATATATGGACTAATGTACCATTTACCAAGGTGTATGTCTGGCCTTGGTTGATGATTCTATTTCCTTGTGCTTTTGGTGCAGGCAAGGTTCCATCCTCTAGATATTGTATGAGGGGCAATAGGTCCTTGTCCTTCCTTTGTTCCAAGCCAAGGTTTGTACCTGAGATGGATGTGTCGGGAATCTGATCCAGTAGTTGATTTATATCTAGCACATGTTGTTTTATTCTGTCTCTTTCTTTTTCTTTTTCATCGACTATTGGCCTATCTTGTGCCTTTTGTTGGGGTGTGTCACTCTTGTTTTGGTGTGTAGGCTCCTTTGGAGGGCCTATTCTCGCCTTGATGGGAGTGGCAACCTTTTTCTTTAAAGGCACAATTTGCTTTTTGTCAATCTTCTTTGTCTCAGAGTTCTTTGATTTAGTAGATGCAGTGTCTTTTGTGACATTTTTCCTGGCAGGTGGGGTTTTGATAGGTTTGTTTCCTGTGACCTTTTTCTCATTTAGAATAGTTTGTGATTGTGTGGGGGGTTTTGGTGTGCCCTCCTGAATCATTTCTCTAGTCTTTGAGCGTGTGGTCATAGGACACAAATGGTTTGATGTTTCCTCTCCCTGCATAGGTTCAAAGAATCTGACTGATTTAGAAGTTGCTTGAGTAATAGCATATATTGTGTATTCTGGATCTTCATCATCTGAGTCAATAAGGGTGGCTCCTTAGGAGTTGCCTTCACTATCTGATTGAGTGATGAGAATTCAATAGGCTCGAAGTCATTATCTGGAAAGAGTTGTGAGTATTCTCTCTCACAGTGGCAAAACACATAGTGTGTAGATTGCTTCAAGATACCCCTAATGGGTGTCTCTGGCCTTTCAATGGTGTTGGGTGGATCATCCCTTTTGAATGGTACTTTCTTTGTTACTTTTGCAAACTTGGTTCTACTGGCTGCTCTAACTCTCCTTGGTGGGGGTGGAGGGTTAGTCATGGGTCCAGAGTCTGGGTATTCTCTTCTAGACATAGCATCTGGTGGTGTGTTATCATCACCTTTCACGTGTTGGATGGTGAATGAAAATTGTTGTATGTCTAGAGCCCATCTGGCCCATCTATGTGTGAGTCCTGTATTGGTTAATAGTGGGATTAGGGCTGCATGGTCTGTGTATAATTGGAAGTGTCTAGTCTCTAGATAGTGTCTGAAGTGTAATACTCCATACACTACTCCCAGTAGTTCTCTCTCTGTGGTATTGTAATTTCTCTCGTGTTTGGAGAGGGTTCTACCTGCAAAGGCTACTGGTCTGAGCACTCCTTCATTATCTCTCTGTGAGAGTACAGCTCCTAAACTCACATTGGAAGCATCAGTTGCCAAACTGAACTCTTTCTCATAGTTTGGATATCTGAGAAGAGCATTGGTACAGAGGGCATGCTTTAATGTTTTGAAAGCATTATCTGCCTCTTCTGTCCAGACAAATGCTTTGAGATGTGTCTGTAGATCATACAATGGTCTAGCAATTTGGGCATAACCTTTGATAAACTTCTTGAAGTATTGGCATAGGCCTGTGAAGGATCGGACATTTTTGACTGATTTTGGTGTTGGGAAGGTTTTGATTGACTCCACCTTTGTGGGAGATGGTTGCAGTCCCATGGGTGTGACTCTCATTCCCAAGAAGTCTATTCTGTCTATGAAGTATTCACATTTTGATTTCTTCAGTTTGAGTTTACCAACTCTTAGGCTGTTGAACACGTCTTCCAGGTCATGGAAGTGTTGTTCGATTGATGGTGATAATACCAATATGTCATCTAGGTATGGTAGGGCACATTTGTACTTGAGTTTGTTCAGAATTAATGTGACTAGATGGCAGAATCCCGCCGGTGCCGTCGCTAAACCCATCGGCATCCTTTCATAGACATATTTTTTGTCATTTGCTATGAATGCGGTTTTATGCTGATCCTCCTGTCTTATAGGAATTTGAAAAAATCCCTGTTGGGCATCTAGCTTACTGAATACTCTTGGTCTGAGTGACCCTATCATGTCTAGAGTGTCATCGGCTCGGGGTGTAGATAAGGCTTGATTTATCGTGTTCTGGTTCAAATAACGAAAATCTGTGACGAGCCGATGGCCTCCCGATGATTTTTGTACTAAAAAGGATCTGGAGGCCCAGGGGCCCTCGGCACATTCTCTCAGAATGCCCTGTTGTACTAGCCTTTCACACTCTTCCCCTATTGCGGCCTGTTTTTCTGGTGTTTGTCTATATGGTAGGAAATGACATGGTACTGCCTCAGGTTTTACATGTATTGAGTGTGTATACAGGTGTGTGGCACCAATGTCTCCATCTTTTCCTACGAATACATCATCATACTTGGTCAGCAGTGACTTTAATCTATCATGCTGATCTTTGGATGTGAGCACAGATTTTGGTGGAACATTCTCTTCCAATTCTGGCTCGAGGTCATGTGCCTCACTATGTATAGCAGCTATTTCAGAGAGTCTGATTGAGTTGGGTTCAGGGTCAGCATATGTGGACTCACAGTCTGAGTCTGTGTCACTGCATTGAGTTACATCCTCAGGCCGTATGGCTGAGATGGATTGATCAGTGTGTGTGGTAGTGTCTGACACCTGTTGGGGTTTTTCTAAATCAGATTCCTTGACTTCCTGAAATAGAGCTATGATGGCACCCTTTTTGATTTTATGTGGGCGCCTGCTGGTGTTGAGTAACACTAGGGGATGTTTGTTATTTTCCCTGGGGGTTACTGCTGCCCTTTGAACTAGATATGGGGCATTGTTATTTCTTTGGAGGTTATCTACTACTCCAGTTTTGCCTTGCAGTGATTGAGTAGATGTTACTTTACCCAATACTGCAAGTTCAGAGAATGGAGGGATGGTAAAATCCCTCACTGCCCTAATGGGTTTGAGAATTTGTTCAGGATCAACATTAAATTCAATTTGAGATTTTGTAGTGCTTAAGAAATCTGTGCCGAGTACAACGGGCTGTGTGAGGTTGGGAATTACAGCAAATTGGTATTGGAATCTGACACCTTGGATTCTAAAGTTCAGCATAGCTGAATGTCTAACATGACACACCGATCCATCTGCCAAATGGATGTTGATTTTAGATTTCCTCAGTTGGATATGGAATCTCTTTTGGAGATCCATGAGGAATGATTGTCTGACACAGGTGATAGTAGCACCTGTATCAACCAAACATTGTACATCTGAAACATCATATAGATTTGCATTGATACAGCCATTTTGAAGAAGTACAATAGAAAGCTTGGTACTCTCACCTGTATCCTTTGATGATGAATCTGGTGGGGTGATGTGTATCACTGATGGACGTCTCTGTCTGTTAGATGGTGGATTGGCACTAGCAATTGTCTCTGGTTGGATCTTTGTTAATCCTGATTGATTGTTTGTATTTGGGGTGTCACAGTGCACTGGCCCATCGGCACTGTGACATCCTAGTTTTCCTGGTTCTGTGGGGTGGTTGAGATGCTTGCCACCAGGAGCTTGGAGATTTGATCCATCACATGAGGTGGTATTTGGGGGTTACTTTGTTGGTTCCCCTGGTAACCTCTTGTGTCAGGTTTGTAATCCTCCTGGCGTGGGTTGGAACCCTGGTTATATTGACCAGAGTTGCTGTATTGACCGGAGTTGTTGGATCTCTGGTTGTTGTAGGCGCCATTGTTGTTGTAGGATCCACTGTTGTAGTTCCTATGTGGACTCTGGCCCCTACTGTTGGATCCTTGACTATAGGATCCAGAGTTGTTTGAACCCTGGCTGTTGTTGTAGGATCCAGAGTTGTTGTAGGATCCAGAGTTGTAGTTCCTATGTGGACTCTGGCTCCTACTGTTGGATCCTTGATTATTATAGGATCTGCCATTACTTGGGGTTCTGTCTCTCCTATCACTGTATGAAGAGTTACCATTGTTGGAGTTGGAAGAGCTGTTGTCTTTCCTACTGTTGTGACCCCCCCGGTTGTTGTTGTTGCCCCCTCTACCTCTACCTCTATTGGATTGGTAGTTGGGGTCATAGTTATTTCCTCTATATCTACCGGTAGGGTCTCTTGATGCAACCTTAGCCTCCTGTTGCCTTACATGGGCACTAGACATTAGGTTAACATCTTCATCTGAACTAGTGCTGATTTCCTGGACCTTTTTCTTAGTAGGCTGTGGGTTGGTTTCTGCATCCCTTACCTTCCTAGATCTCTCTTGGGTCTCAACCTCTAGGGCTAGGTCTAGGGCTTGGTCAAAAGAGTCTATTTTCTTGTTCTCAAGAGCTATAGAGATCCAGGGCCTCATGCCTTGGGTAAATGCCTTGCTTAGGGTTTCATCGTTCTGGCGTTGGGCATTACACACTTTCCTGAGATGGCATGCATAGTCTAGAACAGGTTCATCTATCTTTTGTGCACGGAGTGCAGTCCTTGAGATTATATTGTCTCGAGTAGCAAAATACTCTTTTAATTTATTCACTACATTGGTCCATGTCAACATATCAGGTGTGGCACTCTCCCTGAAGGATTCAAACCAAGCTAGTGCTTGTACTTCGAGGTACTTGGGTAAATATGTTACCATGGTGTCACTGTCTGTCACTTTGTACTTATCCTTCAGATATTCTGGGAATTTGTGATCAATGAATAATGCTGTTGACATGAGTGGTGATGGGTGTGAAAAGGTTTTGGGTTTTGTTACCTCATGTATCCTGATCTTTCTGTCGTCCTGCTGTTTATTGTCTATGAGCTTGGTCATGTTGGACACCATGGAGATTATGATGTCATCTTTGGATCCAGAGGCAGATGGTGTGACAACAGGTGTGATGGCAGGTGTGTGAGGTTGTGGGGTCTGGGATGATACCATCTTCATGAGATCTGCTATCTGTTGTTGTTGTCTCTCTAGGGACTTCCGCTGATCTTCCATGGCCTTCTGTTGAGCATCTATTGCTGCATTCCTCTCTGCCAGTTGTTGGTTGAGGATCCTCTCCCTTTCCTCCTGCTGGGACTTGTTGGTCTCTAGGGCAGTAACTGCATCTTGGATGGCCTTCTCATAGGCCCTTATCTTCTCAGCTGTCTGATTAGGTTGGGGGCCTTCATCGGTGTCCATGATGGAGGGTGTGGGGGAGGTGTCTCTGGAGGAGTGGCTGTCAAAGGCTGGAGCTGGGGTGGAGGATCTAGATGAGGGTGTGGATCCACCCCCTGAGGCAGATCCTTCTTCCCCTGAGGTAGATAGCGTGAGTTGGGCGTCCTGTAGAGATCCCTGGGAAATGTTGGATCCCTGAGAACTGGTTGTTCCCTGAGTAGACAGGGTGGGTGGTGTGGGGTCTACTGAGTGTGGGTCTGTTGTATTGGAGGCTGGTTTGCCTCCTGCGGGCCTCCTAGATCTTGGTGGGAGGGAGACCTCTTCAACAGGCCCCTGACTACGTAAGGTCTTTGTGTGTTGTTCTGCCAGCTTGACTGATAAGGCCTTGATGTGTGTGGTGGACCTCACTGACGTGTGGGAGACCTCACTGACGTGTGGGAGACCTCACTGACGTGTGGGAGACCTCACTGACGTGTGGGAGACCTCTCTGACGTGTGGGAGACCTCACTGACGTGTGGGAGACCTTACTGACGTTTGGGAGACCTCACTGACGTTTGGGAGACCTCACTGACGTTTTGGGAGACCTCACTGATATATGAGAGATCTTACTGTTGTGTGAGAGATCTCACTGATGTGTGGGAGATCTCATTGATGTGTGGGAGATCTCGCTGATGTGTGGGAGATCTCACTGGTATGTGGGAGATCTCACTGGTGACCTTGGTGGGTATGGTGTCAAGGTCAAGGTCACTGGGTGGGTGGAGTGGGTCTAACTGTGTGTATGCGGTACCAGCTTTAATTTACTGTGTGCATGATTGTTCCCAGTTGCGGTACCAGCTTTAACTTACTGTGTGCATGATTGTTTTTAGTTGTGTTACCAGCTTTAAATTTTATGAGCCTGTGAGGGATGGGATCTTAGTAGGATGTTCTCCACCACTTTGTCATACTAGTGTTTGGCATGATCAAGTTGTCATATGAGAAATATCATATGACTAGTGGTGTAAGGAGTAAATACATCAGGCTCATAATAAAATAATGTTATTTCCAGTTGTCACTGGTTTATTCAGCTTTAGGCAACATGTAAGAAATATCAATCATACAGTAGTTAGTATGTAGGTAGTTTGCACATACAGTAAACATACAGTAATTTATAAAGTACAATGTTCAGTTCCACTCCACCTGTGAGGTATTAATAATACAGTGTCCAGCATACTTCTAGGTGGGTTCCCACACCTAGCTCCTGACCTGCTGCTTAGAGGAATAATGTAATAATGGATAACTTTACCCTCTGGTGGAAGTCTTGAAGAAGATAGCCTCTGGCCACTAATGGTAGGAAACCAATGCCTGTCTAGCATAGTTTCCCCATAGTGCAGTGGTATAGCAGGTAGCAGGAGATGACTGGAGATGTTACCTCTAGAGCGGTTCTTGGTGATGTGTCCTCCTGGAGGTGCAGACAGGCTATTTGTAGCAAATCTTGGAAAAGCACCTCCAGACTGACTGGAGCCAGCAGCATCTGCCTAACTCTACAATTGTTTGAGGGGACCCTTTCAAGTGTCACAGGGGGACAAAGGACCCCCATGGACGCCGCTATGGCCCCCATTGTCTTGGTCGGTTCTGCATCTTTAGACCCTCATATCTCGGCCGTTTATGCGTTTATAACCGCCATTTTGGGCATGCGCGGAGTTGAATATGCCAAGTTTATAATGCCCGCTGGATAGGCGCGTACTTTGCGCCGGTTTGTCTGTGGTGCACTCGGAGCTCCTTTCAGTCTCCATGGCATAACTTCCTTAATACTGGGAGTTCCGCCTTGATCTTGGGCTCATTCTGACCGTTTAATTATGGGCTTTCCATAGAATTTTTGATATTTGACCTAGGTCGCTCAGGAGCGACGCTAGAGCGACCGGAAGGTTATGGCGTCGTGCTTATGTAACCCATTGTTCAGTCCTTAGAGTGCTCAGACACTCATGACGGCGTCAGCGGTGCTCAGGCACCCGTGACGGCCGGTTGCATTCACTTACAAGTTATTAATTTGTGCATTGAACCATGAGGTCGCACACTGAGACCCTCATTTTTATTATATTGTGCAGTGAACCATTAGGTCGGAGCCTTTGATGTCAGAGAGTGTATGTAACTGACCTGGCTGGTGTGCAGTGGGGCATGAACGCTCTTATGTAAAGTTTGAGCGCTCTTATAGCTCTTAGAACCAACCTATGTATTAATTTCATAGATATTTCTTTGATTAATACAAAATATGTTAGAATTTATGGAACAATAAAATGGTATATCATAATATCATGATCTTGACCACTAAATTTGACCATGCCTGCTCTAAACACACATATGACACATGGGTATAGGAAAAGAAATTGTCATGTCACTTAAATCCCCATGTCCTATGGTACCGCTACGAACCCATCATATCCCATGTGGTATGTTGAATTTAAGAAAGCACCTTTGTCATGTCACTATGTCCAGACTCATTCCTTATGCCCTGTAACGTTTTCATCATTCTTTCTTTCTACACAAATTATTGGACGCCTTTTCTCTTCTTTTTTTTCATTTGGAGGGCGTTTTCAAATCTCTCAAAATTTGCACAACACAGGTATCCCGGTTTCAAAGTTTACACAGCATGGTAAGAATATGGCAGTCCAAAACAAAATATTTAACAAGGAAAGCCCCCCGCCCCCCAATTGAGTGGGGGGTCAACGTCTTATAAATAAACGTGAAAGATTGGATAAAAAATAAACACGTTCGGCACTAGGGCGACCTTCAACAGAGTTCAAGGTATACTTACAGTTCTCCTTTGTCAGTTCGTGTCCAGGGTCACAAATGTAGGAGAATTTGCTGACTTCACATGATGTAAGATTCTCTCTGGGGTCAGGAAACCCAACCTCAGAGTAAGTATCTTCAGCAGTAACCATGGAAACCATAATAAATACAATGTTGCATCCCAGGATCATGCCACACCACAGAATAATATTATACCTCTACATTTTCTGAGTTGATCATCAGCGATTAAAGCATAACAAAGCAGGCCTATGTACGGTATTTAAGGTCTGATATTATCACCTGTACGTGTTTAGTTGAAGTACAGGGTTATGATTGGCTGCACTGCATCTAATTTGTTAGCTGGACTCTTGAATGGCTCCAAGACACAGAATGTTATGAGTGGAGTAATAAATCCATGCTCAGACTGATATGTCCATATTCCTATACATGGATATTACTGGGGATAGCTCCTCTTACTAGTCTTACAGTGTATGCTAGCTCTCTGTCTAAAATGAGCAATGTTGTATTTAAAGGATATGCAGTGGTGCTAATAAGTAGTATACCACTTGAAGAATTCAATAGCCTTCCCACTGGGCACATCAACGTTGATTCAGTGTTGAAACAATGTTTGCAATGTTTGCATTTCAACAGTTGATTCAGGGTTGAAATATGGTTGAATACGAAAGTTGACACAACATAATCAAAATCAACTGTGATTCAACATCTAACCAACAACACTGATTCAACATTTGTCAGGGGCGTGGGAAGCAGTTTCAGAGTGGGTGGGACCATGCCTTCCACGCCCATGTTTATACTTCTATATTTACTCAACATTGTTTCAACATTGTGACAATGTTGAAACAACATTGATAGTTGTTAGGGGATTCTTTGTTGACATGTTAACTTTGATTCAACATTGAATCGACAGTGAAGTCTATAATCTTGATTCAACATTGACAAATCAATGTTGAATCAATGTTGAATTGAGAACAATATTTCACCATTGATATGTCAACTGTTGATTGGACTTTGAAATGGTGTTGGTTGACAACATTGAAATGGAATCATTGAAAAAATGTTGAAGACAGGTTGATCAACACCATCAAAACAATATTAACCGGTTGTCAATGTTTATGCAACGTTCTGTGCCCACTGCCCAGCTAGCACAACTCATGCAATTTACATCATTCTTACGTGAAAACTCATGTGATTTACGTAAAAAAAGACATCATTTGGACGAGTTGTGCTAGCAGGGTGGGTTATACCTGCCGATGTCTAATGTTGAAATATGCAGTGTCTTCATTGCTTTGTGATTATTGTTTGATTTATGCTGTCGGAGTTTATTTATGATATGGAGTTACCATTGACGGGGGAGGGGAACTTCTCTAAGAGTTTTCTTAATATGGAGTGGCTATTGACAGATAGAGAGACTTCACATGTGTGCTAATTTGAGAAACTATTTTCCACACACCCCTGGGACTACCCCCCCCCCACCTGAAACCTTTGAGGAATACTGGTCTTTTATATTGTGCTCTTGCACCCCCTCCCCTCCCTCCCTCCCCCTCCGTCTCTCCCTCTTCAATCCAACACAAAGCAGTGGTGCTTCACGGAGGTTTATACCAAAATTTCGGAACTTCGGTGGGTTTATATGCAGTTTAGCCGTGCATTATTCTGCATATACCACACATGTGCATTTTTGAAATTTTTGGTATATACTTTTTCGGGGTCAAGTTGGACTTAGAATATTTTGGGAAATGTGTGGCGGACATACAAAGTCAGTCTAACCATTTTCCATTGTGAAAAATCGTCCAAACTCGTAGGAGAATTGAACCCCGGCCGCAGTGGAGGTAGGCGAAGGCCTTAGCCATAGCGCCACACTGAACGGTGATGAAATCCAATGCGAAAGTAAATAAGTTCTAACCTGCTATGTTTCCAGTCAGTTTTCATCTTGATTCCAACCTTGACATGTTATAATATCGAAATCCCAAGAAGTTTTCAATCCATAGACGAGGAATGCATGCTGATTTTCTCCATTTTCTTCGATATAAATAAGAATCCATTGATTTTTCCATGGTAAGCGAGTCGCGGTCTGGCCATTCCCACCCGCCTCCTTGTTCGGCGAAAGGGTATCATGGGCCCGGATGTGGATATAGGTCATCCGCTCGCCGTACGAGGAAGACGCCGAAAATTTCGGACCGTTTTGGAAAATCAATGGATTCTTATTTATTTCGAAGATATCGGACATATCAAGCATGGAGTACTCATCTAGAATGTCTAAGGATATGTATGTTTTAATTTGAAAACTTGTCATGGTTGGATTCCATACGAAAAATGAGTGTGAACACGGTGGTACCTGTCCCGGCAAGGAACAAAAACAATGGCTTCGTGCAGAGCGGCCACTGGCCGTGTCGCTAGCACTTCCAAAATGTCTTTGCCTGGCTATATTCTTTGGATTTCAGGTAAGAAATTGATACAAAATGGAGGAAATGGTGGTATAAACCTATTAGGTCATGGATATCGGGGCCCCACGGGCTGTATATGCTGTATATACAACCCTAGGGCCCCGATATCCATGATCTATTAGCTTAGTATACCTGCATGTAGAATTCTTACACAGCACTAGGCCTGAATATTTAACATGACCCATGCCATTGTAGCTGTTGATATTATTTCAATTCGTCGCCTTTTCTGTTGTGTTTTATCATTCAATTCGACATTCTCAACGCTTTTAAGACTTTCATATTAAAGAATAAATGTGACATTTGAGTCAGTCCATAACATTAATATGGAAATTCATGGAGGTTGTTTAAAGTTGAAGCTGGGAAGCAATCAAATAATACGAGACCACAGTAACATAGATAAGGCTATTATTCTATAAAACAGTCCTAAGCTGGGTAAAATCAAGCATTTTCGATTCCTTTACAGGCTTCTATTCAAGTTGTGGGTGCGTTCTGTAGAAAGGGTCCAAACCATTCACAGAATGCTTAACAATTTGACCACCCAAACCTTAAATTGCTTTCTCGTGTTTTTTTATTCTTTTTTTTTATTCTTTTTTGCAGCTGACCACTGAAAAAATAATTTTTAAGTGACGTTTTTGTTTGTTTTTTACCTGAGGTAACCACAATTCGTTTGATTAGATATTAATTGATCATGCAAGCAGTTAAGTCAAGTTTGATAAGGTACTGATCTAGTCAGCCTGGTCAGGTGGGAAATGACCTGGTTTCTTGGCAGCTGCAATGCTATTGGCTGTCGTTGAGTTCAGTCTATGCATGGATTGGCTCCCCTGGAAGGCATTTCTCAAGATGGTATGACTAGACCCTTTCAACTCGTAGTGAGATCCCTCACCTAAATAAATGTGATTACATCCCTGCATCCAGTGGTCACTATTAATTGCACTGGTACAACTGCCCTACCAAACCCTATGTAAATACGGTGCTGATCGTACAGAGTAGTCATATTGTGTTACCTACGATCACCCACTCTCAATCTCATATTGAGGGTTTCAAGTCGTAATGGCTGTGTTCAGTCATACCAACTTGAGAAATGCCTTCCAGCATTGGCTCTATGCCATAGCAGTCTACACATGTGTTTGTGCTGTTTATAGGTCGTTGATAGGGGCCCAGTCAGAGCGGCATTGAAATATTAATTACAGTACGCAGTTGTACACACAATAACACTGGCAAAATACTTCATACCTAGATACTGGTATAGTAGTGCATATTTCTGGTAGATTGATATGTGCTATGGCGTATCTGAATTGCCATAAATCTACCTTTCTCTGTTACTTAATTATTGGACTACCATCAGGCCACAAATCTTTCTTGGAGTTTTAAACTGTGGTTTTCGTGGTACATACTCCAACAGGCACTGTTAACAGTGGGAATTAAACGTAAGTACTCTCTGAAAATAACTACCATTGTACCTCACATGGAAGGCATACCCTATGTATAGGAAACACCCTGAGCTCGTGTCAAAACTATGAGGTGCATATTGGCCCAAATTCTGGTCATTTTAGTACTGTTGTATAGTATATAATCCTTGCTTTTAGGCAGAACATGGTAGCTCCAACACTGTCACCCTACCACAAGGGTTTTACAGTAGAGTGCTTCTTATTCTGAAATACAGTAGTAGCAGCTGTAGGTACAAAACCAAAGACCCGATGTGGATCCTGCTGTATGCACTACAGCGGTATTTATATCCTAATTACAATTGCGACTGAGAGTGCAAAAGGTGCAACAGGTGTCGATCCAAGTATCTATACAAGGAGAGAGAGAGTAGACCGTAGAGTCTAGGTTTTTTCTTTTGATCCCTCAAGGGAAATAAATCTGAATATTACTTTTAATTTCTGTTACTTGGAGTAGGCCTATTACACAACACACTAATATACTGTAATTCCTCTCATGTATGACACCCCCTGAGATGGCCTAAATCCTATAGAATGCATTTGGGATCATATTTTGCTCATTTTAGTACTGTTCTATAATGAAAATATTCCCATGTATAAGACACACCCTGAGTTGGGCCAAATTCTATAGGAAACACATGATGTATAATCCCTGTGTACTGTAACTGTATAATTATATTTTCGTGCAGCTAAATTTTTGCGCAGATGGCATAGGAATGCCTTTTTGTGCAAGCATATTTTCGGGCAGGTACAGGTTGAGTGGTTGAGTGGGTTTCTGTGTCAAATTTTTGCACACATCTTATTTTCGGGCACTTCATGGGTGTGCAAAAATATGTACTGCATGAAAATTAATTTACAGTATTAGGCGCCTCTAATACGCGAGGATTTACGGCAGTTCTGGGGCCCTCCAAATCATGGCAGGTGATCTTTAGAAATAACCTAAACTTGTAACTACGATCAAAAGAAGTGATTACCACCAGCTGCATAAGATTTGGTATATTGGTTGTAGAAATGTAAACCTTAGTACCTACTGATGTAAGCCTAAAATGATATAGTTATAATGATTCTCACTGCCGTATTATGTCACATGTAAGGCGCAGTTTTTTATGCAATGATAGAGCCCTGCTGCGCCTTATAGAGTCCAAAGATGTTAGTGGTGCGCCTTACAGATGAGATATAGGGCATTAGCACATCAGGCTATGGAGGCCGCCATTAGACCCCGACTGCACTATGACTAACACCTTCAGCCCCCGTCTCCGCAGTAAATGCCAGGGATGCTTCCCATTGGTCAATAATACAATAGCCATGTGCCGTATAGAACAGAAGAAAGTGACCAAAATTTCACTTCAAGTGTGTCTTTATAATTTGGGGATGCACCCTATACACATGGTAATGCGGTTTGATTTGAGGAAAACTAGTTTTAGCATCTTGTGCCATAACCTCCTGGTTTTTATATGACTAGCCATACTTCCATATGTATCACAGTGCTAAAGACCTCAACTTTACACATGCCCTGCACTGTCTCTAATGGATGTAGGGCACATTATAGCCTATCAGTAGTACAGGAGGGGTCTAAATCTTTAGGGACATGTAAAGTTACAATTGGTTCATTCACTAAAAAGGGTAATTTTAGATAGGGAAAAGATTGCTAACACCCACATTTCTCTCTGACCTGGGACACTTTTTCTGGTATGATTAAGGTGTAACTAGCTAACTATTATATACCACCCCCACTGAACCCCCACCAATACATAGGCCAACCACTAATTATCAACATAACCCTTTGATTCATAGCAATATTGTATGCCACATTTGTGTTCTGGGGATTTATTTGTAGATACATTCTATTTGAAATACCCTCCTTAGGCAGGGAACATGCTGAGAGCTACTGCCACCTAAAGGTATGATATAACACTTTAAAGAGCAATCAAGTTCAATCACCCATTAGTAGCAGTGGCCTCTATGCACCTAGTGGCACCACCTTGTGACCCCTATGACCAATTTGAATGGAGATACCAGCTGGTAATTTTGACAGGTTCATTTCTCTGGAGAGGGTATTTGGAATGTCACCTACAGTCTACCAGATAAGATAGAAGTAAATGGATTGCAGTTCAAGAATCCACTTTATTAACTCTATCTTACATTGAATACATGATACAGTCAATGAAGTATTTCAAATCTCGTTACCCTAGCTACTATAAACCTTGGCATAAAGACAAAAGTTTTTGTACACCAACCTTTTTTTATTTTCTTACATCACCTAGCCATGAAAAGAGTGATGATTGAGAATTAAATTATTTTACAATTTCTTTATCATTGATTAGCAGTTGATAAGGGGCAAATATCTATGCATTATGTCTTTCTGTGGGTAAAAAAAATTGTTTTGATAGCAATGTTGTAGAAGTGTGAAAATGGACTTTAATATTTTATAGTTATTAAAGAATTACCATTACCGTATATAAAATTATGTATAGGCCCTAATTCATACTTCACTATTTAAGAAATGCGTTGATTATCTCAGTTTGATTAATACTTATTTTCAAATCAAAATGATTCGAAGTGTTACATATCAAATGAAAGCTCCCAACGAGCTGCACATAAATTTGACAATACCTAGCTAAAGCATGAAATTTATTTGAATTTCCAACCATTTTGTAATATTTGGTCACATATGGGCATTTCAACAAGGAGAATGATCCATGAATTTGACACCTGCGAATTTGGTTCTCCAGCTGATCTTTGCATTTTCTTCAAAAGTTTAAAATCATTCTTACCCAGTACTGTAAACCTATAGCTATTGTTCTTTTTCACAGTTGCAGATCCTCTAAAATCAACAGACCCTGTGTAAGAACAAAGAGCCAGGATGGGGGACATTAAGCTAAAAGATCCCCATGTGGTGAGGTTATTCATATCATCACCATTTAATGGGATGGAGAAAGAGCGAGACATTCTCACCAAGTTTTATTGGCCGAAGATCGAGTCAGCTCTGAGCACTAAAGGACTCCATCTGAAGCTTGTTGATATGCGTTGGGGGATCACTCATTCCTCATCTTCAGCCTCACAGACTGTCAACATCTGCTTGAAGGAGATCAACCGCTCAGATGTCTTCATCGGACTGTTTGGGCAGCGGTATGGCTGGAATGGCCGCAATGATCCTGAACTCCAGGAGAACTTTAACAAAGCAGCGGAGAAGTACCCATGGGTAGACCAATATAGAGATAGAAGTGTCACTGAGGTAGAATTCATGCATGGTCATCTAAATAACCCTGGGAGTATGCCAGCATGCTTTTGTTTCAGAGACAAAATATACGATGACAAAATGAGGAAGGAGGCTGAGTTAAAAGGGGATGCAAAACAGCAAAGGAATTTTCAAGCTGAGGATGAAAACAGCTTTGAAAAGCTGGAAACTCTCAAAGTCCAAGTCCATGCAACTGAATCTAAAACCCTCGGTGTTGCCATGCATTATAAAGACCCACAGGAGGCAGCAGATTTCGTATATAACAAAGTATGGAAGCATATAGAGGAGGAGGTTATTGCAAGAATTCAAAAGCCAGTAAGCGAAAAGGAGAAGGTTAACCTGGCACACAAGGCCTATCAGGCATCACAGTGTGGTTTCCATGTTGGTAAACAGAAGTACTTTGATCAGTTGGAAAGCTACGTCAATAATACTGACACAGAACAACATGTGCTGACAATAACTGGCCCAACAGGTTGTGGGAAAACATCACTTTTAAGTAACTGGATTCAGAAGAAAACTAAGGAAAGTTTGAATGATCCAAACAAGATGATTCACTATCATTTTGTTGGAGCTGAACAAGATAGCACAATACCTAGATTCCTCATGACCCGCCTCATAGACTATCTCCAGAACACATTGACTGGAGAAGAATTTGAATACAAGCCTGAGAAAAAGTTAAGCCTCCCAAAGCTGACTACAAAGACAGTGGAAACATTAGACTTGCTAAAGCTGGATGAACACAAGGACAAACAGTTGATAATTATAGTTGATAACATAAGTAGAATATCACTATCCAAGACTTCCATGCCCTTGTTTTGGCTGCCGAAAACCCTTCCCAGTAATGTTCGAGTTATTCTCAGTTTTACAGAAGGGGCTCCAAGGGCAGAAGAGCTCTTAGAGAAACTAACCGATGTTTACGAAGCAAAGATGATAAATATAGATCCTCTGGGTGAAATAGAAAAGAGGGAAATGTGTAGCCAACTACTTGAGGAGAACTCAAAATCGATGGATAATGAACAACTTTCAATGCTGACCTCCTCAGAGAGGACAAATAATCCCTTCTTTCTAAAAATCTTAGTCAATGAACTGTGTATTGCAGGCCGTTTCAGACAACTCACCCAGCAGATTAATAACCTGCTCGACTCTGATGGAATACTAGGGCTTCTCATCAAAGTTATTGATCGCATTGAGGAGGATTACAGCCATGCAGACTATGGGGGGAACGTTGTTGAGGAGCTACTTTGTGCTCTGTGTCTTTGCAAAAAAGGCATTTCAGAGTCAGAATTCCCCATGGCCCAACACATTTGGGCACCTGTGATATATGCCATCAAGGGATTTCTCACTGATAGAGATGGCATTTTGGGTTTTGCCTTTCCTGAGATGCTGGATGCTGTAAAGAATATGTATATGCCAACAGATGAGAGGGAGAGAGCTATGGCAAAGATGGTATCCAAAATATTCTTTGCCCAATATGAAAGTTGTGTAAAAGAAGGCAAAATGATTGATGAGCGCATTGCGTCAGAACTACTTCATCTTTTGAAGTTGAGTAATGATAAAAGTTTAATGAAGAAAGTACTTGGTGACATCAGAATATTTGAAAGTCTTGGTACATCCAACAATTTCCAGTTGAATGAATACTGGCAGTGGTTGGGTACACCAGCTGCAGCCGTAGCAAATTGCTATGCACGCAGCCTTGATTCATATGTTGCTGGAGAATATGCTGCATACCTAGACAACTGTGAGATGGATAGGTGGCCCACTGTGCTCAAGAAGAAATCCAATCTCATGCAGGATCTACGTAAGTGGTTTGAAGATTCAAAGATGTATAATGGTATAAGATACCTTCTTGACAGGGAATTGGAATTAGATGGAAAAAGGCCAGGCATATCTATCATGAAACAAAAGGAATACATTTGTGTGCTCAAATATCAGAAAGCCTGTTTCCTGTCTGACATTGAACAATATGATGAAGCCCTTGAGCTACACAGGGAAGTTATGAAGCTGAGAGAGGAATTGATCAAGGCCAGTGCCATGGATAAAGAAGACATGGCACTTTCCTATCATGGTATAGGATTGTGTTATTATAACCTCAAAAACAAGGAGGAGTCTGAAAAATATTACAGAATGTCTCTCGAAATTGATGAGAAAGATCCTGATAAAAAAGGAAATGTTGCAAATACATATTGTAACCTTGGTTTGATTAGCCTTGAAAGGAAATATTATGATAAAGCATTGGAACAGTTCAATAAAGCAAATGCACTGAGAGAAGAGGCTGAGCCAAATAGACTCTCATTGGAAATTGCATACAACTATCACAACATAGCACTTACATATAGACGGATGAAACAGCATGATGAAACAGAAAAGTATTATCTGAAATCTCTTAAGATTAAGGAAGACCTCCTTGGTAGGGATTCCATGGATGTTGGCCTAACACTCATGAACCTTGGGTCATTAGAGGTGGGCCGTAAGAATCATGTTAAGTCTCTCAAGTATGCCCAGGAAGCTCTACGAATCTTCAAGATAGTTTGCCCAGAGGGTTCAATCCGTCCAATGATGGCTCAGGAGAATATGGTCAATGAGCTCACACATTTGGACAGATACGAAGAAGCTGAGCCACTTTATCAAGAGGTACGTGCCTTTCTGAAGACACCTAATGGGCAAAAGAGTCGCTTCTTGCCTCCTCTGTGTCGTCGCTTTTGTAAATGGTACCTAAATAAAGACAAGTATGAAGAAGCAATGGAACTGGCTTTGGATCTTGTCAAACGTGCTGAGTGTAAAGCTGAGGATTATGCATATTTAGGTCTAGCATATGATGGTTTGCCTAATTGGAGGAAGACATCCAAACAACAAGAAGAATGTACATTAGACTATGGACTAAAGAAATTTCCATTGAATAGAAATATACTTTTGGTGAAACTTGATATCCTTAACAGGAGATCTCCAAGCAAACTAATACCGTTTATCTCAGAATATTGTGAGAATGAAGATTTGCCAAAGAACACCGAGGAACGGTATGCCATTTTAGCAGATATCCTGCAAGATGAGGTGGAGGAATTGGACAAAGCCATTGACCTCTTAGAGAAGGTAACCACAGAGAAACCAGATAGCTCAAGTCTATTGGAGAAACTTGAGTCATTCAAAGCCTTGAAAGCAAAAGAGTGCCAGAAAGAAGCAGACAATTCCGCACAAAATGAAGACGCTGCATAACATGTTTGCTGAAGAATAGTAATTGTACCTGAAATGAAATAAAATAAATATCAGGGGTAATGTAAGGAATTGCTGATCAAATGCCACTAAGTTGGCGTACCATCTTGCCCATTTAGATGCCATTAATGCATTGAGGCATCTTACACACAGGTTATCCCCAGCACCAAGTGCTGGAGAGTCTGCCCAATCTATATCATGTACCACCTCAACTATCCAGGCGAGGTGAAAATCTCTGTAGGCCTGGATGTAAAATATAAAAGTTCAATAGGTATAAGCTTACTTAATGCAACTTTAGTGCAGTCTTTCATGTTTGTATACATTAGGGTTACAAAATAAATCTGAGGAAATTTACTTGTATTTTTCTGACAGAAGCAAGCTGGTGTTACAAGAAAGTAATTTACAGGTGCTAACTTGGCAAGTAACTGTTGGTATACGAGGAGCAGAATTCGTCCCCTCCTCAGCATGTTGTTACAAAATTACCACTCCCTTATACTTGATCAAAATGGATGTTTTCATGCACGGTGAGTCTATTTCAACCCTATTTCAAAATACAGTGGAGGCACCTGGTGTGTATTTCACAAGGTACAGCATCAGAATACAAATTACAGTCTATGCATTGCGCTCCAGAAATTGACACCATACACCTTAGAAAAAGTTGGGGGGGGTGGGGTTACTCTATTAAGGGCTGCATCCACTGCCAAAGGTTAGGCGATCGCTGTCACTTCTTTTCTCCTCTTAAAAATTGATGAAAAATAAAACGGATAAATTTCACGAATGGTCCATCCATGGGCAGTACATATTGCCCTTCAGAATGTGTTTGAGGAATGAAAAAAGTCTGCTAACGTTTGTTTTCAACATCGCAAAACATTTTCTGTACATTAAAAAGAATTTTGCCATTCTAGAGAAACCTTTATAATTCACCTAAGGAAGCATTTTTTCTTCAACATTATGAATACATACTTTCATATCAAATGAGGTATACTTGTGTTTTCCTTTCTTTAAAGTGAAATATTTGTGCTAAAATTAACCCCCTACCCAAAAAAGCCTAAAAGGGAAGCCTTATATAGGGCCAGGACTTTAGCCCTGAAACAGCAATACCCTTTCCCCTAAGATTTTGCCTCAAATACCAAGGAATGACATATACCTTTGCCCTTGAATAATTGCTTGTCTTCCATAATACCAGCGATAATGACTTCTCCAAATCCCAAAATGCTTATCATCTATAGATGAGCACCCATTTCTATCCCAGGCAAGGGGGAGTGATTATATGTGAACAACAATCCAGCGACTATAGTATAGAAGAGTGTTGTAGGGCGCTTCCTATTTATAGTAGCCTTTTTATATGATGCTCCTAGCTGGTGTTGGAAATCAAAACTAATTCCAATCTTACTATCTTATTTCTGATGATGCTCTACATCTGGTAGGATTGTAGAGCAAAGCTGTGCAGCCCAGCTGGATATCTAGCAAAGTGAGTTGGCGTCCCTGGTTTGATGTCTTTAGATATATATTTAGCAACCAAAAAGCATTGCTGGAACTACTACATAGAAATAGCACATAAATAAGCTGGGTTTGGGTTGTGAGTATTAATGGAATCAGCACTGAATAGGTGCTCACAACCCCCGTGGGGTGTTTCAGAAGCCGGACATAATAATGCACATTAAATATCTGTTTCTAAAACTGTTGGCCTCTAAACTTACAACTGCAACTATTATTATCTCTGACCAGTCATATCCCAGTTGTAAACTATAACCTTAGCTGTTTCAGAACAAGATACAATTAAAGTTATAACTACAGTTATAGATACTTATGACTGGTCTTTGACCAGTGGCTGGTGTTTCTAGAGGCCTATCTGTGTGGACCTATTTTGTCCACATCAAACATGAAATATTCTGTTTTCAGAGGAGAGAAAAACTCCTGTGTCTTCTGCATGTTGATTATACATCATACCTCTTTTTTTACTAGTTAATATTTTCTTTGAGACTGTCAAATCAATGAAATCAATTCATTTGTGCTATGGTTTGGTTGATGTCACTCTTAAATCAGTCATAACTTTTACAGTTTACAACAGGTCACTGCTATAGTGCAGTCACTATAGTTGTTCATTATAGTAGGTTATTGGGGGCAATCAGTAGCTTATGTTGCAGCTATTGTTAGGATGACAGGCGCTTATATGTTTGAGTGAATATATATGCTGGGATATAATTCAATATTCTACTGTTCCATGTGGCATTACTTCACAAAGAAGCTGTGCAGGAATAATCCAAATTAGTACACTAAATTTAGAATGGCGCAATGTTAATTGAAATGGTGCAGTTTATCATTGTAACTTGTATTTCTTTTGTTCATAAACCATTTGAGAATCCTGTATGAAACAATGATGGTTTTGACTTGAAATATATTGTCTGTTAAATTCTCTTTCCAATGGTATATGAGTTATACCCATCAATTCAGTAGTAGTTGTACATAATACACTCCTATTGTCCTTGGATTCCAAGCTCCTCCAATCATGTCCATGCAAACCTGGCCCTTATACAGGACCTGTTGCTTATTTATTTCAGGAAGGCATATTCCTGGTGTTTATATGAGGCTTATAAAGAAATGTATGACTCACTGGATGAACTAGAACGTTTATGTAGGCCTGACAGAGACAGATGTGATGTGTAGGAGGGGTTTCCCAGAAATTACACTGGTTTCCCGCCTCCTAAAATTGAAACTATTACTTACAACCAGAGTTATAGTAAGGGTTACAGTCTACAACTGGTTCAGTCATAAGTGGGGACTTACAACCGCTGTCTGTTTCACAATAACATTAACTATAGCACTAATTTTGAGTTATAAACTAGGTAACATAATAATTTTCATTTGGAAATACCTGCAGTTTTAAGCCTACAATTCAAGAGGCAGAGGCAGACCCAGGTGCTGCGAATGCAGATCTACATTCAAAGTTTGTGATGAGAAGAGACCGAGCTCTGGCCATTATTGTGTTATCTGTTGATCCCACTCTCCTCTAGCTCTTGGGGGATCCTAAAGATCCTAACGTTGTATGGGCGGAACTCAAAGATCAATTCCAGAAAATCTCTTGGACAAACAAGCTATCCCTGAGGCTCAGGCTGATTGAGCTGAAAATGGATGATGGTGACTCTGTTCAGAGTCATATGAAAGAGATGACTGAAATATTTAATGAGTAATCAGTAGTGGGTGATCCTGTTGATGAAGAAATCAGAGTCATACATCTACTTGCCTCCCTCCCTGCATCTTTCAATATAATGGTTACTGCTCTTGAAGCATGTAAGGAAATACCTAAGATGGAGATGGTAACTGAAAGGTTAATTCATGAAGAAAGAAAGATCCTAGAACGAACAGAGGATCGTAATGCTGCTCTGTCATCCAGGGTGAAAGGAAGAGGGCCAAAATGTCATTACTGTTATAACTTTGGACATATTAAGAAGAATTGCCCTGAACTAAAAAAGAACAAGTCAGACAAACAGGATAAGGCCTGTAAGGCATGTACCTGTCACCAGGAGGTTTCTAGTGATGAAGAAATAGGTTTCTAGATTACAGGTTTATTACTATAGGGACTCCCATGGTAAAGATGCGACACTGACATATTTGATGTCAGATGCAAGTAAAGAACTAGCAACCCTGACTTGCCATAGCTAGTATAAATCTTATCATTAATATGTATCATGGTTATATATGATTTCATCTTTGTATGTCCTCATATTATGAACACTATATTTTTCTCATTGACTCAACCTGACAGACTCTAAGTCCATATATTACAAGTGTCTAATACATATTGTTCATGTTTGAGAGGGAGTGTTGGAAAACGGATAACAACCATGTAAAATACTGTGGCGGGAAGAACAAGCTCCCTGTGGTGTTGGGTGTTAGAAACTGCTCTGCAGGTCGCACATGCGCAACTTCAATAAAGCCCTTTTTTGTGTCAACAGCACCATGTAGTCAGACGTGTTTCTCTGCTCCTCTCTTCACCCTACACTGCCAATAAGCTGTGGGGTGTTTCAGAAGCCGGACATGATAATGAACATTAAATATCTGTTTCTAAAACTGTTAGATTCTAAACTTAAAACTGCAACCATTATCATCTCTCACCAGTCATATAGTTATAGACACAGTAAGGTAATGGTAATGCTTTAGAAACACATGCAGGTATAAACCTACAATCACTATTAAAACTGTTATCATATCTCCTTATGACCGGTGGTAAACATTACCTGCTTCTGAAACACCCCACTGGAGTCCAGCTCACCTGCACTCCAGCCACCAGACACACAGCAAGGAAGACTCTGCTGGGAGATTGTAACACTGTTAGGCTACATACATAAAGCACACAGTGTGCATACTATTTCTGGAACACTAGCAGTGTGGATCAGGTTTGTTGTTAGGCAGTAGATTGAAACTAGGTCTCTCATGGATACATATGATACCTAATTAATGTGATATTACCAGGTGTACAATATGCTTTATTTCTAAGAGTGACTCCTCCTAGAAGATGTTATCACTGGAGTATTGATTCAGTCTTATGCTATGATCTCCCAGCACAGAGCGTGCTGTGAATATAAACAAAACACCCATAGCCTGATTCTCATCAACATTTAGCTCAGAAAAAATATCAGAAAGGGGCAATATAGACACATCCAAAAATTACTAACTCCTTTCATAGTCCATTTATTCAGCCTGCTGTTCAATACTTCCTCTTTGAGCTCTCAAAGGTCAAACATCAGTGCATTCAATGTTTAGATTAAAATTCAACACACTAATATGATTACCGTATCAGCCTGTATAAGTGTCCAAGCACTCATTAATTTCAACCAGGCCATACCCCTGCCTTTATTCAAGACTGGCCCTTGTTTAATATTTAAATCATAGTGCGTTTCAATGTATTTCGATATCCCTGTACCCCTGCCCACTGGGCACATCAATGTTGATTCAGCATTGAAACAATGTTTGCATTGTTTGCATATCAACTGTTGATATAGGGTTGAAATATAGTTGAATTTGAAAGTTGAAACAACATAATCAGTTTCAACTGTGATTCAACAGCTAACCATCAGCACTGATTCAACATTTGTATTTCCATGTTGATTCAACATTGACACAACATTGACATGATGTTGAAACAATGTTGATTTTTGTTAGGGCATTCTATGTTGACATATCAACGTTGAATCAACATAAAATCAACATTGAAACCAATATTGTTGATTCAACATTGACAAATCAATGTTGAGTCAACATTGAATTGTGAACAATATTTCAACATTGATATGTCAACTGTTGATTGGATGTTGAAATGGTGTTGGTTGACAACATTGAAATAGGATCATTGAAAAGGTGTTGAAGACAGGTTGATCAACATCATCAACACAATATCAGCAGGTTGTCAACGTTGATGCAACGTTCTGTGCCCACTGGGTGGCCCTCAATCACGACTGTCAGGTCTTTGAATACTGTACCATCGCGTTTAAGCGCCCCGGCACTTATAAACTTGAAGGGCCATTTACCCCCGGCACTTAATCAAAACAGGCACATAATTGAGATAGGCGCTTATAGATTTAGCATTACTTTCTTGAAAATATGTAGTGGAAGTCCTGATATTCTAGGTTCAGTTAACATTTAAAGGGCATTTCTAACACCTTAGGTGTAATTACAAAGCCAAGCCGAGACCCAGTCTGACTGCCACATAAGTGCGACAAACGTTCCCACACATTCAGTAAGGCTTTTGAGAAGTAGGAGGGGGCTGGGTGGAACTAAATGGTAAATATGGCTGTAGATACAGCCTTGCCATTTCACACCTTGGTGAAACAGATGCATCCTGCTTTGTGTGAATAAGGAGTCAGCTTTCCCTTACAGTATACAGGATTCCCCTAATCCCCTTGTTCTTATTGGTAAAGGGAGAGCTCACTACTATACCCATTCACCCCCAGCATTCACCCTTAGGCTTAGTGCAGGGCCAACCAGACTAGGATACCCCCACTACATCCCAACAACTACTCTCACCCCTTTATAGACACCATACCCAGCACTTATATAAGACAGGCGCTTATTTACTTGAAACAGGTCGTATCTCTAGTAGTAGGCGCTTATTTGAAACCCGGCACTTAAACGCGATGGTACAGTAGGTGCCAGGGTGATTTTAAAATTGATTGCTGTGCTACAAACTGTGTCTTAAAAAATGCTGGCCTTGTTTATGCACCAGGTATTTAAACACTTGAACAGGTCATTTGTGGCACACTCAGAAAGTCTACCAAAATGTGTATATGGCACAATCCGTTTGCCTCCAGTGGTATACAGAAATAAACAATACAGTAAGAGGTCCTGGACAACTCTACACTCAGGCAGCTTACACAACCCAACCACGTGACCTTCACTGTGGGGTGTTTCAGAAGCAGGTAATGTTTACAACCGGTCATAAGGAGATATGATAGCAGTTTTAATAGCGATTGTAAGCTTATAACTGCATGTGTTTCTAAAGCGTTTCCATTATCTTACTGTGTCTATAACTATATGACTGGCGAGAGATGATAATGGTTGCAGTTGTAAGTTTAGAACCTAACAGTTTTAGAAACAGATATTTAATGTTCATTATCATGTCTGGCTTCTGAAACACCACACTGGCATTGCAGCCAGGGCAGCTTATAGTTACTGACTGGGGTTTGACACTGAAGGCCTCTCAGAGTCTCTCAGTGTATATATTATGTGACGCGATCTGCGAAAAGGGGTCTTAGTGCAGGGTGTTATAAGGCCCCTTTTCCCAGTACATGTCACATATATAAAACACAAGGATATGGCATTCAGCTAACCAGTCTTACATAGGTAATGGTCCTCCAGCAACTTTTAGAGAAAATACAGCAATGCCTTATTGAGTCCACAGCCGCTCCATAATGGGGAGGTGGACTCAGAGTCAGGCTGTGATTGAATTCTCTCTGCTGCTGTGCTGCTGCTCCCTGGCTCCGGCTGCAGGAGACAGATACGCACCAAAGGATGCCTACACTGAGTATGAGTTCCCCAACCCTTCTGAGGACTTACAGGAATGTGGAGTGGACAACTACTCCTTTGTGTGTGACCCGGGTCGTAGCCTCCTCCCATCAGATAGTAAGTGATGTATTATTGATTAGTAAGTGGCTGTGTTTTAGGGGAACTAGAAGCTTATAATTGTGTAAACACATCAAGTCCAAAAGTGCCTAATGATGATAGATTTTAAACTTATGTATAGATTTTGAAATTCGTAATGCATAGAAAATGCCAATACACCTTTTGAAAGATATGTCTTTTTTTTCTTTATAAATTTAGTAGAACAGTATCCCTTATCATATAAAAAAACAGCATAGTGGGGAAAACTCAAGCATATTTGCCCCATCCCCGTTAATACCCATTAATCTGTTAATATGTGGGTAGGTTGCCCTAACCGGCTCACTGTGGGGAGGGGTCAGGAGGCCTAGCCATTCAAACTATGTCTGGCCTAAAAGGAATAGCTAAATAAAGATAATGATTATTCTTATGACCTGAGTGATTGAGTAATAGATGTTTAATGCCATTTTGACAGCTATGTTCATATTCATGGCGAGAACTAAATTACACAATTTCACTGATAAATATTTCTGTGTGTGCGTGCATATGTGTACTACACACATCCGATGGGATGGGAAAGAGGAGATATAGAACCTTTTAAGTAGGCTATAAGTAGCTCAATACATTTGCATGCTTCTCCTACACCTTATGTAATCCTCTGCTCCAGGTACATTAGTGGAAGGGTGCATTCATAAAGTAATGCCCTCCAGAACATTTCCTGACTCAAGAAGCAGTTTATAGGTGAGGTGAATTTGTATGTATTGAATTAGTACTAAACAGTTACTGCTTAAAACCAACCCTCATGTGTAATGTGGGGGGAGGGCATCTATGAGAGACATCATGTCAAATTTGACCATTTTGACCCCCTCGTCATGGCATTTTGGTGTTTTTTTTCAATTTTGCAATATATAGAAAATTAACTGTAATGCCGGGCCTGACCCACCCTCTCCCCCTTTCCTTTAGCATAATGTCATTTGTGGATGGCCCTGGACTGTTAAGGCTTTGCAGGAGTTCCTAAATACAGGCCTGTATGAGAAGGTCCAGAAGGAATTTAAACTATTCTCTGTAATCTTTGGCTGTACATGCTCAAGTACAGGTCCCCATGATCCATAGAATTACCTAAACCTTTAAGTCAAGTGCTGCTTAGTTCCGCACCATGCATCCTTTAGAAAGCTAATACTAAGTTCACTGGGTTATGTCTGAATGCTTCATAGCATCTTTGAGTTGCCAACTCTCAATGGCACTACATATTAGAAAGAAGTCCCTAAAGGTCTTTGATATGGAGGTCCTGACTGCATCGACTGTCCATTACAGCTTTCCTTAAAGGGTAAACTAACACCTCCTTTATTCTACACAGAAATAGGACCCAATACCTTGGGTGAGGGAAACCTATTCCCCACTGACCCAAAGCTAAAATCACACTATCCACCTCCATAACATTAATACTGCCATGAAAACCAGCAAGTCACTCATAGATACTTTATGATGCAATGGTATTGTTTATTGTGCTTTTAAAGTCATCTACTATCTAAAGGATCAGTTGTCTTGATCTTGATTTGCCATATCAGTTGTTCATAATAACAGGTTAATTTTCGACAAAAGCCATTGAAGATTAATTCTATTTCATGCAAAAGTTCTTTTTTTTTCTTTTTCTATACGTTTTTAAAATAAATAATTCCTTTTTCATTTTCAGTTCAATCATTAAATGACCTGATCTATTCACTGAGGGAGAGCAACAAATGTTTATGTGACTCTAGTAGTGACTGCAGAAAGCGGGATCGTCACTTTATAAAGATAGCCATCATCCCACGCATTAAATATGTCACTGGCGGCTTCCCAACATCATCAGAGACAGAAATCTCAGCAGCAAGACAATATGCTGAACACCTGAGAGATTCTGCATGGGATGACGGCAGTTGGTGTGATATGCAAATGTTTATTGTTTATGATGTCCATACCAGGAGAGTAAGTAGCCTCTTATCTTCTATGATGTTACCAAAATATAACCTAATAGTTCTAATCCTTGGATTCAGCATGGCTCATTGAGAAGTGTGCCAGGTAACAGGTGTTGAAATGTGTCATATGCACTAAAGATAAACATTAAATAAATGAGAATCTGTTTGTATTATAGGGCCAGCACTATGTATGCCTATCAATCTGTTGGTTATAGGATTGCTATTTAAGATGATGCTGTATTTGAGTATCTTAAATTTTGCACATATGTTAGGGATACATTTTCACATTTATTGTTTCATTTTTTTCTAGATCTGGACAGCAACTGATAAGTATGCATTTAAAGTGATTACAAATGATCATGCAAAGGAGACGGGAGTCAATGCAAAGTTGAGGTATTTTGACAATGACATGATATATATGGGCCTTAAGGATATGGTGACCAAGTACAAGTAAGTGCTATGTCATTCACACTTTATTTTGACAGTCAAAAAACTAACTTGCCTGGCATCACCTGTTCTAGAAAAATTGAATGATTCACTGTGTACAAAATGAATTTTATTTTCTTTGGTAATAACCTGAGAATTTCTTATTGTGAATGCTAAAATGTTGAGTCAAGTTATCAAGCAATTTCTAATCTTAAATTAATGTCAAAATGTTGGGTGGAGTTATAAAAACATTATTTATACCTTTGTCACTTGGGCCAACAGATTGGCTGTCAAAGATTACTTTTAAAGTATAATGAACGTTGAATCAAGTAAGGTATGTTAAATATAACATATAAGTATATAAAAAGTCTATATTAAATCTGGCTAATACAAGCTTACATATACCACGAACTGATTTGATTTATAATAAACATCTCTGTTACAACTATCTCTCCATTACAATTAGGCAATTCCTCTTGGAAAAGGCACTTCATTATAATCAATTTTTTTTATGCATAAATAATTGTTAATGCCATTTTTCATCCTCCCTTTACAGAGCATTCCTGGATGCGGGCATTCCTCCTAAGTTCACTTGGTGGCAGATCCTCCTGATTGTCCTCGGTGTTATCGCTGGTGCAGCCCTTCTCATCGGCTTGTCTGTTTATGCCGAGAGGAATCGTGGTGGTGGAGGAAGAGGTGACGGTGGTTACAATTCATTAACATATTATGATGGTGGATTTTACGGTGGTGACAGCGGTGGAGGTGGTGGAGGTAGCAGTTGTGGCGGTGGTGGTGGTGGGTAAAGAGAGTGATATTCCAAAATGATGATTTGACCACCAAGTCATTCTTCACAAGTTGATATTTCTGGACTTATCACATTCAATGTGGAAGGTTAATGTAGATAAGAACTACAATATTTGATAGGTTCACAATACATGACAGATACTCTACATGTAGACACTTGGAAATAATTGTCAAAATGATTAGATTTTAGAGTTTTCTATTTCACACAATAGACCAGGTTAATCCCTTTTCATAACATCTTTAATTATGATCCTACGATGTCCAGCAGTGGAGAAATGGATGAAAACATGCAGGGTTGTAAAAGTCAGTTACTTCTATATAAATGTATGTGGACTGCCATTAGTAATTCGAACCACCATGATTGCTTGCCAACTATCAATCCTATTCATTCAGGGCTCCTAATCTCAACCTCCTGTGTGGATGAATATAGGCAGAATATATTTCCCAGAATGTACATGTATCTGAGATCCCTCAACTGTTGGTTTCTATACAATTCACCAGGTGATGCTTTAGAATGCTGAAGGGTCTTGCAAGGGTCCAGTGCGTTCATCATTCATTCTCTACATGTCCACCAAGTGGCGGTACTGCTCTAGCAGAAGAACATAAGTTATATTGTTAATGGGAATTCTCTGGTGTTACATGATACACTCCACACAAATAGTAGAATATTCAGTATATGAGGATAGAGGGGATTTACACCATTCTAACAAGTGGTCTGCCATTTCTGTATCTCTCCCCATTATGTTTCTTTTCTGATATACCTGTTGGAGCAGAACTCATTTTTATCAAATATGGTGAAGTCTATTTAACACCTTGCTACTCGTCTTAGGAAGCTATAAAAGCATGTACAGGACAATTTGGATATGCAGAATAGGTTTATCATGTTTAGAAGTTGGTTTGTTGATTGTTTCAAATAGATTTTCATGGTCAGAGTTGACCTGTACCTCTGAGGAACTGCCATTTTAAATGAGGCAAAGGAAATAACTCTTAGAGGTGGTTAGGTCATAATCTTATTCAAGACCTTTTATATTAACTGCTGCCCACCCTGGTATCTATGTTATTCTCATCGTAGTCGGTATGTCATAAGGGTACCAATTTCTCTCTCTCTCCCATGACTGCTGTTTTGAAGCCAGGGGTGCGTGACTTCAGTGTGCCTACTACATGCAGTAAATTTCTTATCATGTTTTATTGTTTATTTACACAAAGCAGAGCATAATATCACTACATACAAAGTGCTCCTTGCATTTAAGATGAGACACCCCGAGTTACAGGAATTGCTATAATGCCAGTCTGGTAGTCATATCTGCCTCAGCAATAAGACATGAGTTTAGGGAAATTCTATGAGGCACATCTTTCTTCAAGGAATCACGATAATGTCCATGAAGAATTGGATATGGGTTATTTGCATCCTGGTTTGAATTGACACTGCTGTGTGAACTAAATCAGAAGCTATCAATGACTTTTGATGCTTTATCTATTACCCCCCACATTGGATCAAGAAGGGCCCAAGTAATTCATGTAATGCTGACACAAGAGGGCCAAAGCTACTCTCTTTTTTTTCTACACATGCAAACACAATGTGTAAAATGGAGGTCCACGATGTGTGATTTCTTTCAGATGCTGAAAAAGGTGATAATTAAGCTGTGTTTGTACAATGCTTGTAATCTTCTTAAATACTTCATCTTGACTCTTACATGTTACAACTTATGCCAAAGTACCAATCAATGCATTTTTATAGTTAACTTAACCCAATGATGGCAAAGTTGTAGTTTTAGTATATTGTATAACTAGATCTGTACCATGAGTACTGATTCAACTATAGCAGATTGAAAATAAAACAGTCAGATATCTGCTAAATTTCACGATTGATCTTCAGATTTTGTTCATCTGTGGTAATTCAAAGACAAGATTCATATCAAATTCCTCAATTAGGATTTGGGTTTCCTTGACACATCAAGTTCTGAATAATTAAAAATAAACAAACCAAGTAGTACGGTATTGTAACACATAAATCAAGACAAAATGAATTTTAATGCAAACTTTGAGAAAGGTTGGCATTTTTCAAAATCCATTCTTCATAGGGAAGGCCTTATCATTTTTATGTTATTAGAGAGTTTTTAAAAAAAATGTTGGTATTCTATAGAGCTTCCTCGATCCTATCTAGTTATCGGTGGCCAGTTCATTAACATCAATATAATTATTGTACTAACCCACTGAACAAGATCTCGAGAATTACTCACGAATTTCTCGAGTCCCGACTTGTGAATACAACAAGAATAGAGAACATGATTTTCCCTGGAAATTTGGACATGCCAAAAATCTTATACCTGAGAAAGTTTTCTAGTCTAGATCTTGAGAATGGCTCAGGAATTTCTGGGGAAACTCGGGAAATACTTGGAATATTCCCAGGAACTGGACATGTTTTTTTTTCTCAAGGATAAGATGTTCTGCAGTGGAATATTAGTGTACGATTAATCAGAGGAGCATGATGAACTGTAATAGACCCTTAATTGTTCAAGAATAAGTTAGATTGAATTTTATGAGGATTGCAAATGTTCTAGGGGACAAACGTCAAGAGATAATACAGCTTGATTGCACAACTACTCCAGGTTTGAGGATTTGGGGGCCATAATGGGCTGTAATTAGGTTCTGCTGTGTTGCTGCTCTCTCACTCTCAGCGCAGGGCATTTTACGGAAATCAATAATGCTGTTAGAAGTCCTTGACAAGTCTACACTCAGCCAGCTTAGGCCTACACAAGTGTACAACCCGACCATGTGAAGTTTATTGCACCCAGCAATAGCTCAGCAATTGACCAGTGTTTTGGCACTGCAGGCCTCTTGGGTCTCACACTATATACATATGTAACGGTTCGTATTGACTTTATATGCTGGGTGGCTCTTTAGCTCGCTTAACTCTAGAGGTACCAACAAAACACGAGTAGTCCAGTCCTCTTCTGCGGATCGCCCGGCTCCTTAGTAGGAGCTGGGTGCGAGGCATGGTGCTGCCCCCTCTTGTACCAAACGGGTATCCCAAAACGACACCTGGTTGGCATAGAGGGAACGAGCACCACACGAACACATCTCTCAGATGAAGCGCACTAATATATACACGACAATGCCAGCCCCTACACATATATCGCAGGATGACATTCAACTAACCATAGCCTTACATAATTTATGAATCTTATGTCATAGAGAAGAAAAAAACAGTGATGCCTTATTAAAACAACAAGTGCGGGGAGGTGGATTCAGAGTCAGGTTGTGATTGGGTTCTCTGTGCTGCTTTCTGGGCCTCTAATTGCAGGAGAAGGAGATACCTTCACACCAAAGGATGCCTATGATTATTCAGTACGAGTCCTCCAACCCTGCCACGGATTAAGAGGCATGTGGATTGGAGTTTGAATCATTTGTGTGTGATCCACGTCAAAGCCTCTTCACGTCAGTAAGTAAGTGGATTCATGATTTTTATTGAGTTATTTTATATGAAATGGATCAAAAATAAGTCCCATTAATCAAGAGTACATTCTCTAGAGTACACAATGCATACACCGATACCCCAATTGAGAAGATGGCCCACTAGTAGAATATAGCAGAATACAGGGTCTGCCTTAAGGACAGGGAATCCTTATCCTAGAAAATTACACTGTACAACAAAATTTCATCTTTCAAAAAAAAAAAAAGAAGCTGAAACTCACTTATTCCTATGTATTTTGACCTGGGGAATTCAAAAATAACATTTTTTTGCCAGCGGCTCTCAGTTTTAAGATACCCATAATACCTAGAATTGCCCATTTTCATGCTCGGTAGCCAAATCCATTTTAGTGCAGACTGTATGAAAACCAGATTTCACATCAAATCTGGTTTATTTATTTTTGATTACCATGTACAAACCGATATCTAATGAATTATTCATCCTTTGAATCAGCAATATGCAGTAAAAGTAGTAAATATCCTCGAAACATAAGCTAGATGATACTTGAACGGGACTGTCGTGCCTGTCTCTTGTACACAATGTTCGGGCTCATCCCACATCAGACCCCATTACTAGGCTGCTAGAAAAAAAGGTAACAACTATCTTTGGTAGAATTTTTCCATCTCTGAGAGGTCCCATAAGAATATCCCCTCGTGTATGTCTTCTCATGTATGCCACAGGTTTTTTTTTAAAGGATGGGGGGTCAGATGCAGAAAGTGGATCTTCAAGGATGAGTTTCTAATATGTGGCAGCAGTGTATCCACACACTCTACAAAGTCCTCAGCCCTCTTGTTTCCCAGAAATGCTGTTATGACTGCACTGAGGGCAAACCATGAGTTCCATTTACTATGTAGCCTATTTTTGGTTATAATATCAAACTAGCCTCACTCTCATGGTTATGGATAAACCTATTCATATTACTCAGACAAATGCCAGGAATGACATTAGAAAGTTCTTGCACATGTTTGGACTACACTATATTATAGGTGGACATAGTGAAATCCTTGCCCTCGGAGATGATTTTCAGCATATATGGAACCCTATGGATATCTCAAAATTGAGAGCCAATAGCAGCCTCAAATCAGGTTTAGTTGGTATGTTTGGTTTCTGTTTTTTTTTTTATAAAGGGCCCGTGCTCCATTGTATCACTCTCATCAGACATTTCAAATGTATAAAATTCTTGGCACATGCACGGCAGACTGCTCATCTGTGATATATAGTTTTATACAAGTTTGCCGTTAGCCATCATTTAGGATTTTGAGTGTTAATACTGAGTTCACAGGGTCAGCTATTTCTGTGTATACTTCACAATATCTTCAGCATGTCTGCTTATCCAGGTGCCAAGTCTCCATTGCGCCGTATGTAAAAAGTGAATCATTTACAATTGAAATGGATTGTCCAGATTGTTTTATGTAATAACCAAGTGTCCTTTTGGCATAATTTTTATCTTCATCTCATCTCATCATGATCGCCAAAAGAAGAATTGAGGCATAGTAAGGCAGTGGTCGTTGATCGACAAAATTTTTTCCGACCTCCAAGAGACTTTTCCAATGCCAGTCTCTTATTCTATAGTACTGTGTCTTTTTTGACGAAGCGATTGAAAATGTTTAATCCCCCCTTTCAGAAGGGTCTGAATGTTTTTGACCCTGCCATCATGTTATTAAAATATGACCTCTCCCTAAGGTCCCTCTGCCCTCTACCCCCGCCAAGCTAGATTACTCCGTATATTTCTTAGCTTCTCCCGTATTAATCATTCATAATACAACATTGAAAATGTCATTGAGTATTATTCCAATTTCAAGGCAAGAACAAAAATACAAGAAAAGCAAGTTGCTGTCCAGATCTAAAATAAGAAGCAACATGTAAAATATCCCTGTAAGAATGAATTGAAAATTAGTCCCTCTAACACAATATTGGGGAACAATCATGAATCAGTTTGTAAGAAAAGCAAGTGAATAATTCATATCAAATTACATTTTCAGTTCAACAGTTAGATGACCTGATCTACTCATTGACAGAGAGCAGCACCTGTTTATGTGACACTAGTCATGACTGCAGAAAGCGTAATCACCACTTGATTAAGATAGCCATTGTTCCATGTAATAAAATGTCACTGGTGGCTTCCCAAATTCAACAGAGGCAGAAATCTCAGCAACAAGGCAGTTTGCTGAATACCTGAGAGATTCTGCATGACATGATGATGGTTGGTGTAATATGCAGGTGTACATTGTCTGTGATGTATATACCAGAGGAGTAAGTGACTTATTATCTTTTTTCGTTATATCCCTATGGTCAAGTTCAGAATGAACAGTTGTCTAGTAATAGTGCTGTGGGTAAATGGGCACTAAATGTAGACTATGCATCTGGGGCAATTACTTCCCAAATTTATTGGAGGGATTATGCAGTATATTTTAGGTGCATTAAGCATGTGTTCCAACCAGACTGATAGTTCCTGATCATTAATCTTAAAAGATACTTTTACTCTTTTTTTCATGGATGCCTCACACACTTTTAGAGTATAATTGAAGTGTGTGTTTTTTTTCTATTTAAGGAATCTGACTAATAGTGCCTAATCATTCCTGATTGTTCCCCAACGTTGTGGTTGAGGGAATAATTCTCATTATATTCTTACAGGGATATTTTATATGTTGCTTCTTATTTTAGATCTGGACAGCAACTGATAAGTATGCACTTGAAGTGATAACAACTGACCGGTCAAAGCAAACAGGAGCCAATGCAAAAGAGATGTATAGATTTTGACAATGACATGATCTTCATGGGCCTCAAGGACATGGTAACCAAGTACAAGTAAGTGTAGTAATAAACCAGACTATACTTTCTCAGCTAAATGGTAGATTTGCCTGAAAATATTTGATCCAATATTGAATTATTTACTGTGCACAAAAATAAAATTTATTTCTGTAGAATCTATGATAAATGTAATTGTAACTGTAGGGATGTTGATTATTTATCAATCGGTCTTAACCTCTAAGTGGGACATAAAATTAAGAGTTTCTCATAAAATTATCTTAAGTTCTGTACCAATGACTCTAAACTCTAAATTCTTGGTATTGCTGTTTTCACCCTCCCTTTACAGAGCATTCCTGAATGCTGGCATTCCTCCTAAGTTCATCTTGGGGCAGATCCTCCTGATTGTCCTTGGTACGCTCGCTGGTGTAGCCCTTCTTGTTGGTTTGTCTGTTTGGGCTGTGAGGAAGTGTTTTAGTGGATGTGGTGATTACAGTCTATCAACTGGAGAGGCTGTGGAATGGTAGTGTGAATTCTAGAGTTATGACAGTGACAGATTTGGTGGTGGTGATGGGGGAGGAGGTAGCAGTTGTGGCGGTGATGGTGATGGGTCAGGAGAATGACATTTCGTCAACCAGGCCATTCTTCAAAAGTTGATAACCTGGTATTGTGCTTATCACTTGCATTCTCGAAAGTTAAAGAATATAAGCTCTACAATGTACAGACTCACCTTTGGGCGCTAACTAGTAAGTGCTATAGGCCTACATTTACGCTTAACAATGTTGCCTCCTCCAGTGTTGCCAAGGCTGGACAGTGTTGTATTGCACAGATCAGAATAATATTATAGCAACAACTTTTGAGCTGTATCTTAATTAATATGTGAAATATTTGAATAACTACGAGTCAAAGAATACATGTAATGCCGACACAAGAGTGATAAGAATATGCCTGGAAAATAAAATATTATACACACAACTTTGTTATTATAACTTTGCTATTGTACTGATATGATGGACTTTGTTATCCAAGGCTCCTTTCTTATTGTTTACAACGTTTGAATTTTATCAATGTTGGGTGAACCACAAACAGGCCCAATTTTCTGACAACCTTCTCAGATATTCGTTCAGTCTGACAATCTAATGATCAAATCGTGTAATTGAATCCTATGAAATATGTCTGATCCATTCTGACAATTCTTCATGTATTATACCCAATTTAATTGTTCTAAATCCCACTTGAGGACTGAATCAAGACTTAACATAGCCCGTTTAGGTAGTACTCAAACACATAACCAAACTTTGGGAAGGGCTGCTACTTTACAAAATCAGTACTATGTAGTGGGCAGTGATTATTTACATTTTGTTGATGAGGTCTTAAAAAAAATTCTGGTCTGGGAAATTCTATTGAGCTCCCTCCTCTCTACAAACTGATTGACCAGTTCATTGACATTGATGTTCAATGTTATTCAGGCTTGCGTACTACCTTATCAATGATGGTGAAGGAGAAGAGAGCAAAAAAAGAGATGTAGGATCTAGTTATATAACTGATGCCCACACTGTAAAAAAAATGTCGCCTAAATCTTCTTCTTTTCAAAGTTTCTAGACGTCCGTTGTCATTTTCACAGAGATTGATTGTGCCACCTGGGGCTTCTTGTCAAAACTACTACACTGGCTCACAACTATATAATTATGGTGGTTTACTATGGTCGTTAGGATGTGCACCCACATGGGGACCTAAAGAAGAACTACAGCTAAATTATTATCTTAAAACAGGATTCATCATCAATGATAACAACTAGTAAGATATGGTGGACTATTTCATATGGATTAGTTCGATAAAAGCTAATATTAAGAGTTCTTAGTGGAATACAACTAGCCAAGTACCCTACATATGAGGCCAACCCGCATTTGAAGCACACCCTGAGTAGAGAGAAATGGTATAGGTCACAAATAAGTGCTCTTTTTAGGCAGACTAGTACTAATCTAATATGATTCTACCGTACCTATAAGATCTTTTAGGAGGTTCTATAGATAAGGCACAGTGCGCTTCTAATTTGTGTATAAGACATGGCTTATATACAAGGTACTTCTGTATTTTGAATTTCTATTTCAAACTTTTAGATGAAACCCTTTGAGTTATAGCTGCACTTACCTATAGAAGCTCAAGTATGAAAATACCAAAACTTTATGTTTACAAAGATTATCCACAATTACACTGCAAATGGTATGTATTTGTCAATGAGGGTTTTTAATTCTTTTTATCTTCAGTTCATTTCCAAATACATTCTGCATACTCACACTGTATCAATTCCTTACTTGGCAAAGAATTAAGGATTGTTTCCAACCCCTGGCCTCTGTCAAGTGCTATTCACATTTACCTGAACTGAGAAATCAATAATACTGGTAGTAGTCCTGGGCAAGTCTACACTCAGCCAACATACACCCACATAAAAATCTGACCACGTGACCTATATTACAGCTAAGGACAGCTCAGTGACTGACCGGGGTTTGACACTGCAGGCCTCTTGGGTCTCACACCATACATACAACATAGGGATGGCATTCAGCTAACCATAGCCTTACATAGCTAATGGTTCTCAGGTTGTAGAGAAAATACAGTGATGCCTTATTGAGTCCACAACTGCTCCATGATGGGGAGGTGGAGTCAGATCGAAGCTGTGTTTGGGCTCAGTGTGCTGCTGTGCATCTGCTCTCTGGCTTTGGGTGCAGAGGATGGGGAAACCTACACACCAAAGGATGCCTATACAGAGTACCAGTTCCCCAACCCTGCTAAGGATTTCAAGGAATGTGGAGTGGACAGCTACTCATTTGTCTGTGATCCAGGTCACAGCCTCTCCCAAGCAGAAAGTAAGTGGATACATAATTAATTACAGTATGTTTTTATAGTAGTTCTGCCGTGGAATGTATCAATTTCTTCATTTTTTATTGGTATTTGTAAAACAATTGTCAATTATTGTAAAACCTTTTGTACAAGGCACACCCAACCTATAAGCCACAGTCCTAACTTGAGAAGAAGCTGTGGGGTGAATCTTAGGCTTGATAATGCGAGTTAAGTAGTGTTCTCTGTATGATATCCTCAGCCATAAGGCGCATCCAACCTTTCTGATTATATATGAGGTGCAGCAGGGGTCTAGTCTCGCGTATAAGCTATACCTTTTACATTAGGTACTACTATATATCATCTTTTCACCTGTAAAACAGATAGCCATAGGACACCAAGCATACATTACAAAACTGGAGCATAAAATAACATGTCGAAACAGAAGAAATATCCCCAAAATACCACTTGAAGTCACAAGTATGTGAATAACGCATGATGGGTACTATATACAAAGATGGCCTAGTTGCAGCTGAAGTCAGGGTGCGCCCTATAGGCAGGGACGTTTCTATTATAAGACTATCAGAGTTCTCAAAATAAAGACCGGGTTGAGCCCCATATAGCCTTTCCTTCAGCTCAGGGTGTATCTTATATGTGACATACACCTACATGTGAAGTATTACACATTTTAAGTTTCCCCTGTATATTACCAGTACCAGCCTTTAAAACGTATAAGATTCTTGGCACATGTACTACAGCCTGGGCACCTATGCCTGGTATATTGTGTTCTTCGCATGTTTGCAGACTATTATTGGCAGCACTGCCAGCCCTGCTTATCTGACTGCTTACATAATTCTTTGCCTTGGCTAGACTAGAGAGGATCAACCTATACATACCTGGGAGGGGTGGGAGGTGGGGGGGGGGGCTCTCTATCTTTTCTTCTCTATCAATAGTGTGCAGATGTGCCCCTCGACTGAGTAGGGTTGTCACAGGAATTAAAAGAATTTGGTTATAACCAAATTGGATAAATCCATTTCAATGGGCCTCCCAAAAGAAATAATAATTTATTATATAAAATAGATAAATGAAATTAAAAAAAAAAATCAAACGAAATAGCATCAACCTGATAGAATTCTAATTCCAAGAAAGTATGTAAGCCTAGGGGGATCGTAAACTGTATTTGTACCTAAAAACCTAATGATTGTAGCATAAGATATATGAGTCAGGCTATAGATTTTTTACATACACCCCTACCCCCAAAAAATTGATTAAAATGTATCCTCATAAAAGACCTTCAAGGACCTATATAATGATTAACAGGGTCCTGTTCCATGCATGTACCCCTGTCCTAAATCATGTAGTTATGATGCCCAATTCAGCTACCACCAACACCACCACCTTCCTTGGCATGGATCTATTTATCACCACTAACCTTCCTTTCTCCTTTTATTTTCTGGGCCAGTTTATTACAATCAGGGACATGTCTACATCAACTAATGTAGAACTTAGCTTTTAAATACCAAGCAAAGATGTGACTTATAGCATTTATCTTAAGTAGGGGTGTATCTTATAAAATGAGGGGTTCCCTACATACACAAGGATTTGTAGTAGATGTTAGGCCAATTCAAGAAGGGCCAGAAGAAATTTATACAATTTTCAGTGATCCTTGCATGATCAAGTACATGTTTTCATGAAATAAGGGCCAAATTGTCTAACAATTTGACTTAAGGGCTGCATAGAGTATCTTTTATTGCACCATGCCAATTCCTCAGGGCTGACATATTTCAAAAGGATTAGCGTGGTGCTTTAAGGCTTTTTGAGTGTTATTACTAAGTTCATGGGGTCAAGTCTATACCTATACGCTTTACTATATTTAAGCTGCCTATTCAAGTGCCAAGTTAGAAATGTACCTTTTATAAAGAGTGTTATGTGGTGAACAACTTAGCCTTCAAATAGAAAGGTGGGCTGTTGATATAAATTATCACCATTAGAAAAAAAACTCTTTGATTATTTTTTACCCAATTATCAGTTAAATGAATTGTTCACGCCTCATTCGCCCTGAAGAAGGAGCAGTTACCTACGTATGGCCTCTCTCCTACCCAAGTTAAATGATAATGTTTATCTCCGATAAAATGAACAATTTACTCATCAATTGTATGCGATAAAAGAGCAGTATCAATTTTGTGCATGCATCAATTATGTGCGTATACATAAAATCAATTCAGATGCTCAAAGATTTAGTTTCCTCTAGGGCTCATGTCAATTATTCATAGAGACATTGAAAATTAGTCCTGTTCCAAGACAAAAAAAAAAAAACTTGTTTTTTTTAGTGGTGAATAAATGTCTAGTATTCATACTTTGTTTTCAGTTGAAGCACTAAATAACCTGATCTACTCAGTGAGGGAAAGTGCCACGTGTCTGTGTGACAATGGAAGTAACTGCAGGAAGCGCTATTTGCATAAAATGAAAATAGCTATTGTCCCACGCATTAAGTATATCACCGGTGGTTTCCCAACATCAACCGATACAGAGATCTCAGCAGCAAGACAGTTTGCTGAATACCTGAGAGATACTGCATGGGATGACATCGACTGGTGTGCAATCCAAATTTTCATCGTTTATGATGTCTATACCAAGAGAGTAAGTGATGTATCATCTTTTTTTTTCTTATGACCCATCACTTTAAACTACTAGGTTTAAACAAGTGCTAGTTGTCAATGAGTGTTACAGGTAAGGAGGGGTTGGATGGGGGTCGAGAAATTAAGATAAACCTTGAATAAACATCTTTTCAGTAGTGAGTTCTGAGGTACACATATTCCTCAAAAGATGTTATGGATGGTTATTCACTTAGAAATAATACAATATTTTGGTATCTATAACATAATTATCAGGTGTGTTTGGGGATAATTCTCCTGATTCTGACAGGATACATTTCAACATTACTTCTTTTTCTAGATCTGGACAGCAACTGATAAGTATGCATTTAAAGTGATTACAAATGAACAAGCGAAGGAGACAGGAGTCAATGCAAAGGAGAGGTATTTCAACAATGGCATGATCTACAAGGGTCTTAAGGACATGGTGACCAAGTACAAGTAAGCACTTGTAATATTATTACCAGTTGAATTGATGTTAAATTCAGAAGGATATGAGACCCTTGCCTAGAATGGGAAATATGTCTGATCATAATCCAAAGATTATATCCACTCTAAATATCCAGTTATAAAGTAAGATATGATCCAGAGTCAAAAGATTCCTCAGAATAATGCCACAAGATCTATATAGAAGCATGAAAAGTATAGTGTCTACTACCTACTAGGCTTTTTGAATAATATGGATGTACCCTATTTGCAAGGTATGACAATACATGAATTCAAGCATAGATATTGGAGTTTCTTTTCAAATTGATATAAGTATTGTGTCAAAATCAGTAGCTGTTGGTTTCTAAGATGTATAATCTTTTCTCACGCTGCCATTTTCCCTCATTTTACAGAGCATTCCTGGATGCTGGCATACCTCCTAAGTTCAACTGGTGGCAGATCCTCCTGATCGTCCTTGGTACACTCGCTGGCGTAGCCCTTCTCATCGGTTTCTGTTGCTGCATCCTGAAGTGTGGTGGTGGTGGAGGCAGTGGCGGTGGCTACAGTTCATCATCTGGAGGTGGATTTTGGAGTTTTGACAGTGGTGGTGGTGGTGGTGGGGGCGGAGGAGGTAGTAGTTGTGGGGGCGGAGGCGGTGGGTAAAGAATTCTACCCTCGTGTGAACTGCCACAGATCAGAACCTTGCAACAACTTTTGGTCCATCTCTTAAATACCAGAGATATTTTAATAAGAAGGATTTGAGCATTAGCTACATGGTACACTGATAGAAGAATGTCTTCCTATTGAGGTGAACACATTTGGTGTGACTGAGCCCCTGATATTATGATTTCCTCTTACTACTGAATATGTGATAACAAAGTGCAATTTGGAAGAGCGCCTGTTACTTACTTGTATACCTCATCTTAACCCTTACATGTACCGAAATGCCAGTCATTGCATATGTGCTTTCCTAAATCATACAACCTTACTAAGGCATGATTATGATTCTGGCATATAGATTGACTAGATCCAGCACTGATTCTACTATAGCCAATTATTTATAAAAAAAAACAAAAAAAAAACAAAAAAACTCCAGAGTCAAACTGGACTTTGACACAACTATATAATTGTCCCCTCTTGATAGTAATCATGTTCACACTATTCTGTACTTTAATTTATATTTGAGAAAACAATCTATATCCTTTTAACATATAATTACTGTATTCCACGCAATAAGCGCCCCTCCCCCTTTTTGGGGCTTTTTTCAGACTAGAAAAAGACCAATTTTTCATGATTTAACGGTCAGTTAAACTCCTAACTACTGGGGGCCATAAATATATTTTTTAAGCGCCCTGGGTGCTTATTAAGTGGAATACGATAGTATATATATAATGTTTTCTGAAATAGAGATTTTTGGAGAATCTCAAAGTGATTGATAACAATAAAGTGTGTAAAATAAAATACTTTATATAAAAGATGGTCTTTATTATGATTTTCGGGAGGATCCCAGACAGGCATGATCCAGTCTAACCACCAAACATTAGAGATTAATTCAACTTCATGAGGACCACAGACCATTCCCCTCCAGTCTAATGACATAAAGGTATATAGTCAACTAAAAGGCAAAAACCGGTTTAGGATGTCAGACGAGGCACAATGGATCACAGACCGTTTTCAGACAAGCCAGGGCAAAACAGATATAGTCAATTGGGGGACATAATGCGGAATATCCCTGATCCAGTCTGACAATATCCAACATGTGTTTAAAGTGCCCAATTGGATTAGTGCTCCTTACATACTGCCCATGTTGGGCCCATTTGCAGTGGAGGTTAGACCACTTTAAACTTCATTGTTTTACATTATAGAGATGGTCTTTTATTTGATACTGATAAACATTACTCTTGTTTTAAGCAAACGTCGAGCAGAAGTGGTGAGAGTTAGCTCCGTATCCAATTATTAAAGATGTAGGGGAGAGAGGGGCATTTTAGCCACGTATATTCTTGGTTTGTTTATTCTGACTTTATTTAAAAACCTGACTTTTGGTATCGCCCCAGCCAGTTGGTCCATATCATTGGGCATCAAAAGATTTATGGTATACTGTATCTTTTGTTTGTATTTATCTTTATAATTTTCGAAAAGGAAATCTATGGGTTGTCCAATGACGTACAACCAAGTAACTCACAAATGTGTGTGGTGACAATAAAGCAGTATGAGACACCATCCTACCCTAAATTGGTCAACTTCCTATATAGCTATCCGACAGAAAACATTCAAAATGTCTTTCAATGTCCAAATATAGATTGTTTTCTTTTTGTTTTTGTTTTTTTAGGGTTTCCAAGCCGCTTAAGCAGCCGGGAGCATAGCGTAGCGACCGTTGCAAACCTATTAATGGTTTTGGTTTTGTCCATGGGCAGCGCCATATTTACTATGACGTCATATGTGGCGTCATAACCCCCTAGTGACGTCACATGCAATGTCACACAGTGCCCATCGAAATGTGCGTACCGGGTAGCAAATTCCCCCTGGTTAAATAGTTATGCTGAGTGAGCTTTCAGCAGTGTCAAAAGGTAACTATATTATAGGTCAATTAGGAAAGTGTATGGGCCTGTTGGGACAGTGTGTCATATGCCGACCAGTCCCAGGGTTCCATGGAGACATAATGTTTTGGCGTTGTTGATTGCGGGAAAGACGAACAGTGGACCTCAGAATCACTGCCTATCCTACATGCTCTTTGTTGTCCACCGTCCATTCGTACGAAGAGTAATTAAGTGCATAGCAATTCTCCAAGGCCAGGTTACAAGGTAACTTGTCTTACCTATACTCCTCCCTTTAGAAGTTAAGCCTAAATGTCCTTATACAGTACAATGTTTGTGCTTTGGCCGCATTCTGCAGCACCGAACTGTGTTCATGGTGACATCACCAAGAATACATCTTACGTAACCATTATGGTGTGCAGAACGCTGAGAAGGTTGCGATGTCATTTTCTGTAGGTCCCTATGAGGGCCCTGGGGGAAGAGGGGGGGGGGCTTGGATCCACCCCCTTAAGGTGTTTCCCTTCCTGTGGTCAATTGCGGTGATTTTTAATTCTTTAGTTAGGCCTATTCAACAAGAGTTGTAGGTGTTAAGCCTAAATATCTGTTAATCTTCAAGGGGATGCCTAGGGGGTGAGACAAATATATATATATATATATATATATATATATATATATATATATATATATATATATATATATATATATATATATATATATATAGGTACTCCCATTCAACCCTAGATTATTAAAATGAGGTTATTACTGCCTAACACTAGAACCTACCACAGACCATACATTTTTCCAGTGGTGATAACTGTGGAGAGGGGGGGTCAATTTGCCACTCTCGTAGCCCTGGCATAGATCTAGGCCTACTGAAAACCCTGCAGTCTACACTAGGGTTATTTTGAACACATATCCTAGTACCAAAAATCTATATGCGCACTAGCGGACATCCTGCACAAACTACAGTGAACTCAAGAAAAAGATTTGTCTTTGACCGAGGCCAGGGTAACAGTACCCGTGGTCAAAGCCACATATTTCTTGTTTCTTATGCATTCAAGAATGGAAATACCTATTTCTTGTTTGTTTTTTCTTTCTTTTTAAACTGAAAACGAAAGAAGATAAAAAAATTTACAAAATATAGATAGAAGACCAAGACAAGTCTACTTGCACACAGTCTATTTATATCTGCATGCAGACTGTACACATATATATATATATATATATATATATATATATATATATATATGTATATATATATATATATATATATATATATATATATATATATAGTGTAGCGGAGAGGCTCGTCCGCCGAATGACTGCCACGCAGTCATTCGGGGAAAGTCTCAACGCTCGGGAGTGGTCCGCCGAAACGCTGCACGAGAGGCAGCGTCCCGGTGGAGACTTGTATATAAAGCGCAACTAGTTCCACCGGAGGTCAGATCCAGCCGACAGCCTGAGGTGAACAGTCAAGCAGCTAGCTCCCGGAGGAGGTTGCAGACGACATTTCTACTAGCAGATGGCATTTAGATGGTGTGCCAAGGAGTGCCAGGGCAATAAACCAAGCGAGTTAATTTTACTTGACGGGTTGTGTTCTTCGATCATTCATAATACGAACGGGCGCTACAATATATATATATATATATATATATATATATATATATATATATATATATATATATATATAGTATACACCCCAGCCATATAGCCCTCATTTCAGCCAAGGTGAGCTGAGCAACAATTGTTGTCCAGGATCGAAACTGGAGGCTAACTACAGCCTTGTATAGGTATTGGTCCCTATGTCTTAGCTAACCTTATCCTTGTGTGTATAATGGTCCCCAAGTTTCAGATACAACACCGTATGGCCTCATTGAGACAACACATGCTCCAATATGGGAAGGCGGATTCAGAGTAGGGCTGTATTTGGGTTCTGTCTTCTGCTGTATTGCCGCTCTGCAGATCATAATACTGGAGAATGGTAGACAGATCCACCTTACATACAAAAGTATGCCTATAGCAAGAATGAGTTCCTTAACCCCGCTACGGATTTGGTAGAATGTGGAATAGATGTTGCTGGATTCATATGTGACCCTGGTCATAGCCTCCTCAAGTCAAAAAGTAAGTAGATACAAATGAAAGAAATGGTCAAAAATATTTTTATAAATGTTCAGGGAAGATTAGCTATTGTTAGCATTGCTTTGAAGAATGAACTCTTCTGGATCTCCAATGGGGTTGGATAGTTTTGAGGATTTGCTTCCCCTCACTTGAAATAAAAAGTGGATAAATTAATATCTTGAATAGTGACTTTGTTTGTTTTTTTAAATTGTAATAAAGAAAAAATAATGCCCAGCAAAGGTTGCACATTAATTTACAGGCAAACAATACTGGAAATTACCAGAAATATCTGCTGTGCTGACACTTGAACTATTTAGATCACGCAATATAAACTATCTTAATACATTCTGTATAAGACGACCCTGTGTATGGTCGCTCCCTGCGCAAGGCTATAAGGTGCACAAATAGGGCTTTCATTGTTTTTCTTCTTGTGTCAAATTTGATGTTACTTTCCCCCACCTGTAGGGCACACCCAGACTTTGGGACAGTCTTATATGGCACTCCTGGGGTCGGTTCCATGTATAAGCCATACTGCCATAAAACCATGCCTGAGTTTGTGAGAAAGCTTTAAGCCTAAATGCTAAGCCATGGCTTATACATGGACCTCTATAAAGTAAATGAATAAGTCTCAAAGTGAAACATTATCAAACTGGGTTTACAACATGCATTACCTTCTTGGCACATAAATAAACTTGTACATTGGCTACTTGTGGAAGACTGTTTCTACATTCCCGGGCCCGGTTCCCGGGTCTTATAACTACAGCCTTGAATAGGTAATGGTCTCTAGGTCTTAGCTAACCTTATCCTTGTGTGTATAATGGTCCCCAAGGTTTAGATACAACACCACATTGCCTCATTGAGTCATATGCTACAAAATGGGCAGGTGGACTCAGAGTTGGGTTGTGTTTGGGTTCTGTCTTCTACTGTATTGCTGCTCAGGAGTTCATAATACTGGAGAATGGGAGACAGATCCACCTTACATACAAAAGTATGCCTACAGTGAGAATGAGTTCCCAAACCCTGCTGTGGATTTTGAAGAATGTGGAATAGACGTTGCTGGATTTGTATGTGACCCTGGTCGCAGCCTGCTCAAGTCAAAAAGTAAGTAGATACAAATGAGAGTAATTTTTAACATTTCAGAAGTGGTCATAAAATAAGTGCTATTGGTTGCATTGAATTAAGTCTGCAGGATCTGCAAGGGGGTAAGATGCTTCTGAGGTTTTTGTTTCCTCCCACTTGTGATAAGCCAAGCAAAAGAGTTGCACTTGAATTTTTAGGCAAACAATACGAAGGACAACATGTTCTTAGATCCATTTTTGTATGAACACACTGTCTGATATGATCATTAATTTTGAATTATATCATGACCCTGTAAAGCTATCCCTAAGGGCTTTTGCTAGGCCATACATTACTGCCTAAAAACATGTATTTGAAGTTAAATTAATGAAAACATTGAAAATTAAAAATTGAAATTGATTGATTATGTCAAGAAACATCCCCTGTGCTGTTTACTACACAATAGAACTAGTTAGGACATGCAGTGGTAACTACCATAGTATCTTGCCATACAATAGTTTTTTTAGTTCCTCTCATATAAGGCGACCCCGCAAATAGACACAACCTGAGCTCAAGGCAAAGCTATAAGGTGTAAAAAAGGGCTTTTTGTTTTGCTTTCTTGTGTTGAATTTGATTTAATTTTACCCCATCTATGTGGCACACCTAGACTTTGGGAGAGCCCTTTACAGGGCACCCTGGGTTAGTTTAATGTAGAAAAAGTAATAAGCCATACTAGGTAAGGTCATGAATAATGTATGTCATGTAGGCCCCAATAAGGTATGTGAATATGCTGGGAGTTCCTGAGTGAAACAAGATCAAACTGGGTGTACGACATGCATTACATTCTTGGCATATGAATCTGTACAGGGGAAGCTTACGGAGGGCTATTTCTGTATTCCTGGGTCTGACATAACTCACTACATTAGGTGTAGACACAGTTATACGAGTCGACAGTCCACCTCTATTCGTCTATTTTCTTTCCTGTGTTAGGGCCCCCTCATTTAGCATGTTTTGCTGCAGTCATAAGATATGAGGCATTCCATATGACAAAGCATATAAGGGACAACTATAATGTGTGCAGATCGACCCGTGGTGTTTTAATTCACAATAGTTGGGGTGCACCTTACGGGTAGAGGGGATTTGATCAAATTTCTATCGAGTTGCAAAGAAACGAGCCTTAGGAGAAAGTTAGGCATGCCTTAGAAGTTATAGGTCTGGTATCAACCCAGGGCACGCCTTTTATCTGGGATGCACCTTACATGTGAGGTCCTACTATTGTAAAAAAACAATCCTTATTTGTGACGATCAATGTTTATAATCACCTATTACATGTACCTATTCAGGGCCAGAACCATCTATATGATAATGAGCACCTTTACCACTATTGTTGTGAATTTCAACACTAGGGGTCACATCGTTCACATACTGGTAGAATCTACATACATATGTAAGAAGATTCCAATACTGAACACATGCATAGAATTTAAGCAGTGGCTCCACAGCCATCCAGCGGCAGATGTTTTCGTAATGCAACTGAAATTGTTCATACTTTTGCAATATCATAGATAGTTGGATAGGCAAAAATCCGACTGAGCGGCAGCAGTGCAACCAACGCTTTAATGGTATATCATCAGAACATAAACAGTGTTGGGGTGCAGGGTCAATTGCTCTCTTCAGTCCACATTCCAATAAAGAGGTAAATGCCCCTAGGGTGGAGGGGTATGTTGGTACTAAGATAGCCTTATATTTTGTAGAGGAAAAACAGAAGGAAAAAAACAGAAATTTAAAGTTAAATGACACAATCTGCGAAAAGGGGGCTAAGTGCAGGGGGTACTAATTAAGACCCCGTCTCCCAGTAAATGTCATTATAATGATGGCAGGCTGCAAGGTTAGTCAAAGGTTGTTATGTTTGTGTAAATTAGCATATCAAAATGAATAGTTCAGTTATGAAATATGACCCTGTGTCATTAGCCAGGGTGTGATCAGCCCAGTACATTGTGCATTTTGTGAAGAAAGGTCTATTGGTACAACCCTTAACTTTCAGGTTTGACACGTCACCTAGCCCTGATCATAGTCTACAGCATTATATGCTGTTTTCATGGTGCCTGAAATTCAATTGCATACAATGATATATTATGAATTGTTTTTTGTAGATTTCAAGATAAATATATCAAACTTTATGTTTTCAGTTCTACAGCTCAATCACATGATCCTCTCACTCAGACAGAGCAAGACATGTCTCTGTGATAACAGCGGGGATTGCCGGGAGGATGATTGGCATTCCATAAAGATAGCTATTGTCCCACGCATTAAGTATGTCAGCGGTGGCTTCCCAAACTCAACAGAGGCGGAAATCTCAGCAGTGAGACAGTTTGCGGAATACATCAGAGATTATACATGGAAATCAGTTGGTTGGTGCGATATGCAGGTATTCATTGTCTATGATGTCTATACAAGGAGAGTAAGTGTATCTGTTTGATAATAGATGATTATTGTCACAAAACTGCAGATGTTGCAACTTTCGAAACAATAAGTAGTTGGTTCGAGTAAGGTTTTACAAGATCGCTTTATTTCTTTATTGCTACAGACAGTCCCTTGAAGCATTAATGCCTTTCAAATCTACCCTTGCTAAAAAGAGAACAGCGGAATATATAACAGTAATAGTCTCAAATGACAACTCAATTCCCTACATACCTACAGATTCATTAAATGTTAAGCATTGTAAGTCTGTAAAGGCTGTATCTAACTGGCATTCAGAGCAATGATTGATGGTAAAGGCCCGAATTTATCTACCATGGTCACATTCTCATTGCACCTACTCTAACCCTAGGTCTGGACAGCAATCAATGTGTATGCATCAAAAGTTATATCAAATGACCAAGCAAATGAGACTGGAAACACAGCTAAAGCCATCTTCTTTTCTAACGGCAATATCTTCTTGGGTCTTGAGGACATGGTGACCAAATACAGGTATGCATTATTCCGATGTTGCTTTCATTTATGTTGATAGTCAGTAAATTATGGGAACACTAGATTGACCCATCAATTGTAGCAAGAAGTTCTATTGTGGAAAGGTTACTGATCCATAGAACCCTTGGCCTATTCTGACAAACATAACCCAAAATAATGGCCGTAGGCTTCCTTTCCAAAAAGAAAAGTATGGTGGACATTATCAGTTTCTATCAACTTAAATGTGCAATCTGAAGACAACATGCATCCATTATCTGTATATGTCACAGATTTGTATGAAATTTGATGCTAGCCTTGAATGATTTCAAGTAGGCCTACCACTGACTTTTTGGCAGCTCATTCCGTATTTGAACTCTTCTAACAATTCTTCAAAGTTCTACTTCAATTCAACATCCTGTAAACTGGAAACATTTAAAAAGATTTGTTGTCTCCACATGCACAAGGATGGATAGCTAGAATAAACTGACATCTTTTACGATTTCATTGTTTGTAGGCTGAAATCAAGATGTATGAAGTAAGTGAAATAAACAGTCGGAATTTGACTGTAAAAACAAAAGCTAAATTAAAAAAAAAATCGAATTGCCTATCATCTTTGACAGTGTTTACCCTTCCTTTACAGAGCATTCCTGGATGCGGGCATTCCTCCTAAGTTCACTTGGTGGCAGATCCTCCTGATTGTCATCAGTGTTCTCGCCGCTGTAAACCTTCTTATCGCTTTGTTTGTTTATGCCGGTTGGAAAGGTTGGAAGGAAAGACGTGGCTGTAATGGTTCCCAATCATCCTTGGGGGTTGGACATAGTAGCTATGGAACCAATGGTGGTGATGGCGCTGTGGGAAAGTAGCCGTTGTGGCATTAGTGGTTGTTGGTGAAGAGAGTTATATTCTCAATGACAATTCAAAACTGAGACATTCCTTACAGGTTGATACCAATAATTCAGCAATGTTAATTACCTCAGTAAATGCATAATTATGCACAATTTGTTAACAATTAATGTTGTTTATAAGGTAACTAACCCCCAATCCTGATTCACATGGGACCAAAAGGAGTAATCTATCTGAGATTGAATCAGCACTTGATACATATGTACACTTATCTTCTCATGATTACATCATAGTATTACTTAGCATTTGTAGCCATTAGGAAAAATACATAAGGAAGAGATCTGGTACAAGTAGTTTATTGCAAGGAAGCACATTATCTTTTCATATATGTGCATGGAATTGAGAGAACTAGTCATTTCGTTTTAACATAAAGCAATTTATATATGATTAATGTTAAGAAGTACATTGTATATAGATTGTTGGAGGATCCTAAAGTGGTTAACAGGAATTAACTGAGAAAACGAAACACTTTACTTAAGACTGCCTCTGAATTTGTTATGTTGTAGTCTTTTTTTAAATTCACTATTACCCAAGGCTTCTGATAACACATGTCAGTCCTATAAACTAGCTGTCTTGGTGACATCTGCAAAAAATTTGAGCCTGGGAATATCAAGTATATTAAACGTTCTCAGTTCCATCAACTTTATACGGAGCCCTGGAGAGGATATCCGTTTTCTACATATTTTAATCTGAAGTTCGTTTTCACAAGTTAAATTTTCGTTTCCGCAAGTTTTATTTCGTTTCCACAAGTTTTATTTTCGTTTCCGCAAGTTTTATTTTCGTTTTCGCAACTTATACCTTTGTCTCCACAACTTAATAGTTTTTCTTTGTGCATAGTCAATCAATTTTGAATGGTAAGTTGCGGAAACAAAACATAAAGTTGCGGAAACAAAACATAAAGTTGCTTAAACAAAATGTTTACTTACGGAAACAAAAATAAAAAGTTGCGGAAACGAAAGTAAAACTTGCGGAAACGAAAATAAAACTTGCAGAAACGAAAGTAAAACTTGCGGAAACTAAAATAAAACTTGCGAAAACAAACTCTAGAAAAAAAAGTAGGTAGAAAACAGATGTCCTTTCCAGGGCTCCGTAACTTTAAGAGGACCAGTAGGTCTGGTCTTGTTTGAGAGCCCATCCTCACATAATATAAGTAGTGCGTTTTATGTACGATATTAAAATATTTTACCCAGATTTTTGTATCGAGCCAGACATTGTCATATCAAGTCACTTTATGACTTGGGAAATTCTTTGACCTCTTGAGGTTTGTTAGGCCTAGGCATGGCTATACAGAATGCTACTAGCCAAAAGATTTGTTTGTACCTCATAAAGTGTACAATTCATAATGTAGTTTTCACAAGCCACATAGTTCAGTAGGCCATATTTCAAGCTTTTATCTCTGACTTTCACAAAAGTATATTGTATATCACATGTGCAACCACTATCAATGACAATACTGTCTTTTGTCATTACACCTCATCACAAGACTTTATACCTCAAAAGTTGGCATCAGAAGAATATAACCACTCTAGGGCTTTTACACCCTGTACCACTGGTGGCAAAATGCATGATAATGAGTTTGAGATCAACTCAATACCCCAAGTGATTGACACCAAATGCTCAACAACCACAGAGATATGAATAAGCACTAGGCCAAGTCCTTTGTGTCCAACCAATAGAATCCAGGGCTGGATACTTGAGAAAAAGAGTCGGAAACTTGTGAAGCCCAAGGTCCCTTGTCGATTCCAGCAGGTTCGAGAGACACTTTTGTGATTGTGGTCAAAGAGCACACGTGTTCATACTCCTCAACCAAGATTTTGTTTGGAAGGATAGGAGAAAGATGTCTCTGAATCTGAGCTCTCAGAGACACAAATTGTTAAGTCATCTCCTTCGTATTGATCACACAGAGCTTATTTGACTGCTTTCCACTTTTATCTTGACATTAGACTTGGATGGCTTTTTTGTGGATAGATCCTCTTTGCTGTCTTTGCTTTTGCTCTTCTCCTTTAGCATGTATTTGCCTTTGTATTTATTATACCATGCTGCAACTCTCCGTAGTGGAAGGCATATTATCCCAGCTAAAGCGATGGTGGTACCCGCGACATAGAAGGACACATTGAAGGAGCCAGTCACATCATACATCCACCCTGTGATACATAGATTAGTTAAGGAAGGAATTATTTATTGCGAACTAGTGGGAGGGGGCTTGCTGGATTAAAACGGGGGTCTTGGAGAGGGGGGGGGGCTTACGGGCGGTCCAACTGTATACTGTCCTTAAATTTAAGTAGTAGGGTCGACCCATCATTCAACACAAAATGCGAGATTTTTGTAAGGGGAAATGTAGTGTTAGTTTTATGCAACTTCTGGATCGTGTTTCAATAGTTTCCACGACAGGTTCAGCCAGCTACGACTGGAGATAGGTCAAATCTTAGCAGGTGATCTTAGGATTTTGGCCTTGGTGACTAAATAGCTGGCTACATTACTGGGTGATCGTACTGCCTGCTGGCTAAATAGCCACCACAGCAGTGACTCAATAAGGGATCCTGGTATGACAACCCTCCATGTGAATGATTAGTGGGTAGCCTTAGCTGCTGCCCTCTGCACTCCTTTGCTCAAATATACCCAATCTGGGCTTTTTACACTACTACCTATAACCCTGTGGCCAGTGCCTTTGGCTCTGGGATGAGTTTTTTTTTTCTAAAGAATAAAATATCATTTGAGCATTACGTCCACACATGGGCCAACTATGCAGTTACTAGTATGTAGTGGTGTAGATAGAGCACTAGGCCTTACAAAGCTGTCATGCCTGTCATATCCAACCCTCACCCACCATGGCTTTATAATACAATTACAAAGGATATCACACCTAGCTTTCATACAATTAGGTCATTAGATATAGATCTATCATATGTGATTTGAAAGGGAATTATGTAGAACAATTATACATCATTTGGGCTGGGGGGTCTCGGTTGTCTTCCTAAAACCACCTAAAACTGGCCCCACCAGGGCCCTATTCAAGGCCTGGCCCCTATTGATTTGACAGCCCTCCTACCCAGGCCCCTATTCAAGGGAGGCTGCTATTCAAGGCCCGGCACCTATATGAGACATTACGGTAGTTACTGCAGCCCTATGCTCATTTGAACACAGGAGTGCATTATAGACCATGAAGGAGGTATGACTGGTCACTATGTAGCCAATAGTGGCCCCTATGACTGGGTGCTATGACTTCATAGTGGTGTGTATTGAGCCAGTAGTTGAATAAATAGCAGCTGCTATTTTGAGGCCTCTACTGGAGCTCACTATGTAGTCACTGGTATGGAGTCATTTCTTACACCTCCCACTACGATTTGAGGGTGTCCAGTCGTGGAAACTATTGAAACACGATCCTGGGGCTCAAAGACATTTCCCCCCAACCAGCAAACATGACAATCAAAATTGTGAATAGCAAATGTCAGTAAGCCTTAGCGACAATTATTTTGATTAGTGCGAGTCATCAAATATCAGCCAGCAATGTTGGAATAAGTTTGAAGAGGATTTTACCAGCATAAGGTTGCATGAAGTGTTTGTGAATGGTTCCATCTAACAAAGTGCCGCCAAACTTCATACCCGCTAGAATATGGGTCAGGTCGTCAGAAAGTGTAAGATTTTGCCCTTGAAGGGCCTGAAAAATTGTTTTTTTTAATTGATTTATATAACCTTAACAAAGTTGTGAAGAGACATACCCTCAGCTCAGAAAACCAAAAAATACCGACTTAGGATGTTCGGTTCCATTTTTATCGCTTGTTTTGTGTCATGTAACGTCCGGTACCAAAATGATGAAATATGGAGGTAATTAAAGTGGCTCTGAGTAATATAGGAATGTCCCATTATGAATAACAAACACATGAAATAACAAGGCCAATATGTCTATAATTGACTTCAATTATAAAATCGGACAAAAAATTGAGTTATGCATGCAAAGTAGACTGCCCCTTACATGTTGATAAAAGTACCGGACGTTACGTAACGTCCGGTACTTTTATCAGAATTATTTCACATAAGCTGCTCTCACATGGCAACAAATGCAGATAGACACACAATTTTTTTCACCAAAGTAAGGGACAATAGGAATCTTCATATGGGTAATAACAATGATTTTGAAGCTCAATTTTTTCCACGTTTTATAACTGATTTAGATTTAGATACCGGACGTTACAAATTACAGATTTCCATTTTCAAAGACACATAATAAAAAATTCTCACTCAGTAAGGTGTCCAAACCTCATGGAAATGATACCTATGATCATATACAATACAAAAAAGTACTTTGGGATACTCCAGATGTTCTTTATTCAATACAGGACACTTGTAAAAAATACAAAAAGTAAAAAAAGAACAAATTTGGCCCTTTTTTCCACTTCAGCAGGCTATAAGTCTAAGAGTTTTTGATGGATGACCACAAATTTACATATTTCTGAGAGCCCTGGGTGTCCTCTATCAAATGAGTCTATGTAAGACAAAATTGGTTCAAAACTTCTTTCTCCAGACTCATAAAAGTCTAAAATGGCCCAAAAACACAAAATCTACTGCTTTCTGGCGACTTGACCCATATATGCGTTATACAGTAGTATGCAAAATGAGCAATGCATTTATGAATACAAAGCCTGTTGCATCTGGCACTGTGAAAGCCTATGTAAATAGAAATATCTGACCTGCGATTGGAGCACCCACGAAGGAGGAGAGTCCCTGACATAAGACAATAATACCAAACGCACTTGTCAGTTTGTTCAGTCCAATCAGGTCCACCAAGATGATCGACCGCAGTGACACAAAGGCAGCTAATGGCAAGATATCATTGAATTGTAGATACAACATATCATTCCATAAGTGACATCCAGCTTTTTTGTCATTGAAATAGACTAATGCAGCGCTGGTGAGTGGCTTGCCAGTACTGCAATTGATGATTATGCTAAATGTGCAGAACTTGATGCATGACAGTAAATTTGAAGAATACTTAAAATATAATCTCAATGAGAATGAGCATAATAGGAACTAAATATATAGTGTAGCAATTCATAAGTTAGTAGAGAAACTTACCTATGCACATGCCAAATATAGAGGCGTAGATGACAAGAGCTACATAACTCTTAAAGAATGGACATAGAGCTGTAGCTACACCACCAATGATGAGCGCCAGGTTATTGATGAGAAGACAGTCTGCCCATGGTCGGTCTGACACCCAGCCTGCGATGACACGTCCGACCGTGTTAGTAATGCCTAATATTGACAACAACATGGCCGCCTGTCCCGAGCTGAAGCCGAGGATGATAGCATTATCTGGTAGGTAGATAAAAGGAATGAAGAAACCTGAAAGAGAAAGATAAAATAAGTGTTAGCCCTTGGATGAATTATTGGTAAAAAATGAAAATACCATAGTAGCACGTGTATAAGCTTTGCTTTGTATGATAGTGGCCATTTTAGCACAGGTCTTTAGATTGCACAGGGATTTTAAAATCCAAAATATCAGCCCTTTTTATACTTAGAATAACTGCTCTCACATATATGCACAGTAAATCAGGGGATGAAATATATTAACGCAGGTGCGCTGAAACAGGCCACATGGGTAACATACATATATAAAACCATTCTCAATAGGCCTATCAATTTAAAAACCATTCAAGATACAGTCCATAGCTGTATCTTAAATAGTGTCACAATATGCTATCCCAAAGATGTCCATAATAATTTCAGATTATAAATATGAAGGTGGTTTACATTTCTACTAGGACCAACATTACCTGCCATGCATAGAATACAGGAGAAGCCATAGAGCACAAACACGGGATTCTTCAGCATGGTAAAGTCCATCGTCTTCGCAACCGTTGCCAATATTTCCTTTGGAACATCGCACAGTTTGCTCTTGGCTTGACGCTGTTGGTGTATCTCTCCACTCAGCTCCACCCTTGTTGGATCAAGTGCCACATTCTCCATACTACAAGCAAAACCACTCAAACTATGCCATGAATCACCGAGACTTATCGTTTTCATAACTCCATCATTCTCACTTTGATTTGAAACCGTTCTTCTCCTGATTCCATTTTGGCGAGCATCTTTGACGGCTTCTTGGATTGGCTTCAAGAGACATCTTTGGTCCAATGGTTTGCCATTTTGTTGTACCTGGTGGTTAGGTGGATCTATTTGGATTTTGTAGTTGTCAGTTGTGTCGGTGGCTCCAGTTAATTCTGTTTCTTCAGAATCAGTATCAGTTGTGTCATTCGCAATAACATCCTGTAAGAACATACATGAAAACAAGTATAAAACACCTAGGTTTCAGTCTAAGAGGTCGATGATAGAGTTCTTCTTCCCACTGTATCACATAATTATAATACTGATGCATTGATTCTGACACATGTAATATGTATCACTCTCGCACGGGTACCTCACGTATAAGGCGTATAAGGCAGCCTTGCATATGAGAAACACCCTCAGTTCAAATGAGACCTGTACAGCTCACCATACCTATAAGGCATACACAGGGTCCTATAAGGCAAAATTATGGTAAGTTTCATTTTAGCCTTGCCTTATACAGAAGGATTAAAGTAAGATAAAAAAGTTGATCAATAACACATTTCTGTCAAGTACAAATATCACTGCACTTACAGGTACCTTATGTGAACCATAATACAAATTATTGTTTGGCCCCTTTCAGTTCATGTGGAAATCATATGTTGTACCTTGAGTTTCTGCATCTGTTTCCGGCGCCATTTGCGGCGCATCTTCTCCATATCGTTGAAGGTTAGTGGACGATACAGGGCACCTAATACCACACCATTAAGAACTATAGCAGCAACAATCCACTGGGCTCCCCTCCATCCATACAGGTCTATCAGGAACTTGCACAACGGTGCCATTATGAAGGCACCAATGCCAGAGCCGCATGTTGCAATACCAGTAGCAAAGGCTCTCTTCTTGTCAAAGTAAAACCCAACAATGACAATGGAGGGAAGATACATGAGGCCAAAACCAATACCTGTTGGTAGAGTTGAATAGTATTTCAATGAATAAAACTAATTCAAATTTAATTCTCCTTAAACAGGTGTTTGTTCGAATTGAGATATTTTGTAAGGTATTCCCTCTCAATATGTTGCAAAATATGCCTTGAATAAGAGCTGAACTCCTCTTGGTGGGTGCTTGAAACACATCAGATTTTAAATCACTTTAGTGCCTAGGTAGTAATATAGTCCACTATGATATTTTATCATTGAGGGTTATTTGAATAGTTAGGAGGAAATAGCAAAAGGAGGTACAGAATTCAGTTATACAAACAATGCCCACCTACCCCCTAGTACCCCATAGGTCAGGATAAGCAGGTCCACGTTAGTGGAAAATGTGGACAGGAAAAAAGCCACAGCTGACCAGACACTGCCTGCAATGGCCACTGCACGACACCCAAAACGGTTAGCGAGGGCACCCACAAGGGGACCTGAAGTAGATAAAAAAAAGTAAACTTTAACCGCCACAAATCAATCTATGGCAATCATCTATAGCTATTGTCTATAAATTAAAAGGTCTGTACTTTAGATTTTGCAAATTCTGAACATAAAACAAAGTTGACATATTCATATAATTATTACAAATTAGCTAAATCACAATAATTTGATTCTCAGTGGATAATGTAAGTAAAATTAGGTTCTTTCCAAAGCTTGATTAAAAATCGGATTTTCAATTGATGTAACTTTAAGTGTTGGAATAAGTTGCCTCCTTGGGCCCTTTTTATCAATTAATGCATTGAAGTAGTAACTAAGACTTACCCATGACCATGTAAGTGCCATTTAGAACAGATCCGATCCAGGCTGTTTTTCCTTTACTTTCTCCAAAGTATCTCAGAAACTCAAGTAGGAAAATACCAAATGCAAAACATACACCATCCACAATAACACTGCAAGAAACAAAAGTAGTGCATTATTACCAAAGGTATGATTAATCTAGGGGTGGGAATTTGAAAAGGCATGACTGGTTAAAGGGGTAAGAGGGGGACATGGGGGGTTAAAGGGGTAAGAGGGGGACATGACTGGTTAAAGGGGTAAGAGGGGACATGACTGGTTAAAGGGGTAAGAGGGGGACATGACTGGTTAAAGGGGTAAGAGGGGGACATGGCGGGTTAAAGGGGTAAGAGGGGGACATGACTGGTTAAAGGGGTAAGAGGGGGACATGACTGGTTAAAGGGGTAAGAGGGGGACATGGCTGGTTAAAGGGGTAAGAGGGGGACATGACTGGTTAAAGGGGTAAGAGGGGGACATGACTGGTTAAAGGGGTAAGAGGGGGACATGACTGGTTAAAGGGGTAAGAGGGGACATGACAGGTTAAAGGGGTAAGAGGGGGACATGACTGGTTACAGGGTTAAGAGGGGGACATGGCTGATTAAAGGGGTAAGAGGGGGACATGACTGGTTAAAGGGGTAAGAGGGGGACATATGAATAAAGCGAGAGGCCATCCAAGGCAACGTCACATTAAGGGGTTAAATCATGACAGGTTAAAGGGGTAAGAGGGGGACATGACTGGTTACAGGGTTAAGAGGGGGACATGGCTGATTAAAGGGGTAAGAGGGGGACATGACTGGTTAAAGGGGTAAGAGGGGGACATATGAATTAAGCGAGAGGCCATCCAAGGCAACGTCACACTAAGTTTTTTAAAGCAGATTTATAGCCCAGATATCCAGTGACATCCCCTCTGAACTCAAATCATGTGCTTCTAGCTCGCACCACTGATCACATTTGGACCTTCACGCTATATATTAGCCCTTTATTGTTTCTAGTTCTATGAGAGCTTGGAGTATGACTATTTGGTTCAGTATTAATCCCAAATCTTTTTAATTCCACTATCACGGTGGACGGGCAGCCGACGGGCGGTCGAAGGGCAGTGATCAATAATCATACTGAAACCAATGTCAGTAGTTTAGTGAGTCAATCACAATTCAGTTGCTTCTTACTGGGCTAACAAAACGACCCACCCCGCCCCACAATTAGGTGCTATTCCTTTTCACCTTGATAACAAAATGATCCATACTTAGCTTAACTCTGATCCTATCCCTTCTTACCTCGCTCACAAAATGACCCACCCTTCATCCAAAGTCTGGTGCTATTCCTACTAACCTGGTTAACAGAATAACCTCTCCTTTCCCCAAATCTGGTGCAATAACTTCTTATCTGGCTAACAGAATGCCCTCTCCTTGCCTAAATCTGGTGCAATTACTTAGATTCTCATCTGGCTAATAAAACGGCCCATCCCTAACCCCAATTGGGGCCCTTGATGGGGGCCCCCAATGTCACATGTCGATTTTAAGGAATGCCCATGTCCCATGTCACTAAGTGAAAACTCATGTCACTAGTGTCACTGACTTGACTAACATGGCTAATCAAACTATGGTACCATAAAACCCCACATAATTATAAGTAAAGGGGGTCTGAATATTACAAGAGACAGCTGAGATCTTTTCCGGGCCCTATTTTTCATGTCACTAAGGCCCCATGTCACATGTGGAAATAGCCCTGTCATTTGTCACTAACATAGCCATGTCCCATGTCGATTTTAAGAAATGGCCATATCACCATGTCGATTTTAAGAAATGGCTATGACACTGTGCCGATTTTAGTGGTCTAGGGCCATCCAATTTGGCGGAACTGCTTCTTACCTGGTAAGGAAGGACGCTAACAGAATGACCCATCCCCAGCCTCCATCTGGTGCTATTGGTTCTCTGTCATCCACCAGGGGGTGCTTCTTCTCACTGCCACTAGGGGGTGCCTTGTCCTTGGTAGGCATGCTGGCGGTTTACTTCAAGGTCTCCTGGAAGAAATGAGAAAGGATCTATTTCAGAACAATTAACAAACACTAAATAGGCCTACGATTAGAGATTCCAGATTCTGATAGAAAATAGCCCCTCTAGACAATGACCAACTATCGTGTTCAATAAAAATCATACAAGGTGGTTGTACGAATTATGTGCATAGACTAGTACGGACTTTTGCCAGAATGGTGACATTGGTGGAAGAACCCCTTTGGGAAGGTATCCAAGCAATGTTATCAAAATCAGGCAGTATAGGAGCCACTGAATTTTGGCTTTTGTATGACATACCTTTATGATGAGACTCTGAGCGTAGTTCACTCTATAGTAATGTATATACTGTCTGTGTAGTATGGGCTCATGTCAGGTACACATGGAAAATCTGAGATTCGACTCTATAAGTCCTCCGCCTGGATAAAGAGATAAAGACAGAGATGAACAATGGTGCACATCAATGGAAGGATATGAGTGGTGCCTCGCAGTACAGCTCTGAGCCAGATAGCATGCATGGAGGACAACAATCCTTCTTCATCATGATAATTATCCCTATAGACTTTATTTGTCTTAGGGTTTATGTCAAGAAAGCATGTGATTACTTATTCAGAATATGGGCAGATCTGAATACCGGTATTTCATTTTATTTGATATACATAGTCTTCGCAGTAAATTGCATGTAATTCCAATACATTATATCAAATGAATATACAACTTTTCTCAACACACAAATCTACAATGTGGCCATTATGTCCATAAATCATTGATACAGTTTGAGCTAACATAGCCTACATTCTCTAACCATGTAAATTGAAGCACCCGTGAACCATTGCTAAATATAGAAGATCTCTGTGAGGATAGCATGATGCCTTAAGACTCTTCATAGTTAACTACTTGTCAGTATGGTGCCTAAGTGCATTGATTCACTTACTTCCCCTGCACTAGTACATAATTCTTTCTTATAAGAGTCCTCTTTGCTATCAATGAATCTCCAAGATGCCTGATTCTAACACCACTTAATTCCTATGCAGCGCTGCATTCATGCATTGATGCAGCAATTAAATGGTTAGTGGCATACTTGATCAATCTGTACTTCAATAGACAAGGTATCTCTAGAGGTCTGACCATATCTAGTACTAAAGCACTCTCACTCTGGTTATCCTGATTAGGAACAGAGAGGATCAGTGACCTGTAGATAATCATCCAGATAATGGGGCCTAACTGTGTAAACTATTTGACCCTTTTAGTGCTCTTAATGCAGAAATGAGTACATCATGACCATTGGTCAGCATGATGCACCAATGAAGTGCTGACAAGTGTTCATGGGGGGCCCATAAGGGAGGTCAGGTTTGAGGGGGTCAGCATTTTTTCAACCCCTCTGACAGTGGGGGTCAAAATAATTTCACCTGTTTTCAGTGGAAAACAAAAGCAATTTTCGTGCCTTATGGGTGGGGGGGGGTCGAAACTTTTTTTCGCACATCCGTGCACAAACCCACCAACCCTAAGGCCATGTAGTATGTTGCAGGCGATATGAGTCGGTATGACCCATGTAGTCCTGGTGAGTCCATATGATGCATGGATGAAGCACTGGTGAGCAACCTGCCAGGGCTGCATTCTAGCATTAAGACGACCAATGGGCATGATGCATTATTGCGCTATCAGCCTTTAAAGACAAATGCGCCAGGATACACAGAAGGGCTCACCTGGTGACAAAAAACAAGACCTACCAAAGACACCATCTCAATGTTATGTCACACTCTCTCAGGACCATTTTACCTCTACATATTTTTTTTCAGCTCATTCCTGATCATTATAAATACATGAAAGACATTTATAAGTCATTTATATTCCCATAGGATGCTATAGTTAAGGGGAAGTAAATATTTTTGAAAAAAAATCTTTTATCAAAATGTTTATATAGATATCCTTTTCTATCCAGAGAGTCTTGTAGAAAAATTAGTAGAGGGGCATTATCTATGAAACATGATACGAAAGAATAGTTTTCCCATCCGCTTCTATAGTTAAGGCATTTTACACTTACATCATCATACTGTAAAAGTAAGCATGGTAACCTAAGGATCTTTTTGCATTTTTCTTAATGTGTGTGTATCATGTATATATATTAATGTAATACAGTTATATGAGACAATCAGCAGCAGAACCAAATCCTAGAATGTTGTAGCCTTTGTCTTTAAAGGGTTTATAAAGTGTAATGGATTTTGAGAGTGAGTACTATTGGATAAGTTGTTCATTCTGATATTTATTCAAGGTCTCAAGAATGGACTTCATTTAACAAAGGTTGGATTATGTTCCATCATATCTAAATACCATGTAAGTGGCACTTAGATCGTGGACCCTGGTTCACACTACAGCCATGTAGCTCTGATTTAGCACATTTTTGGTAGAGACATGGAGCTTTAAATGGGGGCTAGCATGGAAGATTACAACGTGGGTACCTGCCAAAAGATCATTCACAAATCCGCGGGACCCTGCGAAAAATTTGCAACGCTCTGATTGGTCTAGGGGTGGTCATGTGACTTGCTAATGTGGGTACGTCTTAAGGGGTGCATTCACTGTGACAGATGGACCATCCTTCTCCCTTCATTCGTATTTTTCTCCATAGAAATCAATGATAAATGATACGGATGAAACCGACGGATGGTCTATCCGTCAGCAGTGGACACACCCCTTTAGCCGTGCGGGCCCTCCTTTAACTCTTCCTTTACCGATTACGCAATAATGCGTAGTTTGGGCCGATTTTGGCCGATTTTTGGCCGATTTTGAGTTGCCTATAGCTTCCTCAAAATCCATTGAAACTCTTCGATTTTTCTGTTGGCCCTAGCTTGAGTTGGGTTCTCCACAGAGTCCAAATGGCTAGTCTCTATCTCTTATACTTTTTGTCTAGCAGTTTTACAAACTTGAGACAAAATCTTAAATTACCATAATAGTTTTCCATAGATTTAATCAATATCTAGGCTAAAAATCATGAAAAATGTCAAATAATACTTTTTTTTTGGTGAAAATTGAATTTGTACATTTTTTCATGCTCAACAAAATGGCATGAAAATTTTTAGTGTAGTTTGATGCATTTTTGGCCATTTTGGCTGGTTACCATGGCAACAGATATGAAAAAAATATGGATTTTGCATGGTTTTGGTTGCCATGGTAACCAAAAAAGAATGTTTTCCAAAATTTATTATCCACCAAAATTCCAACAAAAATGAATATACTTTATATCTACTACACTATGCACTTATATCATTGTGATTGATACAGGGAGTGCTAAGATATTGCAATTTGAAGTTACCTCATAAGATCAACTTTTCTCATCATAACACCACTTTTATGATGATATATCTCAGTAATTAAACTATATAGAGAAAAATTGGGTGTTGTTCTATCTGAATGATTAGCCTAGCATAAAAGATCACTATTTCCCTTCTAATTTGAATATTCACACAATTCCAACAGTTTTTGAGAGTTTATGTTGTAAACTAAAACCCTAAATTTGCACTGAAATACTCTGGTAAAAGAAGAGTTAAAGCATATCTTCCTACATAACCCTATTCCCCCTCAAAGATGTAGGGATGTTGTAGGGTCATATAAATATTCAGTATAAAGATGACCATTATTGTTCTACAACCTATTAACCCCTGAATGACAGCCCCTCAAGATTTCATTATGAATAGTCTTTGCCAGGACACATAATTTATATTTTTACATACGGTTTTTACCTTATTCCTTGTTTAATGCTACTTGCTTAGAAATAAATCTTAATGTGTTCCTACATTTCCAGGTTTTTAATATTGTACATGAGAACACATGTAAATGTACTAATTAATCCTAAATTGCATGCAAATGTGTCTGCTTCTTCCTGTAAACGGGTGGCCTGCTATCAGTGACAGTAGCTTGTTCTGTTATATAACAGCTATAGTTCAATGTCACTAGTACTGCTGTTATCAGAACACACCATGTGATGAGACAGGCGAGGTGGTCAATACTGGTGCAGACTAGAAGAGTGAGTCAGCTGGCCACCAGTTTTTGATGAGTATGAAAAATGATTCTAATCTCTCTTTTTTTTTTTGCAAAATAGCTACCAATATCATTGACACAGATCATGCATTAACCCAATAGGCATCTTTTTCAATGATTCAATTTAACTTTTGTCCACCATCACCATTTCAAAATCATATCAACAGTAGACATATCAATGTTGAAATAATGTTATTGTTCTTAATTCAACATTGATTCTGTCACCATTGATTCAACTATGTCAATATCTAATCAATGTTGACATGGCAAACTTAGAGTTCCTCAACTGATGGAACAATTTGATATGTAAACATGGGATTGATAGCAGAAGTTTCAGTGATGAGTATAAGAAAGACTAGCCCCTGCTACATGATCCTCATACATACGTGGGTTGCAGTAACAAGCTTATTTTGGTATTGTGTTTCCTCTCATAAAAGGCGCACCCTATGTCAAAGGAGAAGCTAGTTTTGATTATGAAAGTGTGCCCACAATCATGACAGTACTTTACTAATCTCGCAAGAAATATGTGAGTACCAGAAAGACAGCGGAGAAACACACACTGCATGATCTGCCTGAAAGCATAAGTACACTGATAATCTTTAAATTGAGAAAGTTAGTCAGTGGTGGCTAACCCAGATTAGTCAGTTTAGTATTAGTTTATTTGACTTACTTAATGATCAAAGTGACTAACCAATATTCAAAAGTGACTAATTGACTAGTCATATATTTCTAGGAAAATATACCAGTTTAGCACAGCAGGGGGCAGTACAATGTCGAAGAAGCATTTTCTTTTGACTGTACACTTTTAAAGCCCTATTTATTTGCTTAGATAAGGGTGATTTCATCTTACTGTGTATATAAGGTGAAAGGGCAAGTTAAACTGGCATCATATGTACTTAAAAAAGATTATAATAAATTGCAAGTTTTCTTGGGACGTGAGTAAAGGGGCAGAAACACCTATTACATGAAAACTATAATATCCATAATATATATATCCACATTGCTGTGAATGATGTTACAATCCTATACTTACGTAGGTTATGGGTTGTAAATATAATTGATGTGAGGCATATAATATGTTTCTTCAGAGCTGTGAAGGCGTGACATAGACAAATACGATGGTTTAACATATCAAAATCAACCCTGCTCTTTCTATTACTTTGGGAAATCAAATTCATATTTAGGTTCCTAGAAATCAAATGGGTTAGCCAGAGATGACTAACAAAATCGAAAAGGTTAGACATATACATATTCATCGTTACGACTAAGTAGGTTAGTCACATATGACTAAGTTTTTGGCCTTAAAGATTATCAGTGTACGGGATGGGCAACAAAAGTTGCTTATTCCAGCCTACACATGTTGGTCCTGGGCCTAATATTGCATTATTCCATCTCATCAGGAGAATTGATGGAACTAAACAGGGTATGCAGGGTGTCCCCTCCCTTTTCCCTGTAGTTGAGACTTCATTTACCCCCTTTTAGCCTAAAATTTAGACAAATGCATGTATCAAAAGAGGGATGCAACGGCAAGCGCTATTTGGACAAGGATCTCGTCCAACTGAGGTGCTTATTTGGACAGGATTTTCTGAGAAACACGATGTATAGGAAACAGGACAATATTGGGAATATAGCTCACATAGCCATTATCAGCTGGGGGCTGCCATTAGACCCCGACGGCACTATGACTAACACCTTCAGCCCCCGACTCCGCAGTATATGCCAGGGATGCCTCCCATTGGTCAATAATACAATAGCCATGTGCCGTATAAGAGACATGACATATTAGAAATAGGGATATAAGAAACGGTCAGACTGTAGTATAACTTACTAAGATACGGGACTCAAATACATGTACATTAATGAAAGCCGCAACGAGTAGTAGCAAATATTCACGCTGCCACGAGTGCAGATCTTGGTGGTAGTAGCAAATATTCAAAAGTATTCATATTCATGCCGTCCCTTGTCTACAATAAGGGATGAGAAACTTGGAGAGCCCAATTCCACTTTTCTCCATACCTAGCTAGGCCTACAACAGGCGGCCAACAACATCTAGCCCATAACTATCCAGTTCTCCCTCATTGTCCAGACCTCCCCCAGACTGTCTGAGTTACCTATATGATATACTTGGCAAAAGCACTATAGTTGGAAACATAAACCCTCCACGCAGGATTTCAACATTGTACATTAAAACAGTAGACATAAGATTTCTTTCTAAAAACAAGATAGAAGTAGATAATGCCATACCTTACAGAGAGTCCTGATACTAGTTGTTTGTGCCTGGTATACCTACAGGGCACCACTATCAGGCAATCAGCTGTCTCTCCGCCCAGTGGTCTATATTGTTATTCAGCTGATAGTGTTATCAGCTCTATCAGCTATTGTTCAGGTTTGAGTCCTGAGTGACACTTAAAGAGCTCTTCCACCAAATACATACAGTAAAACTCTGCCATGGCTTATAATAGAGGGGCTCTGAATAGGGGCACATCCCCTATGTGCCCAGCAAATTGTCATGAGTCCTCGTCAACCTGTGTGAAGTGGCTCACACGTGTCGCTAGATGGAACACGACGTCGTTATAGCACAAGATCACCAGCAATAGCAAATGCTATGCCACAGTGGCGAAAGATGATCGATTGAGTTATCACTCAAAAAGGAGTCACCATTGATGACCAATCATGGCGACAGATGTCGACAATTTGCTGGGTGACATGTCGATTCTAAGAATGTCACATGTCACTTAAATCCTGATGTCCTATGTCACCTCTAAGAACTTATTATGTCTCTCTCATGTCACTAACCTTTATACTCATGTCACTAAGGCCCATGTCGCATGTCAATTCTAAGAAATGGTGATGTCACCATGTCGAATTTAGTGGTTCAGACCCATTATAGAAGTTTTCACCCTTTGGTGCAGCGAATAGGGTCACCCTGAACTTAGGGTGCGGCTTATATGAGGAGTTTTACATATAGAGCCTAAAGTAAGGAATGACAACCTTTTCAGGCTCTAGATGTTGCTTATCGCTTACCCACAAACTCAGGGTGTGGCCTATACAAAGGTTCAGCTTATACATGTACATGAGGTTTTATATCATTTTGACATTGTTAAGCACCGATGTCTCAAAAAAGCTCCTACCTTGAATAAGCACTGGCTGTAAGTGTAAGAGATATTCAAATAAGGACCAGTCTCGTAAAACGGCTAGGGTAGCGATAGGTTTATTGAGATTTGTAAGTGCCAGCACACAGAAAAAAAGGGTCTTCGATGTGAGTAGCATAAGAATACCTAGGAAAAAGCCTGTCCTGCCAGGCATTCTTCATGTTGATAGTTTCAGGACTAATAGCCTTATACGGAAATAAACTTCGGATAACCTTGTGATATTCTTAAAGAGTCCATTAATTTCAAGTCTTCAGAGAAGTACACATTGACACAATAGAAGTGTTCCCAGAAGCATTCTAGCAATAATGTACCAAAATAAATGTATTGTATATCTTCATATCGATTCTACAACTTGTGTAAACAAGCCAGTTGAGACAATAGTTGTGGCAAGTACTGGGAAAGGGGGTCTTATTGCACCCTGCACTAAGACCCCTTTTCGCGTGTCACAGTTATTGATTTTAGTTGACACTTGCAAACCTTCTAGCACCTTTGTTTTATGAAATCATGAAAGATAAGTTTAAGTGTTCCTAGAAGCACCTTTATGTAAGTTATTTTGTTGATATCTTTTTTTTGTGTTTTGTTTTTTTTTTTCTTTTTTTATTTGCTTTTGTCTTTTTTTTTTCAATCTTTCCTAGGGTAGCGATGGTAGCATTTTTACCTTAGAGCTGTAAACTCATGCAATTACTTTGATGTTATATGTTGTTTGTTTTTTCATGTTTGAGTTATTTCAAATCTAATTCGTTGAATTTTTTCTTCTTCCGTGGGTGTTGGTGGAAGCATGTTGAGGTTAGAGCTGTATTAACCTCGTGCAAACCAACACATACAGTTCTCAATGCCTAATTTGGGAAAGATTATGCCAATTATTTTATAAGCCCCTATAGTCCCATCCCGACCCACAGAGGGAAAGAGGATTTTAAGTGTTGAATTTGAAAACCCTGAATCTAGTGTCACCCTACTATCTGCCACATCCAGCTATATATGACCGCTATTGGTATAATTACGTAACAATTATGATTATTAATATTAATATGTGATGTTATATTATATATGAATGAATATAAGAATATAAGAATCCGCAATAAGGACAAATACACATTATAACAAAGAACATATTATTGGTACTTGTATATATTATGATTTATTATATGAAATATGTAACAGATGGAATATGGACTTTTATTAATCCATCAATAATGCTGGTACCGCAGCACCAGCATAATTTCTATGAAAGCCAAAGGATTATACCCTCATAAGATGCCAAGCATTAAGCTCTACCCTTACCTTATTACCAAATATGGACATAAAACTGGTGTCAGCTTTCACACCTTAATGAATATATACTTACCATATATGGACATGTACATAAAACTTTGGACCAAAAGGTGCGGCCGGTTTCCCACCTCAGGCCCGCAAGGAGGCACCCCATGAGGCTGGTGAAAGCTCCCGTTCCACCAATCAGCAGCTGGCTTTACTACCATGCATGTGATACTCCCCACCAATAATATGCATAGTTTACTGTATGTACCGACCGATCACCATGGAGACACTGACTTCCTGTGCTGCCCAAGGGTTGGGATATAAACCCTGGAGTAGACTCTGACCATTTATAGTGGCGCTTCCATGCCCACAGAGCGGTGGAGAACCCGGGTTTCCAAGATACCTCAACACTACTTCTACAGCATGACCTATGCCTATACAGAGGCATGAGTCCCTGGCAGATCTTAGACAGCTCAGGAGGAACACAGTACTTTGCCTGTTACAATGGTCAATGGCAAAATCGATCTTACTTTCAATGAAACTGACATCCTCGCATTAATTGACACAGGTGCAACCATCTCATGTATTGGAGAAGGTTTAGCATCATCCCTATCAAAACAGGTTACCTCAGAATTCCTCAGAATTAGGCTATGTGTTCAATTAGAAAGGGCATCAAATTGAAATTCAAAATTCAAAACAAGAGCTTCTCTCAACACTTTGCAATTCTACCTCAATTGACCCAACCAATCATACTGGGAACAGATTTTCTATCTAAAACAGGATCTTCTATCCAATTCTTCAATTATGTTCCTCAGACAAATCACAACATAATGGCATCAAAACCAGTCACCATACCACCATTTTCAGAAAGAGCAGTAACTGGTAAAATTACAGCAATGACCCCATTCTTCCAATCACAAGGTGTAACTGATATTTTAGAATGAAGCTCACATTTTCCAAGATATCTGGTTAAAAGGTCCCTGGTGACACCTGACAGATTTAACAAACATCCTGTCATATCAATGAACATCTCCAGTTCTCCATACAAGGTCAAAAAGCGAGAGATAATAGGGATATATACCCAAAACTCAACAGATCTAGAAGATCAAATACATAGGGCCCCAAAAGTATAGAAATGATAAGTGAAATGAAACCTGTGATCTTCTCTAAAATGGATGCCCAACAAGGGTACTTCCAGATTACAATTAGACAAGAGGACAGGGACAAAGTAGCTTTCCTCACTAGGACCAAGAAATATAGGTACAAGGCTATGCCAATGGGATTGGCCACTAGTGCCCAGGTTTTCCAAGCCATGGATACCGTGTCCTTCAAAACTTACAGTACAAATGTGCCATTCCATACCTGGATGACATATTGTGTTTATCACCCTCAATAGATTAATGCTTCAATGACCTAAGGGATATCTTCCAAACACTCAAATATGGCAATTTAAAGCTGAAAAAAGAAAAAGTGTGAGTTCTTCCTAGAGGAACTAGATTTCCTAGGCATGAAGGTGACCACTGGCGGTATTAAGCCTTCACCAGAAAAGGTTGATAAAATCCAATCTTTTCCAACACCCAAAAACGTAAGAGAAGTCAGATCCTTCACAGGACTGGCCCAATTCTACAGAAAATTCATCAAAGGATTTAGTGAGACAGCTCGGCCACTTTCTTAAGTTAAGAAACAACACCACCAACTTGATCATCCCATCAGACATGTGCTCGGAATATATTATTAGTTATTTTGTAAACATTGGAGAAAAACTCGCCAATGATCTGCCACCTGGTGATGCATATGTGAACCACTCAGATGTGTATGGAATACAAATCTATTGAATGATATCTCTTACATAGATTTTATCAAACTAGTTAAGGCAATAAATGTTAAAAAACCCTCGGCCATAAACAACTGTAAAGCTTATGTTATAAAGGATGCTATGCTATCTATTCCTGAGGTATTTCTATATCTTTACAATTTGTGTTTACGCAAAGCGACTTTCCCAGATAAATGGAAAATTGCCGCTGTGGTTCCCCTTCATAAGAAGGCAAACTCCTTACAGGTTAGTGATCTAGGACCAATAAGCCTCTTACCAATTACAGGTAAGATTTGAGAAAAGATTGTCTGTAAGAGGTTACAGGTTTGTATGGAAACTAATGACTTACTGTGCCCCATCAGCATGGCTATAGAAAAAAGCACTTGACCCAGACCATCATCACTGAACACTTATCTCTAATCATAAATAATATTATCACTGATAAGCCAACCTATTGCTGATATCTGGACTATAAAAAGGCTTTTGACACAGTTTCACATTTAAAGTTATTAAAAAAATTGGAGGCTTTTAGACTTAGTAAAAAAACCTGCGATTTTTTTGAAAATTATTTGACAAATAGATATCAAATGACCTTAGCTAATGAAAAGATTTTTATCACAAAATTAATTACATATGGTGTCCCTCAGGGCTCAGTTTTGGGTTTGGTGCTCTTTTCAATATATATATATATATATATATATATATATATATATATATATATATATATACTTCATGTGAAGACGCGATGCATAGACATCTACAAAAAATATCTAGATGGTGTATAAATAAGTCCCTCACTATTAATGAGGCAAAGACTAAATGGATGGTGTTTAATCAAAGGGCAAATAATGACTGTAATTTCATGCTTAATGGTATTAAGTTAGAGAGAGTGTTGGTCTTCCCTTATTTGGGTATCACATTGGACCCTGAGCTTAAATTTGTTGAGCACAGGGCTCAATGTATTAGGAACATAAAAAATAAATTGTTTCAATTTGGGAGGACTAGAAAATAAAGAACTACAGTTACTACAGAATAAGGCCTGGAGAATAGCATACCTAGTTAAACTTGAAGAAAATCCTACTATGACTACAAAGGAGATCCAAGTAGAAAGCAATTGTAGTGAATTAGCCAACAGAAGAGACATTTACCTGTTGTTATGTGCCTATGATTTGTCTCATAACCCAATTTATGTAGACAATAGAACTATCCCAACTAGATTTCACCAAGGAAAAAGATTAAATGTTATTAGGTCACTAAAACCAATTGTAATACGAAGTGCTTTATACCGAGCTATCGAAAGACTTAAACCTAAGTACACGCAAATTAAAGATTTATATACTTTTAAATCTAGCATTAAGAAGGATTACCCTGCATGTTTCATGTAACGGTTAATTTATATCAATTTTATACAATATTCATACTCCATCTCATATCATCAATCCCCCCCCCCTGAGCTATCAACAACTGTGAATATTTTCAGTTAGGTTACTGGAAGGCCTAAAATAAGTTGCGAACAACTGGAGGTCGACATACTATTCATTTTAATTGTTCTGTATACACTGCTGTATGACATTCATTGGACCTAGCTTAAAAAAAAAGCAAGGATGCTAGGAGAGGGACAATGTTAATTGTATTGTTCTTCCAGACTCAATAAACCACTTTAAAAAGACTGTGAAAAAGCCTTCCAGGCCCTGAAAGACGCCATTAGCACTAATGTCATCTTACTGTACCCAGACTATTCAAAAGAGTTTCATCTGACAACAGATGCATCAGGTACAGTTCTTGGGGCTACCCTATCCCAAGAGAAGGAAGGCAAACCGCGACCGGTAGCATTCTCTGGCCGCTCACTCCATGAGCATGAAAAAAATTATGGGGCCTCACAGAGAGAACTGTTGGGAGTTGTATTTGCAGTGGGATACTTCAGACACTACCTGGAAGGAAGACATTTCCAACTATATACTGACCATCAGGCACTCATCCCTATACTGACCAAGTTAGATAACAAAAACATGTGGGCCAGATGGGCATTAAAGATTCAACAGTTCTCCTTCACCATACAACATGTCAGAAGGAAACTGAAAATACCAGCTGATGCAATGTCCAGAAGAGACTATCCATTGGATGACAAACCTATGACTGAATTACCACCAAAACCCAAATCATCAGGGTTCAGTACAGGATAATGTTCAATGATGAAACCAACTCTCAATCATTCAAAAACGATGACCCTACAATCACACTCACCAAACTCACACCCTACCCCATTCTCAAACACAAATCAACTCATCACTTCTACTGCGCATGCGCAGATGAATACACCTCATCACACAAAACACATGCATTTGATGCACAACCACACAACTCAGACAAGGGCACAACATCCCTGTGCCAAAAACCAAAACAAAACCTACATCACACAAGCACATGGAGCCTGACGTCCTTAACGTCATACAGGCACCTCTAGATGTGCAATCACCCAATTTGGTAGATCATGAAAGGGAACCAACTCAGGAGCTGGCCAGCCTAAACCCAGGCACATCACCCCGGCTGCTCTCTTCACCAGAACCTCCCACTCTGACTACCAGCTCATCCAACATCACAGCCTGCCTACACCCAGGCACACCGACCCAGCCGACATCACCTACACCACATGCCATCACGGCAGTACAAACACTTCAGGAGACGGCACGCCCAAACACAGGCACAACCCCCAGGCTGTCTGAAAACACAATACAAAAGCTGCCTCTACTGAATTTAAAAAGAGATGTTACACACATGTCACGCCACCTGGCAGAACAAACAAAACATCTGATGGAAATTATGGAAAGTATGACAGACCCTAGCATCTCAATCCTCAATTTGAAAAGAGAGCAAAGGACATCACATACCTCGAATCAGGCATAGTCCCCAATGACACAAACAAGCGAGAGAGAGACAGAGAGATTCATAAGGTCAACCCAGGATCACATGATGATGGAGGGTGTCCTAGTACACATGAACTCCACCTTATGGAAAAAAATTCCAAGAATTCTCTTTCCAACCTGTCATACCTGAAGACATAAGGTTCCCAATCTTAAAGCTATTTCATGACATACCAATGGCAGGCGATGCTGGTACTCAAAGAATGCTGTCAACCTTGCTACCAAAAGTATACTGGAAAAATATGGCGACAGACATCGAAAAATTCACAGCAACCTGCCACATTTGTCTCAAGGCTGAAAAGATGAACTACACCAACACACTACCCATGACAAAACACCAAACACCTTCATACCCATTACAATTCATTCACATAGATGCAATCGGTCCTCTGCCTAGAACAGAGGGTAAGAACAAATATGTACAAGTAGTGGTCAATTGATTTTCTAAATTTTGTATAGCATATGCTACCACCTCACTTGACACTGATACCACCACAGCAGAATTCATAGACAAAGTGGTTCTAGCAGAAGGCACACCGTATTACAATCAGATAACGGGACTTCATACAAGAATTCAAAATTCAAGAAGATGACCAACACCCTCGGCATCAAACACATTTTTAGTTCCCCTTATTGACCCTAGTCCAATGGTCAAGCAGAGGGAATGCGTGCCTTCTGCATGGATAACCAAAAGATATATACCTACCCCACCTGGTGTTTGCCCTCAACAATGCAAAATCCAGTATTACAGGATATACCCCATTCTATATTATGAAAGGAAGAAATCCAAGTACCATCATTGACAACAAACTACCACTACAAGAAGAGAAAAGTCTAACCCTCCATATCATGGACAGACTCAAGAGGTTAGATTATACTCACAACATGGTAGTCACCAACATCGAGAAAAGAACAGAGGAAATAAAAAAGCAACATGACAAGAAAGCTTGAGAATCCGGGCGAACAAAAGAGTCACTGGTGTATGTAAAAATATCGCGCCTTCTGGACAGAGAAAAATGTCTAAAACTCCAGGAGGTATATGCTGGACCATATATTGTGTTACAATTCAATTCCGAGTCCTCAGTGATTCTCAATGCAGTCAGAACCATGAAAATGGCACCCAAGCTTGTACATGTAGATAGCTTAAAGCTGGTATGCTGTATCAGACACAATAACTATCTACAATGACTTATGAAACCCAACGACAACTTAGTTAGCAAGCTCTGGAAAATTGTTGCTAAAAACCACCAACATATATAGAGTAGGACCTACACACTCCAAAGTAAGAAGAAGAACAAGAGTTGGATTAAAGCACTAATCTTTGGCAAATTATTATCAAATCTACAAGTTAAGCACCAAAAATGCAAATTCTACGACAAAAAAGCATATAAAGTGCATATTAAGCACCAAAGTGCATATTTACAAAACGATTCATGAATCATTCATGAAAATACAAAGAGGATTCATCTTTTTCTTACTATCCCTCACTTAGTAATCACCCAGTGTAGCAGCGTGGCAGCTTTAACTCCTGGCAACTTCAAAAATCTGCTCAAAAACCCTACATAAATCTTAATGCCGTACAGATTAATGCTTACCAGCATTAAAAAACTTAAGCGCCCGCGCTTTACCTTAACCTAACCCTTACCCCACCCTCACTATAGACTACAGGAAAAGCTGCTCACCTACCAGCCAGTGAAACGGCGGCAGGCATCACAAACCCCCCCCCTTCCCAAGTGCTAAAGCCTGCAGATTTAGACTGGAGTGGCGCCACCTGTAGGCGCAATAGTAAACGATCAACACTAATCTGGAGAAAAAGCCGACCTAACGGCAGGGTGACACCTCTTGACCCCCTGACCCTACACATCAAGAAGTCTGGAGTTGCCACACCCAAGGACCACTGAAGAGAACGCCATAAGCACTGCTACACACCTGCACTTTCATCACCTGCACCATACACTTTCTTCATATTAGGTATTTAGGAATTAACCCTAAAATATAAGGGGTATATATACAAGAAAGCACATTCACTAAACACAGTTGAAGAAACTGCTGCAGCAGAAATGCAGTCACTACCATTATTCTTAATCCTCATGACGGTGTGCACCCCCCACCAGGTGGTGCGCAAGAATATAGGACTCATTTATGAGCAATTACCAGGACAGATCATCACGGGACACGACACTCATCAGATTATACTGGCTGTACCCTACACCATACCATCTATAACCCCTGCCAAACCACATATTAATGAAGCCATCAAAACACTACAGTTACCATCATTAGGCCCAAGGGACAGCCATTATTTAAAGTTATTACAGCAAGCTTCGGATTTTGACAAATTAGTCACCAACATTGTCCAGAACATCACCATCACTATGAACAATATTAAGCACTTCCTGTCCGACCCCAACAACAGCCTGCCAAAGAAAGCTATCTTGTCCTTCCTAGGGGAGCTCTTCAAACATGTAATTGGCCTGGCTACAACATGTGACATGGACTCCATCATTAACGTTACCACTCATCTAGATAAAAGGTTAGGTATCCTTTCCTACACTAATGAGCAGACCGCTCAAGGACTGCACGACATCACTACACAATATAATGACTTTTTAGACACTTATATCAAGGAGCAGGACATCATGCAAGAAGCACTACTTAATATCACAGACTCTATTGATTCCTGGTCTGATGATTTTTCTACCACCTTGACCTCCCTACAAGCTCAGAATGACGGGCAGTTGGCCCAGTCAGCGATCATTTCCACGCAGACCTTGGTTCTTCTAACTAGACTAGCTTACCAAGAAGGTCTTGGTAAAATAGAAAATTCATTAAGACTATTATCCACCGGAATCCTGGCACCAGATATGATTAGACCAACTGAACTGGTCCAGAAATTACATTTATTGAACACCCAATTAAAGATTAACAGCCCTGGATTGGAAGTAGCAGTTATTGATACAGCATATTACTAGCCTGTGGCACTTTACACCTACTCAAAGACCCATTTATATATTCACATTGATGTCATAATATCAGCCACAGACTCAGCATTTAATTTATACCATATTGTTACTATGGATGTCCCCATGGACACAGAGAACACTAACTCCACAGGATCTACTTCTATAATAACCAAGACCACCTATCTCACAGTGAACGAGGCAGCGACCCTGTATCTGGAGAAGAACAATGCCATCCTACTTTCCTGCCCTGGACAAATCCTGAAGGTCTGTTCTAGGACTATTTCTAGAATCAGAAGTGATAACCCCACCTGCCACATAGCAGCCTTCACCAATAATCAGGCAGCGGTAGCTAAGCTCTGCACCTTTAAGGTACAGCCTCTGAAGCCCATTGCAACCTCAGCTTTGGCTATAGGCAAGGACAAGTATTTGATCTCTACAAATCAAGAGTTCTATCATGTTATCTGTCAGCACAAGACACCCACTACCAAAAGAGCACCGGTCACCATGGAGACACTGACTTCCTATGCCCGCCCCAAGGTTGGGATATAAACCCTGGAGTAGCCCTTGGAGATCATCAGTCGCCTCCAGATGGTCACTATTGATATACGACATAAACGCCTGAGATTATAGCACTGTACTTATCTCACGCCTCTGGATATTACCAGCTTTTATCACACATCCCTAACACTAATAGTGTTGGACAGTATACATGTACATGATGTCGGTGTACCATTAGGCCACTCAAAAGGATGTCCTCGTTTCTTTGACAACACCAACTCCTAAAACTATTACCAGGATTTTCTATTTTTTTTTGTGTTATTGTTGTTTTGTGTTTGTACTTCATACCTGGGCCAAAAAAAATTAAGGTGTGTTTCCAGTAACATGACTTGATAAGGTAGGGTCGGTAGGTCAGATTTCCTTTTACATTTATATAGGAAATGTTAGGGCACATATCAATGGATGTATCAAAGTGATTTCATTGTAAAATAATGATGGGAAAATGACAACTGTGCGAGAGGGGAAGAACACGAAAAGAATACAGGAAAAATCCTCAAAAAGTAATGTAAATTTCTTTAAAATATGAAAAAATGAGACAGATTCTTCAAAATCACAAGAAAAAGTAGGGTTTTTTTTGCCCCTGTTTTGCTAGGGTCGGTCGGTTTTTTTTTATATGGCCCTGTCAGTATTATGAGGATCCCTGGTAGATTCAACAGTTAATTTTACAGTGTAGACCATCATGGGCAGGACAGTATACTCTCTCCCACATCTTCAAGGCCGAAAAAATAAAGGGACTTTATTGACTGACACAATCGTCTTTAGTTTGACTGCAAGTATGTCCATAAATACATGCTTAAATCATCCAAAATTCCATAAAGGACACTCAAATATGTTAATTTGATTACGTGCAAGGTGAACAGAAGCCTAAAGGTTTTTAGAAAGGCCTTGCCTCGTCCAGTCCTGGGGGCTCGCCACCCTAGATATTGATTACAAAGATATCAGAGATAGTATACACTCACCATCCACGTGTATTACAGATATATAGCACTCACCCAGCCAGGGGACATAAGGTTGGGGGGGGGGAATACCCTCCATACATAATCATTTTCTTCAATTGTATCTATTATTAGTAGTGTTTAAAAAACTATGCCTCCTTGCAGAGGGTGACAGAGCAGGACACATAGTCTATCTCATTTCCTCTCTCTCTCTCTCTCTCTCTCTCTCTCTCTCTCTCTCTCTCTCTCTCTCTCTCTCTCTTCCTCTCTCTCTCTCTCCCTCCCTCTCTCTCTCTCTCTCTCTCTCTCTCTCTCTCTCTCTCTCTCCCATGCCTTATGTTGCCAAAAGGCAACTTTCTTTTGGCAACACATCAGTATGGGATTCTAAAAATACCGTCCTCTACAGACAAGGCTTGGTTTTTTTACCATCCTCACAGCAACAAAACTTAACGTTTCTCTGTCCTGAATAGTTAATGAGATATTGTTTATGAAAATCAAAAATATTTTGTGGAAAAGTATATGATTGGGCTTTTCGGCTATGGATGGGCTAATTGAGATTTTTCTTAAAAAGGGTTCAGGCAGAATTGCCACTTGAGTAGAGCTTATGAGATACGCTGTATTGCTCCATCATGATGGTAATTTAACATCAAGTGGCCCTAAAGGCATGGCCTCAAACCTCCTTTGATATGCCTGTATGCATGAAGTAGGCCAACCTCTTCAGATCCTCCAAGACGCATGAGGGCCCTAACAATCAAAACTTAAAGTTTAAGTCACTTCCATTCCTTGAATAATGTAGATTATTGAATTATTAACATATGTTTTGAGAATTAAGAAGTTATCAGAAAACTTCATACTAACCTGTGGGAAATTCACTGCTCTTCATATGACATTCTCCTTTTTTCTATACGTTCACGGGCTTGTATTCCAAGCTTCTTGCATGTGTCATTTACATGTTGCCTCGTTCTATATGCAGTTCGTTCTTCAGACTTTTTTCATCCTTCCGTCTTCTCCATTATATACCTGAAGGCTTCGCTACGCTGTGTCTTTCACTAGATGACTGATTGATCAATAGTAGGTATACTCTTCCTAAGAATGATTGTTATATGGCACTGGTAATTCTTTGGATCTCACCACCAACTTTTGCATGTAGACCAGGTTGTCTGTGATAAAGCTACAATGTAGCTCTAAGAGGTCCATACATGGTCCCTAATGAAGACCCTGGAGGAGTACATATAGAGATAGTGGAGGTCTGAGGACGTGGAGGATGGACCTTGATCAAGATTTCTGAGTCATGGTTCAGACGGTAGCATTATTTACACTGTCCCTCACCTCGTAGCCCGGGCCTCGTAGCAGCATTTATCTTAATTATTCGGGGTCTAGATGGGGGGTCCCCATGTCACATGTCGATTTTAAGGAAATGCAATGTCTCATGTCACTAACTTTTTCCTTCTCCATGTCCTTGTCACTAAGCTTCATGTCACATGTCGATTTTAAGAAATGACCATGTCATCCTGTCGAATTTAGGGGTCTAGACCCATATTATTAGGCAGAGTACCATAAGAATATTTTTGAAAGGTCTTTTAAAACGTTCAAACCGACGTAAAAGAAACTGTTTCAGAAAGGCTTTTAGACATTTTAACTATATCTTCTCACATGTCAATAATACAATTTAAAACTCTGAAAAAAACTTTGATTGCGTCAAAAAAAGACATCTCACTGCAACCTTATAGTCATAAAAGAAACCTTCAGGCTGGCAACCCCTTGAATTTGTTAAAATAAATCTGAAACAGTGTTAAGTCCACCTTACAAAAAGAAAGAAAAGAAAACTGGGGCTAATTTTTGTGTTCCGTTTTTTTTTTTTTTTTTTTTTTTGCTTTTTTTTTGCCCAACACTAGATAGGCGTATATGCAAGGAAAACAATCTCCTTGCACAAAAAAAGGTCACATTGTTGTGTTTCTGTTGTTGTTTTTATTGTTCTTGTCTGTTTGCTAATCTCTTTGTTTTTACAAGAAATATTGAAATGACGTTTTGTTTTGAAATGTAAAGCACTTTTTATCAGTAACGTTTAAATTTTCTAAGTTCTTTGCTTTTCTTTTCCATCTTTTTAGGAGGGAGAGTACCTTTGCCAGCTGCACACGTTGTCATTGGCCTACCACATCGTGGTTCAATAAACGCACCCCAGGGGGCAGCACCATTTCCCCCGTTTCAGCCGGGCGTGTTTCACCTTTTGTAGTTGTTCAGTCATCAACATCCGGCGGCCAACATGTATCTCAAAGTGCTGGTCGTGGCGCTGTTTTTAACAGGAATTCAGCATGCAACCCGGCTGCTGTAAGTTTATGCTGTACACAGTGTGTGAAGCACGTTATGGTCTTTGCATGTAAGAAATTATAAGTCGGAAAGTGAAATAGTTACAGGGATAGCACTATTTAAATGTGCGAGCTGCACCTCTGTCTGTCACTTGCTGTCTGTACTGAGGTACTGACTCTACTCCGTAGACACTAGACTGTCAGAGACCAAGTGTGTCTGTTGTAGTCTGTTTGGTCAGCCAATCTGGCAGAGTGGCCATTTCTCACAGAAGTACTTACTGTTCAGGTCCAATGCTTCCACCAACACTTCCCTCAATATATATCCAAAGATTCACAATACACAAAGCACTTGAAATACTTGTGATAATTAATAATCCAGGTGATTTTCAAATCTCCCTCCCTAACTCCAAATCATTGTCGGCCATCTTGAAGCCAGGTGTAGCCACCTAGTGCCAAAAAGACTACGCTATTCTTGGTTGGTTAGCCCTATGTTTCAAGAGCAGTCTAACACCAGGTAGCACCCCAGCATGTTGACAATGGAGGCCATTGAGGTAGTGATATCTAAGCTCAAGATAAACATGTAAGATTTATTGGATATATCTCATGTTTCAGTCAATATAAGCTGATGTACATGGAAACTACATGTTTGTGAATAGGAGGGAGAATTTCCAGGAACTGACAGTGAGTACTTAGTTCAGACTAGCCATGTGTTTGTGCCACTATAGGCTTGTATACATCTTGGATCCTGCCTGTGAGCAGGCAGGTATTTCGGCCTAACTGACTCCTACTGAGGCAACACAGTCTCAGTCCATTGATCAACAGGGGGTCTGGTTGCATGTGGGTCTCTTCTTGGGATTTTGACCTGGCCGGAAGTAGAATGACGTCACACTGGAGACAAACATTCACGCCACCTCAGTTCCTCAGGGACGTGGTGGGACCATGCTGTCACACACTTCTGACTGTTTTCAGATGAGATCTCATTTGAATAATAATCTTCCATTTAAGTTTCCATAAGTTTCAGATGATCTCATATAAATGTAATTCAAATTCAGATGAGTTCTGGCATATATCCTTGATGGGGGCCTCTGCCCCCGAACCCCCGTTTGGCCGGGCACAGTGGCGGCGTCAACATTCGTCTCCACGGAGGGCCAGGTTAATTCTGCAAGAAGTGGCCCTTTTGCGTCTGCGTTGCTCCCCAAATACCTTTAATGAAAGACACCCTATCCCACCCTGTCCATGCAAGGGGAGTACGGGGGTGTGGCTAGAGGTATCGAACCACCAAAACATTCTGCACTATAATTTAATCATTAATGTAACTCATGCGCCCATAAAAGTGGAATTTCACCTTTCAAACACTCAAAATCATGGAGAGGCACATTTTCCCCCTCTCTGGGTGCCAGATCCAGACGTCGTTCACCAACCCAGTTTTTCTGTACGTACATATGTTTGAACCCATCCCCATTTTGGCCTATTCTGCACACAATTAGTGATTATTTCCAACCTTTTTTTAAATCAATATTTTGGGATCCTAGACAAAGGAGCTGTCCCTTGTACTCCATATATTCTGAATCACAACAGGTTAAACATTTTATCTATGCTTTATTTAAAAGTTTGTAATGATTTTGAACTCTAATATAGACCAATCACAGCCCTCCAAGTCCTAAATCCGTACATCTCGGTGTATTACCGGAAGTGACGTCATCATCAATAGTGGAACGATACCTTGAGGTCATGAGGTTGAGGCCCAGCTTGAGGCTGATCAGCCTGATCATCAGGCTGATGAGGCTTGATTTTATTTATGATTTTGTCCGGAAAAGTGTTGACAACACTTTTCCAGACGAAATCATAAATAAAATCTGTTGTAAAACAAACAAAAAACTGGGGAATACCTGAAGCTTGTGTATTACTACAATAACCATAATGATAACAGGAAACTTTCTCAGCTACTATCAGTAAAACACTACTGCAAATCATCAAGCAAGCCCGCAGCGATAAATTGTAACCTGTCATATATAAAAACACTGTACAGGGTTCTCCTCACACTGCAATGATACCGGCGGGCTGCCGGCGTCATGTTTACTACCGCCGGTGTCAAATAACCCCAGAATCTCCGCTGGTGTTATTTTAGCTCTCTGTAGGTTTTTGAATTTTGAAAATCCATCAATTATAACCAAATTTATGCCCCTTTTAGCACTTTTTGTGGGTCAAAATATGTAATTTCTTGTGAAAAGGATGAGCAAATCTCCTAATATGAATATCTTAACCACCATTTATCACTATAATGGGCATCAAACCCATAATTACCATAATCCCTCGTGTATAAGACGCGTCTTCTACACCAAACAAAAGGCTGGTGCGTCTTATAGCATTCTCTCAAGTTGGGGTGCGTCTTATACAAGGGGTTATTTTACTATAGAAAAGTACTAATCTTACAGAATTTAGAGTAGCGTCTTATACGCGAAACAGCCGTTGGCTAGTTAGGGGTGCGCCGTCTTCGCCCACTGCATCTTCTACGAGATAGATTACGGTATTATATTGAAAGTTTGCATAATGACTTTTGTACATTGTCGCACTCGGGGTTTACGATGTGATTTTTGAATCTGCGGAGAACCCTTCTGTATAACTTAATCAATGTTGATCTGGTGCTGACATGAATGTATCCTTACAGTTGTCAATAAAGCCTTTTTGAATCTTGAATCTTGATTAGTTTAGACTTTAGTATGAAGGGAGTGGTTGTTATTTATCAACATTAACATGAGATTTCACACGTACACACACAAAAAAATGTATGCCCCCCTTGATGAAGATGGCAATCAAAATTTTTATGCCCCCCCCCTGCACCTCCCTTTTTCGGGTCCCTCTTTGATCTATAGTAAAGAGTGTCTAAAGATCAAAGAGGGATGTGAAAGTTTCTTCTTGTGGTACAAGGCTTAATAAAGGGGACTGCAGACTGGCCTGATTCAGTCAGCCAACTGAATCGACCGATCGAGTCGGGGGAAATCAAATATATCAGATCGTACAGACACGATTGGGAGGGAGTCTCCTGCATACACATAGAGATACCCCCGTTACCGATCGAATCTGCTGAGGATTGGGCCCATCTGCGGTCGGCTTAAAGAGTGGGTAGCATGCCAAATTTCCATATGGGTGACTGCCAAAAGATCATTAAAAAAATTACAGGAACAAGCAGAGAAATTGCGGCGCCTGATTGGTCAAGGGGTGGTCATGTGACTTGCCATGGCGGGTAGGTCTTAGCATGCTAGACACCCTTTAACAAGTGGGTAGTACGTCAAATTTCCAATTTTGTGTCGAGATTACATAATTGTCTATGGTAGGATCCCGGGATAGAACCGTAGGCCAACAATGCCTGAAGTACTAGCTGCCAAGGTCATCTCACACCACACTTATAGCGTTCTATGGGGTTGCGTAGTGTGGGGGAAAATCAGTACAAGGTGTCATGCCTAAGCTGACGTGTTCATTGCTGTGCCAACTGAAAGTAAATCCGAAGTCAGAGGTGCTGTTTCCCTCCATGATCAAGTTAACAAAGCCACTGCTTCAGGCTTAATTGCAACTTTCATTGAGAACAGACTGGGGGGGGCACTCGAATTTTTTTTGGTGGTGTGCGGCAGGGCTTCTGATAACCCTTACCCTTGTTAGGGGGATTTTACCCTCGAAAGTCCACCCTTGTTAGGGCATTTTCAGCCAAAATCTCCATGTTTTGGAAGGAAAATCTGATAAATAAAATCACATTTTGAAAATTGACTCAAAAATGTCAATTTGTTGGAAAAATTTTCTTGAAAAATACAGCAAAATTTCCCGAAACGCAGACTTCTTGCTCAAAAGTAGACTCTTGTTAGGGAGACTTTCTCAAAATTAGACCTTTGTTAGGGGGATTTTGGCCAAAAAGTGGCCTTGTCAGCCGCACGCATGTGGTACCAACACATGAAGTCCCCCCCTCCCCCGGGAACAGACCTCTCAAGGCCCACACACTCCATCCGAATCCTTGCTATAAGGCGGACCCTGAATTGAAGGAATGCTAGCTAGGGCAGCACTTTGAGCCGTTTCAATAGTAGTGTTATATCATATCAAATCCTGGAGTATAAGGTAGACCCTGACTTAAGGTAGATTCCATAGATGTCTTAAGGTAAATACAGCATGGGACTGTACTTTGTGTAAGTTGTGCTAGGTACTACAGAAAAATTTAAGATTCCACTCCTGTATTATGAGTGTATAGGATGTCTCTCGCATATATGACAATTACCGTAATCTCCCGCGTAGAAGGCGCAGCTAGCATAGAAGGCGCACCCCCAACCCAGAGAAGTCTGTTTCACGTAGAAGGCGCACACCTGAGGGCAGATTTTTGTCAATTTAATACTGTTTTATAGTAAAAATACCCCCCTACCCCATAAGGCGCACCCCAAACTCAAAGCAATGTCCCTCCTGCATAAAGGACCTTGCAGCATTTTGTTTGGCATATAAGACGCGCCTTATACATGGGAGATACTCTCGTATAAGCCGCACCCCGACTTTGGTAGTAGCTATATGCTGCACCCAAGGCTTGAAAATTGTTAGCGCGGCGACTAGTGAGTACTACTCGTGAGATGAGTAGACTAGTGTATGGTTCACAGTCGCCACGGTGTAAGGGATAGGGAGGCCTTGCAATCTATTTTTGTTTGTGGCTCCTCTGCTATGGACTATTCCTGCTCACTATTCTAATGTAATAACAACAGTGTGTTTTCTTTATTTATCAGTGAAGGAATCTTCAGAATATATCTCATACTTTTGATTTTATTCGCAGATAAGACATTTCATCATTTGGAGCCCTATGGCAGATTAGCATTAGAGCATTTTAAGATTCAGAAATGCATCCCTGTAGCCTTTGTTTTGGAATTGTTCATTTTGAAACTACTATATGTATGTAGTACAGGTTTTATCTCAGTGGGTTATGGTACAATTGGATCATATTTTCTGGATTTGAACAAAGTATTCACTGTCAAAGATCTCTATGGAGAAATCAGTGCTAAAGTGTGTGTTGCCATATGTGCATTTTTGTAAATCAGAGGAGGTTGAAGTGTAAGGCCACCTTGTGGAACTGCTACATTCTTTTCTGTGTAAAATTTTTAGTTTACATTGAAATAATGCTATCTCAGAATATGTATCTACTATTGGTGATGAAAGATTAATTTGATTACTACTTTCATTCTATAAACGATTTTGTGGAACACTGAAAACATGTATGTACACCGAGGTACTTACACTGTGCTCCCCCTCTACAGAAAGGTGGAGTGATCTGGCTGGTTTGCTGACCACTGGCCCGTGACAAGGTACAGACCTATTACAAGGTGATTGGCAGTTGGGTGTGTGTGTGTGTGGAGGGGGGTTGAGGCAGAGCAGGCTCCTGGCGATCTGAGACAGTGTACACTCATAATGACACACCTGTTGACTATGGCATTGAACATTGAATAAGACAGGTCCCTGTGGCAGCTGAGTGAGGTGCATGCAGAATGGACAGTCTACAGACTATTAGTACTTAGCTGCAGTGGGTAGTTCAGGTTGAATTTGTGCTATATTCTACCAAAAGCCCAGATGATAGTATGCCCTATCTGTCTCACCAACTGAAACTAGACACAAGATTACAAGTTGCCGTGCCATGTCTCACAGGACTATTCTCTACTATTGTATTAAAATCTACAACACTATGGTTTTATTAGTCTAGTACTGTTTTATTGTATAAAATACCCTCGTATCTAACTACACTAACAGCACCCTGACTTTGTGAACCTCCTATAACCTCCATTTTCATTTGGATTCTGGTACTAGGCGCAGCTTATACGAGAGAATTTACGGTATGTCACTGTTTTTTGGCATCTTTCAGGACCCATCCATCCCACCCCCTAAGCAATGGCATGATTGTTGAATGTCCCCATATACAAAGGATTTATGGTATTACTCTTTCCATTTCACAGGCAGCTATTGGGATATCACAGGACCGTGTTTGAACATTCCCCTGGACCATGCCGCACAGTGGAACAAATAGGTAAGACTAAATCTAGGGCATTTCAAGTTCAAGTTAAAATTTAGGGGATTAATTTTCAGTTTTACAGAAGTGTGGAAGGGCGAACACTGATCACATTCCCCTCTAAATCCACTGTTGAATCGTTGGATACCCTGGGAGGGTACCCTCTACCGTAATTATATCGACTGCTGCCATCATAATTGAACATGATAACCCTTTAAGGAGTTTATCATGCCGATCAGTTGGCATGATACACCAATGAAGTACTGGCGATACTGCTCACCGGCACTTCATTGGAGCATCATACCGACCACCCAGGAGTGCATCAACCCTCTAGGGTCAGCATGATGCATGAATGCAGCCCTGGTGAGTTACTCGCCCGGGCTGCATTCATGCATCGTGATGACCAATGGGTAATGAAGCATTAGTGCCCTTTGAAGGATTTTTAAAGATATGTTTTTATTGTGTTGACAGTGGGAGGCTCGGTAGACCTGGAGATGCTCAATACTGGAGTCGTCTTTATCACTTCTGTAAGTCATATCTAATCCATGTCCTTGATGATAAACTTGTCCTGTATGTGTACATTGCATTGTGGACAAAGATAGTATCACTCCATGGTTACATTCTGTCCTCATGCTCAGGCCTAAAAAAAAGGTTGTTTCTGGTAACCCTACCCTATCTAGCAAAACAGGGCTGACCCAAGGTTATTGTAACTTTATGTGGCAACTATATTTTATACAAGCTTAGAAAGGGGCTGCCGTGGGTCGAGGTACGGTATCTGCTTTTCACACTGCCTTTTCAACGGGAGGAATTATAGTGTGCACTCCAAAAGTAGAAGATTAGGTATAAATCCAATGTTTTCATCAATTATGAGTAAAAATCATGGAGAATGAGAGCAAATAAGTACCGGGTATTTACCGATGATTTTTGAGAAGATTGATTTCTGAGCCCCAACGATCAAACTACATATACTCAAACCATTATTTTGCCTTTAAAGGCCTTATGCATACCTTCCATGTTGTAGGGTCATGTAGCGGGTAAGACAGACCGTGGCCGGGTGTACACGTATAACCTCAGCCAACCGGAACTTCCCGCTATCGAGCTCACCATGGAAGAGGACTTTAACCAGTCTGAGTTCTGGCCACACGGAGTGGCCGCATGGAAAGACAATGAAACAAGTAGGTGCATAAAGACCTTGCTTAAAGCCGCTTTTTACCCCAAAGCCAAGGTGTGGCTTGCAGTTAAGGTATCTAACAACACTTTCGGCTTAGAAGGCATTATACTGTATATCAATAAATGACTCTGTCGTACATTGATACTACAAAGTAGCATTTTCCACGTATTAGAAAAGTCCTATACATAGATCTGAGGCCTCCTGTGCCTTATAGATTCATCTCAAACTCAGGTTGCTTCTTATAGGTGTAGAACATCACTTAACCTTCAAAGATCAGGCCCTAGGGGCGCCTTATAGGCTCTAGCTTAGTTTAATTTTGGAAATTTGTTTTTTATTGTAGATGAGATAACGCTTTTCATCATCAGTCACCATTCCATGGGGGATCGTGTTGAGAAGTTTCTGTTCGACCAGGTGGAGGCCAAACTTATTCATCAAGATACCATCCAAAGTCAATTAATCCTGTCGTAAGTATCATAAACAACAATATACATTATGAAGTCAAAAAGAAAAAAAAAAGAAAAATGAAGTCAAGCTATATAAGTGGTTAATTCTCTTCTTTTTTGTCATACAATGTTCTAAAAAGCGTTTTATCTTTTTTTGATGCATTGATAAATTAGAATTTTGTAACAGTTGCATCTACCGTAAATTCTCTTGTATAAGCCGCACCCTGACCAGATACCAGATACAGCGTAAGAGACAGTAACATCAGGTACATCATAAGTGACAGTTATCTTTTAAATTATACATATACCTGTAAGATTTATCTTACTTATGTGAAAACATTTCAAAATTAGAGGTGGGGGGGTGGTTTTAGACCCTTGGAGGAACTCATCCCCTCTGTTTCATCTCAAATACCAGCTGGAGGAGATATTTAGGAGCCATCTTGGATATTTCCGCTTCAAAATCCAATCTCATGCCTGACTTTTATTTGACAGGGCAAACCACATAGTGGCCACAAGTAGCGACACATTTTACCTGACCAATGTTGCACATACCAAGACGCGGGGTGCGTCCATGTTAGAGTTTGTCCTGATGTTAGCGTGGGGCACGCTCGTACACTACGATGGTAACAAGGTCCATCTGCTGTCCCGCATGTTTATACCTAATGGACTAGCACTTTCTGCTAATCACAGGTGGGAAGATGTAAAAACACAGAAATTCCTTTTCATCAAGTTTTGGATATAGCCTGCCATTAGGAGAAAATAAGTGGATTTCTAAATCTGATTAGAATATGTCTTCTACTGTACGTATTTAAAATATCCATAACCAATTTCTTTGAGGAGATAAGGCAAGTAGGAATAAAGTGATAAAGAGTAAATACTGATGCAAAGAAAGATATAATTTACCCTGTTGACACTTGAAAGAAATTACCAGTTCTTCATTTGGTATTGAGGTGACTGCGAAAAGTTTTACCGGGTAGCCAATCAAGATTAATCACTAAACTACCGACTCCAATTCCACACTTCCAAATTCAGAGTTTTTAAATCCTTCTAGCTGCATATATCATTGATTAATGAGAGGCAGAATTTGACTGCATTTTATAGAAATTATTCTACAGTGTGATTCCTTCATCTTTTATAGCCTGCTTTATGTTAGTGTTGCTGGCGCACAAGAAATCAGAGTCTTCCAAAGAAAAGAAAATAGCAAACTGGAATATGCATCAGTAAGTATCCCCAATTTTAGATATGCCATCAGTAGATCAGTAGCATATGAGAAATAAAATATCCCATAGGGCCTTATATATAAGTCATAACATACTCAAAACTGACCCCAGGTGGGAGTGTAAATCCACAATGTTGGGGTTTGCCTATGTCAAATTGCCTTTGTATTTGTGAATATGTTATGGCCATAGTCCTGAGAATATCTATGTTATAATTCTGTGGCCAATAAAATATTCAATCAATCAATTCATGCATAATGGATCAGACAAGTAGATATTTAACATTATTTATGCTGATCACAATGGGTAAAATCGAACCACAAATCTAACTACATATATAAACATTTTACCCAGGGTATGAAGATAGATGCCCACTTATCAGGAATTACACTGGATGTGGAGACCAAGACATTATGGGTCGCGGCGGCCAATTCTGCCGCAGAGTCCCAAGTCCATGACAACCATCCAACAGCGCATTGTGGTTCTCGGGTAAGTGATTCAGGACTTGAATTTTCACAGTGCAAGAATGTGTGGCTCTATGATATTGTCATGAAATAAACAGGATCCATATAAGAAATTTATATAAAATTGATCCATATAAGAAATTTATATAAAATTTGAACTGTGGCATATTCGTTTCCATATGGATATACCAGTAACAGGTAAATGTAATATGATCAAACAAAACTACCGTAATCTCCCACATAGAAGACGCGCTGCACGTATAAGACGCACCCCAAACTCAGCACATGCATTTTCGCGTATAAGACGCACATTTTAATGCTCAATTTTGTAAATCCAGTACTGTTCTATAGTAAAATTACCCCTCGTATAAGACGCACACCCAACTTGAGAGAAAGCTATAAGACCCCTCAGCATTTTGTTTGGCGTAGAGGACGCGTCTTATACGCGGGAGTTTACAGTAGTAGTTTTTTGGGGGGAATCAGTCTTTTGAAAAGTACAGAGCAAATTATAATTTTCTCGGTCTTCGTATGATTTGTAATTGATCTTTAATGTCCATCCATTATTGTTATCTGATTTATTAGGTATTCCGGCTTTATACGGATCCTAAAGGTAATGTGACTGACCTGAGGGAAGCATACGCTAATATCGGTCGTCAGCTCAGCTGTGCCTCCTCTGTCGCATATTACCATGGAAACCTACTCATTGGTGCTCCTTATTCAGCCCCTGTATTATGTCAAGTTACCGCCTTGTAGCGCTAGCTTTTTTTATAGGTTTTTTTCCTATCCAATATATTATTTAACATTCATTTGCATTGAAAAAGTGTATAGTATATGAACTACATACAATGTATGTACACACAGAATTTAGATCTTTTCCTCTCTTTTTTTTGCTAGAGTAACCTTAAAATGTGTTGGAAATTTAATTGTGGAAATAGAATGTACATAACTTTTCCCCTTTTAGCTCATGTGATCATGGGGTCTCTTGGTAGTATGTAATATTTTCATCTCTATAAATCCGTTTTGTATTATGAGGAAAGCAATTAGTCATGATATGAAGTAGTATATGGTGTTATATTTTGAAGGGTGATATTTTATAACTTTGCAATAGTACCAGACAAGTCTTACCATGTTATAATGTGCAGCACCTTGCCATCTTGTCATTTTCTGTTCACACTTTATTCTTTAACCCTTTAAGGACGGCTGACACATTAATGCATCATTCCTATCGGTCATCATGATGTATGAATGTAGCCCTGGCGAGTTACTCGCCAGGGCTTCATTCAGGCATCATGGTAACCCTATGAGATTAATACAGCCCCAGATGATTGGCATGATGCACAATATGTACATAAAGGCGACTGCAGACGGGGCCGACTTCCCGATCAGCCGATCCAGTTGGGCCGGTCTGCAGTCACCTTAAGCACTGCACAAAGGAAGAACATTTTAAAACTTTATAGGGCTTACTAAGGAAGCCTAGTGAGTCCGCCATTGCTGGATCTGTCACCTGGCGAGATAAGCACTGATGAGAACCAGCATGATGGATACCAGGTGTTACATAATGTACCCAAAAAATTCTGCCTTGAATCCAGGGAATGATCTGATTGGTTGATAATGTATCCCGGGTCAACCTTATAGTCATGAACTTTGATATTTTGCCCTTTTCGTATATATACATGTATTAACTGAAAGGCAAAGGAGTAGGAAGATTGGTGATAATCAGATTCCTTTGACAGATAGCAAAGATAATGTTGGCCGGTTATGTCTCTACTATTAAAACATATCATGCACCTGATATTTATAATCCGTCAGCATTGGATATGCTCTTCTCTCAATCATTTCACATTGGATTTCTTCATTTTCTTCTTTGTTTTGTGCTTTGTTGTTTTTGCTACCATTTATTTTATTTGCTGTGGTTTTGGGGAGAAGGATTGGGCTCATTGATCTTTTTATACGTTTGTATTGTTTGTTTAGTCCCACTTTGATGTTTTGTTTTTGTTTGTAGTAATTATCTCACTGCAATCAAATTGAATCTCATTAAAATGTTCATGTACTAGATATCACTGTCTGCACCAACATCATATTGACATAATGGATGCAACTTGCCAAATGTATTGAAGATGTGTATTCTAGTTATTAGAATTGGTATACAAGTAAGTTCAAATGGTGTGAAATATGGAACTCCTAGATTAAACCAATGGGGCTGCCATATTTGAAATGAAATAAATGTATTGGCCCGCGTTGAAATCTAGATTTAACATTTAAACTAAGGCGAAGTAACTATTCAGCTGTTTCCCTGATTCAAGTGTTTTTTTAAGTTCCTCAGCCCTATACATTCCTATAGAGAACCTATTTCTAAGGTTACCTTATTGTATTGAGCATTTCAGGGATTTTTATGGTCAGTCATTTTCATTTCATCATTCATGGTGTCCCAACTTTAGACTGTATCAAGCCTCTAGGATTGTCATGATGCATGAGTACATCATAACAACTAAAAGGCATGATACATTAACACTTTAAGGGCCGCAGATGCAAAAGTGCATCATGTATACCCTTTGGTCAGCATGATGCACCAATGAAGTGCTGGCGAGACTGCTCACCAGCACTTCATTGGAGCATCATGCCGACCTTCTGGAGATCCCATAGGGGCGGCTTGATGCATGAATGTAGCCCTGGCGAGTAACTCACCAGGGCTGCATTCATGCATCATGACGACCAATGGGCATGATACATTAATGCATCAGCGGCCCTTAAAGGGTTAGGAGACAGTGATACAGGAGCACATCCACTCCGTCGGTCACCATGATGCAACATTGGAGCATCATGCCGACTCTCCAGGAGTGTATCAATCTTGTAGGGTGGGCATGATGCTTGAATGCGGCCCTGGTAGTGTTACTTGCCAGGGTTGCATTCATGCATCATAACGTCCAATGGAGATAATAAAATATTAATGCACTAGCAGCCCTTTTTAAAGGGTCCAGTCATATTCACACCAAGCCTGTAGGCCTGATACACTTATACTGGGTCTGCATGATGCACAATTGCTGCATTGGTGAGCTACCCATGAGTCTTCAATTGTGCATCATGACAAGAGATGAACAATTGAGGCATCATGCTGACCCGCCTTTAAGACTTAAACATTACAATGCACCACCAAAGAAGGAGGTACATGTACATGATAACATGAGTGTTTAGTACATGTCTCTGAAAACATCTATAATGTATTTGATCTCACATTATATTTACCGCTATTTTTCTCGAAAGGGGCGGACAGATCTCATTATTATTGAGTTTTACAAATATATTCAATCTGACTTATGTGATCTGAAAGGAAGTGTTCTAATAAAATGATCTGGTGAATTGACTCTTTGTTACTACTTTCATTTTTCATTCATTTATGCTGCTGAGGCTTTTAAATCATTTTGGAACCAAAGCCATGAACTGTTTTATGGTAGATGCAGTTTCAAAGTTTTTTTTTGTTTCTTGTACTTTTTCACTATATTTCCCTAGGCAACGATGTCCTCATTTGCCTCTTTCATCGACGTCAGGAGTCCATACTTATGACGTCATACTTATGACTTAGGTTGTGAGGAAGACAACCTAAAGTTGTCATTTTGAGCACCTAAGGTAGTTGTTTTAGATATTGTCAACCTGAGGACCTTAAGTCGTCACCACTGACTAGTTTCGGATCTTCCAGGTTTTCAGTGCAGGGCAAATTCATGAAGCACAGTACATGGGAAATTGGCAGCTGGGTCAACCACTACCAATATAGTGATGTACACAAATGGTGTACCCACGATAATATCCTGCAATATAATTCTAGATTTGTATACAAATGGTATACATAGGGAGATTGGCATGGGGGTAATCTGGATTGATTGATACAATACAAATTTATCAAAGCATGTAGTAAAGTATGCATGCTTCAACACACAGTGGAGACATTCCAGAGCATGATTAAAACTCTCACAGAACCCCTTCTTTATATCGACTGAATTCACCCTATGGTTATTCCCTATTCTAAGGCTCATTGTCGCTTATGAATATGAGGTTCCAAAAGTCTACTATCAAAAATAGATGCACCTAAGAGAATTCTGTCAGACCTGGGTGCACCATAAATCATATGCAGGATGCGATTTAAACACGAAGTGTTAGGGTTAGAATAGCATTCATGTATGAACAGTTATTACAAAAGTTCGTAAAAAGAAATCATAATTAGTGAACTTATAAAGAGACACAAGAAAGATCCTACCCATATTGATAAACCTGACGCAAACCCTCATTTCTCTACACTATGCTACTCACACTCACAGGCTATACTGGCTAGTCACTGGGCGCGACTCAGTTAAGGACTGAGTCGCTGGGACTGGCATACCTAAATCTTTCAGGTGCTCTAGAAACGGCAAGTTTCTAAGAATAACATTTGACAGAAATAAATCCCCAACAATCAGCTTATGGTATTGACAAGAGTACCACCTTAGTTTTGCTGTCTGTGAGTGGGAAGAGCGTCTTTCGTTGGAAACTTTTAGATCGCACCCTTTTCCAAGATTTGGCACATGCCGTGTGGGTTGCAATGGGTAGCTATCAGCAGGTGCATTTTCTGCCAGACAGGAAGTCAATCTCCACTCTCCAAACAGATTCTCATAAATAACATTATTTCATGAATAACACCTCTGTTGTGAGACCTGAAACCACATCCAACATGGCCGACCGTGGCAGCTAAACTTGATATGAAGGCCAACAGATTTGCAAGAACCAAATAATCTGGGCCCCCGTATTAAAGGTTTCTCACAAAATGGCAACAAACATGTCTTAGGAAGCCATCTTTAAGAGGAAATCGACATACAAAAATTATGTCCTACAATTCCAGCCACCTGACAAAAGAGCCTGTTGCGAGATCCGCGTCACTCGCGTCTACCGCGCAGTGCTGCCGCATGGTGTTAAAAGTTGATACTACTGTAACTAACGTTGTAACCATACTTCCGCATTTCCGTTATTAAAACAACTGTTGTTCCGGCCATGTCGTCGTCCACATGAGTTTCTCACTGAGCAGATAAACCCATCTTAAAACTTGATGTCAGAAGTGAGGGTCTTTTGACCATCTGCCAGTGGAAACAACAACAATGAACAACTAGACTTTAGTCAATAATGTGAGAGTATTTTTGAGGGTGGATGGCAGGTTGGTAAGGAGATATTTGTGGGTGAATTTCAACAATTGAGACAACAACACTGGACCACCGGTAAGGATGAATATTCTATTCCTAGTCAGTCAAGTCAAGACTACAAGTCAGTCAAGTCAACATATTCAGTCAAAGTCAAGTCACTGTCAACCTGTGGTTATTGTCAGATACAAATTGTGCCGTATTTGACATTGTCAAGTCCATGTAAAGACAATTGATGTAGTCACCCCACTTCACCAAACCTTGCCACTCTATACCTAAGCCCCTCAAATAAGCCGCCAAGTCTAATAGGTGACTGTCTACGGTGGTACGCGCTAGTGTGTAACAGTCAAGTCAGTCAAGAGAACCAGTGACATTTTTCTTAATACATACAAAGCACTAGTAGGCCTACCCACCTCGTCAAAATGCCTAAATATCAGCCGCCAGAGCCATTCGACTTCACTAAACCGGCATCCTGGCCGGATTGGAAAACCAGGTTTTCTCGTTATTTTATTCTCGAGAAGATCCGTGATGAGGAGCAGGACGTGCAAGTTTCAGCCCTGGTATATACTATGGGCCGCCAGGCTGAACATATCTACAAGTCTTTTAAGTTTGCCGTACGCCCCAAGCCCACAGACGACGAGCCCGATCCGGTCGATCCAAAAGACGATTTCGAAACGGTTTTGACACAAGGAGCTCGTGGAGTCGACCCAGAAGGAAGACACGTCAGTCAATGCCGTCCACAATAGAAGCCAGGGATACAAAAAGTCAACGCGTCAGCCACAGTCAAATCAAGGACAGTCAAATCAAGGTCAGTCAAGGTCAAGGTCAGGAGGTCAGTCGAAGCAGAAGTGCCCAAATTGTGGATACGTGCACAGGTCGCCAGGGCCCAATGCCTGCCCTGCGATCGGGAAAACATGCAAGTCCTGCCAGAAAGTCGGACACTTTGCCTCAATGTGTCGTAATAAGAGCGTCAGAGAAGTCTACGACGATACCGAGGGAGAAGCCCAGTTTTGTGGTGCGGTGAACTTTGACAACTTCATCGGTGCCATAGACTGCGACGACAGTGGCTCAGCCTGGAAAGTCACACTAGACCTCGGAACGTCATCCGAGATGTTCAAGATAGACACGGGTGCAGACGTCTCCATCATGTCCTATTTGAACTACCTCAAAGTGAAGCCGCGACCGACCCTAAAAGACGTCAAAGTCAAATTGTCAAGCCCGGGGGGTCCACTCAGTTGTTGAGGACAGTTCATCGCCAACACTGTCTACAAGGGCCAGAAGTACAACTTCCGTGTCCTAGTCGTGGACGGATCCGGCGAGAGTCTCCTAGGACGAGGAGTCGCCCATCGCATGAACTTAGTCATGCGCATCCAAGCCGTCAGTCAGGACATCGGATGCCTCGAAACAGATCCAGTCAAGATCGTACTTCGAGACGATGCCCAGCCAGTCGCCGTCAACGTCGCCAGACGTATCCCCTTTCCCTTGGTCGAGAAGGTGAGGGAGGAGATAAAGCGCCTAACGTCTCTAGGCATAGTAAGGAAGATCACCAAGCCAACACTGTGGTGTGCTCCCATGGTACCAGTCCTGAAGAAGTCCGGCAAGGTCCGCCTCTGCGTAGACCTGAAGAAGCTGAATGTCAACGTCCAACGAGAACGCTTCGTCCTGCCGACCTTGGATGATCTAACCTCTAGACTCACAGGCGCTGCAAGGTTTTCATGCCTCGACGCAGCAAGTGGATTCTACCAGATCCCGCTAGACGAACGGAATCAAGAGCTGACTACTTTCATCACTCCGTTCGGTCGCTACTGCTTCCGACGCCTGCCATTTGGCATCACATCAGCCCCCGAGATCTTCATGCGGAAGATGCTCGAAGCCCTGGAGGGGTTAGATGGAGTCTTCATTTACATGGATGACATCCTTGTATATGGGAAGGACGACGCTGAGCATGGCGATCGCCTGTCCAAAGTCGTCAGGACACTAGATCGTGTCGGTCTTATGTTAAACCATGACAAATGCTCATATAAGAAGAAGGAGCTCAAGTTCCTTGGGCACGTCTTCAGTCAAGATGGCATTCGGGCAGACCCCGATAAAGTCCAAGCCATAAACCAGATGCCGCCGCCTACATCTGTCACCCTGCTACGTCAGTTCATGGGAATGGTGCACTACCTCGGATCATACCTGCCCCACCTGAACTCAGTCACCGGTCCACTGAATGATTTACTGAAGGCAGACCGAGAGTTGACCTGGGATGCAGCGCAGATAGAAGCCTTCTGTGCGACAAAACAGCTGATCGCTTCAACGCCTGTTCTGTCGTACTATGACGTCACCAAACCAGTCATCGTCAGTGCCGATGCCAGCTCTTATGGCCTAGGAGGAGTCCTCCTACAAGAGCATGGCAGAGCGGTGAAACCAATTGCCTACTGCTCTCGGACACTGACCACCAGCGAGAAGAGATACGCCCAGATCGAGAAGGAGTGTCTGGCCAGTGTCTGGGCATGCGAGAAATTCGACTGATACATCCGCGGACATGGAAACGTCACGGTCCTCACGGATCATAAGCCGCTTGTGCCACTCATCAACACCAAAGACCTTGACGAAGTGCCTCTGAGATGTCAGAGACTACTCATGAGGTTGATGAGGTACAACATCAATGCCAAGCATGTCCGGGGTAAAGAGATGCTAATCTCAGACGCACTCTCGCGGAGTCCACTTGTCTCGACCCTGTCCTCAACAGTCGAGGATGTAGAAATGCACGTCCAGTCGGTCGAGTCAACCCTTCCTGCATCAGACGCCAAGAAGGAGGAGCTTCGCACTGCAACAACCAATGACCCGGTCCTCCAGTCAGCTATCGTCTTCACGCTGACTGGGTGGCCGAAATACGAGAAGAATGTCCCAGACAACCTCAAGAGCCTGTATGCACATCGTGCATCACTGTCAGTCACAGATGGACTACTTGTGTTCGCCTCAAGGATCGTCATTCCAACTTCCATGAGGCCGGAAATACTTGCTCGAGTCCACGACGGTCACCAAGGAATCACCAAATGCCTCGAGAGAGCACGTCTCGGTGTTTGGTGGCCTGGAATCACTAATGACATCAAGAGAATAGTTAGCATGTGCAGCCACTGCACTGAGCACAAGCCGACACAGAAGCGCGAGCCGCTCATGTCTACACCATTGCCACAAGGGCCTTGGTTGCGAGTCGGAGTAGACCTATTTGTATTCAAAGGGAAGGACTATCTAGTCATGTGCGACTACTACTCCAGGTGGATAGAGGTCCTCGCCTTAACGTCAACCACCACCACAGCCGTCACTGGACGTATGAAGGACGCTGTCGCCCGTTTCGGTGTGCCACTAGAAATAGTATCCGACAACGGTCCGCAGTTTTCGTCAGCCGAATTCGCCGAATTTTCGGCAAAGTATGTGTTTAACCACATTACCTCTAGTCCATACCTGCCGAATTCCAACGGGGAGGCAGAAAGAGCTGTCTACACAGCTAAACAAATGCTGAGTCAGAAAGACCCATGGCTCGCTTTGTTAGTATACAGAGACACCCCTATAGCAGCTACAGTTGCGAGCCTGTCCCAGCTTATGATGGGTAGACACCTACGTACGACCCTTCCAGTGCCATTAGCTACTCTGGAGCCCGTATGGCCTAGCCGTGAAACGATCCTCGCTAGGGACCAGAGGTACAAATCTTCCACCTCCAGGTCATACAACCAGCATCATGGTGCTAAGCCACTCCAGCTGCTTGTCCCAGGTCAACCTGTCCTGGTCAAGACAGACTCCCAGAAGGGCTGGACGGAAAAGGGCATCATTCAAGGAGAAGCCGACACTCCAAGGTCGTATAACATCGAGACCAAGTCAGGTGCCCAACGGAGAAACCGCCGACACCTAATGGAGATGCCTCCTATTGCCACTGCCACAGTCCTACCGTCAGGCAGTGCCATACCACCACCTGCTATCATGACTGAGCGACCGCCAGTCGCAAACAGCCCTGTGTCTTCACCACCTAAGACACCCGATGAGCCTCGTCGCTCAAACCGGGCTACCAAAAAGCCTACTTGTCTAATTGAGTCAGTCTAGGGGAACCTATGGTAAAGATAGGTTAGAGGGTGACGTACTGGAGACCGCTCCCCTCGAGTTTAGTTTAGCTTACTCATATTGATATTTTTATACATCCTGATATAGACTTTTACCAAGAACACTTGCCAAGTCATATGAGTTATTATTAAACAGTCATAACATTGCCAATATCCTGACAGTATTCATAAACATTTATTACAGAGACTTACAGTCATTGAACATTGAACAGTCATTTTCATGTTTATCATAGACTATACTGGTGCTATCAAAGTATATCTTTCTTTAAGAGATTCAAGGACAGTTTATCCAGACAATAACATTATTATCTTAAAGGGGGAGATGTTGCGAGATCCGCGTCACTCGCGTCTACCGCGCAGTGCTGCCGCATGGTGTTAAAAGTTGATACTACTGTAACTAACGTTGTAACCGTACTTCCGCATTTCCATTATTAAAACAACTGTTGTTCCGGCCATGTCGTCGTCCACATGAGTTTCTCACTGAGCAGATAAACCCATCTTAAAACAGAGCCCTATGCAGGAAGCCTGACTCTCCTGTCAGGTAAGAGTCAGTGCCCGCCGGACAAATACTGGCTTGCTATAGGACTCAGTGTGGAGACTTAGTGGAGCTGCCATTTTGAATTTCGATGGTTGAGGTAAAACCCACTAATAAGACATACCACGATGGGTACCTTGTCCCTGGTTAACACCCACTTCCAGGGACATGTTGGTCCCATCCTATCAATGTGTGTCGTCAGGACCAGCTAAACAACAAGCAATACTGACACCATTATCATATTACCATCATCATAGACTTACTCAAGTCCCTCAATTTTAATATAAGAGAATTGAAAAAAAAAATGAAATGAATTTAGGTTTATACAGAAAAATACTCTAGTGAATTGGCAGCCAGTGACCTCAGTCAATGGAGGAGTAGCAGGGGGAGTGGTGAGTGGGTAGGCTACTGAATATAGAGCCTGTAGTAGAACCTAGGGACTATAGCTCTAGTCTACCATGCATCAGCAGTACTCATATGACACGCACACTAAATATGGGCAGACAGACCAAAAGGATACTCAGTTGGCCAAGCACCGAGTATATTTTCTGCATGACTGCCCACGTCACATAATGCTGAGATCTCAAACCTCACACACTGTTAATATTACATCATATTCCTATGCATATTACATGAAACTAAAACTAATTGTAGCAATATTGCTTGTACAATGTCAATTACATTACGCAGATCTCAATATTAGGGAACTGTACATAACAGTGTCGGATCCAGGATTTTGAAGGGGGGCGCCCCTCATTTAGGCCCTAATTTTGGCTTAATTCTAGGGTAAAAAATGTTAGCTAAACTCTTAAGTACTGGGAAAAGGGGGCCCCGCGCCCCCCCCACCTTCTAAATCCGCCACTGCATAATATGTGAATGGGCCTGTGAATGAATAAGCCAATTTTAGATTCTTAGACGGAATAAGGTGGTGATCCACACGGAGTAATTTCCTTTAAACTTGGTTTTTTGCCGAGTGCACAGGAACAGTGTAGACCCCCTAGTCTCTATTATAAAGTCTCTTGATCGCCTCTGCTTATTTCTGTCATAAAACCTGTTTATACACCTCACCCCGAGTTTTATTCTTTCACATGAGGTCTACAGCTAACACAAGGTGTCCTGTTTCAGTCCTATAATGTTAAATGTGCTGGTACCAGCGTGGAGAGTGCCGGGAGAGTGTTGTCAGGGACAAGGGGGCCATCTATAAATGATGTCATGCCAAATTTGACTATTTTCGACGACCCCCCCCCCCCCTTCATGGTTTTTTTTTTTTTTTGTGTTTTTTTTTTTTACAATTTTGCCAACTTTACAAAGCTGACGGTATACATGGTGAATTAATCCTGTTATACCAGAGGGTGTTTTGCTTCTGCCCTATATCATCATTTATGTAGAAAATGCTGGTGCCAGCTTGGTCACTTAGTGTGTGCTTAGAGGGGACAAGATGCTAGCCACAAGATGTCAGCCTACAGGGTGTCTTGTTACTCTCCTATAGAACATGCTGGTACCAGCTTAGTTTAGAGGGGACAAGATGTCAGCCTACATATATATATATATATATATATATATATATATATATATATATATATATATATATATATATATATATATATATACATATAGGGTGTCATGTTTCTGCCCTATACATTAATTGATTATACTGCTACCATTGTAGTGTCCGCTGAGAAGAGGCAAGATGGCAGCCTACACGGTGTGATCCGCTACACCCCTATAAGTAGGCCTATATGATGATACAACGTCAGCGCCCCCAGTGGTATTAAATAAAGCCTGACATGCCGGGTGTGGGTTAGTCCCATTGCTACATGCATAGGAAGAGTGACATGCACGTATAGCCAGGTAGGTCACTCATACACATACTTATCCTTATATGGCAGCTGAGGCCAAAAAGAAAGGTGTGTTTCCTGTTACATGACCTGAATTGCTATTACCTCAGACGAGTCTTCCTCCTGTCCCATATAGACATGCTGTATACCAAAAAGAAACGTAATTTCAAGGAGAATTGGAGAGGATATGTGGCCAAGATACAGGGTTGCAGTAGCGGCGGAACTGGGGGGGCAGGGGGCACATGCCCCCCCCTAACTCTCATATTGGGGGGGGGGCAAGACTGTTTTGCCCCCCCCCCCCAACTTTTTCCGAAAATATTAGACATTTCAGCACATTACTACTATCATGTTATAGGGCCTACAATTTTTATCAAATAGAGCATTCAATGATGTTCCGAGAACTTCCAAAAATGCACCGTTTTACCTCATAACCTTTCAAAATTTTCAATAAGGAAAAGGGGTAAGAAAACTTGTGGGACCTACATGTACTTAGCTATCCACCCAGATTATCTTCGTGGGCCCCAGATCTAGAATTAAAAAATAATGTTATTAGCATGTCACCTGGTATTATGGGACCTACGAAGATTACTTTGATAGATCTGGATGGCAATAATAAGTTAATGAATTGTAAGACATATTTTGTTTGAAAACGATCAGGTTAGTGAGAGAAATAATCTCGATCGTTTTGATGCAATTCACAACATGCTGTTTTCAGAGATGACACCTTTCCTAACTTTTCAGGAATTCCGAATTTTTGGCTTTCATTCCTAGAGGTATTTCCTATAGGAAATTGAGAAAATTAGGATGATTTTCGAATTTCTGGTGATCAGTGAGTGGCATCTCTGTGTGTTGATTTATACTATGAAAATTGTAAACGACTTTCATGAAAGATTTCTGTTTCAATGAAAGTATGAAAGACGGATTATACATGTACAAAGTCTTTTAGTTGTGTTTTTCCCCCTAAAATGCACCACTTCCAAAATTCTTAGGGACCATGCCCTTTATACCCCCCCCCCCCTCGGAATTAGGCTTATAAGAATGTCCCGAAAGTAGTATATACATGCAAACTGAGCGCAATGGATTAGCTACTAACAAGGTCATGACCTACTGGTAGACCGGAAGTGACCTAGTTTCAGCCAATCAGAGGGCTGGATTTGACAGGAAGTGACGTCATAAGGTCATGACCTAGTTTTTTCGACCAATCAGAGAGCTGGATTCCATTTGACCTAGTGACCTGACCTAGATGCATAAATTAAAATAATTGTGCAATACCTAGAGCTGACCTACTTGCAAACCGGAAGTGACCTACTAACCTACTTGCAAAAACGTATGACCTACGTATGAGGGTGCATTGCGCAATGCTTGTAAGAATTTACACAATGTTCTGATGCAATACTTTTATGGATTTACGCAATACTTATGACTCATTTTGTTATGTCTCTTCATTTCATGCATTAAAATAAAACACAACTCATTTATTTCACATAACAGATTATATTTTTTTATTAGACACAATATTTACAGATGAAGACAGATTTTCCATTTCCGGGGCGTGCACATATACTACAAAAACATTTGTTGTGTGTGAATTTACTTGCTTGATACCAGCTTTGGCCAGTGAGACTAGTTTTCCATGTGTTGTGGAAACAATAACTGTTAAGTTTGGCTATGTTAGATATAGCATGCTCGAACAAAGCCTGGGCCAGGAAGTATGTTTGACTGTTTTTGGGTCCAGGTAAAAGACCAGATAAAAAACCATCCTTAAAGTTTACCTCAAAGGAGAAATGATTTTTCACTCCAGGTATACTTAAGGCATGAAGTTCCAGTGAGACCTGCAGACATGTGAAACAAATAGTTTTAGCAATAGCAGATACTTCCAGTTTACAATTACACTGACAAAACACTCCTACTATGGGATTACATTCTAACTCTTGGAGAGTAAGAGCAAACTTTCTTACACTTCCTAAAGTGTACCTTGTGTAGTGTCTTGGGCAGCCAGGTTCAGTGTGCAATTGATATACTCCTATACACCAATCATGCATTATCAAGTTAACTTTTTTCACTCGACAATAGTACATGCAGTTTCTGTAGGCGTCCCAAAAAGCTGAAGAGAAATATTTGTACATTTTAACACTAGTTATACAGTGGTCAACAGTGTCTGGTTCAGCTCCTCTAAAATAACCAATGTTTTCTGCAGGTATTATTTCCCAAAAGAAATTCTCTGAACATCCACATGCTACAGAACTTATATCATTGTCAGGTGTTATAGAAGAAGCTTGATTATATGAAGCAACACTTTGTAAAACTGGACGCATGTAATAGTCATAAGGTGGAGTTTCTGTGGTTTGCTCCACAAGCATAGCTTCTAAACTTTCCATGTTAAAATGGTTGCTTAAATCTAACCAGATACTAATAATCTGGTGAACGTGACGCTATGAGTTAAGAAATCTGGTACCACTTTTTTTTCTGTTCCAACTTAATTTCTTCAGCGCCGGATTTTTTATTTTTTGTCGTGAACATGTACAGCGTTCACTTTTGTGAAAAGTTTTTTTTATTTTTTGGGTGATACAGTTCACTTTTCTTACTTTTTATTAGTTTTTTTTCATGATACAGTACACATTTTTTTTTACCTTTGTTTTTTATTTAAAAAATGTTCATTTGAACAAAAAATATTTTCCATTTTAACACTGTTTTCTATGGAAAAAAATGTTCATTTGAACAAATGTTCGTTTGAACAATTGTTCAAATGAACATTTTTCAGTTTAACACTGTTTTCTATGGAAAAAAATGTTCATTTGAACAAATGTTCGTTTGAACAATTGTTCAAATGAACATTTTCCATTTTAACACTGTTTTCTATGGGAAAAAATGTTCATTTGAACAAATGTTCGTTTGAACAATTGTTCAAATGAACATTTTCCAGTTTAACACTGTTTTCTATGGGGAAAAATGTTCATTTGAACAAATGTTCGTTTGAACAATTGTTCAAATGAACATTTTCCATTTTAACACTGTTTTCTATGGGGAAAAATGTTCATTTGAACAAATGTTCGTTTGAACAATTTTTCAAATGAACATTTTCCATTTTAACACTGTTTTCTATGAAGGAAATTTGTTCATTTAAACAATTTGTTTAAAATTTTTTTTCTTTCAACGAAATGTACAACTGGAAGTGAAACTAGAAAAAGAAACCATTTTTTTATATAGAAAGGGGTAGGGTGCTTACACCGTCTTCACATACTTGTCTCTTTATGTACTGATAGGTTAGACCTTGTTTCCTTTGAGAGTAAGTCGTAACGCTGTGGTTAACTACTTTAAATCCTTTGTTGACTACCGTGACAACATTTTCACTGTCCAGTACTTCTTTGTACTTGTCAGTGGTCAGGGGGTTTTGTTTTTGAATTACACCTTTGCAACTCATTTTAACGGGCACATTTACTCCTGTGCCTATGTAACATTTGGAGTTCAAGGCAGTCATTTCATCACCTTCCCACTCCACTTTGAATAACCCGGGGGTTCTCTTGTCAAACGCCAGACGGCTCTTACAGCATGGTTGAGGCAGCCACAGCTCACCCAAAACTTTGGTCTGAACATAGGTCTCTCTGTGGTGACTGTTGTCACATGATTCAGAGGGCAACCATTTGTGACGTTCTCTGAAGAAAGCTTCACGTTTTTCAGGAATAATTACGTCTTCTATTTTCTCTGCACTTAAAGCAAAGTAAAAACTGTCAGTGTCCATTTCACACATTTCAAAATCTTTCTCGTCTATGTATTCAAGGAGAAAGTCGTAATAGAAAGCCAACATTTTAAGTTTGGCATATTGGTATACCATGAACCCTATTTGAACTGGGAGGTCGTAGGTGATGGAGGTGGGCAAACAGGACAGTTCTACCGTGTTGTCACTTATGTCTTGCACATCTTGCACTGACCAGTGCATGGCCAAACGTCTTGCCTTAGAGGGGTGAAGATACTTTGTTTGAACAAAGTTTTGTTTGTTGCATATGGTTTTTCCGTATGAACCATTTCCCAAAAGTTTGTACAGATCTGACAAAATCTTACAGTCTATATTTTCGTCTCCCTTCCTCCTAGCTTTGGTTACTTCGTCCATGAAGGGTAAAAAAGTCTGTTCTGGTGTGTATTCTACGAGAAGGTGTACTGTCGTAACTACCAAACCTTTCTCCAGGTACCACTTCAAGAGAGGAGTTCCCAACAAAATTCCCTCTGCGTGGTAGCTGCCTATAAGTTGGCGTTGCGGTTGTTTTAGCTTACCTGCTGCTTCCAGGTAACGTTTCATATGTTCACCTACGTCTTTTTTTCCTACTAAACAGTTTTTGAAAATAGGTGTCATTTCACTGAATTTTTCTTTCAAGGATTCAGGTGTTTCTATGTCTACCTGGATAAGTCCAAAAGTTGTTCCTTTAGAAACCCCTCTCAGTATTTCATCCTGACTTTTTCTGCCTTGGCACAACGGTCTTTTAATTTCCCATTCACTTTTTGTTTCTCTGCACAAGTTTTCAGTTTTTTCTTTCAACCACATACACTCATACTTTTCCTCTACTTGGTAACCTAACGACTGAAGATATAGGGTAGTCAAAATGGTATTTTGGTTTTTTTCTTCTAACCATGCCTTTCCATTGGGGTCTCTCAAAACTGATTTAGTGAGGTGACATATGTGACCATGCCAGTAGCACCCGTGAAACTGGTATACTTTTTTTGAAGCTGGATTATAACCGTCCACTTTTATTTTCCTTGAACCCAATACTACTTCCCCGTAGTTGTATTGGTGTAATATCTTGACTTTGTCTGTCACAGTTTTGTATCGCAACCATTCTGTGGCTGAGTAGCTAATTTGTTGACTGCAGACAGCTTGAAAATCGTTTTCTTTCCTGCGCACCACATAATAACCTGTGCAGTGCTCTTCACCCATGCACTTGAGGTACAAGCTGTTAGCATCTACCCCTACTATGTGTCTGCATACTTTGCTTTGTGACCCGTATTTTTTTTGTCTTATTCTTGTTTCTCCACTTTTGTGATGTCTGTGAAAAATAATAGAGGGACCCCCTACTAAGTTGCGTCTGAGCAAGGAGTGAACATCCTTTTCTTTCTCACCAAAAAGAATGTAAGGAGTGGCATTAGGTGCAGTGTTGTTGAAAAGAAACTTCAAGGTTAAACCTGGCAAAGTTAAACCGTCTTTGAACATGTCTACCCCACGATCTATAAAAAATTTTGTGTGCTCGTTTATGGCTAAAACAAAGGGTTTAACATCCAGGTTGTTGTAATATATCAAGTAGTCCTTCATAGTTTTCATTTTGTTTTCTGTCCAGACCTTTTTACATTCAAGATAATCTTCTTTGCTTATTCCACCACCCGACAAAGAACTGTAGAAGCAGTGGCGTGGAGGAAGAGCTTTGTTGTTCAGTTTTCTTATGTTGTCCATCCACTCGTAGGGAAAAAAACCTTTTTCAGCTTTCCCTTTTAGAAAGGCTTTCAGGTAGTTTGCGTAGGAATAACCTGGTGCCAAATAGTTAAACATGTCAAGGAAAAGAAGATGGTCTGTGTACACTGCTATGTACTTGTTGCATTTTTTTATGGTTTTCATTTCTGTTTTGTCTGTGTCTATAAAAAAAGAATGAAATTCCTTTTTTATTAAATTAATGTCATACTTTCCAGAGTTGAAACCTAGAACAGGGACTCTTTCTATGTAGGTAAGAAGTTTTTCCTTCACTTCAAGAACATGGGAGATTTTTTTTTTGGGATTTTTTTTGTTCTTTGCTGGAAAAACTTTGCTAGCTTTATGTTCTAGTTCCTTTTGTTTTTCTTCTAGAGAGTCTAGTTCGTCTAAAACATCTCTAAAATTCTCTTTCACCTGTTCTCCTATCAACTGCCCCAAGTTGTTTATGTGTTCCAACACATTTTTAACCAAAGGATCGTCGTCCCTGTTGGAATTTCTGACAAAACACACTGGTTCTGTATGACCAGGAAAATCAGAAGCTACACTGGCAGAAAGGGGTATGTGAGTTTTTTCTATCACAGTGTTAGCATTTTCTGGGGACGAATTTTCAGGTTGGACGAAATAGCTTTCAAAGTCAAAAACAATTTTATAGGGGTATATTTTTTTCTCAGGTGAACAAACTATTCCCAGTTCCTCTAAAACTTGAAAAACTGTTTTGGATGGATTGTATGCTCCACCTTTGTACCTGAAGCTGACTTTGGTGCAATCTTTTTTCACCCCATTGTGTTGTTTCAAAAGGAAGCTACGAGTGAAAACTTTATGACACTTTTCACAGGGGTACATTTTACCATACAGTCCCATGTTAGTTTTTAAACTTACATGGTTTCTGTGTAAGTTCAAGTTGATGATTTTTTTGGATGAACACATGTTTGACCTTATAATTTTAGGTCGCCCCTTTCTTTTACCAAAAGAGGGAAGGTAAAAAATTCTTATGTTAACTTCAAACATTTTTTCTAACCTGTCTAAATCTCTTATGTTAACACCCTCAAAAGTCTCCTTGTTCACCCCTGGATAGGCTTCAAGGAAAAGCTCTTGAGTTTTTTCTAAAGATTCATACAGGAAGAAAGACAGACATCTAAAGAAACACAAGTTGTCCTTGTACGCCCTTTTGGTTTTAGGGTCTCTGTGAAAGTGTTGCATTCCTCTTTGTCTTAAACCTGGTGGAACAGTTTTCATTTTACCTAAAAGATATTCTCCTCCCGTAGCCCTTATGAGTGTGATGTTGGCGTTCACGTTGCCTATTACACTCCATTTAGTAGAGGGTCTTTGAGTGTCTTCTTTAATGTTGTTTTCTATTAAATCTAAACACTCTGCAAAGTCTTTGTCGTCCCTTATAAAAATGTAAGGGTCTCTATGACTTTCACTGTCATAGAACAAAGACGAGTTGTTGGCAGAAGCATGAAAGTACATGACTTTCTCTTCTTCTTCCTCCTTAGAGGAAGACAACAACCTTCCAAAAGAGACAGCCACTTTGTAAGCCATAACTTGATTTCTATGAATAGAGGTAAGCGCCTCTGTTACCTGTTTGGCTCCCAAGTCTTTGTTGAAACTTGTCATTCTGACGTTGAAAATGGACTGAAGCTTACCAAGCACAGCCAAACCTGAAGCTATGGACTTGAAGTTGTCACGGTAACTGCTTTTATGCAAAGAATTTTTTTCTATTTCTTTTGGAAGTTCTAAGCTGTCGGAAAAAGTTTCTCTTCTACAAGAATCTGAGTTACATAAAGTTTTTCCACTGTTTTCTACAGTAACCAAACGTGGAGGTCTAGGGGTGTTACACATTGGACAGTTGACGGTGTAAAGTTGTTTTACCTTTTTGGGCGGCATTTTTTTTAAGGTTTCTTTTTCTTGTTTCACTTTATGTTCTATGTACAAACTTATAACTAAAACCTAACCTAAGTATACATGGAGTACATATGGAACTTAAACCTACGCTGGGCTATGTTGACTAAAAACGGAGCACATCTAAATCTAACTACAAATTAGCTGATATACATGATAATGTAAAAGCACTGAACAAGGAGCTGTTGACCAGACACTATACAAAGTTGACCACTTACCCAGAGTAGAAATCGGTCGTTTCGTCTAGGAAGGGACCAACTCGTGATTTTATGTCCTCCAGAATGAAGGGGGACACAGTGTGTCCGCAGTGTGTGGCTGAGGGGGGCATTCTGAAGCTGGAAGACACCGAGGCGTTCATTTCCTCCACGTAGCTGGTTGTTCCTATGTGAACTTTAGGAGTTCCCTTGTACAAGTTTACCAGGACCATAGCCCGGCCTCCACTGGGGTCGGTGCAGTCTTGGTTCAAGGACAACAAAAGATTATCCACCTTTCTCTCTCCAAGGGCAGCTAGGCAGTGTAACTCCTTGTACTTTCCTAGGATGCACTCTATCTGGTCCACTAAGTTCCTGAATTCACGCGCCTCTAGGTTTAAGCACCGCTCGTAAGGTTTGTCCAGGTAGGTTCTCAAGCATACTCCCCTGATGCTAGGCTCCCTGTATATTTCTCTGCAGGCGTTGTTATCCCCTTCCGGATAAAAAACTTGGTTGGGGGCAGGTGACTTTTCTTGGAAACCAAATCGAGCAGGCCACTTTTTTACCACCAAAGGCACTGACCTAAAGCCCACAAGCTTGCTGGAAGAACTGGGGGCAGTGCCCTCCCCAAACTTTTGCCTGTGTGACTTGTCTTTAGGAGAAGGAACACCTGGGACAGAACCAATTGGCTCGGCACCATAGGATGAAGTCGCTGAGGAATCTGAAGCAGGGGTAGAGACAGGGGTTTTCTTGTGGTAGGCGCGCTTCTGTCTTTTTTTCTTAGGCTCCCCTTCTCTCTCACTGGAACAGTTTCTTTTTTCCGGCGGGCTTTTGAGAAGCAGCTCCTCTACCGGAACCGGGAGAGAGTACAGAGGAGAAGGGCCGGTTAAATCTATAACCTCTACCTGCGAATACCCCCCGCGGTGAGCAGGTGAAGGTGTCCCTTGTGTTAAGTCCACCACTTCTATGGGTTTAACTGCCGGTGATGAGGTTGTAAGGTCTATAACCTTAATTGGACTGACCTGGGGAGAAGGTTCCTCCGGAGTCACGGGTGAGTAAGAGGCGGACGTAGGTGCTTCAGTGGGGGGTTGGTAGTTCAAAGGTGCCGGGGGATTGATGTATTCCCTGATGTCAAAATCGCCGTCGCCAGCTTCCTGAGGAGAGCGATCCCGGACGCGATCCAGGAAATCAGTGATTTCGCCATGAAGAGCTGCAAGAGCGGCTTCCTGTTCTCCTGCATCAGGCACTTCAGTTGGAAGCCGAGCAGGAGTTGCAGGTGGTTTATCAGGTGAGGCTGGAGAGGTAGGAGGAGGGGCGATGCCCGACGCCTTTTCCACTGTCTGTTTAGAAGAAGTAAAAGTTAGTGGAGCCAGTTTTTTAGCTCCTCCTCTCCTGACACTAAGTCCCGTCTTCATGCGACCAGGCATTGTTCTCCTTGAAGATGAAAGGGTGGCAGGGCTGGAAGGTGCAGGAGCAGGACGGCGAACAGCAGACAAACGTCAGAAAAGGTTTGATGAAGATCGAGCAGCTCAAGTCTACTTTATAGTAACTATCCTGATACGATGCTGGGACGTTCCCTTGTCGTTCAGATAACGTACAACCACGTCCATGAGTCGTAGATAACCGTGCTTTTCCATTCATAGTATGTTTTACACTTAGTCAGTGTTGTTTTGGAAAAAAGTAAAAAAGCTTAACTCAAATAAAAAACGTGATAACGTTCAGTCAACGTTCAGGGTGAGGCTTGTAAAACGAATCTTGTTGTTACCATTCTGTAATTAACGCAGACCATTCGTCATTTATCAGAACTAGCTTCTCTCAAGCAGACATGGCTAACTTTTGTCCTTTGCCTTTGTCTTTGACCGTAGGTCACAAAAGGCGTCAGGAGGTGTTTATTTCAGACATCAGGAGGGGCGTAGAAGAAGGTAAGGTGTGGGCTGTGTGGAAATTCTGTCCTGAAAATTTGAACAGGGATCTTTACATCCCTCCTAACTGTAACTTCAAACAATGCTTTTTGCACAACCAAACCACTGCATTGGTTCCTGGTGGACCCTCTGTGAAAAAACTTATCTCAGAAAATGGGGAAAGTTTTTTTTCAGGTGTTCTTTTGGGACATGGTGCCATGGTACACTTGATGTCTAGACATTCCATTTCCTCTGGAAGTTCAAAGAAATTTATTTCAGACAGACAAAAACCCTTTTTTCTAAGGGATCAACCTTTGGGGGGAGGGCCTGGTAATTCAGTTTTCATCGATTCTACTATGGTGAAGGCTTTAATTAAAGCCACTTTACTTCACCCAGACAAAATTACACACTCTTTAGGTTCAAAAATTTTCTATGAAAGAGGATTCAGGACAGAGATTGGACACAATTACCATGGGTGCTGTCATGTTGTGAGAGTTATTACTGAAATAACTACCTCCCATGAAAAAGGTCAGCTGAAGGTGGTAACAGCCTACCCCGTATCTAATTTTTGGTCCTCCTAATAAAACTGAACAAAAATAAACGATGATCCTCCGGGTAAGGCCCCTGGGCCAAACCCACCCTTCCACATGTTTTCCCCTCTTTTCAGAATGCTCAGGCACTGACCCTGACATTTGTTTCGTCCTTGAGCAATAAATCATTTCAGGAAAGTGCGATAAGGAAAGACTGACAGGTTTCCTATAAAGGTTAAACAGGGACTAAACCATCGTTATTTGACACAACAACCTTCGCCCTACTATGTCGCGTTACTCCCTGCAGCGTGTATTAGAACAACGTCACCCCGACGACACTCAAGTTCTGACATACGTGAGGGAAAGAAATGAAATTATATGTTGCTCTTCAATTTGTTTCAGGTACGTGTGCAAATACTTGAAAGAATGTGTTCTTCACCGGAAAAAATTATACTTAGTTTTTTCTTCAGTGCAATCAAGTTTTACATCCAAAGACAGAAAAACCTTGAGGAAAATGGTTTTGAGTCATAACTTGTCTAAATTTTCAGCGGTGGAAACCTTGGGTTATGCCCTGAAGCATGGAAGAAAGGGAAAGGGCCCACTGAAAAACCCCTTCCATTTGGAAGCATTGAAAGCGGCAGAAGAGCATCACGCCAAAGAAAATCCCCGCCTACTTAACCAGCGTCTTCATTTCTTCATGTCTATTTTGGAACTTCTAGCTGAGTGCTTAGAAACCAAAACTTTGTTTTCCTCCTGCCCCATATTTCACATCCCATCATCGTCCCTGGATCGTTTCAGTGTAGAGGAGAAAGAAAAAGTTTGGTTTTATCTGGCTATGTGGTGCACCCAGCTTATCTCCCTTACTCACTGTTTTCACCACAATCAGCTCGCTTTACACTCAACGTCATAACAAATTTAAACGAACGAAGAACGATGTAACATGCTTACCTAAACAGGGGGAAGGGAATGGGAGAGATATATAGAATAGGATAGAATAGGGTAGGATAATATAGGGTAGGGTAGGGTAGGGTAGGGTAGGGTAGGGTAAAAAAGGGTGGGGTTGGGTTTAAAAAACTATGGGGTGGGGGGGGTGGGGGCACCCCTCAAGTATGGGGGGTTTGGGGCTTGTTGGCCCGGGCTGGCCGCCCAAATAACCCACCTAACCCACCCACCCACCCACCCACCTAAACCACCTACCCACCTACCCTACCCTACCCTACCCTACCCTACCCTATATAAGTCAACTGTATGCTTTCTAGCCTGTCATAACCTGCCTGCCTTCCTACCTGCCTACCTTACTTGCTCAACGCCTTTTATTTGGACGCTATGGAGTTTCACCTTTCGGACGAGTTGTTATTCAAGGTCAGTGAAAAAATATCTGAAAAAGACTACCCTCGATTAGGGGTTTACTTAGGACTTAGACTAAGTTTAATGGATTACATGGAAAAAATACCGTCTCTTCGTTCTATGGGGAGAGAAATGCTTATTTCATGGAGCAGAAAGAACGTGCGTTGCAAGTGGATGGTATTGAGACATGCATTAAGTGACATAGGTCGTTACGATCTAACTGATTATTGTAGATGGTACATGGGATATTACAACGTAGTGGACCATTGTGAAATTCCTCCAGAACAGTGGAAAGTTGATACTTTGTTCGTCAACCTGGCAGACAAGTTCGAAATGCTTGACTGGAGGAAACTGGGAACTCAACTTGGATTGAGCGACCACGAGCTTAACCTGATATCCACCCCTGTTCCAGGGAAAAAAGGTGTTACAAATCCTGTTTTCGAAGTTCTGATGGTTTGGAAATATAGAGAAATATCTCATCCAAGTTGCCTAATAGCCAGTCTATACAACATGGGACTTTCTGATGTAGCTCTTTACGTGGAAGGTTTGAACAAGGGTTCTACTGGTTTAAAAGAGGACGAGATTGCTCCTTTGGTCACTTTGGTTTAAGATATCGTCCAACATGGATCACAAGGAAAAGGAGATTATTTTTGACCCACGTCTACAAAGCCCCTTCACAATGATCATAGCTGGACCTACTTCTTGTGGAAAAAGTCAACTTGTTTTCAAGTTGATTAAAGGTGTAGACGAGCTTGTTACTCCAAAAATACACGACATATACTACTGCTACAGTCAATGGCAAGATGGATTCGACGAAATGGTGAAGTTGGGGGTTAAGTTTAACAAAGGTCTTCTTTCAGAAGACTTTTTGTTCGAGGATGAAAGAGACGTGACTAAACATGGACTGGTCGTAATAGACGATCTCATGGATCCCGAGTACGTTCCCACCATAATGAAACTTTTCACTGTGGGCTCTCACCATCGCAGTTTAAGTGTAATTTTTATTACTCAAAACTTGTTTTTCAACAATCCTGCCTTCAGAACCTTGAGCTTAAATGCACACTACCTAGTTGTTTTTAAAAACCCTAGAGACATGAGTCAGATAGGGCACATTAGCAAACAGGCCTTTCCAGGACAGAAATCCTTTTTGACGGAGGTATATAACTCAGAAACCAAAGAAAAACATTCATACATCCTATTGGACTTTAAGCAGAGCACACCTAACGAGCTTAGGGTAAGAAACAGCATAACAACTCCTTGGAACACCTTGGTTTTCATTCCTCAAGCTTCAGCTTCGAAAAGAAAAAGATAGAATGGTGACCAAAAAATCTCCTTCTGGAGGAAAATTTAAAACAATTAGGAAACATAACCACTTGTTGAAACACATATCTAAGTGTTCCTCGGCAGAGTGTTCCCACATTATCAAAGGTCTCAGCGATGAGGTCATTAGGTTGATGAGTCAAATTTGCGTCAACGTAATGAACAAAAACCTGTTGCGTAACGAGTCCGACACAGTCAAACGTTTATCACCCTACAAGAAAGAACTCAAGTCAGTCACAAGGCACAAGGCTACCGTTAAGCAGAAGAGGAAAACCTTTGAGCAAAAGGGTGGATTTTTGGGAACCATTTTGGGCCTCGCCTTACCCCTGATAACAGGTCTCATAGGAGCACGTCGATAAAAAATCATGTCTTATTCAAGGATGGCCCTCGTAAGGGCGGATCTTGTTCCCCGAGAAAAAAAACCTTCTTTTGTTAGTCCTTCCTCTCCTCCCCAGCCTGGACCTAGTGTTCAAGACCAGTACTACAGCACTCAACTTTTAAGAGAAGGTTTAACTCCTGATTCCAGCCTGGTTCAAGTCCTGAACCACCTTCAAAGTAAAGCACATGAGGTGCTTAACTCTCCTAACCTCAAACTGAAGGAAAAGTTAAGGCAGTACAATCAACTTATGATAAAGTCGGGAATTTTAACTAAAAAAGCTAAGGCCTTAGGACAACGTAGGGAAGGTCCCTATCCTGGTCGAGCAGTAGGACAAGGCCCTGCAGGAGCAGCAGCAGCAGTAGCTGGGGGTGTAAACAATTCTTTAGAAGACACCGACGACGGCGACGACGATGATGACCACACTTTCACAGAGACTAGAGACGATCCACCACTTCCTGACGATTCAGTCGGAGACAGTGTAGACGAGTTCAAAGGGGAGGAAGGCTTTAAACCTCGTGCAAGAGACAACACAGAGGGTATGGACGCCGACATAAAAGAAAGAATACCTGCAAGTTACAGAACGACTGCTAAAAATCTCTACAGAGAATTATCTCGTCACGGAAGTGAAATTTTGAATTGGAACAGAGACGGAGAAATATATGTTAACGGGGAACGTGTGCCTGGAACTGACATAACAGATTTGTTAGCTTTTGCTGCCCGACCAAAGTCTTTGAAAAAGGACCAACCTAAAGGAAGCCAGGTTTTCATGAGAGCAGTTAAAAGGTTGAACCCCACCTTAAAATTTGTCAAAAACAAGTCGGCTTTTGCAGGGCACAGTCCTTCCTTTGCTGCCAGTCCCTTAAAAAGAGCTTCCCCTATTAAGAAGAGGAAAGTAAGTCAAAAAGGAACTGGACGTAAGTTTATATGGCGCACAAGGCTTTGAAAAAAGATGTCCTCAGGTTTTACACAGATCCTGAACAACCTGGAAGTTTCACCAGCGTATCTAAACTTCAACGTCATCACTTCAAGAAAACAAAGAAAAAAAACATAGAACAAGCTTTGGAAGATGTAGACGCTTACACCAGACACAAACCTTACAAGAGAAGATTTCCAAGAAGAAAAACACAAACATGGGGGATAGACAAACAGTGGCAACTTGACCTTATAGACATGCGAGAATTTTCAAAGGAAAACAAAGGATACCAGTACATTCTAGCGGGAATAGATGTTTTTTCAAGGTATGGTTTTGGACAACCTGTGAAAAGTAAGAGAGCTGATGACGTGACAGAGGCTTTCAAAAAAATGAGCAAAGAAAGAAAACCTCAACAAATTCAAACTGACAAGGGCAAAGAGTTTGTCAACAAAATTTTCAAAAAACACTGTGAAGATCAAAAAATCAATTTTTTCACAGGAGAGAACGACGACGTGAAGTGTGCCTTAGCCGAAAGGTTCAACTCTACTTTACAAGGAAAAATGTGGAGATGTTTTTCTCATTTCAATAACTACAAATGGGTTGACTTGCTGCCCGACTTGGTGAAGTCCTACAATTTGACTTACCACAAATCCTTAGGAGCTGCCCCTTCAGACATAAATAAAGACAACTCTGAAGTCTTGTTCTACAGGTTGTACGATCAACCTCAAAAGAAAAAAGTTCCTGTCCTTCAGTTGAAGAGAAAAAATCAAGTGCGAATGTTGAAAACAAAGAAAACATTTAACAGAGGGTACGAACCTAACTGGACTGAGGAAATATAGACAGTCGACAACATTTCGCCCAAAGGGTACCACCTGAAAGATCTCCTTGGAGAAGAGATAAAAGGAAGCTTCTACGAACCTGAAGTTCAGAAGGTGCAAGTCCGTCACGGAAGACGCTACAACATAGAAAAAATAGTAAAATACAGAGGAAAAGGCAAGAAAAGAGAAGCCTTGATCAAGTGGAAGGGTTATGGAGACAAGTTTAACTCTTGGGAACCTGTCAAGAACATAAACAAATGGCGTTTACCTTAACTTTACCTAGTAACTCATCTATGAACGTTTTTCCTGACAACACTTTAACTAGTTACAATACAATTTTGGCAGAATACATTAACTCTCCTACTCAGTTAGAGTGTGCTCTTCAAGAAATAACCTGTCCTACCACGTGGTACAACGTCAAAGAAGAACCCATTCTCTTGGTACAGGGAGAAAACGACCTGACAAACAACCTCCGCTCTGTAGTAGCTTTATTGAACAAACGCAGAAGAGAATTTTTTCCTCTGGAAAAACCAGGAGCCCATAGTGTCTTCAGTAGAGCTTCAAGCTCTACATCAAATTTATCAGCCCAATCTGCTTTGAAGAGAGGAGTAAAAATAACTAAAAACCTACGTCATGTCAACCCTGTGGGATCGACTGAAACCATTCCTCCTGCTGGTCCTGCAAGTGAAAGTCCACCAACTCCTGCTGCTGCGACTGAGACGCCATCTGGAGGATTCACTTCTAACCAACCCACGCCAGAGAAGGAGGAAAAGGAAGAGGAGGAGGCTGAGGGGGAGCGTGACACGGCAGGCAGAGAGAAAAGGGAAATATCGTCGGCTGTGGCTGAAGTGATGTCTATGGATGACAGGGAAAAAAGGTCTCTTTCTTTTTTTTCTTCACAGACTCTGCTAATGTTTCTCCGCTCTCTCCCAGTCAGTTACAGGCTGTGAAAATATGTACACGCTTCAAGGAAATTAGCAGATACCTGTCTAAGTATTACTTCAAGGAAGGTAGTATCTACAATATGTTTGCCTTAGAAGGTGTGAACCTGGAAAGCAACTCAGAGTTGATAGGATACTTGAACAGGACCATAAATAAACTACAGAGCATGTTGGTGAGAAAACTAAGAAACTACAGGAAAAACAACAAAGCCACCGTGTTTCACTACAACAAATACACAATGAAAAGTGTAGTTTCCTTGCCTCCTGGTGTGGTCATGCAACTCCCAGAAAACTTAGGGAAACAATTAGGTTTTGACGGAAGTGTTTTCCTAAGTGGAAAAACACAAAGCCCCTATGTGGTAGACCTTCAGTACAAAGGTCGATGTGCTTTCGTGTACTCTGACATAGTCAAGCACAGTCTTGTGGGTGACTCTAAAGCACCCCTTCTAAGGCAAATCAACATAAATCGCTACAACGGTGACATGCAGACCATAAGTTTCCAGAACTTGATATATCTGCCAGTCACTAAAACCACCTTCAGACAGATAGGGATATACTTAAGAGACAAGACTGGGGAACCTATACCATTTGAAAGCGGATCAGTGTCGGTGGTACTTGCCTTCAGACCTCTTCAAGGATAGGAGTATATTACCATGCTTCACTACTATGGAACACCTCCATACCTGGCCCCTAGGGGTCAGTACGCTGAATACTACAGAAAATCACAGTTTGGGAACGGTGCTTTACCAGCGTACGGTGGCAGGGGCAGACAAAGAGGACACGGACTTGGTTCGTTAATAGGTGGTTTACTGAGAGGAGCTGTTCCCCTCTTAAGTAAAATAGGACGCTCAGCTGCCAAATCTGCAGGCAAAGCCTTGCTTACTACAGGAGCTGGAGTCTTGTCCGACGTGGTAACAGGAAAAGGCTTCAAGAAAAGTGTAGTTAGGAGAAGTAAAGCTACAGGGAAGAACTTACTCAAAAGGGCTGCTTCTTCTGCTCAAGGATACATAAAAGGTACATCTGAACCTCCTCCAGTCAAACGACGAGCAACCGGCAAGCGCGGAGGACGTAAGGGGCAACGCGGCAGAGGCAGAGGACAAGCTAGAGGAAGGACCTTGTTCTAGTCATGAGTCTCCTTCATTCCAAGGGTCAGGTATGTGCAGTAGGTGAACTAGACCTACACGCCTTGCCTGTCACTCAAAAGGACATATTAAAGTGTCAAAAAATAACCAAAACTACCAACAATGCCCTGACTCCACACACTGAATCATTTGACTTCACCTTCGAACCAAGCAACCTGTACACAGACCTCTCAGAAACTGAGCTGTACATGGAACTGGAAGCCGTGGCGGCAGACGGAACAACTCACCTTGCCGTAGGCATAGAAGCTGCTCCAGTCAACAACTTGGCACACGCTCTCTTTGCTTCCTGCCAGTTGCTGATAAATGGGGAGAAAGTCACCGGCAACAATGAAGACTATGGTCTCAAGGCCTACATTTTGGACACAATTTGTTGCAACAAAGAAGACTCGGTTGAAAGGGTGTCAAAAGTACATGAAAGACACCTGTGGTCACATGGAAGCCAGAGCGGGCGAAAATGCTGGATGGACGGCACGGAGAGCAGAGTTCAGTGCCCGCAACAAGCATGCCTTAGTAATGAAGCCGCACCTGGATTTAATTAAACAGTGCAAGGTGCTGCCTCCGAACTGTGAAATCAAGTTCATATTCGAAAAAAATCAGCCCAATTACTACATGATGCAAGCAGCCGATCAAAACTACTGGGTCAAAATCACCAAAGCTGAAATGACACTTCTCCAAAAATGTGTCGACGACGAGGTGGTAAAAACTCACGTCAGCAGTGTCAGGAATCCACATTGGGGCCCTTTCAACTATCACATAGCCAGGTGTAAAGTAACTAAACACACTTTGGACGGTGGCTCACAAGACTACAGTTGGACTCAACCTGACACTACTCAGATCCCCACCAGGATAGTCTTGTGTATGATAAAGGAAACAGCAGCTGCTGGGACTAAGACAGAAAATCCTTTCAACTGCAGGCATTTCAACGTGAAGGAAATATGCGTGAGATATGACGATCAAAAGTTTGAGTTGAAGACCGACTTCGAAACAGGCAACTGCATCAGAGCCTACAGTCAAATGTTCATAGACAGTGGGCTGTCGGCTTTGGGCCAAGACTGTGGCATAACTTTGGAAGATTTCAAAGATGGATATTCCTTCTTTGTTTTCGACCTCACCCCAGACAGAGCACCTGAAGACAGTCGTATAAATCTCATCAAGCAAGGAAAGCTGGGCATTTCCCTTAGGTTTGCCGCCCCGACTACTCATGCCATATCTGCCGTCTTGTGTTCCTTCTACGACAACAACATCCAACTAACGGCTGACTGTCTTCCTGTCACAGACTACCACATGAACTGAGAAAAAAAATGAGAACTTCAGACATAACAGGTGCACTGGGAAACCATCCACACACAAGGCGTTTCTACCTGGGAACTTTTGCCAGTAATCAATGTCCTAAAAAACCAATTCCCTCTACATGTTTCGTCAGTAACACAGATCCAAGCTCTAAACCTGGTCAGCACTGGGTGGCATTTTACGTTTCTCATAACGGGAATGTATTCTACTTTGATCCCTATGGCTTACCTCCGTTTACTATATATCACCAGAGGTTCATGCAAAAGTCGTCAGATGGTCACGGGTCGTTCAGCAGAAAACAAGTGCAAAACTTTTACGCTAAAACGTGTGGAGCCCACTGCATTAACTTCCTCATAGAAACATGTCGGACCAAGGATCCACACCACACTGTGAAAAGGTTTTCTCAGGTCCCCTTCAACTTAATGGACAAAATAGTCAGGCCCTTCCTGAGAAAAAGAGAGAAGAAGAGGCAATGAATTTCGAGATGAGTCCAGAAGAAGTAGCAGTCAAAGCAGACGTGAGCAATCTTTTGGTGAAAGGAAAAGTTAAACGTGAACTGGACGTGATAGACGGGCTTCAGAGCACGGCGGAAGTAATAGACAAGATTCTCATCATCATGGCCGAGTTAATGGACAAAGTGGTAGCCCTGGAGGAGAACGACATAGGAAGAAAGGCCTTGAAGGATTTAATGGAGAGAATGCGGGCCTTAGAGGACCGTAGTCAAAGTCCTACTCCAGCCAAGACCGGGTGCAGTTGGTACTGCAACAAGAATTCATTTTCCATATAATATCCATGTACTCTGCTTGCAAAGCATATCTGATTATAATGATTCATACCTAGCATGTACTCTGATAGGAAGAAAAAATAAAAAGATTGAATTAAAAAAAAACGAGTTGTGTCTTTGTTGCATTTAATCTCATATCAAAATAGTGAGTCATAAGTATTGCGTAAATTCATAGGAACTTTGCATCAGAAAATGAGTCATGGTTATTGTGTAATTTCTTTCAAGGATTGCACAATACACCCTCATACGTAGGTCATACGTTTTTGCAAGTAGGTCAGTAGGTCACTTCCGGTTTGTAAGTAGGTCAGCTCTAGGTATTGCACAATTATTTTAATTTATGCATCTAGTTCAGGTCACTAGGTCAAATGAAATCCAGCTCTCTGATTGGTCGAAAAAACTAGGTCATAACCTTATGACGTCACTTCCTGTCAAATCCAGCCCTCTGATTGGTTAAAACTAGGTCACTTCCGGTCTACCAGTAGGTCATGACCTAGTTAGTAGCTAATCCATTGCGCTCAGTTTGCATGTATATACTACTCCCGAAGTCTGGCTGCGGCTCATATGAAGGTACATTATGCTATAAAACAGTATTAAATTGTCAATTTTCAAGCCTTTGTTATAGCTTATTGCTTCTCCCAAAGTCTGGGGTGCGGCTTATAGGAGGGTGCGGCTAATACAAGGGCAATTAACGTACCATAATAGCTCATGTATAGCTCGATGGATTTTTGAGGACCAGCAGACTTTTCTCCGACCCTCCCAGAATATGATGAAAGTTATCACCATCCAATCCCCTCCCCCCGATAATTGATTGTGCAAAATGACGCCCTCTCCTTCCCCCCCCCCAAAAAAAAAGAAAAATAAATAAATAAATTGTATACGCATGTGGAATGCTGAGTTGCGATGAGTAGTCTAATCCTGCATCTTTTTACCTGTTAATGATAAATCATATTGATGTACAGTCAATAAAAATACTTGCCAGACGAAAGGTCTGAGTGCAACCTTGGGAACCAGACCTGGGCTACATTTTTATCTTTACAGCTTACAAATTGGACCATTATTAAAGAATTTACAGCCTAAAATAAAGGCACAGTTTGTATTGTTCTGCAGCAAAAAAAAAAAAGAAAAAGAATCGGCCCTGTTTTGCTAGGGTCGGTCAGGTAACTGGAAACAAACCTCTTTTTTTTTGGCCTAATGCATTTGTGTTTCATACCAATTGGTCGGCATGTGTGCATAAATGCAGCAAGAATGCTATAGGGCTGTGTTCATTTATTCATTGTGTCACGGCCCTTTGATCATGTTAGAAGTTTTACTTATAAAATTACAAATATGTTTTGCAACAGACTGCTTGCATCAACAATGCAGCATATGATGCATTTGGTCTCCTGTGACGTCATAGCCTGCATCAGAGATGCCTGCCTCCTTCTCTTAAGGTATCTGATGTAGTGATAAGTATATCAGAATCATTTTATTAGACATAAAGTCTACCAGATAAAGCCATCATGAAAATATGTTGGTATTTTCCATTAAGGTAGGCAAATTGCCAGTCATAACTAATTTTGGCACCGTCAGCTATTTTGAAATGAGTGCCAGCACTTATATTGAGATTGAATATGAGACTGTTGTGGCTATATCATTGAAATGGAAATCTTATGATTTCATGTCATGTATGTCATATTTGGGCAGGAATTCATCTGACGGTTCTTAGATCCATAGGCCTATATGCGCTTCTGTGAATTCATGTCCTTTGCAAAGTTTACAAGAGTGACAAGAACAGGGTTAATAAAGTATCATTTGGGGATTTCCTGTGAGACTTAGGCGTATGAACTTATATCTGCCCCAAGTAGCAATGCCTCTTGATACCAAAATGCCAGAAAATCCGATCGCCAGAAAATCACCCCAGAACCAACACGCATTATCATTATGACAAAAGAGAATTGCGTTTTGGAAAGCCTTTGGGTAACAATGAGAACTATAGTGGAATAGTTAGAATAACCTGTAGGCACTAAAGGGCTGAATGGACCTATATTGAACCAGGAGAGGTGATCAAAGCCCCAGGAGTACAGAGCCTCTGACCTTAGTGACAATGGTTGCCACTCACCTAATAGTGCTCCTCACATATTGGCTCTGTAGGGAAGCAAATCAATGCACTATTCCCTATGCAATTCCATTATTGTAGTTACAGCCCTTTGAATATGGCACTTGGTACAATATGTATGTAGTGGTTCATTTAAGGACAGGTGAGCCAAATGAGTAGTGGTTTCAAATAAGCCCCGGTTTTGAATAAGCTCTGGTTTCATATAAGCTCTGATTTTGTATAAGCGCTGCAGGTATTGGAATCAGTCTTACGCCTTTGAATTAGTATTGAAATAAGGATCGATCTGAGTTCAGGGCTGGGAATACACTTGTGTTGAAATCTATAATGCCGGGGTGCTTAAACGGGCCAATACGGTAGGTGCGTCATGATACATGAATGCAGCCTTTGGTGAGTCGGTTCAGCAGAGCTACCTACATGTGTATATCATGTTTGATGCATGGATGTGTAGGTCCTATATAGCTGTAAATCAGGTTGTGTAGTGCGAAAAATGACCAGTACTGGTCAGGCATTGGTCAAAAGCTACCCAGCTCATGCCTGCTGCTAGTTTCCAATATGTCTACCCTGGAGACAAAATCTCATGTATACACTGAAAACCCACCGCTACACTGCAAAAATGGTGTTTAGATTTTAAACATGTTTAGGTCTAAACATGTTTAAAACCTAAACATATATGTCAGTTAGGTGTCTCATCGACTACACATTTAGGAAATGAACACTTTTATTCTAACTACATAAATGTTTATGCTAAACATGTTTAGATGTTTAGAGCTGAAACAGTTGAATAATAGGTGTTTAGATTTAAACATCAATATGTTTAGATACTTGGATGTTGAATCCACACCAGGTAGCAGCACTACCTTTGAATGGACTATCTGCACAGTTATAATGAATTGTTGTGACAAATGTCCCCAAATCCCATGTTTATCATGGTTTCATTTCATAGAATGTCATGTGAATAGAAAGGGCAATAGAAAATTGACTAGATTAACCTTACGCCACCATCATTGGCATAAAATAATCAATAAGCTCCATGACTGACACCTATTTGATGTTATTCTGGAATAAATAAGGCAATGCTCTTCCTGCCAAGCTTTTGTACTTTCTCAAGTCTCTCATTCTGATGAAGTGTCTAATATATGTACACGTACATAGCTGTGGCTGACATCTGTGTTGACTTTGACAAGTAAATACCTGCTGATGTCCCCCCAGTTAATGAGAAAACAAACAAAATATATCTCTTTTTTTAATGCATACATGTCTGCAAACCTTAACTCTCCATCAAATCATTTAAACTTCTAAACACAAAAATTCATAAACACCTAAACACAAAAATTCATAGATATCTAAACACAAAGTTTTAACCTAAACACCTACATTTCTAAACACTTGAGCTAAGCATTTTGTTTGGCTAAACATGTTTAGGAAATTAATGTGATTACAAAAACGTTGCAAGAATATGTTTAGAATTGTGTTTAGGATCTAAACACCATTTTTGCAGTGTACTGGTAAGTTGTTATATATGACGAATTTAGGGTCGTCAGAGGGTCGTCAGGTCAGTATGATGACCCTAAGTTGTCATACTGACCACCTTGGATCTACTGCTAGTCCGGTATTGTGCCATGAGAGGGCCCCACTATGTATTTCTATGATACAAACGATGTGACATGGGATGCACATTGAGCCTTATCTTTACATTGCTCTTGTTGTATAGTCTACTATAAGAAGGAGAATATGGGCAAAGTTTGATACAAATGTACAAGTGAAATATAGGAATTTCTAAGTAGAAAAGGTAGAAAAGGATGGATCATCCTGGTAATCACACCTCTCTTATGGATATTGCTAGACTATGACCACTTATTTGATCGTGACTAAGATATAATACATGTATACATATGAGTGAACTCACAATATACTACACCATAATGGTTCACTGAAGCCATGACACTGGGTTGGGGATACCCACTCTTTAATGGTTGATGAGGTAACGAGATGTAACTAAAGAAATGATATTGGAAAAATGGAAAAGACAATACAATACATATGTGTAATTTCTACCCAGGACTACAGCTATAATGGACAGCAAAAGTGACGACTTTAGGTCATCACTGACAACCTAAAGTTGTCTCCTATGACAACCCCCTGATGACCTAAAGCTGTAGTTATGGGTATTGTCAACCTGAGCACCTAAAGTCGTCACTACTGACAAGTTCTGGATCCCGTAGGTTTTCAGTGTACCCAAATGAACACTTCTCATTGGTCAGTTTGAACTATCATGTCCTAAGAAGACACTCCATCATGTGGGCAACCTTCACATGGGAATTTACAATATGGAAGGCATCATGGCCATGCACACACATTTTACCATTCACACAAAAACTAAAGTGTAATGTAAACAAAATCAAATAGAACAAAGGAAAACCTGTACCACATGGAACGCTGCGGCCCCATGCCGCCTAGTGGAGCTTGGCCTATACTGCAGGAGTAATTCAATGCGGGGTACATAATATAAAGGACTAGTCCACAGGAGGCAAAATAAATTTCCATGCCTATTTGATAGATTGGTGTACAACAAGAAAAATGTGGCAAGGACCACGGATAGGAGATGTGCTCATAGATCATGGCAACATCGCTAGCCACTGCGGGTGACATCACTGAGGCAGCATGACGTCACCAATGATGTCATAGGACAGGGAGAAAACCCAAAACATTATGGAGTTGCTACGGTCACTATGCTCCCAGCCGCTGACAGGGCTTGCAACTCCAAAAAACAAAGGGCTTTCTAGTCATGTGCCAATTGTGGTATTGTAAAACAGGGACCACAATCGGACACAGTCATAGACCTTCATAATGTAGTTGTACAGGGAACACTATGGAATATGATATGGAATATTAATGAATTGAGCATATGAGGGGAATCTATCGATAACAATTGGCATGGGAGGCCTACATAGGAACATTAGAAAATTGATACCGGGGTAGAATAATTAACTAATTGCTTTGAACCTATAAAATAACTATAGAATTTTGAGTGATATTAATACAAGTATATCCATATCATGTGAGTTCATTTTGTGATATTATCTGGACAAACTCTTGAATTTCTGAAATTCAAATAATATCATTTTCCCGGCCATTTAAAAAACACACAGACACACTAAAACCATACATGACAGAAACTTTGCATACTTGTCTCTGTAAACAAATTTCTTTGTATCACTACTGTAGAATACTGCTCTGGTATCTTCTTTTTAACCTTTAAGGACTAAAGAAATCCTTCTGAAGATAACTATACTCATGTATCACGACCACCAATGACTATGTGATGCCTTAGCCCATCACATCTTCTGCTTGTAAATAGTAATTTTCTAATTTTACGATCAAATATCAGGCATTTATAGTTTAAAGGGATCAAGGGAACCGCATTGTATATTGATTAATTCGTACATGTTAGAGAGAATCGGCGCCTTTTAAAAGTACAATGCCCTTATAAGTACAATGCCCGTAGCTCTGTAAGTATAAATCATGCATAACATTCCTCCTGGCAATAATAAATGCATTAACAGAATACATTATTCAATGGATAGCCATTCTAAATACCAAATTACTGACAGAGGAGTTCTTAAAGAATGGATCAGCAGCATCTATGATTGAAAGTGGCTCTGTTGGAAGCAGGTCTTTGTCCCAGATAACCCTTAAGTGACCATTTCTGGCACAGCGTGCTGAAAATTGATAAGTACCTGATACATGTCCAAATAAGACCTGTGCAAATTGTCAGACCTTTACATCCACTGCATCTAGAGATATGAGGGTTTGCTTACTGTTCTACATGGAGGACAATAGCACTTATCAATAGTGTCAGAAGCTGAAAGATAGTCTCATATACAGCCATTTATGCAGTACAAGAAATTTCGGAGCTTTACCTAAAGTGGATCCAGAGGTAAACACTGTCATACATGTAGGACAGTAGGACTTTGTATGTCCCTCCCCTCTGTGTAGGTCAAAATCTAGATATTGGTAAAAAGTCTCCACAGTAGTTGGTGTTTTGGGATATGTGTGTGATTTCATAGAAGTACCGGGTACATGAATGTAAGAAGACCCATATGGAGCATTTTTTGAAGCCTTGGACCTTTAATTTTACCTTGTTAATTTTCTTGTGTATAAAGACCCCTTCTCATAATGTCACTCAGGTATCCTATATATGTAGGACAGTAGAGCTATCTGGGTTAGGGCCAGAATTCGGTTTCTGCTGAAAATGCACTAAACATGTATTGCTCCTTACCTATATCTTGCGAGCCTTCTGATGTCTTTGACAAAACATTTAATAATTGGACCATGCAGTGCGTGATTCGATCATGCGACGCCCCATCAAAGGAAAAGACCAGCTAACCTATATCATGCACACATTTGAAAGGTGTGATAATATTTTTCAATAGTCCTCCAAGTCTCTGATAGGCGTTTCAAACCTGAATTACCGTAATCTCCTGCGTATAAGGCGCGTCTTATATGGGGGGTTTTAGTTCTCATTGGATCTACAAGGGGGACACCAAGACCTTTCTTTTGACATCTTACATGCCCCCTTGGTCACAATAGGACATAAGGGGGCCCAGGAGGGTCCGGGGTGGCCCAAGCTACACATAGGTTTTTGAATTTTGAAAATTCATTCAGGAGAACCAAAGTTATGAATTTTTCATTTTTTTTGAGAATTTTCCAAAACTCTAGGTCTATATGCAGGCTGCGCCTTATTTGCGGGAGATTACGGTAAATGTGCATTCAAAGATAATACAATTCATAGATAGCCTATTACTGAGTTATGAAGAAAAATGGGTCAAAATCATCGCTTGCACAGATGTGATCAAAGGTCTCGCAATTTGCCCATGCCTACAATGTGTTGGATCCACCGGAGGTCACTGCACAAGATACGATGACTGAACTCCTATGATTTAGATGATTCTATGTTTTATTTATTTTCAGTCTAGGGTGAAGCAATTTCCATGATATTAAGGACACCATGTCATCAATGAACATTACTACGTCACCCATGAACTTCACCATGACGACTGACAACGTCACCATGACAACCACACCGGAAGTGCCCCTTACAGGACCGGATGGACTTCCTATAGTGCCAGTGTTCGGACTTCCGGGGTTAGATTTCTACTACATCCATGTGTCAGCAGTGATCAGTCTGAGTATCAGTTTGATAGCCAGTGTCGGTGTTATCTGTTATATGATGAAGGTAATAAAATATCTTTAAATCTATTGCTATCATATAGAACCAACATTTTATTTCTTTTTTTCACTGGGCATTTATGTATATGGATCACATTCTTCCTTTGACTCTGTATGTTTGTATACCTCTCTCTCTCTCTCTCTCTCTCTCTCTCTCTCTCTCTCTCTCTCTCTCTCTCTCTCTCTCTCTCACCCTATCTATTTATATCTATCTACCGTATCTACCCCTTTCTCCGCGCAAGTACTGGTGAGCAGACTTGCCGTCACATCGTTAGTGCATCATGACAACCAATTGACATGATGTCCTCCTGCATCTGCAGAAATGATGTTATCGGGAATAAAAAAAACTAGGGTAGGAATAAATCAGCCTACAATTTTTCTTTTCAGCTGATTTTTCAAAGAGAAACTTCAAATTAAGTCCAGATATTTTGAGAGGTTTTGTGGGTACTAGATACATCAATGCCATCAGGAAAATAGGGAATCATACATACAATAACGGGAATACACATTTTAAGTAATGGTGGTGGTAGGGGAGTTACAGCGTACCTGCATGCATCACCCTGCCTTCAAGGATTATTATTTGCACTTGGCATCTGTGAGGTCACCTGTGGGCCATTGTTTGATGTGCTGCCAGCATACAGAGATGCTGGTAATGTAAATAGAGTTACCATAAGGGTAGCTTTGGTCAGCCTATGTGTGTGTCTTAACGCTTGTGGTGTCAACACCTGGGAGATATATGTTACAGGGGTATATACATCTATATCTAAAATAGATAAATACAGTGTGTTCAAGTATTAAATGGCGATTATTGCTGACATCTTAAAATCATGATCAAAAGTGTGTGCCACATAATCATAATCAGTAATGTGAAAGTGCAATGTTTGTTTTCCTTTCCTTATTGGCTTCTATGGAATATGAAGATGGTGTATGTTCCCCTTCAATGTATGAGCACCATTTTGCATACGTCAGCAAATCAAACTGATTCATTACTGCAAAAATCAACTCATCCCCAATTATCACATTAAACACTCTTGACCAGCCTTAGGAATTGTCTAGGTCTATTTGTGAATCAACATAAATTGTCAGGAAAAAAAGTAAGGTTTCTCTCAGTTAACAGGGTATTAACGTCTAGGGTAAACAGGTCTGAATTTGCCAAGAGACAAAGAAAAAAGATTCAAAGAGGACAAATACATTATATAATAAATCTATCAGGGAGGACAGAACCTATACAAATTGCCTGTTTGAAAGAGCAAAGAGGCAGAAAAAGGGACAAATACAATATATATTCATGATGAGTATATTTTCAGGGAGGACAGAACTTATACAAGTTGCCTGTAGGAGAGCGCCTTGTTGTTATATCTAGCCGTGTGTGACTTTGGTTACAGTCTGAGTCACAACATCGAACACTCCTACTTCCTTGGTGCACGAGATCACCCACCAGATGGCGCCTGTGTGGCCATGGCTTACTTCATGCTCACCTTCTATGCTGCCTCGGTTTGTAATATTTTTCTGTGTTTTGTTATAACAGTGTTTTACACGTGATCATTTCAACGCTGATATTGTTTGTGTGGGGATAAATTATATTACATGCTATCTCAAAGTTAAAATTGATCTTGTGAGTAGGAACTTGTTTCATTCCACACGATTCTATAGTTTGAATGATTATGCTAATAAAACAGGAGGAGTGATTTGTGTTACACTGAAGGAACATAGAAGAAGACAGGGTGGACTTTTCTGGTAATTCCTTTTTTTACTTAGATCTGAAGAATACCTAGACCAACTGCTCCACTATAGAAGAAAAAACGTTCTCAAAGTGTGTATATAGAAGGTCATCTTTAGGTAAACAAAAAGAAAAAAAATTGACTCAAAAAACCTTCTAAGTAACGTGTTTGTCGGCGTTTTGTTCTGGGTTGACAACATAATATTTCAGACTGTTTATTAAAGGGTTTAAAAGTAGTGGTAACGTCTTTTGGTGAGCCAAATGTGAAATCTTGTAAACGTTCAATAACTTGTTTTTATTCTATAAATATAACTATGAAATACTATATTATTTGCAAAATCTGAAATCACATTACATTCCCTTCTATCCCTTTCATGTGTTGTAACTATTTCAGGGTTTCATTGTCGTCTTCACGGCTATCAATGCCCTTGTTATGGTGGTTTTAATGCGCAAGTTGGAGTTGGGTAAATACGACTGGATCCTTCTGGCTTCCACCATAGGTAGCTCTGCTATCTTAATCATGATAGCTGCTGTACTCGGCTTTCTGGGACCCACCGGAGCATGGTGAGTATCGTCCCTTTTGTTGAAGGATTTAATGAATAATTAAAAAAAATATATTGTGATTTGAGGTTTGGACATATGGAATGACAAACCCTGAAACTTTTGTTGATATGTTGAATTATTTGAGAATCTGTTTCAATTTCAATCTTGAGACTGTGGGTTGGTAAACCTTTTGTCATGATTTTCATGATTGGAGGAATCTATTGCTATTTTCATTCATTCATCATTCCAATTAGTCAGCATGATATTTTAAATGCAGTCAAGGTGACAGCCTACTCACCAGAGCTGCATTAATGCATTATGACAAACCCACTGGCATGAAGTATTAATTAGCAGTCCAAAAAGGCTTTTATACTCCATGTAATATTTTTGTTAATCTATGTCAATAAAAGTGATCAATCACTCAATTGTAGGTGTGAGTTTGATGTGCGTAAGCCACGTGGCCGTATCGGCAGTCAGCTTATCTCTATCTGTACCCTGCTGGTGTTTGCCATAGATTTTACCTGCTACGCCTTGGTGCTCATCAAGATACGCCATAGCATCTCCAAGTCCTCCGCCTCTGGAGGCAGCAATAGCAAGTACCACAGGTAAGCACTCATAAATAATTATCTCAGAATATGTATATATTAATATGCTTTGGTGCTCATCAGGATACGTTTGTAATAAAGGTTTAGCTGAAACATCTCTCTATGCCTTGGTAGTCATCAAGATAGGCCACAGCATGGCCAAGCCCTTCACTTCAGGAGGCAGAAATAACAAGTACTATAAGCAAGTACTTCATGTTGGGACATCCTCTGAAGATGTTTATATTCAGATGCCTTGGTGTTCATCACGATACTTCATTTAGGTTAGTGCTTAAAGTTTAGTTAAGATATCATCCATATCCCTATGCCTTGGTAGTCATCAAGGTACACCACATCATCCCCAAGTCCTCTGCTTCAGCAAGTACCATAGGCAAGCACTTCATGTTGGGACATCCTCTGATGATGTTTATATCCATATGCCTCGGGGCTCCTTAAAGCTTTGTTGGAATATTATGCTATACAGTCATGTCTCTATAAACCGGCCACCTCTGTTTCAGATAAAAATTGACTGGTTCCTGAATCGACTGGTTCTCTGAATCAGGATCACAATAGAAATTAATGACTATAATCAATTATGTTCAGAGAGATTCCGGGCTGATAAATGAATCAGCTGACTTTTTGAAGACCAATATATCGAGACCTGACTGTACATGTATATGCCTGGGTAGTCATCAAGATAGGCCACAATATCCCCATGTCAGCTTCTGGGGGCAGCAATAGCAAGTAGGTAAGCACCTCATGTTGTGACATCTTCTGAAGATGTTTATATTCAGATGTTTTAGTGTCCGTCAAGATACTTAAACAGGTTAGTACTTAAGGTTCAATTAGGACATCATCTATAGCCATATATCTTAGCAGTCATCAAGAAAGGCCACAGCATCTCCAAGTCATCTGTTTCTCGAGGCAGAAACAGCAAGTACCACAGGTAAGTATTTAAAGTTGGGACATCCTCTAAAGATGTCTATATTCATATGCCATGAACTTGTAGTTCAATTAGGACATCATCTATAGCCATTTGGCTTGGTAGTCGTCAAGATACATCACAACATAGGTCTTCTACCTCTGGCGGCATCAATAGCAAGTAGCACTTAAAGTTGTGACATTTTGGACACCCAGTGGGCCCACTATTTTGTGTTTATGGCCTGCTGGTACCCATCATAATAAATCAACTCTTGTCACTGCACTTTGCCAGAACCAGCTTGAGTCATGTTTATAGCATATATTGATATGCCTTGTTAGTCATTGAGGTAAATAATGTACCGTAGTGGCCCGTATAAGCGCCCGGGCGCTCATTGATTTCATTCCCACTGTACCCCTGGTGTTTATACGAGACAGGCGCTTATTTGAATACTGCTTTTAGTGCTTAAGAGTGATTTCAATACGCCTACACCCCTGCGCTTATTCAAGACCGGCGCTCACTTGATACTTTGGTACTTAAACGGGCTATTATGGTAACAAAAAAGAGCAAATGAATTCAAGCTGTCACAGGAAAAGCATAAGCACATAATGATACTGCAATCCTAGTGTAGTGGTCAGCGGAAAATGTCATGGAGAAACCGGGACTCGAACCCGGGACCCTCCAACTTCGAAGCGGAAGCTCTACCCCTGAGCTACTTCCCCTGGCCTGACATTCTCTACCTTCCAACTACCCTGGATCGGTATGGTATACATAGGGGGAGTGACACAATCAAGTGAACAGTCCCTCTGAAGGCTCTGCGCACCCGACGGGGGAACGAACCCCTACACTAGCTTATATGTGAAAATCCTGTAACTTGGAACTTTGTACTAACGACAATTTAATTCTCATTTTGAAAAGATAAAATCTATGTTTCAGGTCTGCTCGTGTGATGATCATCTTCGTTGTTACCTACTTCGTCCAGAATTGGCCAGCAATGATCTACTATATCTGGGCCTACATTACTGACCCCCCGGTGGTCCTAGTGGTCCTACTGGTGATCCTGGTTAATATGGGTGGTCTTTTTAATGCTATAGCATACACTGTGATAAGGAAGTACTACCAGTCTGCTGGCCGCACTCAGAGTAATAAGGATCTGTCCCAAACTGACAATTCTAGTACTGCGCTTAGCGCGAGTAAAGTGTCTGTGACACAATCTGAGAAGTTTTAGTCGAGGTAACATAAGAAGAGAAATGGGTAATTGGATGTCGAGATTGCCAGTTTCTACCATTGACTTTCATCAAATGCCTATTTTCCATATCACTAATGTCGAATTCTCCTGTTGATTTCTTAGAAATCCATGTCCTATGTCACTAGTACCCATTTCCAACGCAATTTACTGAGATACATGATTATGTCATGTCGAATTTAGTAGGCTGGTCCCTTAGGGATTGAATAACATTAGATGTTCAGCTGTTGGTATTAGAGCCCCCAGGATCGTATATCTAGTTTTGAAAGAAGAAATAAGCCAATTACGAGGTATTCTATGCATAATTAGGAAATCCGTGCACCAATACCATCTTAGGGCTGTCTATGACACAACATTCCATCTGGGTGGTTTGTTCAAAGCTTCATTGTTTGAATCTGACTAAGTGATTCAGTCTTTTCTTGTTATCACGTTTACTGTTTTTCGGGTCGCTGTTGTAATCAATTATTCATTACAATGTGTATTCTGAGAAGAGGTGTAATACTTTTGAGCTGTGTTTTTGTAGTTCAGTCTGTTTCCCAGTATATGAAGCGTCAATGTAAAGACATTACACTTGTATAATGATAGATGTTTTCTATGTGTATCATAGAGGTAAACATGAAGCAATTCTACTATTTACTCTTTCACGAAGATTTAATTCAGTCATTAGCCACTACTTGTTTGGGGCTTTATTTGAAACTTGACTCTTGTTATTATCTTAGTTGGTTTATGTAACCTCGTGACTTAATAAAAAAAAATCTCTGATTGTTACCGTTATTTTAATAGATGTTTGTCAGTGCATGGCATAGAATACCTGCACTTTCTATGTTTAAGATTAATATGAGGCAATTGATATTAGAGCCACAGACCAATGACAAATTGCAATGCATTATACAGCCGTTTCCTGCCAATCAAATATATAAATGGTAAAAATACAAAACAAAAATAAAGAGAAATAAGTGAACTATTGAGGGTTTGGAGGATAAGAGGATGTAATTATTTGACATACTGGGTCCTCTCCCTCCACTCCAACAGACCTCTTACCCCTGTAACAATGCATTTGTCATCCAAAGTGCCAGATCAGTACATATTTATTAACAATTTGCCTGATTGGAGTATCTGGCTTGATGGTATCCTGTAATGATGGGGTTTAGTTCATTATGGTCCAGAGGGAAATGGCTGGGAATTCACATGTAACTATAGTAACTATATTCGTCTATCTGCGCCAAATGGTAATCATATATCTGAGTTCTAGATACTACGATAACTCCGATGCTAGAGTCAATAACGTTGATTTTTCTTTTATCAAATCCAATGTGGTTCTCACCCCAAGAACTAAGTTTGTTGTTGTTGTTTTTTAAACCTGATTATTTTTGTTAACAGGACCATATTCATCTGAAAACACTGCCGTGTGAATAACAATTTCCAACATGCCCAATGTAAGAAGTTAGACCAATAAAGTCTCTTTATTGAAATCAAATTATAGCAATTTCTAATAGTTCATTATATGAATATTCATGGAATTTGAAAATAATTCAACAGTTTTCTCCACCAATGATAGAAAGAAGACAAAGGTGCTTGAGCGAACTGTTGAGGAACACGTACATGTACTATTTACTGAGTTGTGATAGCCAGTTGGGTCGAGCTAGCATTGTTCACCAAACTCTTTTGTACCTCAACATTCTCCCATGGTATACTTGGCACCCCTGAAAAGAGAGAACAAAGGGACAGATCATTTAAGGAGAGGTCGTCATTCATCAACATGGGAGGTGGTTTTTGCTCACCGAAGACAGATAAAGGCTTTCTCGGTCAAAAGAAGCCAGATATAGTACAGATGGGGTTGTATTGGGTGCACATGGGGCTCAATTTAGACCATTTTACTACTAATTGTATGCACAATACCCCAACCTATAAGCAGCACCCCTGACTTTAGGTGAGTTTGACTGCCTCTACTAGGCACACAACGTTCCATCCTCGCATATAAGCTGAGCCTTATACCTACATGAGGTATTACAATATATGTGAGTCCTGGAACTGACTAACCCCCACACCAGTATACAGGTGGCGGAACAGGGGGACCAGGAGGACCAGGGGGACCAGGAGGACCAGGGGACCCAGGGAGCCCAGGGGGCCCAGGGGGCCTAGGGGGCCCAGGGCGCCCCTCAACTTTGAAGTTGGGGGGGGGGGACAAAGTATGTTTTGCCCCACCTCCCCCAGACCTTTTAGGGATCATCAATTTCGACTCAGATTGCCCTACAATACAGGAGAATCAATTTCACAATTCCTAAATTTTCTCTTACACAAGTTGGAACTCATTAAGAATGTAGCAATCTAATGTAAAAGTTCAAAAACTTTCTGGGGGCCTTTGACCCCAATATGGAAATTCATGTCTTTGCCGAACTATCACCCCTAAATTTCTGGGCCTGGCCCCTCTCCAACTTTACACATGTTCCACCACCCCTGCCACACCACGTGGCCACACACAGTATACTGAAAACATGGAAGATCCGAAACTAGTCAGCAGTGACCACTTTAGGTGCTCAAGTTGACGATACCTAAAACTACAACTTTAGGTAGTCAAAATGACAACTTTAGGTCGTCATCCTGACGACCTGAGTCATCAATATGACGAATCTGTACTGTCAGTATTGTCATCCTGATGACTCAGGTTGTCAGCATGATGACCTTAAGTCGTCATTTTGACTACCTAAAGTTGTAGTTTTAGTATCATCAACTGGAGCACCTAAAGTGGTCACCGCTGACTAGTTTCGGATCTTCCATGTTTTCAGTGTATAACCGGGTATACAACCTTAGCTGGTTTGATTATCAGCCAATGAAATGACACCAACTATTCACTGCAGTCCTGTCGGGGGCCAACTGGTACCCATCTGATAGGTGTTATCAGTAGAACTAGCTGATAACAAGCTCCAGTAATGGCGGTGCCCATGGGACAACCTGCTACCTCGGAATACACACTCACTCATCAGGGCTGCATAGATGCATTAATCAATTTGATGACAAGCTGGCATTATGCCCATCATGCACCCATGAAGTGATATGGGACGCGTGGCCCCTTAATGAATTAGATCAGTATGATTTATGTACCAATTATGGTGTTCGTACCTCCCAATTCGGTAATGTTGTGTATAAATATGATTGCATATTGTGAAAGAATTCAAACACCATCGTACACTATGATACCCAAGAGACAAGAACATATATATATATATATATATATATATATATATATATATATATATATATATATTTGTTTTTTTTTTTTTTTAAATTGTTACATGCTAAAACGGTCCATGCAAACACATGCCATTTAACAGAAAGACATGTTTAATTGGTGAACAAAAGAAAACTTGTTTTTGCATCTTTTAGTTCTGCAAACGATTTGTTTTAATCATCAAAAAAAGTTATTCTGTGCATTCGGAAAACGTCATTCTAGGTTAGAAGAGATATAATTTTGAAGTAAAAAGTGGACCAAGTAGAAGTTTTAAAACAATTCCTTTCTGAACTTTCAAAAAATGTTAAAAAAAATGACATTTTTTCAACCAAAGTTCTTTATAGAATTATTTTCTAAACATAAGTTTTAGGTTTTTTCAAACTCGGATAGCAGTACTTTAAGACATTATATACTCACACACACTCGGCCCAGCAGGCGTTGTTATACGTCACCCCATGTTCTGTACACACTGGATCCCAACCAAAGGAACACGGGCATGAACGACGTAACACATCAAGGATTGGACGCCATGCACGCTTCCGGGACAGCCTCCGGGAGAACATGCGGGGTACCTTCTTCGCCTTCCCGGAGGAACAAGTCCCAAAATGGGCCACACCTATGTGTCTGTGAGAAGAAAATAAGGGAAAATTGGGAGAAATTGATGTTATCAGAAGACACTCAGAGGGTCATTTCTCATTGAACTACGGTTGCACACATAACTGCATATTCCACGAGTATTCATAATATGGCAACTTCTGTATGAATTAAAGTGGGCATATCTGCTATCAGGGTATGAAATGTGAGATTTCTCATCAAATGCCATCTAATCAACATTCTAAATCATGTGTAAAAATATCTAGTGATTATATGAAATATTTCTGCTCCAAAGCAAAGAAAATCTATGCTTCGTATTTATTCCTATCCTAGTTTTAACTCAGGTGTGTCTGATTTCATATAGAGGGAGCCTGTGTGCTGTGAATGAATATCCAGCCCTAATCCTCAAGGTGTACTAAACACTACGCAAAGCCTGTCAGAGTAGCCAAAAGGTGGTGCTGTGGTGAGCAACAATGTCAAGGGCCATCCAGTGAAATGTAGTGTGTTGTGATTAGACACTTCATGTTAAGGCACTAGGGGCCAGTAGTGATTGGAACAATATATGCACAGCAAAAGAGATAATCATTTACAAAATATTTAGACGTGTTTCCACTAATTTTCAAATCTGTCTTTTTAGCGGATATACCAACTTTAAAAGGGGCAGTCATAGTGTGATACAGAGGGTTCTGCAAAGGGGATATAAGCGGTCCTTTAGGTTTAAGACTTACTTGCATTTTGCCACACAAATGTTGGGGTAGGTGGTACCATCGACACCACAGATAGGGTGTATAGATAAGGTACACAGACAGGGGAAGTCATCATCCTCTTCTTCAGCTCCATTCTCTGACTTACACTCTGACACTGCCAAGGAAACAATGGTGAGAAATGATTAAACTGATTTAAGCATTCAGAATAGACCTGTCACATAGATGACAAGTAGATCCCCAATAGGTCAGGGACCATGTATGCGAGAGGGGGTTCTGACTAGTTGGATTGTTGTTCGCACACGTATAAGTGCTCCCACTTTGCTCAGGCAATTTACTTTTATATACAACTCCATAGAACCCCTATTAATCACAGACACTTCACAATATATGAATTAACATAGTGGGCACAGAACATTGAATCAACATTGAACTAACGTTGATCAAGCATGATCAATGGGAAGGTGTATCATGTCCACTGTATGGTCGTGATGCTGCATAAATACAGACTTGCCAGCACTTCATTTGTGCATCACACCAACCCTGTAGGGTCGGCGTGATGCTCGAACACAGAGTGGTCCATGACGCGAGTTGGAGAGTTTAAGCAGGGACGGTTTAAGCTGAGACGTGGTTGAAGCAGGGACACGTTGTAGGCCCCCCTATCTCTGTCTGACACATCATTGAAAACAAATAATTCATTGAAAACGATTAAAACCATGATAACATCCCTCTCTTCTTATAGAATTTGAATATTAGCCCTAACCCTAGTGATACTGTCCCTACGCTGTAGAATCATGAAATGGGTAAAGATATATACTCTGTCTCTGCTTAAACCGTCTCAGCTTAAACTTCTCTGTCCCTGCTTAAACTGTCCGACTCGCGTCATGAATACATGCAAACACATCCCTGGAGAGTAACTTGCCAGGATGCACAATTCCATGCATCATGGCAGTCAATGGCAGTCGTGAATTGATTCAATGCATTGTTGGACTTCAAAGGGTTAAGAGCTAAATAGTGCTTTCATGCATCATGGCCATGGGGGTGGCCCGTGGGGGTGGCCCGTGGGGGTGGCCCGTGGGGGTGGCCCGTGGGGGTGGCCCGTGGGGGTGGCCCGTGGGGGTGGCCCGTGGGGGTGGCCCGTGGGGGTGGCCCGTGGGGGTGGCCCGTGGGGGTGGCCCGTGGGGGTGGCCCGTGGGGGTGGCCCGTGGGGGTGGCCCGTGGGGGTTGCCCGTGGGGGTGGCCCGTGGGGGTTGCCCATGGGGGTGGCCCGTGGGGGTGGCCATGACTGATACATGATTGCAGTGATAATGAGTAACGCATTCATGCATCATGCCTAAACTATGGGGGATTTTCACATCTGATATGCCACAATGACTCAATGTAGTACTAGCACAGATGCATCATACGACCAAGGGCCTCATAGTATGAACTAGTATGACAGTGTATGAGGCTTAGACCTGAAACGCTGCATTCTTGAACTATGTCTTGCAAAATTCAATATGCAAAATCCTACATCAAAATCCAAGTTTACAATAATGTTCTTCCACAAGCCTTAATTTCCAAGCCCTTACTTTTCTTTACTATTATATACCATTTTCCACCTTGTAAGTAGTCATTCGATTGATTATAACCATGGAAATACCACATCTTTGCATATGTATGTGTTAAAATTAACTGCATGGTTGTCATGGAGGTGGCGATTTGGACCAACCCTTGCTGAGTCAAAAGTTCCGCCAACTCATCATGGTTAACTGCCATCATCTTAATATATACATAGCCTTATTGCCTTCATGTATATACCTAACATGTACATCACAGTTTATGGCCTAGCTGTACCCTCTCTACTGCCATACTCTCACAGTGCAGGAGTCTCTTTAGAGACAGGCTCAGGGTCAACTTGAGTAACATAATGGACCCTACCCTGCTGGACCCTGCTGGACCCTACCTGAACAGGCTCCAACATTACAGGAGTCTTTCTTACCAAGGGTGTCATGCACTGCCAGAGTATCCCAACACATAGGATCACACTTTGCTGGATTCTACCTTTAGAGTGATTCTACCTTCAGAGTGAGTCCAGCAACACTACCCAGTGGGCACAACCCCACTTAATGAGTGACTAGTCAGCACTGCATGTAATGGCTATGTAGCCCTGCATTTGTAGAATTTATTAAACTACTCCGCTGTAGGGTGTATTAAGCCCCCAGCACAAGAGTGGTTTGATAAACACTTTAAAGAAATATAGAAATTAAGGGCACCTTATGACAAAAGCCCATTATTTCATACACACGATGGTTTCAGATACTTGAATATTCAACTTCTTATGGCAGTCTAAGTAACCCATGAATAGTTTCTGCATTCCTTGTTTCAGTTTCCTTATTGCTCCTTGGTGGAATTTGAACTGGGTACCTCCTGATTGTGAGTCCTTTGTTCTCCTTTCTGTGTTAGCGAGGCAGTTTTTGGAAGTGGCACTATTAATATGTTATTTCAACCATAGACCTACTACAGGGAGATGTTATTGGTAATATGAGGCCCTGTCATTGGTCATATGAGGCCCTGTAGACTAATACGAAACACAGACTGGAGTAGAGCATATAGGAAGATGTTACCCACAAGCTATGAGTCAGCAGGCCAAAACCTAGCAGACAGGGGGATTGGAGCATGATGTGGTATTTAGATTTCACTTTATCCAACAGTACCAGCACCAGAAAACTTTTAATGTGGATGGCAGCCTTCAAAACCTGGTCTATTGCGCAGGTTTCTGGACAGGTGTGCATAAATATGGTATGTAAAAGAAAAAAATGAAGAATCTAACTAAAATGTTTCTGAAGTATTCTTCTCGGAATCATAGAAAAACATTGAAAGAAAACGTATCTTGGAAGCTAGAAAACAAACTCTTTGCATAACAAAAATGTCTGGTTGAAAACATGCAGGTTTTCCAGAGCATCCCTGGGCATGATTCGAACCCAGGATCTTTTGATATGAAGGTAAACATGTTACCACTACACTATCTTGACTGTGCTGAAAGATCTCTGCTTGAAGTCTCATATGATTTCCGCACTCTCTGTGTGTTGAAAGCTGATTTTCTACTTTTTTCCAAGTCCAAGGCATGGCTTATATGCTAGGACAGACCCCCTGGGGCAAAGGTCCAAAAAGTAAGAATATGCTAGACACAACGTTTTCAAAATCAAGCCCTAATTGCTCATTTGAGCTACTCATGTGATATTGAATACAACATGATAACCTAACATCTCTTTAAAGAAATGTCGCGTCATTGAGGGTTGCCATAATGTAATTCTACTGTGACTGTATGACTTGCTAAAGGATACTTTTGTGAATATCTAATACACCGATCTGGTTTTATAGAATAACATATTACTAGGTTACAAATGTAAAAATAACATCTTTTGGAGGGCGACACTCCCAGCTTAAATTTCTGAACAAAACAAAAAATGAATTGATCAAATAAGAGAATGTCTATGAAAATAGAAGTCTTTCCATGCAATTAGATATTTCTTTAGCATATTGTAAATTTGAATAAAGCCTTCTCTTACCTCTAAAGCTTGCGAATATATAAAGCACACAGAGACCAGCTGCCACGTGAATGTACCAGATTCTCGCCATGCTTGCCGCCTCCAACAACGGTCAAATGTCGTCTGCAGTCCTCTAGCCCTCCCTATTATCGTCTACTGACCTCTGTTGCTGTCCACTGACCTAGCCTAGCATTAAAACATGGGTAACTACCCCTATTTTCGCCCACGTCTGTAAACAAGGCACAATCAGGGGTATTTCCTGCCAAATGTTTCCACCATCCAACATGACCCAGTAGTATGATGTGCGCATGTGCAGATACTGGTTGACCTTGTGTGGATGCCACTGAAGGAAAATGAAGGTCATTGCCCACTTTATCCTAGCGGGTGAGTCCGCTATGTCAAATAAGGCATATTTGGAAAGGTTACTATTGTGCAACAATGAGCATCCAAAGGGATGGTATCATATTGCAGTCAGATATGAATAATGATGGGGCTGACATACAATAGTGGCTCATCCAAGCACTGGAGTCTTTTACCGTGTTGATCCACAAATGTATAGGAGAGCTTCAGGCTTGATCCTTTACAATATTTTAAAATGGCAACTAATGTCCCCAGACAAAGGAAATACAACAAAGGCCTGTGCCTCTATACAAAAGGTATCTTCTGTTACCCCAGTGGGGTGTTTCAGAAGCCGGACATGATAATGAACATTAAATATCTGTTTCTAAAACTGTAAGATTCTAAACTTACAACTGCAACCATTATCATCTCTCGCCAGTCATATAGTTATAGACACAGTAAGATAATGGTAATGCTTTAGAAACACATGCAGTTATAAGCCTACAATCACTATTAAAACTGCTATCATATCTCCTTTTGACCGGTTGTAAACATTACCTGCTTCTGAAACACCCCACTGGGCTTTGAGCTATGTCAAACACCTTATGGGGCATTCATGCATAATACCCAATGGTCGTAATGATCCATAGCATGAATGTTGGCACTCACCAGGCCTGCGTTCATGCATCATGGCGACCTTAAGGGCATGAACTTCCAATGCAGTACTGGTGAGTCTACTTGCCGACCAAGGAATATGAACCTCCATGTATCATGCGGCCTTTAAGGGGTAAAGTGTGACATAAACTGTCGGGACACTATCCCACAAACAGGCATTATCCCTCAAACCGTACATGTTTGAGGGATAACATCACATGTCGAGACACTATCCCTCAAATGTGGCATTAAAGCACAAATGACACTAAATCACAAATGACATTAACCCACAAAGAAGACACTTTCTCACAAACAAGACACTATCCCTCAAACAGATACTGTTTGAGGGATATTGTCACCTGTCAGGACACTTTCCCTCAAAAGTTTCATTAAGGTGCAAATAATATTAAGTTACTAGTGACATTGACATTTGACATAAATGGGTTATTGTCTTTCAAACAGGTATCACTTTAGTCTGCAATTAAACTGCTAGGCATTTACATGACCTACAGTTTGGTACTGGCTTTGCGGTGTGGGATGGAATTGTACATTCAAGTGCTTGGAAACACTCCTTGTGCCACCTATTATTTTTTTCTATCTTTCCTTATCTGTCCATATAGAGTAAGTTGAGGGGAGTAAAATACTGGCATTTTCAAAAATGGCTCCAGTAGCGCGGAACACAAAGTAGTCAGGCTTTCTTAACCATCTCACTAGACACACTTGTAGCTACCACTTGAGGGGTAGTGGCATTATGTAGGGACACCATCCCTCAAATGAATTACAAATGAAACTGACCTTCTTGTTTGTTAGTGTTATTTGCTGTTTTGTCAGATAATGTCCCTACATATGACACTATCCCTCAAATGACCCATTTAAGGGAAAATGCCTCATTTGTAGGATTTTTGAGTATCTTTTTTGTGGGTTAATGCTATTTGTGATTTAATGCCAGCCCCCTCAAGCCCAAAAGTCTTTGGGCCTATTGAATGTCTCATTTGTTGGTTAGTGTCATTTGTGGTTTAATGTCATTTGTATGTTGATGCCTGTTTTGAGGGATAGTGTCCTGACAGGCGACACTACCACTCAAATGGGCACCATTCGTGGTATATAGTGTCTCATTTATGAGATAATGTCTTGTTTGTCAGATAATGCCATTTGTGATTTAATGTCATTTATGCTTTAAAGCTGGTATAAAAGCTAATATAGTGTTGTCTGATATGAGTTTCAGAGGATTAAATACCTCTTCCCAGGTCATAGGATGCCACTTATTATGCCACGGTATGGGTCATTATGTGTACATCATTCGACTCAAGTTTCAGCTGGTCTATCCTCCTTGGTGGGAAGGGAAACCACTTGGTTAATTAGTTCTGGTCAAAGCCTCCTGGTGGCAGCACTGAGTGGTGTCTGCTCTGCTGCCAGGGACCCAAATCAAATTCTCCACCATTATAGAATACTCTGCTTTATGGCTCCAGATGGCACCACTGTGCTGGTACAACCACGACTTCTTTTTGACAGGAATAAAATGCTGGAAGCATTTTATTTTTACACACATAATATTATATGCTTGAATTTGACATAGCTAGAATGCACTGAATAGATTGAGATTTTGGCAGGACACTTTCACAAGTGGGGTGATGATAGAGATGCAGAAACTGGAAAATCTATATTCAGATCTGGTTCCAGCTTTAAATAATGCCACTTTTGAGGGATAGTGTCCCAAGGTGGCAATACATACCACTGTAGTACATACACTAGAACTGTCAAATCTAGAAGCCATGATATCTCTTGCACTCATTTCAGACACAAAAATAAGGTATAAACTGACTCAATAACTTAGGAGATTTATTCTGTTTCTGTATATCAAGTCAGACTCTGTATACTCAGAACATATTTTTCAGTTATCACCTGGAACATTATCTATTTCGGTTTTATACATGTTTATCCTTATTTCAAATAATGTTGTACACCAATGTATCATTTCCATTTGTCGTCTTGATGCATGAATGCAGTGGTGGTAAGTCTTCTTTCTATATTTGTATATACCATATAGGACTAAAGGGGGTAAATCAAAATTTCTTTTTTTCTTCGATAGGGGGATATAGTAAAAATAAAGGTCAGATTCTTGTTTTTCATGATGAGTAGCTATCATCTTCCAGGCTGACTGCCGCTTTGCTCACTTCATTTTGGCAAAATAACTACCCCTGACTTGAATGTCCCACAAGGCTCCACACTGGGTTCATTGTTATTTTTACTTTTTTTTTTTTTTTTGGACTAGCTCATTGCGTTAATGAACTGTCAGGTTCATTATATAGGTATATACTATAGGTGAATGAAGTCAAGAAAGTCTGTAGAAATTGAAGGATTCTGTTATATGCAGATGATACTGTATTATTTCTTTCTGGTAGTGATTCAAAAACAGTTACACAACTTGTACAAGAGGATTTAGACAATTTTGAAGCCTGGTGCTACAAAAATAGGCTCACAATTAATGTTAAAAAAAAAATATTTACAAGTATTTGGGGGTTACCTTTGATAGGGCATTGTCATATGAAAAAAATTGTCAAGGGACAATCAAAAACAACTGCATACAGAATATATCACATGGCAAGAGCGAATGCTTTCATTGATTCACAAAATGCTGTTCTATTGTACAAATCATTTATTTTACCTATACTTGAGTACGCAGATATTTTGCTATCAGGTATTACACAAGGTTTGCTTGATAAAAGACAAAAAGCTCAAAATAGGGGATTGGAGGTGGCGTTAATGAAATCACAAAGAACTCCCACATTTGATGTTCATGGACTGGCAGGCATTAATCTTTTATGTGATAGATTGGAAGCGCACCAGTTGAATGAAGCATATGCTCATGCCCTGTAAGACAAATATAAGGATAATAGAAATTTAAATACAGGGGCATGGGATGGACCACTACTCAAATATTATACCCCGAATGGGGCATCTTATACAAGAAGTTTGGAATTTGCATTGGTTTTTTATGGAATAATTTAAATCAAGAAACCAGAAACATAGAAACTCTTGACGCGTTTATAAATTTACAAGGAATATTTTAACTATTAGGAAGGCAAAGCCACCAGTGGCCTGACCTGCCAATCCATCCCCCCATCCCTACCCAAATATCCTGACGTATAATACTAACTAACTTACTAACAAAACATAGTATGCTACTGGATAGATGCTGCTGTTGTGACATTTTGTCTCAATATGTCGTATGGTAACAAGGTATGGTTGCTTAAGTTAATTAGCCCTCACAGGCTAAAGAAGCAACCTTTCTTACATTCATTATTTAATGCCTATGTGATACATAAAATGATACACAAATTGTTAACTTGAACAACTTGCTATACTTTGTTAAAATGTATGTGTTGCCGAGGACACCAACATTTAATGAATAAAGAATAATCAAACTCAACTCAATTCAATGTACTTATATTCTATATAGTGAGGACTCTCAGACGTATGGAGACCTGGAAAGGACATCTCTTTTCTACCTCCTTTTTTTAGAGTTTGTTTCCGCAAGTTTTATTTTCGTTTCTGCAAGTTCTATTTTTGTTTCTGCAAGGTTTATTTTCGTTTCCACAACTTTTATTTTCGTATCGGCAAGGTTTATTTTTGTTTCCGCAAGTTCTATTTTCATTTCCGCAAGTTTAACTTTTGTTTCTGCAAGTTCTATTTTCATTTCTGCAAGTTTAACTTTCGTTTCCGCAACTTTTTATTTTCATTTCTGCAAGTAAACATTACGTTTCCGCAACTTTATGTTCACATTCACAAATGATTGACTTGCTTATGTCAGCAAGCACGTGGTGAGCTCGATATTCATAATTGTGTGGTATATACTGAGAATTCTGAGTATGACCATAAAGAGTCTGCCATCAAAGGCCTTAGATCTATAGTCCATCTGAAAATCTTCTGCATCTGAGATTTCTTAGAAGTTTAAGCAGCTTAACTGCCCCTATAAGTTCTTTGTCCTCCGCTCGTAAATTACTCAAATGTCTGCACCATAGCAGTAACTTACAATCTACATCACATTCCTGTGCAAGTCTGGGATGAGATAGCAATATATGCGGATCGAGGCTTTTTCCATTGAAGTGAATGTATTTGACATCTTGCAGTTGTGCTGCCACAATTCCAGTAATATAGACATCTTCTAGGTGGACTACTGGTGTTCTCAGGGCAGTGTTATGTAATTCAGAGAATAAAGCATTGGATATGATATACACCCGGCCATCGAAATAGGGTGGGAAGCAATTTTCCTTTGGGAAGAGATGAGAATGAACTGCCCATTTATGGGATTTCCTATAGATCGGTGATGCCGTGTATAGATGTCCCACTATAGATCTAGGAAATAAAACTATTTGTTGAACAACTTTCACAATTTCGAACATGTTAAAATATAGATCATCGTCCACTTTGATGAGGTATTTGGCATTTGCACAAAATTCATTAAACCATTGCAGTTGAGCTAGGGCTTTGTATGAAAGATTCTCATAGGTGTCAAGGAAGTTGAATTGCACTATGTCCCCATGCTTTTGATTCTCTTCCAGAATTGACTCCTGAAGTTTCTGACTTCTGACAGCTCCAAGAAAGAACACAGTTCTTGAGGGATATCTGTAAAAGATAAGTAGTTTATATACCAGAACATTACATAAATCTATCTATATATATCCAAGCTATTTTCCTCTCCATTTCCTGTAGCAACTTTTCTTATCTTAGACATTTTTATTATCATGTCATATTTTGGCTTGTACCTGATGAAAAATGAAGAGCTTTATCTGTACTTATCAAGCATCATGATAAAATTAAAACAGAGATTTTGGAATGCTTTAGCATTAATGATGTACAAGAGTTAACAAGAGCCTATCATAAACTATTTGTGTGCCAAATGAAAACAAATTATATGTTCAATAATGGTCTTGCCAACTGATTTTTCTCTGATCTAAACAAAGCCATTCAATGTATTTTCATGAATTCATGAATTTGAATTATTTTTCTGTCCAGTTTTAGAATATTGTACATGTAATTCAAGCCGGCTTGGCCAGAGGGGAAATCTTGCACTTGCACTTACTGTGTTTTAAAGGTACCAGTGCAAATAGGTAAAACTGTGGAAACATGACTAATGACAAATTGACTTATCATACTCAGCTCACCTGGGGAATAAATTCTCTGCACCATAAGTTTTACGCAATATCATCCTCTCCTCAAAATGTGTTGGCTCAGAGACCACAGATAAGACAAAACTGATCTCCCCAGACGTCCTACATTTGAATCTGTTATTGATAATGTAATAAAATATTTGTGGTGTAATTCCAGACAGGTGCTCTACCACATGTTTATCGTGGTGACCTCTTAGTTGGTCATCTCCAATAACAAGCCTTGTTATTTCCATGTTTGTCCACATGCGGCGCTTATATTCCACTAAATTGAAAGTTTCTGTAGCCAAGATACGTTTGAAGTTTCCATTGGCTGATGTGTGAACTCTTCTCATGAAACAGATAATACCAGATAGCTGAAAGCTGATATCAAAGGAAACTATCATAAACAGGATAAGTCCTAGGATAATGTATCGCAGTCTCCTTAAGATGGCAAGTCCCGGAGAGAAGCATCGTCGTCCGTGTCTTCTCATTATGATCCTTTATAGATATGGTTTACGAGCATTTGTGGCAAAGCTGAAAAGGCATCAAAATTCTTACGGTAGCATGATAAATGTTAAGCTATTAATGTATGGATAACCTAGGACTTGGTGAGGTTTGCTGGAAATAATCACCCAACCGGGCAGCGGGAGGGCGATTATTTCCAGCTAACCTCACCAAGTCCTAGGTTATCCATGCATTAATGCGTTTATCGCACATATTCATCAATTTTGTATTAATTTCTTACCTTATAACCCCAGAATTAATCCATGAGAAGACATTTTGTAAGTGCATGCGATCCACTCGGTTTGCCAAGCCGTCATGGCCATGTTGTCACTCTGCCTGACATACCTCCACCTTTACACACATTTTTCGGGTATAATCCAAGTGTGTCAAGACCTGTTTTTCTAGCACCGCCAAATATACGATCTCTAGTTGATGTTCGACTACATTTGGTATCCATTTTCTTATAAATAAATAAGAATCCATTAATTTTCCATAGCGATCCAACGCACATGGCCCGGTACCAGCCATTGCGTCTTCTTGACAAAGCGGATAGGTGCCAGGATGTACCTGACCTACTTTCGGCTGAAGAACTGGGTCAGCAAGCCGCAATGGCAGGTGCTGAGACGTATCGCTATGGAAAATCATTGGATTCTTATTTATTTCAAAGAAAATGGAGAAATTAGGCGTGGCATGTTCATATAGGATATCTAAGGATGGTTCTCTGTTAATAACTCCACCTTCCACCATTGGATTCTATGCTAACAAGGTGTGTAAACTTCAGGTATGTCGGACAACTTTTTCAAATCCTTGATATACATTGCTTTGTATCACCGGTCGGCTTGGTATAGTGGACAGTGAGCTCGTCTCCTGCCCCAGCGGCCGGGGATCGATCCCCCGTTGAACCCTAAACAGTTTTACCAGGAAATTAATGGCATAGTTGACATTGTATACTTCGCCAATTTATTGACCTGCTCAGGTTCTAACCAAGATCGTCTTAGAAAAAAAAAAGGATTCTGAGAGTGCGGTTAAACCCCGATAACGGCACAGGGTTATGACCAAAAAGGCACTGTAGAGGCCAGAATCGTGAGATAAAAGATAATATAATCCTCACATTGTCATAAAAAACAAGCCATGTTAAAAATATGATTACCGGGACAGACGACCAAGGCAAAAAAAAACTTACAAAACGTTCCAGAACATTTCCCTATGGCTCCCTACCATGGTTAAACGTTTTGAAACATTAAACACATGTTTTTATGTCAGATAACTTTTTTGTTGAGTGAGAGGGCTGTGCTATTTCCCCCCCTTGCTTGACCGACAATTCCTGAAAAAAAAACAAAAAAAAAACTGCTACATGTGACTGTTATATTTCCTGACCACTTATCAAAAGATGAATGCACAGCAAGAATAGCATGGCTAGCCAGGTGCAGTAAACTGTCACCAAAATATCTAATAAGATTTTAAAAATATGCTAGTATGTTCTGGGAAGTTATGGTCTGAAATGGTCTCTAGGGTACAGCTTATACGGAGGGGAGGCTCCTAATGGTAGACATAAAAGTATCAAAAATACTTTTCACTTACCTCAAAAAACAAACCTACTTAATCCTCCTTATATGGTAGATGCAATTGTGGTGAAAAATAAGTCCTCATGGATTTCAAAATCATGACATTTTCTGAATGTATACCATTATTGAGAGCATGTACACAGAGAGAGGCCTTTGAAGTTGGTATATTATGGGGAAGTCAACAGATTCTAAACACACGTATAGGATGTCCTGGGGCATTGACAATGAAACAAACTCAAAGCTCAAAAGACCACAATGAATACTTCCCACAGAGCCTCGAGGCTATGGGTCATACTAGCATTCACAAGGGGTCCCTTTTTCACTTTTCTAAAGCCTGAGGAAATATATAACCAGTATTGAACTAGCATGAGGGGTCTTTGGCATATGGCTCAAGAGGCATATGGCCTTCCATAAAGTCAATGTACAACAGAGACCCCTGGTGTCCAAATGATGAACTAACAATACCCATCAGCCACCTTCATAAGTTGTGAGTGTAATAAAGTAGAATACCAGTAAATTGGCATTATTATAGTTTTAAATAATGGTTGTCACATTTGGACAACAAATGTCAATCACCTAAAGGGAAGCAAACTGTAAGGAATCCAGTCCTTCAATCTTTTTCCCTGTATGGCCAATGGTTGCAGAGTGAGCTATTGTCAGCTTTTATTCTCATACCTTGGAAAATCTAATGATGAACATTGAACAATATTCATCAACCAGTGTCTCATGTTCAGTCAACTTTGACCTAATATTTGTGCCAACTGAGTACCTTCATATGAGGCACACCCCCAAATTGGGGGTATCCTGTAGAGCGCACCTGCTAAATTTGATATATAATAACGTGTTCTTAAATGTTCTTTACTGCCTCTGGGGCAGAATCCTCCACATTCTAGCAGCAAAGCTAGGCTGGTATGGGGCACTGCAGGGCCGAGTGTGGTTCTGCGGCACTGGGGGGCGAGCTGCTAGGGGGGGGCGAACGGGCCTTGCCCCCCTCCCCCCCAAAAAAAAAAAAAGGAGAAGGAGGAGGAGGAAAAAAGGAGAAAAAGGGAGGAAGAGGAAAGGAGAAGGAGAGGGAAAAGGAGAGGGAGGCAGTTATTAGAATATGGTGTTCCATATACCGTTAGAAAGGTTAGATCATGAGAAAATGCACTGTTGGCCTCACATATATATGCAATGGAAATTGAAATTTTCACAATTTAAAAAGAAATATTTCTTTCCTCTGAGGTTAGAAATACAGGCTGCAGTCTACTCCATCCCCAACCCCACCCTCCCATGTCTGGCCCCTTAGATCTGACTTACACTTTACTGTTATGGCACATCATTAGAATCCCAGGTTTACCCCTCTGAATTGATTAAAATCCTTAAGGTCAACATGATCCATGCACATTGTATGTAGGGCTGGCGGGTTACTCACTAGAGTCCCATGAGAGGCAACTCTGAACTAGGGCCCTTGTAACTGGGGCCATCTGATGGATACTGATTGCATATAGCAATATCTGACCCAGTTCTGGATGGCCCTGGTTCAGATAACCCCAGTCCGAAGTACCGAGGGCCCAGTTCAGAGGGCCCCTTTTCCTGATCGCCCTGGGGCCTAGTACAACCCATCAGCCTTCCCTGGGACTGTCCTGTGGGTCATACTATCAAAACGGATCCTGACGGTATTTTTTTTTTCAGAAAGCACCATAATGCACTATTTGGCCTCCAGGATTTCAAAATTTTCCTGGGGAATAGCCCTAGACCCTACCCTACAATTAGGATCACAACTCGAACACTTCTCAAAAGACAATTGTGCATCCTTGTTCACTAATAGCCCTGAGACTCCTCAGGCTTGGTAGCTTACAGACGCCCTACAGATATCCAAATCATAGTTTGATACCAGGATTGACATAACTTTTGAATATGTATCTACTTCATTCTAGTTCCCCACTTTCATCTTGAGCCAACCACCTTTCACCTTAAGACAAGCTACCCATGTATAAATGATGTATACCTATGACCGAAAGCAATGCATGGTGGTAAATGTAGTGTAAATATTTATCTGCATCCAAAAATGTTGATGCTAATACATCTTAATGGTGTGCCAGAATGGCTCAGGATGCACCATTTCCAGTCTTAGATTTCAAAATTTTCCTCGGGGCCAAGCCCCCAATCCCCCAAACTTCTATACATCACAAGCTTGGTGCAAATATTCTATTCACAAATTTCTGGTAGAGATCTTCAAGGTGGTCTGTTTGCGATGGGGAGGATATACATGTCCCCTAACCACCAATAATCTATAACATAAAAACTGATTTCTTACCTTAAATTGTACAGACCTGACGTTTGATATGTTCAATTAGAATACATCAGAATCCACCATTTACAGTCTAAACCCACAAAATGCTTCGCTTGCAGTGGTATGAGACATGTAGTACCTTACCACTTTAACCAGGTCTTGGCCCCCCCCCCCTTCCAGAGAATCCTGAATCCGCCACTGCCCAGGGGCACTATAAAACAGCGTTCCAGGAGGTAAAGCCCCCATTTGTGCTTGAGCTACAATAGAGAGTGGAGCTTCCAGTGCACAGCTGTAGGAAGAAGAAGAAGAAGAAGAAGAAGAAGAAGAAGAAGAAGAAGAAGAAGAAGAAGAAGAAGAAGAAGAAGAAGAAGAAGAAGAAGAAGAAGAAGAAGAAGAAGAAGAAGAAGAAGAAGAAGAAGAAGAAGAAGAAGAAGAAGAAGGAGAAGAAGAAGGAGAAGAAGAAGGAGAAGGAGAAGGAGAAGGAGAAGGAGAAGGAGAAGGAGAAGGAGAAGGAGAAGGAGAAGGAGAAGAAGAAGAAGAAGAAGAAGAAGAAGAAGAAGAAGAAGAAGAAGAAGAAGAAGAAGAAGAAGAAGAGGAGAAGAAGAAGAAGAAGAAGAAGAAGAAGAAGAAGAAGAAGAAGAAGAAGAAGAAGAAGAAGAAGAAGAAGAAGAAGAAGAAGAAGAAGAAGAAGAAGAAGAAGAAGAAGAAGAAGAAGAAGAAGAAGAAGAAGAAGAAGAAGAAGAAGAAGAAGAAGAAGAAGAAGAAGAAGAAGAAGGAGAAGGAGAAGGAGAAGGAGAAGGAGAAGGAGAAGGAGAAGGAGAAGGAGAAGGAGAAGGAGAAGGAGAAGGAGAAGGAGAAGGAGAAGGAGAAGGAGAAGGAGAAGGAGAAGGAGAAGGAGAAGGAGAAGGAGAAGGAGAAGGAGAAGGAGAAGGAGAAGAAGAAGAAGAAGAAGAAGAAGAAGAAGAAGGAGGAGAAGAAGAAGAAGGAGAAGGAGAAGGAGAAGGAGAAGGAGAAGGAGAAGGAGAAGAAGAAGAGAGAGAGACCTACAATTGATGACGCTTGATATATTCAATACAAGTTCATCAAACAATAGTTGGGCAGCTCTTGTGTTCTTAAACTTTGTGTGTGCTGAACCGTAACTGTTATGATATAGGATATGTTTCCCGGGGATATGTTCGATCCCCATCGTTGGATTATCCTTACCTTATATGGAATACATCAATGAGCATTGGGGTCTCTTTATACCTCTGTGAAGTAGGTGTGAGGTGTATGTTAATAGGAAGACAGACAAGTGGTGCGAAGCTGCCCTGGTTCTTCTGTATAATCATGACACTAGGGAGTGGGGCCATTAAAACAGATGTAGTCTGATGGTACCGATAAGACACAACAGATGTCTCTCCAACACACAGTTAGGTTGGGACGACCAGTGGACCCTGTTTAACAAGATCAAAATATTACGGAGCCCCTAAAAGGGCATCCATTTTCTACACATTTTTTTTATAGAGTTTGTTTCCGCAACTTTTATTTTTGTTTTCGCAACTTTTATTTTCGTTTTCACAACTGTTATTTTTGTTTTCGCTACTGTTATTTTCGTTTTCACAACTTCTTTTTTCATTTCTGCAAGTTTATATTTTGTTTCCGCACCTTATGGCTCTGTATCATGAGTTTGATGCAATTTTTAGGGCAAAGGGGGTGGCAGAACTAAATTTGGATTATGGTTAAATCCTTTTGTATAGGGAAACTACAGGTATGGGTGTATAACACTGCATGCTTGATTCTTCTTAAATATGAGCTTGGTTACCATGGCAACCATGCAAACCTAGTATGTAAAGACTTGTGCTGTTCCCAACCACTTTTTCTTTATGCCAAGAGGAATGATATATTTTTTCCCTCACACAAAATTTCTTTATGCTAAATTGAGCCAATTATTTTGAAAAGGTTATAGCAATTCCCCTTATCTCTGTGAAGATTAAGGGCTCTGAGTCCCCTAATATTCATTTTTGGCTATTTCTTTAAAGAAAATATTTTCAAACTTTGCCACTTTGTTGCAGTTGATCAGATGGGTATGGCATGTTATTTTCAGTTTTATATATAACACAGGTCTGTCCCCTTTAAGATCTATCTGGAATCTTGGGCAAATTCAAAAATCTATTTGCTTGATATTAGGAAAGCTGATTGATATAATGTGGTTGGGAATGGGACAAAAAGTGGTTGGGAACAGGACGAAAATGGAAAACACCCAAAATCTGAGGTCTAATCAATTATGTTGAAATGTTTCTTTGCTAACAGATGGTGGAAGGTGGGGTAGAATGAGCTGATTGATTATAAGAGAGTTTCAAGAGTGGTCGCATTGTAAAGTGTGACATTAGGAAGTGGTTGGGAATGGGACAACAAGTGGTTGGGAACAGGACATAATCATTAAAGTGACCAGGATATTATTCATTGTAATGGGATAATTCTATTGTAATGAGTTGGTGGGAGGGCAGGAGCAAGGGACTGGGGTGCTTTTGCATGAGTTTCATGAGAGGTATCACTTAATGATGCCTTATTGGAAAAATAAGTGATTGGGAACGGGACATCAAGTGGTTGGGAACAGGACATAACCAGTACTGTGCCCAGGATATTATTCATCATCATGAGAACATTTTGTGAAATGAGTGGATCGGAGCACAGAGGGGAGGGAATATGTACTTTTGAGTGGGTTCCGCAAGAAATAGAACTAATAAATATTACATTGGAAAAAAGTGGTTGGGAACGGGACAATATGTGGTTGGGAACAAGACAACAAGTGGTTGGGAACAGGACATAGTTAATACTGCAACAGCCTATTGTTCATCATAATGATATAAGTTTATGCAATGATTGGGTGGGAGGAGAGAGAGGAGGTAGCATGTGCTTTTGAGTGGGTTTCCAGAGTTGTACACCTGAATAATGTTGCATTGAAAAATATGTGGTTGGGAACAGGACATCAAGTGGTTGGGAACGGGACAAAGTGGTTGGGAACAGGACAATAATTACTGTGACCAGCATATATTAATTCATCATATTGAGTTAATTCCATGTAATGGGTAGATGGGAGGAGGGAGAAGTGAATAGGTCTTTTTGAGTGGGTTCCATGAGTGTTAAAACTGAATAATATCACAAACAAAAAAGTGGTTGGGAACAAGACACATCTGTACCACTACCAAAACCTGTCTTAGAATGGCTTAATACATTTTTAGTGTCAGAGCAACCCCCTACTATGTTCCATTTTTAAACAGGATGTCTATGGGCTAATATGATCCATATAATGAAAAAAAAAATAAATATGAAAATTATGCCAGCGCTGGGTTGTTTTATTTTTAGTAGTTGGGAACAGGACATGAGCACCCTGGTTAGTTTGGTAGCCCCTGAGAAAGGATAAGCAGTCAGACAGAGGTGAGAAGAATGTAGTCCCCCTGACAGAAACACATGAATTCACACAGAGTATTACTTCTGTAGCTCTAGATATCCCGTTATAGAAGATACAGGGGGAATTATTCAATCTTTAAGGTTTTTCTGAAAAGTGGTTGGGAACAGGACATTGCAATTTTTACATACCAATCTGTACCCTGTCAACCAGATAGCTTATAACAGTGTGCCTATGGGTGAAAATAATTGCCAGAGGGAAAGACGAAAAAAATAACACAAAATAAGCTACATATATTGAATGTTTTCTTGTTTTCTATGCCATAGAAAATGACAAAAAGATGAAAAACGTGAATTTTGGGACATGTTTCACTCCATATTGACAAAAATAAACCTTAATAGTAGGTTAATCTATACATTTGCTCAAAGTGTACACCTAGCCTGAGCCCATGGGCCAAAAAAGATAAAAAAAAAAATCAAAATATACCAATAGGTTATACACTGGTGTGGACCAAATATGAAAGTGGTCGGGAACATGACAAACTCAAAAGTTGCATTGAACTCATGATACATAGCCTTTTTGTTTCCGCAACTTAAAATTCACAATTAAGTGACTGTTCACAAAACAAACCTATCAAGTTGTGGAGACAAAAGTACAAGTTGCTAAAACGAAAATAAAAGTTGCGGAAACGAAAATAAAAGTTGCGGAAACGAAAAAAATAGTTACGGAAACGAAAACAAAAGTTGCGAAAACGAAAATAAAAAGTTGCAGAAACGAAAATGAAAAAAAGTGTAGAAAACGGATGTCCTCTCCAGGGCTCGGTAATACGTAGCCTGATGAGTACATAGGAGAAACCGCACAGGACTCCTCCCTCCCCTCGTCACACACACTCAGTGCAAGGATCTTGGATACCTTGAGGGTAGACTAAATCCACCTACCCAAAACAGCTGCAACTCCAACTGGATAACCCACACCCAAACAGTCACACACTACACACTGGGAACCAGCTACCGCAAGGGTTGCAGCTGTTTCTTCTTGCCACACTACCTTGCTTTACATGGATGAAGCACCTACAGTGCTTTTGCAGTCGCTGGTATTATTCTTGAAGCTCACACCTTGCCCCATTCAAAACAACTTATACCACGATTTGGCCATTTTGAGTGCCTTTTTGTCTGATTTTGAGCATATCCAGCATAAACCCGCACGATTTTTGATTTTGAGTGGGTTTTTTTATATGCCAGTACTTCTAAGTATTAGACATACATGTATCATCTAAGTGTAACACTTATATTTTTTTCATATTAAAATTGATCGCACCTCTGATCAGCAGTTTTGGTCCCTGGTGTAGGTTCTTGACTTGTTGGTGAACGTTTCGTAGTAAATCTGAATTTATTGATTTTTATTGATTTTTGATAGGAAAATCCTAGTATAAATGCATTAAGGGTTGATATGGAAAGGACTCGGGCTGGATATCCTAAATATACCAGCCCGAGTGGGCTACACCCACTCGGGCTGGTATTTTTAGGCTACGCCCACTCGGGCTGGTATCCAGCCCGAGTCCTTCCCATATCAACCGTTATTGCATTAATAATAGGTGTCGTCTGATATGCAGCTGCGTGGGAGGGGGGGGGGGCTGAATCATTTGTTGTGTACTAGGCAATAGCGCACTGGAATTTGATATTTTGCAATTGTGGTCATGGTTGACTGGAGGATTACATAGCTTCAATATTTCATCAATATACATGCACACACAAGTTATATTAAAAATAAGTCAGTAGAAAACCCAGGCAAACAAACCAATGCAATATATTCACCTAGGGGTTGGATAACATTGGACAACGTAGCAATTTCTCACTCACTTGCATTTTATATACACATGGTAAATGAGTAATCAGGTCTTTTCTCTGTGTATGGCCATAATATTATTATTTCCTTATTTTCAGGACATGCTTCAAATGTGTGTTAGTAATAATAATTACATTGAGATTTTGATTTAGACCTAATATTCACAGCACGTTCTCCCGTATTATTTATAACATTTTATTTTGTTAAAAATATTTTTCATTTCTGACAAATACACTAAGTCTAAATGCAAATTTATTCATCTGTACATTTACCTCTCTGCCTGACATTCTGTCCATCAGTCCATCTCTTTATGTATGTGTAAAATCCACTGTGCAAAATAACTGTTGAATCTACCATGGCTTCTTGTAAAACTGTGCAGTAAACCATCGTAATTGTAATGAGGTGACACAATGTAGTTTTTACAAGAAGCCCCAGGTGGCACTGCAGTGGTACACAAATGTATGAGGAATCCCTAGAAAAATAGCAATGGATCTCTTGCAACTTTGGGACGAGGATTCTGTCTTTATTTCGATGACATTTTCTCTTCAATGTACTGTATACAATATCATGGCCATCCTGCTATAAGGGGCGTGAAAGGTAAACTGTCTGAAAACCGTCTGCAACCAAGATTCCTAAGGAGTATAATTATTGAGTTTCTCATCCCCAATCAGTTCTTTATCCTCTGCATGCAATTTACCCAAATGACTGCACCAAAGCGGTAACTTACTACTTAGGGAGTGATAATTTTTTAACAAGGGGGGGGGGGGGCTGGTGAGTTTGAGGGGGGGGGGTCAGAATTTCTTCAACCCCTTGACCGTGGGGGTTAGAAGTTTTTCAACCCCTCTGATGGGGGAGGGTCAAAATAATTTCACCTGTTTTCAGTGGAAAACCCCGCGCATTACTATAGGCTAAAAGGGCACATTCATGCACAAACCCACCAGCCCCCCCCCATTGTTGTTAAAAAATTATCACTCCCTTATATCACATTACCATTCAAGTCTAGAATGTGTTGGCATGAAACGTACATCTGTCTTTTTTTCCACTGAAGTGAATGTACTTGACAACTGGTGTTATCGTTGAAGTGTTCTATAAATCAGAAAATAAATCATTGGATATTATAATATCTCGCCCTTGAAATAGCATCTTTATCTTTCCTTGGGAAGGAGATGAGACTTCAATGCAAATTTACAGAGATCCCTATGTATTGGGTTTCCAATATGTAGATTTCCCACTATAGATCTAGAAACTGAAGATATCGTTTTGACAACTTTCACAATCTGGAACACGTCAAAATATAGTTCGTCATGAGGCATTTGGCATTGGCACAGAATGCATTGAACCATGCTAGTTGGGTGAGTCATTTGTATGAAAGATTATGATATGTATCAATGAAATTTGCCTGGACTATATCCCTGTACTTCTTGCCCTCTAGTAGAATTGACTCCTGAATTTCTTTTACTTCCAACAGCCCCGAGAAAGAACACAGTTCTTGACCAATATCTGAAATAGATTAAACAATACATTTAACAACCCCTGTTATTGCGGACAAGACTTTAGGTGTACACTGTAAAAAATAATTGTCGAATCTACCAGCGATCCTTTTAAAACCGAACAGTGGACCACCATAATCAAAAAGCATTACACCTACATGGCTTTTACAAGAAGCCCCAGGTGGAAGTACAGTGGCACACAAATGTACAAGGAATCTCTGTGAAAATGAAGATGGATCTCTGGCGACTTTGGGATGAGGAATGTGCCGTTATTTCGACAACCTTTTTTTTTTTACACTCATGGTGAATACACCCAGTTAGCCAAAGCTCATCTAGCATCACATGTACATGTATTGCATGCAACACGCTGTAAGAAAATGTCCTCAAAATACTGAAGGATCTCTGGCAACTTTAAGACAAGGATTTCAGCACTTTCTTCACAGAGACTCTTTTTACCACAGTGCTTTGCTTACCTGCCATCTGGGGCTACATTGTAGAACTGTGTCACTTGACTGCATTACAATTATGGTGGTTAGCTGTTCAGTTTTATGAGGATGTCTCAGTGGCAGGTTCAACAGTTATTTCTCAGAATGCAGCCTGAGATCATTGTTATTCTTGTTTACATTTTTTTGGGGCAATACCGGCAAACCACTGTTGATTTTATGGCTTTTCTTTTCACATGTACCTTTGAGCCACTGCAATGTTGCTGAAATATTAACTTTCATGATGGGCAAGTGAAATGATGAAGAATATTCTGATACATAGCAATGGCTTATTCAACAGATTTTGCTCACCTGGGAAACAAGTTCTCTGCACCATAAGTTTTTCGCAGCATCATTCTCTCCTCAAAATGTTTTTGGTAAATACGGATAGGACAAAACTAATTTCGCCAGACGTCTTGCACTTCGCTCTGTTATTGATAATGCAATCAAAAACCATTAGTTTTATTTCAGACAAGTGCCTTCTGTTGTCTTTATTATCTTTGAAATTATTATCAATGAAAGCTCTTGAGTTTTCTCCGCCAATAATACGTGCTGTCATTTCCCTGTTGGTCTATATCCGGTGTTTGTATTCAACTAAATCTAAATGTTTCTGTATGCAAGGTATTAATTACGTTTTAACTGGACAATGAGTGGGTGAATTTAATGGAGCAGACTGTACAAGAGAGAAGAAAGCGTTCAAAGAAGGTGAGTGAGGGAGTAATAGATGTTTAACGCCATTTCGACAGCTGAGGTCATATTCATGGCGAGAACGACATTACACAATTTCACAGAGGAATGTGTCAGTGCCCGCGCATATGTGCACCACACACATCCTGAGGGGATAGGAAAGACGAGAAATAGACCCTTTTAAGTGGGCTAGGGAGGCCCAGTTCAAAGAAGGAAACTGTCATCAACATAATTTATAAGTCCTAGTATGAGTTATCGAGGGTATTGCCATATTGTAAACATAATTTGTCTGGGAGAGTGATATATCCATTTATTACACGATTTCTTGGATTTTGGCTGCTTTTTCTACCTGTCAATATTGCACGCCATGATGCATGCATCATGTCCTTTGTAAGGTGTGCTGATATCCATGGATATCAGGCACCCAGTGGCTGTTATCCATGGACATCAGGCACGCCTTACATGTGGAGGAACATATTTAAAACCGTTCTACCCCAGCCAGGAATCGAACCCGGATCGCCATTTTAAAAAGCGAGCGTCTTACCTCTAGACCAAGCTGGCAATGGTGCAGGGAGGGTAAATTGTTGAAGCCACTCAGCCCGGCTTGATGGATGGTCATGAAATGCATAGGATTCTTGAGAATTGAGACGATGACAGCTCAAACAATCTAGTTCCATTGTAAATATATATCCAATAGATAATGAGTCCATATGTAATGTCTCTATTGCTTGATTTCAGCGTAAATGCTAATTTTCCAACCGTAAATAGAGCCCGGCACGCTTGTCTCCTTTGCCATTGCACCAAGGATAGAATAGGTTCCCTAGGATGTGTTACTGAAAACATAGTCTATGGGAAGAGTGTAACAGGCCACCCCCATCTAACCCCCTTGGAAGTAGGCGGCTTTGTGTGTTAAGTGTTGATTCCTCTAGAGGATTAGGTAGTTTATGGAACTGTGGTACGCCTTTATCAGGTTGATACCAGATGGCAAGAAGGCACCAACTAAACCAAAAGATTCTGCTGAATCCAAAATTTTTGGTCTTGATTCTCAGAAATTGATAAAAATTACCCAAAAATGAAGTTTGATGATGAAAATAATTTGAAAATGTACAAAAATGATACTGAAAATTATTGGAATTTTTTATAGATACAACACATAAACCAAAGTTCCTACTCAGTCTACATATCCAAATGTCTGCCTATCTCTCAATCTGACAAGGACTGTGCCTGTGCATAGCTCTGCCTATCCAACATACTGCCTATCCCTTAGCCTACATATCACTCATACTGCCTATCTCTTGAATTCAAAGCACCTTGAGTTAAGTAAGGCTATCCCCAAAAGGCATAAATAGATAGAACTAAACGACCGTGGTGTACGAGGTGGTCGATCCACCACGAGGGGTGGATCGTCCACCGAGGACACCAGGGGAGGTTAGTTCTATATTTATTTTATGTTTTTAGAGTGTCTAATTAACTGAAAATTAGCAAAATCCGTTACCGTAGTTCCCCGTACGAGCGCCGGTCCGCCATTTTGAATGTTTACATGCACCCAGAACGAGGCTGCAGTGGTGGATCGGCCGCTGTGGTGGATCGGCACACATTACGCCACTGGGGGTGTGCGGATCGGCCCTGCAATGCTATCTCTACGGGAAGAAGTTATTCACATAAAATAAAGGCTAAAGCTGACTCCTTACCTCAAATAACCCTCTCTGTGCCTACTTCCCTTAGTCTACCTATCCTCAATCTGCCAATCATTCAGTTTACCCAACCCTCATGGTAACTATCCCTCAGGCCCTCATGTCTACTCTATATTGTTCATCTGAGCCCTAATGTTTAACAGCACATTCCTTATCGTGTCTACTATTTTAAGTCTACAGGTCTACCTTAATAATGCCTATCATAAAACCTGCCTATCCTTCATGGTGCCGATCCTCCAGTCTGCATATCACTCATACTTACTTTACATATCCCTCAGCCTCTTAAATTATCATGCTTATCTGTATATATGCCTCACCATGCTTATCATTATGCTAGCTTTCTATTTAACTTGCTTCACATCCCTCTTGATGCCTATTCTTCTCTTACTATCCCTCATGCTTTTGCTATACCACTTGGCAAAAAAAGATTTTTTAAGGTAAAAAAAGTTCTCTCTAGGTTCCTAAATTGTTCAAACAGTTTTTAAATGTACATATTTTCAACTTAAAAATAAGCGTTTTTCTTTTTGCATATTTTTCTACCCAAACCTATTTCAAACATTTGAAAACGTTAAAAAAATTGTTGTTTTTTTTGCCATATGGAATCTATCCCACTTAGACAAAAAACATTTTTCATGTAAAACAAATGTTCATTTCAGCATCTTAAGTTTGTTTCAAACGTAGCTAAAATATGTATTCCAAAAAACATTTTATAAACCTCTATTCGGTTAGGTAGACTAAGGGATCCCACTTGGCTAAAAAACATTTATTAACATCAAAATAACGTTTTTATTTGGTTCCTAAGTTTGCCAAAAGCTTTTTCAACATTGAAATAACGTCAAAAAATGTACTCAAAAAATATTATAAAAATGTTTTGTTTGATTTCAGGTTAAAAAATGTTTTTTGATGTAAAGTAAACATAACATAAAAATGTTAACACAAAATGTTTTTTTAACAATGAAAACACAAACATTGAAAACTGATTTAAAACATGTTTTTAACGTTTTCTCAATGTTTTTTACCAAGAGTTTTACCAAGGCAACCTGAAGGATAAGTAAACTGAAGGATATGTAATATGGATGATAGGTAGATGTATGGCTGAGGTAAACTGTTGGATTGATACCTTAGGAGATAGGTTGACTTTGACTTGGTCATCATACTGAAGATTGGTCGTGATGGCCAGGAAAACTATAAAGTGAGCATGAGGGATATGACCTGTATTCAAAAGGATGGGGAACAAGGGGGATAGGTAGCATGTGTAATGAACAGTTTAAGAGATAGGCATGGAGAGTACCTTGTAAGGTGAGCATCATTAAAAGGAAAACATGGATGCTAGGTAATACGACAGAAGTCAAACATGAGGGATGTGCAGAGTTGGGGGATAGTCACCATGAGGCATAGGTAAAATGAATGATATGCAGATTGAGGATAGGTAGACTAATTGAATGTACAGAGAAAGTTAGGTACAAAGGTAAGAGGTAAACTTTGATCCTTTAAGCCTTTTGACGGAAAACCTGATGAACCTGATTTCAAGAAAAAGGTATTATGAGTGATAGGTAGACTAAGGGATAGGCAGTATGTGGGATAGGCAGAACCATGCACAGGCAGTAGTTGTCAGGTTGAGAGATAGGAAGACATCAGGATATGTAGATTGAGGTTCTGACTTTGATTAGCATGTTGCATTTATAAAAAGTCCCAAAAATTTTCAATATTACTTTTGTACATTTTTAAAATATTATCATCATCAAACCTCATTTTGGAAATTTATTGGCCTGCCATAATCACCAAAATTAATTTATTTCAAGTGCAGTCTGAAGATCCCCTTAGGTGAAACCGCCCAGTTCCTCAAGTTAATCACTCAGTGATGAGGACGAATCAGAAGCCCTGTTAGCCGTACACATGGCAACCATTCTTCTGACAACATCTCACAACAACCAACAATTGCTGTGATTGGTCAAATCAGGTCAGGTGACAACCACTATAAAAGGGCACTTTTCAAAATTGTGCCTCATTCCAGCGGTAACTGCCATAGCAAACAGATACCCCGTATTGAGTAATCAAACCTCATTTTAAGGTACTTTCAGTCAATTTCTGAGAATCAAGATCACAAATTTTGGATTCGGCAGGGTTTTTGGTACAGGTGGTACCTTGGTTTCTTTTAATATCAGTCTGATAAAGATTCCTTGCATCTCCATAAACCCCCTTATCTTACATAGGATTCAATACTGAACATAAAAAGGAGCCTACTTTTAAGGGAGGGGGAAGAGGGGGGTGGTCTGTACTATAGGACTCCATGAAGTAACATTCTGGGGAACCTATACTATCCTTGATTGCACTGCGTTTTTTGGGTCAACATCGTTCTGGTTTACACAGGGAACATGCATTGTTTTTAAAATAGATTTGTTGTCGTTTGCCGCGTTCGATGTACATATCTATTCTAAGTGAAAATGAGATAACTAAGCTATGTAAAGGTTTAATAATGATAGAATAACATATTAAAAGTGATTTCCTTCTAAATATATATATATATATAGTATTGAGTGTGCAAGGTGTAGGGAGACATCGGGTTCAACTTGGTATGTTTGGGAAGCATGTAAAAAATAATAACCGCTCCCTGCGCCTGGCACACTGAGCAAGGTGACTCGCATGGCTTTGCAATCTGGGCAGTGTTTACTGTTGGAAAATGGGATTTTACGTTGAAAATAAGTCATGGCAAGTTTGAATAAGGACACTAACATCTAATATGGGATCTCTACTTCTATGGATTTTAAACATGTAAGCTGGGAATCTATCAATTCTTCATAATTGAATGTGTTTCAAGACGATTCATTGAGCCGCAACAATGGCGACAGTGGCGCTTGCTTCTCTCTCCTGCACACAGACTTTGGCCTTTGATATCAGGTAAATTAAACATTTTTAGTGGCTGTCGTGTAATAAAATAAGTAGTTAATGGATAATTCATGAATCGCTTGCACCCTTGTTTGATATCCTTTGATATCAAACACAGGTCAGGAATAATCCATTAATTACTTGTTCATTAGCATGGTTCATGAGTATGTTAAACAAATCGTTGCACCAGATCTGGAAAGGAAGTGACAGTGTTTAGATATTATGATGAATATAATGTAATGTTTTCATGAGGTCGTATGGGATTGGGCGTTAATGTGTTAATTACCAATAATCCTCAAGATAAGACACCCTTCAGCACTGCTTTCTAGCATTCACTGACAAGGTGGCATCGCTTCATGCATGGTGGCACCGGACAATGGCACTGGAATGAACTAGTCTAATCACAGGCTGAAACAACACAGAATACTAAGCTGCTGATAAACCTATGTACAGTGGTGCCACCTAGTACTACAAGTATGAGGGTGGATATCCACAATTATATTTGCAAAGTGCAGTACTAGGTGGTACCAATGTCTATTTGAAAAGGCATAGACAGTAGGGACACCTACTGTGTTACAAATTGACCCAGACCTCGAGGGCATTTCTCAAGATGGTAGGCCTAGACACAACCAGTACGACTTGAAAACCTCAATATCAGAGAGGCTGATCATAGGTAACACACTATGACTACTCT